>OV277865.1:10935000-13435000 GCA_922989275.2 Gari tellinella | reverse complement strand
GGACACCACAACCTGGTGCTTTTCAAGTTAACACGTATATAATATGATTAGTTCGTCAGTTGATGTCCTAATCTATGACAACACTAAATAATCTACCGTTTACTGTTGATTGTATAGTAGAATTGCAAGATAAATAATTGCAACACGCTCACCTCTTAGCATTGCACTTTTCAATAATAGGATGCACTCTACGTTTTTTGTTCAGTGGTCGTAATAAAACTGAATTATTGCGCTAAATAGAATATTTTAGAGGTGAAAGCACCACTTTTGGACCATTATGAAAACAATTATTAATAGAAAGAGATGGAATGTGAAAAGAAGATGCCGAATAGAGCTTAAGTGGTGTTAACTGTACGCACGGCTGTAGTGATACAAAATTAGTAGTATTTCTAGGGATATGAACAGAACACGCAGAGTGCATTCTAAGTGGTGTAAGTGGTATTATTAGTTTTTTGTAAGTTTGTAGTACCATATTTAAGAGAAGTAAGTGAGCACCTGTCACTATGTATCGACTATAACTCTACAGAAAGAAAGTTCGAAATTTATTATAAAGTAATTCCAATTTGAAAAATGTAAAGATTGAAAATGGTTAATGTAAGTAGTAAAGAGTTAGTGAAGAACCGGTACAATACCGAAGCTCATCTGACCATCGGTACATAGAGACCTACCATACGGCGCAAGAAAGAAAGCCAAAGTGACGAGTTGTACAACAAGTACACGCTCCTGCAGGAGGAATGGTAACAATATTGATTAAATGTACGGGGCGACGTTTTACGGCCTCCACACGGCACAAGTAACACTATTGTGGCAACAAATGTTTTAATTTCGAACTTGGACTTTGTTTAGCCCTGAAAAAATTCAAGTTATTTCGAAAATTGAATTCAGTTCAGTACAGGAAAGCCTCTCTATAGATTACGACTACTGCAACGAAGGCTATTTTATTGTATGAAAACCATGTGATAGCTTAAAGGAGTTTTCTGTTTTACTATCACCTTTTTTAATTCGCCCCTTTCAAATTCATTGAAAAAATGACGTTCAATTTGTGTAAACACTATTTCTCGAGAGGGGGGATTTTTCGCAGAGGAGGCGGGGCATATGCATTTTTCATTCGCGAATGAATCTTTGGAACTCGTGCAGCAAGCATTTGGCGGATGTTTCAAAA
Organism: Gari tellinella; assembly: GCA_922989275.2. Classification (NCBI taxonomy): domain Eukaryota; kingdom Metazoa; phylum Mollusca; class Bivalvia; order Cardiida; family Psammobiidae; genus Gari; species Gari tellinella. The sequence goes on along the minus strand of OV277865.1, from coordinate 13,433,838 downwards.
CATTGTTCTTAACCGATATATGCCTGCCTATTAGCGGAAACCATGATTGCCGACTAAAATTCCTCTTTATTAATGAGATAAATTGCAAGAAAAATGATTTACCTTATAAACAGCAGCTGTCTGCATTTCTTTATGACAAAAATCAATATATTTATCTTACAATAAAAAGGACGTCATTTCCAATGACGTCAAATCGGCATTTTCGCGCCAAACTGTCAAGTTGTTGACGTCAGAATGTAAACAATGGAATTTTTTTTTGCTTTCGAATGTACACAGTTTCAGTAGTTCGGCCATGGCTGTTCCTTATAGGGTACACATTATTCGTGTTATCAACCTCTAATTAAGAAATAATAAATTCATACCAGTGTTTTATCGTGCAATCGAACACTGGTAGGAGTTGAGATGCGTAGTAATTTAATCACGAGGCTTTTAGGCCGAGTGGTTTAATTACAAGCATCTAAACGACTACCCGTGTTCGATTGTTAGATAAAACAATGGTATTAATTTATTATTTCGATTATAACACAAAATTTAACCTTTATTTGAACCGAAACAACGGCGCTACATTTCTTGGCGTACGCATTTTCGAAGGCATATGACGTCACGTTAGAACGTTTTAGCGCGTGAGTGTTCTATTAAAAATGCAAACACTGAAACGTTCGTTCTTTGTTTATATTAAGGACGTGCGCGAAGTGTGTTAGAATATGGATTTAACACAAATGCGTACTAACAAAATATTCATTTAATATTTGAAATTACACCAAATATATTGTAAATGTAAGAAATGAACTGATTTTTTCGACGTTCAAGCGAAACAAACGACAGAAAATTATCGGCAAATTTACCATGGATCGGGCTAGCGATCCATGGTAAATTTGCCGATAATTTTCTGTCGTTTAGTTTGCTTGAACGCCGTAAAATTAGTTCATTTCTTAAATAAACACACATTAGTGGCCGTAATAGAGAGGTGTTACTGTATTTGTTAACGCAAATCGTAGTTTGTTCTTTTAGATCAAGGCAACGTATGTGCTTACGGCCGGATGCGAACAGTGTTTCCATAATTTTCACTATTCATCTGCTAGATCTAGTTTTCTTTTCATTCGATACCCTTGTATTTAAGTTTGAAACCACCATCAGTATTCTCATGTACTTTGATTACTCAAAGGAATTTGAATTGATTTAAACCCTAATCATGCTGAACTGCTGTCTGCTTCACATAAATAATTTTCATTATTCATTTCCTAGATCTAGTTTTCTTTTCATTCGATACCTCTGTATTTAAGTTTGAAACCACCATCAGTATTCTCATGTACTTTGATTACTCAAAGGAATTTGAATTGATTTAAACCCTAATCATGCTGAACTGCTGTCTGCTTCACATAAATAATTTTCATTATTCATTTCCTAGATCTAGTTTTCTTTTCATTCGATACCTCTGTATTTAAGTTTGAAACCACCATCAGTATTCTCATGTACTTTGATTACTCAAAGGAATTTGAATTGATTTACATGTAAATCCTAATCATGCTGAACTGCTGTCTGCTTCACATAAATAATTTTCATTATTCATTTCCTAGATCTAGTTTTCTTTTCATTCAATACCTTTGTATTTAAGTTTGAAACCACCATCAGTATTCTCATGTACTTTGATTACTCAAAGGAATTTGAATTGATTTAAATCCTAATCATGCTGAACTGCCGTCTGCTTCAAATAATTAATTTCGTATTCTATATAAACTGAGGATGAGTTGAATATGAGTGCCAAAAAGAAGTTTGGATCTAGGTGATAAGACGCGTACCTCGGTGTCTGATCAACTGCCTCATATTCATGTTGCTTTTGCAGTACATTTTTAAATCTATAACTGCTGAATGCATACAGAAAACCGATTTCAAGCAGACGCTACCAGGCAGTGAAGGGGTTAATACTGTTAAATCAGATCTCCAGATAAGGGGTGTATTTCAAAAACAAAAATATTTATTACTGTAGTAAACCATATGGTGCTACTACTCATTAGAATCGTCTCGAAGAGACGATTCTAATGAGTAGTAACACCATAAAATTTGGTGCTGAAATAAGGGAGACACTGTTGTTTTTGTCCAATTTACTCCCTCTTATCTGTAACCCTGTGTTAAATGTACATATCCCATATCGGTCAAGTGTTTTCTTCTAACCTTGAGGACTAATTGTAAAAGCTCACGTTGCATCACGTGCTTTTCTACTAATTCAAACTGATACCATATCTGCAAGAGATAGACATTTTACAAAAATAGAAACAAAATGATAGACAGTACATGTATAACATTGCCAAATGCCTGTCTTGTGGTAATATGCACATATTTAGGTAACTTTGCATCAGTTCAACTAATTACCCCATAAATACGCTTTTTATGCCTCTATTTTATTCATTCACTAAAGAAAATAGATCAAATTTATCCCTTTACAACCGTTATTCGAACACAACCAAAAATCGAACACCTGAATCATTTCGCGTGACATCTATAGTTACAAACAAATGTGCATAACCGCGCGTGACATTTTGACAGTAACACCGGTAGAAATGTCAAAAACACAAAATCGGCAAAAAAGATCAGTAAATAAGTGAAAGGGCATTTGTTGAACTTATCTGACTATAAATATTGTTTTTACATCTAATCCCAAATTTCCCAATGCATAATTTGACCACAAACTACATTTTCTGTTATCAAAAATGACCAGTGGTGTATCGGCTGCAAAACTTTTACATTTACCTCACTCCTAATGGTCCGGATAAATAATATTGAGGGTTCAGACCACTAAATTTGATCAAATCTCAAACTAGGAGCCCTTATCACTTTTTTCACTTTTTTTATTTCCTAATTGTGTTTCATATAAGAAATAACAGAGAATAAACAAAATATTTGTTTATCTTACAGGTTCTAGTACACTAGTTTTATTTTAGAAAAATATGTTCAACAACTTTTAAGAAATTTCTTCTTTGTTTTAGATGCATTACACATCGAAAGGGAGACCCTTCTAATGCCCTGTCTGTAGCCAGTAACAATTGATACCTTATGTCTAAACTACTGTAGATTACATGTAAAAAAGTTGACATTTACTTTTTATGAGGTTACAGACTTATGTTTTATCTGACATTTTATGAACAAACACTTGCCCTGGGCTACATATAGTAAACATTTTGTGGTGTCAAACCTGCTGTTCGAATTTAGGTTGGCATTCCACTGAGAATGAGGTAAGAGGGCCACTTTGCTTTGTTTACATTGTTAGAGAACCGATTTTAGTTGCAATAACTTACCCATCGTATTATAAGTTGAAAACAACCAGTTTATCCAGTATCTATGTAAAAAATAACTTTTATTCACATAGAAATTTGTAATTGACTCTAAGATGCTTAGGTGTTCGAATAATGGTGGTACCGGGATATATCATCAGAAATATTTTCTACATTCTAGAAGATGCTAGCTTAAAGCAGACTGAAAGTAAAGCAGAATGCGCCTTAAGGCGCATTCTGCTAAATACTATCAACCTGCTTTTAGGATCGCCTATCTTCAATACTAGAAACATGACATGTAATGGGGTAATGGGTTAAAATGAAGCACGCTAAGTAATTTTCGTCTGCAAATGATTGTCGTCTGTATTTATTCATAAAGTTGATTTTTCCGCATTTTCATTCCGAAAACATCACCATTGTCAATCATTTTGCATCCAGGTGCAACGCCGAGGCACTCGACGCTGATTTGAATGTGATACCATGTTAATACTATTTTATTAAATATAAATACAATGGAGCACACGTTATTCTTTCCACGTTTAAAACCAAAAACAAAACAAAACAAAAAACACCAAACGTATTGCCATGAAATGTAGAAAACACAACTTTTTAACAGTAACTGTTCTGAGAATTCATTTTAATCTGAGCGGCAAACAGTTTGGATCCTGATCAGACGTCATTATACCCGGCGTCAGATATGGCTCCAAACTGTTTGCAATATTTAGCAAAATGCGTTTACTGGGAAAGAATAATGTAGATATCTACACTATAAAACGCTATAACACTTTCACTGCCAGGATATAACCAACAAAAACTTATCACGGACCTATCGTAACAGCTACAATGTAGACTAAATAAAATATTTTTTTTATCTCTATCAATTTATACAGAAAACTGAGTGATATAGTAAGGAAATCGTTATTCCTTCCAAATTAACCCCCTGAGTGTCAAACAATTTGGACCCAGATGCTCCACAGAGTTTCTTAGCGCCTCATTTGGATGAAAATCTTTGGTCATATTATCCCACCAATTCGCCCTCAGTATGCAAATGGTTAACCCAATAGTGACGCGTATATATTTGCCCTTTACAAAATTGTACCTGTGTAGAAAACACTTGTTCAAAGCAAAACGTGTACACCCAGATCATAACCCTGAGTCTAGGGTGTGCACTGTCAACAACCCTATACTTATAGTACATGTAATTGAATTGGGACATATCCATTTGAAGATTCAGGGGGTCAAGAGTGAATCCTATGAATAATGGGCGCGACTCAACTGGCATTCCCCAAACTGATTCCATTGCCAAAACACTAACTATTTGAATACCTCTGTTTGTATCGTTTTGGAATTCATATCGCGTTTGAAAATGGCCACAAGTCACATTAAAATTGAGGTTTGAATTGGTTGCCAAAAGGTTCATGAAAAATAGCAATAGAAGTCATAGAAAAAAGAACCTAAAAAAAGCATATAAGTATAAAAAATCAATTCTGATTGCAAATGCATATACTTCATTGGGAATCCAAGGGTCATATGTAATATGCCAATACGCTCATGGAAAAACATCCATTTACTATAACTCATTCCAGCCTGAGACTTGTAATGGACATTTCCATTTTCAAATTAAGTCTAGCAAATTTATGATTATTTTGGATTAGTTTCTGCAAATATACTGCAAAGTGATAAACAGTGCATACCTTTATCTCAGGGCTCCGACAGTACTCTGAATAGGAGCCCGCTGACCAGGGTCTTTACTCTTTGCGTGGGACACATTTACTCTTCACACACTGATACAGTGGAGAAAACGTTATTCTCTCCCAATAAACGCGTTAGTTAACGATAAATCTATTATTTCAAATGCAAACAGTTTGGAGCCAGAACAGACGCCGGGTCACCCGGCGTCATACCAGGCTCCAAAATGTTTGTCATCAAGGTTAAAATCAACATTCAAAGTGGTAAAACAGTTGTCATTTTCTTCATTTTATAGCAATGCGTTTGCGTTTCGTTTAAGTTTAAACGGGAAAGAATATCGAATTCTCCACTGTACACTACTGGTAAATGACGAGAGTTTGATAGGCAAGGGATTTGCCACGAGTTCATAAAACATTTACTAAACCTTTCATAGGTACAGTGGAGAATGCGTTATTCTTTCCCGTTTAAACGCAAACGCAAAACACTAAAACGTAGAAAATGTCAATTTTTAGATATTTCCTACAATTCATTTTTATCTCAGTGGCAAACAGTTTGGAGCCTGATCAGACGCCGGGTTACCCGGCGTCTGATCTGGAATCAAACTGTTTGCAAAAGAAATAATAGTTTTAGCGTAAACGCGTTTATTGGAAAAGAATAACGTGTTCTCCACTGTAATTTCACACAAATAAATGGTGTACTTATTGCCAAGCTGCTCATAGACAATCTGGTAAACGATTTTGCACATATGTTCACAAAAATATGCCTATAAAATCATAGAAACTCAGCGGTCATACAAACAACTCCCAACACGTTCTCGGGAAATCTGCCAACACGTTCCTAAAATTCTGCAAAAAAGTTCAAAGGAAATATGTCAAAACATTGATAGGAATATCTTCGGACATCCATTATATTCTGCAACGAGTTCATATGAAATATTACAACGTTGATATGAAAGCCATAACCACAGATGCTTTTTCGAAATCGGCTAATAGTTCATAGTAAATCTACAAGCACTTTCATGAAAAGCTACCAACAAAATTATATATTTGTTTTCAATATACCGGTATACTACGGACATACCTTCCCTTTAGTTAATGGCATAGGGGATGACCTCCGTCAAATAAACGACCTGAGACGTCCCTTATGACAATTCAGCCCAAAAACCGCTGCATGATAGGGTCAAGACAATGGATACTGATTACTAACTACAGTAAAACCTCTCTATTACGACCACTAAAACGACGGCTGATTGATTGTATTAAAAACATGTGACAGCTTAAAGCAAGGTGGCAGTAAAACAGAAAGCTCATTCAGGAGCTTTCTGACAGCTTAAAGCAATGTGGCAGTAAAACAGAAAGCTCATTCAGGAGCTTTCTGTTTTACTGCCATCTTGCTTTAAGCAGTCACCTGTAGGACATACTTAATATCTAACAAAATTAAGTGGTCGTAATAATGAGGTTTTACTGTACATGTTGTCTATAGGAAATCGCCAACATGTTAATACGTGTAGGTAATATGGTAACGAGTTACAAATGCCCATCGCTCCATCGTCTGTGCTATAGAAGTTAAATGTTAATTTAGTTATAATAATTGTACTTTATTTCATTGTTTTATGCCACCAGCGTTAATTGATGTGACAAATACATGTAATGGACTTTACACAGGGGATTCGAAATCGGGCCCTCCTTTAAAGTAGACGAAGTTAAAATATCTGATATGAGTTAACTTATTCACTGACATTTTACTTTATTGCACCAATTATTCGTAAGTCAAAATACCCAAATCTAACACAGAATATACCAGGTATCAGAGAATACATGTATGTGGCAGGGCTGCCATTTCTCCGGATTTTTCCGAAATATTCGGATTTTTATTCCAACAGAAGGAAGCGTACAGCAGGCTGAAAGTTAAGCAGAATGCGCCTTGAGGCGCATTCTGCCTTACCTTCAACCTGCTTTAAGCATCACGTGTCTTAAAAACTAGAAACAGACTATGGGTTAAAGGTATATATAATTCGGAAAATCGCGCTTGAAAAATTGAAAATTTTGAAATCTTAGGATTTTTTTATCAACTTATGGCAGCCCTGATGTGGTAGTGCATAACACTTATGCCCCTATTCCACACCGACTACGAATCCCACGAATCGCTACGAATTGGAAAATGTTAGGATTCGTAGATGATTCGTGGAGTTCTTACCTGATTCGTAGTCGATTCTTGCAGTTCGTGAGCGGTCGGGGATTCGTGGCAAAAACTTTGAGCTGTTCAAAGTTTTGGCCAAGATCCCCACGAATGGAACAATGGGTAGTTAATTCGTAACAAATTCGTAGTGGATTCGTAGGATTCGTAGCTGATTCGTAGGATTCTTAACTGATTCGTAAACGGCTTTTTGGACGTTCGTGGTATTCTTAACTCATTCGTGCGATTCGTGGGTACCAGTTTGATACCGTTCTCCTGTAGCCAGGAGCCTGAGAGTCAATGCCAGCTTCACTTTGGCATATAAATTTGGGCTCGCGTGAGTGTCCCACCTCTGCATGGATGGTTGGCCCATAATCCAGGCATTCTTACATAGTTGATAAAGGCATTCTTATCTTCCACACTAAGCTCATGTTCTAGCCTTCAAGCTGGAGTCTGCCACTGTCTAACCCATCACCTTGTGGATCTTCTCCTTCTTCTTAGGGGGTATATTCTTGCTTTTCGCAAGTTGATTCGCAAGTTCCAAATCCAGCGCAACTCCTGCTCTATCTTAAAAGTCCATTTCGGGACTGATGCCCGAGTTGAAACGGGAACTACAGCGCTCCGTCTCTACAAAGACACCAAATGGGAGACAAACATGGGTTCGTTGTTCGGAGGGAGTCGTTATTGGGAGGGAAAGTGGCTTACAATTGCAATCAGTTTGAATCAAGATCCGACACCGCTTAACACTGCATCTGATCTGGATTCAAGCTGTTTGTCACTCGTCATTAATTTTTTTTCTATCAAAATGTCTGCGTTCCCTCTCTTCAACGACACCCCATGGAAGTAAAAAACTAAGTGCGTTGTTCGGAGGGAGTCGTTACACAGAGTAAAATTGGCTTACTATGCAAACAGCTTGAATCCAGATCAGACGCCGCGAAACGCGGCGTCGTCTGATCTGGATTCAAGCTGTTTGTCACTTGTCATTAAGTTTTTTCCATCAACATCTCCATAATGTAACTTTGAGAAAAACAGCAGACGGCAGTTTCAAGCAGACGACATTGCTGCCATGAATAGGTTGGACGTTGTTTTTTGGTATAGCTGCAAGCGTTGTTGTAAGGAGAAACCCGTTATTTGGAGTGTCGTTGTAGGGAGGGAGCACTGTAGTATGTAACTTTGTGAAAACAGCAGACAACAATTTTAAGTAAACAATATAGCAGGCGCGAAAAGGTTGGACATATTTGTTTTGGTTGGAAAACAACGACAAGTGTTGTTGTAAGGAGGGAATCATTGTTGGAAGGGTCGTTGTAGGGAGAGAACACTGCATACCTTCAAGAATCCCACGAACCGTCAAGATTTAAACTTTATTCGTAGCTGATTCGTAGATGCATTCGGCATATTCGTAGATGCATTCGGCTTATTCGTAACTGATTCTTAGCGTTCGTGCAGTATTCGTAGTGGATTCTTGTAATTCGTACTGAATTCTTGACAGTATTCGTACGATTCGAGCCGAATCCCACGAATAATCTTAACTCGTTCGTAGCCGATTCGTAGAGGGCCACGAATTGGATAGAAAGAAATGCCGAATTCCACGAATCCCCACGAATCACAGAATTTATCAATTCGTGGGATTCGTAGGATTCGTAGTCGGTGTGGAATAGGGGCATAACGCTTTAGTCAGTAGCCTGTTTCTTCGTTTTGAAGACAGATGACAACTAAAAGCAGGTTGATAGTAAATCCGTAAGGCGGATTCTACTTTACTTTAAGTTTGCTTTAAGATACTATCTTCTAAGATATAGGAACTTATTCTGAAGCTGCATATTCATTACTGTATAAAAGAAAAGTATTTTCTTCAGTAGAAGAATGAGTTAAAAGCGTTAAAAGTTATGTATCAACTGATTGTAACACGGACAGTATTGCTGTGAGTAATCTAGTGAATTCATGGAAAAGATAAATCTTAAGGGGTTTGTTTACCTAAGAGATATTCGCATGCTAATATCAATATATTTACGAGTATACGTTATAAACAAGAATACATGGGTAATTCCGATAATTACTCATTTTCTCAAAACAAATATCATCAAATTGTCAAATTATTTGGATCCTGATGAGACGCTGTTTTACTCAGAGTCTCATCTGGATGCATACTGTATGTAACAGATACTACAAGTCCGCTCGCAGTATGCAGAAAGGAAGCAATTATAATACTTTCCATCTTTGACCCTTTTATTGCCATTAAGACGGAAATAAATACCCGTCTAAAACAATCGCTGCTATATTATCGTCTGCTTATAATATTCGTCTGCTTTTTACTTTAAAATTTTGAATTTTACGCGTTTTGAACTTATGGAACATTGATATAAGTTGCAAAAAGTTTGGATCCTGATTAGACGCCGCGCTGCAAAATACCAGTGTTGGCGGCCTTGGCAGTGAAAGAGTTAAAAGCAGATAAATACATATAGGATATTACATGAGTGTTGATAATCTATTGGATTTATTAAACGAGTCTTTTAGAAAACGATAAAAACGAGGCTTATATATATATATGTTACAGTCAATCTGTCTAAAACGACGAGTTTGATAAATCCTATAAATTATTAACACGAATGTTATATTCTTTTTATAACAAAACCTAGAAATGTTATTTATCGCAGCCTTTGAGGTCAAGTGAATGCTAAGCGCGATATAAGTAGATCTATACAGGAAAAAAGTTGTTCCAAATTAACCCCGTTCACTAGCATAATGTTTATGTTGTTATATGTATTAATAAACATTTTCATGTAGATCTAATATTGATTTATTACACCAAACATCTATAAATTGAATCTACATGATGGAATGAAGACGTTGGAAATCGAACGCGCATAGAACGCATTTTAATGACGTCACAAGTAAACGACGTCGTGGCGTACCTCATTTGCATAGTTATATATGACATTTAAACAACGGGTGTTATTCAACGCTCACGCCGTCTGTTATGTTATAAAGTCAATTCTGCATTGCATGCTAGTTTGCCTCAATCGACTGTTTATTTATTTCACATATTATGTAGCTGTTTTCTGTTTTGAGTTCTGACTGTTTGTCTCATGCTATTTGTTTATACAGTGGAGAATCTGTTATTCTTTCCCGTTTAAACGCAAACGTACGCAAATGCAAAACACTAAAACGTAGAAAAGAACAACTTTTGGTCAATTCTGATAATTCATGTTTATCTTGGTGGCAAACAGTTCGGAGCCTGATCAGACGCCGGGTTACCCGGCGTCTGATCTGGCTCCAAACTGTTTGTATTGGAAATAATAGTTTTAGCGTAAACGCGTTTATCGGGAAAGAATAACAGATTCTCCACTGTATGTCTTTCTTTAATATATGCAATGTTGATATACGGTAGTTACTTGCTGACGTATCTCGTTATACAAATAAAACTTGGAACACTTGGAAGCCGTCTAAGCGTCGTGGTAACATGGTATTGAAGCTTGCATATTGGCATATGGTGCCACAATATGGTATAACAGTTTAGATTTATTTGAACTCTTTCAATTCCAATTTTGACAAAACCATATAATAGTGTGTGTTAAAGGGAGGTAGACCCTAATTATATAGATAACTGATATGTATGCATTAAGAGTTTAAGAAACACTTGCACAGTCAATTATCCCAAATCAGTCGGATACGACAGCAACGCCTACATATACAAACAGTTTGGACCCAGATCAGACCCTTCGTAAAATTCTTAACTTTATATTAAAAAAATATAGAAGCAGACGAAAATGTGAAGCAGACGATACCCTGACAGTGAATGTTTTAGACGGGTAAATATGCTCTAGTGACAATGAAAGGGTTAATTTGACAATCCTGTAATTTTCCTGGAGTTAGGATATCAATGTTTATCAGTTATACTAGAAAGATTATATCAATACCTGACGTAAATATCGAGTAAAGATTAACTCTCTTCACGGTACCGGCGATTTTGTAATTGGCCGCCACATAATTCGGTGTCTCATCAGGATTCAATTTGTCTGACACTGTGATGTTGTGTTTAAATAAAACGCGGAGATAAATCATCAATGAGAATTGCTGCAGAAGACATGTTTTCCAGACGGCAATAACATAGCATGCTGTGGGTAACCACCCCTTCACTTCCATTACGTCATCTTTTGTAAACAATTGTCGTCTGCGTGTATTTCTCAAATTCAAAATTTAGGTATTTTGGGATGATTTTTTTTTAAATGGGTGTCAAACAGTTTGGATCCTGATCAGACGCCGCGTTTCGCGGCGTCTGATCATGATTCAAACTATTTGTAAATAACCATTGTGCTCGGGGTAAGGCAGTGAAGGGGTTAACATGTGACAATGTCATGTGCTCGCAGCAAGGACATATAAAACACCGGGTTCCGCGCTACATCTTTAAAACAGTTTTTACTTTAATAGACGGGTTACAACTTTGGCAGCTGATTATTTACCAGCTGTGGAATTTTATTCAATTCAGGTAGGGTTGTTAAACTGTCTAACCAAATTACAGCAAAAATATTGATTTGTTTTATTGTTGAGAACATATAATAAGACCAATTTTCAATGTGGTCCACTAAAATCTGAAATGTTTTAATTCCGAATTGTGCTTTAGAAATTATGAAGTATATTGTCGTATTCATACTTTACGTTTCTGTTTAAGGACCGTTCAGAATGCGGAAGTGTGCATGATCTATTTTAGACATACTTACTGATGTTGTTGTTGTTGTTGATGATGATGCTGATTATTATAAATGTACTTAATGATTGGGGTGATGCTGGTAGGAGATGTCGGTGATAATTATTCTTGTAAATACATGTATGTTGAATGTGGCGACGCCGATGAGAATGGTAAATGAGAACGACAACAGTAATGAAGATGATTGACTATAATGATGTTAAATATGGCTGACGTCATGTATATTATATGTACCGTATCTGAACCTGAAGTTAGCTATACTGCCTTACTTACTTTACATATGTAACATAAAATATATTTTCATTTTCATCATCAGATCAAGCTTGGTTTATAGACGTCAATCAGAATCATACTGTTGTGTGTTTTGAATACATATGTACATATATTTATAGCCTGTCCAGTATAAAAAGCGTTAAGCATTTCAATCGTTTTAACAGATGTTAGCAAATACGCCAGTAGTGACTAAATTTGACGTTAAAGGCGGTTTTGGACCTATACCAGACACTGCGTTACGCGGACTCTGATACCGATCCAAACGGTATGGCACTCATATCTTTTTTTTTAAAACGCGTGACGTAATAATATGCACTATAACAATATTTATGTTGAAATGGTAAGTGCTGGTATTTTTAACACGGGACAGGTTATTGTTGATATTGTCTACGTAACACTATCTTTTTGATTTTATAACCTAATACAAAAACACAAAAGGCGTCGTTTTGCTGGTTCGTACAGTCTTGTGCTGCGAACTCACTGCTGAAAATAGTAATAACCCAGCGGGCACGCAGCGTTGTTCCAACGTTGATTCAAACATTGCAACGTTGTTTCGGCATTGGTGCAACGCTGTGCGCCCGAAGGAAACAGCTCTGTACTTGGTCTTGCACGGATGCTGTATATGACCCAAGTTTGTGCATACGTGGATTGGTTTGCTTGCCTTTTGGCAATCTCGAAATGTTGTTTTGTGTAATATATATTTTGTTCTTTTCCCTTCTCTCCTTCTCCTCTGTCTTAACAGCTTTTGTTCTTTATAACGTCGTTTTGCTATCTTATGTTCTACTGTTAACAGATCTATGTCATCACTTAGATAACACTACATTATTCAAATATGCCAAATAATTTTACAACTTTAAATGTTCGAGGACTTGGTAAAAAAGAAAAACGAACTAAAGTTTTTTCCTGGCTAAAACAACAGAATCAAAGTTTTTATTTCTTACAGGAGACACATCTAAAATCTACTCAAAAGGAACTCTGGGAAAAAGAATGGGGACAGTCATGTTATTTTAGCGGTACAAGTTCTAACAGTGAAGGGCTTGCGATTTTAATTAACCCAAATTTACAGAATTATAATATTATAGAATACACAGATATACTACCAGGAAGATTACAAGCAGTTGAAATTATATTAGAAAATGTACCTCTTGTGCTCATAAATATATATGGGCCAAACAATGACAGTACCTTTATTTTCGAAATGTTAAAAACTTTTCTTTTAAAAAATGTTGAAAAATCATTTATAATAGCGGGTGATTTTAACACAATTCTAGATATTAATGCTGATAAAAAAGGAGGTATCAAAAATACTCACCCTAAGATTAGAAAATATTTACTTAATACAATTGAAGAATTCGATCTAGTAGACATATGGCGTATCCATCATGAAGACAAAAAACAGTATACTTGGCATTCAAGTAAAACGCCTCACATATCATCAAGACTGGATTATTTTCTTATTTCAAGTAACCTTTCTAATCGTGCAAACAACAGTTGTATTAAACCGGGTTATCGAAGTGATCATTCTGCCGTACTGCTATCTATGAATTTCAATGTAATAAAAAGAGGACCAGGCGTTTTTAAATTAAATAATAGCTTACTACTTGAGCCAGATTATCAAACCACAATAAGAAATAATATAAAAGAAATTGCAATCTTAAATAAACAGGCCGAACCAAAAACTTTGTGGGAAGTTATAAAAGGATCTATTCGTAATGAAACGATTAAATACGCATCACACAAAAAGAAAGTTGAAAAACAAACTGAAAATAAACTTATTTCAGAAATAGAAGCCATAGAAAATCTTATAGCACACACTCCACTGACAAGCCTAGACGATATTAAACAAGAATTAACTAACAAAAAGACAGAATTAAACAAAATATTAAATAAAAAACTAGATGGAATTATACTTAGGGCGAGAGCAGACTTCATTGAATAATACAACGAGAAAAACAATAAATACTTTGCGGCCTTAGAAAAAAAGAACGCAGAACGCAAAACTATGTATAAATTAAATGTAAATGATAAAACATTAACAAATCAAACTGAAATTTTAAAAGCTATAAAAACATTCTACAGCAACTTATATCAGCAAAAAGCCTGTAAAGGAACAAAATACAATTTCTTTGATCAAAATATAAAAAAATTAAACGAGACTGAGAAAAATAAATGTGATGGACTATTAACAGAGCATGAATGTGCCGAAGCCTTAAAATAAATGAAAAACAACAAAAGCCCTGGTTCAGATGGTATAACAACTGAGTTTTACAAGATATTTTGGAATGACATAAAAAAAAATCATGATAGATTCTTTAAACAGCTCATATAATAACGGTAGTTTAAGTGAAATTCAATCACAAAGTTTGATTACACTTCTTCCAAAAGGAGATAAAGATGTTACCTTTTTAAAAAATTGGAGACCTGTTAGCCTTCTAAACATTGATTATAAAATTGCAACAAAAGCAATCGCAAATAGGATGAAGGCTGTAATTCCATCTATAATAAGCGACGCTCAAACAGGTTTCATGAAAGGTCGATACATTGGCGAAAATGTCCGTATAATAGAAGAAATTTTAGATAATGTCGAATACAATAATACCGAATGTTTGATGTTTTTCTCTGACTTTGAAAAAGCTTTTGATAGTGTAGATCACAAATATTTATTCAATGTTTTAAATCATTTCAACTTTGGAGAATCTCTGATAAAGTGGGTTAATGTTTTCTATTCAAATGCAACAAGCTGTGTTTTAAATAATGGTTTTATGACCGATTTCTTTAATATTGAGCGAGGCGTTAGACAAGGTTGTCCTCTTTCCCCATATCTATTTATTATTTCAATTGAGCTTTTATCGTCTTGTATTTCAAACCACCCAAATATAAAAGGAATTGACATAGATAATATAGAAACCAAGAATACTTTATATGCTGATGACGCAACCTTTATAACAGATGGATCAAAAGAGTCTTTCGAAAATCTTATTGAAGTACTTGATGATTTTGAACAAATATCAGGATTAAAGCTGAACAACTCAAAATGTACTGTAATAAAGGCTGGATCAACAAAAAAGAAAAAAGAAGTATTCCTCGAACATAAACATTTTCAATGGTCATCAGATAAAGCTAGCGCTCTTGGTATCATCTTTACTACTAAAAGAAACCTTACCCTTAAACTTAACTTAGATCCCAAGATAGAAGAATTTAAGACATGTCTGAAGCAATGGCAACACCGGAAACTTACACTTTTAGGCAAAGTAACTGTAATAAAAACTTTTGCTTTACCAAAACTTGTCTACCCATTAACTGTTCTTAAAATTCCCCCGCTACAATTAATACGGCAAATAGATGATACTATGTATGAATTTCTATGGGATAAAAAACCAGCAAAAATAAAAAGAAATGTACTGATACAAAACTACGAAAACGGTGGGATAAAAATGATTGACATTAATAAGTTTATCAATGCTTTGAAGGTCAGTTGGGTTAAACGTATATTCAATTCTAACAATAATAGTACACTTAAAAATATATATGCTGGTAAGCTAGATAAATTTGGTGGGAAAATATTATTTGAATGTAAACTGAAAAAAGGCGACTTCAAGCATTATTTCAAAAATACTGTGTTTTTAAATGATATCCTTAATGCATGGACAGATATATTTTCAAACCAAAATAAAGAAGTCAATGCAAAGTCTATAATTTGGAATAACTCTGTGATAAAAGCCGGAGGCAAACCACTGTTTTATCAAAGCTGGCTTCAAAAAGGTATAAAAAATCTTGAAGATATTTTCGATAAGAGAACAAATTCGTTTTACACTTTCGACTTTATGAAATATCTGTACCATCTACCTGACACTGATTACCTAAAATACCTATCCTTAATCAACAGTATTCCAGTAGATATAAAACAAAGGCTAGCAAATGAAAATGCTGAAATTGCACCATCACCATTGAACGATATCTTAACTTGCCAAAAGCCATCAAAATTTATATATGCATACCAAATTAGTCAAACGATACCTGAAATAAAACAAAAACAAAAATGGGAAGAAAGTCTTGGACAAAATAATATCGCATGGAACAGAACATATAAATTAGCCATTGATATAACAATAGACAACACACTCAGAAACTTCAATTATAAATATTTGATGAGAGTAGTTAAAACAAATAAAGAACTTTTTAAATACAACATAGTAAATTCTACTTTGTGTGATTTCTGTTGCCAAAACACAGAGAACATTTACCATCTTTTCTGGGAATGTAGATACGCACAAGAGATCTGGTCAAACATACTGAATATGTTCAAAGCAAATAATCTATCTATAAATTTAAATTTTGAAACAATTTCATTAGGGCTACCAGAACAAAAAGTATACAAAACACCTGTAAATTATTCCATCTTACTGGCAAAATATTACATTTTTCGATGCAAATGTTTAAAAGAAAGACCAAACTTCAAACTCTTTAAAAAATACATGCAGGACAAAGTTCATACAGAGAGACATATTGCCCAACGAAAAGACAAACTTGCCCTGCATCGTGCAAAATGGGATGGATTTTTTACTGTAGCTTAAAAAACAATAGCTGTTTTCTCACCTCTCCATATATTTTTCTTTCTCTTTTACTGCTTTTCTTTTTTCGTCTTCCTCCTTTTCTTCTCTTTCTTTGTTATCTACTTTTTTTTTCTTCAACTATTCCAAGACTTATGTTATATTGAATAGCACATTTACTTAAGCTTAGATGTTTATGGTCTATTATCTCTCCAGATACGTTTATGTAAGAATACTACACAAAGTATGTGTTTGTGCTGTACGATGCAATATGAGAAATAAAATGATAAAAAAAAAACAAAAAAAAAAAAAAAACTTTGGCAGCTGATTATTTACCAGCTGTGGAATTTTATTCAATTCAGGTAGGGTTGTTAAACTGTCTAACCAAATTACAGCAAAAATATTGATTTGTTTTATTGTTGATAACATATAATAAGACCAATTTTCAATGTGGTCCACTAAAATCTGAAATGTTTTAATTCCGAATTGTGCTTTAGAAATTATGAAGTATATTGTCGTATTCATACTTTACGTTTCTGTTTAAGGACCGTTCAGAATGCGGACACAGCTAACTATCCTACTAGTGTTGTTAATCATATTGCAATGCGCAGGTGTTACAACAGCAGCGAGAACAACAACCCAGTCGACAGGAGTTACAGCAGCAGCAAGTACAACAACCCAGTCGACAGGAGTTACAGCAGCAGCGACGAAAAACAGTATAACATATAGTACGTTATTGTTGATCATTTTGAAAATACTTAACCACGTTTTAACATTACTAATATATTTACCAGACGCTTAAATACATTTAATGTAATCCATAATCATACATTGTATCGCTGATGTTTTTTTAAACTCAATATGTTTAAGGTTAGTATCGAGATGAATTAGAGCAACTCATTAATAAGGATAGTAGCTCCAAAAAGGCTGGAAGTGAAGAAAATGTTGATGTAGGAAATTTCATCTTTATTGCAATCGTGTTTATTGCAATCGTGCTCGTTTTTTTAACACAATACAGATCATATTTATCACAGCTCGAAGCGGGTTTAAAACATGTATTTCAGAGATAAGAACGTTTTTCATGAAAAATTCACTATTAACCGTGTAGTTCAAGTAGGATACCAAACAACCGTTATATGTCTCCTATCGAAAAACAGACCTTTACAGTGATACAGTAGGTCAGGTATCAACACACAAGACGTTTTGTGATACATGTAGTTGAACATTTGTTATGAAATCTCAGATAGTAGCCAGCAGTCAAACCGTAGGACCTATAAATATCAAAGTAGCATGGTAAATTCACTTATTGAGTAATTGTAAATTTGGCACTTGTTTTCATGAGCCGCTGAAAAGTAGCAACCTCGTGCTTTCCTCTCGAATTGTATATATCTATCTCAACCCTTTAGAGAATATTTCGGAAACCTTTCAAGAGACCACATTTTGGAGGTATCCGACACAATCTAAACATATTTCGACTTTTGGTATTAATGGATTGATCTGATGTGGTCAAAGAGTTAACTTTAAGATGGTCAGTAAAGTACAAAATAATTTTATGTATGTTCTATTCGATTTCGGTACAGGTATACAGAGCTGTAGAAGGGACATAGTAGCAAACTAAATAAACCTTTAAGCATATCACACTCCTTATGTGTTCAGTAAGGTTATTATTATTTTTATCTTATTCTTCTTCTTATTATCATTATACAATATTCATATAACGCTCTTTTCAAACAGAAAGTGTGCATTTAAACGCGCTGCACATGAAATCATATTCATGTATTCATGTACTTACAAAGTGATAAAATAACTACATTTATATTAAAGTAAAAGGATCGTGCCTTATGAACATACATGAAAGTAAATCCTGAAAAAAAATTAATTTAGTGAATTTTATATAATTTATTAATTTACAAATTCATTGGTTCAGTCTTTACATGAGAAACATTGGATTGATTTCAAATGAAGAAAGAAAACATCTACCATAGTTTTTCAATGTCTTAAACACTATAATAATATGTAACACATTTGCCTTTACTTGAATATTTGTTTTTATTTGGCAAATACACCATTAGGTTTTCAGTCTTCTTAAGATGTGAACTTTACTTTGTAATGATCTACTTGTATATCTAAATATTTATGGTCATATTTACTTAAAACAATTATCATTTCATTCTTAATAATGGGTCTGAAAAAAACTATGACAATAACTATTTTCTTACTCACCCATTACGGGTTGCGTCCAACGGGCGGACTACTTTAAAGATATGTTATATATGATGAAATCCTTCCTTTTCTGTTTAGACATGTAAGACTTTGTTAAGACTGATCGAAAAGTTCATAGATGTTTTTCAAAAATTTAAAACAGCAAAATAAAATTGAACTTGTTACAAGTATACATATATCTACTGTTTACTCAGTTTCCTTTTGCATAAACACATACATGTAATTTTTTTGACGCATTGAACAAGTATTTCAAGCGCAACGGTAATGTTTTGACATATTGTACGACGTTTGTCTTCTAATACTGAGTATTCTTTTCATTCTATGGTATTCGCCATTTTTATAATCAATGTATGCTTTCTTTTATCATAAGACAAAGCAATGCATTTAATATTTTTGTTCAGTCATGGAATCAAATGTTTAACGTTAATGTTCTCAACTTTTTCAGTTCGGAAAAATACTATATCTATATATAGTATACTATATCTGTATATCTGGTGGTTAATTAGTTGAAACTCGCACAGGTCTGTGTCCAAGACAGCGGACCTAGCTATGGGATAGGAGATGTGTCCGTAGCATTACATGATATGCTCTAACGACAATCCAGGACATAGGCCTTTATCTATTGTATTGCTTGTATTTCGATTTAATCAGTTAAGTAAATATAAACGTACCTATCCAGAATATGCCATTTTCGCGCAGAAGGTTAAAGTAAAATGTGACCTTTGCATTATTAACCTTCATGTGTGACGGTTAAAATACCTTGATTTCAGGCTGTGATGGATCATGGGGCTTATAACATCAGCCTTACTGCCGTGACCGGTTTTAGCCATTATATCATAACAGATGGAGTTACTAAAGAAAATGCTAAAATGTTTAACTCAAACACACCTGGAGCTTGTTCAACGAACCTTTTGAGTATGACTAGCAACCAAAAACAGACTATAACGGGATGTGTAAGTCAATAGTTTTTAATTTGACAAATGCTTTCATAATCAATACAGATTATGGAGTAGATTGTATTAATGATCCAATCATGCTAAATCATTTAAAAATGGTAGACATTTACGTATTTTTTGTGTTTAAAATTCTAAATTGAGTTCACAAAAACTGAAATAGATTTGACTTATATTGTTTGAACTTATTCAATCATAGTTTATAATACAGCATACCAGTACATAACACTAATCATTATCAAGATAATGATTAGTTTTATGTTAAAAGTGTTTCACTTTGAGCATTCTTCTGAATAAAGATCATTGTATATATGTAAATTGTAACGCACTTGTGAAAAACTTTCTAATAGACGAAATATATATATACATGTACTGATCAATTTGTTTAAGGGTAAAAGCATTTCCCTTAACAGTTTAGCGACTGCAATATTTGTCCATTTGATGACATACACATACAAAAGGCGAAATGTAAAATAGAAATACAATAATTTGTCTAACAGAATTATTGCTAAACCCAAAAATCATTTAGACACGTGTCAATCTGCTACTTATAAGAAACTGAACCGGCAAACTTAAATACACATGGTAGTTCTAACCAAACTCCTACCTGTGTTACTCTTTTACTTACTTAGCAGTAACATTTATAAGATTAACAGCCAACACTGTGTTAAGCGACCGCTGATAGCAGATACATGGTGATCTTGCAGACAGGTTAGAGCTTAATGCGGGACAAATGTAATACACACGACTCCTATTGGAGTCTACTGTATTAGTTTGCGCTGTAAAAAGCAACACGATGTTACGACTGCTGTACATATATTGGTATCGTCTAATCTTTACTTTCAGTGGCCGCTTAATAAATATTTGACTATACTTATTCAATGACTACAAGATAATGCCCTAAGGTTATAAAGCGTTCCAGTAAAGTCTGGCCAATCAAACGCTTAAGACCGATCTCTGACTCAACATTAACGTTTTTAACCATGAACACAGCTTGTACTTTCAAAGCTATTGGGAAAGGAAATACATTTTCAGGTATATAGAGCACCGGGTTTATGTAATTCACAACAGCAGATGTTAAGTGATTGTGTGGCGGCTGTAAAAAGTCGCCCCGTACTTCATTTTCAGTGTTGTTATACTTTCTGGTCCTTTGGAATCATTGATTTCAGCGCATTTACAGTTGAAGGTTGAATTCCGCTTAAGCTGGTGCTAGGGGGCGTGAGCACTGTTGCATATTTCAGTATTGCTCATGAACAGACTCAATTAAACCGAGTCTGCAATTTTCAGTATTTGCTTTGTTTTCTGTGCTTTCAAAGGATCTCCCCTTATTCAGATTTATATAATTCACAACAGCAGATGTTAAGTGCTTGTGTGGCTGCGGTAAAAAGTCGCCCCGTACTTCATTCTCAGTGTTGTTATACTTTCTTGTCCTTTGGAATCATTGATTTCAGCGCATTTACAATTGAAGGTTGAATTCCGCTTAAGCTGGTGCTAGGGGGCGTGAGCACTGTTGCATATTTCAGTATTGCTCATGAACAGAATCAATTAAACCGAGTCTGCAATTTTCAGTATTTGCTTTGTTTTCTGTGCTTTCAAAGGATCTCCAATTATTCAGATTTATCATGACTTCTGCTTGTTGCAATAAAATATACGTTTAATACGGACAACTTGCTCAACATGAAAATGTTGAGATCTTTTAACCCTAACGTTTATATCGAGATCAGACAGATCAGTATAAAACCAACGAATCTTATAACACTCAGACACTGAACAGTACGAAATGAAACGTTTACGAAATTTAGTCGTGTTAGTCTTACAACGTTCTATCTCACATGAGGGTCGTTTTGAGAAAATCGACTTTAAAGTTTTGGACCAACTAAACAGCGAAATTTTGTACGATTTTGAAAATTCTTTCGACTTTACCTGATCAACTGTGAATGAAAAGTTTTATGAGGATTGTTAGCATGGTGTTTGAGATATATCTTACTTTCGGTTTGAGATAGATCATTTCTCAAACTCTACCTTCTATTTCACTCATTATTACAATGTGCTATGTCCATTTTGTGGAGATAGAACATTATTAACAATACAGTTTTAGACAATTGCATGAACAATTACATTATTACAATGTTCTATGTCCATTTTAAAATTACCACAAATCTCCTTTAGCAGTTTTTATTACCTTAACTTGTTCGAATGGAATCGTTACCATGGTTTATTAAAAAGTATGGTTAACCAGGTCTGGTATAAAACCTCTACTTTTCAATAAACCACAAAGAAAAACTTTTGACAACGCCACCAGTATGAGTGTAAAGAAATGTCCTATAGAATACAATAGGAAGTCTATTACTGTTAATTTACTCCTAATAGGGGATATTTTTGCTAATTATGATGACATTATCCCCTCGGGCAAGAAATACAGGTCGCTGACAAGCAGACAAAACAGAATACTTCTTAAGAAATGGTTTGGTTTGTTGTTGTTGTTAACATCCGTATCTGGCATATATATGGACCGATGGGATTCCCAAGGAAGAGGGGAGATCATAAAGAGAACCTGATTGCGATTCAATACTCCTGTTGTCATCAGAATGATCTGGTTCTTCGTAGATATGCCCAGTGTAAAGTACCGATACATGCGACCTCGGTTTATAAAGTCTCCCTCGTTGGACTTAGCTTGGAGGGACTTCTTTAAAGGGGTATTCAGTTTTACTTTCATATTGTTTTAAGCAGCCATATGCTTTAAATTAACCACTTTACTTTGAACTACACGTGTAGTTAAAGATACATGTGTATTTCGTCTGTTACATTGTTCGCCAATAACCATGAAGGTGGCAGCCATTTTGGAAATTTCTGTCACGTGATCCAATTGGAACACAATGACTGGATAAATTGGATATAGATCATTGTAAGACTAAACAAAACGCTAAAAATGGAGATAGATCATTGTAATACTGGCGATAACTTCAAATAGAAAGCTCGGATAAACATATGGTTTGCACCAGGAGATAGCTCTATTTGTTTACAAAATGGACATAGAACGTTGTAACACTCACGCGACGAAATTTTGTCGCATACGCTTGTCAATTGAATGTTTTTCACTCATCTTATTCGTAATATAGCAGCTATTTTATATTTCAGCAAAATAGCCCTGTCCTGTACCTCATGAACACTACTGATTCTTTAAACGTTGTTGGAGGAAAAAGCTTTCACGAATATAAATTAGAATGTAAAATACCGCATGGTGGCACTCTCTTGACTGTTACAAAGACGATAAGCAAAGTTCAAGCACCGTGAGTAGGAATATTGTTGGTTTATTTTGCTAAATATGTACATCATCGAGGGTAAGCAGTAAATATAAATTTTGATTGGTTTATTTCTGCACAACTGCAGGTTAGATTTATATGTAGGATATATCTGTTGATGATAAATCGTGTATTACACCGAACTGATGTTAAACTAAGTAGAATTATGTTACCCAGGACGCCGGATAAGAGACATATTACTAAACTCTTTATTTCAGAATTAAGTCCTATGATGTTCCTACTCATTAGAATCGTATCTTGAAGACAATTCTAATGAGTAGTAGCATCGTATATTTGGTGCTGAAATGAGTTAGAAAATGTAGGATTTGTTCAGTTTCACTCTTATCTGGAGCCCTGATGTAATACACTGATCTGATGTCAAACTAATTAGAACTGTGTAGCAAACAGTATTCAAAGGAACAATATACGAGCAAAATGATTTCGTTTCCTCCAAATCTTTAAAATTATACGTCATTTGACGAATTCATTATACATTAGACATTTCACAAAATAGTTTGTTGTTTGGTGACAAGTAAAAGAAAGAATGGTTATTAAGCACAAAATGTGTCCTGATGAAATCTAATCATTTTTCAGTAACAAGTTTACCTTCTAATTAAACCTTGTAAATTATGCCTCCGCAGACCATTGTCGTCTGACATTTTATGCCAAATTAAATTGTTTTCACGAATGGCAAATATTTTGTACCCTGATCACCGCGTAACACGATGTCTGATTAGATCAAAACAGTTGACAAAGTCGTCCATGACCATATAAGTGTTGAGAGGTTCATATTTATAGCTTACCGTTGCAGAACTCCAACTACAAAACAACAAGAGCCAAATAATATTAAACTAACCATGGATATCAAGGATGAAAATAATCAAGCTGCATCCGTCTTTAAAATTGGACAGAAACTAATGCTGGACATCCATGAAACACAAACAGGTCAACAAAGTCAACCAGGTTCGTTCACGTTTCCATTTGAGACAACCCTATATTAAATGGCTGAAATAACATCTCAATCAGATGCATGTAATTGAATTTACGTATAATGGCGACGAAAAAAGTATTTATAGTAGACTGTAGCTAAATGCAGGGCCAAGGCAGTACAGAAAGTTTCCTTTGTAGCTCAGCTATTCAGTGTTTATATGCCATCAGCAATATCCTTCAATGAATAGTTATTAACGCACGATGAATACTCACGAACTAATCATAGACACACGCATCGTCAGAAAAACAAAACAACCTGTTGTAATTTGAGATATGTATCAAGCTAACTTTATGAAATAATGTATGGCTCACGAATAATAGTGTGACGTTTTCGTAAATGGGAATTTCTTTAGTTTCCTTTTATTTCTCGTCGAATCTCACATATTTTAATTCACCGAATACCTTCCCTGTAGGATCTACTTTGTCTTGTTTTTTTTAAAGAATTACGTGTCATATTTCAGCTCTGTTCACAATCAGGGGTAATCTATCGGCGATTGCCTTAAACTAGAAATCGTATGCGATCACTTTGTGATTTTCGCCCGAAATTCCAATTGTAAAATTGTCGAAAACAGTAGGCGAATGGTTAGTGAATGTGCTTGTCGACCGGTCTTACGACACGTTTGAGTAACTGCGAATTTGGACAATTCAGTACACGGTTGGTAGGTTGAAAGGGATTTAACTAAATTATTGAATGCAATGACTGTTGCTTTGCGATTTTCTGAGAACTTCTAGACGTAGAATGGTCTTCAAACTGTAAGCGAATGATTGGAAAGAGGTTTGCGACCGGTCGAAGGGTCAGTTTGAGAGCAGCGGCGACTTTGGGTGATATTGTTCATGACTGATAGCTTGGCGAGTATTCATTTTGTCGACTTGATTGATGTAAAGGCACAACTGGTTGGCGAATGGTTGCTGACGAGTCATGTCATCCCTGAATAGTCACAACGTTCTTTCATTGCCTGGTTATAAAAGACAAAACATGCCACCGAAAACCCCGCGTCTTTTGTTCACGTAATCTTGTTCTTATAATCATAAACATTTGGCACCTTATTACTAACTGGCTGCATACTGTTGCATAACTGTCGTCGCCATATTGTTGTTGCCATGTGCGCGATTTCCATGGCAGATTGTTACAGTTAATCACAATACAGTTGGTATTTGGTCGCAGACTGAAAGCCGATTGGACGACGAACTGTTAGCGGTAGACTGCCTGCAACCGGCCCGAGATTGATCTATGAGTGCACAACTAATTATTCTTTGATCATGCAACAATTCATAACGCTATGCGAAAGCATTATGCAAAGGTAAAATATATGGAACGTATATGAGAGGGCATATACTACCAATAATTTCATGAAACATTATATGGTAACTTCGCGGCCATAGAACGGCATTCAGTCGCTATTTGCGCGTCGAAGGTTATATTTTGTACGAGTGCTTTAGCCTGAGTGCCAATATAACAGGAGGGCCAATGGCTACTAAAAGCCCGACATTGACATAACTTGTATATTGTTTATTATGTTGTAGAAATTGTCATATAGGGGGTGCATTTTCAAAAGTCAAACACACTAGGTCTACATGGGTTGTATCCAAATTATTATCATGCAGTATCATGTAAAGAATGTGAATAAATTTATTTCAAAACATATGTAAATCCAAACAAATAACGTATTAAAATATTGCTCACTTCTCATTCTTCCATTTTCTTTTTATGATAAATTCACATCTTTTGCTGTGTTTTAGATTCTAACTCATAACCAAACGCTTGCATATCGCGTACAGCGTAACAGCTATTTGTTTTAAACCTCGACTTCGTCAAAGTTTACTCACAGTAATGGATGTTTCGGACATGATAGATAGCTATATTTTATAAATTAAAAACAAACAACAGCATATAACATATAAGCTATATTTCATAATAACAAGTCACTATGATGACCCAGTTTTGCTCATCCGGGTGATAAAGAATACTGCTTTACATGTTTTTGTCTTTTAATTCTTGTATTACAATGGCTATTCTGTTACGTGATTGCAGTTATGAATTAACCGCTTTACTTGACATGCCAGGTACGGTGGTCCAGGGGGCAGTGCATCCTCTATAACCTGACTTGCCAGGTTGTAGAGTGTTGACAAGGGCTTCCTTTAATTTTACTCTCTGGTCTACATTATTCTCTGTGCTGAGGTTATTCAAATTAATGACAGGAAACTGACTATCCTTGCTGCAGCATGTCTGTATATCTCGGTGCTGTAATTAGGGAGGTATTGGCGATGGGTGTTTTCCTTGAACTCATCACTTTTCGCCAACTTTCGTCGACGAATTCGGGATTTTCCGCTAAAATCCTTGATAAGATCAATAAGTACTTAGAAACATATATTACATACGCATTTGAATAGTAACACGGGCACACTACATGTAGCTCAGTGGCATGTGTCTCCAACTCGAAAGACTGAGAACGTTGGTTCGAATCTAGGTAAAATCTAATTTAAAATCACCGATTTAAGATGTTGGATTTTATTTCGAAAAATATATTTTTTATTGTTAATATACGTAAAATCTACTTCTTAACGAAATAAAAAAGTATCACAATGCGATTCTAAAGAGCTTATATGAGTAATGCGTACAGTATTTCTATTTCTATTTATTACTTCTCTCCATCTATATGGATGATTATGAGAAGGGACATTTTTAGGTGCATCATTGGGACTGTACCCGGCCGGTCACTTTATCCTGATACCGACGAACCGGTCGTAATGCTAACCCGAAATCCTGAGGGCAATTACTACCGATTTTCAAGTCTTTGGTTTGACCCGGCCGGCAATTGAGTCCGCAACCTCCCGCACTTATAGCGGACGCTCTACCACTGAGCTATACAGGCGGTTGAGTGCTTTCAGCAGAAATGTTGAATTTCATTACTTGTATGTCTTTAACTTTTGTGTAAGACAAGTCTAACTGTACAAAATTCACACAATCATGCGTCTACCCGACAACAGAATTTAAACTAGAACTGCTATCACGAAAGGTGATAAATACCCCCACTCCAAACTGACCTGTCACAAACACCACAATGACATGTAGAAAGAATAATACAAGCATATTAAGGAACTAAATTTCAAGTTGAAAAGGGACATAATTCTGTCAATTTTTATGCAAGAGGTGTCATACTTAAAGTAGAGTCTCACAATACAACACATAAAATGTGTACCACGTTTGAAGACAATATCATGAGTAGTTTTCAAGAAAATGGCAAGTTCTAAGAAAATAGAAAAAAATTCAAGTTAAAAAGGGGCATGGTTCTGCCATTTGTTGGCAAGATTTATGTTACTTCAAGTAGAGTCTGCAAACATCACCTTTATTATGTGTACCAAGTTTAGAGACAATGTCATGAATAGTTTTCAAGAAAATGACATGTCCAAACAATAAATGCATATTAAGGAACAAAATTTCAAATTATAAAGGGGCATAATTCTGTTACATTTTGTGCAAGAGTTGTCAATGAAAATGAAAAGTCTCACAATACAACTCTTATATTGTGTACTAAGTTTGAAGACAATATCATAAATAGTTTTTAAGAAAATGGCATGTTCAAAGAAAAAAATCTCAATTAAGAGACAAAAAATAAAGTTAAAAAGGGGCATAATTCTGTCAAATTTGGTGCAAGAGTTATGAAACCTGTCAATGAGTGGTCCCAAATAACATTGCTAATGTATACCAAGTTTGAAGATGGTATCATAAAAGGATTTTAAGAAAAAGGCAAATGTCCCGGAAAAACGCGACGACGGACTGATGGACGGACTTCCTCACAGATGGACATTTGTTGGGTATTTTCTTTGTTTAAAAGTACCCAACAGCAACAAAAATACCCAACAATAACAATAGGGTAATCACGGGATGAATGGAATCTATTGTTCTCCCTACCCAACAAAGGACCCTTCGTGCGCTCGGACCGACAGATGGACCGACGGACAACATGATTCCAGTATAGTCCCCACCACCGGTGGTGTTGGGGCATAAAAATATATATTTCGAAAAAGCCACATGTATGTTAAACTACCATGACGAGGTTCGAACTCACGACCCCGATATTGGATACTGCGGTGTATAAACCACATACATGTAGCTACTATCGACTGTGTAATTATCAAGGTACAGTCATTTTTCAGTGACAAAATCTCCAATTTGTTTTCCGGAAGATAAAAAAGACCTACGGACAAAGGTGGAATATGCATAGAGTGTCAATTCAAACATCATCGACAATTAACTCGCGAGGATTTGTTGATTTGATTTTTATCGCCCTTTTTTTGAGGAAATTCCCTGTAGGGGATGCTGCGGCACTACGGTTTTCCGCAAGAAACGCCGTGATCCATTTTTGGTTTCGGTCATAGGACCGAAACTTTAAAATGCATAATTATGTATTGGTTCGATTTCTAGTGATACAGTTTCTACGGGACTCATAAAGTCATAACTGATCGTTAGTACTCTGGGGGCCAATGGGGTCACCGGGCACCTCCATGATTTTTTTCATGGGTAGTAAAATGTTCAGTAGGGTCTACTGAATCAGAATGGCGAATGTACTAAAAATAAAATCTTTTAGGCTATGTGTATTTTAACCGTTTCCATGGCAACCCTAATTTTTGTTATGATGATAAATATCTGGAAAATCATCCATATCACAGTCAGTTTTTGTCCTAAACATATAAAACTGGTACCAAATTAAAGATACGACATTAGGCTTTTATTTCCAATTATTTTCTGTCAAATATCTTTTTTGCATATTTATGAATATTAATGTTAACATTCTGTTTCAGTAGACCCTACTGAACATTTTGGTACCCATGAAAAAAGTGTAGGGGATGCACGGTAGATCCCATTGGCCCCCAGAGTATAGGCGATTAACCGTAAGCCCGGTTATTGGCACTCCGGCGACTGGTATACTAACAATTTTCCTTAAATAATGTTTTTATTTGTAGTAACGTATTGTTACAGTTGTATGGGTGAATCCGGTACCTAGTCATGTTGGCTATTACCACGAATTAAAGTGAAGAGTCGCAGATTGTGTGACTTTGTGATTAATTTATTTTCCAGCCACTCGCCCCTTAAAGCTGATCGAATGTACCGCCTATTCAAACAAAGACATGAACACTGATCCGGTAATCATATATGATGCAAGGTAGATGCGGTTTTTTTTATATCTTTTGATTTAAATTTGTTTTTATTCCACTGAGCCATATTATGGCAAACGCTGTTTTGCTGGGTTCCTTGATATTATTATTGTAAGGTTTCGTGACATTGTAGGAACTTTATACTATAAATGAATTGCAAAAATGAAAACATATTAAAGAATCTCACTATTCTCATATATTACGCTGTTGTTAGTGATCAATTTTTTATTGGTTCGTATATAACTCCATAAAGTTTTTGCATTATGATTAAACATTATCTCATATATATGCAGTAAAACACGATTGTACTGCATACATATGAGTTAACTACTTACCTCCCCTTAATACACAATAAACATTTTCACCAAGGACTCGTCAAATGGCACCTCTGCTTTTTCCTCCGCATACGTTCTACAAAAGAGTAATCATTAATAGCGTTAAACGGCGGTAGCTTGGAGTTTGAGAAGAATAAAGCAGAACTTTTATATAGGAGTTTTGCTTTGAGCAATCACTTGCATCGAGTACACACAGCTGGATACATGTGTTTTATATCTTTGACAATAGAAAAAAGGCGTTAACTTACACTTAAACAGCAACTGCATACATGTTTGTTAGTAGAAACTTTACTCTAGAGGTTTAGGTCTCTCTCTTTGTGTCCGTAGCGATTGGGTTTCGTCACTTAATTTGTCTATAGCTTAAAGGCAAACACTTCCAATGTCAAATACATTTCAGATAATTATTTACTCGTTTTGATATTGGCTTGGCGCCTTTTATTTGTTTTCCTGCACTCTAGACAACGAGTTTAACACTTTGAAAGAGCTGTATAATTATCAATTGTATCATTATCATTTTTATCATTATTTTGAAACAGAAAAAACAGCGCTTGAGCACTTGTGGTAATCGTCAATATACCATTGCGGTATCAGTCTGAAGTAGGGTAGTTTCGAACACCTTAATCGCTTATCCGCGCATGCGCAATTGTACATAGCATGAAAGGAACATGCTTTTTATCAAAACGCAAATACATGTGTAACAAAACGTCTTTAAAATGGTCAACACGGAATCTAACAAATGCATTTAAAAGATACACACAAAACGTTGACACACATTCCCATTGATCAATTTTTATTGCTGAAACGCTTCCGGTAGTTTCGGACGCTCTGATTGATTAGACCACACATACGCATGTGGGAACAATTTAACGACTGCAGTTCATACTGCGGGACGTGAATTGTTTTATACGCTGAGGTCAGAGAAATTACGTTTGTGGAATAATTTTCTCAAGAAAAACGTGACGGCAGTGTCTTTCAAATTTGTGTTGCGATATGTTCAATTGCATAAATACGGTAATTTGATGATCACTCAGTCAAAGTTTTTAATGCAGTCAATAGTTCTGTTTGTTTTCTTCTTTAAAATGTTTTGACAGAATTATGGCATGCCAAAGCGGGTCCATGTGTTCCAGTTTGCAATTTGTAAAGCGTCCGAAACTACTAGGGTAGAGGATAATACTTTTTCAGAGCTTGTTATTATTATTTCATTTTTAAATTAATACCACTAGAACACGTATATAAGAATATGGTCATCATATCAATACACACTAAAGTTCTTGTATGTAATATTTAGTTACTTTGACAAGCGGAGATATATGAAAACACCAAGACCACTAATCAAGCAGTAATCGACGTCACTATCCATGCATTCAGATATGTTTCATCATCGACTATCTACTTAAGCTGTCAAGTTCGTGTATGCAATGATGGAAATGATAAAAGTTGTCAGGTAAGAATATGATATACACTGAAATATATATTTTCATCATTTCGATTGAGCTTGTTAAAGGTTTACTGAATTAAGGCATTTGAACTGATCAACATCCTTTGAACGGTAAAGTATTTTATATCTCGCAAATAGCAATACTTTAGCGGATATATTACTGTACATGTGTATTTCTTCTTACTTTCAATATATCAATTATTTATGTTTTTAGTGTTAGTATCATTATTACCGCTAGGATTATTATAAACGTTTTTATTTCACACCTACATCGATTAAACCACTCGATAGCCCCTCTTTCTAACACGTGACGGTACAACAGAAACCTATATTGTACCGGAAAGTAAAAAAGCTATCCCAGAAGGCCACATTTTTCTCATATTGGACTCGGATCCAAAAAATCCATATCATTTTCATATTGGACTGGATAACTCTTCCGACACTCTGTTAAGAGTTACTTCCCTTGGCATTTCACCTTTGTCTGCTACAGTGTTCCATCTCTGCAACGACACCCACTTGGAGACACATATTGTGTGTGTTGCTTGGAGCGAGTCTTTATAGGGAGGGAAAATAAGACTTGGCTTACATTTGAAATATTTATTTAATTTAATGACGTAACGATAAACAATATGATGTAGACGTTTCGGCGCGTTAACGTTCAAACGTCAAATACAGTAAATAACGTGTTGACGTTGTAATAAGTTTTCTCCTATTAGAGGCTATTATGAATATAATTTTTGTTTATCCGAAAATACGTTTTAAAAATGCATAAGATAAGTTATGCCTTATCGAACTGAAATTCTAAACATTAGTAAGTTTTATAATGATAACAAACAAAAGAAAAAATATAAAAATGCTTTTGAGGAATTAAAATAGGTGTTTCTTCACTATTAAAGGGAGGTAATTCATAAAGTTCGTTATATCATAATTTGAAAAAACGACCCCTTGTTAGACTTCTTACACCTTTAACATGTTTAAAAAGAGTATCTTGATGGGGTAAATGATTAAAAATTAGATCTAGAATAGAAAATTATGCAAAATGATACGTGTATACGATTTTAGATTTGAAATAGATCTACTGGTGTGAGTAATTGCATTTTGGAGCTGTTTCTAAGAGAGTTACGTCCACTCAAAGTCATGCGTGTAAATGTTTGAATTTAAAAGTAGTCGCCTCGGTAAGATTGTAGTTATAATGTACTGTTAAGTCATCTACACTATTGTTTATTTTTCATTGCAAAATAGAAAAATGGCGAATGCCTTTGGAGCGGAAAGTGGGGGTAATTCATATAGGTTATATAAAGTAGGCCTAAGGATTAAACTTAAATGCTTCAAATCGAAGGTAACTTTCCGAATAGCGGCAGTCGACAAATTTAAGCAGATGGTATTGCAGAAATGAGTTAGACATAAAAAGTATTGTCCTGTTTAGGGAACTACGACAAGAGCCGGTGAAGGGAGGGAACACTGTATGTTGTTTTTGAAAATTGCGAAGTCAAAGGCTAGGCTAGAAGGAATAGGAAACAATGCATGCGGTTTCTTTTGTCATTTTATAATTTTATGGTGTGAAATAAAGAGGTAATTTAACAGTGTTGAGTACAATACTGAATTCTATTGGACTCGTACACAGCAGTCATAATCCATACTGGACGAGGCGATGAATTATGGCTGCTTTTGACTCGTCCAATAGATTTCAGTATTGTACTCAACACTGTTAAATAACCTCTTAATATTGATAATAGCAAATGTAGTAGTAGTGTAGTAGTAGTGTAGTGGTAGAAGTAGAAGCATCAGCATCAGCTATAATAGTAGTAGTTGCAGTAATAATGTGTCATTATTTGATTTTGGACAGAAGAAGTAGAAGTAAAAGCATTAGTAGAACTAGAAGTAGCAGTATAGGTAGTAGTAGTTGAAGTAGTAGTGGAATAATTTATAGTTGTAGATAGAGTAGAAGTAATAGTAGTTGTTGTTGTAGTTGTAGCAGCCAAGCACCACCAGTAGTAGAAGAATAATTGACTCCAACATAAATACCATTTTATTATGAGAAGTAGAAGTTGTGGTAAT
The DNA here is from genome assembly GCA_922989275.2 of Gari tellinella. Classification (NCBI taxonomy): domain Eukaryota; kingdom Metazoa; phylum Mollusca; class Bivalvia; order Cardiida; family Psammobiidae; genus Gari; species Gari tellinella. The sequence goes on along the minus strand of OV277865.1, from coordinate 13,400,724 downwards.
AGCAACAGCAGCACCAGCAGTAGTAGTAGAGGTAGTAGTAGAAATAATAGAAATGGAAGAAGTAGTAAAAGACGCAACAGCAACAGTAGTAGTAGAACAAGTAGAAATAGAAGTAGACGTAGTTTTAGAGGTAGCACAAGAAGTAGCAGTTGTAGTTGTTATTGTAACAGTAGAAGTAGTAATCATAGAAATTAAGTGGTAGTAGACGAAACATCATCAATATCATTCTTATTATTGTTGTTCTTATTATCATCAACAGCATCACTGTATTTGAACGCCGCTACTAACTACCTGGTATCAGGGGCTATATAGAAATCACTGTCTGTTGGTCAGTCCGTCCCGAAATATTCTGGAACCTATCTACTATACTGTATCATCTAGGATAATCAAACCTGGTGCGTGGGTACATCTTGGGTATAAAGGTTGCACGTACCACTAAAATATCACTTTGACATTGCCCTTGACATCTGACCTGTGTCATTTGAATAATGTTGCATTGAGTCTCTTTTACTATGTGGGTGGAACGTCAGCTGTAATAATCTACTGTGATAGTTCAAGTCATTCGTTTTATTACCCTTTCTACTTTTATTTACTAGTATCAAGTTGAACGATATCAACTTAAACCTCAACCCAATCAATCAGCTTAAGAAAGACGACGGAAATGTAATCGTAGAATAGTTATTTAAGGTAATTATTTTCAAAACATGCAGAGCTCCACGCAAAGACGGCGACGAGCGGTTAATGAAACAGAAGGGATCAGCACTGTAGACGGATCTTTCACGGTAATCGAAACAGGCAAAACAGTTCACTCAGGTCAAGCGCAAGGTAATTAAAATCTTGAACCTTCATAATCAACCTATAATGTTTAAGCTGGCATATCTGGCGTTATGAACTCATTGCAACTGCTTTGAATGTAATTATTACTTTTAATATGTTTATCGTTAGTCCTTATATGTACCGGTAAATAGAAAGCTTATTTTGATCTGTAATTAGGTAAAGCTACAATTAAAACTTAATAATATCGTACCAGTCATCATTTCCTTCACAGAAGCGCCGTCGGCCGTCTTTACTTACTCCTCATAATGATAGATACACTAAAGATATTGTTGTGTCTGTAAAACACATATGATGCCCCTTATTGCATATATACATCGTATTATATATGTAAAATATATTCCAGATCAGCCGCCAATAGTTCTTTGAAAATTTGAAGCAGATCCAAATCCTTACAATATTCACTTCTATGGTAGATGTTAACCATCATGTAAGAGTAACCCTTTGTTCCATGGATACGCCTATTTACGCATTTAATTTATTCTTCTAATGAAAGAAATTGTACCAATATATACATTCATGAATATGCACCATAAGAAATATATTGGTATGCTAGCAGATGGTAGCTAAGAGCAGGCTGAAAATAAGGCACAATCTGCTTTACTTTCAACCAGCTTCAAGGGGTCATCTAGATTTAATATCTGTACCAGAAGTTGACTATATGGAGCAAAATTATTTAATATAGTATAGTAGGCTTTAAATGTAGTAGCTTTCTGCATAGTTGTTGACTTTCATTAAGTTGCCACTTGTCTAAAGTACTGCATATTCAACTTCTGATTGGTAGATAAACTCTTCTCATGCAGATTTTTCTCAAAACCGACAGTTTTGTTTGTTCCCGAAGAGTTAAGTTTGAAGAAGTTTTATTGTAGTTCTATGGTCCACAACTGAACCTATGTCTTTTTCAGTGGGTGTCTGGCATGTATCAGTTTTGTTGGCAGTCGCATATGTTACCACTTATATCTGGAGTAAATAAGCGGACACTTGAAAAATCGTGCACCAATGTCATGTTTATAGAACAAGTGTTGTGTAACCTTGAAATAATTCATTCAGTAGGTAGGTCCATATGTATATAATGTTCTTATCGGATTTTTGAGAAAGGTGACAGCAGTCACCGAAACTGTAAAGTATGTAAAAAATTATCTAGTAGTGTTATAAGAACATTATATACATAAGTGTTGTGTAAATTATTAAAATGAATTGACCGATTAACTACATGTATTAATATTCTGAGTTTGATTGATTGATTGATTGATTGATTATGTGATTTGTTTATAAAACACACAAAATATATTGCGTAAATAAATAAACTTACTTAAGTCATCATTTGTTGATTGTTGATTTACCTAGCAATTGTAATGAAGACGAAATTGATACCCTTATCTATATGTGTTTATCAATGACATGTAGATTCTTCTGTTGACATAAATCTTTGAAAGCTTTATCATAATTGCTTACACAATATTGGTAAATCCTCCATACACTAAACTCAGTCATATCACTCAACAGATATCCCAAAGAAGAGCAAGTAAAACCAGAAGATCCATACCAGTTCTATGCGTGGTATGCCACATGCCCCAATTTAACATATACTCGTATATACCAAATATACTAAAACTTCTAAAACCATCTGGCTCCTTCTTTAGCTACATACAAATAAAGATACATGTACTTATATTTGACAATATTTCATAATTTCCGTTTATGATATTTTAATGATTATTTCTGTTCAACTCAAATCTGAACATTTTGTTCATACATATTTTCTTTCCAAACGGCAAACGAATTTGTAATGCATAAAAGTAGCTACATTTGTATATCGTTATCGTTATTTTGAACGATCTTCTCATAATCTTCCGATAAAATATTTCCGTACAAAAGTCCTAAAAACTGGGACACCCTAAGTAGCTGCTTTAATTATCATAAACTTTGAATAAATTGATTTTATTACACAGCAATTTGATCAGGGTCTACACTGTTTGCAAAGGGTAGTATGTCTCACTATTTAGAATCATAAAGGTATTTTTACAGAATTTCGGTCCAAAAGCATGTGACGTCGCACAAGCTAAGGTGACAGAACGACGTAACGCCCAATTGCGTAAAATTATTAGTTTTTACGTCAACTATGCAAAGTCGTACGGCAGGTTATACGGTCATGTATATAAATGGAACCGTTTCTGATACAACTTACTTACAGCATATAATAAAAATATTGACACATACGTTATGTAACTCATTACAGTAAAAACACATAAATAACTGCACAAAGTGCATCACGTTAAATGTAAACCCCAATGAAAAAACTGTTACATTAGACCTGGGTCTAAGATCATAAAGATTTTGAGTTGAGTCTTAGATCGCTCTAAAGCATTTTATTACTCAGATTTGAGCTTTTCAAAACTTACTTATCAAATGCTTTAGAACGATCTCAGATTCAATTTAAACCATTTATAGCCTTTAAGCTTGAACATATGATAGAAGCTGAAATTAGGCTGAAAGTAAAGCGGGATGCGCCTTAAGGCGCACTTTTTGTTTACTTTCAATCTGTTTTCAGTGGTCACCTTTATAGTCAATAATAAAAACAAGCTATTAAGTAAAGGATTAGGACAGAGATTTCCGATTTTCTCTTTTATTGCCCATCCTTTTCTTTACTGAATAGGTTATATTAGACACCTGGAAACAACATAATTATACTAAAAATGCGTCTGACGTTATAAACGTCAAATTAAGAAAGCGTGACATTTTCCTCCACAAAGATAATCCTCGATTTAAAAGTCACCTGTTATTCGTTTGATAAAATTCACGGTGCTTACAATAGAGAAAACACTTTTATGTCATTTTATTGTTAAATCAATTGTTAATCTCTGTCACACAATTCCACCCAAGTTAACTACGGTATGCATTGCGAATTAAACCGTTTAATTTTAGAAAGCGTGCCATTTTCCTCAACACACGTTTTTATTGATTTTATAAAACGTTAAAATGCAGAATATGCATGCTTAAGTCTACGGATATAAAAGAAAAGTACTATTTTATGGTTTAAATATCAAGCCGCTCCAACTTAAATAAATGCTAAAAAAGCTAACCATCGTCGCGTTAGAAAAACGCTGCCTTTCTTACATCTCACACATTGTAACATAAGAGATAAGGCGCCAGTTCTACGCCGTCTTTTAAAATAACACTCCCTCCGTACGGGACGTTAAATGACGGTCAAAATCTTATACGGTTGTTTTGTGATCGATTTGAGACGACAGATAGACGAGTTGAAGTTTTACATTTTGTACGTCTTACGCGACGTCTTCAACAGTTTCTACCTCCTAAGTTGCTATTTATCGATTATACGAAAATATTTTTTTAACTGCAGAGATGGGAGTTTTAGTATTATTTCTGTTTTTGTACTACATGTATTAAGAACTTAGACTGATTTCAATTATTTTTCTATTTACTGTCAGAGTGCTTTAACCCTTTCCCCCATAGAAACTACTTTTAGGGTATTTTGTTTATTACTGCGCTGAAGAAAATAGTTCCAGTTTATACCCTCCTGAACAATTACAATAACACATAATATATTATTTCAAGTCTAGCAGATGGTAGTTTAAAGCTGGCTGAAAGTAAAGCAGAATGTGCCTTAAATGGGAAAGGGTTTAGCTGACATTTGCTAGGTAGTTGCTGATTTCAGTAATTAACTAGCATTTATTATTTTAAGTTTTAAGTTATTTGCTTATTTCAGTGTTATTATTTTGGAGCAGGCTGATAATAAAAAGGAAACCTTCTTATTGGAGACTTTTTCTTGAATTTCAGCAAGCTTTAACATGTTTCACTCCCAATGGCGACTAAAGGCACGTTTGCCAACAGTTTGAACCCTGTTCAGACGCCGCGTGACGCGACGTCCGATCAGGATCCAAAATGTGTGGCACTCGTATTGAAATTTTGACAGTCATACTGCCTAAAATAACTTTGAAACGATATTGCAGACAACAAAATTGAAGCAGACGGAGTGAAATCGCAGGAAAGGCTTGGCAGTGAAAGGGTTAAGCAGTTATTGGTACAGTGGAGAAAACGTTATTCTTTCCCGTTTAAACGCAACCGAATGCGTGTACGCATTGCATTAAAATGACAACTTATTGACAATCCTGATTATTAATTTTAATCTGAGTGGAAACAGTTTGAAGCCTCATCAGACGCCGGGTTACCCGGCGTCTGATCTGGCTCCAAACTGTTTGCAACGTAAATAAAGTTTTAACGTAAAAGCGTTTATTGGGGGAAAGAATAATGTTTTCTCCGCTGTATTAATGAAACGAATCTATGGAAATAATAATGATGCTTATTTAAAAACAATAAGTGGTGAAAATAAAAGTGTCATGTGGGATTCGAACCGGCTACCTACGACATGGTAGTCGGAGGCGCTACCCATTGGGCTATGGTCACTTCGTTGATGTTTGTATCGTTAGTTACTTATAATTGCGGAACTATTTATGTAATTACGCTAATTTTGGTACACACGGTGATCTTTTATTACTTTACATATAGATTTTGAATAGATATCGATATTTTCCACGTTTTCGCGATGAAGACCGTAGGATTCAGATTCAAGATTCAAACATTTTATTAAGTAACGTAAACATTAACATGTTTCTTGTTACATGATACACTGGATTGTTAATATAATATACATGACAATTTCCTTGTATAGACTCTGTTGTCCATCTTATCCATATTTGGATATAAAATACCAATTTAACTCGGAATTCTTTGTATTACCTGAGGCTGGACGTATCCGAACCACATACAATCAAAAGTCTGTACAGTATTACCCCTCAAAAGCGACCGTCAATTTCGGATGGTATATAATCTCAGAATCACATGACTTCCCACTGGGAAACAAAAGCAACGCAGGAAGTTCCTACAGGAGCCCTCTGTATTACTTTCGTGCAACAGTGAACCGCCACCTATTCAACTACGCTAGTGTTGCCTGGTCGCTCAAGAGGGACCATAAAGTAATATGAAATGATACTGTAAGGCATGAAATCTAATGCTCTTATATGTAAACAACAACGGAATTACAAATGTTATACAGTAATACCCCTTCACAGCGACCTATCTGAAGGATGAACTTAGGTATTTCAGACACCCGTGGCTGTCCGCTGCAAGACACCAGCAATCAAGAATGTTCATACTGGAGCCCTCTGCATTACACTTGTCCTACACTAGAATATTGTGCTATTTAAAAAAGCATGTGGATGGTCACTGCAAGACAAACGTAACAAAGAAAGTTCCTACATGAACTCTCTGGCCTACGTCCGTCCAACAGTACACCGCTACCAGTCTCAAATGAGATATGGATTCAGTGCCGCTCAAGGGGGATGACACTGCAATATGATAGGGTAATATTTTGCATAAAACTTTATGCACTTAATCAGGAACAGAAATATAGCTGTTATACTGTACTACCCCTCAACAGCGACCTAACAATCATGGTGAATAATGATCTAAGAAACAAGTGGTTGTCCAATGCAAGACAAGGGCTATACAAAAAGATCCTTCAGGAGCTTTCTGCACTACTCTCATCATGCAGTAAACGACGATCTGCCTCGAATAAGGCATGCTTTAGTGTCGCTAAAGAGGAATAATACCGTATTAATGGTATGATAATATAATACATGAGACATAGTGCTCTTCAACACAACTGAAATATAAATTGTATACATTTATACTCCTCAACAGCGACTCCAGCAACCTGTGTTAGGAGTTTGAAAACACACAGCAGCTTATGCAAACAAGAGCAATACAGAAAGTTCCAACCGGAACTTTCTGCATTACTTTCGTCCTCCAGTACACCACCGCCTAATTCAAAAGATGTAAGGGTTTTGAGTCGCTCGAGAGGAATAACACTGTAGTTTAATAATAACATGGAACGTAATGCTAACTCAATGCTCTTAAACAAGAACAAAAATAAAGATATTGTACAGTACTACCCCTCAACAGCGACTGCCATTCAGGGAATAGTAAGTGTCTTAAAACACACTGCCTCTCGCTCCAGGGAAATAGCAACACAGCGAGTTCCCATTGGAACTCTCTGCATTACTTTCGTCCTGCAGTACACCGCCGCCTGGTTCGGAACAGGCATCTGTTTAGAGTCGCTCAAGAGGGATAACACTGTAGTTTAAAAAGATACATAATTATATGAAATGCACTGCAAACGTTATATGCTCTTAAACAAGAAATTAAGTATAGATGTAATACAGTATTACCCCTCAACGGCGACCCGTCTTTCCGGGTAAGTTATGGTCTTCAAAGCGCGAGTTTCCACCGCAAGTGGAGAGAAACACAGAACGTTCCTACAGGAGCTTTCTGCATGACTCTCAACCTACAGTGTGTCGCCACCTGTCTCAAATGAGACAAAGCCGCTGAAGGGGGATAACTCTGTATTTACATAAGATACATAATGATATTCTCACTATAACTAAGAACTGGATGTATTCTGATGTCTGAGTGGTATACAGTATTACCCCTCAACAGCGACCATAGTCGCTCAAGAGGGATAATACCGTAATATACGGGTGAAAGGTAAATATGCACAGATGAAAGTTGTTTCACATGTCAGTAGGTTTTTCTAAAATGCACAATGGCACTGATGATAAAGATTAGTTTCTATTGATGAGAGTTTGAAATATGCCAAAAGCCTCATATACATATTTACATAGATTCTTTAGGATAGAAAACTGCTTATTGTTCATTAAGTCGAGGAATTTAAATACACTTGGCCTACTTACATAGAATGGTTTGATGTACTTATGACGTATAACGCTATATTCAGTACAGACTAGGGTAAAGCGGTACTCATCTTCTATATCACATGAATTACAAATGACGCAATATATTTTATTACGTTCTATTCTGTTATTACCGTATCTGCCTGTCTCAACTCTTAACTGATGAGATGAAAGCCTTAACTTTGAAAATGGAACTCGGAATTTTGCCGATATTTTGTCTAGATATGGCTCAAATTCGAAAGACGTTCTAAAATGTTTATAAAAATATAAAGACGAACTAGTATCTATGGTTGTGTACCATGATTGTGTAAACTGATCTATTAACCTTTGCTTGAACACAGCACAGAAGATTTGTAAGTCAACAATGTCTGGGTTATGCCAGACATAGGAGAAACCTGTGCTATTTAGCAATGCTTTGACGTTAGTTTTACCTATTTCAACATCAGCTAATAAAGCCTGGTATAAACAATTAATAATTCTATTAACACTAGACAGGGTTTTAACCCAGTATCTAATTATACGCGTACATGTATATCTATGTATGTACAAAGGATATCTGCCTAATTCTCCATAAACTGACATATTACTAGTGGATTGTTTAACTCGCAAAAGGTATTTACAAAACTTAAGATGCACCCGTTCTAATTCCTTATTCTTACTAAACCCCCAGACCTCACAACTATAGTTCAATATCGAAGAAACAAAAGAATCAAACAACTCACATTGGATACTAGGTTTTACAGAGTATTTTCTAATATTAACCCTTTCCCCAATAGAAGCGACTTTTAGCGTATTTAGTTTATTCCTCTGCTGAAGAAAGTAGTTCCAGTTTATACCCTCATGAACAATTACCATACACATATTTTAAATAGCCTAGCAGATTTTAGCTTAAAGCAGGCTGGAAGTTAAGCAGAATGTGCCTTAAGGCACATTCTGCTTTACTTTCAACCTGCTTTAAGTGATCACCTGTCTTCAAAACTATAAACAGGCTATGAGGTAAAGGGTTAACAAGAAGTGAATTTAGAGCTCGTACCCCCTTACCGGCTAGTGTTTCTTGATTCAGTTGAAAGGTGCATGTATAATGAAATACAACTCCAAGGTAGTTAAAATTGTCTACAACTTCTAATGGAACGTTGTTAAATAACCATTTCTCGTTTTCTTTTACAGGTCCCCTTTTTCTAAAAACCATAATTTTACTTTTGTCTGTGTTAACCTCTAATCCCCATAGAGTACACTATTCCTGAAGGAGGTCCCAATTCTTCTGTAAATCTAAGACAGAATCACTTAAAATAACCATATCGTCAGCAAAGAGCATTAAAAAAACTTATTTCCTCGACTGTTATACCGGAAGTTGGTCCCTAGGCACATAATCACTGTCTTCCCAACATATCTACTACATGTACCACAGAAACTTCCTACCTCGCAGCGGCTTAATTAAGGCATTTCGCATATGAGAGTTTTCTTGCGGGCGAGCGGAAATGCATCTCGACGATATAGACTTTTTCCGCACGTGCTTATAAGGTAAAGGCTTTGTTTGTTATAGTGTCACCCCTATTGAAAGGGCCAGCCAGTTTGGCTTATGAGACACCTATCCTTTTTGCGCGCACAGTAGATCTACCTCCCGAATCCCTTCTCTTAAGTGCTTATACTAGAAAACTTACATAAAGAAAATGTCTATAAATTTCATTATCTTCCTCAGTAGCTCAGTTGGTAGAGTGATTGACTAGCGATCAAAGGGTTGTAGGTTCGAAGCCCATTCGATTCAAAAACTTTTTTCTAAATGCAGTGTCCTATTTTATTGACGTGTCAGTCCATAACATATTTAGTGATCAAGAGACATGTTATGATAAGTTTTCGTTGGTTAGAATCAGTTTCTACTATAATTTGTCCAATTTCATGCATGAATAACTTATACTGTATTTAAATGACAGAATTTCATTTTTAAGGGAGATAACTGTATCTAGTCTTCAAATTTACAAATTTTCTAAAGAAGAACTGTTATTACAACAAATCCTTACTGTAATCTTCCTATTTTTTCTGACCAACTATTTCCCCAAAAATATGTTTGAAAAGAATGAAAAAAAAACCAACAACATTGAATGATTCATTATTTTTTTAATTCAAGTGTTTATGAAAAATAAGCATTTAACAAAAATTTAAATAGCAGATAACATCTTTCTAAACACATTTATTCAAAACGTGTTTTGATTTTCTTGTAAGGAATGTTGTGAGCAACTTATTGCATGCAACTAAGAGTCATTAGCTTTGTTAATTTTGAGACCTACTCTCATCGAAATTCCAGGTTTTTGCTAAAAAAGAGAACTTATAGACACACCAAACGATAAATTTTGCCTGTATTCACACATATTGTTTCTTAGACTAGTGTTATCTTTTTCAAGCAAAGTTTCATAACACCTTTCTTGAAAAGTAACCTCACTAGCGAGCTACCTTAATTTTCATAGATAGTTTTGTTTATTTGCCGAGAAAAATCCGTCCTGCCAAGAACTAAAAGGAAAGCAGGCGGTGGTCTTACTTTATAGTATTTGAAGTTTTATGCCATTTTTAACTTGTTTGTTTTTATTTCAACTCAACTCAATTTTATATCGGCTTTGGTTAACACATACATGAACAGCAAAAGCATCAAACAATATGCATACATAATGTTAAGAATATCAAAAGAGGCTTAATCAGTGAGGTCTTATCAGGATTGAAAGTAACTTAAAATATTGTTGTGAGTGTCAAATAGTTTTGAAGCTAAATAGACCAAGTGTTACACGATGTCTAAGCAGGATACAAATTGTTTGCAAAGTTAAGTATTGTTATTTAAGGCAGTAAACGATGATGAATAAACCTTCATTATGACATATGACAGGTCCAAATAGAACAAAAGTAAAGCAAAACGCTAGGAGCGTTTTATTCTATTTTTTGTTCTGTATTGAACACTTGTATTAAGAGATATATCCGCTTCTTCAATAAGTGACATGTAAAACCATTGACTGAACATCCTTAAACTAATCCTTCTCCTACCGTTACATCCCCTGTTTTAAAATTGTCGTTTGCAACTCGTATCAAAAATGCATTTTGCTGTTTCTAGTTAAAAGTCTTCGTAATACGAGTATCAAACAATTAGGGTCCTGATCAGACGCTGCGGTAAGCGGCGACTGATCTGGACCCAAGCTGTTTGCAAATATTGTCGTTACCGACAGGCAAAGAATAAATGTACTTTAAATACTCCTAATTGGATTATTTAAAATGGTAGTTCACGCGCACATTCCATGATAGCACACGCCTATCTTGTTGTTATTCACTTTAACACGCAATATTGTCACGATTGATCACCGTATCATGTTTAACAGGAACAGAAAATACTAATTTTATTACTTTTATTAACAGTCATACATATTTTACCGTTGTTTTCCTGGTAAAGCAGTGAAGGGGGTGAAAATTAATGTGACCAAAGCACGAACCTATAAAACATCAAGCTCTGCACAAGACTTTCAAACACTGCCAATTATATGAGCGAACGATTACAAAGAAAACAATACTATTCTGTCAGCATAGGAAGATATATACATTTATACAGGTAGGACTATGATTGTAGTTACTTTCTCCGGTATTGGAGCTCAAACAGCATTAAAACACGATACGAGTTGACCGCTCAATCATTAAATATAGTGATGCAATTACACATAGATGTATGTTTGACATGTTTAGTTACAATATTCAGAAATACATTTCAGAAATGTCATTAGAGTGTCAAAGAATAAGGATCAAGATGAGACTCTGCTTTTTCTGGATCCAAATAGTTTGAAATCGATACGAAAACAATATAGTTTAGCTTGCTGGAGGTTTAATGTTTCTTAAAAATTAACCCATTCACTGCCTCATCCCGAGTACAGCAGTTATTTGCAAACAGTTTGAAATATGATCAGACGCCGCGTAATTGTTTGACACTCAATCAGACTCGCACATGAACCTAATGCAATTTGTAAAGAGCGAATAACAAATTCATTAGTGATTGTTATCATGTGCAGTTAAACTGTCTAAAAACATTCAAATGTGTCTCTTTTTATAACTAAGGTGAAGCCAAAAGTCTGTGTGAGCATCGGTATTTGTAGTACGCATTTTCCATATAAATATATCTATATTGTACTAACATTTTCTAAGTTTTGTTTATTTGGCTTGAAAACTGAAGAAGAAACTCAGCAGTTGCCGGTTTGATTTTAAATCTAGTTGTTTATTCTGAAGATATATTTTTATAATTCCCAATTACAGAAAAGCACATTCACGTGTTGACCTCTTACCTGATGGAAATGCTTTCGAATTCTTCTTCCCAGTCCTGATAAAACATAAGCATATATCTCTTACAAGTGAATATTCGACCTGCTTGAATCATGCTGAAAAGTTTAGCAGTTCATACAGCAAAATACTGTCACAGATTTGTTTATCATATTACCCAATAACTGTTGAGCCTTAATTTATTCCTTCACTGAAAACGATTAAAGTTCACGAACGTGTAAATCAAACGACAATTTTAGAGCCAAACAAAATGGCAGCAAATTCTACCAAACTACAATTTGCAAAACATTCGGAGGAAGATTTAAACCATTTGAAAGCAAATGTCAACTAATGGGCTAGTCAGATATCAACAGCATGCACTGTGGATGCATTCAGGAATTAATTGTTATTACCTTCTCTTACAATTTTAAAATCTGGGTTAATTCAATGGGCGCGTTTGGGAAGGGCATATGGTATTATATACAATTATTGTTTTTACCCAAGTTTAGGTAAAAAGGTTTTTAACGGAGCTGTAAGAATGATTTTGACAGAACAGTCCTCGTTCAATAAAGTTTTACAGGTCCTTTAAATCAAATATTGACCTCACCATAAGTAATTTTTTTTATTAACATTGGTTGTTTTTCAGATATCGTACAAATAAACTGATTACAAAATGGGTCTTTAGAGCATGATACAAGTAAAACATGAAATATGATGGAATAATATTCATTACAAAAAAGAGAAAAACATGTGCTCCTTAAGGAATATTCTGTCTTTAGTTCGATAAACACGCTATTTGACAAATAATTAAACTGTTCTTTGTGTGGGCGAAAACGTAGGTAAATGTAGCGGCTGTTAACTTTGTTACCAATAACCGCCATAAAGGGTCGTGGCTGAGTCATAAAAAAAGCGCACTATACACGGGGAAAGTAAAAAATTAAATACATGATTTTCTAGTTAGAAACTTACCGTAACACCAAAACAGTAGGAACAAAGTATAGGCCAATTTGTTTTACCTGACAGGGCGAAAATAACCTTTGGCAAAGATAAACTAATTTACATTTGATTTTTGGGGTGATAGGTATAGTTCAGTATTGTATCGTTATTGTCCGATACTTTCAACATGGAGAAACACAATATAATTTTATGCGTGCATCCATATCCGCGTGAAAATTATATGCAGTGCTCTCTCTCTCTACAACAACACCCGAATTGGAGACAAATATTGCGTGTGTTGTTCTCAGGGAGTTGATGTAGGGATGGAAACTTAAGACTCGACTTACACTTGCAAACAGCTTGAATCCAGATCAAACACCGCGTAATGCGGCGTCTGATCAGGATTCAAGCTGTTTGCCACTCGTCATTATATCCCTTCAGTCAAAATGTCCACAAACATGTAACGTTGAGAAAAAACGGCAGTCGACGACGGTAAATTCCGATAGTAAACAAACGGGCTGCCGCCCCAAAGATGAAATGCAATGGTCTCATCGAAACTCGGCCCTGTCAGGTCAATTAAGATCGGCCTATAAGTAAAATAATTATTATACAGTGAAGCTCTAGAAACCCGGACTCTCTAAAACCGGAAGTTTCTGAAAGCCGGACTAGTTCGTTTCCAAAGCGTTTGCTCTGCTTAATTACTGTATTAGTCATCCAACCGTGAGTAATAAAAATCACGAAGAACATGTTATTACTAAATGCAGGATACAAATAATTGTGAAACCTCTTTTAGGACAATAGGAGCTTTCTGCACCATATTTTTTTGCATTAAACTACCACATATTAAACGCCGGTCAATACAGTTTAGATGATGACCGCTATCGAATGTTTTGCTCGTTTGGTCTTCAGAGATTTGACTTTATACACTAAATCTTAAATCAAGTGCCTATTGAATAATACACAATGTACATATTCTAGCACACGTGAGGTGTGCACGCCCTTATATAAACAATAAGGACGTATCTATGCTTAAATTCACTATAAACCACAGACGCGCTATAACGGCTTGGTGTGAAGTAATATGGCTTCGTTATTTCGTGCGCTAAGAAATGTAGCGCCGCGGCGTCGGTGCAAATTGTAGTTCAGCTGAAGTGTTTGAATCTACAAAACCAATTCGTACCAGTGTTTTATTGTGCAAAAGAACACGAGTAGTCGTTGAGATGCAGGGAAATTAAATCACTAGGACTACGGCTTCGTGATGTAATTACTACGTATCTCAACCCCTACCTGTGCTCTGTTGCACGATAATATTGTCCGATTTTCGGACTTGGCCGATTTATTCTTTAGAACAGAATAGTTTATAATGATATATAGGTAAGCAAGGTAACATCGGATGTATATTCGCACTTGAGATAAGTATGATCCTCGTGCAGCACAAGACCGCAGCACTAACTTTATTGATAGTTTTACGTTATTCTTTCCCAATAAACGCTTTTACCCTAAAATATTATTTCCACTGCAAACAAGATGGAGCCAGATCAGACGCCGTTAACCCGCTGTCTGATCAGGGTCCAACATATTTGCCGCTCAGATTAAATGAATAGTTTCTAAATTTCTAAAAATTGTAATTTTCTACACTTTAATGTATTGCCATTGTTTTAAAAGGAAAATAATAATGTTTTCTCTACTGTACATTAAACACGATTAATACTTCTATCCGTATCTCCAGCTAGCTGTCGCTTAAAGTTACGGAAATTACCGAGCCCATTGATCATCTCACTTTCAGTTTTAGAATGTTCCAATCTAAAAATACGCCAATACACTGGTATGAATTTATTATTTCTTAAATAACCTCTGAAAACTTGACTGTTTAGACAACACGTCTTTTGAAAAAACTACTGTCTCACTCCAATACATTTTTTAACTTACTGTAAAACAGTTTTTTTTGCGTGATGAATATTTCCGTAATGCGATTTTGTATTAATTCGCGACATTATGCAATAATTATTTCTAGCAGGCGGTTGCTTAAAGCAGGCTGAAAGTAAAGCAGAATGTGCCTTAAGGCACATTCTGTTTTACTTTCAACCTTCTTTAAGAAGTCACCTATTTCCAAAACTAGAGACGTAAGGCAACACATTCGCGAATTAACGCGTAAATTATATTCTCGCGAATAAAACCGGTCTTACAGTAATACTAAACCATTCAAAGAATAAACATATAGAGCTAGTGGTACATTCGAAGAATTGAGTGAAGAGTAATAGTGGAGAAGACGTTAATCTTGTCCATTTACACGAAATGAAAGGCAAACGCAATGACATAAAATGGAGAAAATAACGTTATTTTGAAAGGGTTCACGACGTTAACAAATCTGAGTTGAACATAGTTTGGAGCTTGATATGACGCCGGGTGACCCCCAAACTGTTGCAGTAGGTATACGGGGGTATTCATGAACGCTGTTATTGTGCAAGAATAATGTCTTCTTCAATATACTTGGTATCTGATCAAGATCCAAACTATTCGGCATTCACATAGACTTTTCGTCTGTGAAATCTGCAGAAAATATTATCACGTAGTGGGGTTAAAAACAAGACATATTAAAACTAATATGTAACTTTAATAACACACATCTTAACACAGTCTTTGTAAACGTCCCTAATATAGCAGAGTTAACGACTGACGGCTTGGTCATACAGCCGGAGCTCACTCCAGCGTGAGACCTATCAACCACCCGACATCTCAGTTCTCCTCTAGTTCGTGTCTCCCTGTGACTCCCAGTGTGCAGGTTTTATACAGTAAATCCTGTCTGCTTTGACAGATGACCTCCAGTAACCGTCATATGTAGGAGTGACAGGCGAACATTCTGTACCTGAATTAAGTATATTTGCCTCTAGGCATTTTGCACTTGTCAATAGTCATATCTGAATACAATTTAAGCAATACACAGTTTGGATCCAATCAACCTAGTATATGGCTTGGTTTCAGACCATAGGTTGGATCCTAATCTAGTCGCTAATGAAACCATTACGCGACACTCTTCCTCTACTTTGCCAAATTTGTTTTGACAGAGTAGTCGAAACAAATTTATTAAAATTCGAGATTTGCACGGTTTACTTGAATTTTGAATATTTCACCTAAGCCAACTCTTGGTAACTGGAACCAATTTACAACATAATAATCATTTTATACTCAATGAGAAAATAAAATCCCTTTACCCAATATCAACTATATAACTTCTGCATGAAACCATTCATCCCTAAACCACAATTTACAAAATGCACAAGTCTATGCTTTATAATATTCAGTCTTTTACATCAGGGCTAAACCCTCCCCTGTTTAAACACAGAATGCACTTTTGAGTATATACAGCATAGGTATAGCCACTGCGTACCGTCTTGGCCGGCGTCAAATCGCCCGATCTGGTAAACCACCCTACCCTAGACCCATACTTGCCACATTCAGTGATTTACGACATGTAAATGACATTATGGACAATGTTATGCTTCTTAGGGGTACTCGCATTGGCATCTCCAGGGACTACCCTAGGGAGATCCGAGAAGCAAGGAAAGAGATTTGGCACGAGCTAAAAGAGGCACGCACCAAGTTTGGTGCCAAAAACGCCAAGATTGTGTTCCCTGCTGCCTTGGTTATTAACGGGGATACAGTACGAAACTTGTTTCCAGGGTGGCATCAGGTACTAAGGGGCTCCAGAAACTCAAACGCCCAAGCCAGGGTTGAAACACGGTATCAACATCTGACAAATGCTTCGCTACAGACCCCAACGAGAAAACAGGTACATGAACCCGTTAGCGAGGGATCCGAGTCCGAGCCCGAGTCAGAGCAGGAGGACATCACTGACAAACAACAACAGTCAAATGTCAGCTCTCCCAAGGTACCACGCCCACCTACACTGACCCAGGCTGGGTATCTTCTCAACAACCATCCAATTATGGCGAATGCTATGATCCCAAGCGCCCCTGACGCTGACAGTCAACAGGTTGAGCCTCAGCCAAAGGATCCATCAGCGAACCAAGCAGCTAAAGCTGACTAGGGGTACACGGGGAATGTGGCTTTCTGTGAGCGTTGTATATTACTCCCCTGTACATCAAAACAAACAGCATGTATCCATCTAGATAACACTGAACCCTATTATGAAAATATTGACTCTTCCCAAAACAACATGTACACCCGTCTAGAAACTAGTTCAACTAAGCAACCTGATGATATCAACATGTCAACATATTGTATTTTGACAAACAGCAGTAACTTTACTGAAGAATATTACTCCATTTGTGAAAGCGATAGTAACACTGATAGTGTATCTCAGAACCATCATCATTTAAATGCGTATAGTAGTGATGTTAGTCAAAATGACTCATTGAGCTCTAGCTCTGATAATAGTATGCCTTTACACTTAACCAGTGGAAACAACAGTCTTACAGTAGGTAGCCTTAATGTGTGTGGTTTAAAGATAAGAATGCACTATCCTGAATTTATCCAGTTGGTGCAGAAATTCTCTATTTTGTGTATATTATAATCAAAACTTGATCGATTTGATATTATTGACTTTCCCAACTACACTTATATTTCGAAACCAAGAGCTGAAAAATATACGCGTAAGTCTGGCGGTATAGGATTTTTTGTCCATAATAGTGTGTCTGATAGTATTCAAATATTAGACTCAAACTGTGAGTACATATACTGGTTGAAGTTTACTGATTGCAACCAGAATGACATTGTTATTGGTGCATTATATATACCACCCGAAACGTCCAGATTCTATGTTGCAGACGAAATTTTCATTCTTGAGAATGATATTACTGATAAATGTACAAAGTTTGAAAATGTTTTGATTACTGGCGACGCTAATGGATATACATCCGACCTACCGAACTACGTTGAATTTGACGAATTCTTATCTGAACATTTTAATTTTGATGAAGACACTTTAAATGCACTAAATAGTGCAAATAAGTTAAATGATCTAAATATCCCACTTAGGTGTTACTCGGCATGCAGCAAAATAAACAGATTAGGAAACAAACTGCTAGATATTTGTAAACTAAACAATTTATTCATTCTAAATGGAAGAATCGGGAATGATCGTGGAGTTGGCAAATTGACATTTAGAAATATCTCTGTGATCGATTACTCACTGTCATCACTATCTCTATTAAAACATCTAGAACATTTTGACGTTATAGATCTAGATCCATTATTTTCTGATGGTCATTCTTTACTAAAAATGTGCCTTAACATTGTAGCTAGCACTAAACCTAATAATACACATAAGCCTACCCAAACTCCCCGACCTCCAAAATGGAGTGATCGTTTAAAAGATGAATTTGTACAAAACATAGACTATTAAAAAATTGACGACCTAAAAACCTTATTAAACTGTCACACACCTATTGACAAATCGTTCATAAACAAAGCTACCAAAATTATATCTGAAATTTTTGTAACTTCTGCGCACTGTACATTCCCTAGTCAATCACACATTTCCAACCAAAAGCAAGACAAAAGTCCTAGATCCAAAGTAAATGATACAAACAAACCATGGTTCGGGCCTCGCTGTAGAAAAGCACGGAAAATCTACCACCGCGCTCGTAAAGCGTATCAGTTAAATAAATCCATTGTAAACAAACAGAGGTTAAAAAGTGCAAGTGGTCACTATAAGCGTACTATCAATACATTTATTCGTAAACACGGCTATAGCACCGAACAAAAGTTACGCGCCTTGTGTTCGTCAAATCCAAAAGATTATTGGAAACTCCTTAACAGCATTAATGATAAATCCTCTACTAAAGCGCCGCCTATTGAAGATCTTTACGAGCATTTTATGAAAACAAATGATACAGATCACTCTGAATATGATACACCTGCGTTAAACAACGACTTTATTCCACAAACCTATACAATTGATGCCCTTAATAGACCTTTAACATGTACAGAAATTGAAAAAGTTTTAACGAAGTGTAAGAGTGGAAAGTCATCCTCTCAGCACGACAATATTATCAACGAATACTTAAAGAGCACTAAGTCTATAATGACCCCAATCTACTGTGATCTATTTAATAAGAATCTTGCCGGATGATTGGTTGGTAGGAACAATAAGACCCATTTTTAAGAACAAGGGATCTACAAGTGACCCTATTAATTACAGACCAATAACAATTCTAAGTTGCCTTGGTAAAACATTCACAGCTGTTTTAAATGGTCGAATATATTGCTTTTTAAACGAAAATAACCTCCTTTGTGAAAACCAAGCTGGATTTAGACAAAAGTACTCAACACTAGATCATATATTTTCACTGAACGTGCTAATAAACAAATTAAGAAACGCAAAAGCTAAACTGTTTTGCTCCTTTATAGATTTTTCAGCTGCATTTGATTCTATATGGCGATCGGGACTTTGGAGCAAAATCTTTAAACTTGGTATTCGAGGAAAGGTCTTAGATGTTATTAGAAATATGTATTCGGATATTAAGTCGTGTGTTTCGCTTAACGGTGAAACGTCTGAAATGTTCAAAAGCTCATGTGGAGTTAGACAAGGTGACACTTTATCGCCAATACTTTTTTCTATGTATCTAAATGACCTTGAAGCCTTTCTTGATAGATCAAATGAAGGGATTCAAATAAACACTAATATTAACGATACACTATACTTCCTCAAACTATTGGTACTACTTTATGCTGACGACACCATTATAATGAGCACTTCACAGGCAGAACTTCAATCATGTCTAAACAGTTTTCACGAGTATTGCCAACAATGGAAACTTAATGTAAATTATTCTAAAACGAAAGTAGTAGTCTTTGGCTCAAACAAACCTAGTAATTATTCCTTTTCAATAAACAATCAACACATAGAAACAGTAAAAAGTTATAAGTACTTAGGCATCTATTTTGCATCCACTGGCAGTTTCCTAGAATGTCGTAAACAAATAATTGCACAAGCTAACAAAGCAATGTTTCAATTATTCAGAAAAATCAATAACCTTAACTTACCAATTGACTTACAACTTAAACTCTTCGACAACACAATAATGCCAATTCTCACATATGGCAGTGACGTCTGGGGTTATGAAAACCTAGATCTTATTGAAGAATTCCATTGTAATTTCCTCAGACGTATATATATGTAACCAAAACAAAAAAGTCTACTCCTAGGTATATGTTATATGCCGAGCTCGGCCGTTTCCCCATTGATATACTTATAAAAACTAGAATGATAAAATTCTGGAATACTTTAGTAAGCTCTAAATACCAAATAATTTCGCATATACTGTACCACTATACAAATCAGTCAAATGCAAGTTACAAATGGACAAACCACATCCAACACATTCTAAATACAACTGGCTATTCAGAAATATGGTATAATCAACATGTGATTGAAACAAGAAATGTACATAAACTTATCAAACACCGACTTATTGATCAATTTCAGCAAGACTGGCACTCTAAACTTGATACTTCATCGAAAGGTAAAATCTATTCTAGTTTTAAGGACAACACACACTTTGAGCATTACCTTATAAATCTCCCTCAAACATTGAGACTCACTATGATGCACTTTCGAACCGGAAACCATAGCTTTCCAGTGGAAGTAGGCCGTTGGAAACAATCACATATTTTACACGAAAATCGTAAATGTAATTTATGCGAACTACATAATATAGGTGATGAAATGCATTATTTGCTAGTATGCCCATATTTTAATGATACCAGACGTAAATTCATCCAAGAAAAATACTTCAAGCATCCCAATATCATTAACTTCAAAGAACTGATGTGCTCCTCAAATCCATCAGCTCTCAAGAACCTTTCACTTTTTATGAAAAGTATAATGAAATCATTCGAACGACAATAAACTCGTTACTCTTGGCACTTCCTAATCGGTAACTCTAAACTTCATAAAGGCTCTATCCCGACGCATAATCAATGATTGTACTCTAAGCAATGCGGCAAGCAGAGCACAGAGGACCCCTGTCAAGCACTCTGTTCTGGGTCTGCATTGTTTTGCACAGGATAAGTGCACTCTTTATTCCACGGTTAACAACTAGTTAAACTTATTATGGTTGAATGACAGTGTAGACCCATGCAAGGGGACTCCATTCTAAGGAGCCCTTTGATATGGGTCTTCACTGTTTTCATTCGACAAGTGTATTCTTCTCAAATACATTAATGTTTTGAACGATTTAGCTCGCCGCTAGGGTTCAACAAGTTAGACAACAAGACAAGTGTATTTTTTGCATTTTGACATTTACATTAGTATAGGACGTGTAAACTCGTCGCCAGGTTTCAACGAATTCAACTGTAAACAGTGGTACGATTGAATGACAGACAGAGTGGACCCGGGCCAGGGGGACTCCTTTTTTAGCCCTCTGGTACGAGTCTTCGCTGTCTGTATCAGGCAAACTTGTGTACTCTTCACTTGTATATGTCTTATATAGAACGAGTAAATCTCGACCACAGGGTTAAACAAATTCAACTGTAAATTATAGTACCGGTATGTTTGATGGATAGACAGTGCGGATCCAGACCGGTAGCTCCTTTCGGGGAACACTCTGGTAAGGGTCTTCACTGTCTTATTAGGCAGGTGTATTCTCCACATACACGTGTCTTATATAGAACGAGTAAGCTCGTCAACAGGGTATAACAAGTTCAACTGTAAGTTATTGTATGTTTGATTGATAGATAGTGCAGACCCAGACCAGGGGGCTCCTTTCGAGGAACCCCCTGGTAAGGGTCTTCACTGTCTGTATTAGACAAGTGTATTCTTCATATGCACATGTCTTATATAGAACGAGAAAACTCGTCCACAGGGTTTAAAAAGTTCAACTATAAACTATAGCATGTATGATTGATAGACAATGCGGACCCAGGCCAGGGGATTCCTTTCGAGGAACCCTCTGGTAAGGGTCTTCACTGTCTGTTTTAGACAGATGTATTCTTCGCATACACATGTCTTATACAGAACGAGTAAGCTCGTCGCTAGGGTATGACAAGTTCAACAGAAAACTATAGTATGTATGATTGATAGAGAGTGCGGTTCCAGACCAGGGGCTCCTATCGGGGAACCCTCTGGGAAGGGTTCTCACTGTCTGTATTAGACAAGTGTATTTTTCACATGCACATGTCTTAAACAGAACGAGTAAACTCGTCGCTAGGGTTTAACAAGTTCAACTGTAAATTATAGTATGTATGATTGATAGACAGTGCGGACCCAGCCCAGGGGGGTCCTTTCGGGGAACCCTCTGGTAAGGGTCTCCACTGTCTGTTTTAGACAAGTGTATGCTTCGCGTGTACGTTTTGTATAAGAGGAGTAAGCTTGTTGATAGGGTTCTATGGGTTAATACATGTCTGCATGGTAGACTTTCTTTTTAGTCATGTTCTACTTTCTGTTGTTTTTTGTTCTCTTGTTCTTTATTGAATTTCTGTGTTAGGTTTTGTTCCAATGGGTAACACATCTTCATTTAAATTGTGTTAAATTATAACGTCCAAGCAGCTTAGTAGTGGTGCATACCCGGACTAGTTGTCTGCCATTGAGGTCATCTAAACTGGGTCTGCACTGATTGCCTATGCTATGTGTTGCTTACGGAAATAAACCATTTTAGTCATTAGACAATATAGGGTTAATACACCTTTTTTCGTGCATTAACATCTGAAGAAGCACGCGGGCTGTATTTGAAGCCCGAGGCTTTAGCCGAGGGCTCCAAGACAGCACAAGGGCTTCTGCAGATGTTAATGCACGACAAACAGGTGTATTGACACTATTCCTGCATAAAAATATGTCTATTTCCCCTTCTTGTTGGATTTCACCTAACTCCGTTCTCTAATACATTGACAGAATACGCGCACCTAGAGAGGTCAAGTTTGTTTACAAAATGTTCATGTATTTTATATATCAACGGCTTAGATACAGGGCCACATGCACCTGATTTATCAATGTCGGCCATTTTTAAAAGCGACTCGATTCGCATGTGTAATAATAATTTGCGCTTGGCACTCAACAGACATCATGCTGTTCTTCGTCCGTTAATTCAAGGATTTGAAAATGTTACAATATATCTGGATATGAGGAGAAATGTGGTTGGATGTTGGAATAACGTGACTGAGTTGGTCTGGTACAACGAGAGACGTAGCATACAGACCGGTCAGGTGCGACGCAACACAGAACGTCAGAGACTTTCTCTAGACCAATTCTATGGAGATACAGGTACACCGATTTACAGTTTTAGAGCATGTTTAGGGTAGGACTTTATTTATAATGCTATATTTATTAATAATTATCAGACACATGAATTGATTACCAGCAGTCGGTTGCAGTTATTTAACTCATTATAACTCCATACTGTAGTCTAGCGGGATCGAGTGTAGTCTATTTCTATTTATTACTTCTACGCCATCAATTCTTATGATTATGAGAAGGGGCACTTTTTAGGTGCACCATTGGGACTGTACCTGTCGAACACAGGCACAGAGGAGATAACGTTATTCTTTCCCGTTTTTAAACGCAAAGAAATGCAAACGCAGTGCACTAACATGGAGAAAATGACATCTTTTTTTATACTTCTGACTGTTTATTTTAATCTGAGTACCAAACATGTGGGAGCCTGATCAGACACCGGGTTACTCGGCGTATGATTTGGCTCCAAACCGACGTCTGAACTGGCTCCAAACTGTTTGCAATGGAAACAATAGTTTAAGAGAATAACGTTTTTTTTCCCACTGTTATCTTTGTAGAAACTCAACAAGTCCCTACAGCTCAGTCGTTAGAGTGCTAGAATGTTACGTCAGAGACCCTGGTTCCAAGGTTATAAAGCTTTTGAGTTAAGTCTGAAATCGTCCTAAAGCGTTTGGTTGGTCAGATTTGAGTTTTTGATGAGCAAAAACTGAAATTTGACTTATCAATGTCTAAGAACCATATAAGACTCAACTTAAAAGTTTTAACTTTCTATACGTCTAACTGTCATTGTGCTTGGTAACCATTTTTATACTACAGTTGTCTAGGAATTTAGAATAATTTTGAAAATATGTTTTGATAATTTTGTAAGCAATTTAAATAGTAGGAGCGTACTAAGAGTCAGTTACTGAAATAGCTGGAACGGAATTTGGGTTGACATGCTATTTTATCAACATTGCCGTTATAGATTCTAAATGTGTGTGTCTGTTAGATTTACTTGTAGGTTATAAATAAAGATTTGAATTGGAATTGTCTCATTCAATCATTGCCTTCATTAAAGAATCAAAAATAATTCTAAATAAGATGATAAAGCTGTCTATATGTTTAAACTGTTATTATTTATTTTCATGCATGTTTGTTGTTTCAGATTCTATCACCAGATGTCACTGGCCATCAGCCTTGGATGTTGGTCTAAATCTTGAGAAGTCTGCAATATTAACCCTGGAGTCATCCTTTCTCATTGACTGTGAACAGAATGTGTTTGGTGCTTACTCAACAGAGAACAGTGACAATAACGAGAATGAACCAGATTTAACAAAACAAAGTTTAACTCATGATGAATTTATGTTTACACAAAATCATCACCCGGCTGGTTTCAAAATAACAGGAAAAGTCTTAGTTTAATGAGGAGCAGCTAACCCAAGACATCTATTACATGTACATGTACATAATTTGATTGCACATTAACCTATCACTCAATCAATATGCAGTTTCCCCCTCTTATCTATTTCTCCACTGAGAAAAATAGTTCAAAACTATGGAATCATGAATGTATGCACTATAAGGAGCCTAAAGCATTTTGAAAGTAAAGCAGAATATACCATTAGGTACTTTCTTCTTTACTTTCAACATGCTGTAATAAACAACCTGGATTAAGGGTAAATGGTTAAACAGACATAGTCTGAAAGATCAAATTACTACAGAGCTACAGGTAAAAGGCATGATTTTATCTTATTTTCAAATATTCTAAATGTCTATTTTTTTTCATTTTTAATTCCATTTCTAAAAAATAATTATTTCCTAAATGCATTACTTTGGATACTTAAACTTCTTAGAACATATCTATTACATTGTGCTTCAGTATATTTACCAAGTTCATTTATTATCTTGAGCTATGTAATTTTTTAAGTACTTGAACTATGTGTACAAAACCAGAATTTCAAATAAAATATATTTCAATAAGCACAATTTTGCATAGATATAAATAATAACAAGAACTTTTGTCTTTATATTTGAGATCCATTTCCATTTTTTTTTTATTAATATCAGTCATTTTCTTCCATATCACAGCTTCCTTTATTCTAATTGCACACCAATTGTATATCTTGCAAGTATGATGCTTCACTACAAACAGTGTACTTACAAGGAATGCACTTGTCTTCTGCCTCAGTGTAAACTTTGAACAGAACATCCCCTAAAGGAGCCCTCTGATCAAGGTCGCCACACGAAGAATAATTTTCAATGCATCGGTGTACATGTATACTTTAAACAGAACGCAATTAAACAAGATGGACAAACTTTTATTTTGATTTTAAATGTACATTTAAATCTCCAGTGGTTATTGAATGAGAGGTTTCGTCTAACTGTGGCTAACGTATGCAAATAGTCGCTGTCATGGACATTTTACTGAAATGAACAACCTGGTTGTAGACCAATTGGAGTGTCAGATGGCCGATTTTGTCAATTTCAAAATTGATTGATTTGGGTTTACGGCCGCAAACTGTGACACAAAGGTTGTCATAATAGCGCCGATGTTGTGTCAATTTCATGTCATCTATAATAGCAAGTCGCTGCCGTCGAAAGTTCGGCATTTTAAAAATATGTACATGTATGTGCACAATTACAGTACAATGTATAAATAACTCGTATACGATAAATGGGATTCAAGCTGTTTGTTATCGCTTTTATTAATGAGTTAACTGCAAGTTTTAATAATAATCAAAAGTTACTTTGCCTAGTGTGTTTACTTATATGATGTGTTCTGCTTTGTATCCATCCTAAAGTGGTGAAAACGTTATTCTTTCCCCTTAAACGAAAACAAAACGCAAACGCAAAACACTAATGTAGAAAAGGACAGTTTTTCGGCATTTCTGACCTTTCATTTTTTCAGAGTGGCAAACAGTTTCGAGCCTGATCAGACACCGGCTTAACCGGCGTCTGATATAGCTCCAAACTGTTTGCAAAGGAAATAATAGTTTTAGCGTAAACGCGTTTATTGGGAAAGAATAACGTTTTCTCCACTGTACCTAATAATGTCACCTGTCAACAGAATTATTTAGTTGTACAAGTTTGGTTGGACTGTATACTATGGAGAAGACGCTATTATTCCCCAATAAACTCGTTTAATGCTAAAACTATATTTGAATATAATTTTCCATCGTAAACAGTTTGGAAACAGATCAGCCGCCGGATAACTAAATAGTAATGAGTTCAAAAGGTGCAAACTGAATGGGAAACTGTTTAGATCCCGACCGGAATGCTCCCCCAGGAGTCTACACCATTTGTTACAGTAGAGAATCTGTTATTCTTTCCCGTTTAAACGCAAACGTACGCAAACGCAAAACACTAAAACGTAGAAAAGTACAACTTTTTGACAATTCTGATAATTCATCTTTATCGTGGTGGCAAAAAGTCTGGAGCCTGATCAGACGCCGGGTTACCCGGCGTCTGATCTGGCTCCAAACTGTTTGCAGTGAAAATAATAGTTTCATCATAAACGCGTTTATTGGGAAAGAATAACGTTTTCTCCACTGTAGCTATTGTCTGTCCAAATACTATAGGGTTAATACACCTTTTTTCGTGCATTTACATCTGAAGAAGCCCGCGGGCTGTATTTGAAGCCCGAGGCTTTAGCCGAGGGCTCCAAGACAACACAAGGGCTTCTGCAGATGTTAATGCACGAAAAACAGGTGTATTGACACTATTCTTGCATAAAAATATGTCTATTTCCCCTTCTTTTTGGATTTCACCTAACTCTGTTCTCTAATACAAGCGCACCTAGAGAGGTCAAGTTTGTTTACAAAATTTCCATGTGTTTTATATATCCGCCGCCTAGATACAGGGCCATGTGCACCGGATTTATCAATTTCGGCCATTTTTAAAAGCGACTCGTTTCGCATGTGTAATTTACGCTTGGCATTCAACAGACACCATGTTGTTCTTCGTCTGTTAATTCAAGGACTTAAAATGTTACAATATGTCTGGACAAGAGGAGAAATTGTGTAGTTGGATGTTGGAATAACGTTGAATGAGTTGGTTTGGTACAACGTGAGACGTAGCATACAGACCGGTCAGGTGCGACGCAACACAGAACGTCAGAGGTTTTCTCTAGACCAACTCTATGGTAATACAGGTACACCGATTTACAATTTAGCATATCTAGGGTAGGACTTTATTTATAATGATTATGCTATATTCATTAATAAATATCAGACACATGAATGGATCCCTATAAAAACATCAGCAGTCGATTGCAGTTATTATAGCTCCATAATGTAGTCTAGCGAGATCGAGTGTAGTCTATTTCTATTTATTACTTCTACGCCATCAATTCTGATGATTATGAGAAGGGGCACTTTTTAGATGCACCATTGGGGCTGTACCTGTCGAACACAGATACAGAGGAGATAACGTTATTCTTTCCCTTTTTAAACGCAAAGAAATGCAAACGCAGTGCACTAAAATGGAGACGACAATGACACATTTTTTATACTTCTGACTGTTTATTTTAATCTGAGTAGCAAACAATTTGGAGCCTGATCAGACATCGGGTTACTCGGTGTCTGATTTGGCTCCAAACCGACGTCTGATCTGGCTCCAAACTGTTTGCAATGGAAACAATAGTTTAAGAGAATAACGTTTTTTCCACTGTTATCTTAGTAGAAACTCAACAAGTCCCAACAGCTCAGTCGTTAGAGTGCTAGAATCATGTTACGTCAGAGACCCTGGCTCCAAGGTTATAAAGATTTAGAGTTGAGTCTGAAATCGTCCTAAAGCGTTTGATTGGTCAGATTTGAGTTTTTGATGAGCAAAAACTCA
The DNA here is from genome assembly GCA_922989275.2 of Gari tellinella. NCBI lineage: Eukaryota > Metazoa > Mollusca > Bivalvia > Cardiida > Psammobiidae > Gari > Gari tellinella. The sequence goes on along the minus strand of OV277865.1, from coordinate 13,372,899 downwards.
AATTTGACTAATCAATGTCTAAAAACCATATAAGACTCAACTTAAAAGGTTTATAACCTTTTAACTTTCTATACGTCTAACTGTTATTGTACTTGGTAACCATTTTTATACTACAGTTGTCTAGGAATTTAGAATAATTTTGAAAATATGTTTTGATAATTTTGTAAGCCATTTAAATATTAGGAGCGTACTAAGAGTCAGTTACTGAAATAGCTGGAACGGAATTTGGGTTGACATGCTATTTTATCAAAATTGACGTTATAGATTCAAAATGTGTGTGTCTGTTAGATTTACTTGTAGGTTTTCAATAAAGATTTGAATTTGAATTGTCTCATTCAATCAATGCATTCATTAAAGAATCAAAAATAATTCTAAATAAGATGATAAAGCTGTCTTTATGTTTAAACTGTTATTATTTTTTTTCATACATGTTTGTTGTTTCAGATTCTATCACCAGATGCCACTGACCATCAGCCTTGGATGTTGGTCTTAATCTTGAGAAGTCTGCAATATTAACCCTGGAGTAATCCTTTCTCCTTGACTGTGAACAGAATGTGTTTGGTGCTTACTGAACAGAGAACAGTGACAATAACTAGAATAAACCAGATTTAACTTAACAAAGTTTAATTCATGATGAATTTACAAAATGTATGTTTACACAAAGTCATCACCCAGCTGGTCTCAAAATAACAAGAAAAGTCTTAGTTTAATGAGGAACAGCTAACCCAAGACATCTATTATATTTACATAATTTGATTGCACATTAAACTATCACTCACTCAATATCCAGTTTTACCCCTCTAATTTATTTCTCCTCTGAGCAAAATAGTTCCACACTATGGAATCATGAATGTATGCACTATAAGGAGCCTAAAGCATTTTGAAAGTAAAGCAGAATATACCATTAGGTACTTTCTACTTTACTTTCAACATGCTGTAATAAAAAACCTGCATAAGGGGTAAAGGGTTAAACAGACATAGTCTGAAAAATCAAATTACTACAGGTAAAAGGCATGATTTTATCTCATTTTCAAATATTCTAAATATCTATTTTTTTTCATTTTTAATTCCATTTCTAAAAAATAATTATTTTCTAAATGCATTACTTTGGCTACCCAAACTTCTTAGAACATATCTTACCAAGTTCATTTATTATCTTGAGCTATGTAATTTTATAAGAACTTGAAATATGTGTATAAAACCAGCATTTCAAATAAAATATATTTCAATAAGCACAATATTTGCATAGATATAAATCATAACAAGAACTTTTGTCTATATATTTGAGATCCATTTCCATTTTTGTTATTAATATCAGTCATTTTCTTCAATATCACATCTTCATTTATTCTAATTGCACATCAACTGTATATCTTGCAAGTATTATGCTTCACTACAAACAGTGTACTTACAAAGAATGCACTTGTCTTCTGTCTGCCTCAGTGTAAACTTTGAACAGAACATCCCCTAAAGGAGCCCTCTGATCAAGGTCGCCACACGAAGAATAATGTTCAATGCATCGGTGTACATGTATACTTTAAACAGAACGCAATTAAACAAGATGGACTAAATTTTATTTTGATTTTAAATGTACATTTAAAGTTTCAGTGGTTATTGAATGAGAGGTTTCGCCTAACTGTGGACAACGTATGAAAATAGTCGCTGTCATGGATATTTTACTGAAATGAACTATCTGGTCGTAGACCAATTGGAGTGTCAGATGGCCGATTTTGTCGATTTCAAATTTGATTGATTTGGGTTTACGGCCGCAAACTGGGACACAAATGTTGTGTCAATTTCATGTAATCTATGATAGCAAGTCGCTGCCGTCGAAAGTTCGGCATTTTAAAAATATGTACATGTATGTCCACAATTACGGTACAATGTATACATAACTCGTATACGAAAAATGGGATTTAAGTTGTTTATTATCGCTTTTATTAATGAGTTAACTGCAAGTTTTAATAATAAATCAAAACTTACTTTACCTAGTGTGTTTACTTATATGATGTGTAAACGTGTTGACAAATATTCCAACTAACGCGATAGTTGCCCTGATTCGAATACGACCATTATCATTCTGTTATTGCAATTTTTGACATACAGTGTGGTGATTAGAGGACCGTGTCTGTCATACGATTGGCAGACAGGATCCTCTGATTTCAAAACTGCCATGTGACTTTTTGATAATTAACAATGGTCGTATTCGAATCAGGGCAACTATCGCGTTAGTTGGAATATTTGTCAACAAGTTCTATTCGAATCACGACGTGATGTTTTCCGTTGACAAACTGTTGTCAAACCCTAAAATCGAGCGTTGATTTAGTCACGTGACCACGTTTATACCACGTGATTAGTGTCTCTAGATAAAACAAACATAAATACCCTCTCAATTAATCGATTGGATCCAGATCACATGGCATTATGTGCGTATATAAAAATTGGGAGCATTACGACTGTTTTAACGGGTGTTTGATTCATTTCCATTCGCCCGGAAGTACAAAGTTTTCGTTGACTACAATTTCTATTCGAGTCGGGCCAAAATCGTTGACATCTATGAATCTTCGCGCGTTTGCTCCGCCCACTTTTCGTTGACCACAAACTCGATGATTCGAATACGACCAATGCTACATAGCTACACGAAAAAACGATCAAATCAACTGACTTTCAAATTAATTATACATATTTGCACTTGCTGCAACTGAAATTACTATGTCTATTTAGTACTTACATGCCGTTTGTTGGTAAATCCGACAAATATGCTTTTCACAGCTAGATATCTACTGTAATTGAGATCACTTGACAAAATTCCTTGAATGAAGTACAGTGGCGCCTGTTCTCTCCGGACGTTACTGGCGACAATGATTTCTTAACCTGAGGCGTCTTGTCACACAAAACAGGATCCAAGTAAAGTGTATCTTTCCTAATAGAAAGGTACGCGATTCTTCCCTTCTGTTTTTGAATTGACAAAATATTTGACAAACTATACGTCTTTATATATTTGTCCTGCTGAGCAGGGCAACACAGTACTTCACATCTGCCAGTTTTATTATTTACAAAAAGTCCACATCTGCACGTGCTGACCTTGAAGGAAATTGACAAAACTCCCACGGTGTCCGTCAATAAAATGAAGTACAGTGTAGCCTACTTCCGCCGGACTTTACGACACATACCTCTCACTATTTCATTTCGGCGCCAGAGCAGGATCCAAACAGTCTGAGGCACTGACAAGGCAGCGCCTCACTCAGTTTTCTTCTTGATCTTGCTTGACGATGTATTTGTCGCAATTTGACTTCGGTGTTTTTTAAATGTCCGTTTGGGGAGGGTTACACTGTACTTCTCTCTTGTCAACTATGTTATTTACTATAAGACTACATCAGTAAGGCGTTCAAGTACCGTACCAGCGAACAGTAACGTTAACCGATGCAAACAACCCATATAGTACGACATCTAACGTTCACCGATACTCTTCAATAATAACTCATTGCGCCCCAAAGTTTATTAACTTTTCAAGGGTACGAACGATTTATGTGCGTATCTTAATAACCCAAGCAAAAGTGCACTAATCAACTGAAATGCATCAATTTTACTGCATATAAAAATAAGATTTAGCTGCTCAGATGTAAGCTGCTTTATTTGATACATTAAGTATCGGAAAATGTTGGTTTATTGATGAGAAATTAAGTCGGGACTGTTCGCCGGTTGTATTAAATTCATTTGGTAGCCATTTTGATTTCCTTGTTGGGGATGGCGAACTACCTCTGAGGCCGTTCGTGTCGTTCGCAATCGGCAACACCCTAACGGTTGTTAAAACACGATGATGACGTCATTCTATTGTCCTCGCAGTACTGTCGTTTTCAATACTGGGCGGGTATCAATAGAGTATTCCCGCTTACCGTACCGTATTTGTGCACGAGCAGTCCAATATTACTAATATTGGACTGCACGTGCACGAATACAGTACGGTACGCAAGCTAATATTGTACTACACACTAATAATGTATTGCTAGGATGGCTTGTGAGACACACAAAAAATACAGCGAAACCTCTCTGTTTTGACCAATAAACTGTGTGAACTACAGTGGATAAAACGTTACTCTTTGCCAATAAACGCGTTTACGCTAAAACTATTATTTCCTTGCAAACAGTTTGAAGCCTGCTCGAACGCCTGGTAACCCGGCGTCTGATCAGGCCTCAAACTGTTTGACACTCAGATTAAAAAACAATAATAAATCAAAGTACTGATAGTACTGGTGTGGCGTTTGTCTGTAAAGTTGCGGTATTTAGCAGCAGTACTTAGTCCCAAAGTTTCAAAAACTCGAAAACCTAGAGTTCAAAGTCGCTTCTATTTCAGTCATATCGAGACATCCAGCTAAATGCAGGTTGAGGAAGACCTCAGATGCCCTTTATACACTTATGGGTACAAATCAACAACTGGGTAGAACCTCCAATCTTCGCAAGTCAGCTGGAAGGCTTACTCTCATCATCTCATGGAAATTTGAATTCAGAGATGAGTGATTGTCACAATGACTTTAAAACCACTGCGCCAATGGGATCTCTCATGTAACTAAAATCACGAAGATGTCTCAATATCTGAATCGCAACTGCAATACTTGGTCCATAATATTAAACGCTTCATTGCCTTACCAAAAGTTATGTTTATTTGCAAACAGTTTGTATCCTAATCATAATTACTAAATTAGAGAAATAAAAAACTAACAATGGATGAAGTCAGGGCAGTGAAATGGTTAAAAGAGCAAGAGGGTCATGTTGACCCTTTATCCCTCCCCTGAGTATAATGAACCAAATAATTTTACCTTTGGATTTCGTCCACAACCCAAATCATCTGAGGACTTTAAGTCATATATAAATAAAAAGTTTGTCATATTTTCACTGATTCTAGACGCTAGTGTAAACACTGTGGCATCTAGTGTGTTCACAAGGTTTTGCTATGATTTAACCTAGTGACCTACTTTTTGACCCTACATGACCAACTTTCGAACTTGACCTAGATTTTGTCAAGAACAACATTTGGAGCAAGTTTGATGAATTTTGACCCAAAAGTGTGGTCTCTAGAGTTTTCATAAGTTTTTTCTATGATTTGACCTAGTGACCTTCTTCTTGACCCCACATGACCCACTTTAAATACTGACCTAGATTTTATCAAGAACAACATTTGAAGCAAGTTTGTTGAAGATTGGCCCACAATTGTGGTCTCTAGAGTGTTAACAAGGTTTTGTTATGATTTGACCTAGTGACCTACATTTTGATCCCAATGACCCACTTTCGAACTTGACCTAGAGTTTGTCAAGAACAACATTTGGAGCTAGTTTGATGAAGTTTGACCCAAAATTGTGGTCTCTAGAGTATTTACAAAGTTTTTCTATGATTTGACCTAGTGACCCATATTTGACCCCACATGACCCACTTTCGAACTTGACCTAGATTTTGTCAAGAACAACATTTGGACCCAAAATTGTGGTCTCTAGAGTGCTCACAAAGAAAAGTTTACGGACGCTGACACGGGACTCAGCACGGTCACAATAGCTCATCATGAGCACTTCGCGCTCAGGTGAGCTAAAACAAAGCTAGTGAAGGTCAAAGGGATGAAATCTGAACTAAGCTGCAATGTATCATGTCAACATCAACAACAGAGCTTAAGTGAAATCCTCTTTTAAAGAGGCTCGCAACCGGATTTAGCATTAAAAATAGTAATTTGTAATATATGTCAAATGCTTATATAAATGGGTAAGATTTAGTTTTGGATAATAAATTCTGTTAAAAAATGCATTTCAAAAAAGAAAAGGAAGAAGCTCTGGTGGGATTCGAACCATGCGGAGACAAACATGAAAACAAAGGCAAACGCCTTAACCACGCGGCTACTGGGGCTCTCTATCTATATGGTAGCGAATTAACGTACTTCACTGGTAGCGAATGATTTATACATATTTGGCTCGGGTTTATGTCTGAGCCCGTGTAGAGACGCAACAACAACAACTATACCGTTAGCTTACGCTATAGAAAAACGATGGAAAATATCTAAAGAAAACTAAGATTCGGTGAATATTCTTGAGACTTTTTTTGGACTGATCATATTTTTTTAATGTCAGAAGCCAAATAATGCCACAAATTTGCTTTTATTTGTGTATTTTATTTTATTTCGACAAGTACACCATCCGGTTGCGAGTCCCTTTAAAGCTTCAGATGTACAAATATGGGTTACACTATATGCCATGCACTACTTTGTAGCGTGACATAAACATGCTTTTTTTCAACTCATACAGGGAAAACGCATATTGGCATTACTAAACAACAAGATCATATGTCTTCTCAAAATTTTAATAAAGTAATAATTCTACATGAAACTAGTGTATTGAGTCAGCAAAAAAAACCATGTAAAGTAATAGATATTATAAGATAAATAAAACTTGTATCAATGGTTTATGTTAATGGCTAGCATGGCAGTACATTTTGTAGTTTTGAAAACATGTGACCACATAAAGCTGGTTGTAAGGAAAGTAGCATGCTTTACATTCATCTTGCTTTAAGCTGAAACTTAATTTCAACACATTTACTGAATATTTAATTTTGGCACATATGATGTGGAGTAGGTTGATGCGTTTTAAACCATTACCCCATAAATGTGCCTTTTTATGCTTTTAATTTATTCCTCCACTGAGGACAGTAGTTCCAATTTATACAGTTATGAATATGTATTAAAAGAACTATTTTCTATATTCTACTAGACGATGATACCTTAAAGCAGGTTGAAGGTAAAGCAGAATGCGCCTTAAGGCGCATTTTGCTTTACTTTCAACCTGCTTTAAGTTGTCACCAATTTTCAAAAATAGAATCAGGCTTTGGGGTAATGGGTTAAAGCGCTCTAATGTGAAGGAAATGGTCATATGATTGACGATTTAACTCCTTCTAAGTGGCTGCTAAACTTCCTAAGTCCAGAAACCTATATAACCCGATCTTATTTCTCAGTTCAGAAGCATTCGAGTTTCAGAGGTTTTACTGTAATAAATACTACACATCCCATTATCACGACAGTCTTACGAATGTCATTGATTCGGGTACCGGTAACCTATCTAACCATATCTTTTATCTAAGTCCAGAAGCATTCGATTTTCAGAGGTTTAACTGTAATAAATACTACACATCTCATTATCACAACAGTCTTACGAAAGTCACTGATTCGGGTATTTAAATAAATGCTTCAGTTCCTTTCTTTTCCTCATATACAAACAAGTGTCCAGCTATAACATCTATATACTGTCGTCACGCCATCAAGAGTGACTGTCTTCTGTTTCCATGTCAACCTGACTTGTTGTCTGTTGCTGATGCTGTGTTTTGAGGAACTTCTTCAGCAAGCGTTCCAGCTTTGCCCTCATCCTCCAGTTCTTTGGGCATTCTTTTCTGCTCCTATAAAAAATAAATGAAGGCAATTTGTGAAATTAGCATTTCAGAGTTCCAGATTAGGGAAGTATTTCAAACACATACATCTTTATTTCTGCATTAAACCCCCACAGTGTCACTACTCATTAGAATTGTCTCTTTTAGTCACACCATAGGATTTGGTGCAGAAAAGAAGGAGAAAATGTTTGAAAACTGGAGTTTACTTCCTCTTATCTGGAGCCCTGACTTTTGACTTTGATATGCACTTTTGAAAGGTGTATGAAAAGATAGTGTCTTCTATATATCTGAAATTTACATTTCCATGCCTACTAGGGGGTTCCAGATAAGAGTGACTGAACTAAATATTTTCAGCATTCCCTCCTTAACGTTTAAACTTTGTTTTGACTACTCAATAGAATTGTCTCTTCGAGAATGAGTAGTCATGCCATATATTAATTTTTGAGCAGGCATAAAAAATTGTTTTCAAAATATTCCCCTTGTCTGGAGTTCTGACATAGGATGTGCATGTACAATTTGTCACACAATTTTCATCTAGATAAGATAAGAGTTACTTGACAACTCATAACAATTTGCAACAAGAGGGCCATGGCCCTTAATTCGCTCACCTGAGGTCATTGTGCCTTAGCTTAATAGGCAAGACAACATTTTAATATAGCTGTAAATGGAATTATCTTCCAGACAAAAAAAACATGACAAATTGGAATAACTTAAAAAAATATTGTTGGCAGAGTTATGGCCCTTATCCATGACACTTCTTCTTATCAAGCTACATGTATTTCCATATGATTATTTATTGCGCACTCTGCTTTACTTTCAACCTGCTTTAAGTTATCATCTACTAAGATATAGATACTATTTCTTATATCTTACATGTTTATGACTATATAAAGTGGAATTATTTTCTTTAGAGGAGGAATAAATTAAAGGCGTAAAAAGGCATATTTATGGGGTAATGGGTTAACATCAGTAGAACTGGAGTTATCTCAAAGACAAGAAAATATGACACTGGGAAATATCTCAAAATTGACATAGACCTTTGTAGGACATGACCCAAGTTATAAAGTTTCTAACTTTAACAAAGTTATGGCTAAGATTAAAGTTGTGGACTGACAGACACACAAATGGACAAACAGACAAAAAAGCAGACAGACAAAAACAATATGCCCCCAACTGCAGGGCATAAATATATAGCAGACACCACCATATGCAACCTCATCAGCTGACCAGCTGACCTGAGTTCAGTTATGTAACTCTGCCAGTAGGAAATTTGGCTAGGGTCTAACTCTTATAATGCTGAATTGCTGTCTGCTATACATATTTTGAATGTGAATTATGACCTAGATATTTAACCGACCAGAACCATTTGAACAAACTAGGTAAAGGACATTTAGAAGTGTCACCATGCCAAATATCAAAGCTCTGGCCATATCAGTTTCAGTGGAGAAGACGTTTGAAATTTTCACTATATAACTCTATGTAAAACTGTGACCCCCGGGGCGGGGCCAATTTTGACCCCAGGGGCATAAATTGAGCAAACTTGATAGAGGACCTGTAGATCATGTTATGTGCCAAATATCTAAGCTCTGGCCCTTGTAGTTTCAGACAAGAAGATTTTTTAAGATTTCCTTATTTTTTCACTTTGGTTGCCATAGCAACCAGAGTTCTATATTGTTTTCAATTCTTTGAACAAATTTGAAAGAACTTGACCCAAGGAACATTCCTGTAAAGTTTGGTTGAAATCTGTTCAGCCGTTTAGGAGAAGATGTCATTTGAAGCAATTGTTAACGACGACGGACGACGCACGACGGACGACGCACGACGACGCACGACGGACACAGGGCCATCCCAATAGCTCACCTTGAGCCTTTGGCTCAGGTGAGCTAATAAATCAAAGGCCTAAAAATGCACATTTATGGGGTAATGGGTTAACAAACGTCAGTATTTATGGAGGGAAAGGGTTGAATCCTGGACAAGAAAAAAAAGACAAAACATACAGATAACTCTAACAAAACCAATATTAAACATATGTATAAATATGGCAAAAGACAAAATTACATAACTGTCAGTGGATCACTTCCAGACCCTGTTTCTCTAAGTATGAAGCAGACTAAACCATTTATAAACTTTAGCAGACAACATGTTCAGCTAAGACCATCAGTTCAGTGGCTGAGGTCAAATACTGGGTAGTATGGTAGAATTAGCAACTGCTCTGAAGGCTTACCCTTACCAGACTGAAATGATATCTGCTTAAAACCTACTGTATGCGAAAAGTGACCAAAAAAAGAATTTAGAACATGTTCAGTTGGTACATGAGTACCAATAGTTTGGATCCAAATTAGATGCAGCATTATGTTGCATCGGATCTGGATCCAAAATGTTTGCAAATATTGGCTATTTGCCCTTAGTATATTAAGAGTAACTCAGGTAAAATACAGTTCTGCTTTTGCTTCATCAAAAATACTGTAAAACCTGCCTAGAGCAGCACTTAAACTGCGCAGGGTGGCGTCAAGTGTGACCCTAGGGATTTCATTTTAACAAACTATAGAGGGATCGACCAGGAGATTCTACTGTAAAAATATCAAAGCTTAGGGCCTAGTAGTTTTTAGCAAGAAGATTGTTTAAAAAAATTTGCTTTTTTGCTTTTTCAAGCAGAGTTTTTGCTTTTTCTCTTTCATTTAAACAACTTCTGTAGAGAAGCATCCAAGGAACATCATGAGCAGTTTGAATCCGCCCTACAATCCCCGGGTTCAGAGGAGATGTCGTTTGAAGTAAAAGTGAACGGACAGACGGACAGACGTACTACGGACAATGAGCGGTCACAATAGCTCACCTTGAGCCTTCGGCTCAGGTGAGCTAAAATCATCAAAACCATTTTTACATGATTAGCTCTTAGCAAGCACGCCTAATGTAACCATAGTAACCTATTCAAACAGTTTGGATCCTAATGGGATGCCAGGTAATGTGGTGTCTTATTAGAATCCAAAATGTGGAACACACTGACCATGTTTTGAAAAGAAATTAAGAAAAGTCTATTTTTAGAATAGTAGCAGACCGATAGTTTCAGAGCTAGGAGGGTTAGGATTAACCTAGCTTTACTGGTTCTAGCATGGATCCAGACCAGGCCCCACTGAACTTGAGACCTGATCAGAATCCAAACTATGTCACAAAGTTCCTGTTTCTATAAAATAAGGGTTGAAACAAGTTTTAGAAGTTTACCACGCATCATTTTCATATGGCAGTTATTCAGTGTTGAATAAGATAAATACACCTTTTAACGCCTTTACTTTATTCTTCCAATAAAGAAAATAGTTCCACTTAAAACAGTCCTGAATACAGTATCAATATAAGAAATACATGTATTTCTATATTCTATAAGGTTGTTGCTTAAAGCAGGTTGAAGGTAAAGCAGAATGTGCATAAAGGCGTATTCTGCTTATTTTCAGCCTGCTTTAAGTGGTCACCTATTTTCAAAACTAGAACAGCTAATACTAAAGGTGATAAATACCCCCACTATACAGCACTCTGTCACACTCTGTAGACGTTTTCAATAAGGTTTTACAATAAGGTCAAAGGTGTAAGCCAAGGTCAAAATGACTTAAAAATGGTATATGACACTCTTCAACTCCTGAGTAACATTTATGCCAAGTATCAAGTAAATGAGGTTGAAAGTGAAGGAGGAGTCCGCCGTACAAGAGTTTGCCTGCCAATTTTAAGACCAATTTCAAGGCCAAAAGTCAAGGTTACAGAGATTTGAAATTTGTGTCTTGCACATCTACTACTCATGAGTAACATTTATGCCAAGTATCAAGTGAATCAGGTTGAAAGTGAAGGAGGAGTTCAAAGTACAAGATTTTGCCTGCCAATTTCAAGGCCAAAGGTCAAGGTCAAGGTCACAGAGACCTGGAATTTGTGTCTTGCACATATACTACTCCTGAGTAACATTTATGCCAAGCATCATGTGAATCAGGTTGAAATTGAAAGAGTTCAAAGTACAAGATTTTGCCTGCCAATTTCAAGACAAATTTCAAGGTTACAGAGATTTGAAATTTGTGTCTTGCACATCTACTACTCCTGAGTAACATTTATGCCAAGTATCAAGTGAATCAGGTTGAAAGTGAAGGAGGAGTTCAAAGTACAAGATTGTGCCTGCCAATTTCAAGACCAATTGCAAGGAAAAAGGTCAAGGTCAAGGTAACATAGACCTGAAATTTGTGTCTTGCACATATACTACTCCTGAGTAACATTTATACCAAGTATCAAGTGAATCAGGTTGAAATTGAAAGAGTTCAAAGTACAAGATTTTGCCTGCCAATTTCATTCAAAACCAAAGGTCACAGTCAAGGTCACAGAGACCTGAAATTTGTGTCTTACACATTTATGCCAAGTACCAAGGGAATCAGGTTGAAAGTGAAGGAGGAGTTCAAAGTACAAGATTTTGACTGCCGATTTCAAGACCAATGTCAAGGCCATAGGCCAAGGTCACAGAGACCTGATATATGTGTCTTGCACATCTACTACACCTGAGTAACATTTATGCCAAGTATCAAATGAATCAGGTTGAAACTGAAGGAGGAGTTGAAAGTACAAGATTTTGCAGACAGACCGACTGAACGACGGCCGACCGACCAACCGACAGGCTGATTCCTGTATACCCCCCTCAAACTCTGTTTGTGGGGGTATAACTACAATCTGGCTATGTTTTTTTACGCATCACCTTTAATTTATTCCTACACTGAAATTAAGAATACATTGTAGTTCTATTTTATACAGTCTTGCATAGGCATCATTAGAAATATGTTCTATATAGATGGTAGCTTTAAGCTGGCTGAATAGAAGGTAAAGCAGAATGTACCTTACGGCCTATCTTCAGTACTAGAAACAGACTATCGAGTAAAGGGTTAAACAACTTTTCAAGTGCCTTTACTTGGTCCCTTAATGAGTAAACTGTGTCAACCAGAGTCCTGAAAAACATATTCACATTAATTAGTTTTTATTTATAACAAACGGTATACTGTTCTCTACAGAAGGCCCTGATATCGATCACCCATTGTACTAAAGCCTGATAGCTTTACTTTCTGTTTCACCTGTTTTAATCTAAATCCATTCAAATTTGTAGTATAGCAGGTAAACAATTTTGGAAAACAACCTCATAATTCTGGTATAGTAGAGTACATCAAGGGTAGTTAACTTGAGCCTAATACTGAAATGAAGCCTTTTCTAGCATTTCAAAGTATATCAAGGGCAGATAACTATGGCCACACTGATTAGATTTCAACAATATTTGCACTCCTTCAAAAACTGATAGCATTTTCAGCAATTCAAAGGTAGATAACTCTCGACCTATTGGTCCGATTTCAACCATAATCAAAAAGTATCTGAACTCTTACGGTCATATACAATCTGAGCAAGTTTGAGAAAGATTGGATAAAAATTGTGACCTCTAGCCTGTAAACACCCTTAAATATGGCATTAAAAATTTCAGTAAATTTTCGATCAAATAGATAGATGCAATTTTAATGCCAATGTATACAACATGGCCGCCGTGTAGTAAGGTTTCCTTATACGGCATGAATAAAATACCTAAATATGGAAAAACAAGATCTCGCGAGACATGTCATGGCGTCGAAAATCACAATAAAAGACGGGCGGGATTGTAAATATTTTCCAATGTCCGCAAGGAAGTTATCAGATAGCGTAAGCTGTGAATAAAAAAAAAAGTTTTAAAGCATTATAAATTAGCTTTTTTGAATCTCGTGCTATTTAATAACCACTTTAGATTTGTGTAGAGATGCTAGCGAATGGTAGCTCTATTTGGCTGCCAATAGAGCTACGTTATCGTATCGAAGTAGATCGCACAAATCATAAACTTCTTGAAAGAACAATATAAAGAGCATGAAAAATGATTTAAGGTAGTCAACACATACTGAGTCATTTTGAAAAAAAAGCTTATAGCATCATGCGAAGTTGGAGCCTTTGGATATTTTCAAGGATAACGATTGGTCGACATCAACCAACTTTTATCCAAAAAAATATCTAAATGTTCCATGGCTCAGTTTGGACCTCAAACAATGCCTTCAACTTGGCATTTTTAAAATGTCACCTTAACTCATGATCACACCACCACTGTCCTTGTATCACCAAAAAGAATTTTTTTATCAGAAAGAATGTTGCATACTGACTGGACCGAAAATCGGTCTCCAAGGCCGATTTAATACTGATCACTGCAGATTTTACATGTGACTCAAAATACACAACTTTAAAGTATAGCAGAATGAATCTGAAGCACACATTTTGCTTTACTTTCAGCCTGCTTTAAGTTAGATTTTTGATTTGATTTGTTTTGATTTTACGTCGCTTTCAACAGTATTTCAGTAATAACGCGACGTCCAGCTAATTACAGGTGGAGGAAGACCCCAGAAGTCCTTTATGCACTGTTTCAGGCACAAATTGGCAACTGGGTAGAACCACCGACCTTCCGCAAGCCAGCTAGAAGGCTTCCCCACATGAAAAATCCGAACGACCCTACTGGGATTCGAACTCACAGCGGTGAGGAGCTTAGTGATGTAAGTCATAGTGACTATACCACTAGGCCACGGAGGCCCCACCATCTGCTAGAATTTAGAAAAATACTACAATAACAACAATAATAATAAACTTGGTGATGATAATGATGTTGGTGGTTACGGTTAATATGATGATAATTCTAATACACAAGTGTTGTTGTGGCAATAGCTAGTGCAGTGGACTAAGGTTTATCATGACACAACCCTCTCAATAATAGGACTTTTTTAAAAATAGATTATTTTTCTAAACTAATGATTACGTATTAAGTTATGTATCGTAACCCATGGCCATTTAGAACATTTTAGCCCAAACATGTTTGCCAGCCTCTTTTCATCTTTTGACAGTTATTAATGTTCAGAACATTTAATAGATATGAAATCAACATTAAATATGTGGATACTATATTACTTTTTTACTACTACTCCTACTACTACTATTACTATGCTGGCGGTTACTACTACTACTACTACTACTACTACTACTATTACTATGATGGCGGTTGGGAAGCGAGAATGTCGGTTTCAATCCTTTATACTTCATCGCTGTTCTCAATTCAGTTCTTTGTTGTGACACTTTAGCACAGGATTTCCCAGCTTCAAGTTTCTCTTGATGGTAACTTTATACCGCAGACGTCACGAGACCAACCTCACTTCCTTTGACCAAATGGAATAACTGAGAACAGGATCTGGTTTGGAAGTCTATCCTGTGGCATCCTCATAAGGTGTCCAGTCCACCAAATATTCTTTCTGACCAGGAGGTCTTCTATGGATGACAGTCAAGTTTTCTAAAAACAGGACTGGATAATTATGATAGTTATAATAAGCCATAAGTGTTTAGCCATATATGTACTTATGAAAATCAATACATGATGTCACCTAAACCTCACGAAGGACACTCTTATCTGTGGCCTTATCCTTTCGACTGCTATTACAATGTGTTTCTTTATACATGTAGTGGCAATATTTCTTGAATCAACTCTTTATTTCATGTACTCTGTATGTTTGCTAGATCTAGCACTAGAAATAATATTTTAATGAATGAAACTTAAAACAAACAACACTTTCACTAACTATACATGTACATATTAACCTATAATCTTCTGACAATTCATCCTTTAGTCAATTCAGATGGTTCATAACCACGATAAATATTTCAAGCCACAATTTGGTGATATAACATTAACATTAACCCTTATCCTGCCGATCGCCACTAATCTGGCATTTCCAAACTGTCTGGATCCAGATCAGACGCCGCGTCACCTGCTCTGGATCCAAAACTGTTTGCAAAAATCAGTAAAGTCGCAAACAACAGGAACATGATTAACGTTATCCAAGCTACAGTCGATACCTTTGATAACCAACCGTTCTAAACAATACGCATAGGGAGTATTAAGACAAATGACATATAATTGTAGAACAAAAAGGGCATGCAGATAGCCCCTATAGGTGTTCTCCTTATTGCATCTGCCTTGTTTTGTATCAAGCAGCCACCTGTTTTTAGATAATTCCATTCTTATTCTCTGATTGATTGACACATACATGTGTTACTGTATAAACTTGAAAAAACCATTTAACCCTTTCACTCCCAGTCGCGATTCAAAGCACCCTTGCAAACAGTTTGGATCCTGATCAGACGCCGCGTTACGCGGTGTCTGATCTGGATGCAAACTGTTTGACACTCGTTTTGAAATTTCTTCAGTCATACTGCCTTATTTTTTAACTATGAAACGACAGTGTTGACAAAACAACGAAGCAGACGACAATGAAACGGTGAAGGGGTAAACATCTCACGAACATTTTGGCAGTGAAAGGGTTTAAGACCGTGCGTACTGCTAGCAGATTTATCGCGTCTCACAGCTGCATTGTGATTTATAAGATGAGGTTTATAATTTTCTCCCTGATTGTTGGGTAAGTTTCGAACTTTACACTCGATTTCAGCAGTCGGTTAACCCTCTCACTGACATACACCGAGTACAAAAGTTTTTTTTTGCAAATAATCTGGATCCAAACAGTTGACGATTTTTAAATATTTCCTAAGTAAAAAATCCCAAAATAAATCTAAATTTCAGATTTGAGAAACAAAGGCATAAACTGGTGACGTCAAGGCAGTGAAGGAATTAATAAATAGTTTTTTTACGCATACTGTCTTGTCCAAACTGCGCTGACATTTGCTGTCTATGCTTGACACTCATATCGATATTTCCTCAATCAAAATTCCTATAACTTTAAATCTTAGAAGTAAAAGAAGATTACAGGTTTAAACAGACGATATCTTGTCATTTTGCAGTATTTTGCCATATTTGATGGCCTATGATACAGTAAAAAGCAAAATATTTCTCAGCGTTCTTTGGCAAACTTACGCTAAGAACTAAGGTAACTTACGCTAAAGGTAAATTGAAGACAGATTATGGTCGTCAGTCACTTTGATATTCGACGTTTTAATTCTTTCAACACCATGGGCCTGTTTCAAATATACTCAATACATTTGAAAACACTGCAGACATAGATCAGAGGGCACTTGCAGGAGCCCTATGACCAGGGTCTACATTGTTTGCTAATTTAGAGCAGTATTATTTAAACTACCCACGATTCCAAGCAGACTGGTTCGTGTTTTGGTAACTAAAAAGATACACAAGAGAACCAAATAACCCACAAGAGTTACTAAGTGTTGCACGAGTTAATTCAATAATCCCTAGTGACGCGTATATATGTATTCTTTACAAACACTTTACAAATGAAAGTACACTTGTCTTTTGTAAACAGTGTAGACCATTCTACTTCCCTCTGATAATAAACACGAAAAAAGTTCGAACTAAGCGAGCTATATTGATATTCAGGTTTGACCGTTTGTGGGGCTGCTGTCTTTGAAGGGTTGTATTTGCCAAACACTATGAAACACTAAGTGACAGATG
This sequence comes from Gari tellinella, assembly GCA_922989275.2. NCBI lineage: Eukaryota > Metazoa > Mollusca > Bivalvia > Cardiida > Psammobiidae > Gari > Gari tellinella. The sequence goes on along the minus strand of OV277865.1, from coordinate 13,356,005 downwards.
TGACAAAATGTTTGACTACATATATGTGGGCTACTATCTTTGAAGAGATGTATTTGCCAATAACTTTGAAACATTAAGTGACAGATGTGACAGAAATGTTTAATTACATATATTGGCTACTATCTTTGTAGAGTTGTATTTGCCAATAACCATAAAACTGTTTGACTGTATGTGGGCTGTTGTCTTTGTAAAGTTGTATGTGCCAAAAACTGTGAAACACTAAGTGACAGATGTAACAAGAAGGTTTGACTACATATATATGGGCTACTGTCTTTGTAGGGTTGTATTTGCCTATAACTATGAAACACTAAGTGACAAATATGACAAGAAGGTTTGACTACATATATATGGGCTACTGTCTTTGTAGGGTTGTATTTGCCTATAACTATGAAACACTAAGTGACAAATGTGACAAGAAGGTTTGACTACATATATATGGGCTACTGTCTTTGTAGGGTTGTATTTGCCTATAACTATGAAACACTAAGTGACAGATGTGACAACAGGGTTTGACTGTATGTAGACTACTGTTTTTGTAGGGTTGTATTTGCCAATAACTATGAAACACTAAGAGACAAATGTGACAAGAACAAGGATAAACACCTCAGCAGCACGGAGTTTCAATGTCTCTTCATGCAGTTTGACACCAACTGTAAGTATGATGACTGCTTCCAAGGTTATAAAGCGACTCATCAAATATTAACCCTTAGCCCGCCAAATAAATTGTTGTCTGCTATATTTCTCGTCTGCTTCAAGTTTCAAAGTGCTTCAAAGTTGCTCAAAATTGCTGAAAATGTTGTCCGAGTGTCAAACAGCTTGGATCCGGATGAGACGCCGAGTTACTCGGCGTCTCATCCGGATCCAAGCTGTTTGCATATGGAGCTAGTCGTGACTGGCAGGCTAAGGGTTAATAACGATGCATGTTTCTTGCAAAACGATTGCGAATTTTACATGAAATTGATAAACAAACAACCCACTCATTTGTAAAAGGTTTATATAATTAATAAACACTTTTCAGATATGTTTCATATTTTTCATTAATATATCAAATTATTTTAACTATTATACCTTTTAATGTATGCTTTACATGTAATCTTACAAAAAGTAGGTCAAACGCATTTCGATTACTAGTATAATCATTAAGACTTTTCAATATTAATTGCTGTTGGCTTAAAACTTCAGTAAAACTCCAATAAACGAGAGCGAAGAATAAGATTGGTATGGCACTTTTTCTATAAGCCATATGAAAATATAATTAAGTTGAGTAGCAAATATGACCAGTGCGTATGACTGATCCACATTGGTGTCTATTTTGCACAACGAAGAGAAGTGATGTTGTTAACGTATTATGCTCGTACCTGCAATAGGTAATATCGGGGTTACCATGTACCAGGTTAATCACGTTCTGAATGTTAAAGAGAGTCATTTTTCGAAAGTGAACCAAATCATTTTTTTTCAGTTTTTCTTTCAGTATTTTCTTTAATTACAAACTGTGTACTTGTGAATATTACATTTGTGGTATGCAGACAGTGTATACCCTAATCAGAAAGCTCCTACATGGGCATACTGCATAACAATTATATGTCTCTTGGGTACTATACTATAGAATGCTGTGATATTGGACTCGCTGTTCTTTCTGCTGCATTTTCAATTTATACTGCAAATCTTTTTTTTTCTTTTCTTTTTATTTCATAATGTATAACAATGCCATTATTACCGGATCTTTGTCTTTATAATATTAGGGGAAGGACTGTTTATAACTAAGTGGTGAGCATTTGTAGCCCATCCCCGTTTCTGTACAATATCGAAATAAAATTAGCCGTGCCATGACAAAACCTGCCCTATATATGAAATGCTTAAGATGCATGTCAAACAGTGTAGATCTTTGACGCTGCGGCTGGCCTTGGTATTCACTGTTTGAAATGCAGTGAGACTGGTTTTCAAATGACAATGTTCAAGTATGTTTAAACTATCCTACAGGGGCCCTCTAATCAGGATCTGCACTGTTTGGCATGATTTTGTAATACATTGCAAAAAACAACCCTAAACAGTCAAAAGTGATATAGACTTACTCGGAAACTGGAACTGTCCACTCTAACCCATTTGTGACCACGATCCCATATATGGGACATAGGCAAATAGTGTAGACCCTGATCAGACGCCGCATTATGCGGCGTCTGATCAGAGTCTACACTGTTTGCTGATAGGAATTCCAATATAAAACAAAATGAAAATGAAAATTTTGACCAGGCATCCCTTTGATAAAAAATGGACTAATCGAGTATATAAACATGGAAGAATCCACTAGGCATAAATGAGTTGTATAGTCAGCAGTGATAGTGTTGGCTGTTTATTTGGACATTTCAGATGACGACAGTGTGAGCGAAATGGAAATGGAACATGGCTGGAAAGCCAATGGTCTGGACTATACATATAGAGTACCTGCCTTCTTTTTGGAGACTGATAAAAAGAATGGTGATTACGCTATTACTGCCGATGACATGAACTACTTGATGAAAGTCTGGGATGTAGATGGTATGCATTCTTCTGTATATTTCCATGTTTCAATCACTGCCATGACGTCATCCGTTTTAAACAATTGTCGTCTGCTTTTATTTCTCAAATTTAAATTTGAGGTACCTTAACTTAAGGACTATTGAAATTAGTGTCAAATAGTTTGGATCCTGATCAGAATCCAAACTGCAAATAACTATTGCACTCGCTGTCGGGGCAATGCAGTGAGGAGGTTAACCTTTAACTGTCATTATGACGTAATAACCCTTTGTACACAGTCGCTTCCATATTATTTTTTATTTTGCTTTAACTTTTAAAACTTGAAATGTCATGCCTTTTTGACTTTGGAAACAATTGATATGAATGTCAAACAGTTTGGCGCGGCGACTGGTCAGGGTCCAAATGTCATTGTTGTCGGCATTGGCAGTGATATGGTTAATGTTTAAAGTCTTCAGGATATTTGGCCCTTATATTGGATACTTTGACTACCATAAAAAGATACAAACAATGACACAATCTCAACAAGAGGCCCAGAGGGCCACATTTCGCTCACCTGAGAACATTAGAAGCTGACTGGGCAAGACAACATTTTTGTCAGTGGGTCATAATTTGAACACTCCTGGTAGAGAACCACATAGCAAAGCTACGTATATGTCAAATATTAAAGCTCTGGGCCTTATACTTTTAGAGAAGAAGATTTGTAAAGGTTTTCCTATATAAGTCTATGTAATACTGATAAGCCCCAGGGCGGGCCAAATTTGATCATACGGTCATGATTTGAACAATCTAGGTAGAGGACCATAGGGCAAAGCTACATGTCAAATATAAATGATCTGGGCCTTACAGTTTCAGAGAATAAGATTTTTAAATGTTTTCCTATGAAAAACTAACAAGCCCGGGGCGGGGCCATTTTTGACCCGGGGGTCATAATTTGAACAAGCTTGGTAGAGGACCACAAGGCAAAGCTATATGCCAAATATTAAAGATCTAGGCCGTACAGTTTCAGAGAAGAAGATTGTTAAAGGTTTTCCTATATAAGTCTATGTAAAATTGATAAGCCCCGGGGCGGGGCCATTTTTGGCCCGGGGTCATAATTTGAACAATCTTGGTAGAGGACCACAAGGCAAAGCTATATGCCAAATATCAAAGATCTAGGCCTTACAGTTTCAGAAAAGAAGATTTTTTAAAGGTTTCCCTATATAAGTCTATGTAAAACTGATAAGCCCAGGGACGGGGCCAATTTTGACCCGGGGATCACAATTTGAAAAATCTTGGTAGAAGAGCATAAGGCAAAGCTACATGTCAAATATTAATGATCTATGCCATATAGTTTCAGAGAAGAAGATTTTTAAAGGTTTTCCTAAGAAAAACTGATAAACCCAATGGACGGGGCCATTTTTGGCCCGAGGGTAAAAATTTGAACAATCTTGCTAGAAGATCATTAGGTAATGATACATACCAATATCAAAGGTCTGGGCCTTTTGTTTTCTGAGAAGAAGATTTTTTAAGATTTTCTTATGCATTAAAAGTTGTCTATACGGTCATGTCAGAAGAACTGGTCCCACATCAAGGGAAATAACTCTAGCCAAAAACTTTTATTTCGTTCCCCCTTGTCACTGATGCTTCTAACAAAGTTTGGTTGAAATCGGGTCAGTGGTTTCTGAGGAGATGTTGTTTGAAAATGTGGACGTACGACGGACACCGGACGCCAGACACCGGACGACGGACGGAATGGTATCACAATAGCTCATCCTGAGCCTTTGGCTCAGGTGAGCTAAAAACATATTCTGGTTGTAAACCGGTGACCCAACGTATCTGTGAGTAATAAACTCAAAGCATATCACAGTAATTTATTCCTTTAAGGTGCCTGCGACACTATTTTGGTTAAAGAATAGCCTTATATGAAGAATGAGTGTCATGTGGTATTTTGAGTTTTTGACCTTTATTATGAATTTGTTTTGGAAAATTGTCGTCTGTTGTCTTTTCTTAAAGTTACATGTTAGTGGCATTTTGACAGAAAAACATAAAGATGAGTAACAAACAGTTCGAACCCGGCGTTACGCGGCATCTGATCTGGGTTGAAACTGTTTGCAAATGTACTCTAAGGGTATAGATATTTCCTCCCATATAACATCTCCCTCCGAACAACACACATAATCTAGGTCTCCCATTGGGTGTTGTAGAGAGGGAGCATTGCAACTGTTGTAAAGGAACTTCCGCATTTAACTGTTGTCTTGTATTATAAACCTATTGCTTAATTCTAATTTTGAAGATAGGTGATCACTTAAAGTAAGATGACAACAAGGCTTTAATTACTTTCAGCTATCATCATCTAGAATACAGAAGAAATTTCTTACGGTACATGTAGATCTACATGTTTTTATTTGTATAGATAAGAATTAATTAGTCTTCAATACCGGAATAAATTAAAAGCATAAAATGGCGTATTTATAGAATAATGGGTTAAGCAGGCAGGCACTAATCATTAGGGCTCTATATGAAACCATTAACCCTTTCACCACCAAAGTCACATCAATTCGACTTTGCAAACAGTTTGGATCATGATCAGATGCCGCTGAATGCGGCATCTGATCAGGATCCAAGCTGTTTGACACTCATATCAATATTTCTTAAGTCATGCTACCTAAATCTAACTTTGAAATGATCTTGCAAACGACACTATTGAAACAGACGAAAATATAGCTGTGACAGGGCTGCCATAAGTTGATATGAAAAATCCTAAGATTTCCAAATTTGCATTTTTCAAGTGCGATTTTACGAATCGTACCTTTACCCCATCGCCTGTTTCTAGTTTTGTTGACACGTGACTACTTAAAGCAGGCTGGAAGTAAAGCAGAATGCGCCCTAAAAAAATCCGAAGATTTAGGAAAAATCTGGAGAAATGGCAGCCCTGCTGTGATAGGGGTAAAAAACTCATGATTGATTTGGCGCCGAAAGGGTTAAAAGTTAGGTGGGCAAGTAGAACGTGAACGCCAGTTATTAAGTAAGCAAGCAGAAGAAACGTTTTGTCCGGAAAGAAGGTTCCGTATTTGTGAGGTTTCCAGGTTTTGTGAGATTTTTACGCCGTGTTTGTTATTTTCAGAAAATGACAGCATCTCAGACAAAGAACTGCATGACGGTTGGTATGCTTACTTCTACGACAGATTCCATAATTAAAATAAAGATAAAGGCGGTGGAGACCAGGCCCAAGATTTTAAAGCGTTTGAGTTAAGTCTGGTATTGTTCTCAAGCTTTTTGCTTAAATCTGACCAATCCAATGCTTGAGAACAATCTCAGACTCAACTCAAACGTTTTATAACCTTGTGCCTCAACTCAACCGTTTTATAACCTTGGACCCATGGTGAATGATGGATGTATTGCTAATGGATCATTCCATTGAACATGAATGTGAAATAAAGGAATTCTGAGCTGTTCAATTGTAGAATGATATTTATGAAAGTGTTGTTGTCAACAAGTTGTTGAACCTAACCCTTTCCCCAATAGAAACGCCTTTTAGTGCATATGATTTATTCCTCCGCTGAAGAAAGTAGTTCCAATATAATCAGTCATGAATATATAGTATAGGCAATATTTTCTATATTCTAGCACATGGAAGCTTAAAGCAGGCTGAAAGTAAAGCAGAATGCGCCTTAAGGCGCATTCTGCTTTACTTTCAACCTGCTTTAAGTAATCACGTATCTTCAATACTAGAAATATGCTATCAGGTAAAGGGTTAACCACTCCTTCCCTACACACTGCTTGTTCTGTTTAAGATCCAAGAACCTTTGAAGACTGGTGACCATTTAAACCATAGCTTGTCTCATCAATGACCTCCTGTACAGTACTGAACCTTATTAAATTAACTTGATAATCACAAGGGAATTGCCATCAAATCGCCATTGAATCGGGCGCTTCAAAAAGCAAACCGTGTGCTTGAATCGTTTCACGCAATTTTTCCGAAGTGGTTGTGACAAAAATGGAATCGAAAAACATTAACGAAGGCATATTTGCGAATATTGGTGAGATAGATTCAATTTACGCAAACTTAATGCGTTAATTGCGTTGGAAAATATTCACAAGCGAATTGCCATCGAATTGTAAGCGAATAGCCATCATATTGCAAGCAAATCGCAAAAATTGTTAATTTAATAAGGTTCAGTACTGTCACAACATGCTAACGTTGTGACAGGTGTCGTCTGAGGGCACAGGTGTTTGTATTGTATGTACAGTATGTGTATGTGTATGTCTGTGTATGTCTGTGTATGTAGATCTATTAACAAGGGCCACTATGGCCCTAAATCGCTCACCTGGTAACCATGTAACCATGTACACCGTGTGACCTAGTTTTTGACCGAGCATGACCCTCATTCTAACTTGACCTCGATTTCAATGAGACAAACATTTTGTTCAAGTTTCATGAAGATTCAATGAATTTTGTAGTCTCTATAGAGTGTTAACGAGGTTTTTCGATGATTTGACCTTGTGACCTAGTTTTTGACCCGACATGACCCACATTCGAACTTGGCCTAGATTTCATTGACGCAATCATATTGATGAAATTTCATGAAGATCAAATGAAATTTGTAGCCTCTAGAGTGTTAACAAGGTTTTTCGATAATTTGACCTAGTGACCTAGTTTTTGACCAGACATGACCCACATTCGAACTTGACCTAGATTTCATTGAGGCAAACATTTTGTTCAAGTTTCATGAAGATCCAATGAAATTTGTAGTCTCTAGAGTGTTAACAAGGTTTTTCGAAGATTTGACCTAGTGACCTAGCTTTTGACCGAACATGACCCACATTCGGACTTGGCCTAGATTTCATTGAGGCAATCATATTGATGAAGTTTCATGAAGATCAAATGAAATTTGTAGCCTCTAGAGTGTTAACAAGGTTTTTCGATATTTTGACCTAGTGACCTAGTTTTTGACCGGACATGACCCACATTCGAACTTGACCTAGATTTCATTGAGGCAAACATTTTGATGAAGTTTCATGAAGATCCAATGAAATTTGTAGTCTCTAGAGTGTTAACAAGGTTTTTCGATAATTTGACCTAGTGACCTAGTTTTTGACCGGACATGACCCACATTCGAACTTGGCCTAGATTTCATTGAGGCAATCATATTGATGAAGTTTCATGAAGATCCAATGAAATTTGTAGCCTCTAGAGTGTTAACAAGGTTTTTAGATAATTTGACCTAGTGACCTAGTTTTTGACCGGACATGACCCACATTCGAACTTGGCCTAGATTTCATTGAGGCAAACATTGTGACCAAGTTTCATCAGATCCAATTAGATTTGAACCTGGTAGATAGAGTGTTAACGAACAATTGTGGACGGACGGACAGACGACGGACATCCAGCGATCCTAAAAGCTCACCTTGGCACTACGTGCCAGGTGAGCTAAAAATATATATAATATTAATTTTTTTAGGTAAACTATGGCACCCCTATAGATGTATAATGATACATCTACAAGGGTGCCATAGTCTACATAATTTTTGTTTGTTTGTTTAATAGATCTATATCTATACATAGAGGAAACATACATACAATACAAGCACCTGTGTCTCTATTTGGGGAGGACAATTATGTTTGCCAAATTCCTTAAAATCACAGATTGAGTCCAATTTACTAGTTAAAATTCAGCTCAACTATTGTTTAAAATCATTTTGAAGCCATTTTCTGATCTCAAATCAAGCTGAAGGTCTATTCTTTTCAAGATGCTTCAGGGAAGGTCGTTTTTATGTTGTTAATACAACAGTTAGTACACATAGAAATCTATCTTAGGGAAGTTTTCCATTGAACGTTAACTGTTTCAACATCATGGACCTGTTTGAAATATACTCATAACATTTGCAAACAGTGCAGACCCAGATCAGAGGGCTCCTGCCCTCTGATCAGGGTCTACACTGTTTGCTAATTTAGAGCAATATTTATTAAACTACTCAGACTTCCAAGTAGACTAGTTAATGTTTTTGTAACTAGAAAGATTCACAAGGAAACCTAATAACCCACAACAGTTACTAATAGTGTTGAAAGAGTTAACAAACTTTAAACACTCCTCAGTTGTAAACACCCAACAGAAGCTATGAATGGAATAAATACTGTCCTGATTAACTTACTGCAGATCATTAGTAGAAAACAAATATTTCTTTAAAAATATTTATTCAGCTTGTAAAACTGTTTACATCAACAAATAATACGTCAACAATGTCACTGCTGACTATACACCACAGAACCAGGGTAAATCTCAGAAGACAAGCACTCTGCTTAACTCACACACTCCCAAAACTTCAAATGAACAATTCCAAGTCTATTTTTACTATTCAGGGATTGTTTGTTTAACCCATTACCTAATAAATATGTCTTTTTATGCTTTTAATTTATTCCTCCACTGAAGAAATTAGTCCCGATTTAAACAGTCGGGAATATGTTACATAAAAAATATTTCCTATATTCAACCATATTATAGCTTAAATTAGGCTGAAAGTAAAGCAGAATGCGCCTTAAGGCGCATTCTGCTTTACTTTCAATCTACTTTAAGTGGTCACCTATCTTCAATACTAGATAAAGGCTATGGGGTAATGGGTTAACAATATATTGCAAAATGACAAATAGTACCGATTCTGATCAGTGGGCTCCTTCACCCTCTGATCTCAGGAGCTATAGTTTTTGCATAAGTGTATTCTTCACAGGTACACCTTTAATTTGTAAATAATTATGCTTATAGTCATGCCTTGGATTAAATGGGTCCTACTGAATGCAGCTTTCTTCATTACTTCAGTCCTACATAAAACAGGTAATAGACTGTACACAGAGGTTACCCTACACAGATATACCTTTCAACCATCACTTAATTCACCCTTGCTAGGATAAAGTCTTCCAAGTGACTATTCCATTTTTTACAATACACTTTAAAAATCAACCTTAAATGGCCGAAAACGAACTTGGCTAAAGCTGAAAGTGGCATTGTCCATTTGAAGTTTTAAGGAGTTACTACAAACGGCTGCTTCATTTTCCCTGTTGTCTTCAATAAATTGTCCCATAACACTATTTTAAACTTTAATTTATACTTCATATCACAGGAACAAAATCAATTCCTAACAAATAATAACAGAATTCAGCATGTATTTGGCAGTACCATCCCACACTACACTAAAGGATGAAAAATAAGGAAGCAAATCCTTCAGCATTTCACTCTGTTAAGTGGCCACTCTGTGTAGAAGTCTAAAGCTTGCACAGATATAAAAAGGACAGTTTCATTTTTGGTTAATACAGGACAAAAGTAAAGCAGAAAGTTCCCATTAGAGATTTTTACTTAACATTTGTCTTGCATTAAGCTGAATCTTGTATCAAATATTGATTGTTTTGTTTGGAGTGGTAGCTTTACAGAAGTGATTGAATCTAGAATGTTATGCGGAATACCTTCAGAAACTTAACCCTGTACTCCATAGCCTATTTCTAGTTTTGGAGACAGGTGACCACTTAAAGCAGGGTGAAGGTAAAACAGAATGTGCCTTAAGGCACATTCTGCTTTACTTTCAACCTGCTTTAACTACAATCTGCTAGAAATAATCTATGATAAATATTCATGGCTGTACAAATTTGAACCATTTTCTTCATTTGAGGAATTAGTTTAAAGCGTAAAAATACATATCTATGGAGTAAAGGGTTAAAATCTCGGCAACTAAAATCTACATGTTAATCTTTTCCATTTTTGTCTCTCTGTAGTCACGCTTATCTTGGTGTGAATGTAACATCTGCTGAAAGCGGTCACACACATGAAGAAAATGATCAGCAAATTGAAATTTTACTACGACAGTCAAACTTGTATTAACCCATTACTACATAGATTTGTATTTTAATGCATTTAATTTATTCCTTCACTGAAGAAAATAGTTCCATTTTTTATACAGTCAAGAATATATATCATATGAAATATTTTTTTATACTCTAGCAGATGGAAGCTTAATCCAGGCTGAAAGTATGCTTTACTTTTAACCTGCTTAACCCTTTGAACCCTAGTCCCACATATTGGCGTCCTTTTCACTGTTTTCAAACAGTGTACATTTGAATAGTACACTTGTCCTATGCAAACAGTGACGACCCAGATCAGAGGGCTCCTAGGAGCCCTCACTGTTTGTCATAATGCCAAACATTGACAAAAACAACCCTTAAGAGTCATAAATGGACTAGACTTAAATGGAAACTGGAATTGTCCATTTAAAGTTTCAGGGAGGAAATAGTTAAGTGGTCACCTATCTCCAATACTAGAAACAAGCTATGGAGTAAATGGGTTAATTAACTTTAGACCTGGGTCTATACTATTCATAAATGCTGATGAAGCTGCCATTGGCAGTGGAAGAATTACAGACTGTTCATACAAAGTCGTCTTCATACAGATTTTTGGTACCATCAATATAGATTTTTGGTACCAACAATATTGTCTGCCAGATTGCTATTCCTTAACCCATCAACCCCTGAAACTTCTAATGGAATTCTCATTTCCATTTAAGTCTAGTCCATTTTAGACATTCAAGGGTTGAATTTAACAATAAATTACAAACTAGCAAACAGTGAAGACCCTGATCAGAGGGCTCCAGTGGGAGCCCTCTGATCAGGGTCTCCACTGTTTGCATAGGACAAGTGTACTTTTCACAGATATATTCTTTGTTAATGACAAGTGCATTTGTCACTAGGGTTGAAAGTGTTAAAAATCAACAGAAAACTGGAAATTCAGGCAAAAATAGTACTCATGGTTTTTGAAATATTTACTTTGGATTCCAAGCAGATGAAACAGATCACAACAAGACAAGTTTAACATCATTGCACATTATTTATACCCATTGCATCGTCTCTTACAAGTTCTTGAAACCTACAAACCAAGAGCCCATTTCATAAAACATATCAACCCTATTCATGTTGTATATGATACTATAATAAAACATAGCAGACCCTGATCAGACAGCTCCATTAGGGTCTATACTTTTTACAAAAAGAGTCAATATTATACATCAATTGTTACGCTGCAAAGTTTCCTATATTTAAAATATATTTCACTTTAACCCATTACCCCTTCGCCTGTTTCTAGATTTATAGACAGGTGAACACTTAAAGCAGGTTGAAAGTAAAGCAGAATGTGCCATAAGGCACATTCTGCTTTACTTTCAGCCTGCTTTATGCTATAATCTTCTAGAATATAGAAAATATTTTTATGTAATATATTCCTTACTGTTCAAATTGGGACTATTTTCTCCAGTGGAGGAATCAATTAAAGGCATATAAAGGCATATTTATGGGGCAATGGGTTAAACAAGTTGATGTCTTGAAATGCTGTATTCAGATCTTACAGTATCTGGGAGTACAATCTAAATGTCAAACAGATGAGACCTTATCTGGGTCCAAACCATTTGCAATTTACCCTATTAGCATGAAAAGGGTTAAGTCTGTTTCCAAGACATATCTTTGCTCTGGTCATTTCTTTGATGGCAGCACTACATGTTAAAGACAACACATTTTCACAAACAATATATATCAATACCATTGTAACATGGCCACTCTAAACTGATGAATCTGCAGTCTTCAATACAGAGGACAGCTCTATACAAGACAAAAGTTATGCATAAAGCTCCTTTAGGAGCTTACTGCATTACTTTTGTATTGCATTAAGCACTAAAGTGAAGATCGCTTTTAACGAAATTTGATATAACCAAATATTGGATATAATAAAACAAACATTATTCCCCATCTCTAATTAACATATAGTAAAATTGAAGAAATTTGGATATAACAGAAGGAACCAAACAGTCCTGACGACTTCGTTATAAGTGAGCTTCACTGTAATCTGTCTTTTGGGACGGCCATATTTCTTTCCTGAGTGGCCATTGTACACATATTTTACAGTTGGCAGTAACAAAGAACTTTTTTTTAAATTACATGCAGAAGTTATTATATAACAGATAAACATACCATAAATATAGTTAAAATATGCATAATATAAAAATAGAAAATTTACAGGTGACAACTAATACAAAATAAATATGTGATAATACTGTGCTTTAAAACAAGACAAAATACTTTTAAACCTTTACTTAGTAACCATTGAGATGAAGAACATGGACTAGCAGTACTAAACCTTAGCCTGTTGATCACAACTTAATTGTATTTTTGCAAACCGTTTGTATCCAGATCAGAGGCCACATAACGTGGCATCTGATCTGGATCCAAACTGGTTGACATTTGTCTTCAGGTTTCTTAACTTAAAAATTCAAATTTAACAAATTTTCAATACTCTCAAAGCAAAGCCCATTTCTTCGAATTTTTCCAAAATCTTCGGGATTTTAATTAAGCAGATGACAGCTTAAAGCAGGCTGAAAGCAAAGCAGAATGCACCTTAAGGTGTATTCTGCTTTACTTTCAACCTGCTTTAAGTAATCTCGCTTGAAAAATAGAAAATTTGGAAATCTTAGGACTTTGTCATGATCAAGTAATGGCAGCCCTGTACCACGTACAACAGAATAAAGGGCTTAAGACATGTTCTCTCTTAACTCTTTCCTCCTGTAGCCTGTTTGTAGTGTTTAGAAATTGAATGCATACAAACACTTACTTACAGGGTAATAGGTTAAGCTGCCAAGAAGACAAACTTGCATTGGTCATTCAGGCAGTAAATACACGAAACATAACATTTATAATGCAAGAGCTTAATGCAGGACAACAGTAATGCAGAAAGCTCCTGTAGGAGTTTTCTGCATTACTTTTGCCCTGCATTAAGCTAACATCTTTTATGATAGTTTTTATTGATCCTTTTACTCGTGACTTAATACAAGTTTGACTGTTAAATGCATACTCTGGATTGATTACATCATGAAACATTTGATGTTTTACCTTACTATAGCCCAATTACCTACCTGTTTCTAGTTTTGAAGACAGGAAAACAATTAAAGCAGACTGAAAGAAAAGCAGAATGCACCTTTATTTTCAACCTACTTTAAAAGTTAACCTGTCTCTTAAACTAGAAACAGGCTATGAAGTAAAAGGTTCAATTTTAAAAAAACAAGAATGGTGTCACAAAAAGTGATAAATGCCCCCAAGGTGTTTTGTCACTGCAACATATTAATTTGGCTTTCAAGTAAAATCAAACAGCAGGTTATGACTGTATTCCTTGCTGTTGTTGTGATAAAATTGTACAAAGAAACAAGCTTTTTCTATCTTATTCAAATGCATCATCACCATAGCATCATGAAGTCATATTGATGTCATGATGATGTCATGATGACGTCATTGTCATAACAAAGTGTGTCAAGAGTCATATTGAGGAGTAATTCTAAATTTAGAAATGATCACATGATCAAAGAGTTATGTCAGTTAGGATGAGTTATCTCCCTTCCTATTCACTTGAAAAAATATAGGATGAATTACCTCCCTTTCCACCCCATTTACCCCTAAACGACCTCTAAATGACCTTGACCTTTGTCAGACATGACCCAAATTTTACCGAGCTCAAGAGCTTCTTTAGGTGAGTACACATACCAAATATAAAGTCTCTATCCTATGTGGTTCAAAAGTTATGGCCAAGGTTAAAGTTGTATACAGACAAACAGACAGACCAAAAACAATATGCCCCGACTAAGTCGTGCGGGGGCATAAAAACCAGTTTACACCTCTAGTAATTCATTCACAATGATGGATAAAGAAATTGAAACACTGTACATGATCTTTGTATAACAATCACAGGATGTTTTAAAGCTTTTAACACTTAACATAAATAAAATACTTGTATATAAATTTAATTCTCAAATCTTCAAAAACAGTATCAATAACATCACAATGTTAGCTTCAACTAGTAGCTTCACTATTATCCTGAGTTTCGTCTGTTTCCTTTTTCAGTTTTTCATATTCCTGTCTAAGATCTTCTTTAAAGCCCTCATGGTCGCCGCCCTCCTCTGTCATGTCAGGTTTGTCAGAACTCAACATGGCCATTGTGTCTGTTCCTGACGATGTTCCTACTATCATGCCTGTCCAGTCGTCTAGTAGGTCAGTCTTCTCTGGTTTCTCTGAGAAGTCCTCTGAGAGTGCTGGGCCCTGCGAGGCCTGTGACATGGCTGGTTCCACCATGGAGGTAGTGTACTCCGTGTCCGCCCTCTCAGAGATTGTCCTGTTAGCCAGTGTACTCTGTACTGACAGTGCTATATCACGAGTCTTACCCTCTTCAGGAGTCGGTTCAGGCTCTTCAAAGATAGTCTGGTTTTCTATATCAAGATTTTCATTTGACTTTGGTTGAGAAGCACTTTCAAATTTAGCTGGAATATCAATGTTTACAAATGTGTCTATTTGCCTGTTGATTGTCTTACTAGCGCCAGGGACTGGACCTTTAGGACCTATCTGCATCACGGTCATTGACACATCGTCTGTCTCACCTGGTGGCTCACCGTGTTCTGCTTCTTCCATCAATGGTGTCATGACTACACTGTCAGACTTATTGATAATCTTTATGTCATCATCTTCCTTGGCTTCTGGTGAAGGTGGTGGAGGGGCTGGGGATGCTGACTTCCTCGACTCCTCCATTAATTTTTTCACCATGGAGGTCTGTTCAATGGTCTTGTTTATATACTCCTGGTCAGGCTCCTTTACAGGAGGCAGTGGTTTCTTCACTTCTTGAGTTGCTTCTTCTTCAGGTTTTTCCTCAATAGCATTTCTAGACAGATTGCCTTCCGCACGTGATTCATCTCCTCCAGCATCACGGGGAGGTGTTTCATGTAGCGTGGTTTCTGGGGAGGGAGCTGGTGCAACATCAAAGTCGGCCTCGTTGACCTGTGGCCAGGGCTCAGGGGATGATACCATAGAGATTTCCCGCATAGGTCCAGCAGTTAACCCCAGTGTACTGTCTTCCTCCTTTAGACTGGTGTTCACTGTGTTAGCATCAGATCTGATTGTGTATGAGGACACAGGTGGTCTGGAGGTTGAGGACGGCGTCTCTTTGGGTAGTATGGTGTTGACGGTGACAGTGTTTCTACTGGGCTCTTTCTGATCCTCTGTAGAATCTTTGTCTGATAGTTGAGGAGAAGAGGGTGGTGGGGGAACCTCGGGAATCTCAAATCTAACACTACGACCTCTAGACACAGGAACCGGCTGATCTGTTGCAAAGTCTTCTGGAACTGCAGTTTCTTCTATGGTGCCCAGCCCTGAAATACAATAAATAGGTTAAACTTCTCTTAACTCATTGAGCCCTAGTGACACATATTATGCATCTTTTACCAAAAGTGTACCTGTAAAGGTAACACTTGTTCTATGTAAACAGTGAAGTCCTGCAGGAGCCCTCTGATCAGGGTCTTCACTGTTTGTCATTTTCCAAAAAAGTTATAAAAAATGACCCTAAATAGTTGAAAATGGACCAGCCTTTATTGCAAACTGGACTTGTCCATTGGAAGTTTCAGGGGATAATGAGTTAACCCATAAAAACCTGCAGACAATAAAGTAGAACTATACTTGAGCAACAGCATAAACCAAGCTATGATGACCGCTGGTGACTGCTTATAGTTGTCAAAAACTAAAACATATATCTGTTATAGAAGCATTATGTTTTACTTTCAACTGACTTGAACTCTTTCCTCCCTGAAACTACAAATATCAAATTCCTGTCCTAATTTAGTCATAGTCCATTTTTTACTAATTAGGCTTGTATAACAATATGACAAATAGTGCAAACTCTGATCAGAGGACTTCCCACTGATCTGGGTCTTCACTGTTTGCATAGGACAAGCATACTCTTCACAGACACACTGTTAGCAAAGGTTGTGTATATAATTATGTTATTATGGTTCAAAGGACTTAGCTACTACTTTCTTTAACCAATTACCACAATGAGTGTTTCTAGTTTTGAAGGCATGTGACCACTTAAAGCAGGTTGAAAGGAAAGCAGTATGACTGTATGTGCATTAAGGTGCATTCTGCTTTATTTTTTGCCTGCTTTAAGTTATCATCTGCTAGGATATAGAAAATATTTATGGTAGAGATTTCTGTCTAATAAATTGGAAGTATTTTCTTTAAATGGAGGAATAAATCAAAGGCGTAAAAGGCTTCTTATTGAGTAATGGGTTAACCTTGAAACCAAGCTATTGGAAATTAACCCATTTATGCCCAGTGGATTCTTCCATGTATATATTTTGGATTAGTCCATTTTTTATCAAAGGGATGCCTGGTCAAAATTTTCATTTTCATTTTGTTTTATATTGAAATTCCTATCAGCAAACAGTGTAGACTCTGAACAGACACCACATAGTGTGGCGTCTGATCAGAGTCTACACTGTTTGCCTATGTCCCATATATGGGATCGTGGGCACATATGGGGTAAAGGTTAAATGTTTACTCTACCTATCTGTTCCTGGAGCATACTTCCGGGGGTGTTTACTGGGGCTCGCAATATCTGAGCTGGGGAGCCTGTCTTCTCCCTTGGAGGCCAGTCCTGTGGGGTGTTGGGGACTGTGGGCATGGTGCTACCAGACGGGTCCCTCACCATGGGTGTGGACTTGGTAGGTGAGCGTGGGTATGTGGCAGGGGTCGTGGCAGGGGCTTTGGGAACCCCGGTGGAGAATGTTGGTGACACAGCATGTAAAGGATGGTCTGGTGAAGGCTAGAAATATATAGAAAAACCTCGCTATTATGACAACTAAAACAAAAGATAATTGATTGTATAATAGACTGGTGACCGCTTAAAGCAAGGTGACAGTGAAACAGAAAGCTCCTAAAGGAGCTTTCAATTTCACGGTCACCTTGCTTTAAGCGGTCACCTACCGTAAACACTCTAATAATTAACATAATTAAGTGGTCGTAATAGAGAGGTTTTACTGTATATAGAAAAAACTTGACAGAATAATGCATTGTGTATACCAAGAGCAGGAAGTACAGTGGAGAATACGTTATTATTTCCCGTTTAAACACATAAACAAAACGCAAAGGCAAAGCACTAAAACATAGAAATGTACAACTTTAGGACAATTGTGATAATTCATATTTATCTATGTGGCAAACAGTTTGGAGCCTGATCAGACGCCGGGTTACCCGGCGTCTGATCTGGCTCCAAACTGTTTGTAATTGAAATAATAGTTTTAGCATAAACGCGTTTATTGGGAAAAAATAACCTTTTCTCCACTGTACAATAGATTGAAAAAACAGGCAGATGTCTACAAAGCAAATATTGTCATGTTTAATGGGTAACAAAAACATTGTAATTACAAGGAAGGTAAAATTGAAATACTGTAACATTTCACTACAGAAGAGGCCCAATTTAACTCTAACCCAAATGTGCTACATGTACAATGTACAGTAAAACCTCTCTACTATGACAGCAAAATTGAGTACATTATTAGGCGTTTACGATAGGTTACTGCTTAACCCTTTCCCCAATAGCTTATTTCTAATTTTCAAAATAGGTGACTCCTTAAAGCAGGTTGAAAGTAAAGCAGAATGCACCTTAAGGGTGTATCAATGTCATAAGCCATTTTTTCAAAGTATTTAACTTTTTTTCTAACATTGTTTTTTTGGAAGAGCTGTTTATGATGAATGAAAAAATGAAAAAAAAAATATATGGTGGTGTCCTTGTTTTTGAGCTACAGCGATTTGAAAAAGGTATGTCAAATTTGGACTTTCTTTTCAAATTTTACCCATTCAGGGTACAAGCTTCAGTAAAATTTATTTCGAAACAAAACAAACATGATAATTTGGGTTTCCATTATTTATTTCATGTCTATGGTGGTATTTTCACATAAAGAAACCAAATTTAGACAAAGCAGGCACCAGGTATGAACAATATCGATCCTTGAATATCAAAAATATGCTTTGTATAGGGCATGATTTTATTAGATTTTTTATTTTATGAAAAAAAGTAAAAAAGTTTGAAAATGAAATAGTTCTAGTATTTAACTTTTTCTTATATTCTACCAGATGAAAGCCCATGCTAAGGCAGTTCAAAATATGAAAAGAAATTGAAAGGTCAGTGTTGAAAATTTTGAGTTATTAAAGTAAAAAGAGTTATCTCCCCTTACAAAATTTACAAAAAAGTACCATATCGATGCTATTTAGAGCTTTATAAATTTCATATTTGGTGCGTTTTTTTTCTTAAATTAGTTTTTGTATGAAGAAATACTACCATAGATAAGAAATGAATAACACAAAACCAAATTATCATATTTCTTTTCATTTAAAATGGATTTTATTGAAGCGGGCTGTTTGAAAAGGACAAAATAAGAGGAAGTGGGTGGGGTAAATTTTACATGGCCGTAGAGCCAACTGTTGTTCACCAAAATGTACACTTTTTCTATTTTTTCATTCATCTTAAATAGCTCTTCAATACAAAACCATCATAGAGTGTTTTCATATACTTTGAAAGTTTCCCAAAGTCATGACATTGATACACCCTTAAGGCGCATTCTGCTTTACTTTCAGCCTGATTTAAGCTACCACCAGCTAGAATAAAGAAAATATTCCTTAAAATACTAATAAAAATTTTTTTTAATACATTTTTATGAATGTATAAATTCGAACTATTTTCTTCAGCGCAGGAATAAACTGAATGCGCTAAAAGGCGCTTCTATGGGGAAAAGGGTTAAAGCAAGATGGCAGTATAGGAGCTTTCTGTTTTACTGTCATCTCACCTGTCTGTTATACAATCAATTAGCCTTCATTTAGTTCTAGAGAGCTTTTACTGTATATCAAGTAAATGATATTTAACCCTTCTCTTGGTATAGGCTTAAATTGACACTTTTAAAAATAGTGTAGACCCAGATCAGAGAGCTCCTTAAGCAGCTGTCTGATATCTTCAATGTTTTCTTTCAGGTTTCAGACAGTGGCGTAGCTTCTGATAGGCCATGTATATTATTTAGGTCTTTGCCTAAACATATTCTCAGAAAATTAAAAATTAAAATGTGAAGATGACACATGCAGAGAACTTCAGCCGTTTTTATTTGCAAATAAGGTATTTTACACAAGGTTATCAGTTAGGAAAATACCATATCAAACATGAATGGTGTCACAGTAAGTGACAAATGCCCCATGTGTTTTGTCAATGCAATGTATTCATTTGGCTGTGAAATAAGATCATACAGCAGGAATTGTACTCCTTCAAATTTTGTTTTTGTTCAATTGAAAAGGTTTAAACTATGTAAAACAAACAGTCTGGCAAATCTAGAAACCTATTTTTCAAATGCATCATCACCATAGTATCATGATGTCATCTTGAGAAATGATGACATTGTCGTCATACCAACGTTTGTTATATTGAGGGTTATTTTCTAAATTTAGAAATGATCACATAATCACAGAGTTATGGACAATGTTTAATTAACCGTATTTGACCTCTAAATGACATTGACCTTTGTTGTGGACATGATCCCTGTTGTACCAAACTAAAGAACTTCTTGTGTTGAGAACATACTCCAAATATAAAGTATCTATCACATGAAGTTCCAAAAATTAAGGCTAATGTTAAATTCGCCCTATTTTACCTCTAAATGGCCTTGACCTTTGTCGGACATGACCAAAGTTGTACTGAGTTCAAGAGCTTCTTGAGGTGAGTGCAAATACCAAATATAAAGTCTCTATCCTATGTACCGGTAGTTCTAAAGTTACAGCAAAGACAGACAGACAGAAGACAGACCAAAAGCAATATGCCCCCGACTAAGTTGTGCAGGGCATAAAAATTCACTCGCCCTGAACCTAACCACATTGGTAAGTGGAATTTTACACACTTGCTTTAATTTATTATTCCACTGAAGCAAATAGTCCCAGTATATATAGTTGTGAATATTCACCATAAGAAATATTTTCTATATCCGAGCAGATGATTGCTTTAAAGTTTAAACAGGATGAAAGTAAAGCAGAATTTGCTTAAAGCCAATGGCACATTCTGCTTTCCTTTTAACCTGAATTAAGTAGCCAACTCTCTTCAAATCTAAAAACCGGCTATGAGGTATAGATTTAACCCATTACCCCATAGCCTGTTACTAGTTTTGAAAACATATGATCACTTAAAGCAGGTTGAAAGTAAAGCAGAATGTGCCTTAAGGCACATTTACTTCCAGCCTATTTTAAGCTAACATTTGCTAAAATATAGAAAATAGTTTTTATCATACATGTTTATGACTGAAAAAATTGCAACTATTTTCTTCAGTGGATGAATATATTAATGGCGTAAAAAGGCGTATTTATGGGGTAATGGGTTAAACATTTATCTAGACACGTACCTGCGCACGAGTTTCTCCAGCCTCTTGTTTGACCTCACTGCCTTTGTCACTACGGTCTGAAGCCTGAGACGGAATGTTCACTCTGATAGTTGTACCATGGTCTGAGCCAGGGGTACCAGTGCTACGAACACTGGTAGGAGGAGTAGGAACAGGAGCTACACAAAGACAGAATGCACAGTTATAAACTTGGTGTCCGTCTTACGAAATGTAGTACGAATTAAATGGTCGTAAGTCAAAACCTTAAAATGCATCTCATTTCTTTTTTCCCCATCTAATCCTGTCTTGTGACATCTCTTTGGAATCGTCTTTTCGAGACGATTCCAAGGTGATGTCACAAGACAGGATAAGATGGAGAAATAAAAATATTTGAGAATTTTAGAAACTGACTAAGGACAATATTTGTCATATGACGTTTCATAAGGGGGGCCCCTCGGCAGGGCTGCCATAACTTGATCATGAAAGATCCAAAATTTCCAAATTATCTATTTATCAAGTGTGATTACTTAAAGCAGGTTGAAAGTAAAGCAGAATGTGCCTTAAAGCACATTCTGCTTTACTTTCAGCCTGCTTTAAACTACCATCTGCTAGGATAAAAATCTGAAGATTTCAGAAAAATCCGGAGAAATAATTGGCAGCCCTGATAGACATGTAGGGCAAAATCTGTGCTAGAACACAAACATTGTAAGTCTAGTAACATATACAATCATGATAATTTCTATAAAAACAAACAGTTATATATAGCAAGCATATGTTAGATACAGTGCTCCCTCTCTACAACGACATTCAATGGCTTACATTTGCAAACAGCTTGAATCCAGATCAGACGCCGCGTAACGATGCGTCTGATCAGGATTCAAGCTGTTTGTCACTGGTCAATATTATGTATTCTATCAAAATCTTCACTTATATATAACTGTGAGAGAACAGCAGACAACAATCTTAAGCAGACGATATTGCAGCAGTAAAATAGTTAGACTCAATTATCCCGTTAAGGGAATTATGGTGAGGGAAGTTGTAAGGAGGGAGTCGTTGTTGGGAGGGCTGTTGTAGAGAGATAGCGCTGTATAACATTTAAAAAAAACATAGACAAATAGAGTGTATATCTTGCACTATACTTAGCAGTTCACTAAGTGTTCATTTTACTTTATTTCTTTGAGAAACCCTGATGGAAATTGCAAGCAAGGTAGATTTCTAATAGGCTCAGTTTAGGAAGTAATTGTCTGATCTTGGTCTATATGTTATTACACACTGTATAAGAAATATGTCTGATCTGGATCTGAATGTCATTACACTCTGTATTGGAAATGTCTGATAAGGGTCTTTAATGTAAAAGAAGTGCTCCAAATAAGTAGAGTTTTTCAAACACTTAAATCTTTATTTCTGCATTAAACCCTATTGTGTCCCTACTCATTAGAATTGTCTCTTTGAGACGATTCTAATGAGTAGTACTAGTAACACCATATGATTTTGTGCTGAAATTAGTGAGAAAATGATAGATTTGTTTGAAAAACTCCCTTTTATCTGGAGCCCTGTAAAAGAATATAAATATGAGTGCATAGCATAAACACACACTTTTTACACACACAGATATCATGTCTTTAAATAAAATTGTAGTGTTCACCATCCCATATTGTAGGCTTACACACTAAGGAAAAGAACTCTATTCAAGTGTTAGTAAAGAGTTTGCTCCCTTACACACCTGCACACACTGTCACCAAGGATGTTTCTACTCTACCTACCATAAAAATCCTAAAAATTGGGACAGCCTGTATAACAGCAGCTGTAATTATCCTAAAATATGAACTATTATAATGTAATTGCTTTTTTATTACACTGCGATTTGTCCAGAAAGTGCAAATTGAATGGAAAACAGTGTAGACCCTGATCAGACTGCTCCTTAGGGAGCAGTCTGATCAGGGTCTATACTGTTCGGCCAGGCCCTTAGGGTCATTTATAATGGTAAGTGATGAAGGCCAGATTTCAATTGTCAGTACCATAAACATCAGTTGCTTCATTGGACTGTCAACCCATTTCCAAGACACAATAAATTCACCAGTGGCAAGTGAGGGAAGCCAGAAAGTTTTGAATCTATATCATCAAACATTGAGCATCTTTAACATATTCAACTCTAGCGACAAGTATACTCGTCATTAATAACTGGTGTACCTTTAAAGAGTATATTATTTGTCCTATGCAAACAGTGCAAACCCTGATCAGAGCTAGGGCTCCTGCAGGAGCACTCTAATCAGGGTCTGCACTGTATGTAGTCTTGCAATATACAGTCGAACTTTGATATCTGGAACTCGGTTAACTCGAACTATCCGATATGTCACCACATGAACTTCATTATTTCATGCTAGGTTATGTCGAACATACCTGTATTTCAAAGTTAAAATGTGGCTAAGCCACGTTTTAACTTTTAAATACAGGTATGTTCGACTTTACCAAGTTCGAGATATCGAAGTTCGACTGTACCTACAGGTGATAGGAAAAATATATTATTTTCTATGTAGAGTATAAAGGAGTCATAATCTCTTATAAATCTGTAAAACTATTTCCTTATATACAGTAGAACCTCTCTATTACGACCACTTAATTGTGTCAAATATTAGTAGTTTAAGACAGATGATTGCTTAAAGCAATGTGAAAGTGAAACAGAAAGCACCCATAGGCGCTTTCTGTTTCACTTTCACATTGCTTTAAGCTGTCACCTGTCTTTCATACAGACAATTAGCCTTCTTTTTAGTGGTCATAATAGAGAGGTTCTACTGTATTTTTTTATTATTTTTTTTTGTTTTCATTTGTGACACTTATTCAAAACTTTCAGTACAGGCCCTGTCATAGGAAGGTGTCATTTCATGGGATACCCATATCTATAACTCTGCTCAAAAACTAATATCAATTTCCTCAATTAAGTTTATACCGTACATGCTTTTTGATTCAAGAGTCAAATTCCCTATCTGGTTTACATATTGACTAAAAATGTGTTGCTTGAAGATTCTAAACTGTTGAATCGCAATAACTCATACTGAATTGTATTTCAACTTGAATTTCAATAACACAAATTTGCTTCACTGAACTTACAAGTGTTTCAAAGTTAACCCCTTCACTGCCATGAATTAACCCATTACCCCATAAATACGCCTTTTAATGCCTTTAATATTTTTCTTCTCTTAAGAAAATAGTTCTAATTTATACAGTTATGAGTATATACTATATATCATAAGAAAAAAATCTATTTTCTAGAAGATGGTAGCTTAAAGCAGGTTGAAAGTAAAGCAGAATGTGCCTTAAGGCACATTCTGCTTTACTTTCAACCTGCTTTAAGTGCTCACCTATCTTCAATACTAAACACAGGCTATGGGGTAATGGGTTAAGTCATCAATTTTAAATAATTGTCATCTGTTTTTATTTCTCAAACTTGAGTTTTAGGTATTTTGACGCCATATGATGCAGCATCTGATCAGGATCCAAACTGTTTGCAAAATAACCATTGTACTCGGGGTATGGCAGTAAAGGGGTTAAAACAGCAGGGCTGCCATTTCTCCAGATTTTTCCTAAATCTCCGGATTTTTTCCCAGTTCATGGTAGCTTAAAGCAGGCTGAAAGTAAAGCGGAATGCGCCCTAAGGCGCATTCCGCTTTACTTACAGTCTGCTTTAAGTGGTCACAAGTCAGCAAAACAAGAAAAAGGCTATTGGGTAAAGGTACGATTCGTTTAATCGCACTTGAAAAATGCAAATTTTGAAATCTTAGGATTTTTCATGTCAATTTATGGCAGCCCTGAAACAGCTATGCTACTGTTTTAAATGTAGGTAAGTCGGACTGCAGCAAGTTTGAGTGATTCAGTGTACTATCTTTTGAAAATCATCTGGTAAATTGTAAAGTTGAAAATGACATCATTAATTACTATGGTAACATAACGCTTCCATTGTTATTTTAAAATTAGACTTTTAACTGTTTGCTTGCTGGGCATTTTAGTGTGTGCAACAATTGTCATAGATCTACTACTGTTTGAAAAATATCATTTTTATAATTTCTATTAGAACTTTGGTCAGACTGTCAAAAGTTTTGATCCTGATGAGACGCCGTGTTATGCAGCATGTCATCAGAATCCAAACTGTTTGCAAAGGTTATCATCGCTTCGCTGCTACAGTGGAGAATCTGTTATTCTTTCCCAATAAACGCGTTTACGCTAAAACTATTATTTGCAGTGCAAACAGTTTGGAGCCAGATCAGACGCCGGGTAACCCGGCATCTGATCAGGCTCCAAACTGTTTGCCACCAAGATAAACAAGAATTATCAGAATTGTCCAAAAGTTGTTCTTTTCTACGTTTTAGTGCTTTGCGTTTGCGTACGTTTGCGTTTAAACGGGAAAGAATAACAGATTCTCCACTGTAGCATGCTTAACAATTTCCCCCATAGAAACACCTTTTAGCTTTTTCTGCTTTACTTTCAACTTGCTTTAAGAGTCACCTATTTACAAAACTAAAAGCAGTCTATGGGCTAAAGAATTAAAGAATTAATGAGAAAACAAGATTTTTTAAAAATTATACCGACATATGCCACTCTAACTTGAGAGAACAATATACACTGTCTATTCCAAAGTTCAAAGTAAATAGTATTCAATGCTATGATTTGAGCAGAGTTTTAATCTATATGTTGCCATGGAAACTGAAATTGTGGATATAAAATACTATATTCAGCAGCACCTCTACAAGGCTCAGAGAAAGCTCTCCTGCTCTCCAGTTGTTCCCTGCATTCAGCTAAACAAAACGACAAACACTACAACAATGACCTTATAGTATAGACAACCATAATATGACACAATTCTCTTGAGATATCCATGTTTCTTCACTGAATGGTCATTTATTCCATTACTCAGGGCTCCAGATAAGAGGGAGTGAACTGGACAAATACATTTTCACACTTACTTTAGCACTTTATCCTATGGTGTTACTAGTCATTAGAATCGTCTCGAAGAGTAGTGACACCATAGGGTTTAAAGCAGAAATAAAGATTTTAGTTTTTGAAATACTCCCCTTATCTGGAGCCCTGATTACCCCATAAATACGCCTTTTATCTATCCCTCGACGTAAGAAAATCATTCCTTTTTATACAATCATAAATATGTACTATAAGAAATATTTGCTATTTTCTAGCAGATGGTAGCTTAAAGCAGGCTGAAAGTAAAGCAGAATGTGCCTTAAGGCACATTCTGCTTTACTTTCAACCTGCTTTAAGTCGTCACCTATCTTCAATACTATCAACAGTTTATGGGGTAATGGATTAACTAGGTGCCTGCTGGGTAATTTTTTCATCTGCAACTGTCTTAAAATTAGAATTTCAAAATATTATTTTCAAAATAAGATAAGAGTGTCAAATAGTTTGGATCCTGATGAGACACTGTGTTACATGACATCTCATCAGGATCCAAACTGTTTGCAAAGGTTATCATTGTTTCACCACTAGCATACTACGTGGTAACACTGGTTTTACTTTACTGCGAATACATACAGTCGAACTTTGATATCTCAAACTCGATTAATTCAAACTATCCGATTTGTCGACACATGAATTGCATTATTTCATGGTCGGTAAAGTCAAACATATCCATATTTCAAAATTAAAACGTGGCTAAACCACGTTTTAACTTTGAAATACGGGCATGTTCGACCTAACCGAGTTCGAGATATCGAAGTTCAACTGTACATACTTTTTAACTTGTACACCACTGTAGCAAGCTCACTTTCACTACTTATGAACATTGATTTTAAGAATTAATATTTAAAGATAAAATAAATGAAGAAAGTCCTTCTAGTCCAAGAATCCAAAATATGTTTATAAGTCCAATGTAATACCATGTGTAAATCCTAAAAATAAAACATGGCAAAAATTGCGTAAATTCCTCTTCAAAACTATTTTCTTGTTACATATTGAAGCATATTTTATGGAATCGTTTAGATACCCCGCTCCTAAATATAAACAATTACAATGTTTCTTAATTCAAATGGATAGAAATCTACATTGAGAAATAAATACAGACCAAAATATTTAATATTTTGGCAGTGAGTACCAGTATGTAAACTTTTATAAAAAATAATTGTGTAAATATAAAGTCATGTACATGACTATGTTTTATAATTATTGACTTATGGGTTTTACAAAACTGAGATGAAAACAAAACATTTATTAACCCTTAGCCCGCTAAATAAATTGTTGTCTGCTATATTTCTCGTCTGCTTCAAGTTTCAAAGTGCTTCAAAGTTGCTCAAAATTGCTGAAAATGTTGTCTGAGTGTCAAACAGCTTGGATCCGGATGAGACGCCGAGTTACTCGGCGTCTCATCTGGATCCAAGTTGTTTGCATATGGAGCTATAGTCGTGAGTGGCAGGCTAAGGGTTAAGACAACAAAGCAGACAAACTAAGACATGGAAATTACATGACATGCAATGAGTCAACCCCTCCCCCATAGAAGCACATTTATTTACAGTACTGAACCTTATTAAATTAAATTGATAATCGCAAGCGAATTGCCATCGAATTGCCATCTAATCGGGCGCTTCAAAAACAAATCCTACGCTTGAATATTTTTACGCGAATTTTCCGAAGCGGTTGTGACGAAAATGGAATCGAAAAAATTAACGGAGGCATATTTGCGAACATTTGTGAGATACACCATTCAAGAAAACTTACCCCAGGGTAAAGATACTATTTTGAATCGCAAGTGAATTGCCATCGAATTGCCATCTAATCGGGCGCTTCAAAAACAAATCCTACGCTTGAATATTTTTACGCGAATTTTCCGAAGCGGTTGTGACGAAAATGGAATCGAAAAAATTAACGGAGGCATATTTGCGAACATTTGTGAGATACACCATTCAAGAAAACTTACCCCAGGGTAAAGATACTATTTTGAATCGCAAGCGAATTGCCATCGAATTGCAAGCGAATCGCCATCGAATTGCAAGCGAATCGCCAAAATTGTTAATTTAATAAGGTTCAGTACTGTATGGCTCATTGAGATACAATTTCATGTTTTTACCATGCACTGCCCCAAAAAGTGTTCCAACATTCAGACAGTTGGGTGCTTAAAGCAGGATGAAAGTAAAGCAGGAAGCTCCTGAAGGAGCTTTCTGCTTTACTTTCAACCTGATTTTAGCAACAACTTGTATCAAACACTGGGAAAGAACTATCGAGGGAAAGGGTTAACAGTTAACTGAAACAAACAAGAAAGAGTGTAAGAGCAATAAGCACTTACCCAGTGTGAAGTCAAAGTCAGCATTCTTTTTATAAGTGAAGGGTCTTGTCTGCCTAATACCACTTGGCAGTTCAGGCAGTCCCAGGGATATCGACGGAATCTTAGACGTACCCATTTCACCTGCACTGACTGCTCTGCCACCTGGTTGGAAAAAATAGAAAACAAACAGTCATCTGAACACAATGTAAGTCCAAATGGTTCTAAAGTTTCTTTATTGTCATTTGTCAATTGCTAACATAATATAAGTACATGTATATAAATAGCAAATGTTTAACAAAATGCAACAGATTTTTTCAAAATAAGCTAACCCATTACCCCATAACCTATTTCTAGTCTTGAAGACAGGTGCATTCTGTTTTACTTTAAATTGTTTTTAGCTACTACATCTATCTACTAAAAGGATATAGAAAATATTTCTTATGGTGCAGATTCATGACGTACTGTATAAGTTGTAGTTTTTAAACGATGATCGATTATTTCCGATGACTGATCGAAAGAGACCATTCGATAGATAATCGATTATAAAATCAAATAATCGATTAATCATAATAATGTTTTTTATTATATTCTAAGTAAAATAGCTATATTGTGTCTTATATAAAATGTATGAAAACACTTTACTACATTAATAATGTATGTTACGATTAATCTTCATATGCAATTAAAATTAAAAAAATATAATCTGATTTTTCAGATTTTAGCTACTAAATTTATAATCAAAATGTAAATTTCTCATTTAGATTGTATAATCGATGATTAATCGAAGTGGTCTGTCCGATTATATCCGATGATCGATTATGAAAATCAGCCGATTATGAAACCCTAATAAGAACTATTTTCTTCGGCGGACAGATAAATCAAATGTGTAAAAATTAGTAATAATGGAGTAAAGGGTTTAAAGCTCCCATCTGCTAGGATGTAGAAATATTTCTTATGGTACATACTTATGACTATATAAAATGGAACTATTTTTTACAGAGGAGAATTGGTTTAAAGGTGTAAAAAGGTGTATTTATCATATGGAGTAAGGGTTAGGAGCACATACGAAACTGTTTGGAGATTCAACATGACAGCAATTTCAATGTTTGGTCTTACCTTTGTCAGTTATAGAAGGCAAGGGTTTCTTATACTTGGATAATTCCCGTGAGTTAGACAGTCTACCCAGGTACAGGTCTTTTAGTGAGCCGTATGGACTGGCACTTCTCTGTAAGTCTTCATCCTCAGGGTCGTCCATCACATCATCATCAAGATAAAACACAGGTTTTGTCTCCATTAGCTGGGGCTGTCGCAGATTCTTGTTGCCTGTTTTTGTTTTGTTAAAGAAGATAATAACAAAATTATTGCAAGATATATAAGTCCTTGAATATTTTTTGGACAACCTGAACTTGTTTTAACACATTCAACCCTCGCAACGAGTAAACTTACCATTAACAAACAGTGTACCTGTGAAGAGTATGTTTGTCTTATGAAACAGTGAAGACTCTGATCAGAGTCTGCACTGTTTGCCATTTTGCAATATATTGTTAAAATCAACTGTAAATAGTCTAAAATGGAATTTTTGCACAAAACTAACCCTGTTTTCAATAACCAACAACCATCGCGAATATCCTTGTCTTTAACAAGTGTGAGATCGATTTGATGACGTCACTCTAACATCACTATGTATAAAGGCGTGATTACGTCACTGGGATACCTAAAAGGCCTATTGCTTTAAAAATACCTGAACAGCACTGGTTATGTAAGAAAAAGAATCTGTCACTCGTCAATCTTTGAGACAAGCTGATCTCAACCTCGTCTAGAAAAGAAAAAGTTATTAAGCTCGCCAAGGCTTGCTTAATAACATTTAAATTTTACACATAGTTGAGATCAGCTTGTCTCAAATCTCGATTTATGACAGATCCTATATGTTCATTAAACGTTTCATGGGTGAATGAGTCAAAGGAGTACCTTCATGGAGGTTGAGTTTCTTCTGCTGCAGCAAGTCATTACTGGCCAAGGACATGTTTGTATAGCCCCTGTCCAACTGAGGTGGCATAAACCTCTTGATTATCTCACGAATCTTGTCCCTCGACATCAGGTCACTGTATTACCATGGAAACAGTTAATTAAAATCATTCACATAACTGATAGTCATAAGTATTACAATATTAATATTATACAAGTAAGGTGGATTATAACAATGACTGATAAAAATAAATTGATTTGTTGCATTTTTTTTTTTTAATTGAGTTAACAATTAATTTGATTTAATAAAATTAATGTGATGCATTATTCTTCTGTTAACCTTTTCTTTCATAACTTTTCCTTCATAGTTTGTTTTCATTATATACAGTTTAAACATATTTTATTTCAAAATTTCAACATGGGAATGGATTTGGGCCACAAAACATTAGTTACGGCCCTTCCCCTCAGTATATAAAAGAGGTGAGTGATTAAAGCAGGCTGAATGTAAAGAAAAATCTCCATTACAGACATTTATGCTTTACTTTCAGCCCGCTATAAGCAGTCAATATGTAGAAAAAGATTCCTACAGCTCATTTTAAGGCATGTGTAGTTACATGAAAAGGCTACAGAAAGTTACAGAAAACTGGTTCTTCACTGCCACAATAGTGTCTGCTTTTACCCATTACCCCATAGCCTGTTTCAAGTTTTGAAGATAAGTGATCACTTAAAGCAGGATGAAAGTTAAGCAGAATGTGCCTTAAGGCACATTCTGCTTTACTTTCAGCCTGCTTTAAGCTACCATCTGATAGAATATAGAAAATATTTCTGATGGTGCATGTTCTGATGATGACTGTATAAAATGGTCCACTATATTCTTAAGTGGAGAAAGAAAATTTAGGCGTAAAATGGCGTATTTATGGGGGAATGGGTTAAAGAATCATGTTCTCAAATTTAATTATCAGATAAATTGATGAAAGTGATATTGTAATGCGTGTCAACCAATTTGAATCCTGATCAGATGCCATATGTAACAGGATTTTCAAACTGTTTGCCAAGTATCATTGTACTCATGGGGTATGGCAGTGAAGGGGTTAAAGTTTAAACTTTAAGTGCTCCATGAGCTGAGATGTAATGAATTGCATGCTATGAAGTTATGAACTGAGAGTTATAAGGAAGTTTTTTAGCAAGTATATATATACAAAAGGTTACAAGTCCTCAATTAACAAGAGCCGCATGTGGCCCTAAATCGCTCACCTGGTACCCATGGTTACGGTCATGGTTTTGAACCAGTAATGGTAAAGTTTTCACTATAAGCCATCATTGGTAAATTCATCCCCACCCTCTGGCGGCCATGTTTGAGCTAGGAAGATTATTTGAAGAAAACTGGCAAAGGGTCACCCATGAATCATTATTTGTGTAAAAATATTCTTAAATCAGACCAATAATTTCAGAGAAAAAGATTTTTAAAGATTTTCTATACAGAAATATAAGGAAAACTTGCCCCACCCACTGGCGGCCATGATTTTAAAGATAACAGAATGATTTTAAGAAATCTGGTAGAGAGTCATTAATGGATCATTTGTGTAAAACTATTTTCAATTTGGACCAGTAGTTTCACAGAAGAAGATTTTTAAAGTTTTTACTATAAACAGTAACATAAGGAACTTTATGAGGCAAACATTTTGACCAAGTTTCATGAAGATCTAATGAGATTTGTAGCCTCTAGAGTGTTAACAAGGTTTTTCTATGATTTGACCTAGTGACCTAGTTTTTGACCGGACTTGACCCACATTCAAACATGACCTAGATTTCTTCATGACAAATATTTTGACCAAGTTTCATGAAGATCTAATGAAATTTGTAGTCTCTAGAGTGTTAACAAGGTTTTTCTATGATTTGACCTAGTGACCTAGTTTTTTAACGGACATGACCCACATTCGAACTTGACCTAGATATCAATGAGGCAAACATTTTAACCAAGTTTCATGGAAAAATTAATGACATTTGTAGCCTCTATAGTGTTAACAAAGTTTTTCTATGATTTGACCTAGTGACCTAGTTTTTGACCGGAGATGACCCACATTCGAACTTGACCTAGATTTCAACATGACAAATATTTTGACCAAGTTTCATGAAGATCTAATGACATTTGTAGTCTCTAGAGTGTTAACAAGGTTTTTCTATGATTTGACCTAGTGACCTAGTTTTTGACCGGACATGACCTACATTCAAATTTGACCTAGATTTTATCAAGACAAACATTGTCATCAAGTTTCATGAAGATCCAATGAAATTTGTAGCCCCTAGAGTGTTAACGAACAATTGTGGACGGACGACGGACATCCAGCTATCCTAATAGCTCACCTTGGCACTTCGTGCCAGGTGAGCTAAAAAGCCGTCTTTATTGGGTAATGGGTTAACACAAGTTTCACTGTCCTTAGTATACTATATTATAAATCAACACCAGGGGCTCGTCTTACATAACGTCGTACGACAAATATGGTTGTAAGTCAGATTCTAAAATTCCCAATTATTATTTATTTCTACAGCTTATCCTGTCTTGTCACATCTCTTTGGAATTGTCTTGAAAAGACCAATTCCAAAAAGATGCCACAAGACAGGATTAGATGGAGAAATCAGAAATAAGATGTATATATATATAATTCTAAAGTTTTGACTAATACGATCATTTTTATTGTACGATGTCCAGACTCATCAAACAGGATCTAGATGAGATGCGAAGTAACTTAGCACCTGATATAAATCCAAACTGACTGAAAATCACCTTAATGCTTGATAAATCTATGAAACATGATCATTCGAAAATGTAAAACTTCATCAAATGACAATATTGAAGTAGATGATAAGTGCAACTAAATATTTATAAGATGATCTTGCAGTTATAAGTTCAAATGTAGCTGAGCTTAATTGCAGGACAAGCATACTGTCTACTATTACTCATGTAGGAGATTTTTGCAATACGGTTTAGAGCGGTTTTATTGTACATTAAAAGCTTTGTAAAAAGCTTTTATTGAACAGTAAAACCTCTCTAAACCGACACTGTTT
Source organism: Gari tellinella (assembly GCA_922989275.2). Classification (NCBI taxonomy): domain Eukaryota; kingdom Metazoa; phylum Mollusca; class Bivalvia; order Cardiida; family Psammobiidae; genus Gari; species Gari tellinella. The sequence continues at coordinate 13,322,974 of OV277865.1, read as the reverse complement.
GGAAAAGAAAGCAGACCACGAAAAATAGGTGACTACTTAATTCAGGGTAAAGGTAAGGCAAAAAGGGCCTAACACGAGTTATATTTCTGCCTTGCCTTTATTCTGCATTAATCTGCCACCATTTACCAACTGGTTTAGAGACCGAAAATGTCATTTATTAAATATCCGATTTAGTGAGATTTCATGGTACATGTATTTAAACAAACTAGGAAGCATCTGAAGCCACGCCCTCTGCCCCTGTATCACTAGTGTATGTATGTTTCCTACCTTTGTCTGGTATTGTCCAGCACCTGTACTAAGATATCTCTAGGCAGGTCTAGCAACTCACTTATACTAAAATAGAAGCAAATTACACATACATTCCCTTAGTAAAAGCATTACATACATCATACCACCAGATACTTGCACATATTACAGTATAACCTCTCTATTACGACCACTAAACTGTGTTAATCATTAGGTGTTTATGACAGGTGACTGCTTAAAGAAAGGTGACAGTAAAACAGAAAGCTCCTTAAGGAGCTTTCTGTTTTACTGTCACCTTGCTTTAAGCTGTCACCTGTCTTTTAATCAATCAATTAACCTTCGTTTTAGTGATCATAATAGAGGGGTTTTACTGTTGTTCAAATACTAAAACCTTTATGCCTTAACAAACTATTTTGTGACTACCAATTAGAATTGTCTCTTTGAGATGATTCTAATAAGTTAGTCACAATACATGTATAGGGTTTGTTGGAGACAAAACAATACATTATAATTCTTGAAGTCTTTCTTTGAGTGTGCTTCCTCTTATCTGGGTTCTGACAGATTCCTTAGCATAAGCTTTAGTAGCCTAGAACTACTGATCTAGTGTCAGTCTACCGGGTAATCTGTTAATAAAGACTTTCCTAAGAATTAGTTTCATGCATTTAATGTCATACGGTATTTCCAAAATGGATTTTTCATAAATTAGTTTCAATGTGCATTCGATGGTGTTTTTCGGCAATGTTCTTTCTTTTAAACCTAAATACCCCCTCAAACAACAACAACACGACAAAGTACTGTATTATAATACAGGAAAAGATGTCTTACAATGCTGAAATAAAAGCATGTTAGTAAACAATGGAGTAACATTAAAGCTATTCATTCAATAATGACACAATAATAACATCTGATAAGGAAAAACAACCAAACATTGACAATAAAGCTTTCTTTCAAAGACAAGTTTTAAAATTCTAAACAATATACAAAAACAAAACTTTACATTCATTTAACCCATTTCCCCATAAATACACCTTTTAACGCCTCTAATTTATTCCTCTACTGTATGAAACAGTTCTAAGTTATACTGTCACAAATAAGACTCGTAAGAAATATTTTCAACATTCTAGCAGATATTAGCTTAAAGCAGGCTGAAAGTAAAGGAGAATGTGCCTTGAGGCGCATTCTGCTTTATACCTTCAACCTGCTTTAAGTTGTCAACTATCTTCAAATCCAGGAACAACCTATGGGGGAATAGGTTAAGAAAGTCATTAAACAAATGACATTATTACCTGACTCTCTATTTAAGTGAATATTAAGCATTTTTGACTGTTTTCCGCAAAGATTTACCAGACTGAGGCCAGCGGGCAACAGTAGACTGTTACATGCGCGAAAATGGTGCGCAAAAATGTTCTGCATCACGGGACCGAATAAGGCGTCTTTATGATACAGATTTTCGTTTAAGGATCTAGCCTTATGCGGAGTTGATCGGGTTATTTTGTCTCTCCCGAACAAACCCCTTAAAATGCTATATAGTTCTAGATCTAAAATAAAGAGTAACTCCGAATAGAATCGATAAACCGCTTGCAGATCTAACGTCTTCCTTTTTTTAAACAAATTATGACGTTACAAAATAAATGACGTCATATCATACATGGCGTAATTTCGACAAAGTGTCAATCAATTTCAGTCAATAAGAAAAAATAATAATTTCAATCGTAATTGAAAAAATGAATAAAGTAGACATCTGTTTTCAAAACAGTGATGTTCACATTCAGTTGTTGTATTGAATTTAATTAAGATTAAATATAAGATCATCTCTAGAATCTAAATACGTGTTGTTTAAATCTTGTACACTAGATAGATCTAGATCAAGCCATTCATTCAGCCTGGCTTAAATAGAGAGTCTGGTAATAAATCATTTGTTTGATAGTTACTTTGGGAACAGTCAAACCATTGTCCCTCGATAGCAGGGAAGACCTTGAGAACTGTTGCCCTCGGCCGTTGGCCTCGGGCAACAGTTCTCAAGGTCTTTCCTGCTAACTCGGGTCAATGATTTGACTGTTCCCTCAGTACCTATGAAACAAATGTATATTATTTCTTTTGCAATTTTAGACCACTGAACAGAGGCACTGTTGGAGATGTAAGGACAGATGCCAACTTAACCCTTAATTTCCTCCCTGAAACCTCAAGGCTCAAATGGACAATTCTAGTTTTAATTTAGTCCAGTCCATTTTTGACTTTTTAGGGTTGATTTTTACAATGTATGTCAAAATGACAAACAGTGCGAATTAAGCTGTCATTTTTCCTTAATCTCACCATGGCTTTTTATTCAGTTCTTTGTTGTAAACCAGTAAATGAATATTTTGCAAACAGTGTAGAACCTGATAACATAGTTCCTTAAGGAGCCCTCTGATCAGGGTCTGCACTGTTTGTTCCAATTTCATTTTTCTAAAACAATTTCTTCAAACAACCCTTCACCTTTATCCTGCTGTAATATCATCTCCTTTGAAATTGTTGTCTACACAATTTGAAAAATTTAGATTTATACAGCCTTTAAGGTCAAACAGTTTGGATCCAGATTAGATGCCGTGTTAAGCAGCACCTGCATGATCTGGATAAAAATTGTTTGCAAAAAACAAGTCGCGATCAGCAGGCAAAGGGTTAGCCATTTCATATTGAACACAACTTTGAACCAGAAAATAAACTTTGAGTAAAATATAAGCTCTCTGTTAATTGCTACATGTATTTAAAGCAACAATACAAAAATAGTTGTTCAACAAAAGCTTAAACGTCATGCATTCTGTTTAATTATAACAATTATTTTCTAATGTTTGTTAGTCATATCGTGACATCCAGCTAATTTCAGGTAGTGGAAGACCTGAGTTGCCATTTATACACTGTTTCATGCACAAATAGGCACCTGGAAAGCTCGAACCATCAACCTTCTGCAAGCCAGCTGGAAGCAGGCTTCCCCACATAAAAATCTGAAGTACCAAGACTGGGATTTGAACCCACAGAAGTGAGGAAAGCTTTAACCCATTACCCCATAAATACGCCTTTTTACGACATTAATTTATTCCTCAACTGAAAAAAATAGTTTCAATTTATTCAGTCAAAAATATCCAGCATAAGAAATATTTTCTATATTCAAACAGATGATAGCTTAAAGCAGGCTGAAAGTAAAGCAGAATGTGCCTTAAGGCACATTCTGCTTTACTTTCAACCTGCTTTAAGTGATCGCTTATTTTCAATATTAGAAACAAGCTATGGGGTAATGAGTTAAGTGATTGTCAGTCAAAGTGTATGTAACCCCTTGGCATCAATGAGTCTGAGATTGTCTGTACTGTCTGAAAACATCTCTGCCATTTCAGATACAAAACATTTATGAAGAAATCCTCAGCTTGCAAAAATTATTATAAGGTAACTTATGCTGCAACAAATAAAATTATTCTCCAACATAAATGAATTGTTCAGTTATGACAGCAATTTCAGAGAAACAAAAATAACAATGTCTTGATAATGAAATTAAATAGCTGATTAAAGGGAAAATTAAAATGAGCAAGAAAAAATCTCTTGGTTATGATATGACCACAAAAATCTTGCAGTGAGAAAAAACAAGAAAAAAACAAGAAACAAGAGCCCCATGGGGCATATGTCGCTCACCTGAGAATAGCTGTACATAAAAATGGAGATAATGATTTATGTCCAGGACGGGGTCATTTTTTACCCGAGGGGCATAATTTGAACAATGTTGATAGAGGACCTGTAGATGATGCTATGTTCCAAATATCTAAGATCATGGTACTAGGGTTCTAGACAAGAAGACTTTTTTTAAGTTTCCATTGAAAAAATCTATTTTTAGCTCCTGTGACCTACATAAGCAACAGACTGGAACCATTTGAACAAAATAGATAAAGGACATCTAGAAGTAACACCATGCCGAATATCAAAGCTCTGGCTATATTAGCTTCAGAAAAGAAGACGTTTGAAAACTGTGACCCCCGGGGTGGGGCTAATTTTGACCCCAGGGGCATAATTTGTACAAACTTGATAGAGGACCTGTAGATGATATGCAATCGACCAGAACCATTTGAACCGTATTGGTATAGGACATCTAAAAGTGTCACCATGCCAGATATCAAAGCTCTGGCCATATTAGTTTCAGAGGAGAAGACGTTTGAAAATTTCACTATAAAACTCTATGTAAAACTGTGACCCCCCAGTGGTTTTTTACAAAAAACTTGTTTAAAGTTTTTCACTTTTTTTAATAAATTTCAATTAGTAGTCCACATTTGAGTTTTATTTTAACAATTTCTGTAGATAAGCATCCAAGGAACACCGTGAGCATGTTAGTTTTTCCCTCAAACTCGCGGTTTCAGAGGAGATGTCGCTTGAAGTAAATTTGAACGGACGGACAGACGGACGGCGGGCAATCACAACAGCTCACTTGAGCCTTCGGCTCAGGTGAGCTAAAAACAACAACAATTAATGAATGCAATGCGAAATGTTCTAGAGTATCAAGGATAATCAATATATGGCATGCAATGAATCTATTTGTATTTTTGAGTTATATTTGAGCATTTTTGATTTGAAATACCAAATTACTTTTCATTAGTCATGATACTATAAGCAATGTTTAACCCTTCACTCCATAGATTCACATTTTTCCACCTTTTATTTAATCCTTCACTAAAGAAAAAATATATAAGTTCCATGGACTTTGTACATGCCTAAATATGCACCAAGAGAGATATTTCTTATATCCTAGCAGATGGTAGCTTAAAGCAGGCTGAAAGAAAAGCAGAATGCACATTTTAAGGCACGTTCTGTTTTACTTTCAACCTGCTTTAAGTGGTCACCTGTCTTCAAAACTAGAAACAGGCAAGGGGTAAAGGGTTGAAAGTGTAGTGTTACTTGTCAGTTTCAGTATCTAAGTATACGTATTATTTTCATCTCAGTTTTGCAGAAACTGAATCTATAGTGTCAAACATTTTGGATTCAGCTCATATCCCACATTTGTAGGGTCTAATCTGGTTCCATTTCAATAACTAAAATCTTAATGTCTGCATCCAATCCTTTGGTAAGGAATGAAGGTTTACTCTCTCTTATATCCGGAACCATAATTATTCCCCCATTTCAGGGGTAGAATGAATATGAGATATGATATCACAACAAAACTGTTTAGAAAACAACAATGCTTGTTTGATGCAGCTGCACTCTTCACCTGTCGCATGCTAAATGAAATGTTAACACTATAATATCAGGTCAAACTCATGTTCAGTAGCCATGCCTTGAAGAAGCATACATTTCTCAAAAGACACAAGTCTGCTTCACCGGCTGCTCCATGAATATGCCTTTTTATGCATCTTATTCATCCATCCACTAAAGAAAAATATTTCCAATTTATAGGACTCACGAATATACATCAGAAGAAATATTTTCTATATCCTATCAGACGGTAGCTTGAAGGCAGGTTGAAAGTAAAGCAGAATGTGCCTTTAAGGCACATTCTGCTTTATTTTCAACCTGCTTTAAGTGGTAGATGTATCTATAATACTAGAAACAAGCTATCCAGTGATAAAGGGTTAACCCATTACCCCATAAATATGCCTTTATACGCTTTTAAATTTAATCCTCTACTGAAGAAAATATTTCCAATAAATTTTGTACTTTCACAAATAAAAACCATAAGAAATTTTTTCTATATTCTAGCAGATAATAGATTAAAGCAGGCTGAAAGTAAAGCAGAATGCGCCTTAGGGTGCATTCTGCTTTACTTTCAACCTGCTTTAAGTGGTCACATATCTTCAAAACTAGAAACAGGCTATGGGGTAATGGGTTAACCCATTTTATGCGGGATACACTTTTAGGTGTACCTCTAGGCAAACAGTTTTGATCTCAGATTGTGGGGCCTGATCTGAGATCAAAACTGTTTGCAGCTTAGTCAATATTCTATCAGAAACTGTTAAAATCTTTTGCAAATATTTGAGTTATACCCGCTGCAGACGACATTTTAAAATGGCCGCCAAATATTACCCAGCATACAATGGGTTAAGCAGTGATCGTGGAGAGTCCTTTGAATGGCCACTGATCCACACAAGTTTGACCGTGTTCTGATTAACTGACAACAACTAATGCTGGATGCAGGTTTACCTGTCATGTAACTCAGTATCCCAACTGAAGAATGCAAACAAAATGATTGACAGAACAAGAATATTAGAAATTACCATAAAAATCCTTAATATTGGGATACAGTAACAACTGTTGTAATTATCCTCAAATTTAAACTATTAATTGCTTTTCTCAGTAATTTGTTCAAAAGGCGCAAACTGAATGGCAAACAGTGTAGACCCTGATAAAACAGCTCAAATACTGTCAGTCCCAATACTTAGGGTCATTAGGGTAGATGTCTCAACGAGACAAAGAACAGAAAACGAGACTTAAATATGTTGCAATGAGATATCAGAGGCAAATTGCTGCTTAATGCATGACAAACGATATACAGACAGTTCCTAATAGGAGCTTTTAGCATTGATTCCATTGTCCTGCATTTAGCTGTCACCTGTCCTTCAAATTTTTTCCTACAAAGACTGATAATGCGATGTGATATACATGTAAGAGCCACTGAAGAGAGGCTTAGCTGTGCAAAAAACCCTATTAAATATAAATAATTATACCACACTTAACCCATTACAGTGAAGTTCACTTATAACGAATTTGGATAAGACAAAAACTGCTTAATACAAAGTATGCTTCATAATACATAAGAAATATTTTCTATATATCCTAGCAGAAAGTGGCTTAAAGCAGGCTGAAAGTACAGCAAAATGCATCTGACGGAATATTCTGCTTTACTTTCAACCTGCTTTAAGTGGTCACCTGTCTTTAAACCAAGAAACAGGCTATGTGGTAATGGGTAAAAGACAACATTTTTTGAGAAATATGCCCATTTAGAAAAAGTAAATGGGCATGTACATAATTATGATCTTCAGGACTAAGTTAATTATGATCTGTAAAGGTAAATCTTATCTCATATAAAGTACAAGTCATATAACTTCACAGCAAAACAACTCTGATTATTTCAAATACAGCAGTAAATAAGAAATTAAAACTCAATAGCTTTTATGAATTACATTTCAACTTCTGTTTTCTCTTTCAACATTGTCTTCGAAAACTCTAGGCTGAACCAACATCTTTTATGTTTATCCAAACAGAATTTAATAAATGACAAACTGTTTGTACCCTGATCAGAATCACATTGTTGGAGCCTGATCAGGATCCAAATTGTTTGCAAAGGTTATAGTAGTATAGGGTCCAGTGTTGGAAAGATTGATCATAATTAAAACTGTAAAAACAAATGTATGATTACAGCATGTAAATTCTTCCATCACAATTTTCAGTAATGAAGACTCATAATTATAATCTGAAGAGTTTAATCTGGTTACAAGTCAGAACACAGAACTTGAATGGGGCAAACAGAAATTGTTGGATCTTTTATGTTTCTTAACTCCTTCACTGACTTACCTGAGTGTAGTATTTGCAAACAGTTTGGATCCTAGCTGATCAGACGCTGCATAATGTGGCATCTGACCAGGATCCAAACGGTTTGACACTCATTTCAATTTTTCTTCAGTCAAAATAACTAAAATTTTAATTTAAGAAATAAAAGTCGACAGCAATTATTGAAAGCAGATGGTGTCATGGCAGTGCAATGGCTTAAACTCTTTTATCCACAAAAGTGCCATAGGACACCTGACCTACTCCCCCAAATAAGCCACCAAATGATTATTTATTGATCTTGTTGAAAACAGGTGACAGCTTAAAATCAAGATGAAAGTAAAGCAGAAGGAGCCTTCTGTTTTACTTTCCCCATGCTTTAAGCAACCATCTTAAACACTATTGGGTATAGGTGATCTGCACATTATAAGTTATATGGCCATGAAGGAATGGTCTATTTCTGATCATATACACAGTTTCTACATGAAATCTTAATGATAAACCTAAATATCAAGTAGCATTAACTATAAGCTTATCTGGCATTCATTAAAATTGCCTTGCAAAACTCAAACTGCATAAACTCATGATAAGTAATTCTATGACAGCACTTGGAGGTTAAATAAATAAACTATAATCCACACAATCACACCATGCATAACTTATAGAATGGTACTCTACATTATATATCAGGGCTCCAGATAAGGGGAGTATTTCAAAAACTAAAACCTTTATTTCTGCTTTAAACCCTATGGTGTCACTACTCATAAGAATCGTCTCGAAGAGACGATTCTAATGAGTAGTAACACCATAGGATTTAGTGCTGTATGAGTGAGAAAATGTTGGATTTGTTGTAGAATACTCCCTCTTATCTGGAGCCCTGATATATAATGATATACAATAGAACCTCTCTATTACGACCACTAAGTTGTGTCAAATATAAGTCGTTTAAGACAGGTGACTGCTTAAAACAATGTGAAAGTGAAACAGAAAGCTCCTACAGGAGCTTTCTGTTTCACTTTCACATTGCTTTAACCCATTAACTCATAAGCGATAAACAATTATCAATGCTTATCTCAATGGAAGCTAGTAGATTAAAGTGTGTCAAAATGAGTTAGTATGAGGCTATTGCAAAATGAGTCAAAATGAGTCAGTATGGCTTAATGGGTTAAGCTATCACCTGTCCTTTATACGTACAATTAGCCTTCTTTTTCGTGGTCGTAATAGAGAGGTTCTACTGTATATTACATGATTATAATATACTACATGTATTACATGACACACATTGTGAGAAAACAAGCCTTCAAGCATTGCAAGCAGTATAGATCCTGATCAGACACTGTTATTTTCTAATACTGGGACTGATCTTGAGTTAACACATTGAACCCTATCGATGAGTAGGGTACAGTTTCCAATGCAAACAGTGTAGACCCAGATCAAAGGGCTCCTAATGGATCCCTCAGTGTCTGCACTGTTTGCCATTTTGTGATAAATTGCAGAAAACAACCCAAGTAGTCATAGTTATATATGGAATAGACTAAATTGGATCTGGAATTGTCCATTAAAAGTTCCAGAGTTGAATGAGTTAATAAACAGCTTGCAATGTCTGAGGGCTATTTCTCATTATTGACTCATGTTTGGTGTACTATTCTAAGCTTATAGTAGTTGAGTTAAAGCTAGGGGATAATTTGACAAGTATATACCTGTACAATTGTACAATTTCAAAATATTTTTTCTCAAAAAATGAGTTTTAATTCATTCTGATTCTTCTTTTTTTACACATTTTTCCTTTTTGCTTAAGCTTTAACTGTTTAAATTGCCATAACTCATAAAAATGCTTTTTCACATGCTTCAAAAGTTGTAAGATATAGTAAAACCTATTACGCCAACTAAATTAAGTGGATGTGTTTCGATACTATTAATGTCTGAAAAATTTTAAATTTAGTCTCAGCAGGGTAAAGCTATGCTGGGCATAAATAAGTTAGCAACAATCATCATTTTCTTTAAATAAGTAGCAGCATTCATTGTTTACATTAAGTAGCAGCATTCAGTTTTTGTTTGTGAGTAGCAGCGATCAGTTTATGTCGGTGAGTAGCAGTGATCAGTTTTTTGTCAGTGAGTAGCAGCAATCAGTTTATGTCAGTGAGTAGCAGCGATCAGTTTTTGTCAGTGAGTAGCAGCGATCAGCTAATGTACCTCATGTAGATGACCTGCTGGCCGGGCGTGTGCCAGCCACTCATGCGTGTCGGTATTGGCACACTAATGCCCCCTGATCGTACACTTAGTAAATGACAAGTAAAAGCAAGCTATAATTAATGTTATACAGTAAAACCTCTCTATTACGACCACTAAAATGTGTAAATTATTAGTTGTTTATGACAGGTTCATGACTGCTTAAAACAATGTGACAGTAAAACAGAAAGCTCCTTTAGGAGCTTTCTGTTTTACTGTCACCTTGCTTTAAGCTGTCATCTGGGTTTTATCCCATCAATAAGCCTTCATTTTAGTGGTCGTAATAGAGAGGTACTACTGTATATGATATCAAATGATCAACTGTGCTGTAATATTTACATTAACATGGATAACGATATTAATATTGACACAAATTGAAAGAACTGAATGACAATAATAATAGTACTATTAAAAATAATAAATATATTTTTTTTGTTATGCATGTAAAAACAATAAAAAATGTTATTCTTTACAAAGCATAAATTTCAACAAACTGTCAATAGTGCTTTTAAAATATGATAAAAGTAATTTTAATAATGATAAAAGTACAAAAAACAACATTTACCAATTGATTTAACACTATATTCTGCATTTCTATTTTTCAAACTATTTCCCAGGTTATGTTTCCTTTATCATATCTTCCGTTCTTTGCTTAGATCAAGGCTCCAAATAAAGGGGAGTAAACTGAACAAATCCAACATTTTCTCACTCATGTCAGCACCAAATCCTATGGTGTTACTACTCAGTAGAATCGTCTCTCCGAGACGATTCTAATGAGTAGTGACACTGGTGACACTATAGGGTTTAAAGCAGAAATAAAGATTTTAGTTTTCGAAATACTCGCCTTATCTGGAGCTCTGTTAGATGGTTTTTGATTTTCTTCACTTCTGACTTGTATGGTGTTGGCTTTTGTTACAATAACAGGGCTCTTATAGATAAGAGGGAGTGAACAGAACAAATCCACATATTTTCATTACCAGTAATTTCAGCACCAAATGCTATCATGGTGTTACTACTCATTAGAAGAGATGATTCTAATGAGCTGAGTGACACAATAGGGTTAGATGCAGAAATAAAGATTTTAGTTTCTGAAATACTCCTCTTATCTGGAGCCCTGAATAATGAGCAATTATTTGATAGTTATTACGGTAACTAGTCTTAATGTCCCATTTCATGAACGTACCACTGCCTCAATGTACCATTTTCAGTCTGAACGTACCATTTTAAATAAACCTATATTTCAACCATAATTGAGCCTTATTAGTTGATAAAAAATGTAAAATAGTGTTTTTATACCCTGGTGTAACCCTGTGTTGACCTCTCATCTGCAATAACCCAGTTACACTTTTTGTAAAAGTTCATCCCCAGCATGCAATGTGTTTATACAATTCAATATGTACGTATCTGCATTCTTTTTTTTCTATGATCGGGTGTGGATTTTTTAATTACAAATGTCATAAATCAATCAAATTAGATTAGGGATAATTATAAACCATTTCTTTATTAAAAACTAGTATAATAAAACTGTTTTCTATAAATTTTATGTAGTGGTACGTTCAGTCTAGAAAAATGGTACATTGAGACTGGTACGTTGAGGCATTGGTACGTTAAGACCATAAACCGTTATTACTAAACAAGCATTTGACACATGCTTTTGAGTGGCAAAAAGCAATGAACTGTGATATAACTTGAATGGCTGTTTTTTTTTCTAAAGAGGCTCGCAACTGGATTTAGCATTAAAAATGGTAATTTGTAAATATATGTCAAATGATTATATAAATGGGTAAGATTTAGTTTAGGATAATAAATTCTGTTAAAAAATGCATTTCCAAAAAAAAAAGAAGAAGAAGCTCTGGTGGGATTCGATCCCGTGACCCTCCATTGCGGAGACAAACAAGAAAAATGAGGACACGCCTTTACCGCCTCACCACGGACGCTCTCTATATATATGGTAGCGAATTAACGTACTTCACTGGTAGCAATTAATACTACATTATTCGGCTCCGGTTTATGTCAGAGCCCGTGTAGAGAAGCAACAACAACAACAAAACCGTCAGCTGACGCTATTGAAAAACGATGGAATATATCTAAAAAAACTAAGATTCGGTGACGATTCTTGAGACTTTTTTTGGACTGATCATATTTTTTTAATGTCAGAAGCCAATAATGCCAAAAAATTGCTTTTATTTGAGTATTTTTATTTTATTTTGACAAGTACACCATCCGGTTGCGAGACCCTTTAAAGAAAGCCTTGTCAAATACTAACTTAATGGCATACATATGCATTACCGCCAAATAGTAGTCTATAGCCAAATGGTAATCTATATGCGCCATGCTAAAAGCAAGAACTATAGCAGGCTGACTTTTACTATCTAGGATTGTAACTATGCCGATGATGAAGAACGAAAAGCCTTTGAGTGATTTTTGCATTCTAATCCATAGTGGTATCTTATATACCACCTATTATAGAGTTTGTTCCTAACTGTTACAGCTTAAACATACTGACAAAACATATTCTAAGAGACCCCTGATTAATCCATTACCCCATAACCTATTTCTAGATTTGAAGGAAAGTGACCACTTTGATATAAGATATATTTCTTATGGAAAATATTCATGACTTTATAAAATGGAATTATTTTCTTCAGTAGAGGAATAAAATATAGGCGTGAGGGGGGATGGGTTAATACAGGAGCTTCAAGTCTGTTTTTCAATAATAACCTTTTCCCCCATAGAAGCACCTATTAGTGGATTTAATTTATTTCTCCACTTAAGAAAATAGTTCCAATTTATACAGTCATTAGCATGTACCAAAAGAACCATCTTCTATATCCTAGCAGATGGTAGCCTTAAGCAGGCTGAATGTAAAGCAGAATGTGCCTTTAGGCACATTCTGCTTTACTTCCAGCCTGCTTTAAGCGATAACCTGTATTCAAAACTAGAAAGAGACTATGGGGTATGGGTAATTTAAAGTGTTATTTTGACAGTTTCTTTCATGTATCTCAAAAAAGACTGATCAATGCCTTTTATAATCTTTGTAATGAGTGCATAGTGTAAGTTTGACAGAATGCAAGAAACAGTGAAAATGAAGAATGACAGTACATACCCATCATGGTCAAACTCCATCTTAGAAGAGCCTCTAGTAGTCCTGGGGGTGAATGTGTATGGACGTAGGTTGAGGATTGGTGACTGTACTCTTGATTTCTTTTTCTGAATAAAAAATGTCACAAATTATATCAGCTCTATTTGAAATCTTATCACCACTTATGATTCTGTTAGCTGTTGCTGGCACAGGCAGAACTCTGAATATTTTGTAGTAGAAGGGTATATATAACTGCTTTGATAAATTTTGTGCGTAAAACATTGTTAGCAAAATAATATGTGTAAAATAATATTGTTGAAATATATACTGAATGATATATGAAATAACATCCTTTACGAATTTATTAGCAACATAAAAAACATGCATCAAAGCATTGCCTTAACATATAGACTAGTAAGACAAAATATTTTGTGTAAAAGAAATATTTTGCAAATATGAAAATCATCCGCTCCTACTGTTGAAAGACTTTAAGGTATCGTTTAACCCTTTCGCTCTCAATGATGCTGAAAAGCACTGTTTGCGTAACGCAGCGTCTGATCAGGACCCAAATTGTTTGACACTCTGATCAATATTTGTTAAGTCAAACATCCTTAAATCTAACTTTGAAACGTGTCTTGCAGACAACAATAATAAAGACGACCATAAAGCAGTGAAGGGGTAAACATCTCCTGAATAATTTGATCATGAAACGGTTAATGATTGCCAACCTCACTAGGATTCAAGACAGAAAGTTTCCGAAGATGCTTCAATATGTCAACTGTGTGAAATGCCCATCTTTGAAAATGTATGAATAAAATAGAAGGCCTTTATGATCAGACGCCGTGTTAATTGCACCGTTGGATCAGGATCCAAACTATTTGCATATACATGTAATAATCAGTATCTTAAGAGATCAAAATGTTTCTGTATAAAGCGGTAGCTGAACAATGGTTTTGCTGTTAATTTTTGTTAGAGTACATTTTCAAAACAAGGAAAGCCACATAAGAATTCATATAATGGTAAAACCTCAGAGAGAGGCGGAGTTACAGTGTAGAAGATGTTATTCTTTCCAAATAATTGTGTTTACGTTTAAATAGTTATAAAAATTGCAAATAGTTTGGAGCTGGATCGGGCTCCTAATTGTTTGCCACTAAGATTAACCCATTGAACCCTAGTCCCGCATATAGGCGTCATTTTCAAACAGTGTACATGCAAATAGTACACTTGTCTTTTGCAAACAGTGAAGACCCAGATCAGAGGGCTCCGAAAGGAGCCCTCTGATCAGGGTCTTCACTATTTGTCTTAATGCCAAACATTAACAAAAACATCCCTTAAAAGTTAGAAATGGACAAGACTAAAATGGAAACTGTATTTGTCCATTTAACATTTCAGGGAGGAAAGAGTTAAGATAAATTGTGAGAAATTTCAAGAATTTGTAGTTTTATACATTTTATTACATTGCGTTTGTGTTTAAACAGGAAAGGAAAACGTCTTCTCCACTGTATATCCAGTCTTGGTGATACCGGTAGTTCAATTATTGACACCTGCACCAGTAGTTTTCAAAAACAAAGAAGGCCTACTGTTACTAATGAAGCATTTGAAAAGAAAACTTTCTCTGCAAACACAAACAATCAGAATACTGAACGGGGAAACCTCAAGACCTAACTAAGAGTATCATGCCTTAACATTACACATATGATTAAAAGTGTAGATGTTGCATATTTCTTTGGCCTCTACATACAGTTTAACCTATTCCCCAATAAATACACCTTTTTGTGCCTATAATTTATTCTTTAACTGAAAAAAATAGTTCCCTTTTATACAGTCATGAATATGTATCATAAGATTTTTTTCTATATCCTAGCAGATAAAAGCTTAAATCAGGCTGAAAGTAAAGCAGAAAGTGCCTTAAGGCACATCCTGCTTTACTTTCAACTTGCTTTAAGTGATCATCTCTCTTTAAAACTAAAAACAGGCTAGTGGGTTAAATGGGTTAATGCCCCTTTACCAAAAACGTCATATCAGGATGGATCCTAACCTTGATTTAACTCTTTGGATGCAGGTTCAATATTGTTGTCTGGAACAATTATCGTCTACTGATGTTCTAAAATTATAATTTTCTGAAATTTCTTTTCAAAATAGCTCCAATGACAAACAATTTGGATCCTGATGGGAGGCCGCATATTGCAGTGTCTCATCTGGACCAAAATTGTTTGCAAAGGTAATCACAGTTGTACAGTGGAGAATCTGTTATTCTTTCCCGTTTAAACGCAAATGTACGCAAACGCAAAGCACTAAAACGTAGAAAAGAACAATTCTGATAATTCTTGTTTATCTTGGTGGCAAACAGTTTGGAGCCTGATCAGACGCCGGGTTACCCGGCATCTGATCTGGCTCCAAACTATTTGCACTGCAAATAATAGTTTTAGCGCAAACGCGTTTATTGGGAAAGAATAACAGATTCTCCACTGTACCATCAGCATGCAAAGAGTTAAAGTCTCATCTAAAACTAAAAGATAAGAAGACCCTGGGATCCAACATGTGACCATTGAATTACTGGGTCAGAACAACCCTCTCCTACACAGGCATTTTGACAGTTTAATTTCCTTCTTCCCCATAGAAATGACTTTTTATGTTTATAATTATCATGTCCTGTTAAAAAACCACTGGATAAGTTCACTGAATAGTCAAACCTCTCTATCATGGCCAATAAAGTTGTGTTAATTAGTAGGTGTTTGAGACAGGTGACTACTTAAAGTAGACTGAAAGTAAAGCAGGAAACTATTAAATAAGTCTGCTTTAAGTAACCACCTGTATACTGACAAGAAGCAACAAGAGAAATAATAAACCTTGGCAAATTAAGCTAGTGTTAAAGAGAAACACCCACACCAAAAAGAAAACACATTATTTGGAAACACCCTTTCAATAGCTTTACAAAGTTTGGAAGCTAAATACAGATGGTCCAAAATGACCATCAGCTTTACCGAGACCTTGAACCGGCGATTTTTACTTTTCTCATCCAGGGGCTAATAAAAATGTAAAAGACATGAAATAACTTTATAATAAAACAAAAACAACTAGAAAATGCATGTAAAATCTGCAAACCCCTTTCTAGTATAATTATGATATAATTTATTACTCTTATTCTATGCATTAAAGGATTTATCTAGTTTTAACCCTTTACTTCATAGTCTTGTAGAAAGGTGATCACTTAACACATTACCCCATAAATATGCCTTTTTACGCTTTTAATTTATTCCTCCACTGAAGAAAATAGTTCCAAATTATACCTTCATAAATATATACCATAAGAAATATTTTCTATACTCTGCAGAGCAGGCTGAAAGTAAAGCAGAATGTGCCTTAAGGCACATTCTGCTTGACTTTCAGCCTGCTTTAAGTGGTCACCTATCTTCAAAACTAGAAACAGGCTATGGGGTAAAGGGTTAAAGCAGGTTGAAAATGGATTCAACCTGCTTTAAGTGGTCACATGTCTTCAAAGCAAGTCTCTTTAGGTAAAGGGTTAAATAGACCTGATGAAAGTATTTGAAATACTGAAAACGTTTTGTAAATATTTAAAGTTAAAGAAAATCCTACTCAACCATTTTTGCTGTACAACACTGCCTAGTTAGTGTTCTACATAGACATAATTGTGCAAGGAACACAGTTTGTGCTGAGAGGGATAAGCCAGTGATCAGGAAATAGTTTCATCTCACAAAACTTAGCAATAGTGGTACAAATATAAAACACCAAACAGTGAATTGACACTCAAAATGAAACGACAATTCTTCACCAATTAAAACAATTTAACATACATCAAACAAACACACATCAAAGAATAGACTCAAACTGACACATAAATAACAGTGAAAAGATATGAAGATAGTAGAGCTTGAACCTTAATAGAACCTTATTTAAAATGCTTTATGCATTTACAGACACTTATTAAGCTGACCATGGGGTTATAAAGCTGTTGAGCTGAGTCTAAAATCATTCTTAAGCTTTTGAATGGTCAGATTTGAGCAGAATGCTCAAATCTGACCAATCAAAAGCTTGAGAATGATCTCAGACTCAACTTAAATGCTTTATAAGCATGGGATCTGGTTTCAAAAGAAAGTATTGAAAAAGTTTAACCCTTAATTCTGACCTGCTGAATATTCATGTATAGAGCTCTGCCCACTATGAACAGCTATCATCTGCCGGGCTGCCATTTCTCCGGGTTTTTCCTAAATCTCCGGATTTTTTCCCAGTACATGGTAGCTTAAAGCAGGCTGAAAGTAAAGCAGAATGCACCCTAAGACGCATTCTGCTTTACTTACAGCCTGCTTTAAGAAGTCGCATGTCAACAAATTAAGAAAAAGGCTATGGGGGTTAAGGTACGTTTCGTAAAATCACACTTGAAAAATTCAAATTTGGAAATCTTAGGAATTTTCATGTCAACTTATGGCAGCCCTGCATCTTAAATATAGCAATATCTATCTAAATAAGGGCAATTTTACACAGGAAAGAGGGCAGACTGATATCAGACAGATCCTGTCAGAAAACAGTGCAGACCCTGATCTAACACTCCTTCAGGAGCTGTCTTATCAGGGTCTGCACTGTTTTCAAAGAGCATGAATATACAGAATCAGCAGGAAAGGGATCATCAGACAGTTTGTGTGCCTTAACCCTTTACCCCATAATCTATTTTTAGTTTTAAAAAAAGGTGGCCACTGAAAGCAGGTTGAAAGTAAAGCAGAATGCGCCTGAGGGCGCATTCTGCTTTACTTTCAGCCTGCTTTAAGCTATCATCTATCAGGATATAGAAAATATTTCTGTTGGAACATGTTTATGACTCTATAAATTGGAACTATCTTCTTGTGTGGAGGAATATATCAAATGCGCTAAAAGGTGCTTCTATCAGGTAAAGGGTTAAAAAAGAAATCTTGGAGCTTCTATAGGAGCTTTCTGTACCAAAAATAAAAGTAGGTGCACCACCATCCAGTCACATTTGAAACGATCCTTGTGCAAGGATTATACCTTCCAGACATAAAACTCCTGCAGAATAATGTGTTAAACAGCAGTTCACATTTCAGTCTATGATACATGTAGTATAATACAACATACACATGAAATCACAGTTTATCTCACAATTCAACCCAAGCTACGAATATACTTGTCATTTACAAACAGTGTATCTCTGAAGAGTACACTTGTCCTATGCAAAAAGTGTAGAACCTGATCAAAGGGCTACTGCAGCAGCCCTCTGATCAGGTTCTGCACTGTTTGTCTTTTTGCACTATATGGCAGAAAACAAACCTAAATAGTCAACAAGACAAACTTGGAAGCTGCAATTTTCCTTTAAAAGTTTCAGGGGTGAATGAGATTTTTCATTTATTTGATGGCTTTTGTACAAAAAAGTATTTTGCATTTTTATTCATGTTTTGTTTCATAGTACTAATGTTTTTGGAGGAAAGTTTCAGTCCCAATTCATTTAATCCATTTTATGTGGGATACACTTTTAGGTGTAACTCTAGGCAAACAGTTTTGATCTCATGGGGCCTGATCTGAGATCAAAACTGTTTACTGCTTAGTCAATATTCTATCAAAAACTACTAAATTCTTTTGCAAATATATGAGTTTTACCTGCTGCAGACGACATTTTAAAATGGCCGCCAAATATTACCCAGCATGCAATGGGTTAAAGATTCTATTACTTAAGTCGCCTATGGCAGTGTAAGGGAAATTTAGGTATTTTTGGTGAAAAAACCCACAACAGTTAATTCCCAAGATCCTGCAACATTGTTTAAACAAGACTGCGTTCAATAAACGCTTATGCCCCCGGTGGCATCCTTGACAATATATTCTGAATCTCCAAATTAGGTCAAGGTCAAGGTCAAATTGAGCTTGGGTATTACTGGTGGGTTGGTAATGGTCCAAGGAAATAACTGTATAAGTATAGAAGCATTGTAGTAAGTAGTGTTGATGCTAGACGAAACGGTAAAATCTAGTTAACCAAGAAATAGCCCATTCAAAATATTCTAAGTCCAAATTAGGTCAAGGTCAAGGTCAAAATCAAGGTTGGGTGATATTGGTGGATAGGGAATGGTCCAAGGCAACAACTGTATAAGTATCAAAGCATTTGAGTAAGCGGTGTTGATTCCAGACGAAACGGTAAAATCTACTTAACCTGTTACGGACGGAAGGACGGACGGACGGACAGGACGATTACTATATGCTCCCGCATCTGTCGATGCCGGGGGCATAAAAACAAGTCATATCTTCATTTCAACAAGAAACATGGTGTGATACATATAATGCAATGTCAGACCACTAACACTTAGGTCCACAATAAGTGATAACATAACCACCACATGAGTGAGTAATGGAATGAGAGACATATACCATAGAAACACTGACAGTCAATCCTGTAACAGGCAATCACTCAAAAGAATATGCTATGCATGAATTATTTTAAAGACAAACTTGTGATTTCTGAAATCTTTCCAGTATTGCAGCACATGTCTATGCATTGCTCTATATGGAAATGCTTTTTTATGCCTCAACCATGGCCTATTTATATACAGCCATAGAAATGCTTCCCTAAAGAAATCCAGATAACAGTGAGTTCTGCTTTCATCAGCCACCTGTCTTCATCATAGAAAACAAACTTTGCAGTAAATTAATATAATGCAACATAAGAGTAATGCAGAAAGATCATACAATGGAGAATCTGTTATTCTTTCCCGTTTAAACGCAAACGTACGCAAACGCAAAGCACTAAAACGTAGAAAAGAACAATTTTTGGACAATTCTGATAATTCTTGTTTATCTTGGTGGCAAACAGTTTGGAGCCTGATCAGACGCCGGGTTACCCGGCGTCTGATCTGGCTCCAAACTGTTTGCACTGCAAATAATAGTTTTAGCGTAAACGCGTTTATTGGGAAAGAATAACACATTCTCCACTGTATGCATTACCTTCAGGTTCCGAAATTAATCCTGCACTCTTGTATTCTAAGGCTACCACTTGACTTTAACCAATTCTTTGCTGGAAACCAATATTTTATATCAGTGTCACTTTGCAAACAGTGCAGATCCTGATTAGAGAGCTCCTTAAGGAGCCCTCTAATTAAGGAGCCCTCTAATCAGAGTCTGCACTGTGTGGTTAACTTTTATTAATCTGAATTATTTTTGGAAAACAGCCCTTTAATATTTTTGAAAACAGCCCTAAAATCAGCATATGACTGGTCATTTTTTAAACATGGAATAGGCAATTATAAAAATTCAGTGTAGAAAGGCTGAAGACATCCATGTGTATGTCTTGGCATTTCAATAATTGATCACCCAAGACAGAGTTGACTGTAAATGAGAATACATGTACTATTAGAAGACAAGTTTTGACAACTGGTAACTATAACAGTAAAAGTCTGGTAGATATACTAGTAATAGAAAAGATCGGATTATTGTTTATTTAGACATAAAAGTCAGAAAGTCTCTTTTTCTGATTCTCTGGGCAGAAACTACATTGCTATACCAGCCAATCAGAGCATTTACAGGGAAATTATATTCACCATTGATGTCAGGGCTCCAGATAAGGGGGAGTAAACTGAACAAAACCAACATTTTCTCACTTATTTCAAAACAAAATCCTATGGTGTTACTACTCATTAGAATCGTCTCTTCGAGACGATTCTGATGAGTAGTGACACCATAGGGTATAAAGCAGAAATAAAGATTTTAATTTTTGAAATACACCCCTTCTCTGGATACCTGGATGTTTTGTTTCTTCTCCTGCTGAGTATTCATATACAAAACTCTGTCAAAAATTTCAAAATGACCAAATCCTAAAACCTGCAGTCAATCTTGTTTCAGAGAGTGGTGAATGCTTCAATGCTAAACAAAAGTAATACAGAACTGTTACGGGAGCTTTGTGCATTACTTTAGTTCTGTATGAAGCTGCCTTAACAGTTCTAAAAACTTCTGGTGTATACTCTATCAACAAAGCTTGACTGAATCAATTTGCAATTGTTCTTTAACCCATTACCCCATAACCTGTTTCTAATCTTGGAGACAGATGACCATTTAAAGCAGGTTGAAAGTAAAGCAGAATGCGCCTTAAGGCACATTCTGCTTTACTTTCAACCTGCTTTAAGCTACCCTCTATCAAGGTAAATAATATAATTCTTATAATGCAAATTCATTACTGTATAAATTGAACTATTTTCTTCAGTAGAGGAACACATTAGCGGTGTAAAAAGGCGTATTTATAGGGTAATGGGTTAGCAGACATGGTGAAAATTGTAAGTCTCCAAATTTAAAAAAACCCAATAATTTACTTGTTAAAGGAGTGTCTCTATTTCAATGACAAATCAAACACTCATGCAACTGAAATAGCAAAGCTCCTCAGAATAGTATTGTGTATTATTCTAAATGTAATACTCATAATAAATATTCATGAGTATCAAGTGAAATATTCATGAACGTTTATGAGTGTGTGAATACACCATATATACGTTCATGATTATGTCTCTTTGGCTGCTGATAAAGCAAGGGCATACCCCAAGAATCAGAAAACAGTTTGACTGAAGTAAGTCCTCACTAGAGTCGATACAAAAAAAGTGAGAGAGTATATATCTTTGTACTCAAGGGCAGACAACCAAACTTTCACTACTTATTCTGAATCGTTTTGAAGTCATTACTTGATGTGAATGACAAAATTGGATTTTAAGTAGATGCATTAAGGGGCTTATTGTATTTCTATGAAGTTTACAGATATGTGTCTTCTTACAACAGGATGTTAGTATTGCAGCAAGTTCCTGAGGGGAACTTTCTGCTTTACTTTCATTTTGAACATAGCAGCAACCTGCCTTAAAATATTAAAGAAGCCTTCTTTTTGATAAATTGTTGGCAGGATTTAGGAAAACCTAAATTACCAGTTACATATAAATGACCAATACAGTGCCAGAACGTCATGGGACTAAAATTCAAAGAATGCATTTAAATGTAACACTTCCCTACAGTGATATCCTGAAGATTTGCAGAAAGATTCAAGAAATCTGGACATCTACATTCCTTCTTAGACTACACTTAAGTTTATGTAGATATTTTAGTATATTAAGCAAGTGTGAAAGTTTGGTGAACTGCAGACTTGAGTATGTGTATACCTTCAGAACAGGCCACTCATCAAACTGTAACATGATGAACAAAAGAAATTACATGAAACTTGTGTACCAGTCTGCAAAATTAGCTGGTTTTTTTTAAATTTTGGTTGTCCTATGGACAACTTACTGTCATTGAAACTGGTTTTTCTAAGGTTCAATGTCATTATTTGATTTGAAGTTTTATCTGCAGTCAAAACTCGATACTTTGAACTCGCTTAAATCAAACTTACCAGTTTTTTGTAAGTCAAATTTTGATAAATCGATCTTGTGTATGTCGAACATACCTGTATTTCAAAGTTAAAATGTAGCTAAGCCACATTTTAACTTTAAAATATATGGGTATGTTTGAACTTACGTGAGTTCAAATTATCGAGTTTCGACTGTATAAAAAGTTATACAGTTAACAGCATTTAAAAGGTCATTTAAAACAGGTCAGAAGTTAAGCAGAAATCGCCTATAATAGTTTTCTGCTTTACTTTTAGCCTGATCTTAGCAGCCTAATGTCAGGATAAAGACAATTTTGCTTCATTTTGCAACAGTGATTGGATACCAATCTGACAATGATGCTTGTCAAAGTTACATTTTAATTGTTTCAGCCAGCTTGACAACTGCTAATTTCACAGACTGATGCAATATAAAACTTGAACATAATTCAACTTGATATATAACATGCAACCTCAATACCACGTCTTATTGTCCTTGTAGGTGATGTCAGCTTCGTTCTGATACAAGGGAACTTAAAAACACAATATTGAAGTTCATTGTCTACATGTTGTATCCATTACTCATGGACATGCCTTAACCCATTACCCCATAGCCTCTTTCTAGTATTGAAAATAGGATAACAACTAAAAGCAGGTTGAAAGTAAAGCAGAATGCGCCTTAAGGCGCATTCTGTTTTACTTTCAGCCTGCTTTAAGCTATGATCTGCTTGGATATAGTAAATACTTTTATGTAATATATTCCTTAATATGTTTAAAGTGGGACTATAAACTTCAGTGGAGGAATAAATTGAAGGCGTAAAAAGGCATATTTATGGGGTAATGGGTTAATTAGAAACTGGCATTGTCTATTTGAAGTTTTAACATATCCTGATGAGGAGCCATTGGACATGGAATTTTTTTCTATCATGACAGGTGGCTTCTTACAACAGTCTCCTTAATTCATTCACCCCTGAAACTTAAATGGCCAATTCCAATTTCAAATTAAGGCAAGTCCGTTTTAGACTATTCATGTATGTTTTTAATAATATATTGCAAAATGACAAACAGTGCAGACCCTGATCAGAGGCTATAGGAGCCCTCTGATCAAGGTCTACACTGATTGCATAGGACAAGTGTACTCCTTGCAATTACACTGTTTATTTATGATGGGTATACGCATCACTAGGGTTTGAATGAGCTAACAAGGGAATCTACTCTACATTCAGACGGTTTTAAGCAGCCACTTGTTACAAAGTTTCAATGTTATTATGATAGGATCAACATAGAAATGTGCTCATTAATTGGAGCTAGCAAGATTGATAGCTTTTTGTTGTGATAAATTTCCTTGCTGACAGCATATGCTAATAAAGTCATTAACTAATATTTTGTCTAAATCTAAAAGTTCCCCTAAAGACATTGCAATTATAATCAACATTGTTAGTTTAAAAATGCAAACTGGATATTGCAAGGTTCACTCAGGGAATTTTTGTGATTTTATTTTTAATCTTTACCAAATATGGCTCCCTATTCATTGAAATCTGATAAAATAAAACAAATGCAGGTACCTGGAAAATTGTGTTAATCAAAACAAATTTACTAACATTCTGATTAAACCCTTTACCCTATAGCCTGTGAATCATTTTGAAGACAGGTGACCACTTAAAGAAGGTTGAAAGTAAAGCAGAATGTGCCAAGGCTTTACTTTCATCCTGCTTTAAGCTACCACTTGCTAGGATATAGAAAATGTTTCTTATGTTGTATATTAATTATTTATAACATGGAACTATTACTTAAGTGGAGGAATAAATTAAATGTGTTGAAAGGCCTATCTATAGAGTAAAGGGTTAAATTGAGAATATTGCAGAATAGTTTGACATCTTCACTTTTTTCGTTAATTATCCTTTGTAAAGTAAAAGTGCTTCAATTCTTTAAGCGTATGCAGTTAAAACTTTGAATGTTGTATGGCCAGTATTAGTAAGGAGAAACAAACTGATCTACAAAGACAGTGGATTGCTTGTTATCCTACCTCCTACAAGTTTCTAGCTATCTGATTGGTGAATTGGCGTCACATGAAAGCCGTGTATTTTCCATCCACTGCTTTCAGCAACTTAATATTGGCCCCAGGGGCAACAGATCTTATGCACGTGAAAACGTTAGCAACGTAACGTTCAAAATGACCAACGTTCGATGAAGATGACGCCATTTGGTTTCTATAACGGCCGCGCTTATGTAAACATTCAAACTATTTACATATTCGTTGATATTGAACCAGATAAATTGGAGAAAACGTTATTCTTTCCCAATAAACGCGTTTACGCTAAAACTAATATTTCCATTGCAAACAGTTTGGAGCCAGATCATACGCCGGGTGACTCGGAGTCTGATCAGGCTCCAAACTGTTTCCACTTGTATAATAGAGTTGTGAAAAAGTTATTATTTTGTACATTTTATTACGATGCGTTTGCGTTTTGTTTGCGTTTAAACGGGAAAGATTAACATTTTCTCCACTGTATACAATAAACAAGTCATTAAACTGTTGCTGATTAAGATGTATACAGTATTTGGGCGGTAAATATGACGTCACGCACTAATGTTTAGATAATGATTGATGACGTCATGTTTTCAAATTATATGACAGTGACCGCCTTTAATCTATTTCGTAAAGAATAAAAGGTAGTCGGTAGGATAAAAATGTTACACAGTGTTCAGGTGACCTAATATGGAATATACACTGCCAGTAAATTCCATATGGGACTCGAGTACTGGCAGTGTATATTCCATATTAGGTCACCTGAAAACTGTGTAACTTATAATGTAGAACAGAAGAAATGCAGAAAGAGCTTTCTGCATTACTTTTGTCTGGCATTCAGCTGCCACCTGCTAAAATTGTCTTTTTTCTTCAATGGAAGTTTTACTCCAGTTTACCTTTTCAAACATTCCTATTCTGTGATGTTTTCACAGGAGTCACAGTTAATGCCTTTACCTAGTATATGTAGAGTAAAACCTCTCTATTACGGCCACTAAAACAAAGGCCAATTGATGGTATAAAATACAGGTAACAGCTTAAAACAAGGTCACAGTAAAACAGAAAGGAGCTTTAAGCAGTTACCTGCCTTTAAATCCCTTTTAGCGGTCCTAATATGGTAACAGAGAGTTTCTGTACTGATAATTAAAGTATCAATAAGGAGCAATTTTCCAGTCACCTTTAAGCAGTCACTTGTCTATGACAATGTAAAACAAGAGTTGTCAGAAGACAACAAGCTCACTGGTGGCTTATTTAGCAATATAATATTAGAGGCTGTGGCCACGGTAACGGGGTAAAATTTTTGACATGATTGGAAGGGTCTTGTCCATATACGTATGCATACCAAATATAAAAGCAATACCTCGACAAGAGACATAGGAGTTGAGCATGTTTCGAAACTTAAATGCAGATTTCGAACCTAAGTGTGGGGGTCACTGAACTTTTTTTTTTCGTTTATAGAAAAGTCTTGTTAATATATACATGTACATGTATACAAAATTTGAGACCATTTTCTTGAAATTGTTTATGCCATTGAGGTTGACTACAACAACACAACTATACCAGGGGTATAGCATAAGGCTGTCTTGTACTTTGTACTGGTGAGCTAAAATATGTATGGGAATGGTTAAACTTTAATAAGGTTTACTGTGTTTTATGTACATCTGACACAGACCTCTCAACTGTGTAGATAAAACAATACAAATTACCAAACAACCTTCAAAGATTGAATAATTTACTGGTTATATAGGTACGTGCAGATAAGTTACAGCAATATGGCCACTCAAAGAAGCCTTATTTTCAGGGATTGAAGTTGCCAATAGTCTTTAATATTATGTGACATGTTTTTGGTGGTCATAGTACATATATCATGGTTTTACTCTATAAGTAAATGCTTACCCTGGCGATCAGCCGACTGTCTTCTATTTCCTGGGGTACCATGTCTTCAGTCATGTCCTTGGACTGGATAATCTGAGCCTTCTGAGGTCCCTTCCTTGATACAGTAATACCACTGAAATAACCAGCATAGTGGCATACCATAGTCATCTTTAGTTCTTCACTGTTTTAACCCTTACCCAAGTACAGACAAACCTGTATCAACCACAAAATATGATACTTTTGTAGTATGTATAACTGGTAGCAGCTTAATGCAGGACAAAGGTAATGTAGATGGCTCCTATAGGTATACTTAAGTCCTAAATTAAGTGTTCACCTCTCTTTAACAATTACTATGCTTATTCATTCAGTGGCTGCTTAACTCTTTGAACCATAGTCACGCATATTTCTGTCATTTGCAAACAGTGTACCAGTGAGGAGTACATTTGTCCTATGCAAACAGTGTAGACCCTGATCAGAGGGCTCCTTAAGGAGCCCTCTGATCAGGGTCTGCACTGTTTGTCATATTGCAATGCATTACAAAACATTGACAAAATCAACCTTAAAATGTCAAATATGGACTTAAACTAAATCTTAAACTGGAAATGTCCATTTGAAGTTTCAGGGAGGGAAAGGTTAAGGTGATTGGAGGAGTTCAAAGACAAGTAAATACCTCTCATTCCAGCTAGATGCCAGTTTCTTCTTCCTCTTCTTCTTTTTCTTGTTAGGTACCCAGACAAAGTAGGACTTGGATATAAAAGTGTCGTCCCATGTGCCCTGTAGATCTTCAGGATCAAATACTTCTTGTACCTAAAAAAAGCAAAACATTATACAAACTATCTATTTAGCAATATTTAAGGGTCTTTCTAGGACCTTATGTTCAGTTTAAGAGCTGACATACACCTACACAATCAACTTCTACACTACTCTCTCACCTCCTAGTATTATCCCTTATGGCTGTCACATGACTAACAACAAGCTTAATGCTTATTGAAATATTCCAGTATATTAATACACAATACTGATTAGTGATTACTTCCGGCGAAAGTAAAGTGAATTAGCAACATCAGCCTTAGAGGGGCAGTTAGTTGCGGTTCCGAGGACTATTGCCAGTTGATCTGTATGAACCATGTCCACCATAATACTGTTAACCCCTTTCCCCCCCATAGATACACATTTTTAACCATTTAGTTTATTCCTCCACTGAAGAAAATAGTTCCACTTTGTACAGTAATGAATATGAGTCATAAGAAATATTTTCTATATCCTTGCAGATGGTAGCTTAAAGCATGCAGAATGTGCCTTAAGGTACTTTCTTCTTTACTTTCAACCTGCATTAAGTGGTCCCTTATCTTCAATACCAGAAACAGGCTATGGAGTAAAGGGTTAACATATAAACAATAAGTCTAACTTGTGTGAACCACTTGTGTGAACAATTTCTCAAATACGTAGACAATTCAACACATGTCCAACTCAATATTCATATAGAGCAAAAAACCTCTCTAATACGACCACTAAATTTGTGTTAATTATTAGGTGTATACTACAGGTGATTGCTTGAAGCAAGGTTACAGACAGTAAAACAAACATGGCCCTAAATTCGCTCACCTGAGGACATTGAAGTTTGTACCTAAGTTGACTGGGCAAGACAACATTTTAATATAACTATAAATGGAGTTATCTTCCAGACAAGAAAACATGACAAAAGTGAATTTTGTTGCCAAGCTTATGACCCTTATCCATGACACATCCTCTTATCAAGCTATTTCCATTTCCAATAAATAATAATTATTTCACTAGCGTCAGCAGAACTGGAATTATTTTCCTGACAATAAAATATGACAAAGGGGAAAAACTAAATATTGCTGCCCTTGTGCATGGCATTTTCTCTCATCAGTTTCTTTCCATACATAAAATTTCATTACAATTTAATAGCATCAGTAGAACTGAAGTTGTCTTCTTGACAAGAAAATATCACAAAGGGAAATAACTCAAAAAACAATGATGTCAGAGTTATGGCCTTTGCAAATGGCACTTCCTCTCATCAGGCTCTTTCCAAATAGGCAATTTCATTTTACCCATTACCCCATAGCATGTTTCTAGTTTTGAAAATAGGTGGCCACCTAAAGCAGGTTGAAAGTAAAGCAGAATGTGTCTTAACCCTTAGCCTGCCACTCACGACTATAGCTTTATATGCAAACAGCTTGGATCCGGATTAGACACCGAGTAACTCGGCGTCTCATCCGGATCCAAGCTGTTTGACACTCGGACAACATTTTCAGCAATTTTGAGCAACTTTGAAGCACTTTGAAACTTGGAGCAGACGAGAAATATAGCAGACGACAATTTATTTGGCGGGCTAAGGGTTAATGCACACTTTGCTTTACTTTTGCATCTTACATTTTCATGACTGTTTAAAGTGGAATTATTTTCTTAAGTAGAGGAATAAATCAAAGGCCTAAAAATGCACATTTATGGGGTAATGGGTTAACAAACGTCAGTATATGGGGGGAAAGGGTTGAATCCTGGACAAGAAAAAATGAAAAGACATACAGATAACTCTGACAAAACCAATATTAAACATATGTATAAATATGGCATAAGACATAATTACATAACTGTCAGTGGATCACTTCCAGATCCTGTTTCTCTAAGTATGAAGCAGACTGAACCATATCTAAACTTTAGCAGACAACATGTTCAGCTGATCATGACCAGTTCTATGATACTCCCTACCAGTTCAGAGTTGCATAATATTTGACCTCAGTGGCTAGAGCTCTGGGGCTTACCCTTACCAGACTGAAATGATGTCTGCTTAAAACCTACTGTATGTGAAAAGTGTACAAAAAAACAATTTAGAAAATGTTAAGTTGGTAAATGAGTGGCAAATAGGTTGGATCCAGATTAGATGTAGCATTATGATTATGTTGCATCTGATCTGGATCCAAAATGTTTGCAAATATTGGCTATTTGCCCTTAGTATATTAAGAGTAACTCAGGTAAAATACAGTTCTGCTTCTGCTTCATCAAAAATAC
The DNA here is from genome assembly GCA_922989275.2 of Gari tellinella. Lineage (NCBI taxonomy): Eukaryota > Metazoa > Mollusca > Bivalvia > Cardiida > Psammobiidae > Gari > Gari tellinella. Next base: position 13,293,646 of record OV277865.1, on the reverse strand, counting down.
TGTGAAACCTGCCTAGAGCAGCAGTTAAACTGCGCAGGGTGGCGTCAAGTGTGACCCTAGGGATTTCATTTTAACAAACTATAGAGGGATCGACCAGGAGATTCTACTGTAAAAATATCAAAGCTTAGGGCCTAGTAGTTTTTAGCAGGAAGATTTTTTAAAGTTTTTTGCTTTTTTGCTTTTTCAAGCAGAGTTTTTGCTTTTTCTCTTTCATTTGAACAACTTCTGTAGAGAAGCATCCAAGGAACATAATGAGCAGTTTGAAACTGCCCTACAATCCGTGGGTTCAGAGGAGATGTCGTTTGAAGTAAAAGTGAACGGACAGACGGACAGACGTACTACGGACGGTGAGCGGTCACAATAGCTCACCTTGAGCCTTTGGCTCAGGTGAGCTAAAAACTCCAACAGGAGCTTTCTGTTTTACTGTCAACTTGCTTTAAGCTGTCACCTGTCTTTTTTAGAATCATTTTTAGTGGTCGTAATAGAGAGGTTTTACTGTATGTGAATATTCATTAGATAACAGGGCTTTTTTCCCCCCTATATAACAGATGCCCGCAATTCTCTTTAAAATCATGCAGTTTTCCCCTAAAAATGGGTTTACCCCAGGTTTTTCATTCCCCTTTGGCAAACCCCGCATTATTTTTTCCCCTAATTAACTTATTTTACTATATAACAAGGGCCACTATGGCCCTAAATCGCTCACCTGGTACACCATGGCAAACTTGACCTATAGTGACCTAGATTAATGACTGGACATGTATATCCACAATCAACCTCTAGAGTGTAAACAAGATTTTCCAATGATTTGACCTAGTGACCTAGTTTTTGAATGGACATGACCCATATTCAAACTTGACCTAGATATCAATGCGACAAACATTCTGACCAAATTTCATTAAGATCCATTGAGATTTGTAGCCTCTAGCGTGTCAACAAGGTTTTTCTATGATTTGACCTAGTGACCTAGTTTTTGACCTGACATGACCCACATTCGAACTTGACCTAGATATCAATGAGACAAACATTCTGACCAAGTTTCATCAAGATCCAATGAGATTTGTAGCCTCTAGAGTGTTCACAAGGTTTTTCTATGATTTGACCTAGTGACCTAGTTTTTGATCGGACATGACCCACATTCAAACTTAACCTAGATATCAATAAGGCAAACATTCTGACCAAATTTCATTAAGATGCATTGAGATTTGTAGCCTCTAGAGTGTTAACAAGGTTTTTCTATGATTTGACCTAGTGACCTAGTTTTTGACCGGACATGACCCACATTCGAACTTGACCTAGATATCAATGAGGCAAACATTCTGACCAAGTTTCATTAAGATCCATTGAGATTTGTAGCCTCTAGAGTGTTAACAAGAATTTTCTATGATTTGACCTAGTGACCTAGTTTTTGACCGGACATGACCCACATTCGAACTTGACCTAGATATCAATGAAGCAAACATTCTGACCAAGTTTCATAAAGATCCATTGACATTTGTAGTCTCTAGAGTGTTAACAAGGTTTTTCTATGATTTGACCTAGTGACCTAGTTTTTGACCGGACATGACCCACTTTCGAACTTGACCTAGATTTCATCAAGACAAACATTGTCATGAAGTTTCATGAAGATAAGATGAAATTTGTAGGCGCTAGAGTGTTAACGAACAATTGTGGACGGACGGACAGACGACGGACGACGGACATTCAGCGACCCTATAAGCTCACCTTGGCACTTCGTGCCAGGTGAGCTAAAAAGGGTGGCAATTTTTTCCCCTTCGAGTGGAAAAAAGCCCTGCATGATAACTCAGCCTACTATGAACATCTCATGTTAGACAGATCCTTAACCCTTTCCCCCATATAAGCGAGTTTTAGCGTATGTAATTTATTCCTCCGCTGAAGAAAATAGTAACAGTTTAAATCCTCATGAACAATTACCATAACAAATATTTTTATGTAACCTAGTAGATGATAGTTTAAAGCAGGCTGAAAGTAAAGCAGAATGTGCCTTAAGGCACATTCTGCTTTACTTTCAACCTGCTTTATGTGAGTACCTGTATTTAATGTTATAAACAGATTATTTGGTAAAGGGTTAAAGAAACACTGATCAGGTAAAAATAATTTGGATAAGTCACTAGAACTTCATAAATTGAGTGTATTACTATCCTGATTAGATAAACTTTTTTTTTGGGGGGGGGGTCTTCACTGTTTTCAAATTTTTTATAGTAACAGCAGGAGAGGTATAAAGTGAATGTCAACACTGCAGTGTACAGAGCATTCTCCCATTTTCACAAACTGGAATATGGGAGAGATACCGACATTATTCAGGGTTTGTTTCTAGTGAAGAATCAATATCAAGTCCTTCGAATGAGACTTTTGTAGCCTTCTTATAAAGAAACACCCGCTCCGACCCGAGTTTGAACCCGGGTCATCAGGTTCGCAGTCATGCACTCTACCACGTCGCCATAAAAGCATGCTTGTACAGCAAGGCCGTACAAGTCATGATAAACCTACACACTGTGACACTTTATAAATCAAAACCTGCCTTATTGCATTGCAAACAGTGTAGATCAAGGTCAGCCGCTGCATCAAAGATACACTGTTCGACACCCACATGCATCTAAAGCATTTTATGTAGCTGTATTATATATGGTATTTGGTACAGAGGCTGGTATGACAACGGTGCTTGGTCTGTACAATGTTGCAATGCAATAAGGCAGGTTTTATCATGACCTGGCTCATATTATTTTCAGCTTCCAACGAGTTTGACTGTACACCTGATTTAACCCTTTACCCCATAGCCTGTTTTCAATATTGAATGCTGATGGTTGCTTAAAGCAGGTTGAAAGTAAAGCAGAATGCGCCTTCAGGCGCATTCTGCTTTACTTTCAACCTGCTTTAAGCTGCCATCTGCTAGGATATAGAAAATATTTCTTGTGGTTCATGTTTATGACTGTATAAATTGGAACTATTTTCTTTGGCGGATGAACAAATTAAAAGCGCTAAAAGGCGCTCCTATTTTGGAAAGGGTTAATCACTTACTTCTACAATTTTGAATGTAGTTGGCTTTGTTCCTGGAGTTTCTACATGTGCGCTGGACTTGGGTGAGGTCTGTGGAGCTCTCGTGGCTTTGATACTGCAAACAATTGAAATATAAGTCAGTTTTCAAAAAACATGTTAGACTATGGTTTTATTTGGTCATATCAACTCTCTCCCCTACAGATGTGCCTTGTAGTACATTTAGTTTATTCCTCCCCTGAAGAAAATAGTTCAAATTTGTTCAGTCTTGAACATGAACCATAAGAAATACATTCTATATAATCGTAGATGGAAGTTAATTTGTAAATACAGCAGGCTGAAAGAAAAGCAGAGTGAACCTTTAGGCGCATTCTGCTTTACTTTCAACATGCTTTACAGAGGCTGGCAATCAGATTTGGCTGAAAAATAAAAAATTGTAAATGTATGTCAATCGCTTATATAAACAGGTAAATATTATTTAAGATAAGAAGTTCTGTCTAAAAAAATGCTTTTAAAAAAAAAGCTCTGGTGGTATTCGAACCCAGAACCCTGAGCATGTGGAGACAGAAAATAAAAATAGAGTAAGACATCTTAACCAATGGGACATTTATTTATAATTGATCAATTTAACCTACTTTAGTGTACAGCGAGGGAGAATTCCTGTTTATGCCTGTGCATGCGCTAAATATGAGAAATGGATTTAGTCCATTTAGTAGACGGAGTAGAACTGTAGAAAAGCCATGGAAAATGTCTACAAAAAAGATTTGGTGACTTTTCTTGAGGATGATTTTAGACTGATGATATTTTTTAATGTCAGATGCACAATAATGCTACATACTTGCTATCATTTGAGTACATTCTATACACCATTTTGTTTTCCATCTCTTAAAGTGGTCACCTGTCTTCAAAGCTAGAAACTGGTTATGGGGCGGTTAACCATGATTTGTAACATGGCTGCGGCATTTTTCTATAGAAAAGTACCCCAGTTTAATTTGAATACCGCACACTTTGTAGTGGGCGGAGTTTCCCCGCCCATGCAATAACTGGTAGAAAACCATGCAGTTAACTGCACAGTAATGGCGGACATCTAGTTAACCGCACACATCCGGTGTTGCAGATATCTGCATACTGCAAAGCCCCAGATAAGAGAGAGTAAATGGAACAAATCCAAATTTTCTCACTAATTTCAACATTTAGACCTATAGTGTTACTATTCATTAGAATCGTGTCGAAGAGACGATTCTAGTGAGTAGTGACACCATAGGGTTTAATGCAGAAATAAAGATTTTAGTTCTTGAAATACTCCTCTTATCTGGAGCCTTGGCATAGTAATAGCAGCAGAAGTCACAATGGAGAAATTACACGATTTGTTTTGAACAATAAACGATTTTGTGCAAAATTGATAATTCCTTTTCAACCAGTTTGGATCCAGACCAGACGCCTTGTACAAAGCATCTTATCTGGGTCCAAATATTGTGCAAAGGAAAAATTGCTAAATATAGCACAAAGCCGTTGATTGAGAAATGCAAATGCAAATCGTCCCGTCATCACTGTGCCGATATCCATATTAATCATTTTTAGGAAATACGCGCGAAAGCTAGTGACGCAAATATTCCCAGAAACTGTAACATTCGTCTTTACAGCAAAAATTTATTAACACATTGCCCGCGAAAGTGATCTATGCTGGAAGTTGTCGGATTGGTTAATGAGTATACGTTCCAGTCTTTGATTGGTCTCTTTTATGGGGTTTACACTACCTTTGATTAGCAAAGCGCTCAACATTTGGTATAACTTGCGCAGATAGCGATATTGTTCCTGTCATTGATTGGTCGTTCAAATGGGGATTCTAATGGATGTCAAAAGCGCTCAATATTTGATGTAAATTGCACAGAGACCTCTTGGTCTATATTTAGCCATGTTACAAGCAATATAATGCAGTATCTCCACTCGTTATCTAATTAAACACGCCCACATACACTCGTGCGCATGCGTACACTCATGTACAGTGTGCACGTTTAATTGAGATAACTCGTGGGAGCTATGCAATATATATAACAAAATCTAAAAGCAACTGAATTATTTTGGACTGGTTCCTGTATGACAGATCTTGTTGTCTGGTCATGTAGCTAAACTATGATAAGAACTGATTGAATTTAAAGACAACCCTGATTGTTTTATTGTTTAAGACAGTCACAGCTCTTTGTGAATATGGTGTAGTTGATAAACAATGAACCTCAGTTTTTGTTCATTTTAAATTTGTTTTGTTTAAATTTGCTGGAAATGCTGCAATGTGTACTGCATACCTTGTTATTATACGGTATATAGTATAAGGATATACAGTGAAATCAGTGTTAAGCGACCCCTAAAGAATTTATACATTTGTTGTTTTCATGACAGGGAAAAGTAATGCAGATGGAGCCTTCTGTGTGACTTTTGCACTGCATTTAGTGGTCACCTGTCTTTAATGATCACTGTGCATCTTCATCTATTTAGCGTTTAACACAGGTAACACAGGTTTGCCTGTAAAACTTGGATTGATACCTTTGAGCTCTTCTGGGTGTTTGCATGTTTGGCAAGGCACTTTCTCTATCATGGTATGGCTTTCCAGCAAATTTAGCAGGAAATTTGTCACCTGGATCGTCACCATAATCATCCAGCATGTTACATACTTTGAGTGTTGGTAGGTCTGAAATCATATGCAACATGGAAGGTTAGTCAACAGTCCATCTTGTATAAACCCTTTCAACATTAAGTAGCTCTTGTGGGTTATTATGTTCCCTTGTGGATCATTGTCATCACCAAAACATGAACTAGTCTACTTGGAATGCTGGGTAGTTTAATAAATACTAGTCTGAATTAGCAAACAGTGTAGACCCTGATCAGAGGGATCCTACAGGATCCCTCTGATCCAGGTCTACACTATTTGCAAATGTAATGAGATTATTTTAATCAGGTCCATGGTGTTGAAAGAGTTAACCCTTTCCTCCATAGTCAAATGTACAAATCATCTGTACCCATCTCTCTTTAACCCATTACCCAATAAATACGACTTTTCACGCCTTTATTTCATCCTTCATTTAAGAAAATAGTTCCACTTTATACAGTCATAAAATTAAATATGCACTATACCAAATATATTTTTTTCCTAAGCAGATGGTAGCTTAAAGTAGGCTGAAAGTAAAGCAAAATGTGCCTTAAGGTGCATTCTGCTTTACTTTCAACCTGCTTTAAGTGGTCACCTACTTTCCAGACTAAAAATAGGCTATGGGGTAAAGGGTTAAGGAAGGATACTGCTTAAAGCAAGATGAAAGTATAGCAGAAAGCTCTTAAAGGTGCTTTTTGCTTTACTTTCATCTTGATTAAATGTGTCATGGCATAAAAAAGCATTGATCAGTGAAAATTCGTTTGTTGTGCCAATGCAGAGGAAGGGACAAAGACACCATATGGCACTTAAACAGAGGAAAAGGATAAACCACCACTCAATAGAATACACTAAGGAATTCATATACACAGTTTGCTGCTTAATGCAAAACAAAAATAATGAAGAAAAAAATCTGCATTACTTATATTTTTATCCTGTATGAAGCAGTCACCTCTCTTGAGAAATCTCCAATATGCTTAAAGTGGCCACCTGGCTTCAAAACTTGAAACTGCTATGGAGTAAACTAAAGGGTTAAATATTGATAAACAGACTTAGAAAGTTCTTTATAAATTCAATGAAGAATGATGAGTCATATTTGACAAATTTAATTGGATAAACAGATCAATTTCAGTATTAACCCATTACTCCATAAATATGCCTTTTTAGGTCTTTAATGTATTTCTCAACCAAACAAAATAGTTCCACTTTATACAACAATGAATATTTACAATAAGAAACAGGGTTCCCGCTGGGCATCGCCAACGGCGCCATTTGCGCAAAAAAAAAATTCCGGCGACAGAAATTTCGAATCTGTGAAAGTGTCTGGCGCCGAGAAATTTCGGAATTGTCGCCGTATTATAGTACAGTTTATTTTCTCGCCGACTCTAAAAACCTTAAAATTGGCTTCAGAGTTCGGCTAATCCATACACACGCTTAGCCTATCACCAAACGCTACTGATGCGTGTAAACACGTTACGCAATCGTCGATAACGGCATGTGTAATGGCAGGCTGCCAAACAATGTTTTACCACACGGGCCGAGATTGCTTTTAATGTGTTGTAGATCTAATTGGTTATAGTGATTGACAGGTTCGCCCCGAATCGGAGACCTTTTCAACGACAATTTTAGAAGCGGTGATGCGAAGGATAAATATCTATGTCGCCGATACGGGTCGGATTAAAATCAGATAATTATCCGTAAGTTCTGGACAAACACACATTTTATATGAGCTGATCAGAATTTATCATTCATGAATTGATTTCCACCACAAAAAACTTTGTATATTCACGTAACAGAAAAATACTTTGAAAATGATACCGTTACATAATGACGGGGCGCCGTAACATTTGCTACGAGAACTACGTATATTTTGTTAGTCTAAAAAGTATTCCCCAGCGCCGTTTTCTAACAATCAATTAAAATTAAACATTGGACCTAAATTCTTCTATTTGTTACATACGATTTGTGCAAATGTATAATTATTAAGTTAGGTTTTACAACCAATTACGCTCGTAAAATTGAGTTGCAATCAGTTTTCGCGGTAGAAAATTAAGACGCGTTATTTCGTTGTTAAAACCACACCCACTTTATGGCGCTAGTAAATATCGTCTGCAGAATTTGTCGTCTTCAACCTTTGTCATCTGCAACAATTCTCTGAGTTAATTTTTGTGCATTTTTTTTCAGAAAATATCAGTGTCAAACAGTTTGTATCTATATAAGATGATGCGCGTCTCATCTATGGATCTATATAAGATGATGCGCGTCTCATCTTGATCCATACTGTTTGCATAATTTAATGAATAACAGATTGTTAAGTTGCTTACTCTTTCTAGATCTACTCCATAGATAGAAATCTAGACCATTTGAACTACTTCATTCATTCTCTCAAGAAAATAGATATAGTTCCAGTTTACCTTTACTATAGTCTTGAATGAATCATATATATAAGAACCATAAGAAATAGTTCTTATATCCTAGCAGATGTTAGATCTAGCTTAAAGCAGGCTTAAACTTTTACTAAAGCAGAATGCTCCTGAAGAGTATTCTGCTTAACTTTCAGCCTAGATGCTAGAATAATAGGCCCATGTCAGACTGTCAGTATTATAAAAAGTATATATCTGGGTGAAAATTGTCTCTGTCTTAGTGGTCTATAGACTTATCTATTCACTGATTACTATTTGGCACCCCAATCTCCCTATTAAAATTACCAAATCTCCCTATTTGGGTCCAAGAAAATATCACATGTATGTATAACATACATAAAAAAATGGCGAAAAATTTGGCTCCAAAAATATTATTTTGGCGCAAACATTTTTCATTTGGCGCAAGTGCTGACGCAAGAAAATTTTAAGCCAGGGTGAACCCTGAGAAAGTTTCTATATCCTAGCAGATGATAGTTTAAAGCAGGCTGAAAGCAAAGATTTTAACCTGCTGTAAGTTGTCAATTGTACCGACTATGGGGTAATGGGTTAAGAGGGAGGCAGGGCTGCCATTTCTCCGGATATTTCCTAAATCTTCGGATATTTTTCTAGTAAATGGTAGCTTAAAGCAGACTGAAAGTAAAGCAGAATGTGCATTAAGGCGCATTCTGCTTTACTTCCAGTCTGCTTTAAGTAGTCAGGTATCAACAAAACTAGAAACAGACGATTGGGTAAAGGTATGATTCGAAAAATCAAACTTGAAAAATGCAATTTTGGAAATCTTAGGATTTTTAATGTCAACTTATGGCAGCCCTGGGGAGGCTGGTTGTTCCACATAACATACATGTAGTAAAATTTCATTGAAATAATGACAAAGAAATAAAGCATGCTGAGATTAATCCTTTGCCTATTTTTAGTTTTTAAGACTGGTGACGACTTAAAGCAGGTTGAATGTATTTAAGCTCAAGGGCCTATTAAGTACATTCAGATTTACTTTCAATTTGATTTGAGCAACCATCAACTAGAATATAGACTTGTTTTCTTCCAATACATATTCATGACTCACAGTATTAAATGGACCTATTTTCCACAGATGAGGAATAAATTAAATGTGTAAAAATGCGTATCTATGGAGTAAAGTGTTTAAAGTCTCAGAGTCTTACCAAGATCAATGTCAGGTGACTCAATTCGTTTATGCATCACTCTTGGAAAGCCTTTGTCTGTCCGTACATTGGACTGCCAGCAACCTGGATGTTGGCACAATGCCCCGCAAGAAGTCTCTCCTATTTGCATTTTAGTTGCCATTTATTCTCAGCTATTTCCAAAGTATTAATCTAAAAATACAAAAACACACAAATACAAACTTGCATTCAACCTTTCAAATGAATGAAATAAATAATTTGTTATGTATAAATTCATCAGGGCTCCAGATAGTTGAAGTGTTTCATTTAGGTTTACAGCAATCAGCCATTTTCCTCAACTGATGGCCTGTTCTGAATCATATGTTAGCATGTTTCGCAACAAGCCGACAGTTGAGGAGTCAATGGCATATTACTCTCCCTAGAATACCAATATTGACCAACAATGACTCGCTGTCATTAGAGGTCCTCCACCTTAATGACCGCCTGTATAGCTCAGTGGTAGAGCATCCGCTTGCAGTGCGGGAGGTTGCGGGTTCAATCCACGGCCAGGTCAAACCAAAGACTTGAAAATTGGTAGTAATGGCTTCCCTCCTTGGCGCTCAGGATTTCGGGTTAGCATTACGACTGGTTCGTCGGTGTCAGGATAAAGTGACCGGCCAATCTCCCACACTGAAAGCGGACGCTCTAGCTACCACCGAGTTATATACAGCCAAGTCATTACAAGAGCGATGCGCCATCCCAGCTCTGGACATCCATACACTACTAGAAATAGAAGAACATGAGCATATAGACAATTGGAGGGAAACCATACAGGCTGAACTCGGAACCTACATAGAGGCAACCGGCAGATTCGGAACTCCCACCGTCTCCCTAGCGCAACCTTGATCCGACATCCACACCATATTCACATAAGTTTACCAGTGAGCAACTTACCAAGAAGCAAACTATACCGATGTGAAAATCTACATAGAGTCATTAGTGACAACAGTCCGTGGATAGAGGATAGAGGATTGGCCTTCTTAATATGTAACCACATTCACAATGCTACCTAGGCAGTCCTTCCAATAAAAATAAATACAGAAGTAGCTCGAAACATAACTGTCAATCTTTAACAGTGTTTTGTAAAAAAAAAAATACACATGAAATAAAATAAGTTGCAACTGTTTACAATTGTTTCACACGGGCCTTCACACTTCCCCTAAGATTTATAGTGCCAGTTACTTTAACCAATGATAACCTATATCTGAAGACATGCAGTGTTAATACATTACTTTTATATTCTTTAGAACAAAACATTCCGTGTTCAATCATTTTTGGCAAACAAACTTAAAAAGAACTGGATTTCGTCAACCTCCGTCGCCATTTTGAAACATTTTCTTGGCAACTTCAAGTCCCGCAGATAAAATATCTAGAATTTTACAAAGTTATATTCTGCTCAAAATTTTTTGCTTTGAATATTGTAATGAAACATAATAAATACGTTATTTATTTAATTTTGATATTTTACAAATAAATTAAAAATGTATCTATTCACTGCTGAACATACGGAAGTGAATTGTAAATCAACAGAAATGGATGGTGGAAATAATATCGGTGGTAGACTAAAACGGTTTGCCCTAGATGCTGGCACCGTGTTCAACAGAGCAGTACAGGTATTGTTATTTGTTTTCTCCATGTTTTCTATACTTGTCACCTGTTGTCGTTGGAGAGTTTAATCCAGTGTCACAGGAAGTGGATGGGGTGCAGTGTCAGTTCTTTCAGTTTGACATTCATTGACAGATGATCATCCTGGCCAAATCTCAATCTTAGGGCTCCAGGTAAAAAGGGAGTAACTTGAACAAATCCAACATTTTCTTAATCATTTCAGCATCAAATCCTATGGTGTGACTACTCATTTGAATTGTTTCAACGAGACGATTCTAATGAGAAAGTGACACCTAGGGTTTAATGTAGAAATAAAGATTTTAGTTTTCGAAATACTCCCTTTATCTGGAGCCCTACCTTTAACATGCCGTAGAAAGGAGACAAAATCAACGGTCCAGATAAGAGGGAATGAACTAAAGTATATTAGCCAGGGTTATAGATAAGGCGCGTATTTGCGTAAATACGCAATTACAGGGTTCCCACAGGCTTTTAATTTTAAGGGTGCATGCACCCTCTAGGGCTATTTTTTGGGGGTGCAGACAAATTTCAGAGGGTGCATATGAAACGTTTTTCTGTTTCTTCTGATGCGAGGACGCCAGGGACAAAGTACGATGAGACCGGGGCCGAAAGGCTTATGACGTATCTACGACGAGTGGTCCCATAACAAAGTAGCAATCTGTATTCAAACAATGGATACGCACCAGGGATGATCTTTGGAAATTTGTGGTTCCACCGCTAAATTTTTATATAATTTGTTTGGATGTGTACTGTTCGTATCTCTCACATTATTTCTTAACCAGACCGTCAATTGGGACTTAGCCGACATATTTGCAGACTACACGAATGCGTAGGCCTATGCTAAGACTGTGTCTCACTAAATCAGGCATTTTCCTCAACATTGTTAATAGACGGGATAAAATACATCTGATAACCCGTCCAGTTTTTCGACACTGTGTTTAGTGTTTTAGCCAGACTCTCAAAAAGGGCAGGGGGGCACCAAAAAGGGGCAGGGGGGCACCAAAAAAGGGCAGGGTGCAAACAAAGTGCGGACCCGCAACTTCGGCGAGGGGATTGTTAACATTTCTAGGTGTCTTTTCATCATATTCGAAGTCTTATAGGTCCATAAGCACTTTTAATGTATTCAGCATATAAGTCTGTAAAGATAAAGGTTATACATGTGGCATTATAGAACAATGGGGAGGGGCGTCCCCTCCTGCGGCGGAAATTTTTGGACTTTAAATGATGAAATAGTGCAATTTTGCTATACAGAGATATATAATAAACATGTATGCACATGTAGTGGATTTTAGCTATACATGTACACTATACAGATGCATACAAGTATTATGGAAAATGGATGAAATCAGCCAATGTCTGAATATTAAAAGATCAAGATTTTTTTTCTTTAAATCACATATTATTAATATTTAAAGTTACACAACTAAATTTTACTCCAGCACCTGATGATTTCCCATTACAGCTGTTGATTGAGGTTGGCATTTAAACTAGTATTCCATTCTTTTGCAACAACGTATTTTGTAAAACAGGGGTGTAAAAGCCCCAAAACGATCAATACTAGAAAATATCAATTCTCTTACTTAATTCTTTAAAAAAAAAAAAAGCAAGAAACTTGGTTATGGAGTGTCTTTACCTTTATGCAAATAGTATAGACCCAGATCAGAGTGCCCTGGGAAAGTCCTTTGTATAGGGTGTATAACCTGTTTGTCTGATTTAAAATTATTTTGAGATTTTTCTAATATCGCACACAGTTAAACATGCACACAAACAAATAGATCTACTATAAAGTACAATAATTATTGGCATTTGATTGTTGCTGTATCCAGGCAAGTGGGTGTCTTAAGGATTTTCCTATTAATAAAATTCAGCCTTCCCTAAGCAACCACCTGTCATAAAACAAAATACAATTAATTAGACCGCATCACGGGAAAAATTAAACAGGATCTACTTAGATATGTGTTGTCACGCTGATGTTCTGTTTCAAATAGATCATTCAATATGAACTTACCAAAATAAAAACAACAGCACAGAACCGATACTTTTAGAAATAGAAATATCCCATTTTTCGATTCTCGCGCGTATGTAGTATTTGATGGCAGAAACGGACGTTATCAAACCAACCAAACCTCTCTCGGTCGTAACTTATTTCCCGAAACTCCAGCGAAATATACACCTGTAAGATGTAATTTGTTAATTTCACGTCAATCATCAATACTGTCTTTCTAAATGGGTGTATAATCGGGTGTATATAACGTCTACATTCATTGGATGTTTAAAAAAAAGATGCGGGGAATTACCTTTCTTATAGCCAATAAAACGAGTAAAGACAACTTGTGTAAAAGTTCGAAGCACGGTGCGCGTTTGAATTTTCCATTTCCGAAATTTGGAAGACTGTTCGTTTCTGGTACGTGAATATTTATAAAGATTTGTATGGAAAGTATTTCCTTCTAAGAAAATTAATTTCGTTTTTAGATCTATATTCACATAAAATGTTCGTTCGTCGAGCATTCTTTATTGGCCCTGTATCGAGCATATTTTTCCAAGATCCGACTCGCGTTTGCGTTTTAATCTGTGGTTTTTTTTTTCAGTCTTCATAATGGATAATAATCATATGAATGTTTAAATTTAGGGAAAAGGGTGTCGTATATTCTGTTTTTCAACGAGGCCAACATGCGTTTCGATTTAATCCGGCTTCAGTCGTACACTCTCGCTATGCGGGGTACCACACCAGGTACGTATGTGTATCGGTCGATTACACACTATAATTGTTGATTGTCTATGACACGCGCGTGTCACATTGCACTGATTGGCAATAATGGGATTAGCGACAGTAAGTGGTATCGCTCCGGGCAGCGGGGCGGTCTATATCAAATGGATAGGGGCACAGAATAGGGGCACTAGGGCGGATCCTTACACCGGAATAAGGGCAGAAGGGCGGATCAAAAGGGCAGAAGGGCGGGCCGCCCCGCCATTCCGCATTAGCTAAAACACTACTGTGTTGTTCGGATTTCGCATAAAAATGGCGTCGCTGTTTTTAAATCGAAAGTGACCAGAATTAGACCTATGACCGGACTTTTTGTTTTAATAATTTGTCAGCATTTTTCAAACACGTATTCCTCTAAATAAGTATTGAACTCTTATAAAAACAAAAATTGATAGAAAAAATAGCGACTTTATTAGGCACAGAGACGGGAAACCCCACAATCTATTTTAAACCGCTTAATCATCATATTCGCGATGCGGGTGAACCAGGCGCTTTACGTAATAAGAATGATAAGAATTGTCAAGCGCCTGACAGACACTATAAGGAAAATGAAAACAAATCCAAACTGACACGCCAGACTTTGACGTTTAACTTGTATTTTGTTGTTTGTTAATAAAACTGGTATTCTTACATCCGATTTCGGCATTATCTGCAACATAAATCTGTACGTGCATGCACGTTCAGGGCATTGATTTTATGCGTGATTTTTTGAAATTATACGTGAATCACGTACATCTGTACGTGAATGGGAACTCTGAATTAAATACAGTAGAAAAGCAATTACTTTCAAATCCATTGCGTACTGAAAAACAATTATTGAAAGGGTTTACGCAAAAGAATTCAAGCAGGCGCGTATCGTACGCAATTAGTCGCATTTCTCAAGTTTAATGAAGGGATGTTTACTACGACACCGGGTAAATATTTTACCGATACATCGGTTAGACTGGTTATTTATTTCCAAGTAATAGCCTATAGGATTTATGCAGCGCCACATTTTGTTAGCTCGTTTAATTAGTAAACCAGTCACATCGTCTGCCAGAATTTCTTCTGTCAAAATGGCATCGCGCGGACGGAAAAAGCGCAACAAAAAAACCCACATTATTCAATTATGTTCAGCCTTCTGCGAACGAACCAGGAATAATTTGTAACGGTGTCGTGAATGAAATTTTGAATGATGCATGTAACAGCCAAAAAAAGAGGTTATTTAATGTTACCGACATAATCGACGATCTTTTGCCCCCGAATCTGTAAGTCACCAAAGAAACACGACAGTGCTAAAGTTAGCAAAGTTACGGTAAAGGAATCCTGGAATGGCTTTTAAAGTTTCCGTGGCTGAAAATTAATGAATCCTAGTTTTCCTACACAAACATGAGCTGTTGCATTTGTGTTGAAATGAGATCGAAACTGAAAGTATCGAGTGTGGGCAAACGAGGGTACAGTACATCAAACAATCAGCTTGTGTTTTGTATTAAATGAAAAAAAATAGAGTAAAAAAGCAATTCATATCAAATTGATGGAGTAACGGTTTTTTGGATACTCAATTGAAATTCAGAAAACCCAATTCTTAGAAAATAGAGGGAGTATGAATACCCAATTAATGCAAAACCTTATCTATAACCCTGATTAGCACTTTCTCTTTAATGGTTGCATGAAACGGCATTTTGTGACAAAGTCGTACAAGTGTTAATAAACAGGTCTACACACTTGATTTACCTTGATTTCAGAGACAGTGTATACCAGAGATTAACGGCTCCCTTATTTTACTTCTTTCCCCATATAACAGGTGACTGTCCGTTGAGAGGCAGTGACGTATGTCGATGCGGTCACGTGACCAGCACAAGCACGGAATTATACAAAACGGAATAGCAACTAAGCGAAGTTGAAGGCCAAATCTCTGAGCTCTCGCGGCGGTTGAATTTTGCGAGATTATGTGTCACGTGACAACATCCTCACTTTCTGCCTCGTTGTCCGCCATTTCTGGCATGAAATTTACCGACTCGAGTGTTTTTATTGACATTTTATAGGATTTAAACGACTTGGTGGACATTCCTATCAATTCACGGGAATTTAAACCAGTTAACAATGCTTCGAAAACACACATTTATCATATTGACTACCGATAGACAGTCTCTTATCAAGTCTCGCGAGTCTCGTATGCGCCGCACGAGATTTACGATATAGCACAAGGTTTCGATTCCGCCGGTGTATAATTCTGTGGCACAAGTAATGACATAGAATGTGTGTGAGTTTATGGTTTCCAATTTTTCTTAAGAAAAATAAGTCTGTCAACATGGTCCGGGTGTAGAGCAGACCTCTGTGCGGTGACAATGTCACCTGCAGTAGAAAATACCCTCTCTGATGGAACTGATGTAGCTGGTACACTGAGGTACTTCTTTGCTAACTATAATGCCTAATTTAGGGTACTTGTGCACGTTAGCTTTACACCTGAAAAGGGGATTTTCACTGGCACTGATTGGGCTCTCACGTTTGTTACCTCTGACTCACACATTTCCAGTGCAGATTTGGGCTTATCAACCTGAGTGATGTAAACAGATTTTGTGTTTTTATTAGGTACAAACACGGATTCAGACATTATAAATTTTGAATGTAGATCTACGTGTATGCATAAATTACAATATCTATGTATGTCATAATTATTAATTTTAATTAAAAACACGTCATGTTTTGTTTATTACGGAAGGGGGTAGGTTTGGACACCTTAACCGTTTATTCGCGTATGCACACTTACATCTTGCATGAATGGAACATTTTTTATTCAAAAACTCAAACACAACAAAAAGTCTTTAAAATAGTCAACAGAGATTCTAACAAATATATGCAATTGAAAAATGCAGGGCCTCCCCTGGGATATTTTTTCTTTTCGCCATCACTTTTGCCAAATGAAAAAAGTTGGAGCTAAATTTATTTTTTTGGAGCCAAGTTTTATCAAAAGTTTGGGCCCAAAATATACCTTGTAAATAGCAAAGGAGATCTGGTTTCAACGGTTATGAGAGGGACAGGGAATCAAACTCCGAGCACATACAATTATAGTCCCACATTTTGACACCAAATGTAGGGATTGAAAAATATTTTCCAAGCCACTTGTGTGAATTCTCAGGGCTTCAGATAAGAGGGAGTAAATGGAACAAATCCAACATTTTCTCTTATGTCAGCACAAAATTCTATGGTGTTAGTTTTAGAGGAAATGCAGTTTTCATAGTTGCAGAGCTCCAGATAAGAGCCCTCGAGTAAACTAAACAAATCTCCAAGATTTTCTCACTCTATTCAGCTCTAAATCCTATGGCGTTCCTACTCATTAGAATCGTCTCGAGGAGACAATAAGCATGTGTCACAGTCAGGAATACAGGCTGTGATATTCATGAAATGGATACTGTGTACAGTGAAACCCCTCTAAACCGGAACCTCTAAATACCGGAATTCTCTCTAAACCAGTCAAAAACGTTGGACCCGTTTCCAAACCATAAATATGCCTTTTTACGAATTTGATTTATTCCTTCACTGAAGAAAATACATTCATGAGCAGTGCTCCAAGAAAATTTTTTTGGCTGACAGGCCCAGGGCAAGGAAGCCCAAAAAATTCACGTGCCCTGTCCAAAGCTACTTGCCCATGTTGTTTTTTTTAAAAAAAAACTTGTCCCATTTTTTACCGCGTATATATACAGGGCTGCAGATAAAGTGTTGGTTTAACTGAACATTTACAAAGTTTGCTCCTTTCACGTCTACAGTCTTTAAACCATAGCCTGTGACCACTACATATGTAGTTAGAATCATCTCTTTAAGAGGATTCTAGTGAGTTGTCACAACATAGAGATTAGTGCAAAGGTGAAAAGCCCGTTTTCTCTTTGACTGGTCATACTTTTTATCCTTAGAAATACTGTCAGATTCAGTATCTTCAAATTTCCTCTTAGTGGAGGGTGTACATTTTAGATATATTAACATGTCCTGATTTAGCTGATTTAATTTCACTATTACTAATGATATATACAATCAGGTATTTCAATAGTTTTTATTAAAAGATAATCAGATGTTTGGGAGTTAGATCAATCAATGATAAAAGAGTTGTCCATGTTCACGATGGATTTGTAAAAAAAAAATTTTGCAATTGGTCAACTGCATTTTTACAATTCATTAACGATGGCTTTTTATTTTCAATTGGTCAATAAATAAACAAAAGAATAATCAGGTTACCGATGAGAAGGTATCGTAATCAACTGTGGTTAAAACACAAAGAATGAGTTAAAACTAGATCGCGCAACCGTTCATTACCTGTTGGAATTGTTTGGGATGGGTCTTTTTGTATCATTTTAATTGATACAGTATTGGCAATGTTTGATTGGAAATCATTTTCGTCCTTTCCAACCAATCACATGTTTCATCAAACAACAGCATTTTTCTTCAGTAGCCACCTGTTCGCAATTATCGGCTCAGTCTAATTGTTTCATATGTCGCGTAGAGTGAAGTTATCAATATTCATTATGCTAAACAGCCAAAGCACTCGATCAACCAATCAAGCGCCGTAAAAGAAATATCTAATTAATTTTCATAAGGTCACAAGTAAAACACTTTTATCATTGGTCGCTGGCTACTATGTAGTAAATTTTGCTTTGTTAACCGGAAGTTCAATCGGTTACGCAACAATACGATAAACAATGATGGTTTCTAATTAATAGGCCCGCGGCGAGGATAATCTGCCTGTAATACAGTGTTTAACCAAATAGTTTTGGCTTTTTAGCCGCTATCGGGCTTTACACGAAGGACTGCCTGAAAATCCGACGGGCATGACCGATAGAATTTGAGACAGGCCCCAATCCTAAATGGAGGAGCCCCGGGCGTTGGGCTATCCTATTTTTGGAGCACTGATGAGTATGTATCATCAACGATATCTTCCATATTCTAGCAGATGAATGCTTAAAGCGCATTCTGCTTTACTTTCAACCTGCTTTAAGGGTTCAGCTATATTCCATACTAGAAACAAACTATGGATTAAAAACCCTCTAAACCGGAAACCCCTCTAAACCGGAAATTTATGTCCGGTTTAGAGGGGTTTAACTGTATTCTGTTTTTACCTGAAGAGACAACAATAAATATAGAAGTGTGATTTTACTTCCAACTTGGTTTATTTCAGTTCTTTGCATGTTACAGTTTCTGTTCTGCATGTGTCTTCAATACCATTCTAATTAGTAGTGAAACTATAGGGTTTAATCCAAAAATAAAGATTTTAGGTTTTGAAATACTCCCCTTATCTGGAGCTCTGCCCATGCATTCTTTGGCATTTGTTTTGTGGTATATCTGATCTCCAGCAAGGAGGACTTATACTCTGGGGGCCAATGGGGTCTACCGTGCACCCCCCCTAGACTTTTTTTCATGGGTACCAAAATGTTCAGTAGGGTCTTCTGAGTCAGAATCGCGAATGTACTCAAAAATAAACTCTTTTAGGCTATGTGTATTTTAACCGTTCCCATGGCAACCCCCCGTTTTTTGTAATGATGATCAATACCTGAAAAATTATCCATATCACAGTCAGTTTTTGTCCTAAACATATAAAACTGGTACTAAATGAAAGATAAGACATTGGGCTTTTATATCCAATTATTTTTTTCTAAATATCTCATTTGCATATTCATGAATATTAATGTTAACATTAAAAAAAAGTGGGAAAATGAAAAAATAACGTTAACTTTTAACTTTTTTTGCCTATAAGTATCAGAAAACAACTTCAAATGTAGTTTAAAAGGATGACAAAATCATGGGAAAACAAAATATTCAACTTAAAGACCAAAAAATTAACTTTAAATAAAAAAAATTTTTTTCCATGGCAACCCCCCAATTTTGCGTTATAATGAGCAATACCTACACAATCGTCCGTATCACAGTAAGTTTTTGTCCTAAACATATAAATATTGTACCAAATGGAAGATATTACAAATTGTGGCATTATTTTTTGCTTATACATTGAAATTACCTAATTTGCATACTCATGAATATTAATGAGCACATTAAAAGTAGTAGGAAATATATAGAAATAACTTAATTTTTTCACTTTTTAGCATTCAAATATCAGCAAACAACTGCAAATGCATTTTAAAATGATGACAAAGTCCTCAGAAAATACAGTATTTAACTTGAGGACAAAACTTAAGCTTTCGGTAACATTTTAACAGTATTTTATTAATTTGTTTCCATGGGAACGTCCAAAACTGAGTCATTATATTAATTATGGTCCATGCCTGTGAAAAATGCCCATATCACAGTCAGTTTTTGTCCTAAACATATAAATCTTGTACCAAATTGAAGATAATACAAATTGTTGTTTTATTTCCAGCTTCTACTTTGAACTTACCTAATTTGCATACTCATGAATATTAATGAGCACATTAAAAATAGTAGAGAAAATATAGAAATAACTTAAATTTTTCACTTTTAAGCATACAAATTTCAGTAAACAGAAATATTATAGAAATATTTCTATATTTTCTCTACTATTTTTAATGTGCTCATTAATATTCATGAGTATGCAAATTAGGTAATTTCAAAGTAGAAGCTGGAAATAAAACCACAATTTGTATTATCTTCAATTTGGTACAAGATTTATATGTTTAGGACAAAAACTGACTGTGTTATGGGCATTTTTCACAGGCATGGACCATAATGACTCAGTTTTGGACGTTCCCATGGAAACAAATTAATAAAATACTGTTAAAATGTTACTGAAAGCTTAATTTTTGTCCTCAAGTTAAATACTGTATTTTCTGAGGACTTTGGCATCATTTTAAAATGCATTTGCAGTTGTTTACTGATATTTGAATGCTAAAAAGTGAAAAAATTAAGTTATTTCTATATATTGCCTACTACTAATGTGCTCATTAATATTCATGAGTATGCAAATTAGGTAATTTCAATGTCTAAGCAAAAAATAATACCACAATTTGTAATATCTTTCATTTGGTACAATATTTATATGTTTAGGACAAAAACTTACTGTGATACGGACGATTGTGTAGGTATTGCTCATTATAACGCAAAATTGGGGGGTTGCCATGGAAAAAAATAAAATAAATTATTTAAAGTTAATTTTTTGGTCCTTAAGTTGAATATTTTGTTTTCCCATGTTTTTGTCATCCTTTTAAACTACTTTTGAAGTTGTTTTCTGATACTTGTAGACTAAAAAAGTTAAAAGTTAACGTTATTTTTTCATTTTTCCACTTTTTAGCTCACCTGAGCCAAAGGCTCAGGATGAGCTATTGTGATCGCTCTTCGTCCGTCGTCCACCGTCCGTCTGCCGTCGTCCGTCCACATTTTCAAACAACATCTTCTCAGAAACCACTGGCCCGATTTCAACCAAACTTTGTCAGAAGCATCAGTGACAAGGGGGAACGAAATCTTGTTCAAAGATTTTGGCTAGAGTTTTTCCCCTTGCTGTGGGAACAAGTTTTCTAACATGACCGTATAGACAACTTTTAATGCATAAGAAAATCTTAAAAAATCTTCTTCTCAGAAACCCAAAGGCCCAGACCTTTGATATTTGGTATGTATCATAACCTTATGCTCTTCTACCAATATTGTTCAAATTTTGACCCTGGGGCCAAAAATGGCCCCGCCCTGGGGCTTATCAGTTTTTCTTAGGAAAACCTTTAAAAATCTTCTTCTCAGAAACCGTATGGCCTAGATCATTGATATTTGACATGTAGCTTTGCCTTATGGTCCTCTACCAAGATTGTTCAAGTTATGACTCCCGGGTCAAAATTGGCCCGCCCCGGGGCTTATCAGTTTTACATAGACTTATATAGGAAAACCTTTAAAAATCTTCTTCTCTGAAACTGTAAGGCCCAGATCTTTAATATTTGACATATAGCTTTTCCTTGTGGTCCTCTACCAAGATTGTTCAAATTTTGACCCCTGGTCCAAAAATGGCCCCGCCCTCGGGCTTATCAGTTTTTAGCTCACCTGAGCCAAAGGCTCAAGGTGAGCTATTGTGACCACTCACCGTCCGTAGTACGTCAAACGACATCTCCTCTGAACCCGCCAATTGTAGGGTGAGTTCAAACTGCTCATGATGTTCCTTGGATGCTTCTTTACAGAAGTTGTTCAAATGAAAGAGAAAAAGCAAAAACTCTGCTTGAAAAAGCAAAAAACTTTAAAAAATCTTCTTGCCCAAAACTACTAGGCCCTAAGCTTTGATATTTTTACAGTAGAATCTCCTAGTCGATCCCTCTATAGTTTGTTAAAATGAAATCCTTAGGGTCACACTTGACGCCACCCTGCGCAGTTTAAGTGCTGCTCTAGGCAGGTTTCACAGTATTTTGATGAAGCAGAACTGTATTTTACCTGAGTTACTCTTAATATACTAAGGGCAAATAGCCAATATTTGCAAACATTTTGGATCCAGATCAGATGCAACATAATCAAAATGCTACATCTAATCTGGATCCAACCTATTTGCCACTCATTTACCAACTTAACATTTTCTAAATTGTTTTTTTGTACACTTTTCACATACAGTAGGTTTTAAGCAGACATCATTTCAGTCTGGTAAGGGTAAGCCCCAGTCCAGAGCTCTACCCACTGAGGTCAAATATTATGCAACAGTTGGAGATCACAGAACTGGTCATGATCAGCTGAACATGTTGTCTGCTAAAGTTTAGATATGGTTCAGTCTGCTTCATACTTAGAGAAACAGGATCTGGAAGTGATCCACTGACAGTTATGTAATTATGTCTTATGCCATATTTATACATATGTTTAATATTGGTTTTGTCAGAGTTATCTGTATGTCTTGTCATTTTTTCTTGTCCAGGATTCAACCCTTTCCCCCCATATACTGACGTTTGTTAACCCATTACCCCATAAATGTGCATTTTTAGCTCGCCTGTTCGAAGAACAGCAGAGCTAATGTCATACCCTCGGCGTGGGTGTGGGCGTGAGCGTGAGCGTGGCCAAGGTTAAAGTTTTTTGGACGGGTTGTTTTAAAGCTTAATATTTGTGCTAGGGTGCTGAAATTTTGTATGGAGGTTTATTAGGGGTTGAACATTGATGTTATGAAGTTGGAGTTTAAAAATAATTTAAATTTATGTCAATTTTCAACATGTTTTGGACTTAGGTTTTTCGACTTCAAATCACCACGTTAAAGTTTTTTGGACGGGTTGTTTTAAAGCTTAATATTTGTGCTAGGCTTATGAAATTTTGTATGGAGGTCCATTGGGGGTTAAACATTGATGTTATGATGTTTGAATTTAAATTTTTTTTTAATTTATGTCAATTTTCGATATGTTTTGGACATAGGTTTTTCGACTTCAAATCACCACGTTAAAGTTTTTTGGACGGGTTGTTTTAAAGCTTAATATTTGTGCTAGGCTTATGAAATTTTGTATGGAGGTTCATTAGGGGTTAAACATTGATGTTAAGATGTTGGAATTTAAAAATAATTTTAATTTATGTCAATTTTCGACATGTTTTGGACTTAGTTTTTCGACTTCAAATCACCACGTTAAAGTTTTTTGGACGGGTTGTTTTAAAGCTTAATATTTGTGCTAGGCTTATGAAATTTTGTATGGAGGTTCATTAGGGGTTAAACATTGATGTTATGAAGTTGAAATTTAAAAACAATTTTAATATTTGTCAATTTTTGACACGATTTGGACTTAGTTGTTTTGACTACAAATCACCAGGTTAAAGGTTGCACGGGTTGTTTAAAGTTTAATAAAACTAGACTAAGACTCAACATTAATTTAATAATAGTTCTTAACTGAAAATTGATTTTCTTTTGATACAAGATGTTTTTTAGACTTAAACTTTAAACAGGCGAGCATCAGGTGGCTTTGACACCCATTTCTGGTTAGGCCTTTGATTTATTCCTCTACTTAAGAAAATAATTCCACTTTAAACAGTCATGAAAATGTAAGATGTGAAAGTAAAGCAAAGTGTGCATTAAGACACATTCTGCTTTACTTTCAACCTGCTTTAGGTGGCCACCTATTTTCAAAACTAGAAACATGCTATGGGGTAATGGGTAAAATGAAATTGCCTATTTGGAAAGAGCCTGATGAGAGGAAGTGCCATTTGCAAAGGCCATAACTCTGACATCATTGTTTTTTGAGTTATTTCCCTTTGTGATATTTTCTTGTCAAGAAGACAACTTCAGTTCTACTGATGCTATTGTAATGAAATTTTATGTATGGAAAGAAACTGATGAGAGAAAATGCCATGCACAAGGGCAGCAATATTTAGTTTTTCCCCTTTGTCATATTTTATTGTCAGGAAAATAATTCCAGTTCTGCTGACGCTAGTGAAATAATTATCATTTATTGGAAATGGAAATAGCTTGATAAGAGGATGTGTCATGGATAAGGGTCATAAGCTTGGCAACAAAATTCACTTTTGTCATGTTTTCTTGTCTGGAAGATAACTCCATTTATAGTTATATTAAAATGTTGTCTTGCCCAGTCAACTTAGGTACAAACTTCAATGTCCTCAGGTGAGCGAATTTAGGGCCATGGCCCTCTTGTTCTTAGGAATACCTTTAAAAATCTTCTTCTCAGAAACCGTATGGCCTAGATCATAAATATTTGACATGTAGCTTTGCCTTATGGTCTTCTACCAAGATTGTTCAAATTATGACCCCGGGTCAAAAATGGCCCCGCCCCGGGGCTTATCAGTTTTACATAGACTTATATAGGAAAACCTTTAAAAATCTTCTTCTCTGAAACTATAAGGCCCAGGTCTTTAATATTTGACATGTAGCTTTGCCTTGTGGTCCTCTACCAAGATTGTTCAAATTATGACCCCTGGGCCAAAAAAGGCCCCGCCCTCGGGCTTATCAGTTTTTCATAGGAAAACCTTTAAAAGTCTTCTTCTCTGAAACCGTAAGGCCCAGATCATTTATATTTGACATGTTACTTTGCCTTATAGTCCTCTACTAAAGTTGTTCAAATTATGACCCCCGGGTCAAAATTGGCCCCGCCCCGGGGCTTATCAGTTTTACATGGACTTATATAGGAAAACCTTTACAAATCTTCTTCTCTGAAACTGTAAGGCCCAGATCTTTAATATTTGACATATAGCTTTGCCTTGTGGTCCTCTACCAAGATTGTTCAAATTATGATCCCCAGGCTAAAAATGGCCCCGCCCTCGGGCTTATAATTTTTCATAGGAAAAATCTTCTTCTCTGAAACCGTAAGGCCCAGATAATTTATATTTGACATGTAGCTTTGCCCTATGGTCCTCTACCAAGATTGTTCAAATTATGACCCCTGGATCAAATTTGGCCCCGCCCCGGGGCTTATCAGTTATATCAGCTATATCAAAATGTTGTCTTGCCCAGTCAGCTTCTATGGTATAATGTCTCAGGTGAGCGAAATGTGGCCCTCTGGGCCTCTTGTTTTAATGTTAACATTAATCTTCATGAATATGCAAATGAGATATTTAGAAAAAAATAATTGGATATAAAAGCTCAATGTCTTATCTTTCATTTGGTATGTTTAGGACAAAAACTGACTGTGATATGGATAATGTTTCAGGTATTGGTCATCATTACAAAAACTGGGGGGTTGCCATGGAAACGGTTAAAATACACATAGCCTAAAAGAGTTTATTTTTGAGTACATTCGCGATTCTGACTCAGAAGACCCTACTGAACATTTTGGTACCCATGAAAAAAAGTCATGGGGGGGGGGTGCATGGTAGACCCCATTGGCCCCCAGAGTATTAGGTTGTACAACTGGAAGTAACCTTAGATTTTTATTTTGAAATTGTTTCAAATGTCTTTGCCTTGATTGAAAGTTACAAAAATATACAAAGGGTTAGGGTAACCTGGGTAAGGGTATGCATTCTGCAATATTTGCGACTATTACCTGTTGCAAATGCAGAGCAGTTTCGCTTCTGGTTCTGACTGAGGCCTATTTTCGCCGCTCTCTAACCATAAGCAGGTACAATCAAGACTTGGCATCAAACAAATACCTGTATCACACGATCATCAATTCATTGTCATCGGAATTTTGATTAACTCTTTCCTCCCTGAAACTTAAAATAGACAATTTCAGTTTCCATTTTAGTCTAGTCCATTTCTGACTTTTAAGGGTTGTTTCTGTCAATGTTTTGCATTATGACGAACAGTGAAGACCCAGATCAGAGGGCTCCGTAAGTAGTCCTCTGATCTGGGTATTCACTGTTTGCATAGGACAAGTGCACTTTTCACATGTATACTTTTGAAAAGGACGCCTATATGCGGGACTAGGGTTCAAAGGGTATTAACATGCAGGGTTAGGAGCATTGTCCACAAACGTGGGCTCCATCCCAGGTAACTGGCTAGCTGCACTCATGGCGGATCAGACCAAACTAAATCTTAAGACTTACACATGTTTTGCCACCATCAGTATGCCACTTAGTTCTTGGATGATTTTCTATTATTGCGTTTCGCTATCCTAATAAAGATAGAATTGACTGTATTACAGATTTTATTAGCCCTTTCACTGTCCATAATTTTACAAACTCTGATCAAAATGTTTATCCAAATTCTTTGACACTCTTATCAAATAAATACTTCTTCCATCCAAATGCATTTTATCTAAATTTAAAGCATTATTGTAGACAACAGTATTAAAACAAAATATGTGATGGCGGTAACGATGTTAAAGTGAATGATGACACATTTGGCAATGAAAGCATTTTATTTTAATGATAAATTCCAATGTTTGTTTGTGCAGTGTTTTCCAGAATGCAATCTTTGATCAGGGCTCCAGAGTTTTCGGTACAAATCCAACATTTTCTCATTCATTTCAGCACCAAATCCTATGGTGTTACTACTGATTAGAATTTTCTCAAAGAG
This sequence comes from Gari tellinella, assembly GCA_922989275.2. Taxonomy (NCBI): domain Eukaryota; kingdom Metazoa; phylum Mollusca; class Bivalvia; order Cardiida; family Psammobiidae; genus Gari; species Gari tellinella. The sequence continues at coordinate 13,267,164 of OV277865.1, read as the reverse complement.
ACGATTCTAATGAGTAGTGACACAATAGGGTTTAATGCAGAAATGAAGATTTTATAGTATTTGAAATACTCCTTAAGTTATCTAGAGCTCTGAAATTGATGATTTTGATATGAGTTCATTCAACTTGACTATACAGCGGTTTTTTCCTTTGGACGGTAACGGGAAAGGACCCGTTCCCAATTGGGCCTGAACCCGTTCCCAATTCAAAGAAGGGACCTGGCAATATGGTAAAAATAGTATTTTCAATGAAATAAAGAGAATTTCTGTTTCTAGTGTTAGCATTGCCTGTTGATATGAACTGCATAGTTGCTACTTGATTAGTTAGATCAATATAGGCCAACATATATTATAAAACTTAACTTCCCAATTTCTTTTTTGTCATCATTTCACGACTTGTTTTTTTCTCAATTTGAAGTTTACGCGACAAGAAAAATTCCCAATCAGAGGGGTACCGGACCCGTTCCCAATTGGGTGAGAAAAAAAACGCTGCTATAAGCTGGTTCCAGTAATGGCAAATAAACTGTCTTTTTTTGCAAGCTGTGATAGAAAATTCAGCCTGCAACTGTTTATGAAGCTGAATTTTTTTAAAAGAATGAAACTTGAATTATAACTGTGCGATTTCAATACTTAAACTGATGTTCTTTTGTTTCTCTAACTAAAACATAATTTTGAAAGGCATATTATACTGGTACTGGTATCCTAAATAGAACCTAATAAGATTTTAGAAAAGACAGAACTAAAGTAAATTATGCAGGTCATTTAAAACAATTAATACACTGTTTCTCACAAAGTCTAATGCTATCATGTTGGAAACAAAATTGCTAAATTTGTAACATCTAAATAAAGCACTTTTGAACGCACAAGTCCTGTGTGAAAAGAGCGCTATATAAACCGGGTATAATATTAATGCTAGTATTGAATACCATTACAAACAGTTTGGATCCAGATCAGGCTGCACAAAATATAGGGTGGCTACTAAGCCTAGTACTAGGGCCTGATCTGGATCCAAACTTTTTGTCACTTGGCTACTGTTTTTGTAAATATTAAGAAAATTGAAATACTTTTCAAAATTTCTGCAGACACTGTTTTCAGCAGACAAAAAGTTATTCCGTGTTGAAAGGATTAACCTTGCACAAGCTATGTAGTTATATATATTGTCCAGGGCTCCAGATAATTTTGCTTCTAATCAGTACAGTACTGATCAATTTTGAAAACAATCAGTCCCCAGATTTTTAGCTCACCTGAGCTAGCTCAGGGTGAGCTTTTGCAATCCTTGAATGTCTGGCGTCCGGCGTTAGTCGTTGGTCGTCAACAATTTTAGTGTTTACACTCTACAGGCCACAATATTTATCCAATCTTTCTCAAACTTGCTCAGTTTGTTTATTACCATAAGAGTTCATATGAGTTTGATTATGGTTGAAATCGGACAAATAGATCAAGAGTTATCAACCTTTGAATTGCTGAAAATGCCATATTTAACAGTGTTTACACTTTAGAGGCCACAATATTTATCCAATCTATCTTAAACTTGCCCAGATTATAAACTACTATAAGAGTTAACTGTTTGGATGAGTTCGATTATGGTTGAAATCGGACTTATAGGTCAAGAGTTATCTACCTTTGAATTGCTGAAAATGCCATATTTAGCAGAGTTTACACTCTAGAGGCCACACTTTTAATCCAATCTATCTCAAACTTGCTCAGATTGTATATGACTATAAGAGTTCAGATGAGTTCGATTATGATTGAAATCAGACTAATAGGTCTAGAGTTATCTACCTTTGAATTGCTGAAAATGCCATACTTAACAATGTTTACACTCTAGAGGCCACAATTTTTATCAAATCATTCCTTAACTTGCTCAGATTGTATATTACCATAAGAGTTTGGATGAGTTTGATTATGGTTGAAATCGGACTTATAGGTCAAGAGTTATCTACCTTTGAATTGCTGAAAATGCCATATTTAACGGTGTTTACACTCTAGAGGCCACAATTTTTATCCAATCTTTCTTAAACTTGCTCAGATAGTATATTACCATAAGAGTTCAGATGAGTTCGATTATGTTTGAAATCAGACCAATAGGTCAAGACTTATCTGCCCTTGAATTGCTGAAAATGTCATATCTAACAGTGTTTACACTCTTGCAACTACAGTTTTCAATGGATTTCAATTATACTTGCACACAATGTATATAGCTATAAGTTCTCGAAGGAGTGCAATTATTGTTGAAATCTATTAATTGTGGCAAGAGTTATATGCCCTTGATATACTTTGAAATGCTAGGAAAGGCTTTGTTTCAGTATTATTTAGGCTCTAGTTATCTGCCCTTGATGTACTCTACTATACTAGAGTAGGTCGTATTCCAATGCTGTTTACATGCTATACTACAAATTTGAATGGATTTAGAATGAAACAGGAGAAATTCAAAGGTAAAGCTATCGGGCTTCATTACAAATGGTGAGCGATATAAGGGCCTTCAGGCCCTCTTGTTTAATCAGTACACATGGATTTGCAATTCATCGGCAGATCGCGGGTTAAATGGCCAACTTTAGAAGAAAGGAAAAATAATGCTTCAGTAATTATGCTATACAAAGTTTCAAATAACCTAATAGTTGTAGACCATAAACATCTACATCCATCCAGAAATCTCAACTTTGTCATACCTTTCTCTACTAGGACACAGTATCACTCAAACTCATTCTTTCCACGTACCATCAGACTTTGGAATAAACTACCACACAGCACGAAGGCCAGTGACAGTCTCACACGCTTCACTGCCAGCCTCAGATCTCACAACCCCTAACTGCATAAGTTGTTTTAAACTTGTTTAACCTCTGTTTATAATTGATCTTTCAGCTCTGCATTGTTTTTGGCCTAGGGCCCGTTAGGGCCCGTAAGGCCGTAGTCGGTATACCAACTTCGTCCTTCACGTAGCCGTCACGGCACACAACATTTATGCTGCTAAAACCCAAAAATACTTTATTCAGAAAAAGCTTGTGGCTTTCTTTTTACCTTATTCATTGAAACGCTACACAATATCATGAGAAAATAAAATCAGGCTGTGGATTTAAAAGGATAAATCAAGCTGACTCCGTTTTTATACAGCAGATTGAAGGCTCCCTCGGGGTGAACAAAAACTTTACATCAAAAACACCAAAATACCTTCTTTTTGGGGAAAGATTGTGGCCGTGTTTTTGCACTATTCGTTAAAAGCCTTAACAACCATGTGTAATCGACGTTTTTCGTGAATAAAACGATAATGGTTGTTTAAATATATGCATTAATCAAGCTTGTTGCGTTTTCGTCTTGAGAGTAAGGGCTATTAAAATAAGAAGGAATCCTATTGCCAATCGCCCATTTACCGCCTACCAGCGTTTAAACATAGTCCAGGTAGAACCGACAGCGGAGTGATTCCACGTAAAATAATCCCGAATGTTAAGTAGCCAATCAGAATGAAGATAGCTTCTTGATGTAAACACACTCCAGAGACCATGTCGATATCTAAGATAAATCATTGCACTATGCATCCATGTGTTAATTATGTAATTGCGAATAGCCCGTATGTATAATGGGGACTAGTAGTGAATTATCTACGCCTGATTCTACCGCTGGCAGCACCGTGGCACATTCTTTTGTTTATTACCTGTCAGGGCTGCCATTTCTCCGGATTTTTCCTAAATCTCCGGATTTTTCCCCAGTTCATGGTAGCTTTAAGCAGGCGCATTCTGCTTTACTTATAGCCTGCTTTAAGTAGTCGCATGTCAACAAAACAAGAAAATGGCCATGGGGTAAAGGTACGATTCGTTAAACCGCAATTGAAAGATGCAAATTTAGAAATCTTAGGATTTTTCATGTCAACTTATGGAAGCCCTGACCTGTTGATGCGCTGTGTAACCGAACACAAAATATATTAAATATCAACACAATCTACGAATCTACACCGATACATGTAACTGACAGAATCGAAACAAATTTCGGTTCTTTAACTAATTCCGAGTTAAAAATCGAATTCAGGTAAAGAAATGCCAGACTTTAACAAGTTTAAGAAGGAAAAGCGAGCTTTTCAAAAGGTATTTGTACAAACCGTAGCGTGTTTAGATCGAAAATGAATGTAGAAATACGACCCGGTGTTTACTGCAGGATAGTGTGAAGCCATTGGCGAAATGATTGAAAGAAGTTGTACTGGAATCATTAGATAACTCAATTAAACGCGTTATAAATACATGTATTTCACTCTGTGGTGGGCGGTGCTTTTGTTTTGGATCTGTGGTTTTTGGCGTCGCGGAGATGTAGAGACCCAAGTGTTTCATTGAGATCTTTATTATTATAATAAATTCGTCCCGGATAGCGAACCCGTTGTAATGAAGTTTATTATCATATATTTTCAGACTTTTTACCTGACGAGAAGAACAAAGTTGAGAACTTTCGGCCAACCTGGTGCTATGGAGCCTGATTTAATACAACGAGTCTGCGAGAACCAGACATATACTTCGAACTAAAGTTTGACGGAGTGAATCTGGACGAGGCCCTGAAAACAAGCCATCAACATAGCTACATGGAGTTCTGACATAATCATTATTTTGATGTACAGTAGAACCTCTGAAAACTAAACAATAAGTGTTAAAATACATATACATGTATATTTGTAACAGATGGTTGCTTAATGAGTTTAGGTAGTGTTGCACAAAGCCTTTATAGCATTCTGCATTCTTATAATGCTGCATTAGTGTTCAGTTTTAAGAGGTTTCAGAGTTTACTGAACATCATTTGATTTATTCATTGGATTTAATCAGCAAAAAGCAGAAGTGTAAATTGATATATAAGTATTTATTGTAATTTTCTAGGAACAAACATCATTTATGTAACAGAAGACAAAAATTGAAACACGCACAACTTAACACGCACCGGGTTGTTTTGTGAAACAATTGTCACTGTCATTGAAACAGATTGGGTCCAAATGAGACAATACGTATACTCAGTGTCTTATTTGGATCCAAACTGTTTGCCTATATAGCATGAATAACTCATTTTTTACTGCCACAAGTGATGTGCATTACAAAGGGTAGACCTTTCCAAGTACATGTAGTATACTGTAAAGAACTTTTCCATCACATGAGCTTAGATCCAGATCATACAGTTTCTATTTAATTGATCTTAGATCTACATTCGATTCATTATGGCTTTAACCCATTACTCCATCAATACACCTTTTTACGCCTTTAATTAATTCATCCACTGAAGACTGAAAATACTTTCAATTTATACTGTCTCAAATAAAAATCATAGGAAATATTTTCTATATTCTAGCAGATAATAGCTTAAAGCAGGCTGAAAGTAAAGCAGAATGCCCCTTAAGATGCATTCTCCTTTACTTTCATCCTGCTTTAAGCGGCCTTATATCTTCAAAACTAGAAACAGGGTAAGGAGTAATGGGTTGATTAACCCATGTGTGCGCATATCGCCCGACATTGTTGTCTTATCAGCTTTCTTTTATACAGGTTGCAGCTAAATGCACCTCAAACGTAATTAAAAAAGCTTTATACAAGACAGGAACTCAGTTCTGCACTTTGAGCTGCATTAAGCTACAACCTGTCTTCAGAGGACTTCAATCAATGGTCCCTCAAAATACAGCTACATATTCGAAATGAACATTTATCTTTCATTACAAAGGGAGCACTTAAGTGCACACATCAACTTTACCCAGAAACATTTACCTCTTGTGACAAGACCCTACTGGGGGTATGAATCACCATTTGTGATGGGTCTAGTTCTCTTTAAAAAAAATCACTAGTTTGTGAACGAGTTTTAAATACTTTATACTATATGCAAATTAACTTTTTAATACTTTGTATTATTTTTGTTGAGTAAATATATTGATATAATTTTCTGTCTTTCTCTTTGAAATTTCCCTCCTAGAACTATTACCAATATGGTTCTTCATCAACACTCTCACAGAGTAAACCCTCTCTATTGCAACCACTAAAGTGTGTTAATTATTTTGTGTTTAAGGCATGTGACAGATTAAAGCAAGATGAAAGAAAAACAGCAAGCTCATTAAAGAGATGTGTTTGATTTTCAACTTGCTGTTGTTTGACACCCCTCTTTCATACAATCAATTAGCCTTCTTTTTGGTGGTCATAAAAGGGAGGTTATTTCTTAAATCTAAATACAATGATTAAGTAGATAAACTCTTTACTCCATATATACTTATTTTCATGCAATCAATTTATTCCTCCAAGGAAGAAAATAGTTCCAATTTATAAAGTCATGGATAGGTATCATAAAAAATGTTTTCTATATTCTCACAGATAATAGCCTTAAACAGGCTAAAATAAAGCATTTTGCTTTACCTTCAATCTGCTTTAAGTTATCACCTGACTTCAAACCTTGAAACAGGCTATATAGTATAGGGCTAAAAGTATACAGAACAACAACAACGAAACCAGAAAACTATTTGCAAATAATGAAGATCCAGAGTTCTGAGCTGTTTGGTGTTCTAGCTTATTATGTAACTCTAAAAGAGATTGCCAAATGTTCATTGGTTGTAATATGTTATTGAATAACTCTGCTTTACTTTCAGTCTGCTTTAAGCAACAGTTTGTCTTCAATACTGCAAACAACTATGCATTAAATGGTTAGACATGTCGCATTTTGAAATGATACGAGATCTGAAATTACACAACATAAAGCAATCAAATATTTATGTCGGATGCTTGTTTTGTTTTTGTGCTATTCAATTGGTGATTGAAAATCTTTATCTCTTTCATCTTTCACCACTTCTGTTGCCATTTGGACATCTCCGGCAGGCTGGTCTCTAGCCCATGTTTGCACATTTCATCATATATTTTCTTTCGTTCATGCCTTGGCTATAGGTGTGAGCCTCCTCAGTGCTGGTACTCATCCTGGAATTAAAACACAGGACTAATATTAGTAACAACCCAAACTCGACATGCTTAAAAATTACCATTTCAAAACAAATGCAATACAATATAGATCTAATCTATTGCACAGGGCATGTAAAAATAAGCTCATATTTGAAGTACAGTAACACAAAACACGTTCAATTGTTTTACATATGCAATTTTACACGCAGAGTCGATAAAATATTTATAAAAATGATTAGTATTTAACCAAACACCGCACAACGAGTGTTGTCATGTCATGTTACCCCTGCCATATGTGTATACTATCGAAGTCTCCTTAAGTACTTTCACTTTCGCCACTACACATGGAAAGATGCTCATTCGATACACGTGCGTTTCACACCCTTACAACAACTACAAGTAATGCATTATATCAATGCTAACAAAAAATAACCAAATTTCGTTTCCTGAACTGAATCCTGAGTTGTGAAAATGCCTCTACAGTCTTCATACGACGGATAATTTCGAAATCGTCCATTATTTCTTTATTTCGTCCAGCCTTCATATGGCTAATAGATATACAAACCATTTTTCTGATCAGGGTCACTTTGAAAGTCGTCCCGGCACCTCTCTATCGGCATCCCTCTCTATCGGCATCCGGGTACTGAGAACAACTGTATGGCACAATATTGTGATTTTCTTAGTAGAAATTGATTTAAAAAAGAAGTTTTGTTTCTATATCATCACTACAATTTCTTAAGTTCATTAATCATGCCAGTCCCTAGGCCTTTAGCGCTTTCAGCGCTTTGATTCATTATGTTTACTATTAACACTGTCCCCGACCTCCCTGTCATTGTCAGAAATTGACAGTAGGGAGTAATAAATTAGAAGTAGAAGATAAAATGTTAGATTCTTAAAAATCGTAATTTACCTACATGTATGTAAATAGTATCTAACATTTTAGCTGCTTATGCGGGTTTTTTCTCCGCCGATGAAACAACGTTCGAATTTATATTGTTCAACAAACTACCACCAGTTTCATTAGGTGTTAGTTCCTTTTATATCAGATAGCTGACAACCGACGGTGTTCAACTTTTTATCGTTTTTCTGTCTCTTCCATGCTAAGATTGACATTTTGTTGCGAGGTTTTCAACCAAAACACTTTTCGGAGAACTTGGATTTATCGTCCATATATCAATGCAGATATAGATGTACAGTAAAACCTCAGAAAACCGAACACCCTCCGGACCAGGTAAAAAGTTCGGTTTTCTGAGGTGTTCGGTTTTCTGAGTGCTCATGAATCAGTGCTAACATTCAGGCTGAGGCATCTTCACAGACCGGATCTTTAACTCAATAACATGAACGTAACAGTGAATTGTCATCTAGATCAAAACTGTTAGATAGAATGATCAAGAATGAGAATAAACTTTCAATACGATCACGAATGAAGAACGTTCTTCAATCGTGATACGATAGAGCATTTTCATGTTAAAATTTAACAATTTACCGTCTTTTGCCGTGTATAATGTGCACTCTTGTATAATCTGCATTTTAAGGGTTAAATCACAGGATATAAAGTATTACCATAGGTTAGAAGCATCTGTGTTTTGAATAAACACTTCAATTTTTATATTGTCGCAGCCATTATAAAACGAAACAACCGCCATAGTTTTAACTTTTGATGGGCTTACTTTATTCGCATTTCGAGCAGCACATTATTCTACGGAAGTTCGTATATTCAGTATAATCAAGAACGTTTCCGAATTTGCGAATATGTCGCTAAAGGAAATTTTGCTGTGCAAATCGAGTGTCCGTGTTTTCGTTTTGCGTAGTTTATTAGATGATTTAATTGAGCGGTTGTTTATACAGTAAGACTTTGCTTCTACAACACATTCATTCAGTACGCCATTGCAAACAATGATTATGAAATATAACTGGGTTATTTCCTTTCTTTCTGTCTTCAGACTGCCTTACTGAACTTTTATAAATTTGAATTCTAAACAGTAAAGTGTACCGACGTACTCCGAAACAAACTACGAATAATGGAACGCATTTTTTGTTGCTGTAGCATTGTCAGATTGGAGCCTTATTTTAATAAGCAATCAAGTGTCACAACCGTGAAATACCCGTGTCATCTCCAATAAACACCCCACCCATTACGCAATCTTAACACATACGCTAAGTGTCCCAGATGTGTTTGACCGTCGACTCGGTTGAATAAATTTTCCATGATCGCAATGGTGACCTGAGGCAGGAACGTAGATTATCTATAATATACGTTCCTGCCTGAGGTGACAAATACAGTGGATGTTCGGTTTTCCGAGTTAATTTTATGTGTATCTGAACATTTTGGGGCCGAGAAATTCGTTCGGTTTTCGGAATTCTGAGGTTCCGGTTTTCTGAAACTTACTTATGGTTAAAATAAGAAGGAAAAAAATCGGGACCGGACAGAAAGTTCGGTATTCCGAGGATTCCGGATTTCTGGGACTCCGGTTTTCCGAGTTTATACTGTATATGCGAGTGCGTAGTAACCTCCCTTTGCTAACGGTGCGCAAGTAAAAAATTACCATACGATAAAACGAAGCTTCATTACGAGACCGCAAATCAATAAAATTTGACATGTCGCGGTTGACTATTTGCAAATATCGGTATGACAAAAACTCGGCTTTTGAATTGATACATGCGTCCCCGAGAATTTCTCGCGTACACAGTACCTCAATATTTTGAAATTAACGCGTACACGGTCAAAAGGTTCGCGTATTTCACTGAGTACGCGGGCTTATCTGGAGCCCTGTTGTCGCATTATTATTTAAGTGTTTCCTATATAACAGCTCACACTGTTGATTATTCATAGATTCTTTCAGAAAGTGTCATTGATTTTCAAACAGTTTGTATCTAGATGAAGCACTCACTTTCAGCTGGTAACTCTGGGTTTTTATCTCGACTCAAATTGTTTGCAACATTAAATTAACTCTTTGCATGCTGGGAAATTTTTTTCATTGCAACATTTGTCTGCTATTGTTCTAAAAATAGAATATTCTAAATTTATTTTCCGAAAAACATAGTCAGAGTGTCAAACAGTTGGGATCCTGATGCGGCGTCTCATCTGGATCAAAACTGTTTGCAATGGCAATCACTGTGGCGGATATATCCGCCACTAAAAGGGTTAATGATTTTATCCCAAGTTTCTCTGCAGCATATACACCAAGTTAACCTCCACATTGCAGACTCTGAAAGTGTTATTCAAGTAATGACTAGTTTGCATTATGTAAAGTACTTGTATCTCAAGGGATTTATTTCGATAATAATTTTGAAAAGAATCCTCTGATCTGGGTCTACACTGTTTCCATATTGTGTTCATACTTTTTTCACACACAATAAGGGTTAAGAGACATTTGCATGCAGTGCTAAGTAGGTGTGACACATCACTGTCAGTGTTTTCCTGGTTCCAACACATTACTCCTTATAGATAAGTATTTTTACACCTTTAATTCATTCCCCCACTGAAAAAAAGAGTCACTTTATATTTTCATGAATTATTGTACTAGAATCACGCTATGGGTTAAAAACCCTCTAAACCGGAAACCCCTCTAAACTGGATGTTTTTAGCTCACCTGAGCTAGCTCAGGGTGAGCTTTTGCAATACTTGAATGTCCGGCGTGCGTCGTTCGTCGTCAACAATTTTAGTGTTTACACTCTAGAGGCCATAATATTTATCCAATCTTTCTCAAACTTGTTCAAATTGTATATTACCATAAAAGTTCGGATGAGTTAGATTATGGTTGAAATCTGATTGATAGGTCAAGAGCAATCTACCTTTGAATTGCTGAAAATGTCATATTTAAGGGTGTTTACTCTCCAGGGGTCACAATGTTTATCCAATCTATCTCAAACATGCTCAGATTGTATATAACCATAAGAGTTCAGATGAGTTCGATTTTGGTTGAAATCAGACCAATAGGTTGAGAGTTATCTACCTTTGAACTGCTGAAATTGTCATATTTAAGGGTGTTTACGCTCTAGAGGCCACAATTTTTATCCAAGCTATCTCAAACATGCTTAGATTGTATATAACCATAAGAGTTCAGATGAGTTCGATTTTGGTTGAAATCAGACAAATAGGTTGAGAGTTATCTACCTTTGAAATGCTGAAAATATTTAAGGGTGTTTACACTCTATAGGCCACAATTTTTATCCGGTCTTTTTCAAACTTGCTCAGATTGTATATGAACTTAAGAGTGCAAATAAGTGTGATTATGGTTGAAATCGGACCTATAGGTCAAGAGTTGTCTGCCCTTGAATTGCTGAAAATGCCATATCGAACAGCGTTTACACTTTTGCAACTACAGTTTTGAATGGATTTTGATTTTACTTGCACACAAAGTATATACCTATAAGTTCTCAAAGGAGTGCAATTATTGTTGAAATCTAATCATTGTAGTTATCTGCCCTTGATATACTTTGAAATGCTAGAAAAGGCTTCATTGTAGTATTGTTTACTGGCTCTAGTTTTCTGCCCTTGATGTACTCTATCATACCATACTAGAATTATGAGGTTGTATTCCAAAATTGTTTACATGCTATACTACAAATTTGAATGGATTAAAAATTAAAAATGATGAAACAGTAAGATAAAGCTATCAAGCTTCAGTACAACAGGTGAGCGATATCAGGGCCTTCAGGCCCTCTTGTTGTTGTCCCCACACATGTCCGGTTTAGAGGGGTTTCCCTGTAGTATAATGTACTCACCTTTTACGTGAACTGTTAACAAAAGAGCTACTTCTTCCGAATTTCAACATATTAGTGTGCTGTGATGTTTGGTTTTTATGCCATCGGCACCTATAGTCTAGATGCGGGAAACATTATTACCAGGCATAATATAGTGAATTCCCTGTCAGATCATCTATGTTAAGGCATAATTTAAAAAAGGGGCTAAATAAACTATTTGATAATGGAGGAAACAGCGGATATCTCAAAAGACAAAAGGATTTTTAATAGTTTGGATCCTGATCAGGACATTTATTCACTTGGTATCTTAAATCTTGATTCAAAGGGTTTACAAAATATATACTCAAGTGAAGTTAAATTAATCCCTTCACCCGCCTTACCCCAAGTACAATAGTTATTTACAAATGCAGTGCCATTAGGATACAAACTCTCTGATGCAATAAACATGTATAAGGCAATTTACCTTAAGTTTATATTTTAAAAAGTAAAGCAGACAGCAATTAACATTTAAAGCAGATGGCATCATGACTGTGTATGGGCTAAGGTGAGAGAAGTGTTAGACTTTGGAACAGTGATTGCCTAATACTGGTCTGGTTTGTTGATTTGATGTGTTCAGAATTGAAGCTGGCAGTTTGGAGGCGTTTGTGTTTAGTAGGAGAGGAAAATGTTATCAGACAGGCAAAAACCAGGACAGACTGTAAATTATAGAATTACATTGATTTCCTGCCATATGGGAATTTTTCTGTATGTACCAGAAAGTTTGAGACGTAGACTGAAACTGTGAAACTGTAGAATCACACAATAACGAACAGTCATAATTTCTTATGAGCTGTCATATTTCATTAACAGTAAAACCTCTCTATTATGGCCACTAAAACATAGGTTAATTGCTGGTATAAAAGACAAGTGACAGCTTAAAGCAAGGTGATAGTGAAACAGAAAGCTCCTTCAGGAGCTTTCTGTTTCACTGTCACCTTGCTTTAAGCAGTCACCTGCCTTGAACAAGCAATAATTAACCAAATTTAGTGGTCGTAATAAGGAGGTTTTACTGTAGTTTGTTTTCAGTGTTTGGGAAAGAGTGATACTTAACCTTTTGAACCCTTGTCATGCATATATACAAGTACTTTGGCAATAGTGTGTCTGTGAAAAATACAGTTGCCCTATGAAAACAGTGAAGACCCAGATCAGAGGGCTCCTAAAGTAACCCCTCAGGGTTGCACTGTTTGTTAGATAGTAATAACAAAACACCTAGTCCTAAATAGTCAAACATTGACTAGACTAAATTGGAAACTGAAATTACATGTATACATTTGAGGTTTCAAGGAGGAAAGGATTAGAGCAGGCTGAATGTAAACAGGGCTCCAGATAAGAGGTAGTTATTTCAACAAATCAAACATTTTCTCACTTATTCAGCACCAAATCCTATGGTGTTACTACTCATTAGAATCGTCTCTTCGAGACGATTCTAATGAGTAGTGACACCATAGGGTTTAATTCTGAAATAAAGATTTTAGTTTTTGAAAAACTACCCTTATCTGGTGCTCTGATGTAAAGCAGATGAATTATCTTCCTAAAGGGAGAGTTTGGCCCAATCGGCAGCTTACTTAACTCATTAACGCATAAATACACCTTTTTACGCATTTAATGTATTTCTCAACTACAGAAAATGATTTTATATTATTCAATCATGAATGTCTGAAACAAACTATTTTTATATCTTATAGCAAATGGTGGCTTAAAGCAGGCTGAAATTAAAGCATAATGCGTCATGAGGCGCTTTCTGAAGGGGCATTCTGCTCTACTTTCAACCTGCTTTAAGTGGTCACCTGTCTTCAAAACTGAGACGAGGCTATGGGGTAATGGGTTAATCCATTTTCTCCTAGCCTGTATCTAGTTTTGAAGATAAGGGAAAACTTAAAGCAGGTTGAAATTAAAGCAGAATGTGCCTTAAGGCACATTCTGCTTTACTTTCAGTCTGCTTTAGGCTACCATCTGCTAGTGTATAGAAACTATCTATTAAGAAATATATTCATGACTGTATAAATGGAGCTGTTTTCTTCAGTGGAGATATAAATTAATGACGTCAAAAGGAGTATTTATAGGGTAATGAGTTAAATAAGACACCAAAACTTGTTCACCCTTTGACAATTCTCCTGTTGTTAGCATCTGTATATCCTGAGACTTAAATGAAAACAATTATTGAAGGAGCTGTCTGATCAGGGTCTGCACTGTTTTCTAATAGGATCTGTCTGACATGAGTCCGCACTCCCTTCGTGAAATTTGACATGTTTTATATTGGCTTACTATTTACTTTCAGTTCACAGAGGAGAAATTGGGGTCTGCAGAGAAGACAGAGTTAGATGCTCACTTTGAGAACCTCCTAAACAGATCTGAGAAAACACGAGTATGGACGGAACGTATGCTGAAGCAGACAGAGGCTCTGTTACAACCAAACCCAAGTAAGCCAGGCAGATTTTCAGGCTTTTTTCAGGGCCTCAGATATGTCAGGGAGTAAACTGAACAAACCCAAAATGTTCTCATTTATTTCAGCACTACTCAATGAGAATAGGGTTTAATGCAGAAAGTAGAGTTTAACTTTTGAAATACTTTCATTATCTGGAGCTCTGACTTTTGGGCTAAATTGTGACCACATTCATTGCCTTTCTCTGAATATATAATATCAGTGCTCCAGATAATTTTTGCATGCAATGAGTACGTACTCACACTATTTTCACTTAAATGCTGAAAATCAAAATCAAATGCTGAAAATCTACGGAGAATACGAACAATGGAAAACTTTAACTAATGTAGGCATGTGCACACTTTTAAATATGTGAATGCCATCATCTGAGCAAGACATTGGGCCATATGTGCATTCCTGTTCATGTTTGAACACACTGCTGGTGCTCTTTAATACCCATGCCTGTCAACAGTATTTCTTTGCACGATTCTTTGAGCCTTCAATGGCCAACAAGGTGTCTACCTTTCCTTCAATGCATATAGGACATTTCAATACTGTGTCTCGATCTTGTCCCTTTATAGTTGATATTTAAGCAGGGTTATGCCAAGATTCTTTTTTTTTTCATTTACCTGAGCGCCATTGTGTTTTCTTTTGAAAAATTGTGCGGATTTTTCTACACTTGGGTTGCCCTCGCTAACGACGCTATCAATAAACACTCAATGATAGATTTGAATACCCGCTCACGGCATCCTCGCATTTTTCAAATTGAATAGTATAGGCGTTTTATCGTAACTTTTTATGTCGACTAACACCAGATGACGCCATCATAACATGTTTTTCTGCCGACGCTTGCAATGACAATTTCGTCCCATAATGTTTCGACCCGTACCTCGTTGCCGGGGTTCGACTAAGTGGGCGTGTTTATACGAGTCTCCGAGTATTTTAGTTTTAAAGTACACCAAATTCACAATCCTTTCTGAAAGGCTACGGAATCGAGATAAACCGGCCGATCCAATGTTGCAGTTTTTTTTAAGTCCAGGCGAGACTGAGGCGAGACACTGCGGGTCCGAATGTAATTAAAACAGCGAACGGTGTTAGGGTAAACATTCCACTTAAAATACGGACTGGTTTGAAGTTATTTTTCTAAGTAAAGAACGAAGTTTTAACCCATCAAACACACCAAACTGAAGCCAATTCTACCGTTTGTTTCTTATTCACGGTCTTTTTCCCCGGACAGTAAACTCACAACTTAACATTTGAAATGCGTACGCAATTTTCTTTGTGCGTTTTTGTACGCCTGGATTGTCATTTCAAATGCGTTTCTCTCCAAAAAATATGCTTAAAAACGCACATACGCACCTTATCTGGAGCACTGTAATATTCTTTAACAATGTCCCTATCAGAGATGTTGATATTTATTTTATAGAGCAAAATCAATTTTCTATTCCTTCAAAGATGAATAAGCCACTTTTCTCTCATCTTTCTTTTAGCCTGTTTCTAATTTTGAAGACAGGTGTACATTAAAGCAGGTTGACAGTTAAGCAGAATGCACTTTAAAGCCTGCTTTAAGCTACCATGTAGGATATGGAAATATTTCTAATGGTGCATATTCATGATTGTATCAAGTGGAATTCATTTCTTCAGTGGTGGAATAAATTAAAGGTGTAAAAAGAGGATATTGTATGAGTGCTCATTATTTATCATTTTTAATAAACGAGTTGACTAAAATAATATGATGCGAGCCTTGGGGAGCGTCATATTCATTTTAGTCAACGAGTTTATTAAGAATGATAAATAATGAGCACGAATGTGATATTCTATTTATCACATAAGCACCTATAAAATTAATTGAAGCCGTAGTTTGTAGACCCTCCGCTATATAGAATTTCCGCCAAACGTAACATTGCTTACGTTAACGTCATAGTAAATGACGTTATCTGGCGTCCCGCTACATGCAGCGCTTGTGGACGAACAAGTTTGACCGGAGCCCAAAACACGATATTCCACTAGTGGATTACGATATTTATACAATCGCTTTATGCAACTCCCAGACCGCAAATTATGTGATAAAAAGGGGTATTTGTGGAGTAATGGGTTCAGCAGTCACCTACTGGGCTTTCTGCATGACTTTTATCCTGCTATTGAAGAAGTCACTAGTTCTCATAGATGTTCATGTTTCTTCAATTAGTGGTAAATGTTCAACACAAGTTTGATATTTACTCGAGTCTGCCATAAGTTGATTACGAAAAATCCTAAGATTTCCAAATTTTCTATTTTTCAAGCGTGATTACTTAAAGCAGGTTGAAAGAAAAGCAGAATGCCCCTTAAGGCGCATTCTGCTTTACTTTCAGCCTGCTTTAAGCTACAAACTGCTTGGATAAAAATCCAAAGATTTATGAAAAATCTTGAGAAATGGCAGCCCTGTTAACTCTTTCACACAAGGTATATCAAACTGGCTAAAATAAGCATCTATCATTTGAAATTGAAGTATTACATTTGCTACTAAAATATAGAAACAGGAAAGAGTGTACATGCATGTCAGACAGATTCTATAAGAAAACAGGACAGACCCTGATCAGACAGCTCCTAAAGAAGAAGCTGTCTGAACTCGTTCTACACTGGTTTTAAAAAGCTCCGATATATACGCTGATAGCAGGAGCAAGATTAATTTCTGAAATATATTACGAGTTTAATAGTTTAAAGGAAGGTTCATTTAGGTATAATAACTTTCTTAATTGCTGAATAGTTATACCAATTACTGCTTAAATTAGACCTAAAGATGCATTTACAAATTGGTTAGATCCGGATCAGACATCAAGCAACACAACTCCTTATCTGGTTCCAAACTGCTTGATATTAAGTTTTATGTTTCTAAAGTTTAGAATATATATGAACTTAATTTTAACAATTTTGCAAACTACATTTTTTGAAGTAGACAACAATTTGGCAGGACAAGGGTTTAACACTATTGAAACAGCAGGAGAGATTCTGGTTGATATTTCCCACCTCATGATTTTACCCTTTCTATGCTGGAAACCAGTGTATGTATATTTTGCAAACGGTGTAGATCCTGATTAGAGGGCTCCGTAAGGAGCCCTCTGATCAGGATCTGCACTGTTTATTTTAGAATTTTTATAAAATGTTTGCTAAAATCAGACCTAAATATCAAACTGGTTGTTTTCAAAAGAGGAAAAGTCCATTTAAAAACGTTTGGCGTAAAAAGGTTAAAGTGAGTTGAATTGCATGCATGATAAATGACTTTTCAATGTGCAGCTTTGCAGGAGTATGTGCACTTTAGGTAAATTGGGTCACCCGTTCGCAATACGATCCCAGTTTCGGTTTTCAGGAAAAGTGCATTTGGTTCATGGCAAAATTAAGGACCATGAGAAATATTTACTCATTGATGGTGCTTGAGATAAATTGAACCCTTCCCCTTATGGAAACAACATTTCACCCCTTTGCTTATCTCTCATAGAACTTATGCCTTTTCATGACTTTACCTGTTCTCTTAATCTATAGCCTTTTCCTAGTTTTGAAAACAGGTGACCTCTTAAAGCAGGTTGAAAGTAAAGCAGAATATGCCTTTTTCCTAGATTTGGAAACAGGTGACCTCTTAAAGCAGGTTGAACGTAAAGCAGAATGTGCCTTAAGGCACATTCTGCTTTACTTCCAGCCTACTTTAAGCTGTAATCTGCTAGTAAATAGAAAATATTTTTTATGGTTCATATTCATGACTGTATAAAGTGGAAGTATTTTCTTCAGTGAAACAATAAAAATAAGGCGCAATGGGTAATGGGTTATGAAATTGTTTTACCCCTATCAAGGCGAATGAGCCATCAGAAACTTTTTTTTCCTACATTTCGACAGGTGGGTACTTATCGCTTTACTCCATAGTCTCTTGACATGTGACCACTAAAAGCAGGTTGAAAGTAAAGCAGAAAGTACCTTAACTTCTGCTTTTGCTTTACTTTCAGCCTGCTTTAAGCTACCATCTGCTAGAATATAGAAAATATTTCTTATGATCATATTCTTGATTGTATAAATTGGAGCTATATTCTTGATTTGTGTATAAATTGGAGCTATTTTCTTGATTTGTGTATAAATTGGAGCTATTTTCTTCATTGGTGAAAAAATGCATCAAAATGTGTATCTATGGAGTTAAGGATTAAGGTTTATTTAGTCTAAAAGAGATTTCCAGTTTGGTGATAGCCTGCTTTAACTCTTTCACTCAGTAAGTGGTTTTCATACGTAGGCGATTAAAACTACCTTTTCATGCTTCCACCATTTCCTGGTAAAGATCGATAGGAAAAATTTCAGTGGCTGCTTATAAAGCAAATTGAATAAAATACATTGTAGTTTCATGAATATATTTTCTATTTTATTTCCTAGAATATTGTAGCTTAAAGCAAACTGAACGTAAAGTAGAATGTGCCTTAAAGCACATTATGCTTTGCTTTCTACCTGCTTTAAGTGGTGACCTTAGTCTTCAAAATTAGAAACGGGTTAAAAAAGAGGTTTCTGTAGTACTTTAAGCCAACTTTTAACAGCCACATGTACCTGCTTTAACCATTGAAAACAAGCTACATGTACAGGTTAGATGGTTAAGTCTTAATATAACACCATGGACCTGTTTAGAATATACACATTACATTTGCAATCAGTATAGACCTAGATCACAGGGCTCCTATATGAGGAGTATATAACAGTATTTATTAAACTACCCAGAATTCCAAATACTGACTGGATCACATTTTGGTAATTGAAACTATCCACAAGGGAATTCAATAACCCACAAGAGTTACTTAGTGTTAGATGGTTAAGGCAGAAAACGCCTACAGTGTGATGCACTGAAAGCAATCTTTTCTTTTAGAGACTTTACTGTTTAACCCTTTACCCAATAGAAGCGCCTTTTAGCGAATATAATTTATTCCTCCGCTGAAGAAAATAGTTCAAATTTTATCAGTCAAAAATATATATTCTAGCAAATGAACGCTTAAAGCAGGCTGAAAGTAAAGCAGAATGCACCTTAAGGCGCATTCTGCTTTACTTTCAACCTGTTTTAAGAAGTCTCCTATCTTCAATACTAGAAAGAGACTATCAGGTAAAGGGATAGAAGATGTTTTGTTGCAGGAAAGTAAAGTTGCTATAAAGTCTGTCTGTAATGACTTGTCACAGCTGTTGTTCAGAAGGACACGTCCATAAACTATAGTTTTAATGTTTGTTTTGCAGGCCTATGTCTTTTGAAAGACAGGGTACCAGATAAGGGGAGTATTTCAAAAATTGAAATCTTTATTTGGGTATTAAATCCTGTGGTGTCACTACTCACTAGATGTAGAATTGTCTCTTTGAGATGATTCTAAGTAGTAACAATATAGGAGTTTGTGCTGATATGGGGGAGAAAAAGCTGAATTTGTTCATTTTACTCTCTTTATCTGGAGCCCTGAAGAGATTGGTAGCTTGACAAGTGACTGCTTAAAGGAGACTGCCACAGGGAGAATCTTGCTTTAAGTATAAGCCATGTATGTCTTAAGCACTTACAACATGCTATGAAGGAAAAGGATAAAGAAAGATACAAGTCAAACTTCTTCTGGAGCTTTCTACTTTACTTTTATCTTGCTTTAAGCTAGTTCCTAAACCAGCGTGTCCTTTGTGTGGTTGTTATATAGGTGAGAATATTGTATAATAAAAATTGAAAGAAAATAAATTTGCTATAAATTCTGCTCCAGCTGCTTAATGTATAGGATAAGCATGACTCCAGATGAGGTGGAAACTAAAATAAAAAATAAACATTTTCATAATTCTCAATATTTCACTAACATACTATGTTGTGACTGCTCAATAGAGTCATCTCTTTAACTCTATGCACGCTAGCGGCGGATATTATCCACCACAGTGATTGCTTTTGCAAACAGTTTGGATCCAGATGAGACGCAACGTAATGCGGCGTCTCATCAGAATCCAAACTGTTTGCCATTTTGACCCTGAATTAAAATGAAATTTTGAAAATGCTAATTTTAGAACGATAGCAGATGACAAATTGTTGCAGATGACAAAATTACCCATCATGCAGAGATTCTAGTGAGTAGTTACAGCATAGAGTGTAGTGTAGCACAGAGAATTTGCACTGTAAAATTCTAAACATTGGGACACTCTGTATTACTGTTGTAACTATCTTCAAATTTAACCCTTATCCTGCGGCGATGTCGTCTGCTTCGAAATTGTCGTCTGCAAAGTTTGTTAAATATAGATTTATACATTTTGTAAGTAAAGAAGCCTAAAGAAGAGTGTCAAACAGTTTGGATCCAGATCAGACGCCGCGTTACGTGGCGTCTGATCTGGATCTAAACTGTTTGCAAAAATCAATAGCGGCGTCTGATCTGGATCTAAACTGTTTGCAAAAATCAATAAAGTCGCGACCAGCAGGCAAAGGGTTAAACTAATTACTTTTAGCACACAGTAATTTGTCCAGAAGATATGCAAACTGAATGGCAAACAGTGTAGACCCTGATCAGACTCCTATATCTAAGGAGAAGTCAGGGTCTGCAATGCTTGCTCAGGCCTGTCTGTTTCAATACTATTGTAATACTGTCCTTATCTGAAGGTTCAAGCCCTGAACAAAACGTCAATAACAGTTGTTGCAGTGTTTGTTTTGCATCTGAAAGAGAGAATGACAACCAGATGATTCATTGAGAAAAAATATCGTAAAAGAGAGAATATTTCAGGATAAATAAAAACTGTGCTTGTTTTATGAAGAAGCTTTTAGATGTGATTGTTGATAAATCAGACACTCTCTGGAACATCCCTAAATCACATATTTATTTCTCCATTACATATAATTTAGATATACATGTATAAGCATGTACAGTGTTCCTTCCCTACAATGGGCTTCCAAACAACGACTCCCTCCTTAAAACGACCCTTGTCGCAGTACCCTAAACAAGACAATTATAAATGTCTAAAGCTTTAACTGCTGCAATATCTGCTTAAAATTGTTGTCTGCTGTTTTCTCAAAGTTACATATAAGTGGACAGTTTGATAGAATGAATATATCTATGAGTTACAAATAGCTTGTATCCAAATCAGACTCTGCGTTACGCTGCTTCTGATCTGGATTCAAGCTGTTTGCAAAATAATGTAAGCCAAGTCTCAATGTTCCCTCCCTATAACGACTCCCTTTGAACAACACACACAATCTGGGTGTAGTCTACACCCAGATTGTGTGTGTTGTTCGAAGGGACAGTAGTAGTAGAGAGGGAGCACTGTACACCATTTGGACACACTGACATACCAAATCCTTGCTGACTGGTCACAAAAACACTGCTGCAATACCATTTTAACCAATTACTCCATAAAACCAATTTTTTTTTTACATCTAATCTTTAAGTGTTATTTCACTGAAATAAATTCTGCATCATGTACAATCATGAATTATGCACAGTGCCACCATAAGATTTTTTTCTGCATGCTAGTAGATGGTAGCTAAAAGCAGGCTGAAAGTAAAGCAGAATAGGTCTTAAGGTGCATTCTGCTTTACTTTCAACCTGCTTTAAGTAGTCACTAGTGTTCAGGCTGTGGGTAAATAGCTTAGGTTAAAAGGTGGTTGTTTTATTTTTCAATTTAAAAATAAAAGAAACAGGACACTGATTTAGTATCTAAAGAAACTGGTTTAATGGTAATTCTTTAACCCTTTACTCCATATTAAGCCTTCTTCTAGTATTGAAGATAGGTGACCACATAAAGCATATTGAAAGTAAAGCAGAATACATTCTGCATTAATTTCAGCCTGCTTTAAGCTAAACATCTGCTAGGATACAGAAAGAGTGTTTTGGCGCATTCAGTTTGTTCCTCCACTGAAGAAATTAGTTTCAATTTATACAGTCATGAACATAAATATTTTTTTATTTCCGAGCAGATTGTTGCTCAAAGCAGGCTGAAAGTAGAGCAGAATGTGCCTTCAAAACAAGAAATATGCTTTGCAATGAGGTAAAGGGTTAAAAAAAATAGACTTAATTGGAGACAGGAATTGTCATTTGAAAGTGTCAGGGTGAATGATTACAGTGGAGAATGTGTTATTCTTTCCCGTTTAAATGCAAACGCAAAGCGCTAAAACGTAGAAAAGAACAACTTTTGGACAATTCTGATATTTCATGTTTATCTTGGTGACAAACAGTTTGGAGCCTGATCAGACGCCGGGTTACCCGGCGTCTGATCTGGCTCCAAACTGTTTGCACTGCAAATAATAGTTTTAGCCTAAAAGCGTTTATTGGGAGAGAATAACACATTCTCCACTGTATGAGTTAACAGTATAATGGTGGGAGAAAATCCGGAGAAATGGCAGCCCTGATAATGGTGGGTGTTGCTATAAAGCGAAGGGTTAACCTGTTACTCTACAAATTGTTTCTAGTTTTTAAGACTGATTGCCACTTAAAGCAGGTTGAAAATAAAGCAGAATACACCTGTAAAGCAGCAGTCTGCTTTAGTGTCCACTTGTTTTAAGCTTTCATCTGCTAAGATATAGCAAATTTTTCTTATGATACATATTCATGACTGTATAAGATGAAACTATTTTCTTCAGTGGAGGAGTAAATTAACCCATTACCCAATAGCCTGTTTCTAGTTTTGAAAATAGCTAGGTGACCACTAAAAGCAGGTTGAAAGCAAAGCAGAATGCACCTTAAGGCCCATTCTGCTTCACTTGCAGCCCGCTTTAAGCTACAATCTGCCAGGATATAGAAAATATTTCTTATGGTGCATATTCATGACAGTATAAATTGGAACTTTTTTCTTCAGGAGAAAACTAAATAAAAGGCGTAAAAAGGCATATTTATGGGGGAATGGGTAAAAGGTTAAAAAGCATATTTATGGGGTAATGGGTTAAACCTTTAAAACTGTTATCATGACACTTAAGCTTGAAATGCAGAAATTATTTTGATCTTTCTTTTCAGACATTCGAATGGAAGAGTTTTTCTATGAGAAGTTAGACAAGAGGAAACGAGATCGTAACAATGCCTATGAGACGCTGGGTGGCATTATGGTAGATACTGGTAATGAGTTTGGTCCAGGAACAGCTTATGGTGAGTTCAAATCATTAATCTTGTCTTGTCTAACAATGATACCAGTGATTTAGGTCTACAGGGGCCTATGTGTCTGACGGTAACGTTGTCTTGGACATTACTCTTTGCATGCTGTGTAATTTTTTCGTCTGCTATTGTTCTAAAAATAGATTTTTTATCAATTTCTTTTCAAAATAGGGTCAGAGTGTCAAACAGTAAACAGTTGGGATCCTGATGATGCGTTACGCAGCGTCTCATGTGGATCCAAACTGTTTCCAAAGAAAAGGTAATCACTGTGGGTCATATATCCGGTGCTAGCATGGTAAGAGTTAAGTAATCAATTAGTCCACCATAGTTGTATTAGTCCTGTAGCGTGTTCAGTAAAGAAATCGATGGCTGTCGATGGCCATCAATTGCAAGTTGGCTACCGGTCTGAAATACAGTGAGGAACACGTAATTCTTTTGTTCAAACACAAACGCATCGCAATGAAATAAAGAAAATGACAACATTTTGACAATTCAGACTACCAGTTTCAATCTGAGTGGCAAACAGTTTGGAGCATGATCAGACGCCGGGTTACCCGGGGTCTGATCTGGCTCAACACTTTTTGTAATGAAAATAATCTGAAAACAAAACACAACACACACACACACACACAAATGAATAGAATTGCAATTTCTTCAAAAATTGATTGGTTTTAATCTGAGTGGCAAATGATACGAATCTCATACACACCACACAAAAATGTCTTTGCATATTAGATAAGTTTCAATGTGAATGACATTTGGATTATGTTCGGACACTGGATCATTTGGTGCTTTATCTGGTTTGAAACTGTAAGCATAACCGGGGTTATTTGGAAGGAAGACATTATCTCAACTATACTCTGCACGCGGGGCACAAACTGCTAACCTAAACAGCAAACAATGGTAATTGAACACGCTACAGCTCATGGTAGTGGATATGAAATCTGTTTCGGGAATTTTCATGTGAGGAAATATTCCAAGATGAAAAGAAGAAACTTTACCCTCACAGATTACCCTTCAGCCTGATTCTAGTTTTGAAGACAGGCGACCACTTAAAGCAGTTTGAAAGTAAAGTAGAAATTTAGCAACTTAATAACAAACCTTGATAGGTTAAGGCATTGTTTAATGGGTTCTGTTGACAAAAAGGATTAACCCATTGCTCAAAGGATATGCCTTTTTACCCCTTCAATTAATTCCTCCACTGAAGAAAATAGTTCCACTTTATATAGTCATGAATATACATCATAAGAAGTATTTTCTATATTATAATAGATACAGGAAGTAGCTTAAAGCAGACTGAAAGTAAAGCAGAATGCTCCTTAAGGAGCATTCTGCTTTACTTTCAATCTGCTTTAAGCAACCATTTATTTGTCTTCAATACTGAAAAAGCTATGGGGTGAAGGGTTAAAAGAGTTATACAAAATTTGTGTTCTGCCTGTAGAGATACGAGGATTTGTCTAGCACCCTCTCTGTGGCCATTGTCTGCAGCAGTCTCTGTTTGCCTACGTCTCTGTCTCGCTTGATAATGAATTAATCACTTGCAGCAGACCAAATTAATTCCAATGTCAAGTGATCTGTCTTTATTGTAAGCATTAATCAGCCCCTGCACAGTTAACCCGTTACCCCATAGCTTGTTTCTAATTTTGAAAATAGCTTATCACTTAAAGCAGGTTGAAAGTAAAGCAGCATGTGCCTTTAAGGCACATTCTGCTTTACTTTCAGCCTGCTTTAAGCTACCATCTACAAAAATATAAAAAATATTTTTGGTTCATATTCATGACCGTATAAAGTGGAATAATATTCTCCAGTGGAGGAATAATTAAATGCGCTAAAAGGCACTTCTATGGGGGAAGGGATAACCCTCTGCTTAATGACCAGTCAGTTTAGGATCATGCAGATAGCTAATGACAGGTGGCTAAATAATTCATGACAAAAGTCATCCAAAAAGCTACTCGTGAAGAAAATCATTATCATATTATACGGGGTAAATTAGAGACAGTATGGTCTTATTGATGATAGGTTTTTGAAGGGTAAAACTGTTGAGGAGTTAATTAAGGTAGCAGAGAACTCATTCGTCAGATTTGTATTGTAAACTTATAGAGGTGGTAATATGGTCCGTTAATGCATAGCTACTTACAGTGGAGAATCTGTTATTCTTTCCCAATAAACGCGTTTACGCTAAAACTATTATTTGCAGTGCAAACAGTTTGGAGCCAGATCAGACGCCGGGTAACCCGGCGTCTGATCAGGCTCCAAACTGTTTGCCACCAAGATAAACAAGAATTATCAGAATTGTCCAAAAGTTGTTCTTTTCTACGTTTTAGTGCTTTGCGTTTGAGTACGTTTGCGTTTAAACGGGAAAGAATAACAGATTCTCCACTGTATATGCATGTTAGGCACATTCTGCTTCACTTTTATTGAAGTGGTCACTCTTCTTCAAAACTAGAAATAGGCTATTGGGTAAAAGGTTAACTCTTTTAACATCATAGACCTGTTTAAAATGTATTCGTAACATTTTCAAACATTGTAGACCCAGATCAGAGGGCTCCTATAGGAGCCCTCTGATCAGGGTCTACACTGCTTGCTATTTAGAGCAGTATTTATTAAATTACCCAGAACTCCAAGTAGGCTGGTTCATGCTGTGGCAACTATAAAAGATCCACATGGGAACCTAATAACCCACATGAGTTACTTAGTGTTGAAAGGGTTTAACAGCTCACATGAGAAGGCTTAGTGTTTGGGCCACCTGTTCATGTATTGGTATTCCTGACTCACAGGCAGGTTGGGGATCTGTATTGTATCCTGTGTCATGCAATATTGAATAGCCAGGGATCAACAAATCATTACTTCTCTCACAGATGGTAGAAAGCAAAGAGAACATGTGTTGACACATTTGCAAGAATGGATTTCCCTGTACGGCTAGACTTACATTAATTAATTCTTTGAACCCTAGAAACATGTCTAGGCTGTATGTCATTTTGCAATAAATTGTTAAAATCAGCCCTAAATAGTCCAAAAAAGAACTAGAACTAATTTAGGCAAATTTGAGTTGTCCATCAAAACTTTCAAGGGTGAATGAGTTATTACCTTTTTCTCACTGAAAACAGGGTTCCAGATAAGGGGAGTGTTTTTTTGCCTTAACCCATTACTCCATAAATGCGCCTTTTTACGCCTCTAATTTATTTCTCCTCTAAAAAATATAACTCTCATTTTATACAATAATGAATGTGCAATATAAGAAACATTTCCTATATAATAGCAGATGGTAGCTTAAAGCAGGCTGAACGTAAAGCAGAATGCGCCTTAAGGCACATTCTGCTTTACGTTCACCCTGCTTTGAGTGGTCATCTGTCTTTAAAACTAGAAACAGGCTATGGGGTAATGGGTTAAACCCTATGGTGTCACTACTCATTAGAATTGTCGCTTCAAAACGATTCTAATGAGTAGTAACACCATATGATTTGGTGCTAAAATGAGCGAGAAAATGTTGGATTTGTTCAGTTTACCCCCTC
Organism: Gari tellinella; assembly: GCA_922989275.2. Lineage (NCBI taxonomy): Eukaryota > Metazoa > Mollusca > Bivalvia > Cardiida > Psammobiidae > Gari > Gari tellinella. The sequence goes on along the minus strand of OV277865.1, from coordinate 13,240,517 downwards.
TTATCTGCAGCCCTGCTGAAAATGTATTGTATATTATAGTTCTGGCAGCTATGAACATCTGTCATCTGAACAACTACATTGGCTGATTATATAAGTAACTGTTTCCCAGGAAAGGAGTGCAGACTCATATGACAGATCTTTAACCCTTTACCTCATAGCCTGTTGATAGTTTTGAAGAAAGGTGCCCACTTAAAGCAGGTTGAAAGTAAAGCAGAATGTGCCTTAAGGCACATTCTGCTTTACTTTCAGCCTGCTTTAAGCTAAAATATGCTAGGCTATATAAATTTTTTGTAATGGTAATTGTTGAAAAGGGTATAAACTGGAACTATTTTATTCAGCGGAGGAATAAATTAAATACGCTAAAAGTCGCTTCTATGGGGGAAAGGGTTAAGAAAACCCCGGAGACCTTCCTACCTTGTCATGGTTCTGGTGCTTAATTTTCATAGGGAATGTTTGTGTTTATTTGACTGAGATTATCCTGTCTGCCAAGAACTAAATAGATTAAGGTAGGTCGGTGGATTTAAGATAAGCCGAAATCTACTTCCTGAAATCATCATCTCGTCTGATCATCCCTCATCATTCATTGGCGCTATTTGACCTATTTTGTGTCGCAGTGCTGTAAAACCCAAACTCATCCGTCCATTCTTTAAGAAAGCATTGCTGACCCTCAGATCAGACAGCTCCTGGAGGAGCTGGCTGATATTGGTCTATGCTGTTTTCAAAAATCATCAAATATTGCATGATAAAGGAAAATAATGAAAAAGTTGCATGTCTATAAACCTGCCAATCAAATTAATGTTCACATCCAAAATGTATATCTCATGTGTCCATTATAGTAGCATGATTGTGGTTAAAAACAAAGATTAATTGGATTTTAATGGTATGCTGTGTGGCATCTCTGGAAAGGTTTAGAGTCAGGGTTCCTGAAATACTATCCAGTAATAATAATGGCCAGCATAAAATTATTGTCTATAAAAGGCCAGCATGCATTTTCAGTTGCCAGTATCCACTGGGCAATTGAAATTCTATATCCATTAACTTAACTCTTTGAACCCTAGTCCCGCATATAGGCGTCCTATTCAAACACTGTACATGTGAATAGTACACATTTCCTATACAAACAGTGAAGACTCAGATCAGAGGGCTCCAAATGGAGCCCTCTGATCAGGGTCTTCACTGTTTGTCACAATGCCAAACATTGACAAAAACAACCCCTAAAAGTCGGAAATGGACTAAATTAAAATGGAAACTGGAAGTGTCCTTTTAAAGTTTCAGGGAGGAAAGAGTTAAAGCTTCTACAAGAAATCAGAGTTGCATGTATAGTTAACCCCTTCCCTCATTAATATGTGTACCTTTTTACACTTCAGAGTTGTTAAAAACTAGATGTAGCTGTGTTTCCTTATTATGTATTTGCTGTAAATAGCTGTTTTACTGTGCAGTCAAATACATGCTAATAATAATAATAATAATAATAATAATAAATACATGCTGAATTGTTGTCTGCTTTAAATAATATACTATCCGGGAAAACAAATCAAAATTAGTTTTTAAGCTTTTTAAGCTGACGAAAGGTTGAAGATGAGTGGCAAACAGTTTTGATCCAGATCAGATGCCATATTACGCTGCATCTGAACTGGATCAAAATTGTTTGCAAATGTAAGCCATGTCACAATAGGAGCCCTCTGAGCAGGATCTGCACTGTTTGCTAATTTAGACTGTACAGTCTATGTAAATTTATTACCAGTTTTGGATCAAGCCGTTACAGTGCCAATGCACTAAGACTCATTCTCATAGCACACTGTGACTATATTGGACCATTGATTGATTCTGATGTTGCTGGAAACAAAGTGAGGCTTTATATTATTTCTCCAGAAACAGTCTCTCCTCCCACAAATTAGTAAGCAAATTACAGTAAAACATGTATTCCCCGACCTATAAATTAAATAGGATATTTGTCTTATTAATTCTTGGTAGCTTAACGCAGGACAAAGTTAATGCAGAAAGCTCCTTCAGGAGATTTCTGCATTGCCTTTTTTCCTGCATGAAGCCTGCATTGCATTTAGCACCAGTCTTTATGTGTAATATGCTATTTAGGTAAGTGATTGTTGAAAACAAGGTTGACTGTAATGTATTTGGCAGGATGTGAAATCAAGTATTGACCTTAGAGTTTACCGAGACAAGATCAGCAAGAATATTGGGTTAGGTACCGAGAGTCAAACCTGATAATCATTGCCTTTATTGATATTTTATGTTAAAGGTAGGTGATTGCTTAAAGAAGGCTGAAAGTGAAGCAGAAAGCTCCTGAAGGAGCTTTCTGCTTTACTTTCAACCTGCTTTAAGTGGTCATTTGTATTCAAAAGTATAAAAGGCTATGGGGGTAATGGGTTAAAGAGGTTACTTCATTCAAAAGAGAAAGCTTGGGTTTCATTATTCTGCAATATGCAGCAACCTGTCAAAATGATTGATCTTCATTTGATTGTTTGTGAAACATTTATTTAATTAGGCTTTGACTTTGTCAGAGTCTTCAGCATTAATATCTGAGATGGCTGCTACACAGTTAGTAACCTCTCATGAATACCGTAAAAAATCTAAATAATCGGGACACCCTGTATAATCGCTGTAATTATCCTGAAATGTAAGCAAATTGCTTTTTTCACGGAGTTATTTTCCCAAAAGGTTCAAACTGAATCGGCAAACAGTGTATATCCTGATCAGCAGACTGCCCCCTCAGGATCAGTCTGATCAGGGTCTATACTGTTTGCTCAGACCCGTCTGTCCCAATACTTAGGGTCATTACTGTAGCCTCTCATGAATAAGTGAGTGTTTGACCCTTTTAACACTGAAGCACTGGAGTGTGAACCTTTGAAAGCAGTTTTGATCCTGAAGGAGCTGTCTGTGTTATTGTCACCTTGCTTTAACTAATTACCCCATAGCCTGTTTCTAGTTTTGAAGAGAGCTGACAACTTAAAGCAGGTTGAAAGTAAAGCAGAATGTGCCTTAAGGCACATTCTTCTTTACTTTCAGCCTGCTTTAAGCTACCGTCTGCCAGAATATAGAATGTATTTCTTATGATGCATATTTATGGCTGTATATATTAGAACTATTTTCTTTAGTGGAGGAATAAATTAAAGGGGTATTTATGGGATAATTGGTTATTAAGCAGTCACCTATCATGAACACCTTAAACTTAACACAATGTAGTGGTCATAATAGAGAGGTTTTACTCTAATGGTGTGTTCAGTTGATATCAACGGATATTCATTTGGTTCTAATTCATTGTGAAGAAACCCACTTGCAGATACAGTAGAACCTCTCTATTACAACCACTTAAAAGAAGGCTAAATGTCCGTATAAAGGACAGGTGACAGCTTAAAGCAATGTGAAAGTGAAACAGAAAGCTCCTGTAGGAGCTTTCTGTTTCACTTTCACATTGCTTTAAGCAGTCACCTGTCTTAAACAACTAATATTTGACACAACTAAGTGGTTGTAATAGAGAGGTTCTACTGTATTCTGCATTATGCAATTCTGAGCATAGGGCATTTATATTTCGGTCCATTTTGTTTATAAGTGTTTGGTTTGAAGCAGCTTACATTAGGCCATTGATCCAGTACAGATTTCTCAATGTCTAAATTACCCCTCTCTCCGGGGATGACCATTTAAGCATTAGCTTGCACAACGAATACAGTGGAGAAGACGTTATTCAAATCTTTCCTGTAACAAAACTAAACGCAAACCCAATACAATATAATGTAGAAAATGATAACTGTGCAGAAAAGTTGACAATTGTTTGATTTGAGTGGCACACAGTTTGGAATCTGAAGAATGCCATGGAACCTGATCAGACATCGTGTTACCCCACATCTGATCTGGCTCCAATTTGTTTGCCAAGTACATAATGTTTTTAGCATGAATCTGTAAAAAATGGACTAGATTTAAATTGAATATTGACTTGTCCATTAAGGTTATAGGGGTAAATGAGATATTAACTCATTTGTGCCCATGATCCCATATATGGAACATAGGCAAACAATGTAGACTCTGATCAGATGCCACATATAATCAGGGCTCCAGATAAGGGGGGGGGGGGGTATTTCAAAAACTAAATTTTTTAGCTCACCTGAGCACAAAGTGCTCAAGGTGAGCTTTTGTGGTCAGTCAATGTCCGGCGTCCGTCGTGGTGCGTTGTGCGTCAACAATTTCTTCAAACATCTTCTTCTCCAAAACCACTTGCTTGATTGCAACCAAACTTCACAGGAATGTTCCTTGGGTCAAGCTCTTTCAAAGTTGTTCAAAGAATTTGAAACCATGCAGAACTCTGGTTGCTATGGCAACCAAAGTGAAAAAATAAGGAAATCTTAAAAAATCTTCTTGTCACAAACCACAAGAGCCAGAGCTTAGATATTTTGCACATAGCATTACCTATAGGTCCTCTATCAAAGTTGTTCAAATTTTGCCCCTGGGGTCAAAATTGGCCCGCCCCGGGGGTCAACGTTTTACATAGAGTTATATAGTGAAATGTTCAAACATCTTTTTCTCTGAAACCAATATGTCCAGAGCTTTGATATTTAGCATGGTATTACTTCTAGAGGTATTTGACTTATGTTGTTGAATCGGTTCCGGTCCGTTACATATCTGGGTCACCTAAGCTAAAAACAGATTTTTTTTCCATGAGAACTTAAAAAATCTTCTTGTCTGAAACCATAGTACACTTAGCTTAGATATTTTGCACATAGCATCTCCAACAGATCCTCTATCAAAGTTGTTCAAATTTTGTCCCTGGGGTCAAAATTGGCCCCGCCCCGGGGATCACAGTTTTACATAGAGTTATATAGTGAAATGTTCAAACATCTTTTTCTCTGGAACCAATATGACCAGAGCTTTGATATTTGGCATGATGTAACTTTTAGAGGTCCTTCACATATATGGATGAATTGGTTCTGGTCTGTTGCATATCTGGGTCACCGGAGCTAAAAATAGATTTTTTCAATGAAAACTTCAAAAATCTTCTTGTCTGAAACCATAGTACACTGAGTTAAGATATTTTGCACATATCATCGTTTACAGGTCCTCTATCTTAGTTGTTCAAATTTTGCCCCTGGGGTCAAAATTGGCCCCGCCCTGGGGGTCACCTTTTACAAATCTTCTTTTCTGAAATCACGTGACCCATCCTAGTGTCACCATTGTCAGGTGAGCGATCAAGGGCCATTCTGGCCCTCTTGTTATTTTTGCCTTAAACCCTATGGCGTCACTATTCATTAGAATTGTCTCTTCGAGACAATTCTAATGAGTAGTATCACCATAGGATTTGGTGTTGAAATTAGTGAGAATATGTTGGATTTGTTCAGTTTACCCCCTCTTATCTGGAGCCCTGATAATGCAGTGTCAGATCAGAGTCTACACTGTTTGCAGACAGGAGCTTCAACATAAAACAAAACGAAAATTTAGACCAGGCACCCCTATTAACATTGTGCATCAAAAATGGTCTCCATCCAGTATACATGTATAAGCATGGAAGAATCCACTTGGCATAAATTGGTTAACTCCTGAAAAGAAACTATGAGAAGAAAGGGTAAACATATTTATATGCAGGAAATTCAGTTTACTTTCGGCTGGGCAGACAGGACATATTGTCATTATGTATTGCCCACCAGAATCTTGTTTTATGAGTTGGCTGTTCAGGGGGGAAAATCTATATTTTGTCAGCTCTGATCTTTGTTTAGTGTTAGGGGAAATGACCAATATTAGGCTGCCAGTAGTCCCAATACATTACTTATTCCTTGGTCATTTTGATTGCGTAATTTTTATTTTCAGCCAGTCTTGTATCAATAAATATATTGCCATGCCTGAAAGGGCTTCAGGCCGGCCGCGGGTCTTCCTCCACCTGTAATTAGCTGTACATTGCGATATGACTAATACTGTTAACCCATTACCCTATAGGCTGTTTCTAATTTTGAAGATAGGTGACCACTTAAAGCAGGTTGAAAGTAAAGCAGAATGCTTTAAACTACAATCTGCTAGAAAATTGAAAATATTTCTTATGATACATATTCATGACAGTATAAAATTGAACAGTTTTCTTCAGTGGAGGGGTCAATTAAAGGCATGAAAAGGTGTATTTATGGGGTAATGGGTTAAAGAGAAGTAAAATCCGAATCCCATGCCCAAGATTTACTATATAATGTTAACCCTCCTTCTGCTTTTAGCATACTATTATATTGATGCTTTTTGAAAACAGTAAAGACCCAGATAAAAAACTAAACTCACTGTTTTCAGATAGGATCTTCCTGACAGGAGTATATACTCTTTCCATGAAAACATTTCCTTATTTTATTATCCACTGTAATAGTTCAGATGGTAGATATATAGTGAGTGGAGTTTTACATCATGAATATTCAGTGAGAGAACTGAGTTAAGATTGTCTAGAAGCATTTTAAGCTTGGCTATATTACAGGATCCTCCAAACTGGATATAAAAGTGTAATATGAAGCTCTGAATATAATTTACTCACTGAACATCCAATGACAGGGCAGCTTACCGGACTGGTTTCTACTTAACCCATTTGACCCCATAAATACGCCTTTTTATGCCATTGATGTATCTCTCCAATGAAGAAAATAGTTCCACTTTATATACAATAATGAGTGTTTATCATAAGAAATATTTCTATATCCTTGTAGATAAATGTATGTAGCTTAAAGCAGGCTGAAAGTAAAGCAGAATGTGCCTTTAAAGGCTCATTCTGCTTTACATTCAACCTGGTTTTAAGTGGTCACCTGTCTTCAATACTAGAAACAGACTATGGAGTAATTGGTTAATTAATGAAGAATAAAAGTAATGCAGAAAGCTCCTATTTAAGGATCCTTTAGAAGTTGCAGGGCTGCCACTTCTCCGGATTTTTCCTAAATCTCCGGATTTTTTCCGAGTACATGGTAGCTTAAAGCAGGCTGAAAGTAAAGCAGAATGCGCCCTAAGGCGCATTCTGCTTTACTTAGAGCCTGCTTTAAGTAGTCGCATTTCAAAAAAACAAGAAAAAGGCTATGGGGTAAAGGTACTATTCGTAAAATCGCACTTGAAAAATGCAAATTTGGAAATCTTAGGATTTTTCATGTCAACTTGTGGCAGCCCTGAAGTTGTATGATCTGGTCTACACTGTTTTTAAAAAGTATCAATATATTCTTAGTCTTTTAGCAGATGAAAACAGGTTAATCCTTTACTTCATAATGTGACCAGTGACGACTTTTAATTAAAGCAGGTTGAAAGTAAAGCAGAATGCGCATTATTTAAGGCACATTCTACTTTACTTTCAGCCTGCTTTTATAGCTACCATCTGCTAGAATATAGAAAATATTTCTTATGATACATAATTATATTCATTACCGTTTTAATTAACTAGTATTTTCATTAGAGGAATAATTTATAGATGTGTAAAAATGTGTATCTATGGAGTAGTGGGTTAAACTTGAAATAATGTCTTCTGCATTGTATGTGCTTATACAGTGGAGAAAACGTTATTCTTTTCCAATAAAAGCATTTACGCTAAAACTATTATTTATATTGCAAACAGTTTGGAGCCAGATCAGACACCGGGTTACCAAACTGGCTCCAAACTGTTTGCCATCAAGATAAACATGAATTATCCGAATTGTCCAAAAGTTGCACTATTCTACACTTTAGTGTTTTGTTTTTGCGTTTCATTTCATTTAAACAGGAAAGAATAGCGTATTCTCCACTGTACCAGGTTAGGGGTTAGCATGTTATGCCGGGTCTCTTCATTCTGTGAGGATGATTGTAGTGACTTGAGGGACTCATTTGTCTGGCTATTGGTGGAGGAAATAAATAAGAAGTGTTGATGTCTGTGCAGTGTCATGCTAAGAGACTGCTGCCTCAGGTTGGTCTAGGAAATTATGTTATACTGGCTGCATCAAAACTGTTATCACTAGACAATAAAAATAAACCAAAACGGCTCTCATAAAATGCAAAGACAAATAAATGTTCAATGCAGGACAAAAAACAGTTTTATGTTGCACATTATACTGCACACCATCTCCCCCCCCCCCATCCCCTACCCTAGCTTGTTTTTAGCTCACCTGAGCCAAAGGCTCAAGGTGAGCTATTGGGATGGCCCTGTGTCCGTCGTCCGTCGTCGTCCGTCGTTAGTCGTGCGTCGTCTGTCGTCGTTAACAATTGCTTCAAATGACATCTCCTCCTATACCGCTTGACAGAATTCAACCAAACTTTACAGAAATGTTCCTTGGGTCAAGCTCTTTCAAATTTGTTCAAAGAATTAAAAACAATGTAGAACTCTGGTTGCCATGGCAACCAAAGTGAAAAAATAAGGAAATCTTAAAAAATCTTCTTGTCAAAAACTGCAAGGGCCAGAGCTTAGATATTTGGCACATAGCATCATCCGCAGGTCCTCTATCAAGTTTGTACAAATTATGCCCCTGGGGTCAAAATTTGCCCCGCCCTGGGGGTCACAGTTTTATATTGAGTTATATAGTGAAATTTTCAAATGTCTTCTTCTCTGAAACTAATGTGGCCAGAGCTTTGATATTTGGCATGGTGACACTTCAAGATGTCCTATACCAAAATTGTTCAAACAGTTTTGGTCGATTGCATAACTAGGTCACAGGAGCTAAAAATAGATTTTTTTCATTGAAAACTTAAAAAATCTTCTTGTCTGAAACTACAAAGGCCAGAGCTTAGATATTTGGCACATAGCATCGCCTACAGGTCCTCTATCAAGTTTGTTCTAATTATGCCCCTGGGGTCAAAATTGGCCCCGCCCCGGGGGTCACAGCTTTACATAGAGTTATATAGTGAAATTTTCAAACGTCTTCTTCTCTGAAACTAATATGGCCAGAGCTTTGATATTTGGCTTGGTGACACTTCTAGATGTCCTATATCAAAATTGTTCAAATGGTTCCGGTCGATTGCATAACTAGGTCACAGGAGCTAAAAATAGATTTTTTTCATTGAAAACTTAAAAAATCTTCTTGTCTGAAACTACAAGGGCAAGAGCTTAGATATTTGGCACATAGCACCGCCTACAGGTCCTCTATCAAGTTTGTTCAAATTATGCCCCTGGGGTCAAAATTGGCCCCACCCCGGGGATCACAGTTTTACATAGAGTTATATAGTGAACTTTTCAAACGTCTTCTTCTCTGAAACTAATATGGCCAGAGCTTAGATATTTGGCATGGTGACACTTCTAGATGTCCTATATCAAAATTGTTCAAATGGTTCCGGTCGATTGCATAACTAGGTCACAGGAGCTAAAAATAGATTTTTTTCAATGAAAAGTTAAAAAATCTTCTTGTCACAGTTTAACATAGAGTTATAGAGTGAACTTTTCAAACGTCTTCTTCTCTGACACTAATATGACCAGAGCTTGTATATTCGGTATGGTGACACTTTTAAATATACTTTACATATTTTGTACAAATTGTTCCGGTCTGTTGCATATCTAGGTCAGTCCTGGACATAAATCATTATCTCCATGGGGCTCTTGTTTTAGTACTGATGACAGAAAGTGCTTGCTTGAAGCAGACAAAGTAAAGCAGAATGCTCCTTAACCCATTACCCCATAGCCCTTTTCTAAATTTGAAGACAGATGACCTCTTAAAGCATTCTGCTTTACTTTCCTCTGAAGACGGAACATAGCTGCCTATATGGCAAGGTAATTGAAAACAGCTATGCACGTAATCCACCAGCTTGACAGACAATAATGTCTGTACCAAGCTGTCCTGTGAGTGTTAAGCACAGGTACGCCAACAACAACAACTTTCAGCCTGCTTTAAGCTACCGTCGGCTAGGATGTAGAAGATATTTCTTATGGTGCATCATCATGTCGGAACTATTAGATGGAAGTATTTTCTACAGTTGAGTAATAAATTTAAAGGCAAATGTAGAAGAGTTGAAGTGGAAGTCCAATTTGTATCAGACGTCATTGTGAGACAAGCATGCATGATGACGTCGTGCTGTCAACCTGTATTAATCAAGGGACCACTGAAATTTGGTATATCTATAGCCTGTACTACAGGGGGCAGCTTAATGCAGAAATAAAGTAATGCAGAAAGATCCTTTAGAAGTTTTCTGCATTTCTTTTGTCCTGCATTAAGCTGTCACCTGTCTTTAAATATCAACAGTCTATTATATATACAGTAATGATATAATTATGTCTACTTTATAGATAATAGGCTAATTGAGCAATCTTTTAAACCTTTACTCCATACTCTATTACTAGTTTTCCACTTTTAGTCCCTGAGGAAAGTGACCACCTATAGCTTGTTTTTAGTTTTGAAGACAGATGACTACTTAAAGCAGGTTGAAAGTAAAGCAGAATGCGCCTTGGGGCGCATTCTGCTTTACTTTCAGCCTGCTTTAAATGACACTATCTGTTAGTGAATAGAAAATATTTTGATACTGATTCATGACTCACAGTATAAAATGAAACTTTTTTCTTCAGTGGAGGAATAAATTAAAGGCGTATTTATGGGTTAAAGAGCATTCTGCTTTACTTTCAACCTGTTAAGCTACCATCAAATTGGAAAGATACAGTATTGGACTGGAAATATTTTCCCTGTTTCATTTTCATAGGACTTCATAGTACTTTCCATAGGGTAAAAATATTATGACACTGCAATATCTGCAGATCACGTAAACAATTGCGGAGGTGTGTTTTCTTTTAGCTGTGATTGCTGCACTCCCTAGGGTAATAATTATTTAAATTACCGCACAATTTGTGCAGCATTGTCGCACGCCTACTCCACAAATATGCTAAAATGCAGACTAACCGATTTCTCAGATTAACTCACAGTGTTGGTTGTAAATTTAGTGGTATATATTTGCAAACAGTTTGTATCCTGATTTGATGCAAAGTAACTCTGCATTTGATCAAGATCAATCATTTTACCATTTTGACTAAAATACTCCAGTAATAAAGAGGGGAGAAAATATATAGCAGATAACAGTTTTGAAGTAGACAATGTGCAGGGTTCCCGGAAAAGGCGAGTTTTTCAAAAATAAAATCTTCAATTCTGCATTAAACCTTATGGTGTCACTACTCATTAGAATTGTATTGAAGAGACGATTCTAATGAGTAGTAACACCATAGGATTTAGTGCTGAAATGAGTGAAAAAATGTTGGATTTGTTTCCCTCTTATCTGGAGCCCTGATGTAGTATTTACATTTAACTGCATTCTAAGGGTTTATCGTGTTACAAAAATGAAAATGTTTACTGGAATAATTCAGAAAACAAGACCTGTTTATTTCAAGGCTTTTATACAGTTTAAATTCACTTAACTCTTTCCTCCCTGAAACTTTAAATGGACAATTCCAGTTTCGATTTTTGTCTAGTCCATTTCTGGCTTTTAAGAGTTGTTTTTGTCAATTTTGGCATTACTGACAAACAGTGAAGACCCTGATCAGAGGGCTCCTTTCGGAGCCCTCTGATCTGGGCCTTCACTGTTTGCACAGGACAAGTGTATTATTCACATGTACACTGTTTGAAATGACGCCTATAGGCGGGACTAGGGTTCAAAGGGTTAACTGAAAGCAAAACAATTAAACCCTTACACTGCTGCATTTTAAAACCAGTTTATACTGGACAAATCCAGAGGGTTGTTTGTTTCCAAAGCATATTATCCTGCATTAACCCTTTCCCCAATAGCCTGTTTCTAGTTTTGAAGACAGGTGAGCACTTAAAGCAGGTTGAAAGTAAAGCAGAATGCGCCTTATAAGGCGCATTCTGCTTTAATTTCAGCCTGCTTTAACCTAGCCTCTGATAGGATTTAGAAACCATTTCTCTTGGTACATTTTCATGACTGTATAAATAGGAACTTATATTTTCTTCAGTGGAGGAATGAATTTAATATGCTTAAAGGCGCTTCTATGAGGAAAAGGGTTAAGTTAAGTGGAGAAGATGTTATTCTTTCCTGTTTAAACGAAACATAACGCAAATGCACTGCAATTAAATATCAATTTGTAACATTAAATGCTGAACATTTTAGAAAAGGTTAATGAGTGGCAAACAGTTCAAGGAGCCTTATCAGACTCCAGGTTACATGTTTACTCTTTGTCTGATCTGGTTCCAAATTTTTTTCATAATGCACATAAAGCTTTTAGCATACATGCATTTATTTTGAAAGAATAACGTCTTTTCCACTGAAGGTTACACACAGAAAACTATAAAGAAAAAGAGTATGCACACATTTGATTTGATTGAGTTGGGTTTTAAGGCACCACGACACATGCAATGGTCATATGGCGCCGAACACAAATTTGAATGTATGCATTAGTAAAAGAGCATTGGTAAAAGAGTCCAATTAGGGGTAGCAGCTAGTGTCTGTATAACTCTTTGAACCCTGAGTGACGCAGTATGCATCATTTGCAAACAGCCTACCATTGATGAGTACACTCAGGGCATGAACTTTAGATTTTTTCCCACTTGCATTTTTTTGCAAGTGCCCATATTTTCTACTTGCAAAACCAGGTTCCAACTTGCTTTTTCAATACGATTATCTACAAATTAATGTTTCACATCATTTTGATCAAAATTATAAGATAAACATTACATTGTTGAACTTTCATTCTGTATTTCATTCTGTGCTAGATTACTCATGTAAATATAGTTTAACAAATAATAACTAGAGTGTTAGTCTTTTTGTGTAGGTACAGTACTGTACAGTTACTATTCTTAACTTTAAAGAAGTCTTTATTTGCAGTCCATCCCATATAGTCAATTTTCATTCAAACAGCAAGGTTTGCAGATTAATTAAATACGAACTATAGCTATAACTTTGTAGCTGGGTCGTTTTGTCAAGGGGGCGAAAGGACCGTGTTATATTTTCAGAGTTCGATGTTTATGGATGATTTTTTTTTATCTTGGGTGAAGACAGTCGGCAGACAGTACACTATATTTCGAAAAAGCTTTCACTCGTCCATAATATTATGTTCGAGAAAGATGTGCATTTCTTTCTACCATTTTTAGGACAGATTTTAGCGATGCCGTGGTTCGACCCATTTTCGCACAAAGATATAAAACACAATTTACTTCGTGAGTTTCGTAACTTGGTTTGGGAAAGCTTTCAGCCTGTGTTCGGCTGTTCTTCCTTAAATGTCTCGTCAGCCTTCCGTTTATAAACGCTAGAAGGAGGTGTCGACTGGAAAACGTTGATATTTGAGTTCGCCATTCGCAGTTTGTGGTCACTAGCTAATAGACTGGTTCCCCTTTTTCTGATGATGATTTTGCGTTGGTACGTATGAAGCCGGGCTATCAATCATGCGCATGCGTTAAGTGCTGGGTTTCCCGAAGTTATAAATAGCCGAGATACGAAAAGAACAGAATGGGCGAAAGGCGACAATTATTTAAAAGAATGGTTAGACACTGTGTTCGTCTTTACCAATTTAACCTTACATTTTGGAATGTCTGAACATCAAAATATACACTCGCAATTTTTTTCAAGTGCTGAATATTTCAGCTCGCATTTTCAAAATTCCACTCGCATTTTGCGAGTTCGCAAGAACGAAGTTCGAGCCCTGACACTTGTCCTATGCAAATAGTGTAGACCCTGATCAGAGGGCTCCTGAAGGAGCCCTCTGATCAGGGTCTACACTGTTTGTCATTTTGACATATATTGTAAAACCAACCCTAAAAGGTTAAAATAGGACTAGACTAAATTGAGAACTAGAATTGTTCATTTGAGGTTTCAGGGAGGAATTTAGGGATAAGACACAGCTATATGTCTGTGAAATGCCCACAGTCTCCAAGATCACTCCGTTATTATGTATGTAAATGTGGAGAGAAAATTGGATAAGATGAGGGAGCTGTTGATTGAAAATGTCTTTTTATCACTGTTTCCATGGTATTGTAAACAGAATTGTCGAGAATGTCATGTTACCAGGGAATGGCACTACCTCACAGACATGCAAGATTTGATTAAGAGACACAGGAGAAAATTTGTTACTGTGGAGAAACTTAAAATGTAGCTTGGGAGTAAATAAGTAATTCTAAAGTAGCAACGTTATTATGCTCCCCTTTAGGGGGGGGGAGCATAATAGTCGCCGCTTTGTCCGTCCGTCCGTCCGTCTGTCATGCTTTTTTGTCCGGAGCATATCTCCTTAACGGTACACCGTAGGTTTATGAATCTTGATACAGTGATAGAGAATGACAGAAGGAGGTGCAGTACACAAGAACCGTAACTCTGTCATCTCCCAATTTTGAATTATCTCCCTTTTCTCATTTAAAAATTCAATTTTGTCCGGAGCATATCTCTGGACGGTATCACCGCAAGTTGATGAAACTTGTTACAGTGATAGAGGATGACTGTAGGAAGTGCAGTACTCAAGAATGTTAACTCTGTCATCTCCCAATATTGAATTATCTCCCTTTTTCTAAAAAATCCAAAACAATTTTGTCCGGAGTATATCTATTGACTGCAGCAGTACACCATAAGTTAATGGAACTTGATACAGTGATAGATGGTGACATAAGGAGGTGCAGTACACAAGAACCATGACTCTGTCATCTCCCAATATTTAATTAGCTCCCCTTTTCTATTTAAAAAAATCAAATTTTGTCTGGAGCATATCTCCTGAGCATTGCATTGTAAGTTGATGAAACTTGATACAGTGATACAGGATGAAAAAGGGAGTGCTGTACTCGAGAACCATAACTCTGCCATCTCCCAAAATTGAATTATCTCCCTTTTTCTACATACAAATTTAAAAAACCCAATTTTCTGCCGCACTGTAACTTGATGAAACTTGATACTGTGTTAGAGGATGACAAAAAGAAGTGTAGTACACAAGAATTATAACTCTTTCATCTCTAAATATTGAATTGCCTCCCTTTTTTCATAAAAAAATCATTTTTGTCTGAAGCATATCTCCTGAAAGTTACATCATAAGTTGATGAAACTTGATACTGTGTTCACCTACTAAACATGCTTATACCTTGGGTTATTCTTTGTTTTTTGTGTGGGGAGCATCCATCGTTGGGAACGATATTCTTGTTTCTTTTAATTCTTTTTGTAAACTTTTGTTTCAATGTTTAATACAGATGTCTGCTCAAAGCAGGCTGAATGTAAAGCACATTTCTGCTATACTTTCAGCATACTTTAACCCATTACTCCATCGATATGCGTCTTTACGCATTCATTTACCGTACTATTCCTCCCCTGAAGAAAATAGTTCCAACTTACACAGTCATAAGCGTAAAATAGCGAAATAAATATTACCTTTATTCTAGCAGATATTAACTTAAAGCAGGCTGAAAATAAAGCAGAATGCAAGATGCATTCTGCTTTACTTTCAACTTGCTTTAAATACTCAACTGTTTTCAAAACTAGAAACATGTAAGCTATGAAGTAAAGGGTTAAACAACTAATTTGATTTATTTGGTGTAACATAGAACTAATAGCAGAGCACCAGATAAGGGTAGTTTTTCAAAAACTAAAATCTTTATTTCTGAATTAAACCCTATGGTGTCACTACTCATTAGAATCGTCTCTTCATAGGATTTGGTGCTAAAAAGAGTGAGAAAATGTTGGATTTGTTGAAATAACTACCTGTTATCTGGAGCCCTGTAATAGGCATATCAGACAGTTGGTTGCTAAAAGCAAGCTGAGAGTAAGTTAGAATTAAGTCTTCTCTTACTAAAGCAATATAATTCTGATTTACATACATGTTTTTAACAGTTTATTTGTGTATTGCAAACTTATTGGCATTTCAGACAAATTGTTGTTTAAAGCATGTTGAAAGTAAAGGAGAATTCTACAGAGATATATCTGTGTTATTTTAGCCTGCTTCTTCACTAACCTGTAGATAGAAAATAAGTTAACTCTTTGCATCCCTAAGCGGCGGATATAGCTGCCACAAGTATAACCTTTGCAAACAGTTTGGCGTCTCATCAGGATCCAAACTGTTTGCCATTCTGACACTGAATTTAAAAGAGATTTTGAAAAATTCTAATTTTTAGAACAGAAGCAGACGACAATTGTTGCAGACGAAAAAATTACCCAGCATGCAAAGAGTTAATTTCTCTTTGCTTTTAACTCTTATCGTGCTAGCGGTGAAATCATGATAGCCTTCACAAACAGTTTGGATCCTGATAAGACTTGTAACTGCACGTAATGTTGCGTCTCATCAGGATCTAAACTGTTTGACATTCTGATCCTGTTTTGAATTTTTGTTTTGAAAGTTCTATTTTTAGAATAGTAGAAGATGACAAAATGTATGCAGAAATTACCCAGCATGAAAAGAGTAAAGCAATTCAATCCCCAATGTTTTGAAATCATTGTCATGACATCATTCTATCATTATTGATGAATAAGTCATTGGGCTTTAGTCATGATTGATCAGCTTTGTGAGTAATTGTCCAATCATTACTAGGATTGGTTCTTCTGTTTAACTCTTTACTCCAGTAGCATGTTTTTACTTTTGATGACTGCTGACTATTCAACCCATTACCCCATAAATACACCTTTTTACGCCTCTCACATATTCCGACACTAGACAAAATAGTTCCACTTTATTCAGTCATAAGTGTGCAGCATAAGAAATATTTTCTATATCCTAGCAGATGTTATCTTAAAACAGGTTGAAAGTAAAGAAGAATGCGCCATAAGGCGCATTCTGCTTTACTTTCAACCTGCTTTATGTGATCAGCTGTTTTCCAAACGTTGGAAAGGACTATGGGGGTAATGGGTTAAAGCCTTAAGGCTTTAGGCTACCATCTGCTATGATATAGAAAATATTTCTTATTGTGCAATCATGTCCATGAATGTATAAATAGGAACTTTTTTCTTCAGTTGTCAGGAATAAATTTAATTCGCTAAAAGGTGCTTCTATGGGTGAATGGGTTATACTGGGTATGGTTGTTGCCTTGGATCATTCGTAATTTACCCAACCTTGATGTGATCTTGACCTAATTTAATGGAAGCATAATTAAGCATTTATTGAACACAGTCTTGTTTTCTTGCAGATTTTGAACATTTAGCTATTTTTCCCTTTAACCCTTTACTCCATAGATTCATATTTTTATGCATTTAATTGATTTCTCCGCTGAGGAAAATAGTTCCAGTTTCTATAGTCATGAATTATGTATCATTAGAAAAAAGTACATTTTAGTAGATGGTTGCTTAAAGCAAGATGAAAGTAATTATAACAGAATGTGCCTCAAGGCACAATCTTCTTTACTTTTAACCTGCTCTAAGGGAGCACCTGTCTCCAATGCTAGATACAGGCTATGGAGTAAATATTTTAAGGGTTAAAAGGCCAAACAAATCTGAATAATCATAGATTTGCCTGCAGTAATTAGAGACTGCAGAGATTTTACCAGAGTAGAGTGATAGAGTTGTTTCAGGATGTCATCAGGTATAAATAATTAACACCTACTTCATCTGTTGCAGGTAACGCGCTCGTGAAATGTGGCCAGACCCAAATATTGATTGGCAATGCACACCGTGAGTTTGTAACGACCTGCGAGAACAACTTTCTACAACCTCTGAAGAACTTCCTCGAGGGAGACATGAAAACTATTACGGTACTATGAATGGACTGGTTCATTGATTGGCTTTAGACTGTGCTAAAATAAATACTTCTGTTAATAAAGAGGAATATTTTTTTTAACACTAAACAATGTACCCTTCAGCAAGTTGGGCTATTAGGGTTGAGTTGAATAATTGAATTTCAATAGTCAAGACAGTGTTTAGCAACAGTTCAATAGAAAAGTTTGAAAAACTAAAATAACATCAACTGATGGCTGCTTAACCCTTTACTCCATAGATATGCATTTCTACCACTTAAGAAAACACAAGAAATATTTTCTATATTCTAGTTGATGGCAGTAGCTCTTAGCAGGCCGAACGTTAAGCAGAATGTGCCTTTTAGCTCACCTGGCACGAAGTGCCAAGGTGAGCTTTTAGGATCGCTGGATGTCCGCCGTCCGTCCGTCTGTTCACAATTGTTCGTTAACACTCTACCGGCTACAAATCTCATTGGATCTTCATGAAACTTGATCACAATGTTTGTCTAGTAGAAATCAAGGCCAAGTTCGAATGTGGGTCATGTTGGGTAAAAAACTAGGTCACTAGGTCAAATCATAGAAAAACCTTGTTAACACTCTAGAGGCTACAAATCTCATTGGATCTTTATGAAACTTGGTCAGAATGTTTGTCTCATTGATATCTAGGTCAAGTTCGAATATGGGTTATGTTTGGTCAAAAACTAGGTCAATAGGTCAAATCATAGAAAAATCTTGTTAACACTCTAGAGGCTACACATCTCATTGAATCTTTATGAAACATTGTAAGAATGTTTGTCTCATTGATATCTAGGTCAAGTTCGAATATGGGTCATGTCCGGTCAAAAACTAAGGTCACTAGGTCAAATCATAGAAAAACCTTGTTAACACTCTAGAGGCTACAAATCTTATTGGATATTGGTGAAACTTAGTCAGAATGTTTGTGTCATTGATATGTAGGTCAAGTTTGAATATGGGTCATGTCCGGTCAAAAACTAGGTCACTAGGTCAAATGGTAGGAAAATCTTGTTTACACTCTTAAGGTTGATTGTGGGTCATGTCCAGTCATAATCTAGGTCTTTATAGGTCAAGTTTGCCATGGTGTACTAGGTGAGCGATTTAGGGCCATAGTGGCCCTTGTTCTGCTTTCCTTTCAACCTGCTTTAAGTTGTCACCTATAAAGTGATCTCTTAAACTATGCTCAGTATGTTGAAAGTAAAGCAGAATGTGGCTTAAAATTCTGCTTAATTTTCAGCCTGCTTTAAGATACCATTTGCTAGGATATAGAATATACTTCTTATGGTGTGTATTCATGACTGTATAAATTGGAACTTTTTTCTTCAGAGAAGGAATAAATTAGAGGCATAAAAAGGCACCTCCGTGTGGTAATGGGCTATCTATGATCAGCTGCTGGAATGACAATCCCATACTGAATCTGTAAAAATACTACTGTGGCCTAAGTATAGTGTGCATTAGATAATAAAGTAAAGCCTCTCTATTACGACCACTGAAAAGAAGGCTAATTGACTGAATAAAAGGCAGGTGACAGCTTAAAGCAAGGTGAACGTAAAACAGAAAGCTCCTAAAGGAGCTTTCTGTTTTACGTTCACCTTGCTTTAAGCAGTCACCTGCAACACCTGATAATTAACACAATTTAGTGGTGGTAATAGAGAGGTTTTACTGTAGATTAATAATTCAGTGAAGAAAGGCTATAAATTGCCTGCCATAATGAGAAGTGTATGCTGAGCACTGACAGTGTCTTTAGCTGTCTAATGATATAGAGGTCAATGCTCCACAGGTAAGGGAACTTCTCCAGAAAGTAAAATCTTTATGTCTACACTAAACGTATGGGATGACTACTCGTTAGAATTGTCTCATTATAGGTTTTGGTGCTGGTGTAAAGGTTTACTCCTTATCTGGAGCCCTTTTTGACCTATAACCCCATAGCTTGTTTCTAGTTTTGAAGACTTAAGTAATATTATGCTTGTGAGCAAAGCAGGGC
Organism: Gari tellinella; assembly: GCA_922989275.2. Lineage (NCBI taxonomy): Eukaryota > Metazoa > Mollusca > Bivalvia > Cardiida > Psammobiidae > Gari > Gari tellinella. The sequence continues at coordinate 13,220,990 of OV277865.1, read as the reverse complement.
TGCCATTTCTCTGGATTTTCCGAAATCTTCAGATTTTTATCCAAGCAGATTGTAGCTTAAAGCAGTTTGAAAGTAAAGCAGAATGCGCCTGAAGGCATATTCTGGTTTACTTTCAGTCTGCTTTAAGTAATTGCGCTTGAAAAATAGAACCTTTGGAATTCTTTGGATTTTTCAAGATCAACTTGATCAACTTATGGCAGCCCTGGCAAAGCAAAGCATTTTTCATACAATATAAAAGCCTGTAAACATCAGTATTGAAATAAACATACTTTCTGTTTTATGTCAACCTATGTGCATGCTGGATATTTTTATGCCCACGCGACGATTAGTCCGGGGCATACTGTTTTTTCACAAAATTACAATCAGCTGAACTGAGTCAAATGTTTGCCAGCTGAGGCATGATATTTGTCTTACAGATAAAGTCATCCCTCTAGTTTTCCATAGCAACAGTTGTCATCTGCTACTGTTTTAAAATTCAAAATTTCTTTTCAAAACAACAGAGCACCAGATAAGCGTAGTTTTTCAAAAACTAAAATCATTATTTCTGAATTAAACCCTATGGTGTCACTACTCATTAGAATCGTCTCGAAGAGACGATTCTAATGAGTAGTAACACCATAGGATTTGAAATAACTACCTCTTATCTGGAGCCCTGAAACAGGGTGAGAGTGTCAAGCAACCTGGATTCTGATGAAAGACTGTGTCATGTGGTGTTTCAGAAGTATTCAAACTGTTTGTAATTTATCATGATTTCTCCATTAGTATGACTGTGAAAAGTTAAATCGAACAATTGAAGATAGATTTGAAATTATCAAACTATAGTGTTTCAAATTTAATTCCTTGTTTGTTTCCTTGTTTTGATAGTGAGGTGTAAATAATATATTGACCGAAGCTAAACTCTTAACCCTTTAGTCATAGCTTGGTTTCATTGTATACACAGATGTCTGCTTAAAGACATCTCCTGACGACCTTTTGGTCATAACGCCTTGCCAGATTATTTTCTGTCAATTTCCTTGCACAAAGCAAAGCATGGGTCTTGTGCATATTGAACCATTGAAGCCTCTTGTGTGAGACTCTACCTTTATATTTGATAGTTTGGTTAGAAATAACCATTGAAAATCACTAGAGCATGAGTATAATCCAGGTAAACTGCATGTGATTTGACAGTAACATTGACACCTCCAGAACAATATGCTGGTGGTCCTTCAATGGACTGAGGAAAAGTCTTTAACCAATTACCCCATAAGAATGCCTTTTAAGGCGTTTGATTTATTTCTCCACTACAGAAATTTGTTCTACCTTTTACAGTCATACATATTCACCATAAGAACTGTTTTCTGTATCCTAACAGATGGGAGCTTAGAGCAGACAGAAAGTAAAGCAGAATGTTCTTGCTTTAAGCAATTGCTTTAAGCAATAAGCTGTCTTCAATACTGAAACCAAGCTATGGGGGAAAGTGTTTTAACCCTTTCCCACATAGCATATCTCTAGTATTGAATAAAGGTGTCCACTAAAAGCAGGTTGAAAGTAAAGCAGAATGCGCTTTAAGCGCATTCTGCTTTACTTTCAGCTTGCTTAAAGCTATCATCTGCTAGAATATAGACATTTTTTCGTATGATACATATTTATGACTGTATAAATTGGAACTAATTTCTTCAGTGAAGGAATAAACTTATTGCGCTAAAAAGCGCTTCTATGGGGGAAAGGGTTAATTAAAGCAGATTGGCATTAAAGCATAAACATTTCTTTTATCAAACACCTGTGTCCAATGTTATAAAGAGTTTTGAGTTGAGTCTGTGATTGTTCTCAAGCATTTGATTGGTCAGATTTAAGCAAAAGCTCAAATCTGACCACTCAAATGTTTGAGAACGATCTCACAGACTCATCTCAAATTATTTATAATCTTGGAGCCTTTCAATCTTGAGGGAAGCAGTTCCTATAGTTCTATTATAACAGGGTAGAAGCATTATATCTCTTTGCATGCTGGGTAATTTTTCTCGTCTGCAACAAATCGAAAATGTAATTTTCTAAATTTCTTTCCAAAACATTGGATCCTGATGGGATACACTGCATTATTTATGTGGTGTCTCAACTTGATCCAAACTGATTGCAAAGGTAAACACTGTTGGATCATCCGTTAGCATGCAAAATTAATAGTTAAATTGGCTTAAAGACATTTCTATGATAGATAAAAGAAGAATGCCCAATGGGATGAAATGGTACTAAATTAACCCTTCTCCTGCTATAAGTATGAATTGACGCTTTTTGGAAACCCTGTAGACCCAGATCAGACAGCTCCTAAAGGATCCGTCTTGTCAGGGTCTCCATTGTTTTCTATAGGATCTGTTGAATATGAGTCTACACTCTTTCTTTTTAAAAAAAACTGTATTATTAGCCAATGTAATAATAGTTAAGGTGGTAGATATTCGTAGTTAGAGGGACTTTTTTATATTGACATTCAGCAGGGGAAGGGTTAACCCATTACCCCATAGCCAGGTTCTAGTTTTGAAAACAGGTGATCACTTAAAGCAGGTTGAAAGTAAAGCAGAATGCGCCTTAAGGCGCATTCTGCTTTACTTTCAGCCTGCTTTAAGCTATAATCTGTTAGAATATAAAAATGTTTCTTATGAAACATATTTATGACTGTATAAATTGGAATTATTTACTTCAGAGAATAAGTAAATTATAGGCGTAAAAAGGCGTATTTATTGGGTAATTGGTTAAGAGATTACTAAATAAAATGCATGTGTCTTGGTAACAGCTGTACTTCATATTTGAATTTTTCAGAAGGAGAAGAAACTGCTTGAGACTAAACGCTTAGATTTGGACTCCTGCAAGAGCCGACTACGGAAAGCGAAGCAGGTGGCGTCTCAGACACAGGTCAGTACTAGACAGTATTTGTGTACCCCGCAGTAGTACAGTTCCAGATAAGATGAGTATCTTAACCCATAACTCCATTGATACTCATTGTTATGTATTTTATTTATTCCTACACTCAAGAAAATAGTTCAATTTTATATAGTCATGAATATGCATCCTAAGAATCTTTTCAATATCCTTGCAGATGGTATAACTTAAAGCAGGCTGAGAGTTACACATTAGGCCTTAAGCAGGTTGAAAGTAAAGCAGGGTGCACTAAGGTGCATTCTGCTTTACTTTCAAACTGCTTTAAGCGGTCACCTGTCTTCAAGACTAGAAACAGGCTATAAGGTAAAGGGTTAGATACTGATATCTTTGTCTGCACCAAATCCTATGATGTGACTACTCTTTAGAATTGTCTAGCAACATAGGTATGATGCAGACAGAAAGAAAAAATGATGTTAACCCTCTACCCCATAGCCTGTGTCGAGTTTGGAAGACAAGTTATCACCTAAAGCAGGTTAAAAGTAAAGCAGAAAGTTCCTGAAAGAGCATTCTGCTTTACTTTCAACCTCCTTAAAGCTCTGGAAAAGAGCTTGAAGTGCCATCCATGATTAGTTTCCAAAGCTTTTTTAGCCAAGGACTACTTTTCTTGCTGTAAGAATAATAAAAGGCATTAAAAGGCAACTTTTGGAGTAATGGGTTAAAAAAGTTTACACAATCTTATCTGGATCCCTACGTAGCTCGTAACTGACAATGCTATCATGAATGACAACTTTTCCAGGGTATCAGATAAGGGGAGTTTTTTAAAAAAGAGTCGAAACTCAATAATTTGAACTCGCTTTAGTTGGAACATACCCATATTTCAAAGTTAAAACGTGGCTTAGCCACGTTTTACTTTGAAATATGGGTATGAATGACTTAAGCGAAATCGAATTATCAAAATTACACTTATGAAATACGGGTAAGATCTATTTAAGCCAGTTTGAAGTATCAAGTTTAAACAATACTAAAATCTTTATGTCTGCACTAAACTGTATGGTGTGATTATTCTATTGATTTGTAACACCATAGGATTTGATGCAGACACCAAAGAGAAAATATTGAATTTGTTTAGTTCACTTTCTCTTATCTAGGCCGCGGTTTCTCTATCTTTCTCTATTTTCTGGTTGCCCCCCATACCCATATCTGCACCCTAGGTCTTTGCCGCCATATAAACTTTGGGGCCGTTTCATTAACCTGTGATACAGTTAAAATCTGCTATAATTTCATCTTAACCTTTACCCCATAGCCTGTTTCTAGTTTTGAAAACATGTGACCACTTAAAGCATGTTGAAAGTAAAGCAGAATGTGCCTTAAGGCACATTCTGCTTTACTTTCAGCCTGCTTTAGGCTATCATCTGCTAGTATTTAGAATTGTTTTCTTATGGTTCATTTTCAAGACTGTATAAATTGGAACTATTTTCTTCAGTGGAGAAATAAATCAAATGTGTTAAAAGGCGCTTCTATAAGGGAAAGGGTCAAAGGAAAATTCATTGATGGTGTTAAACTCAGGTGGCAGCTTAAAGCAGGATGGATATATCAGAGCTTTTCTGCTTGAGCTTCATCTTGCTTTAAGCAATCAACTGTCATAAACAGTGAAAACAATTCAATTGTGACAATGACAATGACAATGACAAACATTTTATTGCTTCCAGGTCACCAGCCCATGCAAAATATATACATAGCAACATAATTACAATATAGAAAGTGTCTGACCATTAACTATTAATCAACATATATAACATATACATGATTCATATTTTCATATACACAATACGCCGTGCCCATGCACATGAAAGGTTATATGTATGTATATACAAACGATAGTAGACGTTATTAAAGTTTTCAATTTCTGAGCTGTTTCCTTCTTTTTAAACCATAGTATAAATATGTAGCCGTAGCTTTAATTAGATTTTCGTTCTGTGTTGACATTAATATATTAAATTTGAATACATTTGGATTCTTTGTATACTTGGTTGGTATATACATTTGCCTTAAGTCTTCATAAACATTACAAATCAACAGGAAGTGATATTCATTTTCTATAAGATTTCTATTACATAATGTACATATTCTATTTTCTCTTGGCAAATTTCTATATCGACCCCTTTCGATTTCCAAATCATGGCAACTTACTCGAAAGCTTGAAAAAACAAATCTAAACTTCCTTAGATCTAATATATCTAAATAACGTTCATACCCAAAAGTCTGTTTAAATCCTATATACGTATCAAGCTTTGACGTCGATACTATATCTGCATTCCATGACTGTAGAAACTGGTCCTTTAATCTTGTTGTAAAGCTTAAAATAAAATGCTTTTCATTGGTAATTTTCTGATCATCCCAAATATATCCAAAACCGTTTGTTTGTAAACAGATCCTTAGTTTTGTTACCCAATTAGAAATGCCGTTTCTGTCTTCTAAAACCATTTTTATGTAACACTTTTTGACAAGCCTTTCGCTTGGCATTTTAAGAATTTTTATCCAGTATTTTATGCATCTTTTGGCTGTTTGTATATATAAAGGGTATCTTCCACAATCACCCAATGCAGCAACATTACAGGCATTATATTTTATACACATGAATCTCTTGCACGCATAGTTATGCACTCTCTCTATCTGATCAAACCTTTCTAATCCCCAGACCTCAGAACCATATAATAACTGCGGACATATTTTGGTATCAAAAATCTTGAAAAATACCTTTTTTGGTAGTTGCTTTTCACTATACAATGAGCTGAGTATTGACATTAATACTCTTTTACCTTTAATACATAAATTGTCTACCATTTTACGGACCGACATTTGTCGTGTAAAAGTAAGTCCAACATAGCAAAATTCCGGGACAACTTCCAACTGTAAATTTTTGTAAGTCCATTTTTCAAACCTTGAAAGTTGGCCACCTTTTTTGAAAACCACAACTTTTGTTTTCTTTTCATTTACTGTAAGCTTATAGTCTCCACAAAATGTCTCTAAAATATTCAATATTAATTGTAATACCTCTACGGCTAATGCTTGTTTAAGTCAAACTTAACCATATTTTAAAGTTGACCATCCTCCCGATAATAGCTACTATTTTAAAACTTTTACCTATTTCTAATAAAAATGGCTTTTTGTGTATCTAAATGTACTAACCATAGGAAACCTTTCCTGCATCCTCACAGGTTGATTGTTGAAACAGGCTGATAGTAAAGCAGAAAGCTCCTTTAGTAGCTTTATGCTTTACTTGCAGTCTGCTTCAAACAATAGTCTGTCTTTAAGTTTGTCTTTAAAACTGGAACCAAACAATGGGGTATAACAAGTTTAGCACATAACAGTATGTTTGACTTAAACCAGTTCTGGTTATGATGGTTAAACTGTAGAAATATGGACATATTTAACCCATTGCTTTATCGATACACATTTTTACGGAACAGGCTAGTTGGGATAATACAGAGCCCATTTACTAGTATCAAAATGATAATTGGGCAGATGCTAACTCTTTGCATGTTAGCAGCAGATATAGATCTATGTGTCGCAGTGATTACGGTAGTTATGAGGCATCTCATCTGCATCCAAACTGTTTGCACAGGTAAATTACCTGTGCAAACAGTTTGGATGCAGATGAGATGCCTCATAACTGTTTGATATTCTGATCCTGTTTTGAAAAGAGATTAAGAAAAATTGTATTTTTAGAAAAATAGCAGACGACAATTGTTACAGACAAAAAAATTATCTAGCATGCAAAGAGTTAACTCTTAATGCTTTAAATTGTCACCTGTCTTCAATACCAGGAACAGGCTATGGAGTAAAGGGTTCAGCCAGATGGAGTTATTGAGTCTTTTACCAATTCTTATTTGCTAATTAAGATGTGTTTATGAAACGGAACCATTGTCTTTCTTTTAACATATTGACTTGGGCTTGTAACCTCCTGAGACGGACCTAGCTGTAGTTCTGAATGTGACTTGATATAGCCTCGGATATTTTGTGTAGTTAACTCTTTGCATGCAAGCAGCGGATATATGTGCCACAGTGATTACCTTTGCAAACAGTTTGGATCCAGATGAGACCCCGCGTAACGTGATGTCTCATCATGATACAAACTGTTTGACACTCTGACCCTGTTTTGAATTTTTTTTAGAAAATTCTATTTTTAGAACATCAGCAGATGACAATTGTTACAGACGAAAACATTACCCAGCATGCAAAGAGTTAAACCTTTGAATATTAAACCCTAGCAGACTTTGCAAGAAGCTTTGGGTTGCAGGGGATTCCAGGTCATTTAACCCTTTCCTCCATAGATGCAAATCAGAAAGCTCTGATCAGAAAGCTTCTTTTCTGTTTGCATAGGACAAGCCAACTTTTCACAGGTACACTTTGTAAAGGACAAGTGCACTTGTCACATGGGTTGAAAGGATTAAGCCAGGTTACCCTATAGCCTGTTTCTAATATTGGAGATAGGTAACCACTTAAAGCAGGCTGAAAGTAAAGCAGAATGAGCCTTAAGGCGCACTCTGCTTTACTTTCAGACTGCTTTAACCCATTAAGCCATACTGACTTATTTTGATGCATTGTGCAATATTCTCATACCGACTCATTTTGACACACTTTAATCAACTAGCTTGTATTGAGATAAGCATTGATAATTGCTTATCGCTTATGAGTTAATGGAAAATATTTTTTATGATACATATTCATGACTGTATAAAGTGGCTTGTTCATGCTATAAACTTTTTGTCCATTGCAAACAGTATAGAGCTAGATCATACGGCAGGTAACCTGGAGATCAAGAGGCCTCTGTGACCGAGTGGTTATAGTCACTGACTGACAATAGATTAGATCCTCACTGCTGTAAATCTGAATCCTGTCTGGGCACTTCGGAATTTTCATTTGGGAAGCCTTCTGGGGTACAGCTGGATTATGAAAGGTCGATGTTTCTACCTAGTTTTGCCTAAAACAGTTTATAAAGGACATCTGGGGTCTTCCTCTACCTGTTATTAGCAGGATGTCACAATGTGCCTGTAATACTGTTAAAAGGTGACGCAAAATCATAACAAACAAAAAATAGGTAACATGGCATCTGATCAAGCTCTAAACAGATTGCAGCTTGGATAGAAAAGTCATACTTTTCAAAACACTGTCATTTTCTAGTTCTACATGTTATTGCTTTTCCTTTGCCTCGTCTTCTCTTAATCCATTACTCCATAAATACACCTTTTTACACCTAATTGTTTCTACACTATAAAAGTGGTCCCCAACAATGAAGTCCTGAACCTGCAATATAAAGATTATTTCTTTTTCAGATGATACATGTATGTATCTTAAAGCAGGCTGATAGTAAGCAGAATGCTCTTCAAAAAGCATTCTGCTTTAGTTTCAACCTGCTTTAACCATTTACCCTATTAGAGCTTGTTTCTACTTTTGAAGATAGGTGACCACTGAAATGTTGAAAGTAAAGCAAATCCTGCTTTACTTTCAACCTGCTTTAAGCTCCTATCTGCTAGGATATAGAATATATTTCTTATGGTACATGTTCATGACAGTATAAATTGGAACTATTTTCTCCAGTTGGTGAGTAAATTAACCCTTTCCCACATGGAAGCGCTTTTTAGCGCATTTGATTTATTCCTCCGCTGGTGAAAATAGTTCCAATTTATACAGTCATAAATATGTATCATAAGAAATGTTTTCTGTATTCTAGAAGATTATAGCTTAAAGCAGGCTGGAAGTAAAGCAGAATGTGCCTAGGCACATTCTGCTTTACTTTCAACCTGCTTTAAATCGACACCTATATTCAATACTAGAAACAGGCTATGGGGGGAAAGGGTTAAAGGCATTAAAACTAAAATGGTGTATATATGGAGGAAGGGTAATAAGTAACCTGTTTGTAAAACTTGAAACAGGCCCTAGGGCAATGGGTTAACTCTTTCAACACCATGGACCAGGACCTGTTTAAAATATACTTGTGACATTTGCAAACAGTGTAGACCCAGATCAGAGGGCTCCTATAGACTTGCTATAGAACTAAAACCAGATGTTAACTAGTTGAAGTCAAGCCTAGAACTGACTAATACACCACTGACTATACCAATAAACCCTCTGCTTACACGGAGCACAAATTTCACGTGCTAATTCGTGCATTGCTATGTTAAGACATTTGTTCAGCTCTATACTGCCTAACGTGCAGAACTATCAAATATCTGCAAGGGAACCTGATAACCCACAAGAGTCACTTAACTAGTGTTGAAAGAGTTAACCCTTTAACCAATAGGCTATTTCTAGTTTTGAAGACAAGATAGCACTTAAAGCAGGTTGAAAGTAAAGCAGAGTGCACCTTAAGGTGCATTCTGATTTACTTTCAGCCTGCTTTTAAGATACCATCTGCTAGGATATAGAAAATATTTCTTTTGATACATGTTTATGACTTTATAAAATGGAACATTTTTCTTCGGTGGAGGGATAAATAAATTGTGCTGAAAGGCGCTTCCATGGGGGAAAGGGTTAAATGGGAAAAAGTACAGTCTTCTGTCTAATTGCTGTTATGGCTTATTGAGGTAATGGGTTAAATGGTCACCTGCCTTTCACACCAAAGACTTGCCTTATATTTTAACCCTTTACTCCATAACCTGTTTCTAGTTTTGAAATCAGGTGCCTACTTAAAGCAGGTTGAAAGTAAATCAGAATGTGCCGCTGTGTGCATTCTGCTTTACTTTCAGCCTGCTTGCTACCATATGCAAGGATATAGACAAATATTTTTATGTTACATATTCAGGACTCTTTAGTGGACGTGTGTCTATGGGGTAATGGGTTAGATGGAGGTTTTAGCAGGCCTATATTGTTTGTGCTAATCTGTTCGTGTTTTTTACGTTTAAGAGTACTCCCATGCCTGCTAACAATCCTTACGCCAAGATGGAGGTTTGTCTTGCTGTCATAGCATGTGTTGCCATGGCAACTGCATAATGTTTTTTTATCCTTTTACCATGACTTTCTACATGTATAAATGTGTCTATTTCAGCAAGTTTCAGTGCTATAGAATAGAAAGTTTTATTTGTGTGTAAATGTATATGTGTATGTAAACGTGTTTTCAGTGATTTCGGACAGTTTTTGCTGTGCCTTGCTTTGTCTAGTAAAGCTCATGGGAGGGGAGAATGAGCTTAACCCATTACCCGATAGCCTGTTTCTAGTTTTGAAGACAGGTGAACTCTTAAAGCAGGTTGAAAGTAAAGCAGAATGTGCCTAAAGGCGCACTCTGCTTTACTTTCAATCTACTTTAAGCTATTATCTGCTTGAATATAGAAAAAAATCTTATGATTCTTTTTGTAGCAGTATAAATTGGAAATATTTTCTTCAGTAGAGGAATATATTAAAGACGTAAAAAGGCATATGTATGGGGTAATGGGTTAATGGTCTAACTTGTGTTAAGCAGTCATTCATGTTTGATGTATCTCAAGACAGGCAGAAAATTAACCCTTTCAACCATACATCTTTTAGTGCATTCAGTTTGTTCCTCTACTGGAGAAAATAGTTCATTCATAAAGTCATGAACATGTACCACAATAAATATTTTCTATATTCTTGCAGATGGTAGCTTAAAGCAGGCTGACAGTAAAGCAGAATGCGCCTCAAGGTACATTTTGCTTTACTTTCAACCTGCTTTAAGTAGCAACTGTCTTGGAAACTAGAAACAGGCTATGGGGTAAAGAAAATAGATAGTTAATTGATCTTAGTTCACCCTTTACCCAATGACATGTCTCTAAGACAGGTTGTCACTTAAATCAGTTTGAAAGTAGAGCTGCTGAGAATGCACCTATATTAAGGCACACTCTGTTTGTTTTAAACCTGCTATAAGCTATCTTCTGCTGGGATATAGAAAATATTTCTTAACCCTTTAACCCATAGCCTGTTTCTAGTATTTAAGATATGTGACCTATTAAAGCAGGCTGAAAGTAAAGCAGAATGTGCCCTAGGGCACATTCTGCTTTACTTTCAGCCTGCTTTAAGTTAATATCTGCTAGTATATAGAAAATATTTCTTATAGTACATATTCATGACAGTATAAAATGGAACTATTTTCTTTGGCGGATGAATAAAATGAATGCGCTAAAAGTCGCTCCTATAAGGGAAAGGGTTAAGGTGCATTTTTATGACTGTATAAATTGGGACTATTATCTTCAGTGGAAAAGCAAATTAAATGTGATCAAAGGTGCGTCTATGGAGTTAGCCCATTTGTGCCAAGCTTCCTATAATAAAAGGGACATAGGCAAGCAGTGAGGGCTCTGATCAGATGTCAAATTAATAGAGTGGGCGGGGGGGGAAACATTGTAAACATCTGATCAGAGTTTACACTGTTTACTGATAGGAACTTCAATATAAAACAAAACAAAAATGAAAATTTAGACCAGGCATCCCTTATATCAAACATGGGACTTATCCAATATATAAGCATGGAAGAATGCACTTGGAATAAATGGGTTAAGGATTAAAATGACTGCCTACCACAAGAGTGACTGTGAAGGTTTTAATTTTCTGGCAACGAGTCTCTATTGGGATTGTCTGTTAAAGAGATAATAGTTAAATTGAATTGGAAAATATGATATCTGGGATTTAATTGTGTTAAAATGGGCCGATGATTTTTCATTTAAATATGTGGAATATTGTGGGAAATAGTAAATATTGTCTTTTCAAATTTGTCATCTGCTATTGTTTCTCTGCTATAATCAGTGTTCCAGAAACGAGGGAGTTAACTAACAAAGTCAACATTTTCTCACTCATTTCAGCACCAAATCCTATGGTGTTACTGATATAAGAGATGATTCTAATGAGTAGGGACACCATAGGATTTAATGCAGAAATAAAGATTTTAGTTTTTAAAATACTCCCCTTATCCCGAGCTCTATCTGTATAATGTTAAGCTGTAAACAGTTCAGACCTAGTAGATCATAGGCTCAACTTTTTCACTCATGATCTAGATCTAGACTGTTAACCAAATACCCCTTAATACACCCAATAATACACCTTCTTACGCCTTAAATACTCCACTGATGAAATAGCTCCACTTGATTATCGACAGTCTTGAATAAATTATGTACTATCAGATTTCTTTTCTATATTTTAGCAAATGATAGCTTAAAGCAGGCTGAAAGTAAAGCAGAATGTGCCATAAGTCACATTCTGCTATATACTTTCAACTTGCCTTATGTTGACACTTGTTTTCAATACTTAAAACAGGTTATGGAGTAAATTTAGGGTTGATAGAGAGTCAATTTATTTGTATAAGAATGATTTATGGCAGCCGTTAACCCTATACCCAATACTGTTTCTGGTTTTGAAGCCAGGTGACAATTTTCAGCAGGTCAAAAATGAGGGCTTTTTAGCTCACCTGGCACGAAGTGCCAAGGTGAGCTTTTAGGATCGCTGGATGTCCGTCGTCCGTCGTACGTCGTCCGTCGTTCGTCCGTCGTCCGTCCACAATTGGTTCGTTAACACTCTAGCAGCTACAAATATCATCCAATCTTCATGAAACTTGATCACAATGTTGGTCAAGTAGAAATCTAGGTCAAGTTCGAATGTGGGTCATGTTGGGTCAAAAACTAGGTCACTAGGTCAAATCATTGAAAAACCTTGTTAACACTCTAGAGGCTACAAATCTCATTGGATCTTGATGAAACTTGGTCAGAATGTTTGTCTCATTGATATCTAGGTCAAGTTCGAATATGGGTTATGTTTGGTCAAAAACTAGGTCACTAGGTCAAATCATAGAAAAAGCTTGTTAACACTCTAGAGGCTACAAATCTCATTGGATCTTGATGACACTTGGTCAGCATGTTTGTCTTATTGATATCTAGGTCAAGTTTGAATATGGGTCATGTCCGGTCAAAAACTAGGTCACTAGGTCAAATCATAGAAAACCCTTGTTAACACTCTTGAGGCTTTAAATTTCATCTGATCTTTATGCAACTTGGTCAGAATGTTTGCTTAATTGATACCTAGGTCAAGTTCGAATATGGGTCATTGTCAATAAAAAACTAGGTCACTAGGTCAAATCATAGGGAAAACTTGTTAACACTCTAGATGCTACAACTCTCATTGGATTTTAATGAATTTTGCTCAACATGTTTGCCTCATTGATATCTAGCTCAGTTAATTTTGAATGATGTCTGGTTGAAAACTAGGTCACTATGTCAAATCAAAGAAAAACAGTGTTAACCTTTTCGAAGTTACAAATCTCACTAGATCTGCATGAAATATTGTCAGAATTTTTGCCTACATCAAATCTAGGTCAAAATCAAATATGGATTGTGTCCTTTCAAAAACTAGGTCAAATCATAGGAAAATGGGAGGTTGATTGTGGGTCATGGCCAGTCATAATCTAGGTCACTATAGGTCAAGTTTGCCATGGTGTACCAGGTGAGCGATTTAGGGCCATAGTGGCCCTTGTAATTTATTCCTCATCTAAAAAAATTCTTCTTTATACAGTCATGAATATATAATGTAAGAAATGTTTTTTGTTTCATAGCAGATGATAGCTTAAAACAACCTGAAAGTAAAGCAGAATGTGCCTTGATGTTCATTCTGCTTTACTTTCAACCTGCTTTATGTGGTGACCAGTAAATGTCTTCAAAACTAGAAACAGGCTATGAGGTTATGTGTTAAAAACCTGTCTTCTCATGGGTAGTTGTAACAGCAGAGCTCTACTACAGTATGATACATGTACAGTGCTCCCTCCCCACAACGGCCCTCCGAACAATGACTCCCTCCGTACAACAACGCTTGCCACTGTTCCAAAGACATTTATGTATAACGCTTTCACTGCTGCAATATTGCATGCTTAAAATTGCTGTCTGCTGTTTTCTTACAAAATGGACATTTTGACTGAAAAAAACCCCCGTAATAACGAGTAGCAACAGCTTGAATCCCGATCACACCTTGCATTATGCAGCGTCTGATCTGGATTTAAGCTGTTTGCAAATGTAAGCCGATTTCCCTCCCTATTATGACTCCCTCAGAACAACGCACACTATCTATGTCTCCCGTTGTTTGTCACTGTAGAGAGGGAGCACTGTATAACTTTTTTACAACTCATATTGCTTCTACCCATTACCCCAATAAATACGCCTTTTAACACCTCTAATATATTCTTCCACTGATGCAAATAGTTCAAATTTATACATACATGAATATGTTTCATAAGAAATATTATCTATTTTCTAGCAGGTAGTAGCTTAAAGCAGGCTGAAAGTAAAGCAGAATGTGCCTTAAGGCACATTCTGCTTTACTTTCAACCTTCTTTAAGAAGTAGCCTATTTTCAAAACTAAAAACAGGATATGGGGTAATGGGTTAAGTTACTCATGTCAATGTGTTCTTTCAAAATTGGCCTAGTTAAATGTCTCCCTGAGGCTTGTAAATAAAATATAAAACACAATGGTAGCAAAATCAATTGAATTGAAACAGTAGGAAGAAATCTAATTATAAGTTTTGTTTTTAGTTTGTTACCTTTTTAATGCAAAAAGAATTAATTAAATTTTGCCAAGACCCAGATTAATTGTCGGAATGCTGAGTAAGCATTATGCCATCTGCTTCAGTATTATTGTCTGTTGAAAGTTGTACGATTTATTTGTGCTACTGTACACATACATGTAACAAACACAGTCCAAGGGACAGTTTGGATCTTGATCAGATGCTGACTGGCTAGGATCAGGATACAAGCTGTTTGTCATAGTGAATCAGGGCTCAAGATAAGAGGGAGTAAACTGAACAAATCCAACAATTTCTCACTCAATTCAGCACCAAATCCTATGATGTGACTACTCATTAGGATTTAATGCAGAAATAAAGATTTTAGTTTTTGAAATACTCCCCTTATCTGGAGCCCTGTGAATGCTATGTAATGCATTATTAAACCTGATCAAACTTAATTCATTAATCGAATTGTGACCTCATTGCAGTGCTCTGTAGTCATTTTGATACTAAAGAAGCCTTCTGCCAGTCATTTATCTTGTATGTGAATACGTACAGCCTCTCAAAAAGTTTTAATACAGATTATAGCTTAACCCATTACCCCATAAATACCCCTTTTTATGCCTCCATTGAATCCACTGAAAAAATACTACCACAATACTGTTTTACTTTTAGCCTACTTTAAACTACCATCTGCTAGAATATAAAATATATTTCTTATGATACATATTTGACTGTATAAAGTGGAACAAGTTCCTTCAGTGGAGGAATAAGAAAAAGGTGTATCTATTTGGTAATTGTATAACCCTTTACCTGATAGCCTTTTTTTAGTATTGAAAAAAGGTGACCTCTTAACTCTTTCCTCCCTGAAACTTTAAATAGACAATTTCAGTTTCCATTTTAGTCTAGTCCATTTCTGACTTTTAACCCTTAGCCTGCCACTCACGACTATAGCTCCATATGCAAACAGTTTGGATCCGGATGAGACGCCGAGATCCGGATCCAAGCTGTTTGACACTCGGACAACATTTTCAGCAATTTTGAGCAACTTTGAAGCACGTTGAAACTTGAAGCAGACGAGAAATATAGCAGACGACAATTTATTTGGCGGGTTAAGGGATGTTTTTGTCAATGTTTTGCATTATGACAAACAGTGAAGACTCTGATCAGAGGGCTCCTTTCGGAGCCCTCTGATCTGGGTCTTCACTGTTTGCACAGGACAAGTGTACTATTCACATGTACACTGTTTGAAAAGAACGCCTATATGCGGGACTAGGGGTTAAAGCAGGTTGAAAGTAAAGCAGAATGCGCTTAAAGGCGCATTCTGCTTTACTTTCAGCCTGTTTTAAGCTACCATCTGCTAAAATAAATTACAGAAAATATTCCCTATAAAATGTATTTATGACTTATTGAATTGGAATTATTTTCTTCATCTGAGAAATAAATCATATGCGCTAAAAGGTGCTTCTATAGGGGAAAGGGTTAAGCGAAAACTACCAAAACCAAGCCAATGGACAGATCAGCGGAAGTATTCAGTCCCCTTGTTCTTTAAACCCTTTACCCAATCGTCTGTTTCTAGTATTGAAAACAGAAGATTACTTAAAGCAGGAACAAAGTAAAGCAGAGTGTGCCTTAGGGTGCACCCTGCTTTACTTTTAGCCTGCTTTAAAAACCATCTGCTAGAATATAGAAAATATTTCTTATGATACATATTGATGCCTATGTAAAATGGAATTGTTTTCTAATATTTATTAAGAGGAGGAATAAATTAAAGGTGTAAAAGGTGTATTTGTGGGGTAATGGGTTAATCCCTTTACTACCATGACCTCATCTATTTGAACAATTGTTGTGTCCTTTTATTTCTCAAATTTAACTCCTATGTACTGTAAAACCGGTTTTATTCGCGAGAATATAATTTACACGTTAATTCGCGAATGTGTTGCCTCGCGTCTCTAGTTTTGAAAATAGGTGACTTCTTAAAGCAGGTTGAAAGTTAAGCAGAATGTGCCTTAAGGCACATTCTGCTTTACTTTCAGCCTGCTTTAAGCTACCACCTGCTAGAAATATTGCATGATGTAGCGAATTAATACAAAATCACATTACGCGAAATATTCATGACGCGAAAAATACCTGTTTTACAGTAACATCACTATGAGTTTCAAACAGTTTGGATTTCGATCAGACATAGAGTTGTCATGATCAGGATTCAAACATTATACTCGGGGTAAGGCAGTAAAGGGACAAATATTGCCACATGATGGTTTATTGTAGGGTTTTAAACATGATATTAGTTAATAGTTACATAATAGATGATAGATGATTATACAGCGTTCCCTCTCTACAACTGCCCTCCCAACAACGACTCCCTCCTTACAACAACCCTCGTCACAGTTCTCCAAACAAGACATTTATGTCCAACCTTTTTGTGGCTGCAGTACCGTCTGCTTAAAAGTATCATCTGCTGATTTTCTCAAAGTTACATATAAGTGGATTTTTTTGATAGAATAAATATAATGACGAGTGACAAACACGGCGTCTGATCTGGATTCATGCTGTTTGCAAATGTTCAAGCTGTTTGCAAATGTAAGCCAAGTCTTAATTTTCCTTCCCTATAACGACTCCCTCCAAACAACACACACAATTTGTGTCTCCCATTGGGTGTCTTTGTAGAGAGGGAGCAATGTACCTTTAGGCCCCTGAAAGTGAAATGAATTTGGTTCAAATGCAAGGAACACGTCATGACATGTATTTTTGTCTTTTTGTCTCCTTTTGTTTCTTTTTACTAAATATGACTTATATTAAAATAATTTCCTGAAAATCACAACCAAAAAAAGTTTCATTTGAATAGAGAAATTAGACAAAGTGTTGTGTCTTGGTTTCTGAATTTCATTTTGCTTGCAGCAGGCTAAATGTGTAACTATACTAATCAATTTTCAACTTTGAATTTTAAACTTATAATTTAAATACAGCGTAACCATGGCAACCAATATATAAACTTATGAAGGGATGTTTACAAATTCATTGATATTGGCCTATCTATAGTGAACTGATACTGTGTATAGTATTTCCGGGCTGAGATCGGGTGACTGCTGAAAGTGGGATGAAAGTAAAGCAGAAAGCTCCTGCTAGAGCTTTCTGCTTTACTTTCATTCTACTTTTAGCTGTAACCATTATTTAGCATGAATTTAGCAGGGCAGTGTTACTGCATCTAATTATATGGAGGAGAATAAGGTGGGCAATTTCTAAAGCACTCTAGATGGGGAAATGGTCATTCATTTAATCCTTGAATTGTTGTGCCATTTACCCATAGTGAAGGGTATTGCTTCAATTTGGAAAAAAATGTACTAGCTGGGAATACACTTATCTAATGCAAACAATGTAGACCAAGATCAGAGGGCTTCTAAATGAGCCCTCTGGTCAGAGTTTGCACTGTTGTGTCATATAGCAATTTAAAAGTTTTAAAAAAACCCAACATTAAATAGTAAAAAAATGGACTTGACCTTAATGGAAACTTAATGCATTGCACATTTGAAGTTTCAGGGATAAATGTGTTAAATGCAATCTTAACAATCTGAATCTCGTAAGAGATTTGCAATACTCATAAGGGTGTTGGTTAGCTAAAAGGTTGCGCTATGTTTGAATATTAACCTTTGACCCATGAATACTCTGCTCTGTGTTTGATTGCTTTCTATGTGTCCATCTCAGAACCCCCAGACTCCTGTTCTGCCTCCTGACAATCCTTACGCTGCTCTAGAGGTCAGTAGGCTCTCTCCACCAGGTGGCATTGTTGTCTGCATGGGCCTCAAACTAAAGCAACCCTCAGCAGTAATGAGTTTACCAAGGGAGATAATTTAGAATTATTTGTTGTTGGCATTTATCGGGACAAGTTAGAAGCACTCATTTCTTTGAGTATAATATTTAAAGGATTGAAATATATTTATATGATGGAAATAGTTTAGAAAATGTAAATAAGAATGTCAAGTACATGTAGTTTGTGATGCAGAGGTAATTGACATTGATATGTAAAAGAACAACTTTTTAAAAGTTCTGAAGATTTATTTCTATTTAAGTGGCAAACAGTTAAAAAACAGATCAGACGCCGGGTTACCCGGTGTCTGATCTGGCTCTAAATTGTTTGCAATGGACAAAAGATTTTGGGATAATGCCTTTATTGGGAAAGAAGTCTTCTGGCTGTAAAAATATGTTTATTCATCTCTCCCTACACTGCTGAAAGTTGTTCAACTGCTCATGGCCCCTCTTTTTACCCCTATCTAGAATCTTTATCTAGTTGCATGCCTTTAGAACTTGTGTTTTTCTTCATAAATGTTCTTTGGAATGCCTTCACTTTATGTTTGTACACGTCTTATAGATTTTCAGTGGATTTAGGTTACAATAAAACAAGATGTCACCAGTTGTTTTACTTGACTCTGGTTGTTTATGACATATGTGCTTGTAGTAACTGATGCAGTAAACTATTTGAGTGCTAAGTGAGTTTTCCATCTGCAATAGTTGAAGTCGGCTATGGTTCTATAAACTATTGAAATAGGGTCAGAATGTGTAACAGTTTGAATCCTGACGAGATGCTGAATTCAGTGTGACATCTGAGACCAAACTGTTTGCAAAGGTAATCAGCGCTACAGATATAAGAGGGAGTAAACCCGAACAAATTCAACATTTATAGAACCATAGCTTGATGACAATTGTTGCAGATCTGGATCCAGACTGTCTGCGATGGAGATAAAAAGAAATAGTTCCTATATCTGGAGTTATAAACTCATTGTTAGACAAGGAATGTGTTACTGTATTATTATAACCTTAGACAGATGTAATAATAGACAATAATCAATTGTATGTATATTATATGCCTGTGTAATTTAGAGGAAATTGATTCAGATATATTTGTATAGCTGTAGCAGTGATTTGATTTTGAAACTACAGTCAAACTTTGAAAACTTGAACACACTGTAACCAATTATTCCATAATTGAGCCTTTTTACGCATTTAATGTATCCTTACACTGAAGAAAATATTTCTGCTTTGTACAGTCATGAATATGGATCATAAGAAATATTTGTATTTACTAGCAGACAGTTACTTAAAGCAGGCTGAAAGTAAAGCAGAATGCGCCTGTAGACACAGTTTGCTTTACTTTCAACTTGTTTTAAGTAGTCACCAATCTTCAAAACTAGAAATAGGCTAAGGGGTAATGGGATAATTAAACATACATATTTCAAAGTTAACCCTTAGCCTGCCACTCACGACTATAGCTCCATATGCAAACAGCTTGGATCCGGATGAGACGCCGAGTAACTCGGCATCTCATCTGGATCCAAGCTGTTTGACACTCGGACAACATTTTCAGCAATTTTGAGCAACTTTGAAGCACTTTGAAACTTGAAGCAGACGAGAAATATAGTAGACGACAATTTATTTGGCGGGCTAAGGGTTAAAGCATGGTTATAAGAGTTTGTTTGACTAGAGTGAGTTTGGGTTATCAAAATTCATCTGTAGAAAGACATTACTTTGACTTAAGAGAACTTGATATATAAAGATTGTAGTCTGTGAAATTAATGTTAGCACCATCCAACTCCAAATATGTGATCTTTGTCGACACTGCAATTTGACTTGAGGTTTTTTTTTTCCATGCTGCATTTCACGATTTTAAATTTTTGTTCAAGATTAGAAGCACATTTTTAACCTCCCAACTTTTTTTTAACCTGATGCACCATGACTAATTTTTGAACTATTTAGACTTGACTGTTGTTTGTTGAATTTAACATAAAGTACACCATTCATGATTTGTATGGTTTATTGAACTTGTCTCCTGTGGAAGAGTGTCTAATTCATCTGCAACAGGGCTCCAGATAAGGAAAGTATTTCAAAATCTAAAATCTTTATTTCTGAATTAAGTCCTATGATGTCATACTCATAAGAATCATCTCTTTGAGACGGTTCTAATGAATAGCCACACAACAGGGTTTGGTGCTAAAACGAGTGAGAGAATATATTATTTGTTCAATTTACTCCGTCTTATCTGAAGCCCCGCTGCAATGTTGTTAATTCTTTTTAGCTCACCTGAGCCAAAGGCTGAAGGTGAGCTATTGGGATGGCCCTGTGTCTGGCGTCCTGCGATGTGCGTTGTGCGTCGTCATTAACAATTGCTTCAAATGACATCTCCTCCTATACCTCTTGACAAAATCTAACCAAACTTTACAGAAATGTTCCATAGGGTAAGGGGGCCTCCGTGGCCTAGTGGTATAGTCACTGTGACTTACATCACTAAGCTCCTCACCGCTGTGAGTTCGAATCACAGTAGGGTCGTTCAGATTTTTCATGTGGGGAAGCCTGCCAGCTGGCTTGCGGAAGGTCGGTGGTTCTACCCGGTTGCTGTTATGTGCCTAAAACAGTGCATAAAGGGCTTCTGGGGTCTTCCTCCACCTGTAATTAGCTGGACGTCGCGATATGACTGAAATACTGTTAAAAGTGAGGTAAAATCATATCAAATCAAATCAAACCAATGGGCAAGCTCTTTCAAATTTGTTCAAAGAATTAAAAACAATGCAGAACTCTGGTTGCCATGGAAACCAAAGTGAATAAATAAGGAAATCTTAAAAAATCTTCTTGTCAAAAACTGCAAGGGTCAGAGCTTAGATATTTGGCACATAGCATCATCTACAGGTCCTCTATCAAATTTGTTCAAATTATACCCCTGGGGTCAAAATTGGCCCCGCCCCCGGGGTCACAGTTTTACATAGAGTTATATAGTGAAATTTTCAAACTTCTTCTACTCTAAAAATAATATGGCCAGAGCTTTGATATTTGGCATGGTGACACTTCTAGATGTCCTATACCAAAATTGTACAAAAGGTTCTGGTCGGTTGCATAACTAGTTCACAGGAGCTAAAAATAGATTTTTTTTTAAAATGAAAACTTAAAAAATCTTCTTGTCTGAAACTACAAGGGCCAGAGCTTAGATATTTGGCACATAGCATTGCCTACACTGGTCCTCTATCAAGTTTGTTCAAATTATACCCTGTGGGTCAAAATTGGCCCCACCCCAGGGGTCACAGTTTTAAATAGAGTTATATAGTGAAATTTTCAAACTTCTTCTACTCTGAAACTAATATGGCCAGAGCTTTGATATTTGGCATGGTGACACTTATAGATGTCCTATACCAAAATTGATCAAATGGTTCTGGTCAGTTGCATAACTAGGTCACAGGAGCTAAAAATAGATTTTTTTCAATGAAAATTAAAAAAATCTTCCTGTCTGAAACTACAAGGGCCAGAGCTAGATATTTGGTACATAGCATTGCGTACAGGTCCTCTATCAAGTTTGTACAAATTATGCCCCTGGGGTCAAAATTTGCCCCGCCCTGGGGGTCACAGTTTTACATAGAGTTATATAGTGAAATTTTCAAACGTCTTCTTCTCTGAAACTAATATGGCCAGAGCTTTTATATTCGGTATGGTGACACTTTTAAATATCCTTTACATAATTTGTTCAAATGATTCCAGTCTGTTGCATATCTAGGTCAGTCCATGACATTAATCATTATCTCCATTTTTTAGCTCACCTGAGCCAAAGGCTCAAGGTGAGCTATTGGGATGGCCCTGTGTCCGTCGTCCGTCGTGCGTCGTCGTTAACAATTGCTTCAAATGACATCTCCTCCTATACCGCTGAACAGATTTCAACCAAACTTTACAGGAATGTTCCTTGGGTCAAGCTCTTTCAAATTTGTTCAAAGAATTAAAAACAATGTAGAACTCTGGTTGCCATGGCAACCAAAGTGCTAAAATAAGGAAATCTTAAAAAATCTTCTTGTCTGAAACTACAAGGGCCAGAGCTTAGATATTTGGCACATAGCATCACCTACATGTCCTCTATCAAGTTTGTTCAAATTATGCCCCTGGGGTCAAAATTGGCCCCGCCCCTGGGGGTCATAGTTTTACATAGAGTTATATAGTGAAATTTTCAAACGTCTTTTCCTCTGAAACTAATATGGCCAGAGCTTTGATATTTGGCATGGTGACACTTCTAAATGTCTTATACCAATATTGTTCAAATGGTTCTGGTCAGTTGCATATCTAGGTCACAGGAGCTAAAAATAGATTTTTCAATGGAAACTTAAAAAATCTTCTTGTCTGAAAATACAAGTGCCAGAGCTTAGCTATTTGGCACATAGCATCGCCTACAGGTCCTCTATCAAGTTTGTTAAAATTATGCCCCTGGGATCAAAATTGGCCCCGCCCCGGGGGTAACAGTTTTACATAGAGTTATATAGTATAAATCTCTGATATTTGCAAACAGTTTTGATACAGATCAGATGCCACATTATGCTGCATTTAATCTGGATCCAAACTATTTGCCACTTATTTACATAGTTTCTTTAATTTAGAAAATGTAAAGTATGATTTTTTTTTACATAATTCACATTCAATGTTTGTATAGCAGACAGCAATTCAGCATTATAAGAGTTAAGCCCCCTGCTGCAGACCTGACAGAACTGTATTACATAACTGAACTCCGGTCAACTGAGTTACACTGTATTAGCAACATATGGTGTTGTCTGCTACATTTTTATGCATCTGCACAACTTAGTTGGGGGCATATTGTTTTTGTCTGTCTGCTTTTTTGTCTGATTGTCAATTTGTTTGTCTGTCAGTCCACAACTTTAATCTTAGCCATACCTTTGGAACTACATAAGTTAGAAACTTTATAACTTGGGTCATGTCCTACAAAGGTCAATGTCATTTTTGAGTTATTTCCCATTGTCATATTTTCTTGTCCTGGAGATATTACTCCAGTTCTACTGATGTTAACCAATTACCCCATACATAATCATACCTTTTTACGCCTTTAATTTATTCCTCCTCTAAAGAAAATAATTCCATAGTCATACAGTCATAAAATGTAAGAGATAAGAAATAGTTTCTATATCTTAGTAGATGATAACTTAAAGCAGGTTGAAAGTAAAGCAGAATGTGCAATAAATAATCATATGGAAATACATGTAGTTTAATGATAAGAGGAAGTGTCATGGATAAGGGCCATAACCCTGCCAACAATATTTTTTTTAAGTTATTCCAATTTGTCATGGTGTTTTTGTCTGGAAGATAATTCCATTTACAGCTGTATTAAAATGTTGTCTTGCCTAGTAAGCTAAGGCACAATGACCTCAGGTGAGCGAATTAAGGGCCATGGCCCTCTTGTTTCAGCTATTCTCAGGTGAGCGAATAAATATGCCCCATGGGGCTCTTGTTTAATTAAAGAGTTTCAGGGCTTTTAAATTTGGATTTGGAAAAGATCTTGGTTATGTTGTCAGCAAATGTCTTGTAGGAGAAAGATTATGTAATATGAGTAGTTTAACCCATGAACTCCTGGGGTTGGCTTATCCCATTACCCCATAAATACGCCTTTTAACGACTTTAATTTATTCCCCCAATAAAAAAAATAGTTCAAATTTATACATTCATGAATATCCAGCATAAGAAATATTTTCCATATCCTGGCAGATGGTATCTTAAAGCAGGCTGAAAGTAAAGAAGAATGTGTCTTTAGGTGCATTCTGCTTTACTTTCAACCTGCTTTAAAGGAAAACGGACAGCTGATGACAATATGGTCTTAGATCCTAGATTTTATCCTAAAAGCAACATTCATGAAGGTCCTGCAATTATTACTCATCGATAAGGTACGAAAAAGATCGATTTACTGCATACAGGTAAGCTATCGCTAATTGGAACGGGCGCCGCCATATTGGCAAAGCTATTATTCAGAACCCTCGATTTTTATCCATTTTGTGACGACACAAAGGCCTAAACGCTGATTGGCTCTTTCACTCAACCACTGTAACTTGGACGGACATTTCACACTTCGTCAGTAAGGGTAACGGCAAGCTTAATTCAAGGTCGCATACAGTTAAAAAAAAAAAAAGATAATAGATAGATGGTATATTCATATTGATTATGATGAACTTGAAAGGTCGTGTAGATCCAGAAACGATCAGAAGCTATCGTTAATCGGCTTAGAGAAATGTCCGTTCCAATTCCCAGCTATAGAATCTGGGAAAACAATGCTGCGAAATGGCTAACAGTAGAGTATGGCGACATCCATAATACCTTGATTGATGTTAATAATAATAGATCTAGATCTACAATAAAAAAAATCTGATAATCAGTGCGATATTGTGCTGATCTAGACCTAAATGTTGAACTGGCTTAGATCTACCAACTCGTTTACAAATCAGCATTTTCTAGCTGGTTCGTCTCGGTTTAGGAATTCAACGCTACAGAAATTCTTAATGAAAAAAGTCTCATTACTAGATCTACATATTGTACGGGTAGATCTAGATCGGTTTTTTCTTTCTTAATTTAATCATCGCGATTCTCTAGATCCCGATCATATAGAGCGATCTTACTTGAGTCCAAATCCGATTTTGATTGGATCTAGTTTTATCGTTCTTATTTCTGGGTGTAGTTTTACACTCGTCATTTCTGTAGAAAAAAATTCAAATAACTTTTAGATGGGCCTAAATGAATTTTAATTTAAGATTTAAATTCGAGTTTTATGGTAGACTCTAGCCTTTTTAAAAAAGCAGCATACACATCTTTTTTTAAAGATCTTGGCTTTTTTGTTTTGATGTAACCCTTTCCCCCATAAATACGCCTTTTAACGCCTTTAATTAATTCCTTCATATACTGAAGAAAATAGTTTCAATATCATACTGTCACAAATAAAAATCATAAGAAATATTTTCAATATTTTAGCAGATAAAAGCTTAAAGCAGGCTGAAAGTATTTTCAACCTGTTTTAAGTGGTCACATATTTTCAGAAGTAGAAACAGGGTAAAAGGCTCGTGGCGTGTAATCGCATATTTAAGTAGCCAAATTGCTAGCCTGACCCTGTTTGACAAGTGCGGCTAATTAGATTACGTAATATGGATATTTATGCCCTGCAGGCCCCTAAAGCTTCTTACTTCTTCACAGAGGGGGTCTTAGGCAGAAAGGGGTTGTGTGTAATTATTTCCGGTCCATATCGTACAATTTGCAAGGCAGCTTAATTGATTAGTGGTTGATGATGAATGTCAGCATAAAATGCGATCTAGATCAAAGCCGCCTGCTGAAATATGTCCTGAATCTGTTTCGATTATTATTTTCATAGATCTTTATATAAGCTCAAGATATATAACGATAAGTAAAAAACGACATTAATACAATAAATGAGCACTCGGGTCACGTTATCTAGAGCGTTCAGTTTTGACCCAGATCAGAATATCAAATACTTTGTTCAGCAGACAATTAATCAGTTTGGATCTTAATCAGACATTGCCAGTCTCAATTGCTAGATGATAAATTGATATTCCACATTTGTCAAGTCAATGACTGTGCAAAAAGTTCAGCAACAGTTTGGATCCAACTGAGATAGTGAGAAACTCTGTGATTGAAAATCCAAACTAAGGTTTGAATGTATTGAAAAGCTCATTGAAGAAACTTTTATCCGTACGAGAGACTGACAAACAGTTAGGACCCAGATCGGAATCAAAACTGACTGTACTTAAAGGTCAGCAACAGTTTGGATCCAAATGAGATATTGAGAAACTCTGTGATTGAGACCTGGATGTACGAAAGTTCCTGGATGTTGCGATACCGAGAATAAATGGTCTATTTTCTAAAAATGTATGTCCGATTGAGGACCAGAACCGATGTTAACCCTTTACCTGATAACCTGTTTCTAGTATAGAATATAGGTGACCACTTAAAGCAGGTTGAAAGTAAAGCAGAATGCGCCATATGGCGCATTCTGCTTTACTTTCAGCCTGCTTTAAGCCATTACCTGCTAGAATAAGGACATTATTAAATATGACACATATTCATTACGGTATATATTGGAACTATTTTCTTCAGCGGAGGAATAAATTAAATACGCTAAAAGTCGCTTCTATAAGGGAAAGGGTTAAACGTCACGGAAAATTCATAACAGACCAGAAAAATAATTTGATCCCCCTTATTTTATTAAATAAAAACGTAATACCTCATCCGTTTTGTCCTGGATGCAGAGACAGTGTATAGCCATATGGCTATACACTGTCTCTGACTGGATGTTATAAAAATCGGCAAATGCATTATCGTCTTTATCTGCTCGTGTTTTAGTCGTAGCCCCGTAAAAAACGAAGATATCCTGGAGCCGATGTTTATGATTAATATTTACGGAAATATTAACAGATAAGACTAAATATATCGGAGAAACTTTTTTCGAAAGTCACAGGGCTTCGATGCCTTTATTCACAACCAGTATGCAAATATTATCAAGAGTATCCGTGCCCGATTCCGGTGTCCTATGATATTTGCCTGATATACGCTACCTCAAGTATGGCTGGATTAAGCACTAATAGCTCGAAATTTTGATGGTTCTGCTATGCACTCATTGTCACCAAGACACACAATCGTCATTTCATTTGTTCTTCAGCAAGTATTAACCTCCTTTGTAGGCATTTATACACAAGTATTGCAGTCGCAAATTCGTCCGGCGAATGCGCTTTCTCTTCGCCCGACCCATCGTAGTCTCTGTCTTCTAATATTACATTCTCTGATAATTTAGGATCGAAATCGTAACACTGAAGTTCTAAAGTGTTTTTACCTTCCTCCACATGCCCAATTTTTCTCAGTATTTCAGTTTATTAATGTTATTGATGTAAATTCCGCGCACTCTACGGCATTCCCGGTTAGACTCGCTATAACCGGAAGGTCGCGGAAGGCCTTAGTTACGTCACACAGGTAAACAAAATGGCGGCCCCCATGGTCGCTTGCACAGTCATATATCACAAAGTTTAAACGGCTCTAACTACTTCATTTTTTATTATTTTTCAAAATTTCAAAGGCAGAATGCGATTTTTTTTCAATATCTTTCATTTAAAAGATATTTATCACCAGCTGTCCATTTCCCTTTAAGTGGCATCATCACCTATCCTATAAACTTTAAACAGGCTATGGGGTAATGGGTTATACACACCTTGTTCAAACAATGTAACTGTGAAGAGTACACTTAACCTTTGCAAGCAGTGTAGACGGAGATCAGAGGGCTGCTATAGGAGCATTATGATGATGCAGGGTCTGCAATGTTTGTCATTTTGTTTTGTCAACCCTTGATAATTTAAAAATGGAGTGGACTATCCAGTCGATGCTTTTGGGATAAAATTAATGAGCTTTCGACACTAAATAACTCTTGTGGGTTATTAGGTTCTCTTGTGGATATACTTAATTACCAAAAATGAACCGTGCAACCCAAAGTTGGAATTCTGGGTAGTTTAATAAATACTGCTCTAAATTAGCATGCAGTGTAGACCCTGATTAGAGGGTTCCTATAGGAGCCTTCTGAACAGGGTCTACACTGTTTGCAAATGTAATGAGTATATATTTAAAACATCTGAGGTCCATGGTGTTGAAAGAGTTAAAAATACATTGTATTAGGTACCAGTCTAACATCAGAATGTTATTTTCTATGGTATTGAATATGATAAAGCAAGTTATTATTCTGTCATTTCAGTAATGCTGTTTAGATTGATTTGTATAAAGTATTCAGTCACACATGTAATGAGCAGTTTTTCATGGAGAAGATTAAATATGTTGTCTTTTTGACAGTGACAGAATGTAATTACAGAGTTTTGTGTTTATTAGAATGTACAGCTATACAGTAAACCATGCCATTGCAACCACTAAATTGCGTTAATTATTAGGTATTTACAACAGGTGACTGCTAAAAGAAAGGTGACATTAACCCATTCCCCCCATAAATACGCCTTTTTATGCCTTTAAATTCAATCCTCAACTGAAGAAAATAGTTCCAATTTTATACAGTCATAAGAAATATTTTCTTTATTCTGGTAGATGGTAGCTTAAAGCAGGCTGAAAGTAAAGCAGAATGCGCCTAAGGGCGCATTATGCTTTACTTTCAACCTGTTTTAAGTGGTCAACTATCTTCAATACTAGAAACAGGCTATGGGGTAATGGGTTAAAACAGAAAGCTCCTTAAGGAACTTTCTGTTTGAATGTCACCTTGCTTTAAGCTAGTGTCACCTATCTTTATACAATCAATGAGCCATCGTTTAAGTGGTCATAAAGGGAGATTTACTGTAATGTATTGTTGGCTGTAGTCATAAGTTACTAACCAGAGATATTCTTTCTTCCTACATGCTCTCCTTTACCTAGGATGATGTGATTGCTAAAGTAAGTGAACATGTTGTGTCAACAATCCAAAACTTGTAAAATATTTTTGTACTGCAAGTCCTGAACAAGGTGAAAGGTGAGATCCTTTGAAAACATTGAAAACAAAGCGCGCACATATGGTAAATTGCAGACTAGGCCTAATTGAGTCTGTTAATGAGCAATAGTGAGACGTGAAACATCGCTCACGTCCCCTGAGCACCGGCTTTAATTGGAATTTTCTGATCTCAAAGGACTAGAAAATAAAAAAGCTGAGAATGAAGTATGGGGGGACTTTTTAGAAAACTGCTGAAAACCAACCTACCGTTTCAATTAAGACGACAGGTTGTCAGATACGAGATTTATAGACATAGGGAAGCATCAGTATTTGGAGACTGTATATGTGTGATGTTGTATTGTTTCAGGCTGAGGCGGACTTGAGGACAGCACAGGCAGAGTTTGACAGACAGGCAGAGATTACTAAACTGTTGTTAGAAGGAATCACCAGTACACATGTAAGTCTTGAACTCAGTCACTGCAGGGCTCCATATAAGAGGGAGTAAACTGAATAAATCAAAACAATTTCCACTCATTTCAAACCAAATTCCTATGGTGTTACTACTCATTAGAATCGTCTCAAAGAGACGATTCTAATGAGTAGTGACACCATAGGATTTAATACAGAAATAAAGATTTTAGTTTTCGAAATACTCCCCTTACCTGAAGCTCTGCAGTCACTGTATACAGTTAAACCTTCCTTACATGACACTTAAACTTTTACCCTATAGTCTGATTCTAGTTTTGAAGACAGAAAACCACTTAAAGCAGGATGAGAGTAAAGGAAAATGTGCCTGCTTTAAGCTCCCATCTGCTAGTATATAGAAACTATACTTATGGTGCATATTCATGACTGTTTTCCTTAGGATTAAATTAATGGCATAAAAGAGCATATTTATGGATTAATTGGTTAGATCAAGCCTATACTGTGGCTGTTTCAGCTTAATGCATGCGGAAGGTCGGTGGTTCTACCCAGTTGCCGATTTGTGTCTGAAACAGTGCATAAAAGGGCTTCTGGGGTCTTCCTCCACCTGTAATAAGCTGGACGTCTCGATATGACTGAAATACTGTTAAAAGCGACGTAAAATCATAACAAATCAAATCAAATCAGCTTAATGCAGAACAGAAGTTATGTAGAAACTTTGTAACTTTTGTCCTGCTTTAAGCAGTCATTAGTTTTTTAAAGAGCCCAATTCTTATTTTCTAGCATCCATCTGTGCATATGTTCATCTGTGTGTCTGCTTTATTTTGTTGTGAGAATCTGTTGTTTGTGTTGATTTAATTCTCAGTGTATGTATTGAGATAACTTACCCGTACATTTGTGATTTTGTTATGATCCCTTGACTTTCAAAAGAATTACAACAAAATTTTGTTGAACCTTATCACTGCCACTGGCAACCAAATTTGATTTCGCAAATATCAGACACCAAGCACAATTTGGCTATGGTATCAATATTTCATCGTTCTTGTCTAGAATTGCAAATTTAAGCAGGCCATATTTTGTCTGAGAAAAGTTTCAATTGGACAGTTAAATATGGTGGTGAAAGGGTTGATATTGTGTCTATCAATGGACACCATTAAAATGTCTGCAATAGTCAATTATTCAATTTTCAATTGGCACTTGTGAATTGTATAACCTATTACTCCATAGCCCGTTTCTAGTTTTGAAGACAGGTGATCACTTGAAGCAAATGAAATTAAAGTGCCCTAAAGCACATTCTGCTTTACTTTCAGCCTGTTTTAAGGTACCATCTGCTAGAATTAAGAAAATATTTCTGTATGTGCATATTCATGACTGTATAAAAAGTAACTGTTTTCTTCAGTATACAGATAAACTATAGGCATAAAACATATACTTCTAATGGAGTAATGGGATAGTGTATTTATATGATACATGTATAATTTCTATTGTAAAAAGGCTCATCATCTGCGTTGTCTGAATGACTTCATCGAAGCCCAAATGACTTTCCATGCCCAGTGTCAGCAATACATGACTGACCTTCAGAAACAGCTAGGCAGGTGAGTTGACCTTTCTATAATGCTGCAATTTGATTGGCTTATAATCATGAGGCAACTGATTGGTTTATACATATCCCAGTCATGCTTGTGATTAGTCAAAATGTTGAGCTCTTAATCTGGCTTAAGCATGAGGTTTGCTCTAGTGGTATTAATCTCCTACATTTAATTTTTTAAATTTCAGCAGGGGAGACAATGATAACTAATTACATACAGTCAGTCTAGTCAGACTTGTATTTAAGTCGAGCATACACATATGTCAAGGTAAAATGTGGCTGAGCCAAATTTAAACTATGAAATATGAAATGTTTGACATAAACGACTTTGAAATATTATGATATGAAACTCTAGAAATTTGGTTATATAATATTTGACTGAAACTAATTCCAGATATTGAAGTTTGACTGTACTTACAAAAACATTAATTTGTCACTGAGGTGATTTGGGAATTAAGTACTAATACATCTAATTTTGGGAAAACATTTTTTGACGATTCTTTTTAAATTGTATACTGTGGATATGACAACCAAATTTATGTTAAGCTACTATCTTCAAAAAATAAATCTTCACTGTAATGCGAGTTACAGCTTGGGGCAGGACAAAGGCAAAGCAGAAAGCTTTAATTTGTCCTACAATGGGCAATAACTTTGTCAGAGATTTTGATGCCCCTTTCAAAGAAGCTATTGTAAATTTCTGTTTTATTTTTGTCCTGCATTAACACAAGTTTATTCAAATTTCTCAAAACAAAAAGAAAGAATAGTCTATTGTTTTCAATTCAGTTGAAGATCAGATGTGATCAAGAAGCTTCCAGAGCATACATATATCGTAAAATAGACTAGAACACCTATAGACCAATCAATGATGGTAGTCTTGCCACCATCTTGGATAGTGTAAAATTGGTTTGCTTACCAAGATGTTGTCTTTCTTGCCATCAACCAATTTTAGCTTTGACACTATGTGCCTGTTCTAGTCAATTTTAAGAAATCTGTTGTACATGCTAACAAGGGAGATAACTATTGCACTTACTATGAGATTCTTAACAAGGGCTATAACTATTGTGGTTGCACTTTTACAGCGGGGAACCAGCAAATGAGGCTTTTGTTGAAGCTTTCAAAGAGCTCCTGAAAGCCAGGCAGCAAGCTAGTGACGAGTAATGTCCATTTATACATGTTGATTTTAATGGCGGACATTTTGCTTTAATTTTTTTTTACCTTTTTCAGCTCATAGCTTACTGATGGCAAATTGATATACAGTAAAGCCTCTCTATTACGACCACTAAAATGAAGGCTGATTGATTTGTATAAAGGGCAGATGACGGCTTAAAGTAAGGTGATAGTAATACAGAAAGCTCCTAAAGGAGCTTTCTGTTTTACTGTCACCTTGCTTTAAACAGTCATTTAGGAGCTTTCTGTATTACTGTCACCTTGCTTTTAGCAGTCATCTGTCATGAACACCTAATAATTTAAACAATTAAGTGGTTGTAATATAGAAGGTTTACTGTTAATGTTTCATCACTGCCAAGACTGACAATACCAGCATCAGCAAACTGTTCAGATCTAGATGAGATGCTGACTAACTCAATGTTGTCTGTTGACTCGCCCACCCCTGAAACTTTAAATGGAAAATTCCAATTCCAACTTATTACAAAACTGCAAACAGTGTAGACCTAGATCAGAGGACTCCTTTAGGAACAAACGAAATATTGATATTGAGCATCAAACAGTTGAGATGCTTAACCCATTGAGCCCTAGCAACTTTTATACTTGTCATTCAAAAACAATGTACATGTGAAGAGTATACTTGTCCCAGGCAAAGGATTTGGTTATCATTATTACATTGGTTACAGATGATGGTTATAGCAGAGTTCAGCGCTACAAAAGTTAAGTTTCTAAATTAGTATGTCTCTGTTTCTGCAGAAATTTGATTCTTAGACAAACAGTTATGTCCAAACTGTTTGCAAAGGTTTACAATGTAGGTACCCAGTATTTGAAGGGTTGTAACAGTCCTCATTGGAATAGGACAAAGCTATCAGTAAGCTACAGGCATACAGACAGTCAAGGTCATTGAATGATTGTCTCTTTTCATATCTTTATCATGCATGTTATTATCGGGGTAAATTCTGTTATCCTTTCTAGTGCTCGGTAAACCTTGGCCAACTAAAATGTCTTCTTTAACTCATTTCTCCATAGCCTGTTTCTAGTTATGAAGATGGGCGACCACTTAAAGCTGGTTGAAAGTAAAGCAGAATGTGCCATAAGGCACATTCTGCTTAATTTTCAGCCTGCTTTAAGCTGCCATCTGCTAAGATAAAGAAAACATTTCTTATGGTGCATATTAATGACTGTTTAAAGTGGAGCTGTCTTATTCCTTGGAAGAATAAATAAAAGGTGTATAAAAGGCGTATTTACATGTTTGGGTTAAAGGATTAATTTTGAAATAGTGTATTCATAGACAAACAGCTGGGACCCAGATCAAATGTTGAGTGTCTCAATGTCTGTATAGGATCCAAACTCTTTGCAAAGGGTCAAGTCAGTTTCGTTTCAGACTTTCTACACTCAAGGGTTAACTTTAGGATATAAGCAAATGCATGGATTTCTTTGAATTAAACGAGTTCCAGAGTTTGCTTGGTTACTATTCAGGTAATTTTTTTTCAATGTATGTTCAGTTTTGGAAATGGTTTAAAAATTGAAATGTGTACAAAAAAGGGAGATAATCACTCTTTGACTGTGATAGCATGTAGGGACTATTTTAAACACTGTTGCCATGGTTTTAGCTTTACAATCTTGGCATGTTGTAACAACTGTCATTATATTCGCCAAGGTGATATGTTGATATAACTATATATATATAAAAGTTTTGTTTACTATGTACGGTAAATTCTAAATAGTGTTTAAATTGGCTTAAAAACATGAAATTTAACCCTTTACTCCATGACCTGTTTCTAGTTTTGAAGACAGGTGACCAATTAAAGCCTTAAGGCATATTCTGCTTTACTTTCAATTTGCTTTAAGCGCCATTATCTGTTAGGATACATAATTTATATAGGACATATTTCTGATGGTGCAAAATTTATGACTAAATTTGAACTATTTTCTTCAGTGAAGGAGTAAATTAAAGGCATAAAAATGTGTATTAATGGAGTAAAGGGTTGATGTTCCTATCTTAATTCATTACCCCATAGCCTATTGAAGATAGTAGACCACTTAAAGCAGGTTGAAAGTAAAGCAGAAAGCGCCTTAAGGCGCATTCTGCTTTACTTTCAGCCTGCTTTAAGCTACCATCTGCTAGAATATAGAAAATATTTCCAATTTTAAATATTCACAATTGTATAAATTTGAACTAATTTCTTCAGTGGAGGGAGAAATTTGAGGCGTAAAAAGACGTATTTATGGGGTAATGGGTTATACAAAATCTTAACAAATAATGTACATGCATACTAATGTGTGAGACAGCCATTCATTATCTCTTTCACTTTCATAGTGATGTCTATTAAAAAATGTCTTCTGCATTTATTTTTTCAAATTCAAAAATATGGAAATTGACTTGAGAATTATTGGTACAAATGTCAAACAGTTTAGATCCTGATCAAATACAAAGTTACAGCATTGAAAAAGATAAAGAACATGGGAGATCTTTAAAGATGGACATTCAGCACTCACTTGGTCTAAAAGATGGTACATACATGTATACCATAAAAAAACTTAAAATTAGGACACCCTGTGTAACTGCTTTAATTATCCTAAAATACAGCGCTCCCTCTCTACAATGACACCCAATGGGAGACAAGAAATGTGTGCATTGTTCGGACGGAATTGTTGTAGGGAGGAAAATTGGTTTACATGTGCAAACAGCTTGAAACCAGATCAGAGGCCGCTGTTTGTCACTCGTCATTAAGTTGGTTTTTTTTAGTCAGAATGTTCAATATGTAACTTTGAGAAAAACAGCAAGCGACAAACTTGAAGCAGACGATATTACAGCAGTAAAAGCGTTAGACAAATTTGTCTTGTTTAGGGAACTACTGCAAGGGCTGTTGTAAGGAGGGAGTCATTGTTGGGAGGGCAGTTGTAGGAAGGGAACGCTGAACCATAAAAAAAATCTAAAAATTGGGACACCCTCTATAACTGCTTTCATTATCCTAAAATTTGAAATATTTGCTTTTATCACACAATTATGTGTCTAAAACATGCAAACTGAATGGCAAACAGTGTAGAACCTGATCAGACTGCTCCCTCAGGAACAGTCTGATCAGGGTCTACATTGTTTGCTCAGGCATGTCTGTCCCAATAACATATTGGCTTGTAAATCATGATAGCGGGTTTGTATCCTTTAAGCTTTTACCTCATGGCTTGGTTTTTGTTTTAAAGACAGATAATATTTGCTAATAAAGTAAGTAAACATGCATTTTAGCCAGGGAAGAATTTAGGCTCAAGTCACATAGGTAGGCCTACTATAAGAAAACAGTGCAGACCCTCTAATCTGGGTCTACATTTATAACTTTCAAAAAATGTGAGTAAATGCTGATAGGAGGATAAGTGTTAACCCTTTCCCCCATAGAAGTGCCTTTTAGCGCATTCAACTTATTCCTCCACTGATAAAAATAGTTCCAATTTATACAGTCATGTAAATGTACCATATCCTAGTAGATGGTAGCTTAACGTAGGCTGAAAGTAAAGCAGAATGCGCATTCAGGCGCATTTTGCTTTACTTTCAACCTGCTTTAAGTTGTCACCTGTCTTCAAAACTAGAAACAGGTTATGGGGTAAAGAGTTAAATGGGATTCTGGGTACATTGCACAGTAATGATACTAGCATGACCACTGTGTTTACTTACAGAGATCCTTGATGGGTTAGTATAGACACTACACTCGCTAGAAGCTGGGCTTCAAAAGGTTCATACCTGTGTTTAGCGGTCATTCTGTTCAGATGAATAAGAGTTGTCTGTAGACATGTTCTCACAATCTGACCGCTTATTGCAGAACAAAAGTAAAGCAGAAAGCTCCCAAAGGTGCTTTCTGCTTTTCTTTTTGTCCTAAATTATTTTTTGGGGGTCAAAACATTCTGCTTTACATTTTGACCGTTTTGAATCTGGTGTCAGTATTGATTACATTAAGTATTTATTATCAATTTGCCACCATTTGATCGGCTAAACACAAGTTTGACCTTACCCCTGCAGGTTTTTCCTTAACCCATTACCCCATAAATACACCTTTTTAAGCCTCTAATTTATTCCTCCACTGAACAAAAAAGTTTATTTATACAGTCATTAATATGTACATAAGCAATATTTTTCATATACTAGCAGATGGTAGCTTAAAGCAGGTTGAAAGTAAAGCAGAATATGCCTTAAGGCGCATTCTGCTTTACTTTCAACATGCTTTAAGAAGTCACCTACTTTCAAAATTATAAACAGGTTATGGGATAATGGGTTAATACAGCAATCTGTGAAATAAATGGTGAATTGGTTGTCCAAGGCATTTAAATTTTAATTAGAACGGACCTTATAGTCTGCTTATGGTAATGAAGACTGATGGTTTGCTCATAGCAGGTTGAAAGTAAAGCAGAATGCCTCTTAATCTTCTGCTTTACTTTAACTCTTAGAACCCTAGCCACGCATAAATTATATTTGTCATTTGCAAACAGCATACCTGTGAGGAATATGCACACAGTGTAGACCCTGATCAGAGGGCTCCTTTAAAGGAGCCCTCTGATCAGGATCTACACTGTTTGTCAGTTTGACATATATTGTAAAACTCAACCCTAAAAAGTCAAAAATGGACTAGACTAAATTGCAAACTCAAACTGTCCATTTGAAGTTTCAGAGAGGAAAGAGTTAAACCTGCTTTATGTGGTAACCTAGCTAGCTGTCTTCAAAACTGGAAACAGGCTGTTGGGTAATGGGTTGAACAGCCAATTTCACCCACTGATCCAGCCTGCCCAATTTATCCACTCTGAGCATACTCTGATGATATCCAAAACTGTACATTTAGTCAGAAATTTCAATTGACAGTCTTGCTATTGAGCACAGAGCTTATAATGTAAAGCAGAATAACAATATTCAGTCAAACCCCATTAACAGCTAAACTTTTATACTGGTTTAACCCATTACCCCATAAATACGCTGTTTTATGCCCTTTAATTTATTCATCCACTAAAAAGATTCTTATTTATACAGTCATGAATATGTATCATCAGAAATATTTTATATATTCTAGCAGCTGGTAGCTTAAAGCAGGCTGAAAGTAAAGCAGAATGCTCCTTAAGGCCCATTCTGCTTTACTTTCAACCTGCTTTAAGTAGTCAGCTGTCTTCGAAACAAGAAAATGGCTATGGGGTAAAGGGGTAATAGACTTTTACAGTAGTTGAAATTCTGTTCAGCGACTGTTCTATGAAAAAGAATGGAGCCCTCTAAAGACAGATCTGTATTCTTTTAGTGACTGTTTCACTCTTTGAATGATGGGTAATCTTTTTCATCTGCAACGATTATCGTTTGCTACTGTTCTAAAAATGGAATTTTCAAAATTTCTTTTCAAATCAAGATCAGGGTGTCAAAAAGTTTAGATCTTGATGAGACACCACATTACGCAGCATCTCATCAGGATCCAAACTGTTTGCAAAGATTATCATGGTTCAGCAGCTATGCTTATTAAGATTTAATTAAGAATGAAGGCAAACATCTTCTAAATCCTGTGTTAAACTCTTTAACCCATTACCCCATAGCCTGTTTCTAGTATTGAAGATAATGTGACCACTCAAAGCAGGTTAAAGTAAAGCAGAATGTGCCTTAACATGATTCTGCTTTACTTTCAGCCTGCTTTTAACTAAAATCTGCTAGGACATAGAAACTGTTTCTTATGATACATATTCATGACTGTATAAATTGGACCTATTTTCTTCAGTGGAAGAATAAATTGTAGGCGTAAAAAAGCGTATTTATGGGATAATGGGTAAGTCTAGTGTGCACTATAGAGGACATTGCCAAACAGTTCACTCTGATTGGACTGTGCATAACACAGCGTCTCTTCAGGGCACTATAGGCTATAAATTTATATGAAATGATGTATGCTGTATAGACGATCATGCAGTGTTGTTAAATCACCATTGAACACATAGGAATAATTCTTTGCAACATCAAGTTATAAATGGGTTAAGCAGTCACCTTTATGAGAAAGTGCCAATCTTCTATAGAGTGCTCGCTTAATACAAGTTTTGACTCTAAATAGAACAGTATATAAACATTGCTTACATAATTATGTTCCCAATCATTTTATGTTTGATGCTAAATATATACTATATCACTTGTTAGTATAAAAGTTACTTGACAGTATATGGTAAAGAAGTATTTATGTTCTTACCTAAGCCAAACAGAGGTGGATATCGGGAACCAATCAGAAATCCAACCTGCCACCCAGGCTGGTTACCTGTTTGACAATGAGAACCCGTATGGAAGCCAGAACCAGTACTAGGCCGGGTAACGGCTCACAGATTCAATAATTGTATTTGTTTATTGGATTTTGCATTATTTTGATGCTTGTTTTTTATGGTTAAATAGGAAATCCAGATATCTGAATCAACTCTACCTTAGAAATACTGTCATTTTTGTCAAACATTTTTGCACGAAATAGTTAAACTTGGACTAACTTAATTGGAAACTGGAACCAGTGCTTCAGATATGTGGAGTATTTCAAAAACTAAAATCATCATCTCTGCATTAAAACCATAATTTTTATGGTGTCACTACTCATTAGAATCTTCTCTTAAAGGTTTTGGTGCTAAAATGAGTGAGACAATGTTGGAATTTAGTTTACTCCCTTTTATCAGGAGCCCTGACTGGAACTCAGTCCATTTGAAGCTTCAGAGTTATGCAATACCAAGAAATCTCCATGCTTCTTCAGGGAAATAAATCATTTAAATGACAATTGAACCATTACATATAGATATCTTGGTTTTCTGCTGTATGTGTGAGTGCCTAGATATTTTGTATGATGTGTAAGTACACAGCCTACTTACAGAGATATTGTTGTATCAGCAACGACTTCTTTTCCAGGAACTTTTGCCTCATTGTTGTATTTGCCATTTCAACAGCTTTGTTAACGTATGATGGTAGTTAAATTTCAGCTAGGGCTATTATCACTGTAAACGCCTCATTAATAGAAAGTATGAAATGTCAGATATATTGCATACAGTGGAGAATGTGTTATTCTTTCCCAATAAACGCGTTTACGCTAAAACTATTATTTCCAGTGCAAACAGTTTGGAGCCAGATCAGACGCCGGGTAACCCGGCGTCTGATCAGGCTCCAAACTGTTTGTCACCAAGATAAACATGAAATATTAGAATTGTCCAAAAGTTGTTCTTTTCTACGTTTTAGCGCTTTGCGTTTGCGTTTAAACGGGAAAGAATAACAGATTCTCCACTGTACATGTAGTTTAGAGGCAGGTTGTCTGTGGCATTTTTCTCGGTCTCTCTGAACACTGAAAGGGCTTATATTGTGGTTTTACTGTTTAACCCTTTCTGATCTGGACTTTTTATATGGACTTATAATTCCGCTTTTGAATAATGACCAGTTTATGGTGATTTATATAGGATTTTTTGAAAAATTTAAATTGAAGGTTTAAGTTTATTACTTGCAAAAAATGTGTTTAATGCTAAGTTAAAAACTATACAAGACAGAGCTGTTGATATTCA
This sequence comes from Gari tellinella, assembly GCA_922989275.2. Classification (NCBI taxonomy): domain Eukaryota; kingdom Metazoa; phylum Mollusca; class Bivalvia; order Cardiida; family Psammobiidae; genus Gari; species Gari tellinella. Next base: position 13,181,696 of record OV277865.1, on the reverse strand, counting down.
AGCTAGTTTATTTCAAGGGCATGTTCAAAAATACAAGTTAAAATAAAGCTTGCAACATGTACAAGAATGTAGTAGAAAAGCTTGTTGATCAATGTTATACAAATGGTTTCAAACTTGTGACCATTGAAGACAGCTGATGATCTTACAAATGAATGAGTTTAAAGCTTTGGCCTTATAGTTATTGCTTGACCCTTTTCCTTGTAGTTTGTTTTGAGTGTTAAAAGACAGGTGATGGCTTAACCCTTAGCCCGCCAAATAAATTGTCGTCTGCTATATTTCTCGTCTGCTACAAGTTTCAAAGTGCTTCAAAGTTGCTCAAAATTGCTGAAAATGTCAGAGTGTCAAACAGCTTGGATCCGGATGAGACGCCGAGTTACTCGGCGTCTCATCCGGATCCAAGCTGTTTGCATATGGAGCTATAGTCGTGAGTGGCAGGCTAAGGGTTAAAGCAGGCTGAAAAAAGCTTTCTGCTGTACATACTTTGATTCTGCTTTAAGCTTCAACCATGTTTCCTTTGAGGCTTTATCAGGACTGAAGAATGGAAGGACCTTTATTTATAAAGAATAGGAAAAGACATTAAATATGTTTCAAAAAGGAAATAGGTAAATTTCTATGAGGGAAAGGGTCCTAACCCATTACCCCATAGATATGCATTTTCACGCTTTTAAATTTATTGCTCCATTGAATGAAATAATTCTATTTTACACAGCTTTGAATATGAATTATACGCATTATTTATTATGTATTCTAGCAGATGGTAGCTTAAAGAAGACTGAATGTGAAGCAGAATGCGCATTAAGGCATTTTCTGCTTTACTTTCAACCTGCTTTAAGTGGTCACCTGTCTTTAAAACTGGGAACAGACTATGAGGATAAAGGGTTAACAGCAGTTATTCTGTAGATGCTGCTTACACATGGGATATAGAAAGATGTGGCAAAACTGTTATACCGATTGATTGTTTAGAATTATAGTCAAATGTACTTAAAGCATAAGCCAAGGCGTTGGAATTGTTTTATCAAATCAAATGTGGGACAAAAGATTTCTGATTATTCGCAAACAGTTTTGATCCTGATCAGATGCCAAGTAACTTGACATCTGATCAGGATCCAAAGTGGTTGTCACTCATATAATATTTTGGCATGTTATATATTTATTATGTTGAGGAAAGAAAGGTTCAACATAAGGCGTTAAGTAGATGACTGTTTGAGCAAATGAATATACATTTAGTTACAGTCAAACTAATGAAGTGACAAACTAAAGAACGAAGCTTTTTGATCATAAAAGAGGCAGAACAAATGTAGCCCAGAAAGTTTTAGAAGTTATGTAATTACTCTTTTATTGCACTAAGCTGTGACCCGTGCTGAGTTCTTTCTTCATTATAGGAATAAACAACATCTTTTTGACGTTCATGATGGTATGACTACATTAGCTTCGCAGGGGGTGAGTTTTGTAAACTCCCAAAGGGCGTTTTCAATAAACTTACCCCACGAAGCTAATGTAGTCATACCGTCATGAGCGGCAAAAAGTTGTTGTTTATTCCTTATATTTATATTTTTATTTTCTGTCATCCATTTAATGTGTAGTTTGACCAGATTTGTTTTCATGTATATGAATATATCATATATCGGCCAAATGGGTTTGATGGATGTAATATCGATGTAATAGCCATTCCAGTTTCTAAATATGGTGTCAAAAGTTGTCCTTACTATATGTACTGTATTTGCATGATAATTTCAGGGTTTTACGCAGTAAACTTTCTCGCTGGGCTTTAAGAACACTCGTAAGAATTAAACTAAAACAAAAATTTCAATCTGAATATCCATTATCAAAGCATATTTTAAACAATTAGGTGGCGCAAGTTTTTATACACGCTTTACACATAGCAACGCGAATAGCAACGCTGAAATGCGACTACACATTCAGCGTGTACACACACCCGCGGCTATCCGTGGCATATCCAATACACATAGGCTAGTTTCAATATGTCATAACGGAACATTACGTTACCAATTTAGCAAGTGTGAATGCATATTTTGCTTTATGTTTGAGCGACTTTCCTATGTAATTCTGGTGAACAAATTGTTTGAACTTGTCAATTTCAAACCGTAATTGGAAGACAACTTGTCTAATCTATAAATAGAACACTCGGAGAAGGGAGAGAACGCGTACAGCTTTAATGACGGAGCGTAATATGATAACCTCCCATAAAAATAGCATTTAATTTTTTTTTTATCGCAATTTGATTTTAATTGAACTGTCTGCGACTTTAAATAGGGGTTTCGAGATACCCAAACGGATAATCTAAAAGTAGATCCTAACTTGGTCGGTATCTCTCCGCCGTATGGAAGATTTTCTTCGCGGCGGAGACTCCGCCCTCTTTCTAACTGGCTGGAACCGGATTCGATTCGTAGGTTCATCGAGAATTGACCTGCATATTTTTAATACGATTACATAGAGACTTTACAGGGTGAATGTAAATATATCTGTATGGTAGTAACACTACTAAATCTTTCTTTAGCTGAATATTCATGTTAAACTTGGCCCATTATCTATCATCTGATCTATTACATTGGCTATTAGAATAAGATAAAATATCCACAGACTCATGTCAGACAGGTCTCATAAAAAACAGTGCAGATCCTGATCAGACAGCTAGCTCCTTCAGGAGCTGTCTGATGTGGTTCTACACTGTTTTCAAAAAGCTTCACTAGTCGATAATTGTAAGAGAGAAGTTGATGGAAGTTTGACTGTAATTATAATGTTTGCTTAAAATTTCATCTGCTTATTTCCCCTTTTGATTTGTTCTATAAGACACTTTAGTTTATGTATAAATTAACCCTTTACCTTATAGGCTGTTTCTTGTAGTGAAAATATGTGACAACTTAAAGCAGGTTGAAAGTAAAGCAGAATGCGCCTTAAGGCGTATTCTGCATTAATTTCAGCCTGCTTTAAGCTACTTTCTACTAAAATATAGAAAACATTTCTGATAATACATATTTAGGACTGTATAAATGGGAACTAGTTTCTTCAGTGGAGGAATACATAAAATGTGCTATAAGACGCTTCTATTGGGTAAAAGGTTAAATAAAGAGTATTGACATTTTTGGTCTCTGTGCTATTTACTGCTTTTAAAAGAGGAAGTGAATTAGGACTTAAAATTAGATTGCTTATGATAGGCTTTGGAACTTGGCTGTTTTTCTTTCTGGAAAATGTTTTTTTATTTGTTGTTATATGTTTGGGCTACATTAATGGGTTGGTTATGCCAGGAGATTTAGTACTGATCAGAAATGCTTGAAAGGTTTTATTTAACATGTAAAACCACGTCCATGTGATTTTTATGCTTTTTAGGTTTTTGACACAAGAAATTCTTCATAACAGAAAATATAATGTCTCAATATATAATTTTTTCTGAGTATGCTGTATTGTATAATTGTTTCTTGAAAATGATAACTATAGATAACATTTGAAATGTTTTAAACCGTTAACCCATAAATACGCCTTTTTATGCCTTTAATTCATTCCTACACTGAAGAAAATAGTTCCCTTTTATACAGTCATGAATATGTATCATAAGAAATATTTTCTATATCCTAGCAGATAATAGCTTAAAGCAGGCTGAAAGTCAAGCAGAATGCGCCTTAAGGCGCATTCGGCTTAACTTTCAATCTGCTTTAAATAGACACCTATTTTCAAAACTAGAAACAGGCTATGGGGTAATGGGTTTAACACTGAAAATGTATTAAAGCGGAAGACCTACCCACACAGTTTGACTTCATATCAGGCCTTCTTAATGTGGGGACTTACAAGGATCCAAACTGTTACAGTAGAAGCCCTCTAAAACGAAGTCTGTTTGATGGCTTTGACGAAAGATGAGAGCTTTAGGAGCTTTCTGCTTTACATTTATCTGGCTATTACTGTTTCCTCCATAGCATGTTTCTAGTTTTGAAGACAGTTGAATACTTAAAGCAGGATGAAATTAAAGCAGAATGCGCCTTTCAACCTGCTTTAAGTAGCATCTGCTTGAATATACCGGTATATAGATTCATGACTGTATAAATTGAAATTATTTTCTTCAGATAAGGAATAAATTAAAGTGTTAAAATGAGTAGCCATGGAGTATTGGGTTAAGCTGGTATCTGTACTCAAAACTATAAATAGATATTAAAGTGTGGCACTTGCGTGGAGCAGTATGTAGAGGCACTTAACCCATTACCCCATAAATACACCTTTTTACGCCTATAATTAATTCCTCCACTGAAGAAAATAGATCCTGTTTATACCATCATTAATATGTGTCATAAGAAATATTTGCTATATTCTAGAAGATGGTAGCTTAAAGCAGGCTGAAAGTATAAAGCAGAATGCGCCCTAAGGCGCATTCTGTCGTATTTTAACCTGCTTTAAGAAGTCACCTATCTTTAAAATTAGAAATAGGTAATGTGTTAAAGGCGCTTCTGTGTATGAAAGGTTTATTAACTATATTAAAAAAGCCAGTTTTTTTTTCACAACATAGTTTATATGGTACAGAATAATGTTGTGTCACATACTCACAGTGTGGACAGAGCTCAAGATAAGAGGAAGTAAAACCTAAACCAACAAAAATAAAAAATAATCCTTTATTTCTCCATCAAATCTTATGCTGTGACTACTCATTAGAATCGTCTCGAAGAGACAGTTCTAATGAGTAGTTGCAAAAAACGATTTTGATGAAAACATTTTGAATTTATTATTTGAAGTACATGTACTCCTCTTTATCCATATAGCTATGATATTGATTTCAAAATGTACAAAAAACACCCTTATTCCCATGTATGCATAATCACAGAAGTATGCTGCCTCACAAAGTACAAATCTCCCATACATAACTACCTTTTATGTAGCTCATGCGTGTTTATACTCATGTGAACAGTTAGAACCTATGTATACACTCCATTGAATGAAGAGACGGTTCCAGTTCTTAAGTCCCAATTGCGGTGAAAAACAGGACAAAAGTGATTTAAAATGGAACTTTCTGTATCACTTTAGTTCTGCATTAACTCTTTCAACACTGTGAACCTGTTTAAAATACAGTCAGACTCAATACAGCGACATAGTTCAGGCCCAAACAAAAATGTTGTTGTAAAGAGTTTGATGTTATATTGAATCTTATTTATATATAACGTCGTTCAGGTTTGGTGTCGATAAGTGAGAATTCGGTTTTAACGGATGTCAGTGTATCTTGTCCTGACTATACTAGTAACATTTGCAACCAGTGTAGACCCAGATCAGAGGGCTCCTATAGGAGCCCTCTGATCAGGGTCTACACTATTTGCTAATCTAGACCAGTATTTATTAAACTACTCAGAACTCCAAGCAGACTGAGTCATGTTTTGGTTTCTAAAAATATCCACAAGGGAAGCTAATAACCCACAATAGTTACTTAGTATTGAAAGAGTTAATCTGCTATCTGCATTGATCAACTACCCATGTTTCTTCGTTACAATGGATGAGTTACACAAGTTTACTTATACTTGTATTCAGAATTTACTCAGGGTCTCCAGATAAAAGGGAGTCAACAAAACTTGACAGTTACTGTCTCTTGTTATGTCTGTACCCAAGCATATGTGTTGTACCTACTCATTACAATGATAAGTCACAACATCATTTGGTGGAAATAAAAGCAGGGCTGTCATAAGTTGATCACGAAAAATCATAATATTTCCAAATGTTCTATTTTTCAAGCATGATAACTTAAAGCATCTTGAAATTAAAGCAGAATCTCTGCTTTACTTTCAGCCTGCTTTAAGCTTCCATCTGCTAGGATAAAAATATGAAAAGTCGAGAAATTCCAGAGAAATGGCAGCCCTGTAAAAGGGAGTCGAACTTCAGACATTTACATTATTTTCCCTTTATATCTTGACCAAACTTTCAATTTTGTGACCACTCATTAAAATTGTCTCGCCACAACATGTGCTTTGGTGCTAAGATATAAAAAAAAAATTGTGTTTTGAAATATTGCAATATTCCTAATTATCTGGATGTCTTGATACTTGTATATTTGTTGCTCGAGGTGGCTGCTTTTATTTGGAATCATTTTTACGCGTTCCTTGGTTCTGCATGAAGGTTTTCCTTTTCTCCTTTTTTCTGTCCTTTCAGTTTTACGGCTGTGCCGGGGACCGGGGCTAACTCCGCCCCCACTAACCTTGGGCTGGGCTCCAGCAATCATTCCACTCTGATTCCAAACCCAAACCCACCTACCATACAAGTCACAGCTTCCACGCCCAATGCAGAAAAAAAGCAAGCGCGAGTTCTTTATGATTACGATGCAGCGGACAGTTCGGAACTGTCCTTATTAGCCGATGAGGTAGAGGCATCTCATAACAGACACTAATACAGTGAAACCTCTCTATTACGACCCCTAAAATTAAGGCTAATTGATTGTTTAAAAGACAGGTGACAGCTAAAAGCAAGGTGACAGTAAAACAGAAAGCTCCCTCAGGAGCTTTCTGTTTTACTGCCACCTTGCTTTAAGCAGTCCCCTGTCGTAAACACCTATTAATTAACACAATTTAGTGGTCATAATAGAGAGGTTTTACTGTTACTAACTGCTTTACTAACACACTTTTAATCATTTCAACCAATTTGCTTTGCTTAATTTGTGTTTGCGAAACATGCAAAGTCTTAAAGGCAATATATTTTAAATTTTTGGTTCGATAATTTTTTGAGGTTTGTTACTAGATAAAGAGTACTACAAGATATAAAGTCAAAAGAAATTCTTTTGCAGCTCCAGTAATCTTGTACACCACTTAATCATTCTCTTTTAAGCAGTAAGCTTTTGAAACAAATCTCCATATGTGGCAGCTAGAAGTTACACAAATGAATCTTGTTATAACCCTTTACCCAATAGAAGCGCCTTTTAGTTAATCTAATTTATTCCTCCACTGAAGAAAATAGGTTCACTGTTTGAAGATAGAAAATATTTCTCATGTTGCATATTCCTGACTGAATCAAATTGAAAGTATTTTCTTCAGTGGAGGAATAAATTCAAGTCGTTAAAAGGTGTATTTATGGGGTAATGGGGTAAGCAGCCACCTTTGTTTACACTATCAATTTGTCTTGGATAGAGTGGTTAGAAATGAGCAGGTCTGTACTCTCCGTACCACATTTCTATAAATATTGATTGCCATGTCTGAAGTTCCTTGTGATTATGACAATATAAATCCTTATATACATGTATCTACCGAATGTACTCTAACCACCTTTGCAAAGCTATGCTTTGCTGACTTTGTTGTGATCAATTCGTTTTGCTGAAGTGAAAGGGATTAAAATTTGATAAACTTTAAGTTTATTATCATAAGCTGAGAAATCAAATTAAAAAACTCATTAAACTTTAGGGCATTTAACAAAAACATAAAATATATTGTTGTTGTTATTTTTATTTTATAAGTGAAGGCTTAAATATAAAAACATAAGCATTTTAGATTATAAGTATAATTTTAAGCTTAGACACGACATCAAAACTTTGAAGTCTAGGATTTGTTAAAATAGAATTCATGTATACTTGTTTTCAATAAACATTGGTTAACACTTTATATTAAATTTGTACTAGAACTTGTTTTTTTCTCTGATTTTCAAGTTTTCTTTGTTTTGAATGGCAGTTTGGTGTGTTTCTATACAAGTTGTAAATGTATCAGTGTTTTAAGTATATCAATATTTAAATTGTGTTCGCATTTGATGTTTTATGATATTTTTACTTAAGAATTTAAAATGGGAACTTAGTTTATTATTTAGTTGGGTGTTAATATACAAAACAATAAAGTAAAGTTTTACATGGACTTCATATTATAGATACAGTTAAACCTTTGCTCCATTATAGATACACCTTTATGTATTTAATTAAATCCTCCATGAAATAATTTTTTTCATTTTAAAGCAGTTTGAAAATTAAGCAGAATGTGCCTAAAGGTGCATACTGCTTTACATTTAATCTGCTTTAAGTGTGTTTAATCCATTACTCCCATAGATGCCTTTCATTTATTCTTCCACTAAAGAAAATAATTCCATTTTATACAATAAGAAATTTGTTATATATATCCTAGCAGATGATAGCTTAAAGAAGGCTGGAAGTAAACTATCAGAATGCCATAATGAGGTAAAGAGTTAAGGCAAGATACTGCTTAAAGCAAGATGAAAGTAAAGCAGGAAGCTCCTTTAGGAATTTTCTGTTTTACTTTCATCCTGCTTTAAGCTGCTGCCTATATTAATTGTCTAGCACTTGTCTGAAGGCACTCTATGTTGTTCTGTGGAGGAAAAGGTTAAGCTGCTGTAAGTCTATAAAACTATCAATTAATCTTCTTTTGAGAGAATATAATAGCAACAATTTCATCTTGAGTACTTAGAATTTGAATTTTGAACAAGTTTAGCACAAAATGAACAGTACTTTATATGGCTATATTTTGAACAAGTTTAAAACAGAATGAACTGTATGGCTATGGTAACAAAATTATGGTACATTATATTCTTTACCAATATTTTGCTGCCATTAGAAAAAGTGAAGAGTAGGGGAATATTGGTATTTTCTTGTGTTTCTAAAGTGAAGTAGTTTAATTGACTTTTTCTTCTAATATTTTTACTTCTTTTGTCTTGGAAATAATTAAAATGTTTCTGTTAATTTTCCAATGAGAATATTGCCCGTACTATAAGGTAATTTTCAGTCAATTCAAAGAGACTTTTCAAAAGAAAACTTTCTGGTAATTTTGTTTGATTTTAGCTGAGAACTTGAATAGCTTTTAACCAATAACATTGGCATATTAAAACTTGTGTTACTAGACTAAATATCAGCCATTATAACAAGTGGCAGTTCAATGCAGGACACACATTATGTTTTGCAATAAGCAGTCACCTTTATGTAATGTTCATTTAACCATTTCTCCATAGATACATATTTTTGCGAATTTGATTTATTCCTCTACTTCAGGAAATAGTTCCAATTCATATCGGCATTGATATGCATCATAAGAAACACTTTCTATGTTCTAGCAGATGTATCTTAAAGCAGGGTAAAAGTAAAGCGCAATGTGCCTGAAGGCACATTCTGCTTTACTTTAAACCTACTTTAAGTAGTTACCCGTCTTCAATATTAGAAACAGACTATTATGAGTTAATAGCTACTTATAAGTTTCACTGAACTCATTACTCTATAGCCTGTTTCTGGTTTGAAAGACAGGTGAACACTTGAAGCAGGTTAAAAGTAAAGCAGAATGCTCTTTAAGGAGCACCCTGTTCTACTTTCATCCTGCTTTAAAACTACCATCTTGAAAAGTAGCTGATATGCCCTCTGTGTTGTATGTTCAGTACTTCCTAGGGGGGAACTTCTTCCTGTAGTGTAGAAATGGTTTTGGGTAAAAAGGTGTATATATGGAGTAAATGTTAAGGGTTAAAGAGAAAAAAGCCTTTTACAAATAAAACTGATAGTAACATAGTTTGAAGGAAGAAAATGTAAAGCAGAAAGCTCAAGGGCTGTCACCTTCCTATAATATAGAAAGCAGACCTTCTCTGGAGTGGTCATCATACTGTAGATTTTATGACTTGCCTTCTGAAATTGTTTCATAAATCTGTTTAAGCATTAAATCTTTGAAACACTTGTTATTTAACTTACAGTTTCTCTAGTTTTCTTCCATGTGCTCAATTTATTCCCATTTGTTCCATTTCTTTACATTTGCTTCTTTTTGTCTCCTTTCAGCTAATCACAGTGTACAGATTACCAACCATGGATGCTGATTGGGTGATGGCAGAGCGGGGTCAAGACAAGGGCAAATGCCCGACTACATATTTAGAGGTTTTAGAATGAGGGTAGTTGTTTCTTTATTTGGTTATATTGGGGGCTTAGTTTGTGTATTATATTATGGCGACTTTGTACATACTGTGATGAGAAAGCCATGTGGGGTGTACTTACAGCAAATCATAGGCAACAGATGGAACAAACATGATCAACAACAGATGAAAAAATACATGTGTAATAACACATGACTGACAACATATATGTACAAAACAAACATGATTGACAACATATAGATCTATGTACAAAAAAAACATGATTGACAACATATAGATCTATGTACAAAAAAAAACATGATTGACAACATATATGTACAATTCAAACATGATTAAAACATAAATATATGAACAAAACAAACACAATGTACAACATACGTAGTATAAATTCTGTAATACGGTCACTAATAAGAAGGCTAATTGGTTGTATGAAAGGCAAGTGACAGCTTAAAGCAAGGTGAAAGTAAAACAGAAAGCTCCTTTAGGAGCTTTCTGTTTTACTTTCACCTTGCATTAAGCAGCCTAATGTCTTAAACACCTGATAATTAACACAAATTAGTGGCCGTTATAGAGGGGGGTTCTACTTTATGTACAAAACTATCATGATTGACAGTTGAATTCCCTGCAATAAATACAATCTTCTCCTGTTACAATGTGGAGATCCCCATCATCACTCTCAGCGCTTTTGAACGCACAATCCCTGTGTGAAAAGAGCGCTATATAAATCTGGTATAATAATAATAAATATATATATGGGCCGTGTCACGACAAAACCTGCCTTAATGACAAAAAAATCGATTTTGGCCTTTTTGCATTTTCTTTTACATCATTTAATTCTCTTTCCAACCATGTTATTTTTATCACGATGCGCTATGTACTTCTAATGATATGAAGTTTTTAAAAATGCGGTATGAGGTAACATTCTGATAACATGACGTCAATTCAACGTCAACTTTGTCACGCACTCATAGACGTCATAGAGAATTAACGTTTACAAAAATTTCGCTCCGGGACATCGATTTAAACTTCATGGGGACGACTTGGACCTGTGTATTTGATATACTTTTCACTTATAGACTAATGTTGAGGTCGGTATATAGTTTTGATGACCTGTGAAATGTCAAATTGGTCGAGGGCTAAGTTCGAGAAGGCCTATTCATCCTCGGTCAATATCACTGTTCTAAAGATCTCAACATTAATTAGTCTATAGTCATCATATAGCATAACTAAGTTTACGAAAAATAATAACTAAATAGTAAATGACTATTGATTTATTTGTCTATACCGAACACAAGCTGAGTCCAGAAAAGTACGTGAAGTCCTGGGAATGCCGTGTAGACCCATTTGATTTTTACGATAGTGCAAAATCATATAAAACGGGGTCTACATAACGCTTCCAGATCTACTCGCACTTCCCGGACTCGGTACGCGATCGGTATGTATTAATTAGAAACGATAATTTGCAACGGACATGAGACATTGATTATAACATCATACAGTAACATCATTCAACAAAAAAATTGTTTTTATAAGTCTGGACACGTGTTGTCTTGAAAGACTGGTCTGACATCCTGTGCAAGTACGCCTGTCGCGCCTGGCTCAGTGCCGGCGGATCCATTACAGCTGGTCGCACTACATGGCAGGGAAGCGGTAGGCTGGATCCCTTCTAAAAGATATTGAAGAAGGCTTCCTCTTCGTCTGCCCAATCCGTACAGAAACTACGCATGGTTCGGTGGATACAAACCTAAAGTACTGGTACTTCCTGTGAGAGAAAAAAAAACATTCATGTGTACAAATTCGCCTTGGTTACTGAACGCCGACATGTCCACAAGTCTCTCTGAAAGCTGGGCAAGCGTGTCGCAGTCGGAGCGTCTAAAATAAAAAAGTGTATAAAGACAGATTTATACCATACAAAATATGTAGCACATTTAGGCAGCAATAAATCGTTTAATTTGTAAATGGTTCAAATTGACTAAAAGCTTTTGTGCGTTCGAGACGCCGAGTTACCCAACCTATTTAGGTTAAGACACTTTAGCACGGCGTATTGCGACCGCAGATATGTATAACTGTTAAATATACCTAGGCCATCAAAATGATCTTTGAAAGAACTTGCCTTATTATCAAGTAGTTTTCAATTTATTATACCTATATAGCTTTTTAATGTTGGCGAGGCCGCTGTCTACTAAACATCTGGCGTGGCCTGGAACCTGCATGTGGTACTTAATCTTCAATCAACGAGTACATCTACATAGAATATTAATACCTAAATCAACGTCTAGCAAATTTGGTTTTGGTGACCTCAAAAAGAAACATTATAAGCACAATTTTGTAAGAAAACTCAAATATATAATTATAAGAGAAGTTTATGGAGCCTTCACATGTACACGGATTTTTCTTACGATTCCTTACGGATTGCAAACTCGTAGTAAATCGTAAGCATCCGCAAATGACCCATTAGTGTCCGTAAATAACTAACAAGTATCCGTAAGGATTCGTGGAAGAAGATGCCCGTTTTGTTATGTCAAATTTTTTCTTACGATTGTCTACGGAGTTATTTTTCCGTAAATCACTCATAAAAACGATCCGTTGAGTATCGCAAACCGGTTGTAACAACACGTTATCCTCCGTAAACAGCCCGCAATGATCCGTAAACCCCGCGTAACGTGTTCGTAGTCATCCGTGGTATTATCGTTGAGATTTTCCTTAAAAAAGGCATACTCTTGTCAAAAAGACCACAACAATCTCAGTGAAATATTTTTTTCAGTCATGTCGATGTTCTCTCACATCATGCCAGTTGTCGAATGATGACACATTAGAAATTAAATACCTTTTGGTCCTAAAATGGTCAAACGCGTCAGTTCTCTTAGGTAAATCGTTACAGTTCATGCAGGTGCCTTCACGAAGTTCACATACACGCATGTTTCTTATCTCCAAACCGTAGTCAATCGCAAACGTCCGGAAATAAATCGTTAACATCCGTAAATACATCGCAGATGTCCGTAAACAATCCGTTACCATACGCAAAACTCGACGACATCCGTAAGCCTCCGTAAGACGAAAATCAATTTTTTTGACATGTCAAAAACTTTTCTACGATAGACTACGATAGACCACGGATGGACTTTTTCGTAAACAACTCGTAAATAATCCGTAACAATCCGCAACTTCTCGTAACTCGTTCGTAACATCACGTAACCCTAACAGTTGCAAACATTTAACATCCAGATTAGACTGCGCGTGACGCTACCTATCATCAGGACTTACTCTGATTGAGACTCTTATCTAATAGTTTGAGAAATTTTAGAAAAATCTTATATAATAACAGTCAGTAGCACACGTCAATTGTTGCAGGCAGTGATATTACGTTCGTTTTACGATTAAGCCCATTCACTGTCATCACGTAATGCGCTTTGAACATTTTTCATTTGCGTTTATTTATCAAATTTAATGTAAGGTATTTTGATTAAAGGAGTATAAAATTTAGTGTCAATCAGTTTGGATCCTGACCAGATGCCGCGTTACGCGACGCCTGGTCAGAATCCAAACCCTTTGCAAGTAATCATTGTACTCGGGTTAAGGCAGTGAAGGGGTAAGTACAATCAAACTTGTTTCGAGTGACCTTTATTTGAAAGACTTTCAGGTAGTTACAAACAGGTGCGACTGCTAAATAACGCGGGTGAGTTTTGCCGTAAATATATCGTAATAACTAGTAAGAAACCGTAAATAGCACGTAACAACTCGTAACAGACCGTAAATAGCCCGTAACAACTCGTAAGAAATCTTAATTCACTCTTAAAGTGGAATAAATCGTAAGGAACTGTATACTTTTACGAACGTGTGCCATCTGTAAGGAAATCGTAGAAATTCCGTGTATTTGAAGGCCCCATAAGATAAACAATCCAAAAATTCATAGATCTAAGAGATCTATTCAGATAATGATGCCATGTTTTCATTTTCAATGACAGTGGTCATTTTTTCGTCCGAAATGGAATTAATTGACATTGTAGGTATTATTATATAACATGAAAGCTGTGTTACTGATCTAAAACGAGTTATTACGTTGATCAAATAACAATAACAGCAAAAAGTAGGAAAAAAAATATCATCGCCTTTAGCAAGAATTGAACTCGGATACTCCGGCTTGGAAAGCGATGGACATATCCACTGGACCAAGGGGGACGTTATAATTTTCTCGACGTTGATTTGGTTACTTGAATAATTTCGGGAGTGAAAACAAAAACTAATGCAAGTGCCAATAATATACCATTTTATCAATTGTTTATTGTTAGTTAAATTAACACATCTAGATCTAATTAATTCACGACCATTTACATAAAATCTACAGAAAAAAACGTCAAACAAGCTTAAACGTTTCATAATTAAAGTGTGCTTGGCGATCTAAAAATAGATTCACAAAGCCTCCAGACACCAGTATTCAAAGTTATGATTCACTCCGGAATAAAATATAGAGTGAAATGTAGAATTTATGTCGATTAAAAAAAAAAAGCATTTTGTCTGCATATTTACATGAGTGTAAATGTTTGAGAAAGGAAAGTGAAAGCATAAAGCTATCGATACCTGTTGTGGGAGTGGAGAGGTCATGTTTGTTTACTTTCACTTTTTCCTTAAACAGCTCTACGCTTGGAATTCTAGATCTAGGGAGACCTGTGCATAGAATAATTATAATAAGAAGAATAAAATGTAGATCTAAACTCACCTCTAAATCGTTGTCCATTTATCCAGGTATTTATGGTGGTATTGAACTAAGAAAATCCGATCTATTGAATGTCAAGGTGAAATTGCGCGGCACTTTTACTGAAAATTATGACGTCAAACTTTATCGGGGTTTTCCGACGTTATGATGCTATGTCATTAAGGCAGGTTTTGTCACGACACGGCCCATATATATATTTGCCATTTGCAAACACTGTGGACTCAGATCAGATGGCTCCTGTAGGAGCCCTCTGACCAGGATCTGTACTGTTTGTCATACATGTACAAAATGTATGTCTAAATACTTTGGGGACACAAACTCTTGTGAGTCAATGTAAACTGGTCATATATGAGAAAATACAGCAGTTTATAGAAATTCAGCAATGTTTTAGTCCCTTTCCTCCATAGGTATCAGTGCTAATTATCTGTTCTTTAGAGTTTTAATCCTTTACTCCAAAGCCTGTTTCTGGTATTGCAAATAGGTGACCATTTAAAGCAGGTTGAAAGTAAAGCAGAATGCACCTTTACTTTCAGCCTGCTCTAAGCTACCTTCTGCATGAATTTAGAAAATATTTCTTATGATCCCTATTCTTAACTGTATAAAATGGAACTATTTTCTCCAGTGGAGGAATAAATCAAGTACGTAAATATGCATACCTATGGAGTAAAGTTATGCAGTTATTGTGATGTTTATGATACTGAAAAAGATTATTTATTTATATCTTTTAGAAAAGCCACTGAACTCATTTAATTCTGTTAGAGCGTTCTGCACTACTATCTTTTCTGCATTGAGCTACTATTTGTCAAAGGCGAATACAGTGGAGAATCTGTTATTCTTTCCCGTTTAAACGCAAACGTACGCAAACGCAAAGCACTAAAACCTAGAAAAGAACAACTTTTTGACAATTCTGATAATTCTTGTTTATCTTGGTGGCAAACAGTTTGGAGCCTGATCAGACGCCGGGTTACCCGGCGTCTGATCTGGCTCCAAACTGTTTGCACTGCAAATAATAGTTTTAGCGTAAACGCGGTTATTGGGAAAGAATAACGTTTTCTCCACTGTAGCTTCTCTACATGAGCAAATTGTATGAATCCTTATTGAGAAGCTATAAGGCAACTTCACTGCCAAGAAAGTCATGTGCAAACAGTTTAGAGCCTGATCAGATGCCAAGTTAATTTGCATCTGATCAGGATCAAAATTGTTTTACATGTATTTCTTTCTGCATTTAATTATAAAATTGCATACAATAATCTTGAGCACACACTATATTGGCAGTGAAGGGGCTTCTTTGAAGATTTTGTTTTGCTTTATTCAGTGATATTTTATGCTTTGAGCCATTTTGACTTATGTTTGATCAGTCATCTTCTGTGGAAGATTTGATCCATGTCATAAGAAAATGTTATGATAGTTATGATAAAATGAAAGATATGATATTGTTGATCCTTTGTTCTGATTAGGATGAAATTTAAACTGTTTATATAAAAAAACACTAGGATTATGTCATTCATACCCATTGTCCACAAAATTAGACATTAGCAAACAGCTTTGATCTTGATGACACGCTACAATTTTCAGCATCTCAGGATGATATACACTGTTTGATATTTCATATGAAATGATCTGCTGTATTGGGAAACTGTGAAGATCACCCTTGTGTATCTATGATGGAATCTTCCAGCAAGCATGTCGGGAGAGTTCATTGCAATATCCAGGCACAAAGAGTTTAACCTCTTAATTGCAAATTATAGCGCTTAGGTTCTCCAACTGAGCAACATGCTCTAAAAGCTTGTGAGTAATGGTTGATCTTTAACCCTTTCCCCATAGAAGCGCCTTGAAGCACATTTAATTTATTCATCCACTGAAGAAAATAGTTCCAATTTATACAGTCATGAATAGGTATTATAAGAAATATTTTCTATATTATAGCAGATACTAGCTTAAAGCAGGCTGAAAGTAAAGGAGAATGTGCCTAAAGCCAAAACTAGAAACAGGCTATGGGGTAAAGGGTTAATTACTGGTTTGACTCCCAGCTTTAGGGCTAATTGCAAAATGATGAGAGCCTATGAAATACAGTGGAGAAAACGTTAATTCTTTCCCAATAAACGGGTTTACGCTAAAACTATTATTTCTTTTGCAAACAGTTTGGAGCCAGATCAGACGCCGGGTAACCCGGCGTCTGATCAGGCTCCAAACTGTTTGCCACCAAGATAAACATGAAATATCAGAATTTTCCCAAAGTTGTTCTTTTCTACGTTTTAGCGCTTTGCGTTTGCGTACGTTTGCGTTTAAACGGGAAAGAATAACAGATTCTCCACTGTACACACATACAGTAAAAACCTCTCTATTACGACCAATAAAAAGAAGACTAATTGATGCTATTAAAGACAGATGGCTGCTTAAAGCTC
Organism: Gari tellinella; assembly: GCA_922989275.2. NCBI lineage: Eukaryota > Metazoa > Mollusca > Bivalvia > Cardiida > Psammobiidae > Gari > Gari tellinella. The sequence goes on along the minus strand of OV277865.1, from coordinate 13,164,764 downwards.
TTTAGAGCTCTCTGTTTTATTTTCACTTTTGCTTTAAGCAGCTACCTGCCCTAGACAACGTATGGTTAACACAATTTAGTGGTTGTAATAGAGGTTTTTACTGTACATATAATTATATTTATTCATGTATGGTATTTGAGCCGGTCATAAGAAAAAGGGATAATTGGTAATTGCAAACAATGAACATCTAGATTCGCCTCTGTAATGATGAAAGTTCAGATCAGGTTCTATGCTGCCTGCAACTGTAGAGAGGCAATGCTGTATTTTTGTCTACTGGTGCAAATGGTGCAGACCCAGATCTGACATTTATTCTAGCATGGTTTATAATTAAGGACTACACCGTTTGCTTTAACCATGCAAGTAACCTTATTTCTGTGACACGGCTGTATAGCTATAGTAATAATATGTATGCTGCAGTCAAACTTGATTTTGAGCTGCCATTCATTGAATATGCATTATATCATTTAACACATTGAACCCTAGTGACTAGTATACTCGTCATTACAATCATATACGTGTACCTGTAAAGAGTAAACATGTCCTATGCAAACAGTATAGGCCCTGATCAGAGGGCTCCTGATGGAGCCCTCTGATCAGGGTCTACACTGTTTGTCAATTTGTAAAATATTGTTAAAATACACCCTAATTATTAAAAATAGACTAGATTTAATTGTAAACTGGAAAAGTTTCAGGGGTGATTGAGTTAAGACATGTGACTGCTTAAATTGCTAAACTCATTCTAACCTGAAACTTCAAATAGACAATCCTGTTTTCCTATTAAGTCATTTCGTACTATTTAGGTTGTTAGTTACAAAACATTGTAAAAGTGACAAACAGTGAAGACCCTGACCATTGGTCTTCACTGTTTGCATGTATATGATATGTGTTCTCTGCACAGATTCACTGTTTTGTAAATGACATGTATACTTGTCACTAGGGGTGAATACAGAACAAAAGTAGTACAGAAAGCTCTTGTAACTTTATGAATAATTTCTGTTCTGCTTTAACCCATTACCCTATAGCCTGTTTCTTGTTTTGAAGACAGGTGCCTATTTAAAGCAGGTTGAAAGTAAAGCAGTACGCACCTTCAGCCTGCTTTAAGTTACTATTTACTAAGATATTGAAAATATTTCTTATGGTATAAAATGGAAATATTTTCTTCAGTGGAGGAATTATTAAAGGCATATTTATGGGGGTAGTGAGTTAATTTGCTGTGTGCAAGACATAATATTCTTTGAATGACTGCTGAAATGAAGTTTAATTGTATATGCAAAGTATTCCTGAAATTATTGTTAGAAATGATTTAAAACTTAATTGTTAAAAAGTTTTAAAATGTAGTTAATGTAAACAAAATCGCACAGCGATCAGAATAGATAGACAAAGAATTGTTGTAAACATGTCTGTTTGTGGTAGGGAGATAGTGTTTGTCATAGTCTAGGTCATACTAGTTGTTTGACATATCTGCTTCATATGTCCTGGAGCGTGCTGGTTTTAAAAATATTCATTTCAAGGTGAGGCTTTTCTAGAACAAATACAGTGGAGAAAACATTATTCTTTCCCGTTTAAACGCAAACGAAACGCAAAAGCATTGCATTCAAATGTAGAAAATTGGAACTATTTAACAATTCTGACTTTTTATTTTAACCAGAATGGCAAACAGTTTGGAGCCTGATCAGACGCCGGGTCACTCGGCGTCTGATCTGCCTCCAAACTGTTTGCAATGGAAATAATAATTTTAGCGTAATGCGTTTATTGGGAAAGAATGAAGTTTTCTCCACTGTAGTCTAATTTCAATAGAAACAAGAAGGAAATTAAAAGTGACAGTGGTCTTGACAAATATTGACTAAAGTTTACTCTCAGGATAAAAACAGATGTTACATGTCAACTTTTGTATTATCTCATTCCTCCCGGAAACTTCAAATGGACAATTCCAGTTTGTCTTTTTAGGGTTGTTATGCCCCCAGAATCTACGATTCGGGGGCATATAGTTTTTGTCATGTCTGTTGGTTTGTCCGTCCGTCCGTCCGTCTGTCTGTGCCAAAAACCTTAACCTTGGCTATAACTCTTGCATTTTTGTACCTGGACCTTTTATACTTGGCATGTGTCTTCCCTGTATCAAGACCTTTCCATCCATACAAACTTTTTTGACCTTGTTACCTTGACCTTGACATTTGACCTACTTTTGTAAAAATCTTTAAATGGCTATAACATTTGCACCAGTAGGCCCAGGGCTTTCATATTTTGTATGTATATTTCTTTTGTCAAGACCTTTCCAACCATACCAACATCTTTGACCATGTGACCTTGACCTTGACCTTTGACCTATTTAATCAAACTTTAACCAAAAACCTTAACCTTGGCTATAACTTTTGCATTTTTAAACCTGGGCCTTTTATACTTGGCATGTGTATTCCTCATGGCAAGACCTTTCCAACCATATAAAACTTTTTGACCTTGTGACCTTGACCTTGAAATTTGACCTACTTTTGTAAAAATCTTTAAATGGCTATTACATTTGCACCAGTAGGCCCAGGGCTTTCATATTTTGTATGTATATTTCTTTTGTCAAGACCTTTCCAACCATACCAACATCTTTGACCATGTGACCTTGACCTTGACCTTTGACCTATTTAATCAAACTTTAACCAAAAACCTTAACCTTGGCTATAACTTTTGCATTTTTAAACCTGGGCCTTTTATACTTGGCATGTGTATTCCTCATGGCAAGACCTTTCCAACCATATAAAACTTTTTGACCTTGTGACCTTGACCTTGAAATTTGACCTACTTTTGTAAAAATCTTTAAATGGCTATAACATTTGCACCAGTAGGCCCAGGGCTTTCATATTTTGTATGTATATTTCTTTTGTCAAGACCTTCCCAACCATACCAACATCTTTGAACATGCGACCTTGACCTTGACCTTTGACCTATTTAATCAAACTTTAACCAAAAACCTTAACCTTGGCTATAACTTTTGCATTTTTGCACCTGGGCATTTTATACTTGGCATGTGTATTCCTCATGGCAAGACCTTTCCAACCATACAAAACTTTTTGACCTTGACCTTGACATTTGACCTTCTTTTGTAAAAATCTTTAAATTGCTATAACATTTGCACCAGTAGGCCCAGGGCTTTAATATTTTGTATGTATATTTCTTGTGTCAAGACCTTTCCAACCATACCTACGTTTTTGCCCTTGTGACCTTGACCTTTGACCTTTATTTGTATAAATCTTTATACGCCTATAACATTTGAACCAGTAGGCCTAGAGCTTCCATACTTTATATGTTTCTTGTGTTAAGACTTCTCCAACCATGCCAATGTTTCATTTACCCTACGACCATGATTTTTGACCTACTTTTGCAAATAAGCATTACATTACAGAACATGATTCTGGCTGGGGGCATTTGTGTTTCACAAACACATTGCTTTTCATCTGATCATCACCAAACTTTCTGAAAATGTTTGTTGACATAAAATGGAGACCAATTTGGATAACCAGCGGCACCAATTTATGCTAGGCCCTTTGGAGTAATGGCCCTTGAAGTCCTCAAAATGGCGCTCCACTACAGTTTCAGCTCTCTAACTTTTACATTTGATAGTCTGGATTCCCCTCCCTGTATCATCGGGGGCATTCGTGTAACTGGGACACGCTCTTGTTTTTACCATATTTTGCAAAATCGCAAACAGTGCAGACTCTGGATCTACACTGGATCGACACTGTTTTCATAGGACACTGTTTTTAATAGGACAAGTGTACTGTTCATTGGTACACTGTGTGCAAAGGAATATAAGGAGTCTATGGGTTAAGCAACCATTGACAATCTGATGTATGTGTGATGTTAAATATGGGTTACTGCTTAAGATAGGACAAACATAATGGAGCTTCTGCATTACTTTTGTTCTGTTTTAATGACCTTTTGTACTAAAAATGGCTGTTTAACTCTTTGCAGATAAATGGAGATGACCTTTGCAAACAGTTTGGTTCCATCCAGGGGCCCATCTTACGAAAATTCGTACGAGAAATATTGTAATTCAAATTCTAAATTATACTAATCAGACATTTTTATCAGAATTTAAGTTGGCCTCATTTGGAAGTGTATAATCTTTACACATGCAAGCTCCTAGACGATATGATGGAAGACATGTCACTCTATGTGACTTAGACTGGTTTTTGTCAGGATGTTTAATGTTAGTGTTTTGACCCAGACACAATGTTAACTAGTCTTTCTTGTAACACGGAACCATTCCAAGCATGTCACATGGGTTTGTAAGAATTGGTGAGCCATGACCATGAGTCAGTGTGAATCTGTTATACGAATGAATTTTGCTAGTAGGATATTCACTATTAAAGTATTATAGGTTAGAGTACACTAATTCTACAAAATGTGTGTTGTATCTTTAATGCATGGGGATACTTTCCAATCAATGCTCCTTGTGCATTTTCTTTGCTTTATCACAGTATAGTGTGTCCTATCTTGTGAGACATACAAACAATGTAGCCAGTTGTTTGGTTGGGTTTGGGGCATTAATGGATTATAAAATCTGCTGTTTCACCGTTTAAATGCTGAATGAATGTTGTTTGTTAACATGAAATATTAAAGGTATTTCATGTACCTTTCCAGATGGGAGCTTAATGCAGGCTGAAAGTAAAACAGAATGCTCCTTTAGGAGCATTCTGTTTTACTTTCAACCTGCTTTCAGCTGAGACCTGCTTTCAAAACTAGGAACAGTCTATAGGGTATAGTTTTGAATTTCTCTTCATTCAATGGTAGCTCAATATAATTTTAACTGTGTGTATTCTAGCCAAAGTATCAAAAATAAATTTCCACAAGAGGCCACCAGATTCTATGATATCCATTTGAAAGTGTTATTGTGTATCTCTACTACCTATAATCTTGAAATGTTCAAGCCCATATACTTCAATCTACACCTTCAATTTAGTGATATTTTATGTAAGTGTAATCATAGTTTGAAATCAGTTAAATATAACCTATGTTGTGACTACTCAAAAGAATCGTCTCAAAGAGACGATTCTTTTGAGTAGTCACAACATAGAATTGGATGGAAATATAAAAGAAACACATGTTTTCACTGAAGCCTAGGTTATGACTACTTGTTAGTATTCATATTGAAGAGACAATTTTAATGAGTAGTCACAACATAGAATTAGGAGGAAACAAAGGATTCCACCAAACCCTAGGTTATGACATCTCATTTGTATGAATCTTGGAAACATTTTTAATGAGTAGTCGCAACATAGGAATAGTCCAAAGTGGTGGAGACATAAATGCGAAAACTTTGAAAATACACAACATTGTATAATGTTTATTATATGACATCCAGATATTAATACTTCCTCATGTAGGTATATACATATACGTATATTATATTAGTAGCAATAATTATGCACCAAAACCTTTATATGCATGCTGATTCCATAGAGTATTGTCTAATGACTAGTCTTCAAGTAGATGTAGATCAATGCTATGATAGGTAATACAGGGCAATTTAATTGTTAGACTGGTTGTTAGAATTTCCATGTGGATGTCCGACTGGTTGTTAGAATTTCCATGTGGATGTTAGACTGGTTGTTAGAATTTCCATGTGGATGTTAGACTGGTTGTTAGAATTTTCATGTGGATGTTAACAGATTTTGATGTGTAGATAGGATAAATGTGGTTATATTATAAACAGTGTAACCAGTGTAAAGTGCAGTTCAGTGAAGACACATGGAGGTTGATACCTAATAAAGGACAAAACTGAAAACGGTTAACTCTTTCAACACAATGGTCCTGTTTAAAATATACTCATTACATTTGCAGACAGTGTAGACTCAGATCAGAGGGCTCCTATAGGAGCCCTCTGATCAGGGTCTACACTATTTGCTCATTTAGAGCAGTATTTATTTTACTACCCTGAATTCCAAATAGACTGGTTCATGTGTTGATAACTTAAACAATCCACAAGGAAACCTAATAATCCACAAGAGTAACTTAGTGTTGAAAGAGTTCAGTTACATGAAGCAATCACCTTGTAGACCATAGAAAACAACTTGTAGTCCTGTTATCAGAACAAGGTAAACAATGCAACGGAATGTGCATGATGAATAGGTATGAACAGGGCTCCAGATGAGGAGTGAACTGAACAAAGCCCAACATTTCTCGTTCATTTCAACACCAAATTGTATGGTGTTACCACTCATTAGAATTGTTTCATAGAGACGATTCTTATGAGTAGTGACACCAAAGGGTTTAATGCAAAAATAAAGATTGAAGTTTTTGAAATACTCCCCTTATCTTTAGTTCTGTGTGAAGCTGCATTCCTATAGAGGTAAAAGTTGAGCAGCTACTCAATAGACTCTTCATTGTTTGCTATTCGTTTTTGTTGCTGTTTTAGACACAAGTGTGAACTCTTTGGTGCATCTTACAAAACAAGAGATTTTTTCAGTGTGCAATCTTCTATGGTAGTAAGTGGACTCAGCTTTGATTGGAGGTTAGCTCGACTCTTTCAACACCAAAAACATGAAAGAGTAAATGCAAGACAAATGTAAAGCAGAAGGAGCTTTCTGCTTTATACATGAATTTGTCCTGAATTAAGCTGTCACCTGTCTTCAGAGAGCCCCAAGCTTCTTTAACCCATTACCCCATAGCCGGTTTCTAGTATTGAAGATAGGTGACTACTTAAAGCAGGTTGAAAGTAAAGCAGAATACGCCTTAAGGCGCATTCTACTTTCCTTTAAACCTGCTCTAAGCTACCATCTGCTAAAATACAGAAAATATTTATGGTTCATATTCATGACTGTATGAATTAGATCTATTTTCTTTAGTGTAGGAATAAATTAAAAGTCGTAATTAGAGGGTAATGTGTGCTGCTTTGACTGTACATGGAACACCCAAGTTTAGATAACTGAATGATCAGAACTGTGTCCACTTATTGTTTATTCCGTATTAGAATATGTTTGTTTTCAATGCAATTTGATTTTCCTTTGCTGGACATTGAATGTGCCATTAATTGTCACAGACCTGGGGAAAATGAAACTTGACACTTGTAGCAAGAAAGTAAAAAATATGTTTATTTACAAATTGTAACCAATTGCTTCAGTAATACAGAAGAAAAGTACATGTACATCAGTTTAGTATTAACCCTTTCCTCCCTGAAACCCAAAATGGACAATTCTAGTTTTCAGTTTAGTCTAGTCCATTTATAACTTTTTAGGGTTGATTTTTACAAAATATGTCAAAATGACAAACAGTGTGGACCCTGGTCAGAGGGCTCCTTAAGGAGCCCTCTGATCTGGGTCTACACTGTTTGCATAGGACAAGTGAACTCATCACTAGTATGCTGTCTGCAAACGACGCATATATGCGTGACTAGGGTCCAAAGAGTTAAGCGGTCACCTGCTTACAAAGACATGCATGCTTCTTCTTTTCATTGCTTACTGAACCCTCCAAAGCCATATTTGCATGTCTTCTACAGTAAAACCTTTCTATTACGACCACTAAATTATATTAATTAGTGGGTGTTTAAGGCAGGTGACTGCTTAAAGCAAAATGAACGTAAAACTGAAATTACTTCACCTTGCTTTAAGCTAGCACCTGTATTCTATGAAAAATAGCCCTGTTTAACCCTTTACCCATAGCCTGTTTCTTGTTTTGAAAATAGATGACTACTTAAAGCCTGCTTTAAGCTATTAACTGCTAGAATATTGGAACTATTTTCTTCTGCGGATGAATAAAATGCAAGTGCTAAAAGTCGCTTCTATAAGGGAAAGGGTTAAGTGATGGTAATAGAGGTTTTACAGTACATGTGTATTTGGTTGATAAAGCAAGTTCAGTGCATTTAAGTTAGCAGCAACCTGCTCAAAGCAAGATAAGGAGCTTTCTGCTTTACTTTCCTCTCACTTTAAGCTACTACCTATATTATACACCATTCATGAATCTTTTTTGAGATCATCATCTCTTTCACTGTCATTTATTGTCTGCCTAAAATTTCTTCCAATTTTTTTGAAACATTAAGATTCTTTGTATTTTTATTGAAAAATGAAGTAAAGAAGTACAAACAGTCTGGACCCTGATAAGGCGCTGTGCTATGTGGACTTTGATATGGATCCAAACTGTTTGAACATAAAGAAGACTGTGTTTATGGTAGTGGAAGAGTTATAATCATGACATGGTGATGGGGTTCTATGGTGCTTCTTTGGAGGATATTGTTTACATATGGTTTAACACTTTACTCCATAGATACCCTTTTTTACACATTTAATAAATTCCTCTACTGAAGAAAATATTTCCATTTTATACAGTAATTTATGTACAACATAAGAATTTTTTCCTTCATCCTTGCAGATGGTAGCTTAAAGCAGGCTGAAAGTCAGGCAGAATGTGCCTTTAGGCCCATTCTGCTTTACTTTCAACCTGCTTGGAGTGGTCAGTCAGCTCTAAATGACCTTTTTGTGTCGATGGGTCGTAAAACACCATTCATTCATTTTGAGTGGTCAGATGTGTTTAAAACTTAGAAACAGGCTGTGGAGTAAAGGGTTATATGGTAACGACGATTGTGAAGCTGTACATGTTGGTCTGGTAGATTGGTGTTTATGATATTATTTCTCTTCAGTTGGTAAGAGTGTTGTTATAATGTGAATATTAGTGTTTCCTTCTGACCTGTCAGAGTTATTTTTAGATTGGAACATTCTAAAACTTTAAAAGGGATGAGTTTTCTTCTACATCCAGTTAGAGAATTTTTGTGCGTAATGTACAGTAGAGGATACATTATTCTTTCCCATTTAAACGCAAACGCAATGCACTAAACTGTGGAAATTTACGTTTAGAAATTTCAACTATATTTTTAATCTGAGTAGCAAACAGATTGGAGCCTGATCAGACGCCGGGTTACCCGGCGTCTGATCTGGCTCCAACCTGTTTGCAATGGAAATAATAGTTTTAGTATATAAATGCATTTATTGGGAAAGAATAAAATATCAGTTAAGTTAGCGCAGCGGTCTCGTGCTGCAGGAGGATCATACTTATCTCAAGTAGGAAAGTGTACGATTACATATTCGATGTTACCTTGCATACCTATTTACCATTATTAACTATTCTGTTCTAAAAATAACTAAGACAGGTCAGAAAAATCTGACAATATCAGTTGTTATTTTCCACCGCTTCAGTTGTTGGTGGCTGTGATTTCAATACTCCACAAATACAGAATTATCTCCCCTGATTACACCACCTTATTGTTTCCATCACACCAAGACTAAGGGAGATAACCATGGCTTTAATAAGCAAGGTATTAACTTCACAGTTTCACAGAGTTTATTAATTTGTATATGTGATGAAATAAAAAAAAATATATCAGTATCATTCCTGGCGTTGTATATTTTCGTCCGTCCCTTACAGCATTCATATTTGAAACATCTTAAACAACTTAAAGCAGGTTGAAAGTAAAGCAGAATGCCCCTTAAGCCTGCTTTAAGCTATCATCGTCTAAAATATAAGAAACATTTCTTATGATACATATTCATGACTGTATAAATTGGAACTATTTTCACCAGTTGAGGAATAAATTAAATGCGCTAAAATGTGCTTCCATGTGGGAAAGGGTTCAAGCAGGTGGCTACTTTAATCCTTAGCCCGCCAAATAAATTGTCGTCTGCTATATTTCTCGTCTGCTTCAAGTTTCAAAGTTGCTCAAAATTGCTGAAAATGTTGTCCGAGTGTCAAACACCTTGGATCCAGATGAGACGCCGAGTTACTCGGCGTCTCATCCGGATCCAAGCTGTTTGCATATGGAGCTATAGTCGTGAGTGGCAGGCTAAGGGTTAATAGCTTTCTGCTTTGTTTCATCTAGCTTAAAGCTGTCACTTGTCTCTAAAATCATAAATTGATATTCTCTTTGGTGGTTGAAATAGAGAGGTTTTACTCTACTTTAAGCCATGCCCTCACAACTATCACCTTGAATTAAAGCTAGACCTATCACAAATGGTGATTCAAACCCCCAGTAGGGTCTTGTCACAAGATGTCAATGTTTCAGGATAAAGTTGATGTGCGTACGAAAGGGCTCCCCTCCCCACAATGGCTCTCTGAACAATTCTTTCCTTAAAACGATGTTTGTCCCTGATCCACTGCACTACTGATCAATGAGATCTATCTGTATATGAAGTTCGAAGTCAATAGCTCTTATACTTTAGAAGTTATACTCCTGATAAGCTGGACGGAAAGAAGGACGACTGGACGGACATGTTGACTCCAGTATACACCCCCTCCCAAAAAACTTCATTTGATGGTGTATAACAATTGATACATCCTCACTGGTGGCTTCCTATGGCCTTTATTCAGAGGAAAAGATAACCCTTTATCCTACCTCCTACAAGTTTCTAGCTATCCGATATGGTGAAATGACGTCACGTGAAAGCCGTGTATTCTCCATCCACTGCTTTCAGCAACCTAATATTGGCCCGGGGGGACAACAGATCTTATGCACGTGAAAACGTTAGCAACGTAACGTTCAAAATGACCAACGTTCGATGAAGATGACGTCATTTGATTTCTATAACGGCTGCCCTTATGTAAACATTCAAACAATTTAAATATTCGTTGATTTTGAACCAGGTACAGTGGAGAAAACGTTATTCTTTCCCAATAAACGCGTTTACGCTAAAACTAATATTTCCATCGCAAACAGTTTGGAGCCAGATCATACGCCGCATGACCCGGTGTCTGATCAGGCTCCAAACTGTTTGCCACTTGTATAAAAATGAATAGTCAGAGTTGTCAAAAAATTGTTATTTTGTACATTTTATTACGATGCGTTTGCGTTTCGTTTGCATTTAAACGGGAAAGAATGACATTTTCTCCACTGTATACAATAAGCAAGTCATTAAACGGTTGCTGGTTAAAATGTACATGTATACAGTATTTGTGCGGTAAACATGACGTCAGGCACTAATGTTTAGATAATGATTGATGACGTCATGCTTTCATATTATATGACAGTGACCGCTTTTAATCTATTTCGTTAAGAATGAAAGGTAGTCGGTAGGATAAAAACGTTACACAGCTGGAGTCCCATATGAAATTTACTGGCAGTGTATATTCCATATTAGGTCACCTGAAAACTGTGTAACTTATATTACCCCATAGCCTGTTGCTAGTATTGAAGACAGTTTACCACTTAAAGCAAGTTGAAAGAAAAGCAGAATGGGCTTCAGGCACATTCTGCTTTATTTTCAGCCTGCTTAATGCTATTATCATCTATTAGAATATAGAATATATTCCATGTGATAAATGTTGATGGTGGTTTAAAATAGAACTATTTTCTTCCGTGGAGGAATAAAATAAATATGTGTATCTATGGAGAAAAAGGGTTAAAACATTATGCACATACAGTGCTCCCTCCATAAAGCAGCCCTCTGAACAACGATTCCCTCCTTACAACAATGTTTGCTGCTGTTCCCCAAACGAGAAATGGTGTGTAAAGATTTTACTGCTGCAAACTCATCTGCTTAAAAGTGCTGTTTTATGTATTGAACATTTGGACAGAAGAAACAAAGACGAGTGACAAACAGTTTGAACCCAGATCAGATGCCGCATTATGCGGCATCTGATCTGGGTTCAAGCTGTTCTAAAAAATGAGTACTCTCAGGATATGAATTTTCCTTCCCTGTAAAATTCCCTCTGAACAACACACATATTCTTTGTCTCCCATTGGTTGGTGTTGTAGAGAGGGAGCACTGTAGAGAAAGAACACTTTCTATCAAGTTCTTATCTTCCCTGACACTATTGCCTTCACCATGTCCTCAGCTCCCACCTCCTCAGCACTGTCTACATGTACATCCGTCTCTCTACCCTTGTCTTTATTATTTCCTATTGATATATCTGTAAGCAGCTTTTTGGGAGTCATAAATTTATCACACATTTTGATATTTCTCACAATTTGTTCTAGTCTCCAATCCTCTCTGAGTAACGTGTGTTGGAGATTAAAGTGTCCGTAGCGAATGCGGTGTATGTGTGTACACACCGCCGAAGATTTCAGCTTTAGACCCATGTTGTGTATAATGTCTGCGAGGTAGTAACCATCCTCATTGATTGAGTGAATTTCTAAAAATCAGGAAAATATGTTGATAAAACCGTGTCGGATATATATGATATATATGTGATAACTACAGTCAAACTTGAACTAATCATAAAGAAGGAATACAGTGCTCCCTTCCTAAAACAGCCCTCCCAACAACGACTCCCTCCTAACAACAACGCTTGTCACTGTTCACCACTGCTATCTCTGGTGCAATATTGTCGACTTAAAATGGTCGTCTGCTTTTTGGGCAAAGTTACATATTGGACATTTTGATAGAAGAAACATAATGAAGAGTGGCAAACAGCTTGAATCCAGATCAGACGCCGCATTACGCGGCATCTGATCTGGAATCAAGCTTTTTACAAATGTAAGCCTATTTTCCTCCATATAACAACTCCCTCCAAACAATGGCGATGCACACAATCTTTGTCTCCCATTGGGCATTGTTTTAGAGAAGGAGCACTGTAGTTGGGTGGTAGCTTAACACATTCAACCCTAGTGACGAGTATGCTCATTACTAACCAACAGGGTACCTGTGAAGAGCAATTTTGTTCAATGCAAACTGTGTTAACTCTGATCAGAGGGCTCCTGCCTTCTGGAGTCCCCCTGATCAGGTTTTGCAGTCTGCACTGACTGTTTTCTGCAATATATTGTAATAAACACCCCTAAATAGTCAAAAATGTACTCAACTTAATTATTGGTGATTGGAAATTTCCATTCAAAGTTTCAGGGGTGAATGAGTTAACACTTCTCCTGAACTTTTATACCTCATTAACCCTTTGAACCCTAGTCCCGTATATAGGCATGCTTTTCAAACAGTGTACATGTGAACAGTACACTTGTCCTGTTGAAACAGTGAAGACCCAGATCAGAGGGCTCCGAAAGGAGCCCTCTGATCAGGGTATTCACTGTTTGTCACCAGGGCTCCAGATAATTTTTCTTCTAATCAGTACAGTACTGATCAATTTTGAAAACAATCAGTCCCAAGATTTTTCAATCAGTACACATGGATTTTCAATTCATTGGCAGATCGCGGGTTAAATTTTCAACTTTTGAAGAAAGGAGAAACAATGTCTCAGTAATAATGCTATACAAAATTTCAAATAACCTAATAGTTGTAGACCATACATCTCCATCCATCAAGAAATCTCAACTTTGTCATACCTTTCTCTACTAGGACACAGTATCACTCAAACTCTTTCCAGGCCCTGCTTTCCACGTACCATCAGACTTTGGAATAATCTACCACACAGCACTAAGGCCAGTCAGTGACAGTCTCACAAGCTTCACTGCCAGCCTCAGATCTCACAACCCCTAACTTATGCTAACTGCATAACTTGTTTTTAAACTTGTTTAACCTCTGTTTAAAAACTTTTTAACCTGTTTATAATTGACCTTTTAGCTCTGCATTGTTTATCATTATGTTTTACTTTTTTTAACACTGTCCCCGACCTCACTGTCATTGTCAGATATTGACAGTACTTAGGGAATACTAAAGTAGAAGTAGAAGTAGAAGATACATGTATGTAAATTACGATTTTCAAGAATCTTACATTTTAGCCGCTTATGCGGGGGATTTCTCCGCGGATGAAACAATGTTCGAGTTTATATAATCGTTCAACATACCACAAGTTTCATTAGGTGTTAGTTCCTTTTAAATCAGATAGCGCACAAGCGACGGTTTTCAACTTTCTATCGGTTTTCTGACTCTTCCATGCTAAGATTTTGACATTTTGTTGCGAGGTTTTCAACCAAAACACTTTTCGGAGAACTTGGATTTTATCGTGGTTCCATATATCAATGAAGATATAGATGTATATGGGTGTGCAGTAACCTCCCTTTTCTAACGGTGCGCAAGTAAACAAGTACCATACGATGAAACGAAGCTTCATTACGAGACCGCCAATCATTAACATTTGACTTATTTGCAAATCTCGGTATGACAAAAACTCGGCTTTTGAATTGATACACACGTCCCCAGGAGTTTGTCGCGTACACAGTACTTCAATATTTTGAAATTAACGCGTACACGGTCAAAACGTTCGCGTATTTCACTGAGTACGTGGGCTTATCTGGAGCCCTGGTCACAATGCCAAACATTGACAAAAACAACCCTTAAAAGTCAGAAATGGACTAGACTAAAATGGAAACTGGAATTGTCCATTTAAAATTTTAGGGAGGAAAGAGTTATGGGAAGTTATAAGGGTGTATATATATACTGGATTCGGATTGTCCATCTCTCTATCCCTCTATAGACCAAGCTTTTATGCACTGTAGGAGCCCTCTGATCTGGTTCTGCACTGTTTGCAAAGGACAAGTGTACTCTTCATAGGTACACTACTTGTAAATGCGTACACGTCACTAGGGGTTAATGGATTCAGTCAGGTTGGAGTTAAAAGCAAGGTTAAGGTATAGGAGCTTTCTGTTTTACTTTCATCTTGCTTTCAACTTCTGTCTGTCTATAGCACATTCAGTTAATCTTGCTAAGAGGGTATCCTATAATATGTGGTTTTTTCACCTTTAATTTATTCCTCCAATGAAGAAAACACTTCCGTTTAATACAGTCATGATTATGCAACATGACAAATGTTTTCTATATCCTAGTAGATGGTAGCTTAAAGCTTAAGGCACATTCTGCTTTAACCCTTTCAACCCTAGTCCCGCATATAGGCGTCCTTTTCAAACAGTGAACATGTGAATAGTACACTTGTCCTATGCAAACAGTGAAGACCCAGATCAGAGGGCTCCGAAAGGAGCCCTCTGATCATGGTCTTCACTGTTTGTCATAATGCCAAATATTGACAAAAACAATCCTTAAAGGTCAGAAATGGACTAGACTAAAATGGAAACTGGAATTGTCCATTTAAAGTTTTAGGGAGGAAAGAGTTAAGTTGTCACCTGTCTTCAATTTTAGAAAAGGGTAATGAGTTAACTCTTTCCATTCTGGGTATTTTTTCGTCTGCAACAATTGCCGTCTACTTCTATTCTAAAATAAGAATTTACTAAATTTATTTTCGAAACAGTGTTAGAGCGTCAAAGAGTTTGGATCCTGATGAGGCGCTTTGTGACATTGATGTTATTATAGTTTGACTATTTGCATACCAAGAGTTCACAGTCACTACCTGTAGTTTACTGTTATATGTTTTGTGTCTTACCTAGGGTAAAATCTGGACTGTTGAATTCTATACACTTGACTCCATACAGTATTGGTGGAGTGTCACTGTTTTCTGGACGAACAATGCCCTTACATGCCAGTTCATAGGCCTCCTGACTGTTAGAGTCCACACCAGCATACCTGGAGAACACGAACAACAAGAAACGTCGAAATACCACAAAAACCAGATTTTTGTACAACTTACATTCATTGTAAGAGAATAGCGGTATAAAAGCTCCTAAAGACTGTATGCCACTTTCAACAATCCTAAGATGTATCCAAAAATGAAATTTGGTGTTCCTAGGTGATATAAGAGATATGGCCCATTGGAGGTTTTCCAATTATCAAGGTCACAGGAAAAATCACCTGAAAACTGTATACCACACTCAACAATCCTAAGATGTAACCAAAAATGAAATCTAATGTTCTTCGGTGATATAGTATAAGAGATATGGCCTAGACAAGGTTTTCGAATTATCAAGGTCAGAGGTAAAGGTTACAGACACCTTAAAAGCAATCTCAAGCTGTACTTTCATAAAATCTATTTATAATACAAATTTGAAACAGATATATCATCTACAAGTAACTTTATCATCCAGAAACTAAAGTTTAATCCCACACGCACCCTCCCTTAAGTTGAAGTCACCTGGTTCATAACATCAGTTTCATTGTATCCTATTTTGAATCACAGACTGAGTAAGTTTGCAAGTTCAAACTGATATGTCAAGTATTTAACCCTTTCCCTTATAGAAGCGACTTTTAGCACATTCATTTTATTCATCCGCTGAAGAAAATAGTTCCAAATTATACCGTAATGAATATATGTCATATTTAATACTTTCCTTATTTTAGCAGTTAATAGCTTAAAGCAGGCTGAAAGTAAAGCAGAATGCGCCTTAGGGCGCATTCTGCTTTACTTTCAACCTGCTTTAAGTAATCCCATAGCTTCAATACTAGAAACAATGCTATCAGGTAAAGGGTTAAAGTAATGTGATAAGAATAAATGTATTGAAGACTTAGAACTAGAACCTATACTGGATTTCGGTTAGTCTGAACTCATCATCTTAACCCTATAGCTTGTTTCTAATTTTGAAGATGGTTGACAACTGTGAGTAGTCATGATTATGCACCATGAGAAATATTTTCTATATCCTAGCAGATGGTAACTTAAAGCACGCTGAAAGCTTCAATCTGCTAGGATATAAATATAAATATTGGAGGAATAAATTAACAGTCATGACTATACATAATATTTCCTATATTCTAGTAGATGGTAGCTTAAGGCAGGCTGAAAGTAAAACAGAATGTGCCTTATGGCACATTCTGTTTTACTTTCAGTCTGCTTTAAGTGTTCACCTGTCTTCAAAACAAGAAATGGGGTAATGGGTTAAATAAAAAGGCTTATATTTGGGGTAAAGGATTCTATCAACCTAATCAGCAAAACTTCACCTTTCGGCAACGAAACTCCTAAACAGCATGCAGGCAGAAAGCACATCAATCTAGATAGGTCTAGATGCTGACCATTGATTACTTTGGGTATCAACAGGATGACACACTTTCAGAACCTAGGCAGGACGTTTAAGCTTAGCAGAAAAACAGCAACCTAATCTGGTTTGTTGAAATCCATGTGTTGAGTACTTACTCAAACATCAGTTTCTGGTGACCAGACTGTGTGGCTCCACAAACTTTGTCTAGTTTCGGTTTAGTTACATGTCCTGAAAAAAACAATATACAAGTTGACCCTTCTCTTACTGAATACTCTCATATAAAACTTCACAACTATGAACATAGTTCATAACATATTTTTATCATAACAGATGGCAGCTTAAAGCAGACTAAAAGTAACACGAGCAGAATGCGCCTTAAAGCACATTCTACTTTATTTTTAACCTACTTTAAGTGGTCACCTGTCTTCAAAACTAGAAACGGGCTATGGGGTAATGGGTAAAACTATTACAAAGTCATTGGCAAATGAAATGAGACATTTTTTCTAGGAAAGAGTATAGAGTCCTGTCAGACAGACCCTATAAAAAGACATTACAGATCCTGATTCTATTCTGACAACGATATTCCTTTCAGGACAAAATGAGATGTGGCCTGTGCATGTGCAAATCAGTAGCAAAAGTGTAATGGAGGACAAAGCCATGCATACATTTAGCAGTGGACCAAATAGCCTGTTTCTAGTTTTAAAGAAAGATGATCACTTAAAGCAGATTGAAAGTATTTAGCAGCATATGCCACGGCCACAATAAGGCATATTCTGCTTTACTTTCAGCCTACTTACGCTATTATCTGCTAGGATATAGAAAATATTTCTTATGATACATATTCATGACTGTATAAAAGAGAAGCATTTTCTTCAGTGGAGAAATAAATAATAGGTGTATAGGTGATTACATCGATTGGGCATGCACAGACATAAACAGGGAAGTATAACATCTTCTCCCTCGCTGTAAAGTACAGTAGGTTAAATCAATTGCCCTTAATTGAATAGCTTGATTAACTGAGTCTGTAAGATCTCAGACTCAATTCTTATTTTCCAACCCCACATGCAGGGTCCCACGTTTGAATCCCACCAGAGCTTAAATGCAGGGTTGTTTTTTTTTTAAAAAAACCCAGAATTTCTCATATTTAACTAATATTTACATGTTTATATAAGCATTTGACACACATAATGCATTTACAAATAAAAAATTTCTTTGCGTAATTTGGTTGTCAGTCTCTTTAACATGCATTCTGCTTTAACTCCAACCTGCTTTAAGTGGTCACCTGTCTTCAAAACTAGAAAAAGGCTATAGGGTAATTGTTGAAGAGAAGTAACAGCATACATTTGGTGGGTACAAGTGGATTTTCAAATTTGAAATCCTCCCTTATCACAGTGTTAGATAAGAGAATCAAGCTATACTCACTAAATGTTGTCCTCTGAACAAACTTTCCACTTGCCAGGCCATCATCTGTACAGTAGCCTAGTCTGCCCTTAACATGGTACACCTGAGAAGAGATATATTTATGAGTTACCTCCCTTAACCCTTTGAACCCTAGTCCCGCATATAGGCGTCCTTTTCAAACAGTATACAAGTGAAAAGTGCACTCGTCCTATGCAAACAGTGAATACCCAGATCAGAGGGCTCTGGGTCTTCACTGTTTGTCTAAATGCAAAACATCGACAAAAACAACCCTTAAAAGCTTGACTAAAATGGAAACTGGAATTGTCCATTTAAAGTTTCAGGGAGGAAAGAGTTAACATGCTGAGAAGAGAGATGTTCATGAGTTACCTCCCTTAACATGGAACATCCGTAGGGCGTTCAAGTACCGTATCAGCGAACAGTAACGTTCACCGATGCAAACAACCCATATAGTACGACATCTAACGTTCACCGATACTCTTCAATAATAACTCATTGCGCCCCAATGTTTATTAACTTTTCAAGGGTACAAACGATTTATGTGAGAATCTAAATAACACAAGCAAAAGTGCACTAATCAACTGAAATGCATCAATTTTACCGCATATAAAAATAAGATTTAGCTGCTCAGATGTAAGCTGCTTTGTTTGATACATTAAGTATTGGAAAATGTTGGTTTATTGATGAGAAATTAAGTCGGGACTGTTCGCTGGTTTTATTAATTTCATTTGGTAGCCATTTTGTTTTCCTTGTTGGGGATGGCGAACTACCTCTGAGGCCGTTCGTGTCGTTCGCAATCGGTAACAGCGTAACGGTCGTTAAAGGTGAATTGTTACCGTTTTCCGTTGCAATCGATTGCATCGATACGGTACTTGAACGCGCTACTGAGAAGAGATATATTTATGAGTTACCTCCCTTAACATGCTGAGAAGAGAGATGTTCATGAGTTACCTTCCTTAACATGGTAAACCTGAGAAGAGATATGTTTATGAGTTACCTCCCTTAACATGGTACATATGGGAAGAGATGGTGTCACACCTGTACGGAAGTGCTTCCGGGTCGTAGGGTGCCTAAATAGTACCTAGTGAAAAATTGATGCGTGTGTGTTCATGGTCATATTTGTTATTGAAAAAGCTGATTAACTGCAGATGCATTTGTTTTTGAGCTGAAATAGTGATGTTGTTGATAAATCAAAGGTGTTTCTGGGTTCTATTTGGGAACTAATTTGTGAGAACATGTGGTCAGAGATGCGAGTGTGGTGCGGCGGGTCATCAACTTTCATTTTGTAAATATTGACGGTGACCTTAGAAATGTGAAATTTGTGGAAAAGTTGAACCTTAATGGTATCTTTTTCTTTTGTTAATTCTGGTGCCATGTTATTGCTTTCCATGGAAACAGGGTCGTTATATTGACCGGTAGGTCCTGGAACTGGAAAGAGACAGGAGAATATTGCCAATTTACTATAGAGTTCTATGGAGGAAGAAGAAGGGCTTTTGTACAGGAGTGACACCAGATATGTTTATGAGTTACCTCCCTTAACATGGTACACCTGAAAAGAGATATGTTTATGAGTTACCTCCCTTAACCCATTACCCCATAGACTGTTTCTAAGATATGAGACCACTTAAAGCAGGTTGGAAGTAAAGCAGAAGGCGCCTTAAGGCGCATTATGCTTTCCTTTCAGCATACTTTAAGCTATCATCTGCTTAAATATAGAAAGTATTTCCTAGGATTGTTATTAAAAATTTGGTGACAGTATAAATTGAAAATATTTTCTTCAGTTGATGAATTAATTAAAGGTGTAAAAAGGCGTTTTTATGGGGCAATGGGTTAACATGGTACATCACATAGATATCTTAAAATAACCTAGATCGGCTATAGGCCAATCAGCAATGGTCATTGAGAAGCCATTTTGGTGTGTGTATGATATTCTCCTTCCATTGATCTGGTGCACATCCTATTGCGGTAGATTAATGATGTCACATGCTGTGGGAAGGTTATCCCTCTACGTTGACGGTGCGTCATTGACTACAGAAGTTGCTAAGAACCGTTTCATAGTTGTTATGATTAACCGATGATTTTAGTCAGTTACATAGGAATAACATCTTTTGTACTTATTATTGTTTGGTTGTCGTTTGATGATGCAGATTTATGTTATAAGGTGTATGTAGTACGAATTAATTCTTAAATGAAAGTAAAGCATAGTTTGTCTTAGGAGGGGAAAGTGTCTGATACACCCACCAAAATGACGTTTTTCTGACCATCAACCAATGACTGTTTAGCACTAGGTGCCTGATCTACTCTATTTTAAGATATATGATATCTATGGTACATCAGAGAAAAAGTGTTGACATGGTTTGTTAGTTACCTCCCTTTAACCCTTTCCCTCATAGAAGCGCCTTTTAGCACATTTGATTTATTCATACACTAAAGAAAATAGTACCAATTTATACAGTCTTGAAAATAAACCATCAGAATTTTTTTCTAAATCCTAGCAGATGATAGCTTAAAGCAGGCTGAAAGTAAACAGAATGTGCCTTAAAGACGTATCCGGGAGTTGTTACTGCGCATCCCAAACGCGCATGTCCTTTCCGCTCTTTTCTGTATTTTCCTATCGCGGGTGTAATTATTTACGATCACAACAGCGTCTAAATCATCGGATTTCGCGAATACAATATTTACTCAACTATCGTTATATATCGTTAAAATTTTTTTTTAAATTCCTGGGGATATGAAGAGACGCAAATCAGGATCATTTGTGACAAAAAAGTGCTCGAAATCTCTGGAAAACATTAGTTTTTTCACCAGGAACTCGCCGACTCGAGACAGCGTTAATAATCATAAT
This sequence comes from Gari tellinella, assembly GCA_922989275.2. NCBI lineage: Eukaryota > Metazoa > Mollusca > Bivalvia > Cardiida > Psammobiidae > Gari > Gari tellinella. The sequence continues at coordinate 13,143,780 of OV277865.1, read as the reverse complement.
GTGACAGGGAGTGAATTTAGTGTTGACATTGACTCGGAGTCGGATGCAGGGACAGAATGCCCCTTCCTGTGATAGTCTTTTTGAGATCGATAGTCGGGCCTAGACTCCGGGCGACTTTTTCCAGTCGGCCTGAGTTCGGACGACTTTGACACCCGCTGGCCATGACGGGCGTGTTTTGCCGCACTGCGGTGCTCTTGTTATGATATTTTATCTTATGAATGGTTATGTTAACTCACTGCCCACATTGAATAATGATTGTAGATGTGTTTATTGGTGGGTCTACTTTTTGTCCAGAGTATATTTTCTTTGTCACATCAGCTACCGATAACAAATTAGGTGTGTGAGTTCATCTTTGGATGGCGAAGTGTCGCATACCATTTTCAGGTCACTGTGACCTTGACCTTTGACCTTGATTTTACAAAAAGCTTGTTCTGAGCATATATCCTATATCTTACCAGTTACCTATTCCAAATTCAGTGTTTGAGTATGGATACTTCCTACATTCTGAACTGAAATATTTGAACATGTATTACCTCCCTTTGATGTATGAATATGCATGCAGCTCTATGTAGCTTTATTCATTTATCATATAGCTTTAATGGGTTTTAAGCCAAAGAAAATATGTGTGAAAATAAACATAAAGTTGTGAATAAAGAATTAATGAATTATGCACCATCAGCATCATATTTAGGGTGGAGGGGGGAGGGGGCATTTCATTTTTCACTCCGACTTGAGATGATGACAACACTGAATTTTTCAGCAGAACTTTCTAAAGTGCATAATATATGTCACAACGCAAGACATTTATGTATAGCTGTGGGTATTATTGTATAAAGTATAACATTTAGACTATTTAAAAAAAAATTGTTAAAAAAGTGCATATTCACTGATAAAGGGAGGTAATAAAATTGAACATATCTCTGAAACGAGCAAGGCGAGGTACTGTTTTCTCATTGGTTCTATACTTGTTATATAATTATCTACTGTTAGAGAAAAAAGTAGGAAATTCTCCGCGCTAGAATTTTTTATTTTTGCAAGAAGGCTCGATTTTGTTACGATTTTCGAGTTCATTTTGCACATATTTTATGCGTAAAATCTATAAAATGCCACTCAAATCTAACTATTTTACATTCATTTGTAACACTATTCCATATACATGTAATTAATTAAAATTGGACTTGAAGTATCGATATTTGTGTGTTTGATGGACTTTCTTCTTATGAGGCCTAATTTCGGAAAATTTGAATATAATACTTCTAAAAAAGCGTAAATTATACAAAAAGTAGCAAGGCGACCTATGTTTTTGAAGACTGTTCTTACTTTCATTTATATCAATTTACTTATATGCAAAGTTTAAAAAAATTCTCCGCGCTAGAAAAAACTCCCAGATACGTCTTTAAGGCACATTCTGCTTTACTTTCAACCTGCTGTAAGTTATCACCTGTCTCCAAAACTAGAAACAGGCTATGTGGTAAAGGGTTAATGGTATGTCAGGGAAAAAGTCTAGACATGTTTTATGAGTTACTTCCCTTAACATGGTACATTGAGAGAAAGTCATCCCTTTGAACAATACAACTGAGAATAGACAAGTAAAAGGTGACCTCCCTTCAGTTCTATGAAATACAGTTGAACTTCGATACCTCTAACTGGGTTAGGTCGAACATACCCGTATTTCAAAGTTAAAACCTGGCTATGTTTGACTTAACCAAGCATGAAATAATGCAATTCATGTGTCGACAAATGGGATATTTCGAATTAAGCGATTTGAGATATCGAAGTTTGACTGTATTGATAATGCATTCAACCTGGTAGCATCCTTGACCATAGATTTATTTTTAATCCTTTCTAAGTCCAATTTTGGTCATAATCAAGGTGAAATAAAGGTTGGATGATATGGGTGTGTTTGGAATTGTAAAAGGCAACAACTGTATCAAGGCATTCTAGTAAGCCTTGTTGACGCTAGTTAAAAGGGTACAATCTGGTTAATCTTAAAAGCAAGCAAATACTGACAAAACAGGTAAAAATACTTAATGCCCCTTCACCTCTTCACCCCCTATCAAAATAGGAGAGAAGTGTCCTAATATATTTATGCACAGGAACCGGTTGTAGAAAGGCATTTATTCTGAGGGAAAGAAAGAGTGAAGCTTTACCTACCCTGAGGTACTTGGCATAGGACATCAACTCCATATACTCCTTGCCACGTCTTCCAATCCCAAACACTGAAACACAATATTCTATATATATGGACATTCTTTAACCCCATAATTCATAGCTTATTTCTAGTATTGATGATGAGTGACCACTTAAAGCAGGTTGACAGAAAGCAGAATATGCCTTACGGTGCATTCTGACTTACTTTTAGCCTGCTTTTAGGGTGCATTCCAGTTTACTTTCAGCTTGCTGTTAGCTACCATTTGCTAGACTGTAGAAACAATTTGTTACGATACATATAAATCACTGTATAAATAGGAAATATTTTCTGTGGTAAAAAACAATGTGTTTGTATGGAGTAAGGGTTAAAATTAAGCTGGGGCATAGTGCAAAACATATAAGTAATTCAGAATTAACCAAATTGAGCTTGCTTAACTCATTTAACCCTTAACCCTTTACCTTATAGAAGCGCCTTTTAGCGCATTCCATTTAATCCTCCGCGGAAGAAAATAGTTCCAATATATACCGTAATGAATATGTGTCATATTTAATACTTTCCTTATTCTAGCAGGTAATAGCTTAAATCAGGCTGAAAGTAAAGCAGAATGCGCCATATGGCGCATTCTGCTTTACTTTCAACCTGCTTTAAGTAGTCACCTATTTTCAAAACTAGAAACAGGCTATCAGGTAATGGGTTAAGTCTATTGCTTGTATTGAAGATAGTTAACCACTTAACCCATTACCCCATGAATACACATGTTTATGTGTTTAATTTATTCCTCCACTCAAGAAGATATTTCAAATTTATACAGTCAGGAATATGTACAGCACTCCCTCTCTCCAACGACACCCGATGGGAGACAAGAATTATGTGCGTTGTTCCGAGGGAGTCGTTAAAGAGAGGGACATTGGTTTACGCGGCGTCTGATCTGGATTCAAGCTGTTTGTCACTCGTTATTAGGTGTTTTAGGTCAAAATGTCCATTATGTTACTTTGAGAAAAACAGCAGACGAAAATATTAAGCAGATGACATTGCAGCTATGAAAAGTTTTGGACATAAATGTCTTGTTTGGGGAACAGCGCCAATGGTCGTTGTAAGGAGGGAGTCGTTGTTGGGAGGGCCGTTGTGGGGAGGAAGCACTGTATTATAAGAAATATTTTCTATATCCTAGCAGATGGTAGCTTAAAGCAGACTGAAAGTAAAGCAGAATGTACCTAAAGCCTTATTCTGGTTTGCTTTTAACCTGCTTAAAGTGGTCACTTGTAACCAATACTGGAAACAGACTTTGGGGTAATGGGTTAAAGCAGGTTGAAAGTTAAAAGCAGAATACACCTTAAGGCATGTTCTGCTTAACTTTCAGCCTGCTTTAAGCTACTATCTGCTAGACTTTAGAAAACATTTGTTATGACACATATTAACAGCTGTATAAATTGGGACTATTTTCTGCATTGGAGGAACAATTAAAGGCGTAAAAATGTGTATCTAGGGAGTAATGAGTTAAAATTAAGTTGCAGCATAATGAAATAATAATTAAATCAAGCACACCAGGAGAGTTCATTTTAACCCTTTGAACCCTAGTCCCGCATATCGGCGTCCTTTGCAAAGAGTGTACATGTGAATGGTACATTTTTCCTATGCAAACAGTGAAGACCCAGATCAGAGGGCTCCTAGGAGCCCTCTGATCAGGGTCTTCACTGTTTGTCATAATGCCAAGCATTGACAAAATAACCCTTAAAAGTCAGAAATGGACTAGACTTAAATGGAAACTGGAATCGTCCATTTAAAGATCAGGGAGGTTTGAGTTAATATCCAGGTACAAATGGTTTTAATTACTTTTTCACTGCTTTAACCAATAACCTGTTATTAAATACATCTGTATTTCTTCATCAAAAAGTCACTTTAATCCATTACCCCAAAACCAGTTTCTTGTTTTAAAGACAGATGACCACTTTAAGCAGGTTGAAAATAAAGCAGAATGTGCCTTAACTCTTTCCTCCCTGAAACTTTAAATGGACAATTCCAGTTTCCATTATAGTCTAGCCCATTTCTGACTTTTAAGGGTTTTTTGTCAATGTTTGGAATTATGACAAACAGTGAAGACCCTGATCGGAGGGCTCCTTCTGGAGCCCTCTGATCTGGGTCTTCACTGTTTGCATAGGACAAGTGTACTATTAACATGTACTCTGTTTGAAAAGGACGCCTATATGCGGGACTAGGGTTCAAAGGGTTAACTTTCACATTCTCCTTTATTTCAGCCTGATTTAAGCTACTATCTGCTAGGATGCAGAAAATAATTTTATAGTGCAATTTTATCACTGAATAAGGTGGAACTATTTTCTTCAGTATTGAGTAAAGGAAGAATTTAAAGGTGTAACAAGGTGTATTAATTGGGTAATGGGTTTATCAAAGGAGGGATAAATTAAATGCGCTTATATGGGGAAAAGGGTTCAGAAAATAGTTACTTAGCACTCCAGAGCCTTGCTTGGGTAACGTGTGTATATAGTTGATTTTGATATCCTCTGGAAGGTAACGCTGACCTAACACTGAAATGATAATAACAACAAAAACACTTATACTCTCACTTTAACCTTAACTCTCGACACTCAGTCTTACATGATTGTTAAAGTTTACATACATGAAAGTCCACAAATGCATGTACAGTAGTTTGTTCTCAGTATTGAAGACAGATTATTTCTTAAAGCAGGTTGAATGTGAAGCAAAATGAGCCACATGGCACAAAGTGCTTTACTTTCAGCCTGATTTTAGCTACCATTTGTTAGGAAATGTTTACATAAAAGAGTTGAAACTTCTAGCTCACCAAGTCTGTGCTCAGAATAGTCTGTCTCTGTAGAGGGTACACTGGCAAGTGTTGGCATGGTAACTTTCTCATTAGGAGTGACATACGACTGGGCTGGCTTCATCTTTATCTCATGCTCATAACATGGGAGGGCATTGAGACCTGCAGCAATAGAGAACTATCATCAATGATTAAGCCCTAAGGTTATAAAGCGTTTGAGTTGAGTTTGAGATCATTCTCAAGCATTTGATTGGTCAGATTTGAGCTTTTGGGACCTGAAATACTCAACTAATGCAACCAAATTGGTTAAACCAATGATTATAAAATACCCAGTATTAGCTTTGAGGTTTTGTGAGATACAAGGATGTACAGTTAAACCTCTCTATTACGACCACTGAAAAGAATGCGAATTGATTGTATAATAGACGGGTGACAGCTTAAAGCAAGGTGACAGTAAAACAGAAAGCTCCTAAAGGAGCTTTCTGTTTTACTGTCACCTTGTTTTAAGCAGTCACTTGTCGTAAACACGTACTAATTAACACAATTTAGTGGTCGTAATAGAGAGTTTTTACTGTATGTGTTAACTCATAAATTTGCCACCTTATCATGGTCTGACCTAGTTGCCATTTCATATGATATCATGTTTGAATGGACATTTGACAAATACTGCAATATCTCTAGATTAACAACTTACATCTATAAGGACATACCGGTATTTCAGCAATCACATGCAATATCCAGGAATTAACTACACTAATTTAGGGCTAAAGTGAAAGACTGTCCATAAGCCATCTTTGGAGTCATATCACTACAAGGGTTTGCACACACTTTCTCAATTAGCAGCTTACCTTGAACAAGACGTTTCTTGATTATTTCCAGTGCATGTTTTGTCCTCACTTCTGTTGGTTTGTACACACAGAAGATGCCATTCAACTGCCGATAGGCTGTTGGAGCCCAGGTAAAAGGCTTCATGATTAAACTTTAGCAATCTGGATCAAAGTGTAGAACTTTTACAACACTTCCTTCATAGCTTGTTTCTGTGTTTAATACAGCAATTAGCTAACTAGTGACTGTTTAAAACATGCTTAAAGTAAACAAGAAATAAGAAAATATTAAATTTTCTGAAATAAAACCACCTTGCTCTACAGTTTTTAGCGTAACACATTCAACCCTAGTGACTAGTATACGCATTGTGAACAAACAGTGTACATGTAAGAAGTACACTTGTCCTATGCAAACAATGTAGACCCTGGTCAGAGGGCTCCTGCAGGAGCCCTCTGATCAGGGTCGGCACTGTTTGTCATTTTGCAAGATATAGATAAAATTCAACCAAAAATAGTCAAAAATGGACTAGACTTAATTGGACAATGGAATTGTCCACTGAAAGTTCTAGGGGTGAATGAGTTCTATGGGTGAATGAGTTAATTTTAGTTTCTCATTACTCCATAGATATACATTTTTATGCTTTAATTCATTCTTCCTCTTAAGAAAGTACCTCCAATTTATACAGTCATGACTATGTGCCCTAAACATAAACATTTTCTATATTCTAGCAGATGGTAGCTTAAAGCAGACTGAAAGTAAAGCAGAATGCACCTTAAAGCACATTCAGCATTACTTTTAACCTGCCTTAATGGTCACCTATCTTCAATACTAGAAACAAACTATAGCATAAATGGTTAAATCTTCCCCACAGCTTGTTTTCAGTAAGTGGGCTGAGAGTAAAGCAGTTAAGTGGGCTGAAAGTAAAGCATTATTGCCCTTCGGGACCATTCTGGTTTACTTTCAGCCTGCTTTAATCTACCATCTGCTTGGATATAAAAATACTTTTTTATGTTGCCAGTGTTTTTCACCACTTTGGGAATGGGTAACTTAACTCTTTCCTCCCTGAAACTTTAAATGGACAATTCCTGTTTCCATTTAAGTCTAGTCCATTTCTGACTTTTAAGGGTTGTTTTTGTCAATGTTTGGCATTATGACAAACAGTGAAGACCCTGATCAGAGGGCTCCTTTCGGAGCCCTCTGATCTGGGCCTTCACTGTTTGCACAGGACAAGTGTACTATTCACATGTACACTGTTTGAAAAGCACGCCTATATGCGGGACTAGGGCACAAAGAGTTAAGTACCCATTGAATTGGGAAAGTATGGCCCTAAAATGTCGTAAAATACTTGATTTTGGTGTATGGGCCTTATTTTACTCACCTAAGAACAACTCACAAAATGAAGGGCAGTGATTTGTTTTCTCACCATGTTTAACCCTTATCCTGCTATAACATCGTATCATTAAAAATGTTGTCAGCTTTGTATTCAAGTTATTAACATGTACATTACTTTTTAATTGATATTTGCAGAGACTTTAAAAGCCAGAGATACTCGACTCGAATGATTTATACATACGAGACCGTTGAGCGAGATTTCGCGAGAACAGGTCATCGCGAGTTATATAAGCTTTAGCGACGATCGGGAAAAAAGTCGATATTTGGAATTACTTATCAGTTGCTGCGTTAATACGATCTACAGTTATTTTACAATACAAACATTCCTTAAAGAAGCCTCTTTTTCGAGGTTTAACACAAAAGAATAATAAGAATAAAGTCCGAGCATCAATTAACCCCTCTGCGCATCGCACACACGTTAATTAGTGTTTGGAAAATGCCGATTCAATGAAAAGTGACGGCAGTTTGCACGAAGGTGTGAATGGACCCATGGGTGGCCTCATGAAAATTTAATTTATAGCAAAATGCGTGGACAGATTGACATGAAAATTTCGCCATAACTGTATCTTAATATGAGCTACATGGACAACCCATGCTTATTCATGTTTGAATGTTCAAACTGCTGTTTAAGCGTTTACGGCAAGGCGATATTGCATCGATCTTCAATCGAAGTACCAGTGGGTGGCCTCAATAAAATTTAATTTATATCAAAATGCGTGGACAAATTGACATGAAAATTTCGCCATAACTGTATTTTAATATGAGCTACATGGACAACCCATTCTTATTCATGTTTGAATGTTCAAACTGCTGTTTAAGCGTTTACGGTAAGGCGATATTGCATCGATCTTCAATCGAAGTACCAGTGGGTGACCTCAATAAAATTTAATTTATAGCAAAATGCGTGGACAAATTGACATGAAAATTTCGCCATAACTGTATTTTAATATGAGCTACATGGACAACCCATTCTTATTCATGTTTGAATGTTCAAACTGAAGTTTAAGCGTTTACGGCAAGACGATATTGCATCGATCTTCAATCGAAGCACCAGTTGGTGGCCTCAATAAAATTTAATTGATAGCAAAATGCGTGGACAGATTGACATGAATATTTTGCCAAAACTGTATCTTAGTTTGAACTACATGGATAATTCATTCTTATCCATGTTTGAATGTTCATACTGAAGTTTTAAGCGTTTACGGCAAGACGATATTGAATCGATCTTCATTTTTTTCGAACTTACCAGCAACCACGCAGCAAAGTATCTTCCTTTGAGCCAGGAATACACTTTCTCGGTTTAATCCACAACTCATATTTTGGTTTCACTCGATTAGTATCACAAAATATTGTATAAAAACGAAAGAAAGTCAATATTTATAAGTCAACTGGTCGATATGTGTATTTTTTCCCATTATCGCGACGCTGTCATTACCTGTGCTGGTCACGTGACCGCATCGACATACGTCACTGCCTCTCAACGGACACCTGTTATATGGGGAAAGAAGGAAAATAAGGGAGTCGTGTATCTCTGGCTTTTAAAGTCTCTGATATTTGATATGAAACATAACTTCAGTTAGACTGTTCCAAATAGTTTTTGATCCTGATGCAAAGCTGACTTCATGCCTGGAGCAATACTTGAAAGTGTTTGTAAAACCCCATCAAACCGGGCTAAGTGGGAAAATGGTTAAAACAATCCAATTAAGTCATTTCCAAACCTTTTATAAACAACCTTCACTCTATCAGAACGCATTGGGGATACTTTAACTAGGTAAATGTACTTAGCAAGTTGTGTAATTTGACAGTTAATCGACATGCATTATCAGCCGTGGAGAGTACAAATTTGAATGAAATTTCAATTGGTGTTGTCATTTTTTCACCCAATTGGGAACAGGTCCGTACTCCTCAGATTGGGAATTTTTCTTGTCGCGTAAACTTCAAATTGGGGAAAAAACAAGTCGTGAAATGATGACAAAAAGTTTAGTTTTATAATATTTGATATAACTTATCAAGTAGCAAGTATGCAGTTCATATCAACAGGCAATGCTAACACTAGTAACAGAAATTCTCTTTTTTTCACTGAAAATACTATTTTTACCATATTGCCAGGTCCCTTCTTTGAATTGGGAACGGTCCAGGTCCAATTGGGAAGGGGTCCTTTCCCTGGTACCGTCCGAACTCCAAAGAAGGAAAAAAACACTGTTTAATGTCACCCTCACCCTTGGGTTACCGTTAACGCTGTCACACCTAGACAGAATTTAATCTTTAAATTTGATTTGATTTGTTATGATTTTACGTCCCTTTTAATGTTCAGTATTTCAGTCATATCGCAACGTCCAGCTAATTATAGGTGGAGAAAGACCCCAGAAGCAGAGACAGTGTATACCCAGAGATAAACGACTCCCTTATTTTCCTTCTTTCCCCATATAACAGGTGTCCGTTGAGAGGCAGTGACGTATGTCGATGCGGTCACGTGACCAGCACAGGTAATGACAGCGTCGCGATAATGGAAAAGAAATTCACATATCGACCAGTTGACTTATAAATATTGACTTTATTTCGTTTTTGTACGATATTTTGTGATTCTAATCGAGTGAAACCAAAATATGAGTTGTGGATTAAACCGAGAACGTGTATTCATGGCTCAACGGAAGATACGTTGCTGGTAAGTTCGAAAAAAATGAAGATCGATTCAATATCGTCTTGCCGTAAACGCTTAAAACTTCAGTATGAACATTCAAACATGAATAAGAATGGGTTGTCCATGTAGCCCATATTAAGATACAGTTATGGCGAAATTTTCATGTCAATTTGTCCACGCATTTTGCTATAAATTAAATTTTAATGAGGCCACCCACTGGTGCTTCGATTGAAGATCGATGCAATATCGTCTTGCCGTAAACGCTTAAACACCAGTTTGAACATTCAAACATGAATAAGAATGGGTTGTTCATGTAGCTCATATTAAGATACAGTTATGGCGAAATTTTCATGTCAATCTGTCCACGCATGTTGCTATAAATTAAATTTTAATTAGGCCACCCATGGGTCCATTCACACCTTCGACAAACTGCCGTCACTTTTCATTCAATCGGCATTTTCCAAACACTAATTAACGTGTGTGCGATGCGCGGAGGGGTTAATTGATGCTCGGACTTTATTCTTATTATTCTTTTGTGTTAAACCTCGAAAAAGAGGCTTCTTTAAGGAATGTTTGTATTGTAAAATAACTACTGACCGTATTAACGAAGCAACTGATAAGTAATTCTAAATATAGACTTTTTTTCCCAATCGTCGCTAAAGCTTATATAACTCGCGAGGACCTGTTCTCGCGAAATCTCGCTCAACGGTCTTGTATGTATAAATCATTCGAGTCGTGTATCTCTGGGTATACACTGTCTCTGCCCAGAAGCCCTTCATGCACTGTTTCAGGCATAAATCAGCAACTAGATAGAACCACTGAACTTGTACAAGCCAGCTTGAAGGCTTCCACACATCAAAAATCTGAATGACCAGACTGGGATTCGAACTCGCAGCGGTGAGGAGCTTAGTGATGTAAGTCACAATGACTGTACCACTAGGCCACGGAGACCCCTAATCTTTAAAATAACTTTTACGATTAACCAGGTACCGATTTTTCTAATCGCATGTAATCCTATTTGAATGGTTAACCAGACCTAACAGTTATGGGAGAGGAAAATGAAAGCCGCCAAAGCGGCAAGTAAGCTCAGTCTATCGGTACTAACTCGAAGCAGTAACAGACCGTTTCGAGGTAGTACTTGGAAAAGTATTGAAACGCCAAAAAAACCAGTAGTTCAAGCCCAATTCAGGCTGCTCATTTACCCCCTAGTAGTCTGTGACACAATATAGAAACAGGCTTATAGGGGCTAAGATCTAGGGCTGCAACGATACGCTCATGTAGCGAATACGAATACGTATCACGATATGACCTGGTGAATACGAATAATTATTCACGAATACGAATATAATTACAACTTATAAATGTGCTATGGTATTAGAGATTGTTTTATGATTTAATGGAGCAATAACTTTTTGACTTTTACATTTGGGGTTAAATGTTAATGAATAGTTGCTTATGATAAAAAGAAAGAAGCAGTAGTTGTTTTAAAGCTTTAATTTCAAACAAACGTCACCCAGACTAGATATTTGTCCAAAATAAATAGCCAAATGTATAGCCATGTTGGAAGTGTTCTTGCAGGTGTACCTGAAACATAAATGAAAATAAATACATTAATAAATGGTTAAGTGAACTTGTTTTGTGTTGGTCTTATCCAGAGTTACAGACAAATGCCAGGTGATTGCATTTTCAAACAGTTTGCATCCGGATAAGACACAGAATAAGTCTATGTCTCATCCAGATCTAAGCTGATTGACTCTCAGGCTACAGCTTAACAATTATTTTTTAAAAACTGAATTGTTACTTGTTAGGGATGATGTTTTATAATTGTGTATGCATTAAATTAGGACACAGTGATCTTGATCAAAACATGAGGTTTGCAATTTTATAACTCAAAAGTGTATCCGAATTCTGCCTTCATAATTGCAAATTTGACTGAATTACTGCATCATTGATTCATTGTTGAATGTATCAAAATCTTTACAGACAAACTAATTAATTTGAAGTAATTCATCATCTGTTATTTTTTCATTAACAATTTTAACATAATAGAATAGAATATATAGACTGTAACTGCCTGGTTAATCAATTAACAATACCACCAAAAGCATTGAGCGCCACACTGATTTATTAAAATAATTCAATAGGCTTCAATTTAAAGTGGGTACGTTCAGGCAAGGGGATGCTTCGATAATTTTAAGTTTCAATCAACAGCCGGTATGCTTACCTTATTTCTTGGTGACATATCTTACAGATCGTAATATATCATCCCTTTTAATACCATCGGCGCCCTTTAAAAAGCCGAAATGTTGCCACACCGGGCTCTTATTACTTTGCCGACGCTTCTACAATGTGCTTAGGCTCGGACATTTAGGGCGTGTTCGATTATCATTCACGGACCGGATCACAGGTGTGTTTACGCCTGTTTTAATCATTTTGTAACTTTTAAATACAAAAACTGAGCTTGGGAATTACAAAAATATCAGTTGCATGTCAAAACAAAACGTAATATCTATGTTAAGAACTTAAAAATCTGTTCGAAGGATCTAAACATGCAAGTGTCAACTGGGGTCAACTCGACAGAACTCACCGGAACTCGCATGTCAAGATTGTTTACCAAACATAGGCGCCGGAATATTTGAGTTAGTTTCTGTGTTTCTGTTCGTTTGTTGTTGATAATTTGCACTTCAGTTCACTTTTCTATATGTTTTTATTTGTATTCGTAATATTCGGTTCGTCAAGTCGCGAATACGATACAGTTATCGCGGAAACAAGAAATTCGGTGTACCGAATCCATGAGTGAATCGTTACAGCCCTACTAAGATCATTGTTTTGCATTGCTAGTGTAGACCCAGATCAGAGGATCTGGATATTACAGAGGGCTGCATTATTTTCCAGCTATCTGCTAAAATGTGTAAATGGGTGTTGTGTAAATAATAATCAGTAACATTTAAGGTGTTTAAAAGAATATATAGTCTGTTGATTACAATTTTATAGACACAAACCAAATCACACTTGTCACATTTTGTCTTTCAGAGTAGACTCCCTTTAATGACTTGGTAACGGGTCGTTTCGGCCCTGAGTCGTTTCGGTCCGGGTCGTTTCGGCCTGGGTCGTTTCGGCCTGTTTTTAGGGGTGGGTCGTTTCGGCCCATTTGGTGGGTCGTTTCGGCCTCGGCCCATTTGGTGAGTCGTTTCGGCCTATTATTTCCTTAATTTATATTTACATATGAAGCACAACTTCGTTCCAAAATCAACATACTGTAAAAACAGAATAGACCCTGATCGTGCCCTGATTCACATACTGCAAAAACAGAGTAGATCCTGATCGTTCCCTCATCAACATACTGTAAAAACAGTCTCAGAGTATACACTGATCGTTCCTTCATCAACATACTGTATAGATCCTGATCATTCCTTCAACATACTGTGAAACAGAGGAGACCCTGATCTGATAAATTTGACATAAAATATGTAGATCTAGATTCTAATTTAATTAATTTTACAGAAATAGTAATAAAATCGAATTGATGTAATGTCTTTTAAAAGCACCCTGATCCTGAACCATCATCGATTTTGCATAAAGGCACGAATCTGCAACTTAAGCAACATGTGTTCATATAAATAAGTAGAGAATAGTTTAACTCATTCGACCATGAAATTGTTAATGGACAATTCCCATATCCAATTAGTATATTGTCTATTTTGTGTTGATTTTAACAATAAATTGCAACATGACAAACAGTGCATATCCTGATCAGAAGGTTCCTGAAGGAGCCCCAGCTGCTCTGGTCAGGTTCTTCACTGTTTGCATAGAACAAGCGTAATATTCACAGGTGCACTGTTTGTAAATTACAATTATAGTCGTCCATAGGGTTAAATGTGTTAACTAAGGCTGAAAGTAAAGCAAAAATGCACATTAAGGTGCGCTTCAGGTCTATATTTAAAGACAGAAATAAAGTATGGGGTATTGGATTAAAGAACTAAATGCATGTACATGTAGTATGAAGAAAAACCTAAATCTTGTAGTAATAGAGCACAATGAAAGAACGCACGTACTGTATATGAAAATTGCAGATACTAACTATATCCTGTTTTGATCGTATTAAATAAATCCAGCATACTTACTATTAATATATTCTAATAAGCGTTCGTGTGGTACAAAAGTGACTGTATATAATGGCACTCGTATGTAGCCTGTACGTAACACGACGACTCTTATAAATCCACAATTTGTGGAAATATTGTTTTCATCATCAAAATAATGCTATTGCTGGTTGAATTCAAATCAGAAGTCGAAATTATTGGCTTGTGGTGTGTAGGTAAACGTAATTTATGAGTGATGTTTTAAAGGAGTTTAGAAGAGTTTGGTGGACATTTTTGTATATTTGAAATATGTAGATAACGTTTTATTTCCCCAGTAATAATGCTGAAAAACTATGTTTGATAATAAAAAAAAACCACCTAAAATAGTATAGAGTAATTTAAGTAAGTGTCCTACCTTAGCGGATAACAAACACGTTAATCTGTAACAACGGGGTGTTAAAGCAATTAATCACTTGCCACGTGCCACCACTAATCGCCGCGTGTCTGCAAAATACGCTGTATATGAGACAGACACCGCGTGTTGACACCTTCATTAATTGACTAACAGCTGTATATCATAAAGGTAGGCATCTGTAGCAGAACAGAACAGAACAGGCCAGCGTAAGTTTTAACAATAGTTAGTAAATATATTGATGTAGTTATTTGTTATGTCTTAATTGGATGCTGGGATTGAAATTAAGAAGTTTCAGGGGGAAATTGGTTCAGTTAACAGTATGTTAATAGTGACTTGAAAACATGTTCTGTACAAACAGTGTAGACCCAGATCAGAGGGCTTATAAACATGATATCAAGGTCTGCGGTGTTTGGCATTTTACATGATAAACGTTATAGCTAAAAATGCAATAAAATCAACAACTGTGAAGGATTAAAAAAAGATGTCGAAGCACTGCCTATTTTAACATTCTGCTAAAAAGTGTTTTGAAAGGAAATTACAAAACAATGTCGATAGCAGTGTCTGGCAGTTTGCACCAAGATCAGTCAATAACGTGCTGTATGCTCAGGATCCACACTGCAAAATTTAGGATTATCGCCTACGGCGTGTTAAGAAAAACCGAAGTAACAGTAAAATCTCTACATTACATTCACTAAATTCTATCTTATAGAAATAAATCCATTAATAGACCTTCGTTAAAAGGTCGTAAAAAGAGGTTTTACTGTATTTGATTATCATTTGATCTGTATTTTATCTATAACACCTCCTCGATTGTGCCAACTGGAAACACTGTGGTGAAAAACTTTACATCAATGGCTGACGTGACAGTGCGAACTGATTCTATAATATCTACTTGTCTTTACCACTCTAAAACAGTGCAACTCATCATTTTTATGGAACACATCGCACAGATAATGTTCAAAACACGTTTAGGACAACAGGTTTTCCCTGAAATTTGATTAAATCACATAAAAAAAAGTGAATTGGGCCGAAACGACCCACCCCCTCAAAAAGGCCGAAACGACCCAGGCCGAAACGACTCAGGCCGAAACGACTCACGGCCGAAACGACCCTAGGGCCGAAACGACTCACGGCCGAAACGACCCGGAATCAATGACTTGGGCTAAAACATTGACAATTGAGTGCGGTAGGCGATATTTTCGCTTCTCTCATTTGTCGTCACTGAAGTATTTATATATTATCTGAAGTAAAAAGAATATATTTTTCATTGATATTTGGTTGAAAAGAAAAAGGTATCCTCAAGAAAAATACTTTTTTTATATATATATTTATCACGCGGACGGTTTCGCGGAATATAAGTTCACGTTTTACCTTGATCAAAAGTCAGATAAACTGGAGCCGAATAAAAAGTAAGTAAACACATGTAATTATTATTTATTACTTTGCTGAAACAAATATGAAAAAATAATCAGAATTTCTTTGTAGTGTTATAAAAAGGTTTAAACTTTTTTTTATGTTTCAGAGGAAATGATCGACTAACAAATTATCTTAAAAATCTATTTTGTAATTAGATTTCGCGACATTTAAAATTACTTTCAGAATACCATAGTTGGAGAGTGGCAATGGCTCATGGGCAAAATAAAAGGAATACCTGTACTGCAAACCGGAACCCCTGCAAACATTAATTTTATGATTTTAATTTACACTTTCTTGTGTCACAGGACTGGTGAAAAATCGTAGCCGACCACAGGACTCAAACCCAGGGCCAGGGTCTTTGATCTACCGTGCCAGCACTCTAACCACTGAGCTACCGAGCCACCCAGACCAAACTCAATACACCTACTCTACCTTTTTTCATGAGATTCACCCTGAATCTCACAAGGAAACCGAGCATGTACATGAGGATGTATTTCTGTACAGTCTCACAGTTGACGTGCATCAAGTCTATGTCCCAAACAGGGGTTTGACTTTGACTCGCTGAGAGATAGATAGATACACGGTCAGATTAGATAGATAGATACACGGTCAGATTTACGTTGGGTGCAAAATGTAACACTAACAGGACTGGTGAATAAATTTTGGCCCGACCGGGACTCGCTCGAACCCAGGGTCTCTGGCTTACCGTGCCAGCACTCTAACCTCTGAGCTTATACTGACTACCAGTACTGAGCCACACGGACAGGGACATGTGTATTAATTTTCCTACTTGCACCCGACCAAACTGAATTCCGCTTCACTTGTATAGCAAGGCCTTAAATAATTTATGCCGATCAGTTAATTTAATTTACCACATAACAGTGGCATAAAATGATAAAGCCATTATAATCATTCTGTAAATATCGTATTCTACTAGTGGCATAAATATTAAGATTGATTTGTCTGCTCCGGTACAACCTGTTTGTGGACAAGTAATGCATGAAGTGAGACACCGAATGACATCATTTGCGATGACGTTAGTTATGAATATGATTATTATAAGGTCCATAAAGGAGATGGTCATTTGGCCGACCATCAATATTGCAGACCTTAATTTATATAGTAGACCTAAAGTATAATAATTGAGCACAACTGACTTGTATGTAAGTTCACAACTTATGCCAATATGCGATAAGGAATGACATCCCTGGATGTGAGTTTATTTGCTAAATGCTATTTTAAAGCAGTTGATGATGTCGGTGCAAAAGAACTTGACATTTCGATTTTGTGCCTTGGTAGCTGGATGTATTTCTCTACATGTATTAAACAGATGCATCTGTTGGCTGCTTAACTTTAGTCTTTAGACAGCTACCTGTCTGAAACATATACCGCTAGATCTTACAATGTTACATAGAGGACTTTTTTTTTCACTATCGCCTTAAAAGTGAAGGAAGATTTAAAACCAGTCTCAGATCACCTCTTTACAAGTCCAGTGCTACAAGTAATGCTCATCAAAATTCTGATCTCTTTTTTATCATTAAAAATCATATTTGGAAAAGTATTTGCCAGGTAAAATGTAGAGCCACTGTAGGCCAACATGTTTCCATGTTAGCAGTCATCGATCATCATCACTCAGTTTTGATTAACCAGGTCATTGATTAATCCTTCTGTGAGGCCTGGCTGTCTAGTCGAGAACGAAGTCTCCCTCTCCATGCTTGGCAAAGTTGTTGGCTGGTATTTTCCAGGGGTTACACCTGATTCCTCTAGACAAAATGCCTGAGAAAATCCATAGAAATTCCTGAGAATTTAACTTTTTATATATATATGTATAATAAATGTTGTATATTCCAATTAATGAAATAGACTATAGGTCTATGAAAATGCATACCGCGGCTAGCTCAGAGCCCGGGCTAATTACATACTCTGGCTCCGGCCTCATTCTCTTGAATAAACGATTAAGACCAACACGCTTGTGTTCTTCGTCTTAACCCTAACAGTCATTAGACTTAATTATATCAATACATTAGTATTACTAAAGAAGAAATATAAAACATGGTGTCAGAAGAAATAAAGGACATTTAAATGTGACAGTGATTATATCAGAAATATATGGAACTATAAACAATAAACATATACCGGTAATTATTATGTACATGTAACGTGTACCCGGCCGACGGTAAAGCCTGTCGGTCACTCATCCAGGTACTAACCGCACAGGACGTTGCTTAACTTCGCATCCGAGACAAACGCTTAGACAATCTGGCTATAAAAGCCGGCTTCCACAGTCAGACTGTAGAAGTGTTTATATACCGTCCATTTCCGTCACATTTCTCCCCGTTTTCTCTTGACTTCGCCCCGAAGTCACCCTGCTCACATGGCAGTCCTAAGGGCAGAGACAATGCGACATGGATCCGGGGATGATGGTGATGTCATCCCATATCCCACCGCTGCCACCAAATTTGTATGTGTACCCGGCCGACGGTAAAGCCTGTCGGTCACCCATCCAGGTACTAACCGCACAGGACGTTGCTTAACTTCGCATCCGAGACAAACGCTTAGACAATCTGGCTATAACAGCCGGCTTCCACAGTCAGACTGTAGAAGTGTTTATATACCATCCATTTCCGTCACATTTATATCATAGGGGTCCGTAACGCTTTCTAGTTTCTACACACTATATGCCTGAGATATGTTTTTTGTTCATAAAAGTATTTAGGTTAAAAGTTGGGGAAATGCCTGAAATTACAGGCACAATGCCTGAGGTATGACAGCCCTGCATAAACCAAAAGAACAACACTTAGAGATATTATTAGATTCAGTTTCAGAGAAATTTTGTTTGTTTTGTAGAGAAAAAGTATGGAAGAAAACAAAAATGGGCTACAGGAGGAACTACTGAAAAAGCTGACTGAGTATGGTAAGTAAGAAGGAACGTAACCAAGAGTGAGCTCAGTCTGAGTGTGTTTTTCAATCATTTGATTGGTCAGATTTGAGCCTAGGCTCAAATCTGACCAATCACATGCTTGAGAACAACTTAAGACTCAACTGAAAAGCTTTATAACCTTGGACCCTAGAGTACATGGTTTCCTTGCAACCTGGTCTCCAAACTGGAAGTGAATGGAACCAAGGGCTTTGTTCACCTTTTTTGGAATATGACCCATCATAGCCCAGGAATTGGGAATTTTCACATCAAATCCCTCAAAATTGGGAAATTTACATATTTATAGCAAAATGAAACAAGTTGTATAAGTTTAAATTGATTTAACTAAACATTGATTGTTTCTGTGTCCCCGATCCCTGAATTGTGCTCTACTTAATAAAGGTAGCTTATGACTTTTTTACAGCCAATATGGGCTATAAAATCGACTGAAAAAAGGCACTGAAACCAAACAAATTACTTAGATCTCAGATATTTGCTCTGTCGTCTGAGATTGATGCTTATATATAATTATTCTTCTGCTTGTAGCATGTACAGTACTAGGGTATCACCGAGGCTCCTCTGTATCCTCTAGTCTTCTTTCTCTCGGGAACATCCAATTTACCATAAGTAAAAAATAAAAAAAAATAAAAAGAATTCTGTGCATCTTAAGTCCTATATAGTACTCGTTAAATTTGCCTGGGACTCACTTGTTGAAATGTCCCATTAACCCATAACTTTTCTGATCTTTATTAACTTGTAACTGTTTATAATTATGCATTTTTATGCCTTTAATTATACGCCCGTCTTCAGACGGGACGTATTATGTCGTGGCGCTGTCCGTCCGTCCGTCCGTCCGTCCGTCTGTCCATCTGTCCGTCCGTTAACTTTTTCATGTCCGCTCTCTAACTCAAACAAATTTAGTCTAATCCTTTTGAAACTTGGTCAGAACGTGTATGACCATAATATCTCGGTCAAGTTCGATAACCAGCAAGATTGACCCAGACATTCAAGAGTTATGCCCCTTTTTTGTCAAAAACGGGCATATTAGTTTGTCCGCTCTCTAACTCAAACAAATGTTTTTTAATCCTTTTCAAACTTTGTCAGCATGTGTATGACCATAATATCTCGGTCAAGTTCGATAACCAGCAAGATTGCTCCAGACATTCAAGAGTTATGCCCCTTTTTTTCCGTAAAAAACGGGCATATTTTAGTTTGTCCGCTCTCTAACTCAAACAAATTTATTTTAATCCTTTTGAAACTTTGTCAGCATGTGTATGACCATAATATCTCGGTCAAGTTCGATAACCAGCAGGATTGTCCCAGACATTCAAGAGTTATGCCCCTTTTTCATAAAAAACGGGCATATTTTAGTTTGTCTGCTCTATAACTCAAACACATTTATTTTAATCCTTTTGAAACTTGGTCAGCATGTGTATGACCATAATGTCTCTGTCAAGTTTGATAACAAGCAGGATTGCACCAGGCATTCAAGAGTTATGCCCCTTTTTTCGTAAAAAACGGGCATATTTTAGTTTGTCCGCTCTCTAACTCAAAAAATTTATTTCAGGCCTTTTGAAACTTGGTAAGCATGTGTATGACCATAATGTCTCAATTATGTTTCATAACCAGCAAGATTGCCACAGACAGTCAAGAGTTATGCCCCTTTTTTCATCTAAAACGGGCATTTTTTAGTTTGTCCGCTCTCTAACTGAAACAAATTTATTCCAATCCTTTTGAAACTTGGTCAGCATGTGTATTACCATAATGTCTCGGTTATGATCTATAACCAGCAGGATTGCCCCAGACATTCAAGAGTTATGCCCCTTATTTTGTCAAAAACGGGCATTTTTTAGTTTGTCCGCTCTCTAACTCAAATAAATATATTCCAATCCTTTTGAAACTTTATCAGCATGTGTATGACCATAATGTCTCGGTCAAGCTCCATAACCAGCAAGATTGCCCCTGACATTCAAGAGTTATGCCCCTTTTATCGTCAAAACGGGCATTTTTTGTTTGTAGCTCTCTTTCTCAAACAAATTTATTCCCATCCTTTTGAAAATTGGTCAGCATATGACCCCTAACTTTCAGGGTTCTTCCCCTTTTGTTTTTACCTTGATAGGGTTTTGGTATGACTACATTCTAAGATCGATTTGACGGGCGTATAATGTGCCCGGCTTGCGGTGCTCTTGTTTATTTTTCCACTTAAGAAAATAGCTCCTTTATCCCATTAACTCATAGGCAATAAACAATTATCAATGCCTATCTCAATACAAGCTTGTGGATTAAAGTATGTCAAAATGAGTCAGTATGAGAATATTGCGAAATGCGTCAATATGAGTCAGTATGGCTTAATGGGATAATTATACAGTCATAAATATGCAACAAACGAATAGTTTCTATATCCTAGCAGATTATGACATATGATAGCTTAAAGCAGGCTAAAAGTAAAGCAGAATGCGCCTGAAGGTGTGTTCTGCTTTACTTTCAACCTGCGTTAAGGGTCTTTAAAATTAGAATAGGCTATAATGGGTTAATTTTAAACTCAAAGAGTCAATTTGTATCCCAATGACTCATTGTTTTACGCAACATGCATCCTCGCTAGCAGCCCAAGACTCATTTGTCTGATTTCTAACTTTATCATTACATTACACAGGTGACAGCATACTTGAAACCAGATTCACATCAAGAAAAAAGAAAAAGAGAAAGCTGAATCCAGCTAAGGAGGTTAAGAATAGTACATTAAATGAACACAGTAGTGAAATTGTTGACAGTGCAAATCTGAACAATGAAGAACCGAGAAAGAAGAAAAGAAAGAAGAAGAAGAAAAATAGAGAAAATGGGGACAATATTGATGCTGTGAAAACTAACACTAATGGGGAAGAAAACTTAAGTGAGAATAAGACAACCTTAGTTGGACCTAGGAAACATGTGGATAGCATTGTGGGTGAGCTGGGACTCAAACAGTTTAAAAGTGACTTGCAGAAACTGGAAACTAGTATGTTAAATGGGGAGACGAAAAGGAAGAATGCAGGAAAGGGGGAACTAGAAGTGATAGTTTTCACATCACGGAAAGAAAGGAAACAAAAGGTAAGTTCAGGGCTTCAGATAAGACCAGTGTTTTTTTCACCTAATTGGGAACTGGTCCGGTACCCCTCAGATTGGGACTTTTTTTTTGTAAACTTCAAATTGGGAAAAAACAAGTCTTGAAATGATGACAAAAATGAAATTAGAAAGTTTATTTTATAATATATGTAGGCCTTTATTGAATGATCAATATAACTTATCAAGTAGCAATTATGCAGTTCATATTAACAGGCAATGCTAACACTAGTAACAGAAACTCTCTTTTTCTCACTGAAAATGCTATTTTAAAATATTGCCAGGTCCCTTCTTTGAATTTGTAACGGGTCCCGGTCCAATTGGGAACGGGTTCTTTCCCGGGTACCGTCCAAAGAAGGAAAAAAACCACTGCTGACTAAAGTCAACTCTGTACATGTCTGCACCAAACTCTATGTTGTGACGTTCAAAAGAATACAGTAAACCCTCTCTATGAAGACCACTAAGTTAATTATCAAGTGTTTAGGGCAGGTGACTGCTTAACTCTTTCCTCCCTGAAACTTTAAATGGACAATTCCAGTTTCCATTTTAGTCTAGTCCATTTCTGACTTTAAGGGTTGTTTTTGTCAATGTTTGGTATTATAACAAACAGTGAAGACCCTGATCAGAGGGCTCCTTTCGGAGCCCTCTGATCTGGGTCTTCACTGTTTGCACAGGACAAGTGTACTATTCACATGTACACAGTTTGATAATGACGCCTATATGCGGGACTAGGGTTCAAAGGGTTAAAGAAAGGTGACTGTATTGTCACATTGTTTTAACACCATCTTAGTTTTACAGTTTTTGAGATAGGCAGCTGTTGCTTAAACAGGAATAAAGTAAAGCAGAAACATCACTGTTAGAGATTTCTGGTTTACTTTCCGTCTGCTTTATGATGCAACTTTTTATTAGGACAGGGTTTAAGCACAAAAAGGCATTTCTATGAGGAAAAGATCAACCTCATAGTATCACTCATAGCCTGTTTCTAGTTTTGAAGACAAATGGCCACTTAAAGCAGGTTGAAAGTAAAGAAGAATGCACCTTATTTTCAGCCTGCTTTAACCCTTTCCCAAATAGCCTGTTTCTAGTATTGAATATAGGTGTCCGAGATTATAGAAAAGATTTTGTATGATACATATTTATGACTATAAATTGGAACTATTTTCTTCAGTGAAGGATTAAAATTAATGCGCTAAAAGGCGCTTCTATGGGGGAAAGGGTTAAGGAACCATCTGCTAGAATATAAAAATGTTCAACATTAAATTATTGACCACACTTCATCTCATAACAACAAAGGAATTAAAGCTAAACTGAGGTGTTGCTTTTCTATTAGTTGAGGCTGCTTATTAACCATTTACCCCATAGAATGTTTATAGTTTTGACGACAAGTGGCCACTTAAAGCAGGTTGAAAGTGAAGCAGAATGCTCCCTAACACTGCTTTTCTTTCAGCCTGCTTTAAGCTACCTTCTGCTTGGATAAAGAAATAGAAACTATTTCTTTTGCTACAGGTTCATGACTGTAATAATTGGATAATTAAATACACTATGCTTCTCTGGTGTAAAAGGTTAATGTCAGAAGCATCAAACTCCAATGTTTTTCATGTACTGGTTATTTCACCGTGTTCTATTTCAGACCAGTGTTTGTTAACCCATTTCTCCATGGCCTGTTTTAGTGTTGAAAATATAGTGACCACTTAAAGCAGGTTAAAAGTAAAGCAGAATGCGCCTTAAGGCGCATTCTGCTTTACTTTCAGCCTGCTTTAAGCTATTATCTGCTAAAGTATAGAGAATATTTTTGATGATACATTCTCATGACTGAATAAATTTGACATATTTTCTGCAGTGAAGAAATAAATTAGATGTGTAAAAAGGAGGTTTTACTGTACTCTGATTACCTAGTAGAACCTGGCTACCGCATTTTAACACTATGGACCTGTTAAAATATACTCATTACATTTGCAAACAGTGCAAACTATAGGAGCCCATTTGATCTGGGGTTATACCATTTGTTAATTAAGAGCAGTATTTATTTAACTACCCAGAATTCCAAATAGGCTGGTCCATATTTTGGTAAACTAAAGTTATTGACTTTGACTTGACTTGACTTGATCCTGAGTTTATTTTTCAACTGCTGCGGGTGTCCCAGAAACTGGGGTAGGCAGCAGGTGGCTAGAGTGTCTAACACCCCGTCTCCACGCTTCTCTATCCTGTGGATCTATGCCTGCAAGGCTACAGATGTTCAGGTCAGCCCTTACACAGTCTGACCAAGACTTTCTTGGTCTCCCTCTACCTCTGGAGCCTGGAATGGCCATACTCATGACTGAGTTGGTGCATGAAGAGGCACGAGCGACATGTCCATACCATCTAAGACGCTTGGTTCTCAGAGCTGCTGTCACTTCCTGTATCCCCAATCTTGTGTGGAGTGTATCTATGTGGACCTCATCATTGGGTTTAACGCCACAGATCCAGCGTATCATAGACCTGTCGTTCCTACGGAGCCGCTGTAGGTCCGGGGCAGAGGGTGCCCAGGTTTCACTTCCATGTAGCATGGCGGAGCGGACACAAGCGTTGTACACGTTACCACGGGTCTTATGAGAGACATGCTTGGACGTAAGAATTGGCAGGAGCTTCTTAAACTTCCCCCAAGCAGTGCAGCATCGGGTGATGATGGCAAGCTCGCAGCCTCCTCCAGCACATAGCATGTCGCCCAGGTAGCAGAAGCTTGCATCGACATCAAGTTGAGTTCCATCAATAACTACCTGGGTGACTGGTCTTCCATCAATCGGCCGAGCCTGGTCACGGCATCTTGGACATACATAGTCCGGACTGATGGTGAGCCTTCCTTTGATGCCACTGCACTTCTTGTGCAACCACATTTTGCACTGGGAACACTCAATCGAGTTGACTCCAACTCCACCTCTACACACTGCACAGGGAAATGCTCCCGAGTCTCGAAGAAGATTCAGTCCAGGACCAGAGATCATGAGCTTGGTCTTCTTCATGTTGACTCTCAGTCCCCTACATTCCATCCCGTCCTTCCACGCCTTTAGTTTTGCTACACACTCCTCCAGCGAGTCGGCCATCACAGCAAGGTCATCTGCGTACAGAAGTTCCCATGGGACACCGGTGCGAAACTCGCGGGACAGAGCTTCCAGCACTAGGATGAAAAGCAGGGGGCTGAGGACAGATCCCTGATGCACACCAACTCCAACTCCAAACTCCTCGCTGTACTGCCCATTCACACGTACACGGCTCCTAGTGTCTGTGTACATTCCCTGGATGGCACGCACAGCCCATTCCTCAACTCCAAGACTCCTCAAAGCCCACCAGATGACTTTCCTGGGCACTCTATCAAAAGCCTTCTCCAGGTCGACAAAGGCTAAATACAGTGGCTTGTTTGCGGCGATATACTTCTCCTGAAGCTGGCGTATGATGAAGATTGCATCGGTAGTGCCTCTTCCAGGAACAAAGCCAAACTGCATTGAGTCAATGTCGACCATCTCACGCACAAAGGTGTCCAATACCCGCTCCAGTAACTTCATCGTCTGGTCTGTGAGTTTGAGCCCACGGTAGTTCCCTCTGTCGAGAGCCTCCCCTTTGCCCTTGTAGAGGTTCAGGATATAACTCTCCTCCCAGTCCTTGGGTATCACTCCATTGCTGAAGACTGTCTCAGCCAGCTGTCTTAACATCTCGATCCCCTCCTCCCCAGCTGCTTTCATCATCTCGGCAATGATTCCTGAAGGGCCAGCGGCTTTTCCACATTTCATCTTGCCGAGAGCCTTGCGCATCAAATCCAGGGTGATTGGTGGGGGAGGGCCTTCCACAGGAGCGACCACTGGTAGTAGATCACTGGGCCACTCAAACTCTACGTTGAGTAGTCTTGCATAGTGTTCAACCCAGGCCGTCATCTTATCCTCGTCACTGAGCGACAATTCACCCGCATCGTTCTTCACACACTTCTCCCCGACAACATCCTGGTTTGTCCTGTCCATTTGTTTGGCTAGCTTGAAGATGCTTCCATCGTTGGGGGAGATGTCAGCGAACTTTTCCTTCTCTGCCTCAGACTTAGCTTTCCAGACAGCATGCTTTGCTAAGCGTTTAGCCTCATCGTAGGCCACTTTGGCATCCTTTGCCTCGCTGGTTCGGCCGGCTTTAGTCAAGGCTTTGTAGGATTTGAAGCATGTTCGCTTCAACTTCACCGCACCTTCAACATGTTCATCCCACCACCAGGTTTCCTTCTTCCACTGGTGGTTTTTAGAGAGGCCGCATACTTCAGTGGCCGATTCAAGTAGTGGGTTCTTTATCCTGGTCCACTCATCTTCAACAGTACCAGCAGAGTTGACACTAGCAGCAGCGGTAACCTTGTCAGTGAAAGTATCATGAAACTTCTTTGCCACAGTCTGGTCCCTCAGCTTCCAGGTGCGGATACGAGGGATGAATTTACGTTTCTTTGCTTTGGGAATGCGGATTGTGAAATCACAAACAACAAGATTGTGCTGTTGGACACACTCCTCCATTGGGATGACTTTCACATCGGTGACTGCACTACGGAATCTCTTACGGTAGAGGATGTAGTCAATCTGCGTCCTGTGGTTGCTTGAACAGTAAGTTACAAGATGGCTCTCTCTCTTCACAAACCAGGTGTTGCCTACTACCAAGTCATTGGCCAAGGCAAATTCCAATACTCTTTCTCCTTCAGCGTTTCGAACACCAAAGCCCCGACCACCGTGGACATCTTCATAACCGCAGCACTCAGAGCCAACATGACCATTCCAGTCCCCTAAAGGGACAAGAATCTCTGAGGCTGGGACTTTGGCTACCACGCTCTGAAGCTGGTCATAGAAGTGCTCTTTCTCAGCCTCAGAAAGTCCGGACTGTGGCGCATAAACAGAAAGAAAGGTGTATACAGCCTTGCCAATGACAAGTCTAACTAGGATGATCCTGTCGGAGATACGTTGGACGTTGAAGACTTTCTCAATCCACTTTTCTGCCAACAGGACCCCAGCTCCTCCCTGACCTCTCTCATTGCCACTCCAAAAGAACTTATATATAGTGTCCTTTCCTCTGATAAGGCGTGTTTGGTTGGCTGAAAGGCTGCCTGCCCATCTGTGCTCTTGCAAGCCACATAGATCCACACGTCTTCGGGATAATGTCTCAACTGTCTCACTACCTCTCCTCTTCAGGGAGCCCACATTCCAAGTGGCAACCCTGAACTTGGTTGGGTGCTTACATGATTTGCCATGATGGCCGGACCCTGCCTCCCGCACCCGAGAGTCAGCCAAGCCCGAGACACTACCGGCCTGTCTCTGATGACCGCCGGCACCGCCTAACGTAGATTCTGGTTGTAGACTAGCCATATTGTGGTGACGTAGGTTTTGTGGGACCGCCTGTCCTAGCTGTCGCCCCAACTCAGCACTATGCGGTGTCCGAGAAAGAACCGCCGTTCCCGCACTCGGGCTGGGTGCCTCGCCGTTGTCCTCCATACAGTGGATCCTCCGCCGAGCCACATTGAATACTGTGCCAGTACAACCGGTCTATTGGTGCCTGCCACGGCAGTCCTGCCTTCCAGGTTAAGGCAGCTCTATAACCCTGAGGAGGGGGGCATATTCCTCTGTTAGACAGAGGAGCCCGGGCTTACCCTTATTAAGGGAAAACCCAGAGGCAGCTGTGGTGAAAGGGGAGCCTCCAAGTCCCCACCACTCAATGAATGAGTGCCACAACCGGATGCAGTTTAAAGTCATACCCAGGACACAATGGAATCTAAAAACCCACAATAGTTACATGTAACTCACTGTTATCTGCCATCTTCTGTTTCTCTAGATAAATCAGAGACCATTGGCTATACAGAAAGCTGACGCTGCACAAGACTTTGACATTAAACAAGCACGCTTTGAAGTTAGAAAGTTTGGCCTAGCTGGTTTCCAAGGTGACGAGAAGGAAAAGGCCATGACAGACTTACTGCTGAGTCTCGGGGCAAAGGTCTGTATCTTCTTCTGTGTAGTGCTGCTTTAAGACTGCTCCTGTTAAATATTCATGTTTATTATATACCTATCGACCATTTATAGAGATTTCTCAGTTAGATAAATTTCATATGGTATCACTTTTGCAGTGATGATTTCATTTTTGTGACGTCACGTCACATCACAATATCGTTTGTGACACCGAGCGTTAACAATTAATTTTGTGTGTTTTCCATGTAAAAATGTAATTAAAATGGATATAATAAATAGAATTATAAATTCCTTTGGATTGATATGAAAAATATATCACTCAAATGGGTTGTTATCTGGTTAAAAAACTTCTATATAAACTGCCCGCTATAAACATCACCAGGGACATTTCATAACATGAAATGTCCCTGATATCACCAAGAGATAGTGCACACTGTTGTTGTTGTTGTTGTTTCTAAGAAGGATTTACATCCTCTCAAAGTCAAGTAATGATATATCATCTCATTCCCTGTAGCTGTGGACACCATTGGCTCATTGTTGTGGGAACTGGGGACCTGGGAGTGCACACACAACATACATATCTTATAAGAAATCAATGCAGACCCTGAACAGACAGCTCCGATCTGGGTCTGCAGTGTTTTCAAAAACATCAATAAATTTGCTCTAAAAGCAGAAGGTTTAATTTGTTGTGTGTAATATTTTTATTGTTTCTCATACAAATAGTTTCTCATGCTTCTACCTTATCCAGATAAAGGGCTGAAGGAAATGTTAATCTGCATACTGTTGGATACTGAATCCATTACTCCATAGATACACAGTTTAACATGATCATTTTATTAATTCATACACTGAAGAAATTGTTTCCAATTTATACAGTCATGATAATGCACCTTAACTTAAGGCCTCAATAAGGCACATTCTGCTTTACTTTCAACCTGCTATAAATGGTCACAGGTCTGTCTTCAGAACTAGAAACAGGCTATGGAGTAAAGGGTTAAGCAGTCTGTAGGCACAAAGCAGTAACCGCTTTGTGCTGCAAGTCAAGCAGAAAGGTCCTAAATCAGCCTGTTTTACACAACCATCTAAAGCATGAGGACAAGCTAAGAAGAGAATCATGATTATAATTCGCACTTTCAGCCAAAGAAGAAGACCTACATAAATTACAAGGAACTGCTGGAGAAACGGAGAGAGGAGATTATGTTAGAAGCAGACAAAAGAGAGCAGGTTTGTTATAACTCATAGCTTTAGTAGTGACAGGGTCCCAGATAAGGGGAGTATTTCAAAAACTAAAATCTTAATTTTTGCATTAAATCCTATGGTGTCACTACTCATTAGAATTGTCTCGAAGAGACAATTCTAATGAGTAGTTACACTATAGGATTTGGTGCTGACATGAATGCGAAAATGTTGGCATTGTTCAGGTTACTCCTTATGCTTTGAGTAAGGCACTTAACAATATATCCAATCAAGTAACAGAAACACCTTTTTAGCTCGCCTATTCGGAGAATGGGGGGGGCTTATGGAATCACGTCGGCGTCGGCGTTGGTTTTTCATGGTTAAAGTTTTGGGGTAAGTGTTGTTATGCACTAATACATCATGAAATATTTGCATTATGAAGCTGATATTTGGATTGGAGATGCCCTGTGGGTTGAACATTGATGTTGTGTAGTTAAAATTTAAAAAAAAGTTTAAATTTAGTCAAAATTTCACCTTTTGTGGACTTAGGTTTTTCGGCTGATTTCTCATGGTTAAAGTTTTGGGGTAAGTGTTGTTATGCACTAATACTACATGAAATATTTGTATTAGAAAGCTGATATTTGGAATGGAGGTGCCCTGTGGGTTGAACATTGATGTTGTGTAGTTAAAATTAAAAAAAAGTTTAAATTTAGTCAAAATTTCACCTTTTGTGGACTTAGGTTTTTCGGCTGATTTCTCATGGTTAAAGTTTTGGGGTAAGTGTTGTTATGCACTAATACTACATGAAATATTTGTATTAGAAAGCTGATATTTGGATTGGAGGTGCCCTGTGGGTTGAACATTGATGTTGCGTAGTTTAAATTAAAAAAAAGTTTAAATTTAGTCAAAATTTTACCTTTTGTGGACTTAGGTTTTTCGGCTGATTTCTCATGGTTAAAGTTTTGGGGTAAGTGTTGTGATGCTCTAATACTACTTGAAATAATTGTATTAAGAAGCTTATATTGGGAATCAAGGTGCCCTGTGGGTTGAACATTGATGTTACGTAGTTAAAATTTAAAAAAAGTTTAAATTTAGTCAAAATTTCACCTGTTGAGGACTTAGGTTTTTCGGCTGATTTCTCATGGTTAAAGTTTTGGGGTAAGAGTTGTAATGCACTAATACTACATGAAATATTTGTATTAGGAAGCTGATATTTGGAATGGAGGTGCCCTTGGGTTGAACATTGAAGCTGCGTAGTTATTTTTTTTTAAAAAATTTAAATTTAGTCAAAATTACACCTTTTGTGGACTTAGAGTTTTGGGACTGAAATTTCAAAGTTAGTTAAGGAGTAAGTGTTGGAATGCACTTATACTACATGACATATTTGCATTAGGAAGTTGATATTTTGAATGGAGGTTCCCTGTGGCTTGAATATCAATGTACTGATACACTTTTCTTTTGATAGTTACCTATTTAAGAAAGGTTTAATTAGGCGAGCTTTGCTGTTCTCCGACAGCTCTTGTTATGAATACATGAATATCTGTTTAACTTCATTGAGTTTTGATAATCGAATCAACACCACTGAATACAGAATGCAAATGACTTATTCTCAAGCACATTATTTCTTCCAAAGATTTGTTAATTTTTCCTTCTTTTCAGTGCGTATTTGTGCTTTGTTTTACTCTTTGTATTTTCTTACAGGATAGACAACAAGGCCTGAAGGTTGGCAAAAAGAAAAACAGTAAAAGGTAAAAAGGGTTTATGGAATCTGAAATCTCAATCATGGGAGTACCATATTTTAACCCATTACACCATAGCCAGAAGATAGTTGACGACTTAAAGCAGGGTGAAAGTAAAGCAGAATTTTGTCTTAAGCCACATTCTGCTTGACTTTTATCAGCCTGCTTTAATCTACCATCTGCTAGGCTGTTTTAGGTGATCACCTGTCTTCAAAACTAGAAACAGGTTATGGGGTAATGGGTCAACTCTTTTTATACGCCCGTCATCGACGGTCGTATTATGGTATACCCAGCGCTGTACGTCCGTCCGTACGTCCGTCCGTACGTCCGTCCGTTAACTTTTCTTGTTAGCGCTCTCTCACCTTCATTTATTTACCGATTTTGATTAAACTTCCTACAAATATTCCATACCACAATAGCTCGGACAAGTTCGCGTTTCAGATGTTGGCGGCTATTTTTAGCAGAGTTATGCCCCTTTATTGTCAAAAATGGGCATTTTTTAAAAAAAACAGAACCTTTTTTTTAATTATTCAATTTATTTCAAATTTGATATGGTGATACAATGAATGAAGTTACTTAACATTTATTATGGGTTTTTGGTTTGACGTCTTATTTTCAGAGTTATGCCCCTTTACACAATTTTTTTAACAATATATTGTTTCCTGATAATAATTTTACTTACATTTTGTCTATTGTAACCAAATTTCATATTTATCTTTCTCATCATGCAGGGAAGGCACCTGTGAATTTTGGTTCCTGTTAAATTATTTTTCTATGAGTTATGCCCCTTTACATCCTTAAAATTTAAAATAAGCCACACTTCGTCCGTTAACTTTTCTTCTTAGCGCTCTCTCACCTTCATTTATTTACCGATTTTGATTAAACTTCCTACAAATATTCCATACCACAATAGCTCGGACGAGTTCCCGTTTCAGACGTTGGCGGCTATTTTTAGCAGAGTTATGCCCCTTTATTGTCAAAAATGGGCATTTTTTAAAAAAACCAGAACTTTTTTTTTAATTATTCAATTTATTTCAAATTTGATATGGTGATACAATGAATGAAGTTACTTAACATATATTACGGGTTTTTGGTTTGACGTCTTATTTTCAGAGTTATGCCCCTTTACACAATTTTTTTAACAATATATTGTTTCCTGATAATAATTTTACTTACATTTTGTCTATTGTAACCAAATTTCATATTTATCTTTCTTATCATGCAGGGAAGGCACCTGTGAATTTTGGTTCCTGTTAAATTATTTTTCTATGAGTTATGCCCCTTTACATCCTTAAAATTTAAAATAAGCCACACTTCGTCCGTTAACTTTTCTTCTTAGCGCTCTCTCACCTTCATTTATTTACCGATTTTGATTAAACTTCCTACAAATATTCCATACCACAATAGTTCGGACTAGTTTGCGTTTCAGACGTTGGCGACTATTTTTAGCAGAGTTATGCCCCTTTATTGTCAAAAATGGTCATTTTTAAAAAAAAAAACAGAACTTTTTTATTTTTGATTCAATTGATTTCAAATTTGATATGGTGATACAAT
This sequence comes from Gari tellinella, assembly GCA_922989275.2. Lineage (NCBI taxonomy): Eukaryota > Metazoa > Mollusca > Bivalvia > Cardiida > Psammobiidae > Gari > Gari tellinella. Next base: position 13,111,627 of record OV277865.1, on the reverse strand, counting down.
GAATGAAGTGACTGAATATATATTACGGGTTTTTGGTTTGACTCTGTATTTTCAGAGTTATGCATGCCCATTCACACAATTTTTTTAACAATATATTGTTTCCTGATAATAATTTTACTTACATTTTGTCTATTGTAACCAAATTTCATATTTAGCTTTCTCATCATACAGGGAAGGCACCTGTGAATTTTGGTTCCTGTTAAATTTCAGACGTTGGCGACTATTTTTAGCAGAGTTATGCCCCCTTTATTGTCAAAAATGGGCATTTTTTAAAAAACCCAGAACTTTTTTCTTGACTATCGCAATACTATCGGGATAGTACTTGAGCTATCCCAATACTACAGCATAGTCTTTTTGAGATCGATAGTCGGGACTACACTCCGGGCGACTTTTTCCAGTTGGCCTGAGTCTGGACGACTTTGACACCCGCCGGCCGTGACGGGCGTATTTTGTCGCACTGCGGTGCTCTTGTTAACAATTATAATGAGTGGTTAGAGTTTGATTGAAACATTAATAGAGAAAATGTTTGACATGTTCAGCTTACCCACGTTTGTCTGGAGTGCTGGGGCCCGTTTCATAAAAATTTATACGACAAAAACCTTCGTAAGTCAAAACTTTAAAAACATTTACTTTCTGATTTCTCTATCTAATACTTTCCTGTGACATCTCGTTGGAATCGTCTTTTCAAGAAGATTCCAAAGAGATGTCACACGACAGGATTAGATTGACAAATGAATAATAATTGAGACTTTTATAATCTGACGTACGACAAATTTGTCGTACAAAGTTTTATGAAACGGGCCTCTCGATTGTTGTTATGGGGATTCCATTTTTCCTGGGATGCAGCTCTGATAGTTTCCATGTTTATCTGTTGCAGGTCCAGAGACAAGAATGATGTTGGTACTCTAGATGGACAAGTTGGCAAATTTAAACACGGAGTCCAGTTTATAAAACCTAATGATGTTCAGGGAATTAAGAAGTCGAAATTAAAAGCTAATTGATATAATGTTTAATAAGTCGGTTGTAATTTGATTGCCATGAAAAAATTTCATTTATTGATTTCTAGTGAAATGTATGTGTGTCATTTGTAAATAGTTAACCTGTGAAATGTTCATTTGTCCTATTCAAACAATGTAGACCCTGATCAGTGGACTCCTACATGAGCCCTATGATTAGGGACTGTACTGTCACTTTTGCAATATTTTGTAAAACAACTGTAAACAATCAAAAATGGGCTTGGCCTTTAAAACCCTTTACCCCTTAGCCTGTTTCTAGCATTGAAGACGGATAGGATAATGACTAAAAAAACCTATATGCGCCTTAGTGTGCATTCTGCTTTACTTTCAGTCTGCTTTAAGCTATCATCTGCTAGGATATAGAAAATATTTCTTTTGGTACATGTTTATGGCTGTATAAATTAGAACTATTTTCTTCAGTGGAGGAATAAATTAAATTCATTAAAGGTCACTTCTAGTGGATAAAGGGTTAATTATAAAAACAGAATTATCCGTTTGAAGTTTCAGCAGTCAATAAGATAAGACAGATATAAGTTCTTAATAGGTTAACCCATCCCTCTGTAGAAACCCATTTTAAGATCTTTAATTTCTTCCTGCACCAAAGAAACAAGGTCCACTTTATACATTCATAAAGATGCAATATAAGAAATAGTTTTAATATCCTAGCAAATGGTAACTGTAAGTGAACTCCTCCTTCAGTTGGCATAGACGTTAATCAGGAATAGTAGATGTGCAAAACTCAAATTTCAGGTTTCATGACCTTGGTTCTTGAAATCTGTGACCAGTCTGTCTGCAAAATCTTGTATGATCTACTCCTCCACCTGATTCACTTATTACAAGACATAAATGTTAATCAGGAGTAGTAGATACACAAGACGCAACTTTTAGGTATCTGTCACCTTGACCTCTGGCCTTAAAATCTTGATCTCTGGCCTTGAAATAAGTACTTAAAACATCTTGTGGCTAGCACTACTAAAATATTTGGTATGTATTAATAAAGGATAGATTGTGACACAGTAGGCGATCGGGGGTATTAATCATTTCAGTGATAGTTCTAGTTGAACATTGGAGTCTGTAGTCTGAGGAGTCTGTAGTCTGAGGGGAGAATGTGTTAAAAGCTAAAAGGACTGGGAACAGGTTGGAAAAGACAACATAGAGCCTGCCATAAATGCACTAAACATTTATTAACAATTGTTACCTGAGTAAAATGACAAAATAAAATAACTAAATGTAGTAGACATGTAAACTAACAAACAAATTTAATGATACCTGTTAAAACCTCTTTTCTTTTTCAACACTATGTAACTTGTGGGTTATTATGTTCCCTTGTGGATCTTTTTAGCTATCAAACATGAACCAGTCTACTTGGAATTCTGTGTAGTTTAATAAATTCTGATCTAAATTAGCAAACAGTGAAGACCCTGATCCTATAGGAGCCCTCTGATCTTGGTTTACACTGTTTGCAAATGTAATTAGTATATATATTAACTCTTTCCTCCCTGAAACTTTAAATGGACAATTCCAGTTTCCATTTTAGTCTAGTCAATTTCTGACTTTTAAGGGTTGTTTTTGTCAATGTTTGGCATTGTGACAAACAGTGAAGACCCTGATCAGAGGGCTCCTTTCAGAGCCCTCTGATCTGGGTCTTCACTGCTTGCATAGGATGTGTGTTCTACTCACATGTACCCTGTTTGAAAAGAACGCCTATATGCGGGACTAGGGTTCAAAGAGTTAAACAGATCCATAGTGTTGACTGTTGAAAGGGTCCTGTGATCTTACATTCCTTGCTCATCAGCCCTTTTATAAAGACGCATGAAAGGTTCTTGGAACTGAGGACTGCATGCTTAATGCAATACAGCACAGAAAGCACATAAAGGAGCTTTCTGCATTGCAGTTGCCTTGCATTATTAAAGTGTCCACCTACATGTATCTTTAGCTCAAATCTGATTAACCAAATGCTTCAGAAAGATCTCAGACTCAGCTCATATGCTTTATAACTTTTGGGTTTGGATTTATGCAAGTTTGCAGTTTATGGTAGCTAGCTATCATGTTAGTATAATGTAAACAAATAAACTCTGTTAACCTATTTGTGCCCACATTCCCATATATGGGACATAGGCAAACAGTGTTGACTGATCAGACGCCGTACAATGTGGTACCTGATGAGTCTACACTGTTTGCTGATGGAATTTCACTATAAAACAGGACAAAAATGAAAAATTAAACCATAATGTTGAAATAGTTAACTAAACTCATTGCTCTGTATTTTACCAGAAATTATATTAATCTGCCACCAGTTGAGATCCTGATCAGATGCTGAGTTACTTGGTGTCTGATCTTGATTCAACATGTTAGCACATACGGTACATGTAGTAAATTAATTGCTAGTGCTAAAAATGTTAAAAAGGAAAAAAATGAATTCAAACTATATACATGTAATGATTTATATTTGGATTAAAGCTGTGTTAATGGTTTGTTATGCAGAACTTTATGATGAATATATGAACATTAACAAATTCAACCATAGCGACGAGTATGTATCCACAACTGTACCACAGGGGACCGTCACAATAGAAGTCTGAACCCCAAAAGAAAAAAATGTATAAACACTAGATATATAGACTAGTGTATATAGTCTATATATATCGGAAAATCAAATAAAATGACTTTACCTGCCTTTATATATAATTTTTAATATCTATATATCTAGTGTTTATACATTTTTTTTCTTTTAGGGTTCAGACTTCTATTGTGACGGTCCCCTTTGAACTGTACAAGGTTTCCTGGCATCTAATCTCGACTAAATATAAGCAGTTGTACGTGTTTGATACATATTATCATGGGTTTTCTCACCTGTTCCAAAACACACTTTAATGCAAATGAGTGAAGCAAATATAACAGGGCTGCCATTTCTCCGGATTTTTCCTAAATCTTCGGATTTTTTGTCCAGTACATGGTAGCTTAAAGCAGGCTGAAAGTAAAGCAGAATGCGCCATAAGGCGCATTCTGCTTTACTTACAGCATGCTTTAAGTAGTCACTCGTCAACAAAACTAGAAACAGACTATGGGGTACAGGTACGATTTCGTAAAATCGTACTTGAAAAATGCAAATTTGGAAATCTTAGGATTTTTTACGTCAACTTATGGCAGCCCTGATATAATGTCATTTACGGAAAATGACATCTTGAAATTGTCTTTAACTTTAAGCGCTATACTGCTGTGCTCTGAGTATAATGGTTATTTGCAAACAGTTCGGATCCTGATCTGATACCACGTAACATGTCTGATCAGGAGCCAAATTATTTGTCACTCATTATGATGATTCTTTAAAAATAATCAATTTCTAAATTTAAAAATTGGGAAATGAAATCAAACAATTATATAAAACTTCAAAAGCAGATGACGTCATGGCAGTGATGAGGCTAGGCCTTTTCTTATAGCAAAGATAGGTGTAATGAATCATGTAGAATATAAAGCGGAATTTAACTACAACTAGATCTTTGTTAATGCGTTTATTTACAAATGACGTATTTGTCCATATTTCTATGTATAAGTAAACAATGAGCAGTGAACTATAAAATTTAGCGCAGTCCACATTTTAGGGGAGTCCGCATTCTAAAAGCATATCAATTGCGTAGTTAGATGAACTGGCAAAACAAGCACCCCTAAAACGTGGAAAGTGCCAAAATGTAAAGTACATTCACGATTCACTGATTGTTATTAGCCTATACACTCTTTCACTGCCAATTGTGATTGTAATGGAATTTGCAGTTTAGATCCAGATCAGATGCCGAATCACTCGGAGTCTGATCAGATTCCAAAGTGCTTGCCACTCGTATCTACATGTATGTTTCTTCTACCAAAATTCTAAATATAGAAAACATTGAAGAAGACAACATTTTAACCAGATTCAACTATGGCAGTGAAAGCCGAGTTCATATGAAAGTCAGATACAGGTTATAAGCAAAGTGAAAGACAGAAGATTGCTAATTTAAACTATAAAATTGTATAAAACTACTAAAAAATAGTGAAGAAGTTTATATGTCTTCTTGTTTTAATTCATTGAGTGTACTTTAGAAACAATGTACCTATGAATAGTACACTTGTCTTTTGCAAACGGTGAAGACCTAGATATTGGAGGGTTCCTACAGGAGCCCTGCGATCAGCCCTATTGACCAGCAAGGTCTACCCTGTTGTAAGAAACAACCCCGAATAGTCAAGATGGAATAAACTTTATTGGAAACTGGAGGTGTATGTGGTAGGATGAGTATAAGCGACAATTCGACATTGAATATACAATGGTAGCGTTTACAAATGGCAGCTTAATGCAGGTCATAAGTAATACAGAGAAGAAAGCTCCTTTAGTAGCTGTTGGCATTACGTTTGCTCAACTTCAGCCATCCATTGGTCGCTTGTCACTTGTTTGACTCTACAGTCGAACTTCGATACCTCGAACTCGCTTATCTCGAACTTACTTATCATAGTTATGTTTTCTTCAAATGAAGTTTATTATTTCAAGCTTGTCTAAGTCAAACATACCCGCATTACAAAGTTAAAACATAGCCCAGCCATGCTTTAACTTTGAAATGCGGGTATGTTCGACTTAACTGAGTTCGAGACATGGAAGTTTGACTGTGTTTTCCTTCCTGACACAGTAATAATTCCGATACCATGGTAACGTTGTTATTGTCTACACTACACCGGGCCGGGAACAAGTCTGTACATATTTGAGAGTTGTCTAAACATAGCACAATGTCAGTTACATATCGTTCCACTCTAATCTTGGAAAATTGCTTCCGTGTCTCTTGAAATCATAGTTCATCCTCCTGAAAAAAAGAGAAAACATTGCACTACGTTCTAGAGATAAACTGTATTACACCGCCATCAAACTATTGAAGGTCAAGGACGCAGTGGGACAATAGTAATTAACCTTTTACCCCATAGTCTGTTTCTAGCTTTGAAGACAGATGACCATTTAAAGCAGGTTGGAAGTAAAGCAGAATGCGCCTTAAGGCGCATTCTGCTTCACTTTCAATCTGCTTTAAGCTATTATCTGCTAGAATATAGAAAATATTTTTGACGGTACATAGGGCCTACTCATAACTGAATACACTGACACATTTTCTTAAGTGAAGGAATAAAGTAAAGGCAAAAATGCATATTTATTGGGTAATGGGTTAATATACATACAATAAAATCCCTCTAATACAACCACTTAAAAGAAGGCTAATTGCCTTCATGAAGGAAAGGTGTCAGCTTAAAGCAAGGTGATAATAAAACAGAAAGCTCCTATAGGAGCTTTCTGTTTTACTTTCACCTTTGTTAAAGCAGCCACCTTTTATACACCAAATATTTAACATTATTTAAAGGTTGTATCAGAGAGGTTATACGGTATCATACAGTGGAGAATCTGTTATTCTTTCCCAATAAACGTGTTTACGCTAAAACTATTATTTGCAGTGCAAACAGTTTTGCCACCAAGATAAACAAGAATTGTCCAAAATTTGTTCTTTTCTACGTTTTAGTGCTTTGCGTTTGCGTACGTTGACGTTTGCTTTTAAACGGGAAAGAATAACAGATTCTCCACTGTATATGTAAAGCTTTAATTGAAATGGTTAATTTTAGAATACTCTGTAAATGGTTTATTTTAAACCACTCTGTAAATTTCATTACAATTTCACACAACCTTGTAATTTTCATCTAGAGTTTGACTAGATCTACCCTATAAGTTTGACAGGGGAGGGACAATAACCACACCATATCAATATTAAACATTTCAAACCCGAACCTTTCTCGACTTAGAAAAAACAGATTGTTATTCAGTTTGGTGCCAGTTTAGACACCTCGTGCAATAGTTTTTACAAATACGACCACTATGTGCTGAATTCTTTCTCCATAACTTATTTTCCTTCTGTACTCAAGCCGATAGTTGCTGGGAGTACGGTAGTCTTCTCGACTAAATGTTCATTTGATTCAGGGCTGCCATTTCTCCGGATTTTTCCTAAATATTCGGATTTTTTTCTAGATATAGCTTAAAGCAGGTTGAAAGTAAAGCAGAATGCGCCATAAGGCGCATTCTGCTTTACTTCCAGCCAGCTTTAAGTAGTCATGTATCAACAAAACTAGAAAAAGGCTATTAGGGGGGTAAAGGTACGATTCGTAAATTAGCACTCGAAAATGCAAATTTGGAAATCTTAGGATTTTTCATGTCAACTTATGGAAGCCCTGTTGATTCAAAACTGTTCAAATCCTAATTAAACAAATTTTGCAGACGACACTTTCAGGGCATACGCTAATACAGCAGGATAAGGGTTTGAGCAAGCTTGGTGGTTGTTACTGGATTGAGTTGAGTTTTACGGCACCGCGACACATGACATGGCCATATGGCGCCGATAGAGGTTGTTACTGGAGCGCTTACCTGAGGTGCTCTGCGAGTCTGATCTGTTTGTCCATCATCTCTCGGTCATGTTGTCGCTGTAACTCTTTGTCTTTGAAACACTCTTCCTCCCTGAAACACAAAATATTCGTCGTCATAGCAACTAAAACTTCGGAGTGTTGATAGTCCATGTAAACGAATTTGAATTGCCAGTCGTTAAAGTAAGTATTAGCTTATCACTGGATAATCATAAAGCAGAAAGCTCCTAAAAATATTTCTGCACCACTGTTGTCCTGCAATATAGGTTGTCATGTATCTTTTGAGCTACTCATGTCCAATCGCCCTCTGCCATATTCGAAGCTTAAACGTACAGTAAAACCTCTATATTACACTAAATTGTGTCAAATATTAGTCGTTTAAGACACAGGTACTTGACACATACTTTATTATCTATGAACCCCCCCCCCCCCCTTTAAAAAAAAATAGATAATAAAGTATGTGTCAAGTACCTGTGGTTTAAGACAGGCGACTGCTTAAAGCAATGTGAAAGTGAAAGTCCTGTAGGAGCTTTCTGTTTCACTTTCACATTGGTTTAAGCTGTCACCTGGCTTTTATACAGACAAGCCTTCTTTTTAGTGGTCGTAATAGAGAGGCTCTACTGTATTTACTAAAATCTTATTTGGCATATCAAAAGATGAAAAGAGCATAATGCATCACTGCAACAGAATAGTACCGTTTCTAGAGTATTTGGAATTGCCGTCAATGTTTTCCTAAGTTAATTTTCCATATTTATACCGAAAATTTAAAAATTATTTTGCGTCATTTTTATATGTTTATTCTGTTGGAAAAATTGTCTCATTTCTCCGGCTCAACTCATATCGTTTTGCAGGGCTGCCATTTCTCTGGATTTTTCCGAAGTATTCGGATTTTTATCCTAGCATATCGTAGCTTAAAACAGGCTGAAAGTAAAACAGAATGCGCCTTAAGGCGCATTCTGCTTTACTTTCAAACTGTTTTAAGAAGTCATGTGCCCTCAAAACAAGAAACAGACTATGGGGTAAATGTACTATTAGTAAAATTGTGTCTGAAAATTTGAAATCTTAGGATTTTTATGATCAACTTATGACAGCCCTGGTTTTGTGTAACAAAGTCCGCCACTGTTTATATTGCTATCGATTAGATCTTTATTTTTGTGTTATGTTGCTATGGCAACATTGACTTACAAACCCAAAGCTAACACTATAGTCACACTTGCAGTGCTACCGCATTGCTATGTCAAAACATTTGCAAAAGCACATCCTTTATTGCATTTCTAAATGAACAATAGTATAACTTCCTAAACATTTAGGCACTACTAATGTACCATTGTTCTCTAGAAAAAAAACTATTATAATGATTAGATCTATACATACCCATTCACTTTTGAATTTTTTAATAGAAAAGTCTAATTTCTAATTAAGTATAAAGGAATCTAGTCCATTAATGACTATTTAGGAGGGTTTTCTGCCTAATATTGCAAAATGACAAACAGTGCTGATCTTGACCAGGAGGCTCCTTTGGTGGCCTTATGATCTGTGTCCACACTGTTTGCATTAAGGATAATGTACTCTTTACAGGTACACCGTTTGTAAAGGAGGAGTATACATGTTCTCGTCGTTATTGTTCACTACAACAAGCCAACATACACAAACACATTGCACAAACACGCCAAAAAGTCTTGCATTTGTTATAAACACATGCTTTATAAATTTGAGACCAAAGTTATAGAGTCCGACATGTTAAAGTTTAAAACACACAACTCTTTTAACATTGTAGACATTGTTTTATGACTTTCCGTACACTGGTTTAATACAGAATGAGCCCCACAGAACGTGGAGCCTGAGCTGGACCAATACAGTTTTAATGGGATTCTGTTTCTGTAAATATGAGGAAGACTAAACCAATTTTAGAACCACAGTGCTCCCTCTCTTCAACAGTAACCAATGTGAGACAAAACCTGAGTGTAGGCCTACTGTTCGGAGTGAACTTTTATAGGGAGGGGGAATTAAGATTTGGCTTACATTTGCAAACAGTTTGAATCCAGATCAGACGCCGCGTTACACGCGGCGTCTGATCAGGATTCAAGCTGTTTGCCACTAGTGTTTCTTCTGTCAAATTGGCCACTAATCTGGGTCTGTACTGTTTGTATAGGACAAGTATACAGTGTTACCTCTCTACAACAACACCCGATGGGAGACAACGATTACGTTTGTCTTTTCTCACGGTGTAAGTACATTTACGTCGCATATGATATCATGTGAAGCACAACTGCTGTGTGAAAAGAGCGCTATATAAATCTGGTATAATAATAGTCCCTACATGTAATAATAACATGCAAACCATTGCAAACAGTTTGTTAAAAGCCAGATCAGACGCCGAGAAGCTCAGCCTATGATCAGATTCCAAACAGTTTGTCACTCTGGTAAAAAAGTCTTACGGTTATTTTGTCTTGTACTTAGTTATTATTTTAAATGAACCCTGTCATTGCATTGCGTCTACTACTGAACCATTCGCTGCCATCATGACGCCATACATCATCGTCATAATATCGTATGCTCGCCAAATTATCGCCTGTTTCTATCACAGGGTTTCGGCGCGTAGGCTATGACACTACCCCCATCCCACCTCCGCTGCTACCCACATAAAACTTTCAAAATGAGTCAAAATGCATCCATATGTTCAACAAATATCCATAACAATGTTTCGAGAAGTTTCAAGAAGTTAGAAAAATATTAATTTTTTTTGTATCAAGTATGTAATACAACGGAGTAAATACACTCCGAGGTAATACTATTTTACTTACAAAGTAGCAAAAGTATTTTTTAAAAAAAGTTCATGAAACTTCTGGAAATGTTCTTTTATGATGTTTGTTGAATGCATGGATGGATTTTAGAGTATTTTATTACTTATTGGGGTTGCAGATAAAAAGAAACAGGGGTGGGGTTTAGCCGCTGGCGGTAGTGTCATAGCTTACGGGCCGAACGCCTATGGTTTCTATTTTTCAGGTGTTTAAGGGAAATGCAACTTTGAAGTACATGTATTTATATATGTGTAGGTCCTGATCAGAGGCCGCATTACGCGGGGTCTGGTCGGGATCCAAACTGTTTACATAATTATGTTAGTATTTTCGAGCTAGGCACTGTATATGTTAAAAGGGGTGGGGATCTCATTGTACACATTTAACACACCACAGCAAAGTGTCAAAGCAACACACAGTTACTTACATCGTTATTTCTGTACTTTATTTTACTCTGAATTGAAGTTAAACACTTTAAATAGTGGATTATCGATATATCTATCAGAAAGCAAGATGGATAAGGGATGACACTAACAATACTACACTTTCCTTTATATATACAACAACCCCTCTCTATTACGACCACTAAAGTGTGTTGATTATTAGGTTATACGACAGTTGACTACAATGTACTTAAAGCAAGGTAACAGTAAAACAGAAAGCTCCTTTAGGAGCTTTCTGTTTTACTGTCACCTTGCTTTAAGCTGTCATCTGTTTTTAATGCAATCAATTAGCCTTCTTTTTTTGGGTCGTAATAGAGAGGTTTTACTGTAAACTTGGCTAGAATTTTCTTAATGCTTATCATACAAGTAGACCATGGCACATGCTTAAAAAGTGTTTGATCGTTATCAAACTTTTGATTGGTCAGATTTGAGCATTCATTTCAAACGAGTTATTTAGATGGACACATTTTATGGCAAGAAAATGTATAAAGGAATATCCACATAAACTGAAAAAAGAGAAGCATGATTACTTTATTAGCCTTGTCGTATGCTTAAAGTATATATGAAGATGAAATGTTACAAGCGATCCGTAGGAATCTCATACAGAGAACACATCACCAACAATGAAGCGAGGTCCAAAATCACACACGCAATCGGGCCACACATATACAGTGGAGAATCTGTTATTCTTTCCCGTTTAAACGTAAACGTACGCAAACGCAAAGCGCTAAAACGTAGAAAAGAACAACTTTTGGCCAATTCCGATATTTCCTGTTTATCTTGGTGGCAAACAGTTTGGAGCCTGATCAGACGCCGGGTTACCCGGCGTCTGATCTGGATCCAAACTGTTTGCACTGCAAATAATTGTTTTAGCGTAAACGCGTTTATTGGGAAAGAATAACACATTCTCCACTGTATCTACTGGCAATGGTAAAGAGGAGGAAACTACAATGGTCATGTTTCGAGGGGATTCAGGTTTGACAAAGACAATTCCTCAAGGCACAGTTGAAGCTAGCGGGAAAAGGAGGGAGGGCAAGAAAAAAGGAGTGGACAGATTTGGACCTCGCCAAATCGAAGAGACCGGCACATGATCGTGAAGAATGGAGCAGACTGGTCATCACCAATGCCCCGACGACCACAAGGTTTACTCTTTCAACACGATTGACCTGTTTAAAATACATGTATACTCACTACATTTGCAAACAGGATAGACCCAGGGTCTACATTGTTTGCTAATTAAGAGCAGTATTTATTAAACTACCCAGAATTCCAAGTATACTGGTTCATGTTTTGGTATCTTGGCTTGAATATCCACAAGGAATCTAGTTACTAAAGAGTTACTAAGTGTTGAAAGAGTTAAGAGATAAGTGGAGGTGAAGGAAATATTTCCCCTGCAGTTGTGTCATGTTACGAAAAAGACACCAGGTTTCTAATATGGATCCAAATTCAAATTACAGTTAAGACTCGACACTTCGAACCCGCTAAATCAAATTAATCCGTAACTAATTTGTTTAATTTCGATAACTCGATCTCGCTGAAGTCGGACATATCCATATTTCAAAGTTAAAACGTGGCTAAGCCACGTTTTAACTTTGAAATATGAATATGTTCGAACTAACGTGAGTTCGAATTAATAAGGCACAATCTGCTTTACTTTCATACTGATTTAAGCCACCTTCTTCTAGGACATAGAAAAAATTCTTTCAGTACAGGTTTATGACTGTATAGATTGGAACTATTTTTACAGTGGAGGAATAAATCAAATGCGCTAAAAGGGGATTTATGGGTTAAAGAGACCGAACACAAAATTCGCATAAAAATAAAAATGTAAATGGATATCAGGAAATGGATATGGAGTTGGTATAGCGAATACACCATCCGGTAAAGTATTCTCAATCTGTTACCTTTTGATTTCATCGCAGCGCTTGGCGTCACACGGAACTGTGTGCATATGATTGGTCGCACACACGAACACTTGGTGGGCCTCCATACATTTCACCACTTCGAACTCGGAGGCGTGGCTGTGGCCGTCGGCACAAATGTGAGGTACCCCGTCAACCGTGTGCTTGAACTTGGAGGAGAAAGGTCTTTTACCTTTCTGCTGCTGGCAGTGCGTCTGGTTATATTGGTGAGTGATTGGGTTGGTGTTGCTCCAATGTTGACTCATGTCTAGAAAACAAGACAATTTCAAATATAACATGCATTAACTCTTTGTATGCTGGTTTTTTGGTCTGCAACAATCTGCTATTGTTCTTAAAATTTAAGTTTCTAAAAAAAATTCAAAACAGGATCAGAATGTCAAACAGTTTTGATCCTGATGAGACGCCGCGTTAGTGAAGGTGTTAACTGAAGAGCCTTGCATCATTTGACCACATGCGTGAAGGCACTCAGATCCCGGTCAATTTGTACAGTGGCAATGACGTTATTCTTTTCCAATAAATGCGTCTTTGCTACAGTTAACGTTATTCTTTCCCGTTTAAACGAAACGCAAACTCATTGCAATAAAGCATAGAAAATTACAACGTTTAGACACTTCTGGCTACTAATTTTTATCTGAGTGGCAAACAGTTTGGAGCCTGAGGACTCCAAACTGTTTGGAAACGGAAATAACAGTTTTAGCGTACACGCGTTTATTGGGAAAGAATGACACTTTCTCCACTGTATCTTAGGTCAGATCAGACGCCAGGCAACTGCTGCATTATCAGGCTCCAAACTGTTTGCCATTCATATATTAAAATACATAGTCAATATTTTCAAGAACCTATTATTGACTGTATTTACTATTGTAATTCGTTTGCATTTAAATTCGTTTTAAACGGGAAAGAATAACGTCTACTCCACCGTATGCATGATTGCAATAATAATTATCTTCTCATATTTCAAAGTCCCTGTTCAAAGTTATGACCCTGTTAGCGACAACAGGTTTAATAAATTCAATCATAACGACGAATAAACTCGTTATTTACAAACAGAGTACCTGTTAAGAATGTATGTATATATGCACGTGTTCTATGAAAACAGTATAGAGTATGGGCTGGTCATGCCAGCTGTAGTATCAGGGTCTACAGTGTTTGTCATTTTGCATTAAACTGTTTGAATAAACCCAAAAAATCGGTATATACAGTGGAGAATACGTTATTCTTTCCCAAAAACGCGCTTACGCTAAAACTATTATTTCTATTGCAAACCGTTTGGAGCCAGATCAGACGCCGGGTGACCCGGCGTCTGATCAGGTTCCAAACTGTTTGCCACCAAGTTAAATATGAATTAGCAGATTTGTCCAAAAGTTGTACTTTTCTACGATTTCCTGCTTTGCGTTTGCGTTTCGTTTGTGTTTAAACGGGAAAGAAGAAAGTTTTCTCCACTGTTTATGTAAAAGTAGCAGGGTATTATTTGGAATTTAAAGTTGAGAACCCCTAATGAGATCGAACTAAAATCGTCACTCTACGTGCAGTGATCGGTTAAGCGTGGTTCAGAACGTGTCGACAGTTGACCGAGAATGGCCGATCTCTTTCTATAGAGTTTCCGATTTTGACAGACATGACCCGATCTCATTAGGGGTCCTCAAAATTAAAAAGCTCCCATTTGAACTAATTAAGAAAAATCATGTATCCTGATTTGGCATACTGCGTTTGTCCTTCTTTTGTCAGCATTAAAAAGTTCTTTTACCTTAAAAAATATATTTTAATGCGTTTCAAAAGAACACGAAACATTAGCCTAAAGTATACTAGAAACCATTTTTAAACAAGATATATATGACCCAGTTCGTTGGTGAGTTAACATGTCCCATATAATGTATGTTCACAAAACGGTTAAAAAAAAGGAACGGTCACGAGATTTAGATTAGATCTCTATTTCCTCCAAATTTTACTTGGAAAAAATGAATATGAATATTGGTGGGTAGGCTTACAATCAGCTGATATTAGGATCCTTACTGTCTACATCACCCAGATCAATTATTAGTAAAGAACAAAGCAGAAGGGTTGTATCATAAGACCTCCCAACATAAGTTGGGACTTACTTATACTAACTGGCCAAACAACACTCCGTTGTAGTTACTTGCTCTATAACTATTATTGAATAAGCGACGATTTGAAATACCCAACGGTTTCTGGCTTAGGTTTCCAATCTGTTTACTTAAGGAATTTCCAAGGTCAACACTACAGTGGAGAATCTGTTATTCTTTCCCAATAAACGCGTTTACGCTAAAACTATTTTTTCTTTTACAAATAGTTTGGAGCCAGATCAGACGCCGGGTAATCCGGCGTCTGATCTGGCTCCAAACTGTTTGCCACCAATATAAACATGAGTTATCAGAATTGTCCAAAAATTGTTCTTTTCTACGTTTCAGCGCTTTGCGTTTGCGTACGTTTGCGTTTAAACGGGAAAGAATAACAGATTCTCCACTGTATATGCGGTATAGCTTAACCCATTCAATGCCTTACTCCGAGTACAATAGTAATTTTCAAACAGCTTGGACTCTGAGCAAACGCCGCGTTACGCGGCGTCTGATCAGGATCCAAACTGTTTGACACTCATATATTCATATTTTTCAGTGAAAATACCTAAAATCTAAATTTAAGAAATAAAGCAGACGACAATTGTTTGAAGCTGATGACGTCATGTCAGTGAAGGGGTTAAAGGTATAGGGGGTTGGTTATCGTCGATACACATTGATTATAATAATAGGTCGTTAGAGTGAAATATGATAACGTGTATAAATACAGTACAGTAAAACCTCTCTATTACGACCACTAAGATTTGTTAATTATTAGGTGTTTACGACAGATGCCTGCTTAAAAGCAAGGTGACAGTAAAACAGGAGCTTTCTATGTTACTGAACATTACATTGCTTTAAACGTTACCTGTATTTTATACAATCAATAAAGCCTTCGTTTTAATAGTGGTCGTAATAGAGAGGTTGTACTGTTAACTGTTTGTTAAGCGGCCATTCAATAAAAACATTACCCCGAGTGTAATGGTTGTTTGCAAATAGTTTTGATCCTAATCAGTCGCCGCAACATGCGCTGCAAATGTTTTTATTCATTGTCTATTTTATTATCTTCCCCTATCTACAGTGGAGAATCTGTTATTCTTACGTCATTGGCGACGTCATACAGCGGATAATCTGTTATTCTTTCCCGTTTAAACGCAAACGTACGCAAACGCAAAGCACTAAAACGTAGAAAAGAACAACTTTTGGACAATTCTGATAATTCATGTTTATCTTGGTGGCAAACAGTTTGGAGCCTGATCAGACGCCGGGTTACCCGGCGTCTGATCTGGCTCCAAACTGTTTGCACTGCAAATAATAGTATTAGCGTAAACGCGTTTATTGGGAAAGAATAACAGATTCTCCACTGTATCCACCATTGATCCCACTGTTTCACCAGTAGATTTACACCCATCCATTCATACGTCAACTCGTCCGTTGATTAATCTGTTAATCCATCATTCAATCTATTATATGTATAGTATTGTGTTGTTGTAAATGTTTCGATTTCATTCACCCATGTCGCTCCCACTGTACATGCCTCTCCCATTTATACGAAATAAATGTCAAAAAGTGTAAAACATAATGTGTTCGACAAATGTCAAGTTTTGAAAACCTGTCGCAAGATTATGAAATATCAATAATCAAACGTGATAGTTAATCGACTGTTTGTTTATCCATTGTTGCCATAACAAATTTTGCAACTTTTCATAGATCATGCTTGAAACACATTGTATTATTAATTCATACATAAAATAGCTAGTCATGTTTAATGATCTGTGTCGAGAGGGACTGACACTCGGATACACAGATAGTGTAGATCCAGATCATGCGCATCGGTGAACAAAAATGCTCACGTGCAGCTCATTTTACAATATTTTATTTATCATCGGATCTGATTCTGTTCTCATCAATACCGGTAACAATCCAGCTGATACAGGGCTGCCATTTCTCCGGATTTTTCCCAAATCTTCGGATTTTTTTAGGACATGGTAGCTTAAAGCAGGCTGAAAGTAAAGCAGAATGCGCCTTAAGCCTGCCTTTAGTATTTACATGCCAACAAAACCAGAAATAGACTATGGATTAAAGGTACGATTCGTAAAATCGCAATTGAAAAATGCAATTTTGGAAATCTTAGGATTTTTATGTCAACTTATGGCAGCCCTGCTGATATTTAGCGGCCACACAGAAACAGACAAAATCCTAGTCTCTATTAAGGTGAACACTTAATGCAGGACAAAGATAAAACATAAAGATCTTATGGGAGCTTGAGCTTTTTGTTCTGCATTAAGCATTCACCTTTCCAAAGAGGGACCCATACTTCTTCAAAGAGTGGCCGCTTAAGGGTGTATCAATGTCATGACTTTGGGAAATTTTCAAAGTATATGAAAACACTCTATGATGGTTTTGTATTGAAGAGCTATTTAAGATGAATGAAAAAATAGAAAAGTTTACATTTTGGTGAATAACAGTTGGCTCTACGGCCATGTAAAATTTACCCCACCCACTTTCTCTTATTTTGTCCTTTTCAAACAGCCCGCTTCAATAAAATCCATTTTAAATGAAAACGAATATGATAATTTGGTTTTGTGTTATTTATTTCCTATCTATGGTAGTATTTCTTCATACAAACACTAATTTAAGAAAAGAAAAAGCACCAAATGTGAAATTTATAAAGCTCTAAATATCATCGATATGGTACTTTTTGTAAATTTTGTAAGGGGAGATAACTCTTTTTACTTTAATAACTCAAAATGTTCAACACTGACCTTTCAATTTCTTTTCATATTTTGAACTGCCTTAGCATGGGCTTTCATCTGGTAGAATATAAAAAAAGTTTAATACTAGAACTATTTCATTTCCAAACTTTTTATAAAATAAAAAATCTAATAAAATCATGCCCCTATACAAAGCATATTTTGATATTCAAGGATCCATATTGTTCAAACCTGGTGCCTGCTTTGTCTAAATTTGGTTTCTATATGTGAAAATACCACCATAGACATGAAATAAATAATGAAAACCCAAATTATCATGTTTGTTTTGTTTTGAAATAAATTTTACTGAAGCTTGTACTCTGAATGGGTAAAATTTGAAAAAAAACGTCCAAATTTGACAACCCTTTTTCAAATCGCTGTAGCTAAAAAAACAAAAAGGACACCACCATATTTTTTTTTTCATTTTTTCATTCATCATAAACAGCTCTTCCAAAAAAACAATGTTAGAAAAAAGTTTGATTCTTTGAAAAATTGGCTTATGACATTGATACACCCTTAACACTAGCTTTACTGGCGTCGTATTTCATGCGTTTAACCGGCAAAGTGGATATTGATACAGTGCTCCCTCTCTAAAACACTACCCAACCGAGAGACAAGTATTGCGTGTGTGGTTCGGAGGGAGTTGTGATAGGGAGGGAGAATAAAGACTTGTTTTTCTTTTGCAAACAGTTTGAATCCAGACCAGCCGCCGCGTGACGCGGCGTCTGATCTTGATTCAAGCTGTTAGTCACTCGTCATTGTTTCTTCTGTAAAAAAAAAAGCAGATGACAATTTTTAGCAGACGATATTGCAGCAGTGCAAGTGGTCTTGTCTTGTTTGGGGAATAAAGGCAATGGTCGTTGTAAGGAGGGGTCGTTGTTCGGAGCCGTTATAGGGAGGCATCACTGTATATATTGATCTTGTAGATACTTCACCCGCCGAGCGGCGTATGAGCAGGCTCTAAACTGTTTGGCGCTATTCGTTTTGTTATTTAAAATCACATTTTTGCATAAAAATGAATGACACAAAATCTACATACTATAATTTCCATACAGATGCAGTAGTATTAAGATAGGTGGAAGGTTTTATCGTACAGTTTTAACGTTTCAAATATCATTAATGTATCGTGTCACAACAACGAAATTTCGAGCCGATGATTAAAAACAGCAGAGATCCAGATAAGTACAGTCACATTTCAAATGATTTCACTTTTAGTAGTGATATTTGACCAGTTGTTGCTAACACTCTATAACATAAAATCAACACGGTGATCGATTCTTGAGAAACGAGGATATTTTGTCCACAACTGAAGTTTACAATGTAGACCCAGATTAAATACTGCGTTTCGAAAGAGGAATCTGATCTAAGTTAGAAGTGCTGACAACAGCGTGCGTTTTAAATGGAACCCTCAGTATAAATTGAAGCACGCAGTTATTATAATTTATGATAACCTTTCTCATATAGCAAAATTGTGTCGGTTATGTAGATCTACAAACCTAAATTAACAAGAATACATGTCTTCTATAACCCCTTCACAGCCTTTCCCCGAGTACCATAGTTATTTGCAAACAGTTTAGATCCTGACCAGACGCCGCGTAACGCGGCGTCTGATCAGGATCCAAGCTATTTGACACTCAATTATATATTTTGCAAGTCAATATACCTAAAAATTTATAAGAAATAAAAGCAGACGACAATTGTTTAAAATTGATTACGTTATGGCAGTGAAGGGGTTAAAATATAGAGGATAATTGTTTTTTTCAGTATAAGATAGAAATTTAATCCATTGAGTGAACATCAGTCGTTATATTTTCACGAGTGGCGAAGCCACGAGTGGAAATATAACAGTCTGGTGTTCACGAAATGGATTAAATTCGATCTTATACTGAAAAAATACAATTATTCTATTTATTTATGCTTTTAAGCCACTTTTTAAACGAAAGTGTTCGACAATTGCGAAAGCGAAAGTAAATGATTTACCCCGTGTTGAGCCCCAACTTTATATCGAACACATTTTCGAAACAGTTTTCCCGTACGATGACGTCACTTATTTATTGATTTGACGTCATCCGAATTACTTCGTTGCTCCCGAGTTTGGATTCGTGCTCTTCCGGTGAGTAGTTCGCGACAAATCGGACTGCCGGAATTTAACGATAAGACACGATTGACTACGATTCTTGGGGAGCCCTACGGGGAAAATTCATAATAAAAGCGATTGGTGATAATCCACTGCAGTGGATTACCAAGTGATAATCCACTGCTATTTCGTGGTAATCCACCGAAAAGCATAAATAATAAGTTTTATTGTCGGGTTTAAGACAAAAGCAGATTACTGCAAGCTTAAAGTAATGCAGCAAGCTCCTTTAACACATTCAACCCTAGCGACAAGTATACTCGCCCTATACAAACAGTGTATGTGATAGGAACACATTTGTCCTATGGAAAACAGTGTAGACCCTGATCAGAGGGCTCCTTTCGGATCTCACTGAACAGGATCTGCACTGTTTGCCACTTTGCAATCACGGTTTTGCAGAAAACATCCC
Organism: Gari tellinella; assembly: GCA_922989275.2. Classification (NCBI taxonomy): domain Eukaryota; kingdom Metazoa; phylum Mollusca; class Bivalvia; order Cardiida; family Psammobiidae; genus Gari; species Gari tellinella. The sequence goes on along the minus strand of OV277865.1, from coordinate 13,091,663 downwards.
TAAGAATAGTAAAAGATAGACCTGACATCATTGGAAACTGGAATTGTCTATTACAAGTTTCAAGTGTGAATAATATGAAACTTTCTGTATAGCATTATACCTATTATCATTAAACTACTGATTCCTGTTAACCCTTTACACCATAGATGTTCACTTTTACGCGTTTATTTTATTCCTCCACTGAAGAAAACAGTTCCAATTTATACAGTCATTAATATATGTATCAACATACATGTATATCTTTTTTATATTCTAGCAGATGGTAGCTTAAAGCAGGCTGAAAGCAAAACAGAATGCGCCTTAATGAGCATTCTGATTTACTTTCACCTTCTTCTAAACTAGACCATGCTATGTAGTAAAGGGTTAAAGGTCCATACTCCATCTTGTTACAGTGGAGAATATGTTATTCTTTCCCAATAAACGCGTTTACGTTGCACTTTTCTACGTTTTAGTGTTTTGCGTTTGCGTTTCGTTTCGTTTAAACGGCAAAGAATAACGTATTCTCCACTGTATGTTACTCGCTTCACAGAAACTGTATTGTAAATCAATGAACAGGTGTAGACCATTTTTCAATTGTTAAAGGTGGCATATTTCAACGGCTAATTATAATAACTACAAAAATAAGTGTTTCTTTCTTTTCAAGGGCTTTTTAAAACCTGTTTAAAACGTTAAACACATTATACCATACAAGCTTCAACTTGCATTACCGTGTTAGCTATACGCTCTAGCTCAGTGTAAAAGTCGACACTCCTCACCTATAATACACTTTAGTTAATCAGTTTCATTCGATTAACTATCTGAAACGCTTAAAATCTGACTATTCTAGCCGACTATTGTATATGTTAACCTATCTTCTGTTGTTAATGAGATTGAAAGTATATATCTAACCTGATTTTGTTGTTTATTGCCTTTCTTGTAAGAATATGTCACCTGTTCACAGCGATTTTGTCAACATTAACAGGGAATACACATTTCCCGATACCCACCTGACAGATCTCTATTATTGATTGAATGGCGCGTTGCCATAATAAATATAGTCCGGCAGCTTAAATCACTTTTATGAAAACAGAATACTTCGCTTAAAGTGATGATGCAAGCGCCAACGTTGACACAAACGAAGTGCAGGGTCTACATTTTCAAAAACGCACGGGATATACCAGAACAACTATAAGATGGCTGCCATTTTTCAAGATGGCCGCCTCACATACTGTTCAAAACATGTTATCCATACATGTAGGTAGGGCTACTGATCTAACCATCGGAATGAATGGATTTCGCCTTGGATAACTCTAGATAGATATTCAAATCAAATCCAATAGGACTGATAGTTTCAAGATGGCGGCTATTAGATGACTCAATATTAGCGTTTTTTTGGTGAAAATATACTTTGTTATGCATTTCTCTAGTACATGTAATTCCTATAAAACTGTTCAATTGGAGATACAAGCACCAAAATTGGCACACGATGGTGGCCGTTTGTTCTTTTCATTTAAATCTCATGCTTTGTCCGAGAAAGCATTTCTTTTAGAATATATGTGCTAAATTTGATGCACTTATCACCAAATGAAGTCCTCAGCGACCTTCCTACAGTGGAGAAAACGTTATGCTTTCCCAATAAACGCGTTTATCTTAAAACTATTATTTCTATTGCAAACAGTTTGGAGCCAGATCAGACGCCGGGTAACCCGGCGTCTGATCAGGCTCCAAACTGTTTGCCACCAAGATAAACATGAATTATCAGAATTGTCCAAAAGTTGCACTTTTGTGCGTTTTAGTGTTTTGCGTTTGCGTTTCGTTTCGTTTAAACGGGAAATAATAACGTATTCTCCACTGTATCTTTGCGTGGTTCTGGGGCTTTATTGTCATGGGGAATTATTTCTGTTTATCATACCGAAATGATCCCCACTGCAAAGAACTGAAAGGAAAACATGGCGTTGGTTTTGATCCAATGCGCTACTTCGCAACGAATGAGATTAGCCGAACTCATCTTCCTGAAATCATTATCATCGCATCTAGTCATCCCTCATAGAGACCGATAACTAAAAGGAAGGCAGGACGATTGTTTTGATTCCATGCGCTGCTTGCATGTCAACGAGTGGGATTCGCCGAACCCATATTCCTGAAATCACCATCTCATATAAAATATAATTATCCCTCATCATTCATCGGCGCTAAATGACATATTTTGTGTCGCACTGCCGTAAAACCAAACTCATCCATCGGCATCCATCCAACCAAATGAAGTATTGTTTCAGTAATATATTGCACTTCCTTTTAAAACTTCAATGAGACAGGTTTTTTTTAGTTGATATCAAATCTTCCTAAGTTTTAATAATTTTGATTTTCTAAAATCAGAACTGATTTTCTGAGTGAATTTCTCTCATATTCGAAAACATATAGTTGGATGTTTAAGATCTTCAAAATATGATTATTCAATCAACATCTAGTTCAAACACAGTGTAGAGTCACTTCGAATGCGGCCGTGTTGGTAAATGGCAGACCTTTTTCCACTTGGATCTCGCGCGTGCAAAATTTGATGCTTGCATCATCAAGTGAAGTATTTTTCAGATTCAATACCTGCCGGACTAATAAGGGAGATAACTAAAGACGCGAAGTGTTTATATATTTCTTTTAAAACTATTAATCTCCCTTCACTGCCATATCATCTGCGTTAAACAATAGTCGTCTGCTTTATCAAATTTAAGTTTTACGTAACTTGACTTAAGAAATATTGAAATGGGTGTCAAACAGTTTGGATCCTGATCCAAACTGTTTGCAAATGACTTAAGACTATTACGCTCTAGATAAAGCAGTGAAGTCGCGATTGATAGAGTGATGTGCAGTGCTCCCTCTACAACGACACCCAATGGGATACACATATTGTGTGCGTTGTTCGGAAGGAGTCGTTATAGAGAGGGAAATTAAGCCTTGGCTTACATTTGCAAACAGCTTGAATCCAGATCAGACGCCGTGTCACGCGGCGTCTGATCTGGATTCAAACTGTTTGTGACTCGTCATTATACTTATTCTATTAAAATATCCACTTACATGTGTATATGTAACTTTTAGAAAAACAGCAGAAGACAATTTTAAGCAGACGATATTGCAGAAGTTAGAGCGTTAGAGATAATTTTCATGTTTAGAGAACCGAGGCAAGGGTCGTTGTAAGGAGGGGTCGTTGTTGGGAGGGCCATTGAAGAGAGTGAGCGCTGTATTTGTAGTTGCTATCAATCAAGTCCAAGTTATACGGTGACAAATAGTATTGTAAAGAAATAACCAGCATGCAATCATATATCCAGTGATACAGAATTTCTTTCAATCACAGTTAAACCTGTGTTTCATTCAAGAGAAGACAGCCATATATAGATCTAATACAGTAAACCATCTCTATAATTACCACTAAAGCAGAGGCTAAGTGATTATATTACAGACAGGCGACAGCTTAAAGCAAGGTGACACAGGGCTGCCATTTCTCCAGATTTTTCCTAAATCTTCGGATTTTTTCTAGTACATGGTAGCTTAAAGCAGGCTGAAAATAAAGCAGAATTCGCCTTAAGGCGCATTCTGCTTTACTTCCAGCCTGATTTAAGCAGCCACGTGTCAACAAAACTAGAAACAGGCTTTGGGGTAAAGGTACAATTCGTAAAATCGCACTTGAAAAATGCAAATTTGGAAATCTTAGGATTGTTCATGTCAACTTATGGAAGCCCTGGTGACAGTAAACAGAAATTTCCTAAAAGAACTTTATGTTTTACTGTTTCTTTGCTTTAAGCAGTCACCTGTCGTTAACACCTAACAGTGGGATAACGGAATACAATTAACTACATGTACATTAAAACCTCTCTAAATTACGAACACTAAATGTTCAAAGGCGAAGTGATTCACGGTATAAAAGACAGATGACAGCTTTAAGCAAGGAGCTTTTATTATACTGTCTCTTTGTTTAAGCAGTCACCTGTCGTAAACAATTAATAATTCATATACTTGAGTGGTAGTCATAGAGGGGTGTTACTATTGTGCAATCTTTATAGTGGACAGGTACAATATGAAATAGTCTCGTTTCAACTATATACAGCGGAGAAAACGTTATTCTTTCCAAATAAACGCGTTAACGCTTAAACTGTTATTTCCATTGCAAACAGTTTGGAGCCAGATCAGACGCCGGGCTCCCCGGCGTCTGATCAGGCTCCAAACTGTTTGCCACTCAGATTAAAATGAATCGTGAGAAATGTCAAAAAGTTATTATTTTCTACATTTAAGTGAAATGCGGTTGCGTTTCGTTTGCGTTTAAACGGGAAAGAATAACGTTTTCTCCACTGTAATCTTTTAATCTTGGCGACTGGTAAACATTTTGAAATCGTGTGTACTATTACTCTCCATTAGAACTACAGAAAAGAAGACTAGTCGATAGTATTAATCACATATGGCAGGGCTACCATAATTTGCTAAAAAAAATCCTAAGATTTCCACATTTTCAAGCGTTTCCTAAAAACGTACCTTTAACCCTTTAGCTGCCAGGCTTTATGACATCAACATAATTATGCAAACAGTTTAGATCCAGATCAGACGCCGCGTAACTAAAATTTTGCATTTAGATTTATCAATTTAAATTTCCTTTTGGAGATTTTTTACATCAAGTGTATTCATGAGGTAAGGCACCGGATCTCAGATTTTAATATAGGGAAAAAGAGATCCTGAAACTAAGACGCTGTGGTGTCCCAGGGGCTAAAATGCCCCGGGGGAAACCCATTGAATTGTCAAAAATACCATTTCTATATTTTATTGCAATACGTTTGCATTTTGTTTGATTTTAACTCTTTCACTGTCACTAGCGCAGAAAGGCGAATTTGCAAACAGTTTGGACCGTATCAGACGCCGCATAACGCGGCGTCTGATTAGGATCCAAACTGTTTGACACTCGTATCGCCACTTCTTCAATATAAAACAGCCCTTAAGCTGACTTTAAATTTTTGCAGACGACACTTCCAATGCAGGCGATATTTTTTGATATTTTTACGGTAAGATGGTTTAAAGCAGACGATAAAGTGAATTAAGTGTGTTGTAGTTATCGAAGTTAGTTTCAACAGTATTTTATTTCAAAATAGATACAGTCATGACTGACAATACATACAGTTTCACATATAAATATTAGGATTAGAAAACAAGTTTTGTTCAAACTTATATAAATATTTCTCCGTAGTTATGGAAGTTCGACTGGAATACATTCGAGAAATGCAATGAGAACATCAAACTTTTAATAGATTTTGCAATATTTTTTATATTGCATTTACAGTAAAACCTCGCTATTACGACCACTAAAACGAAGACTAATTGATTGTATAATAGAGAGGTGGCAGCTTAAAGCAAGGTGACAGTGAAACAGAAAGCTCCTAAAGGAGCTTTCTGTTTCACTATCACCTTGCTTTAAGCGGTCACCTATCGTAAACACCCTAATAGTTAAAAAAATTTAGTGGTCGTAATAGAGAGGTTTTACTGTAGTTGTTGTCCGTCTTAGGATACGGTTCTTGTAGTATATATGATTAACCCCTTCACGACCTTACACAAAGTCTTGAGTATAAGAGTGATCTACAAGCAGTTTAGATCTTGAACCATTTCTTTCAGAGGGTGAATGAATTGAAGGCTAACAAGGGCGTATTGCGGGGTATTGATTGAACGTGCAAATAGTATATAGAAGGAAATGAAAGTTCAGATCAAGTGCACATGTACTCGTACAGTGGAGAAAACCTTATTCTTTCCCATTTAAACGCAAACTTTTCGATATTTCTCACTATTTATTTTAATCTGAGTTGCAAATAGTTTGGAGACTGGTCAGAAGCCCGGTTATCCGGCGTCTGATCTGGTTCCAAATTGTTTGCAATAGAAATAATTGTTTTAGCGTAAACGCGTTGATTGGGAAAGAATAACGTTTTCTCCACTGTGTATAGAAGACAGCTTTTACAAGAAGACAACTTGTTTGAAATAAACTTTATTAAAAAAGACAACTTGTTTTCACCCATTGCGCCCTAGTGGCGTATACACGCGTCATTTACAAACAGTACGTATGTACATAAATCATTTGCCATATTTATGCAAACAGTGATGACCCTGGTCAAGATCTGCATTTGTTAACTATGGTCTGATAGACAAGTTAAGATTTAAACCACGCAATGCTGAACTGTGGTCTACGTCAACTATATCGTCTACGAAAACACACCAAACTTGGACAGAAAGCTTTTCAACATGACGAAACTTTGAAGATGAGATGAACGCAGTTTTGATCCAGCGTAACGCGGCGTCTGATCTCGATCCAAACTGAGTGCAAATATGTACTGAGTCAAGTCGCGCTTAGCCTAATAAGGGTTAATTGGTAAGGAGAATTGGACATTTGAAATTCGTTTCAAGGGTCAATGAGTTAAAATAATTTTTATATAAAAAATGACAAACTGTTTAAAATACTTGTTTATATACATGCACATGTCGCATTCATAATGTCATTATAATTGACGTTCTTACTGGTTTCACTTGCCGTTATTAGCTGGTCTTGTTAGAAGACCGTCGACGAAAACCGGGCCGTCCACGCACACTGTGGCTAACGGATCCCAATAGTCACGCCCACTTCCGGAACATTTCTGGAGATACATGTTACCGTACAGGTCACACTGGATGTACTGATGAATGTTGTAGGCATACGCGAAATACAGCTTTTGTGCCGCTATGTTAGCGCGGGTACACGGTGGAGCGTACTGCGTCCTTGAGTAGACATACCCATACGAGTTGGTTGGACCCGTCTCAAACTGGTACGACGGGGTGACAGGGCGATTGGTGGTTGCCTGTGCTACTGGGTAATAGGGCGTGGTTCCTCCGTGACACGTGTTCACAGGGTTAACGGCCCCGGGGTATGAGCCAATCGGGACGCAGGTGCTTGAATCCTTCAAAAAGACGTAATCAAACTGACAGGATTGGACAAATGACTGGTGGTTGGTGTCGCAGTGGATGTATTTATGGGGATCACACTGGTGTGGGTAGAGGTAAGGCTCGCCGGGCACGTGGTGCACGCACGGGTCGTAATCGGAGTGACGGATACACGTGACTAAAGACTGGTCCCATTCCATGCCGCTTTGGCACTCTCGTTCCCATGGTTTCCCCCACACGTCACAGTGGATATACTTAGAAACGCTTCCGGGGTATGGGAAGAACATCTTATCTGTAAGAAAAAAGAATGCAAATTAGTTATAAGGTCGACATCTCGAACTCGCTTAACACTTTCCTCCCTGAAACCTCAAATGGACAATTCTGGGTTTCAATTAAGTCTAGTCCATTTTTTACTTTTTAGGGTTGAATTTTACAATATATGTCAAAATGACAAACAGTGTAGTCCCTGATCAGAGGGCTCCTTAAGGAGCCCTCTGATCAGGGTCTACACTGTTTGCATAGGACAAGTGTACTCCTCACATGTACGCTGTTTGCAAATGACGCATATATGCGTGACTAGGGTTCAAAGAGTTAACCCTTTCGGCGCATAGGTCGCATAAAGTAGATTTTGCAAAATGTTAGGATCCTGATCAGACGCCGCGGTAAGCGGCGTCTGATCAGAATCCAAACTGTTTGGCACTCGTATCGACCTTTCTTAAGTCATACTACCTTAAATCTAACTTTAAAACAATCTACAGACAACAATATTAAAGCAGACGACAATGACGCGGTAGGGGGGGGGGGGTGATCTTATGATAAATTTGACGCTGAAAGGGTTAAATAACCCATTGAAATATGCCTTAGATATGCAGCTTTCACAAACAATGTACCTCTGATGAATATATATATGGGCATTTTTCAAAAAATGTCAAAATTCGTGTCCCTGTTACTTAACTGGTGCTTTCTTGCTTCATGAGCGGAATGAAACAAGACGGTTTTCTTTATTAACATATTTAGAGACAACCCTTCATAAAATAAAATTAATATTTACATTAAGCCTATATTTAGAATGTGAAAATCGGCCCTCGATGTACATGGGGTGCGAAAAACGTGTTGTCCCAGTCACAAATTTAATCAAAAATCAACAATTTTTAAAAAGAAATATATAACTAAGTGCTGGTTTTGGGCCACATTTACATCGTTTATATCAAACACTTTTCCTTTATACGCAAATTTTATACCCGCCTCAGTTTTATATTTCGAAATGACGACTTTAATATCTGTCACAATGGTTTGGGTCCGTCCTGTTACCACGAGGAATAGTTTGTGATTAATTAAAGTGATACATTCCCATTTTCCCAACGTTATATGCGCACGATGATCATCATGACGTCATCCCGCATCACGGTGATCATGTCGAAAACACCGTACGTTATAACGTTTGATCATTTGATGGTAATTTTGTTTTGAAGGGTGCGTGCGTACAACTTACAGATTCCATGCTGTTACCTATATTTCTGATGTTATAGGACCGTTTAGAAATGAGTTTTGAAATAAATGCTAGAATATAGAAATATTTCTTATGGTATATGTTCATACTTGTGTAAATTGGAACTATTTTCCTCAATGGATGAATAAACTAGAGGCGTATTTATGGGGTAATGGGTTAAAAGCAGACGATATATAATGCATGACAAGGGTTAAAGCCACTTACCTGCTAAAATGTTCGCGGCAGTGCAAGGGTTGGCGATGGACGTGTTTAGAGGTGTCTTACAGCCTGTTGATATGGCTAGAGTAGCCTCGCCAATACACTGGCTGCACAGGGCAACGAACACCTGTAATATAGTACCACGCTTTCAGGCGTCATTGAGAGTGGAAGGGTTAAGAGACTGCACTCAATTGAAACTTTATTTTAATTTTAAGACATATTACTGCCATTAGAAAGTATTGGACCTTTCTGAAGTACTTTTACCATGCATTAAGCTGTCAATTGTCTATAACACGCTCAACGCTAGCGACGAGTATATCCCTCGGTAGCAAACAGTGTACATGTGAAGAATACACTTGTTTTATGCAAACAACAGTTCTAAGCACTTTGATCAGGGTATTTACAGTTTGCCATGTTGCAATCATAGGTGGTTCACTCGAGTTGGGTTAAATAGTCTTATTCTATATACTTAAAATAAGTTAACTCGCGTGGTTGCATTATATCGTTGAAATCAACCCTTAATAGTAAAAAACGGACAAGACTTAAGTGGAAATTGGTAGTGTCCATTATTAGTAATAGGGGTCAATGAGTTAAATATTTTCTACAAGTAGGTGTTACGATAGCGACTGAACCAAAGCGATAGTTATTTATTTAACACAGAACAAGGAGAACTAAAAATCAGGGCTCCAGATAAGGGGGGTATTGCAAAAACTAAAATCTTTATTTCTGCTTTAAACCCTATGGTGTCACTACTCATTAGAATCGTTTCGTAGAGACGATTCTAATGACTAGTAAGATTCTACAATAAACGAGAAAATCTTGGATTTGTGCAGTTTACTCCCTCTTATCTGGAGCCCTGTAAAATCTTACCTCCCCTGGTGGACATATCGCAACATACACCTTCTTGGTTTTATCACATAGTAGAAACTTGTTGTTGAAATATGGGTGTGGGAATCGCAAATGGTCATTTTTGATAGCCTCATCCGTGCAGGGGTTATTAAAGTTCCACTTTTCTGAAATATAACATGTAGAAAACGAAAGCGTGTCATTTTAAATAAATCTACCAGGTACGTTCTTACGTAATGCAGTGAAACCCCTGACCACCGAACTGTTAAATAAATGTTAAGTAACAAGTACTTTTTTACGGTTTTCTAAACGGGAGTCGCTGACAACAGAGCAAATTTCACTTTCTCGAAATATCTTACTTATTCACCAACTATTAAATAAAGACTTAAAGTAAGCAATTAAATGTTTCAGGAACTTTATTGCAAGAAAGCGTTTTAATTGTTAGGTAATCCTATTGCTAGATACAGGACAACCGTAACGCTGTTTTAACAGGAACATTCGATGCAACGGACCAATGTGATCACGGAATTTAAAAGACGCATGCACTAACCTGTACAGTTGAAGAATGAATCTTGACAAGGAATTTCAACATTTCCTCGGTAACACTTCACGTGAATTGCTGAAATGAAATTTATTTGACGTTAAATTCTTAGCCACAATTGAACATAGGTAAGCACAACATGGCAAAAAAGTTGACCAGTAACGTTTATGGACATCACGTGAATAGGCGGAGCTAAACGCAGGGTTTGAATTATACGTGCCGTTGACCAATCAGATTTGGTGAACAGCACGTGCATACCAATATAACATTATTACATCATACAGCAACCATTCAGCTGGGATTCGAACAGACTACGCCCATAGACGTACAGTATAACCTATTTACAACGACCATTCAATGAAGAGACATGAATATGTCAAAGAAGTCTGTAGACAGGCGACTAGTTAATGCATAATTAAAATAATAGAGAACGCTCCGAATTTACCTTTCTGCTTTAGTTTTGTCATGCATAAACTCATTGAATCCTAGCGATGAGTTCACTGGTTATTTAATATATACCAGTTAAGAGTATACTTATATGTCATGTGCATTAATTGTAAAATCACATCATTATGGCCCCTGTTATAAAAATTAACCCTTAAAGATGAAAATGGACATGTTTAAATGATAAATTGGGAGTGTTCATTGTTGGGGTTGAATGGGTTAATAGTTGGGACAATTTTCAATAATGTATTAAAATGATGTGGTTATTTATTTATGCATTAGGAAAGGAAGGCAGAAAGCTGCTATGTGTGTTTGTTCTGCTTGCGTTAAAAAGCCACCCGTCTCCAACCTCATAGACGTTTTGTGTCATTAACTCAATCAGTACCCGATTCAGTGCCATTCAACAGGTGAACTTAAATCAGGGCTCCAGATAAGGGGAGTATTTCAAACATTTAAATATTTATTTCTGCTTAAAACCCTATGGTGTCACTACTCATTAGAATCGTCTCGAAGAGACGATTCAAATGAGTAGTAACACCATAGGATTTGGTGCTGAAATAAGTGAGAACATGTTGGTTTTGTTCAGTTTACTCCCTCTTATCTGGAGCGCTGTTAAATTCAATGCACCTGATTTTAGTTTCCACTTGGGTTTTATAATATGGTTCATAGATCTACTTTAAGACCAATCAAACGTTGGCAAATTAATTGATGAAGCATTTCCATGTCACACCACATAATTATGCTCGTTGCATATAATTTTTTCAACTACTCTTACGGAACAAAAATAGATCTACTAGGCCTACATAATATATGTAAAGCAAAAATGAAACAGAAAACAATCCCTTGTCATAAGTATCTAACAGGCTAACACTATAACATAAGACAGTTTTCTAAACCAAATCGAAGTGCAAAAAAGCAAAATCAAATTATCATCGTTCTCAATTGAATATATCTTTAAATCGCATTTGGCGGATTCGCCCAAGCTTAGTTTTTATTCTAAATCAAATTCCTACACGGTTCCGCTCCATTGTTTTGTTTCATGTGTGGCACAATATGAAACTTTTCTAGAACAGTATTTCTACATTTTGATTTTAAAACAGAAAAAATCTACTTCAGTGGCTTCAATTATAGCCTGGTTTAATATAACAATTACGTTTCAGGTTTCACCAACTACTTTTTTTAGCGAGCATTATGTTTTTATGATATTTTCAGTACGTTAGATTTTTAACGTTAAATATAAAATAAATAAGATTTAAAACTGTGTAGACTAGTTTGTGCATATTTGTCTGATTTTATTTGACAGAAAGTGTCATAAACTTATTTAAAATTAAAAAGCCGCAATAATAAGTAAAGTATCAAATTTAATTAAAACAATTACCTCAATAATACACAAAAAGACCAGTGCCTTTGAGTAGGGGTCATTTAGGCTCATGTTGTGACTTTTCGAGTTATGTTATCTTATCGTTACATTAAACAATCGTGTAGGCAACAAATTGCTCTTAAAATGATATCTTACACATGATTTTGCACTTATTATATTTAAGTTATTGGTCAAGCATCATTTCTTTTGAAACAACCTCGTATGAGTGCTTTGACCCTTTTCCCATTGTGTGTTGTGAGAATTTGCTTAAAGCTGGCTCAAAGTAAAGCAAAAAAAAGAAACTTCTTACGGGAGATTCTTGGTTTACTGTCAACCTGCTTTAAGTATCCTCCGCCCAGAATGTTAGAAACGTACTACATGTATACGACATGTATCTGGACATGGTAGCAGCGTGAAAAGGCAATTCTATCAAGGGAGTATAAAACAACTAACTAATGTTGTTAAAATCATAGGATTTGGAACAGCAATGAGTGAGAAAATGTCGGATTTTTTCAGTTTATTCCATCTTATCTGGAACCCTGCACCGGGTGTATATATCTAACAGTAGGTCTATGTGGAAAGGGTTAACCCCTTCATTGCCGTGACGTCATCAATTTTAAACATGTGTCGTCTGCTTTTATTTCTCAAATTAAAAAATAGATATTTTGACTTAAGAAATATTGAATTGAATGTCAAACAGTTCTGATCAGGATCGAACATGTTTGCAAATAACTAGAGCGTTCGGGGTAAGGCAGTGAAGGGTTTAATTCAGCGTCAATATTCATACAATACATTGCTACCGTTTAGCAACAATGAATCAAACACCGATATACTCGTATTTTATATATATCATTGAATAACAAAACTTACCTTGATCCATGCAGTTTCCGAAACATGGCGTTATCGTTGCTATGCAACCAGCACTTCCGTTTTGGTAACTTCCTGAGATCTGGTTGTCCTTCATGTTTATGTACAGTGTATTATCTGTAAACATAATGCAATAAAAGCAAATTTCACTGTGGGATTGCTTACGACTGTTTTATTTGGTAAGTATTATCAACACGATTTGATTGGTTTATATGCTTTTAACATTGACACGTTTTGATTGATTTATCTAGCGTGAGTTATTAAAACGATTGCTTCCCCGTGGTTTTACATGATACTATCACTGTTTAAATCAGTAAAAGTATCAGATAAATTATCATTTTGATAAACCAGCTGCTGCTTTTAGCATCAGTTTTCCTGTAGGGCTTCTCAAGAATCGTAGTCTATCGTGTAGATGCGACAAAACCGATTTGACAAGAACAAACTAAACGGAAGAAAACGGAAGTAACGACGACATGTCAATGTCTAATCAATTAATCAGGGACGTCATATTAGGGCAAACTGTCTTTGTATTACATGAAAACTTGGGCCTCCACACGGTTTCAAGTTTGTACTTTTGTTTTTTATTGACAAACATTTTAGTCTAAAAGGTCGTTTCAACGCATGAATGAAAATAATTACTGTAAAACCTCTCTATTACGACCACTAAATTATGTTAATTATTAGGGTGTTTACGATAGGTGACCGCTTAAAGCAAGGTGGCAGTGAAACAGAAAGCTCCTTAGGAGCTTTCTGTTTCACTGTTACCTTGCTTTAAGCTTTCACCTCTCTATTATCCAATCAATTAGCCTTCGTTTTAGTGGTCGTAATAGCGAGGTTTTACTGTACTGTATTTTTAAGTGAACGATCGAAATTAATTCACGCATTAGTGAAACATCAGACTCTTATATATCGCCACTCGTGATGTTCACTGAATGAGTTAACTTATTTTTTTATCTCACATGTACTCTGAAAATACAGTAATACTCTATTTAATTGATTTATTCTAAAGCAACATTCAATGCATTAAATATGTTCTTCCAAATTTCCGTCTGTAAGTTTACATAATGTACGCTATCATCATATCTAATATAGCATATTTATTAGATCATGTGTAGCAATAAAGTGTTTAAAACACTGAAACTATTATACAGTTTAATACATGGTACATTTCTGGTTTTGTGGTTGTCAGAATAAAGGCGCATCTTGCCAGAAGGTCGCCGGACTGGACATGGTCTAGTCATGGGGTATGGGGTAAACAAACAGGACAGTCTACGAAAAATGTACCTGTATATTTACACAAAAAATGAATAAATTGAGACCTAAGAAATTTCAAATTTCACTACTCATCTTTCCTCCAACGTAGAGGTATACGTTTTTCAATGAACCCGGCTGTAGTGTACTCACCACTAACATTGAAGTAGTAGGCCTGAGGTTGTCCTGTCAGTGTGTTCTGTACGACCTCATACTGGGCAGAGCTGGGGTACGGGTTGGTAAGACTGGAGTAGACATTAACGCCACCACAGGACACATTCGTCTGAAAAATAGGACGTTAGGTCTTTATTCCTGACCTAGTTAATGCATCAGAGTTTCGATAAAACAAACTCGCTTAAATATACCCCTATTTCAAAGTATAGATATAGCTATTTATAAGCTATTTCTAAAATAAAACAAAACAGACCAGTTCGATAAAGTAGTAGAATGATAAATTTCCCCTCCCCCTAAATAAAATTAAACCCTTATAAATATCCTTTCAAACTGTTGATTACATGTATAATGCTATGTACCATAAATAACCAAGACTACCTTAAACGTCTAAACTGATATCATTGTTGATCATTATTGCAGGGCTGCCATTTCTCCGGATTTTTCCTAAATCTCCGGATTTTTTCCAAGAATATGGTAGCTTAAATGAGGCTGAAAGTAAAGCAGAATGCGCCCTAAGGCGCATTCTGCTTTACTTACAGCCTGCTTTAAGTAGTCGCATGTCAACAAAACAAGAAACAGGCTATGGGGTAAAGGTACGAATCGTAAAAACGCACTTGAAAAATGCAAATTTGGAAATCTTAGGATTTTTCATGTCAATTTATGGCAGCCCTGTTATTGCTAAACTAAAACTGCAAAGTGGCTTATATATGATAGATTAAATTCACTAAGTTTTGAGATGTGTTGGTTGCATGGCGGATGTGTCAATGGTTAATTAATTAGCAGATCATAGCTGCAAGGAATGTGCTATGTGCTTTATGAAAGATTCAAAGCAAATTTCACTTCGATATTTGCTGAATCTATAAAGTAGCTTTTTGAACATCAGTCAGAGAATAGCTATTGTAACGCGCTTCGTAACAAAAGAAGTGTATACAAGGACAATTTCTGTACAAACACTCTCACCTGCACGGTAACGCCATTGTGTCCAGTAAGTACAGCCAATGGCGGACACTTTCCGATCTCACAGCTAAATGTATTGTTGATATACAGAGGGGCTGTGGAAGAAATGCGAGAATAGCTAAGTCACTTAATAGAAGGTTACTGTTTGGGCGCTTAAGGAAAATGGCTATCTAAAACAAGATTAACCCTTAGCCCGCCAAATAAATTGTCGTCTGCTATATTTCTCGTCTGCTTCAAGTTTCAAAGTGCTTCAAAGTTGCTCAAAGTTGCTGAAAATGTTGTCCGAGTGTCAAACAGCTTGGACCCGGATGAGACGCCGAGTTACTCGGCGTCTCGTCCGGATCCAAGCTGTTTGCATATGGAGCTATAGTCGTGACTGGCAGGCTAAGGGTTAAAGTTGGAAACAGAAATGCAGACACTACATGTTGCTTGCTTTCATTGTTCTTTTAACTTTGACCCTTTACTATACCTTACCACGAGTACAATGGTTGTTGCAAACAGTTTGAATCGTGATCAGACTCCCCTTAATGCGGCGTCTATTCAGAATGCAAACTGTTGACACCCATTGCAATATCTCTTAACCCTTAGCCCGCCAAATAAATTATCGTCTGCTATATTTCTCGTCTGCTTCAAGTTTCAAAGTGCTTCAAAGTTGCTCAAAATTGCTGAAAACGTTGTCCGAGTGTCAAACAGCTTGGATCCGGATGAGACGCCGAGTTACTCGGCGTCTCATCCGGATCCAAGCTGTTTGCATATGATCTATAGTCGTGAGTGGCAGGCTAAGGGTTAAGTTAAAATATGTAAAATTAAGATTACCTCGTATAGAAACAAAATCAGCCTACAATAATAATTAAAAATGGATGACGTTATGGCAGTGAACAGGTTAAATAATATTGCATACAATAACTTCCAGGTGATAGCTTAGCAGTTTGTCCAGCTACTAGTTGGTCATTTTACACTAGCTTAATTATAAACCCAATCGAAGGAATAACAGTTACATGTTTGAACCAATGTCCGTACAAATATAGACAGTTGGATATTGTGGTAATATAAAAATGTTTCAACGTGAAATAACTAACCAATTCACTGCCAAGGCCAACAACACTAACATTTGGAAACGGGCTAGATCCAGGGCTGCCATAAGTTGACATAAAAAATCCTAGGAATTCCAAAGTTGAATCTTTCATGTGCGATTTTACGAATCGTACCTTTACCCCATAGCTTTTTTCTTGTTTTGTTGACATGCGACCGCTTAAAGCAGGCTGTAAGTAAAGCAGAATGCGCCTTAGGGCGCATTCTGCTTTACTTTCAGCCTGCTTTAAGCTACCATGTACTGGGAAAAAATCCGGAGATTTAGGAAAAATCCGGAGAAATGGCAGCCCTGTAGATCCTGGTCCAAACTGTTTGACACTGATTTCAATGAATTTGTAGTAAAACAATCGTATAAATCTGGTTTGTATAGACTATGCATAAAAGCAGACAAATGGTAATATGGAAGGATTGACCTACCAATGCACGTGGCCTTCTGAATTTCTTCTTTCATGAACCTGATTTCCTGATAGCTGCTGGTCTGTTAATAAATTGAAACATCGTTAAATATTGGTTTAACCCATTACCCGAAAAATACGCATAATAAAACATTAATTCATTTATCCATTGATGTAACATAATTCTATTTTATAAGTCGTAAATAATTATGCAACACATTTTTTCTAAATGCTAGCAGGTGGTACCTTAATGCGCATTTTGCTTTACTTTCAACAATGTTTTAAATGGTCACCTTTTCTTAAAACAATGTAAAGGGTTAATGGACTGAACCTTTAACTCTTTCGCTGAAAACAAAATACGGTTTCAGTAACATTTGTAGGGTTTAAAGTTGGACACAGTGTGTTTGACCTTTATTTTTTTTTTCTAAAAAACTCCTAATGGGATAAATACTTATACGAGTTTGGTTCTAGCACGTACTTAATCTTTGTTTTAAATCAGCATGCCAAATAATACACATGCCATTTTTTTGTGGACGATATTATGAAAGTGAAATAGTTCAAACGCTTGTTTTTCCTAATAATAATACCTGGTAAGTGCTTGTGTAGGATGGGTTTTGAACTATTTTGTGTTGACCGATTTCCTATCTGGTTAGTGTGTGTGTATGTGTTGGATGGTTTTAAAGCTACATGTATATTGTGTTGACCGAACTCCTATCTGGTAGATGTGTGTGTATGTGTAGGGTGCTTTTGAGGCAATATTGCGTTGACCGATTTCCTACCTGGTAAGTGTGTGTATGACTGTTTTGTGGCTAAATTGTGTATACATATATCCTACCTGATAAGTGTGCGTGCAGGATGGATTGGAAGCCATGTTATGTAGCTCAGTCGTTTTTACATGACTGCCGACGCCGACGGAGAACGTCACTATGGAGTCAGCGTGGGCTTTCAGCGCAGCTTCTCTGGTACTGATTGGGTCATCCGAGTCTCCGTCCGTGATCACGATCATCACCTGGTGATAGATTATGATAGCATTTTGATTATACAGCGCTCCCTAGCTCTCTACAACGACACCAAATGTGAGACAACAAATATGTGCGTTGTTCGGAGGGATTTTTAATAGGGAGGGAACTTGGTTAACATTTGAAAACAGCTCGAATCCAGATCAGACGCCGCGTGACGCGGCGTCTGATCTCGATTCAAGCTGTTTGTCATTTGTCATTATGTTTTTTCTGTCAAAATGTCATTTATATAAGAAAAACAGCAGGCAACAATTTTAGGTAGATGTGATGCATCAGTGCAAGCATAAAACATAATTTACGTGGGAACAGCGGTGAATGTCGTTTTTTGGAGGGAGTCGTTGTTCGGAGGGCCATTGTAGAGAAGGAACGCTGTGATAAACATTGTTATTAAAAGACACTTCGGCTGACCCAACGACAAACCAGGTTTCAATGTGTTTGCCTCTTACATGAAAATACATAGTCTGAATGTTAAAAAACAGTAATTGCTACATTGTATTTAGTTTTAACTTTAACTTTTTTACATCGATTATGAAACACGTTCTAATCACTGAGACAGATCACGTTCGATGGCATATATCACCATTTCTATAGGAGGTAACCGGAATACCCAGGAAAACCCCATTTGTTCGGACGGGCGACTAATGTACCCTCTCAAATACTGCCTCCACTCGGGACCGATAGTATACAATGTACTATCAATAGAATCTATGCTATAACATAGATATTAAAACTTTGTAATCTTAGCGCCAAAATAAGTTAACATGTCTGCCAAAACGGGGATCAGCTTATTTCTATAATCATCATATTTAACCATTTAACCCTGGATTTGCATCGGACTCTCCCTGTATACTTGTTTGAAGTTTTGTAGATATACAAGGGTGATATAAGGACACTGCAGTATGCGTCTGTACAGCAACTTATTCCATATGATAAAGCAATCAGTGCAGACCCTGTTTGCCAATGTCCACGTTAGTAGATACTAGGTTTGAATGGGTTAAAACGTCAGAGATATGGCCGAAATATTTTCCCTGGTATTTTGCAATAAAACGTAAAAAATGACTATACATGTATACGAGCGTATTCTATAAGTTTCAGACAGTTTGAAGTACGAAAAGACACACAGTCGCTCAGTGTCTGTTATGGCACAAGGCATTCAAAGAGTAAGAACGTCTGTTATTGGAACAGAATCCCATTTCACCGCAGTACAACTACAGTAGAAACTCGATACTTCGAACTCGCTTAAATCGAACTAACCAGTATTGCATAAGTTTAATTTCGATAACTCAATTTCGCTTAAGTCAAACATCCCCTTATTTCAAAGTTAAAACGTGGCTAAGCCACGTTTTAACTTTGAAATATGGGTATGTTCGAACTAACGCGAGTTCGAAGTATCGAGTTTGTATTTGCACTCGTACAAAGCTCTCTGCCATGTTTTTGTCCTCTGTCCAGTCCTTGAGCTGAGTCGCCATTGATGATCCAAGACTATATATGAATATATATCGTTTGTCTCTCCCCTGTCCTTTAATTGCTTACCTGGCCTTTATTCAATGACCTACTCTTTGTCCGTTTCGTCTCTTTGTGGCCCTTTGATTTGTATCCAAATGTCCTATGTCCGTTACTAATACCCCTTACCGCCCTGGTCATATTATCTCTTGCAAACTGCCTCGTGCTCTTTGTCTTCCCATGTCATTTTTATTTCAATATCCCCCACTGCTCTTTGACCGACCCTGTTGGTTCTCCTCCCCGTCTCCCGGTCAGTTTGAAATGCTCCATATACGCCCGCTGTTTATTGATTATCTTACCTTGACGACGTTGTTTCTAGCCCCAAAGCTGGGACTGTAGACGTAGTCGACTGCCTTGTTTATGGCCAGACCTGTCTGTGTCGCCCCGGGAGTGTACGTGGTACTGTCTATGGCGTTGTTCAATGAAGTTTTGTCTCTGAAACAATATTGATTATTTTTGATACGGACCTTGGGAAAATGACTTTGATTGACCAAGCTTTACAATATCTAAGGAGTTCGATATCATGATAATGACGAGGCTAGTGGGTGTCAACCACTGTTGACTCCTGGCCAGACGACACCTCTCTTGCGTAGCTACTGGCCTTGGTAACTTCCAAATGCAATAAGTATGGGGTTTTCACGACACGGTTCATTTTATAGTGTCAATACTCTGCCAGTGGGAAAGACAGTGTACATGACCATTTAAAGATAACACAAACGTAATGTAGTAGAATGCAGCAAATAGTAATTTCTTGAAAAATCTATTTTAACCAATTCTACACCATAAATAATCATTTGTATGCCTTTGAAGTAGATCCTGAATAAAATCTATCTTTCTATTTCGTGATACAGTCATTGATATTTAGCATAAGAAATACTTTCTATATCCTAGCACATGGTAGCTTAAAGTCGCCATCCTCTTCAAAAATAGAAACATCGTTTTGGTAGAGGGTTAATCTGGGTTCCTAACAGAATGAAGCCTAACACGAAGCCGTCACGAATATGCACCATAAGAAATGCTTTCCATATCCGAGCAGATGGTAGTATGAAGTAAGTTGAAAGTCAAGCAGAATGCGCCATTCTGATTTACTTTAATCTACTTTAAGTGTCCATCTGTCCACAAAACTAGAAACTTTCCATGTGGTTATGGGTTAAAGGGGATATAATTATGTCTTATCCGTTGTATGTTCGTCCTGATATCACATACCTGTGACTGTTCAGATAGAACTGTATGTTGGCTTGAGAGGAGTACACGACCAGTCCAACTTGGGCCTGTGACGGACTAATGTCGAAGCCATCAACCACCTGAAATCATTGTACAGTCCAACCTCGATAACTCGAAATCATTGGAGTCAAACCTCCACATAGTTCGTCAGTTGAAACTTGATACTTCGAGATCGATTTAGTTGACGAGCCACATGTTGACTTTTAAATAGCGAGTTCAAATTATCGAGATTCGACGGTTTCTGAGAATATGAATCACTATCGCAGCGTTACAACATATTTTAAAATATGTTAAGGCTGCTACTTCTCCGGATATTTCCAAAATGTTCGGACTTCTATCCTAGCAGATTGCAGCTTAAAACATTCTGCTTTATTTTTACCCTGCTTTAAGTAAAAGCCTTTGAAAAAATAGAAAATTTGGAAATCTAAGGATTTTTCATATCACGTTATGACAGCTATGATATATGCATGAGCTTCTGATAACTGGACGTATGCGAGCGTACCTATAAAATATCGAGTCTATTTTAACTTCTGAATGTCAGCAGTCAGACAACTTCTGACAAAAAATCTTTTTCAGTTCCTGATTTTCAAGAGCGGCGTAATTAAAATGGAAACCATAACCTTGTTGTTGTTTTTTTTTCACGAAAAAACATTTTTGAAAGGGGGATACATACAACTGTTTACCTCTTTCATGAAGAGTTTCGCTCTTTCAAAGTCGCTAGGTGTCAAGCTGGAGGACGAATCAATGACGAAGACCAAATCAACTCGCTGGTGCAGTGTGCATCCTGAAGAAATATTATTAACTTATTTTACCGACATAACAAACAGCTTTAACCAAGCCAGACGCCACGTAAATAATAATTGTACCCAGGCTAAGGCAGTGAGGGAAGTGAATGGGTGAACTCTTATCAGGCTAACGTCAAAACCGTGATTGCCTTCGCAAATAATTAAGGTCCATACGGGACACCAAGTAACTCGTAGTCTCATCATGATCTGGACAGATTGTTTGACACTCTTACTTTAACAGAAATGCTTTGAGAATTCTATTTTAAAAGGTGAGAAATAAAGTCAGACGACTCTTGTTTCGAGTTGATGGCGATCCGTCATCCATTTGTTTTGTTGTATGATATTAGTTGTTCTATTTGAACAGATTTTGTTTAGTGTGTATATGCTGGACTTGTATGTACAGTTGTTTGCATGCTTACAGACATATATCGCAACATCATAACTTTACAGGTTACTCATTCATGATGTACATTATTTGTTCACCTACGATGTATACACACTTGCACTATCACTCCTACACGAACTATATGCTTTACTTCTATCTTAATAATGGTATTCATGTGTCAGTTATAGTTCAAAATGTACCATCCTGCATCTAAAGCGAAACTTAGCTGTTTATTATGAAAGCGCATTTGGTTAATGCAGGTTGCTGCTTAGGACGGGATGGGAGTAGAGTGGAAAACTCCTAAGGGAACTATCGGCGTTGTTCCCGTCTCGGTTTGGGCAGTAGTCTGTCCTTGACCGTGTTGGATATAGATGAGTTTCATGTTGGACCGCTGATAAAAGGGTTAAATATACATGAATTTGAGTTGTCCCCCTTACACTGGAGACGTAGAAATCAGGTCTGTCAGCAGAACAGGTGTTTCTCCCGCACATTTCTCAAAGAATATTTGTGATTGAAAATTAACATAATATCCTTTTCATCATCGAATGTTACATGTACCATCTGACTTAATATCGCCGTCGTTTTTACTCTAACTCTATTCTAAAACTACCGTTTCAAGATTTCCAAAAGCAGTTAATTCGTTTCCGTTGTACGATTATCGAGGTCCTACTTAGACGCCGAGCTACTCGGAGCCTGATTAAGATCCCAATATAGTTTAAAAGTCGAGTACTATCGCCTTTAGACGTGAAAAGGTTGGTATGATTACGAATTATTTTGTATAGATGTTTAGGCACTGTTTCTATTTGATATCTATCTTGAAATTGGATGTCAGTTTTGGTGTTTGGTGAGGGAAGGAGTACTACTAAAAGACATCTGCTAAACTTTCGAAATGAGTTTTGAAACAGTTGATCAGCGAAATGTTAATACCCCTAATCTTATAGTCGCTGGGGTGAGTTATCACTATAACTCTGTAACTGTTGGTGTATGCTGTTAACATTATAATGACATTTGTTAAAAAGTTCTGATCACATTAATAGTCATCAAGACTGTTCATGTTTAAAGACATCATTCTCACCATCAACTCCTCACTTAAAGATATGGTTTTAAACATCAATTTTTTTTATCTATTGTACTTTTAATGCTGCTCATTGCTGGAGATGTAGAACCCAACCCAGGCCCAGATCTTAACTCCTCCACAAACTCTAGCTCTCTGTCAGTAACACATTTAAACATTCGCAGTTTAAGAAACAAAATGAATTTTATTGAAACATGTTTAGCAGATTTTGATATAATATGCCTGTCAGAAACGCATCTTTCTGTTGATATTAAAAATGACAATATAACATTAGATGACTATAATATGTTCCGACGTGACAGCACAAATCATTCAGGTGGGCTAGTCACATACATTTCAAGTGATCTCTTATCAAAACGACGAATTGATTTAGAGTCACCAACAATCCAAACCCTCTGGACTGAGATAAAGTATAAAGACAAAACTATTTTTATTTGCAACGTTTATCGCGCTCCTTCGTCGCTAGTTTCATTCTGGGATATTTTGAATACTTCAATTGAAAAAGCACTTGAACTCCAAGATACGGTAATAATAGTAGGCGATATAAACGAAAACCAAATGAATAATAATAATACTAAACTGAAACATATAGCCTTATTAAACAATCTTACCAATGTGATAACTTCTCCAACACGCATAACTTCTACGTCATCCTCACTAATTGATCCAATTTTAAAAACTAATAACTTGGAACCTTTCGATAGCGGTACATTTGACACACCACCGGAAATAAGTGACCATAAGGCAACTTTCGTCTATGTCAAATTTCCTTTCAATAAAACTTTAACATTTAAAAGAAAGGTTTGGTTATATAAAAGAGCTGACTATGACAAATTAAATTCGTTAATAGAAGTCGAAGACTGGAGTTTTATAGAACTACAGAATGTTAACAGAGCAACAGATCTCTTTACTGAAAAAATGTTAATGTTAATGAAGCAATGCATTCCATATAAAGAAGTAACAATTAGAAAAAACGACAAACCTTGGTATGATTCAGAAATAAGAAAATTTTCAAGAAAACGCGATAGACAAAAACGAATTGCAATAAAAATAAATAATACTTTACAATGGACTAAATACAAACAATTTCGAAATAAAGTAAGTAATCTTAAGAAACATGCAAAAGAACAATTCTATAGTAATCTTGAACACATAGTTCTTGACTCATCCCGTAACGACCAAAATAGCTATTGGAAACTTCTCCGTCAATTTATGAAATGCAACAAACCTCTTAATTCCATTCCTCCATTAAGCCTTGCACAACCTAATAATATACATACTTATGCAATCACAGACGACGAAAAAGCCAACCTACTAAACGAGTATTTTGCATCTATTTCAACTATTAATGACAGCCATGTCTCTCTTCCGCCCTTTCAGTCTCTAACAAATTCATTCATTGATGAAATTTTACTTCATGAGGATGAAATAGCAGATATAATACAATCTTTAAAATTAAATAAAGCAGTTGGCGAAGATGCGATAAGTCTTAGAGTATTAAAGAATACTAAAGATACAATAGTTAAACCCTTGTGTAAACTTTTTAATAAATCGTTATCGGATAAAATATTCCCTGACTCGTGGAAATCTGCAATTGTGATGCCATTATTTAAAAAGGGCGACTCTAATACTGTATCGAACTATAGACCTATATCACTTCTTAGTTGTATTGCTAAATTAATGGAAAGGGTAATGTATAAACACTTTTATAACCATTTGATCTCTAACAATCTTATTTATGCTAAACAATCAGGGTTTCTTAACGGCCATAGTACAGTTCATCAGTTAGTCGATATATACCATCAAATTGCATCATCATTAGATAATAGGATGAACACATGTATGGTATTCTGTGATATATCAAAAGCATTTGACCAAGTGTGGCACAAAGGCTTAATTTTCAAATTAAAACAAAATGGATTTAGTGGACCTGTTCTGTATTGGATCGAAAGTTATCTGTCTGGTCGTAAACAAAAAGTATTTGTAGGCTCTTCTATGTCAGAGGTTCGGTCAACAAATGCAGGTGTTCCTCAAGGATCTGTACTCGGTCCTCTGTTTTTCTCGTTTTCGTGAACGATATTGTCCACCAGCTATTAAGTTTATCTCGTCTGTTTGCTGACGATACATCGCTTGCATTTAGTTCACGTAATATTCATGATATAGAAGCCATAATGAATCAAGACCTCAGAATTGTATCTTCTTGGGCCAAACAATGGTTAGTTACGTTCAATCCGAACAAAACTGAAGCTCTCTTCTTTTCTCTTAGCTCTATTGAAAATCGACCCAATTTACTCTTTGATAATGTTCCTGTACAGTTCGTCAACGATCACAAGCACCTAGGTCTTACTTTAAGTGATAATGGAAAATGGCACACTCATATTGATACTCTAATCACTTCTGCTACTAAACTTCTAGGAATGATGAGGAGTATAAAATTCACTATAAGACGTAAATCACTTAATCAAATATATACTTCTTTTATACGGCCTATCCTTGAATACGCTTCAGTCGTTTGGGACGGTTGCACTGGTTACGAAAAAGACAAGCTTGAAAAAATACAACATGAAGCTGCCAGAATCGTCACTGGTTTAACGCGATCTTGTTCATTAGAAAATTTGTATATGGAAATAGGCTGGTTGTCATTAGCAGAAAGACGCAAATACCACAAACTTGTTTTAGTCCAAAAGGTAAAAGTAGGTCTTACACCTGGCTATTTCAATGATCTATTTCCACCTTCAGTTGAAACGTCAACAGATTATAATCTAAGAAATTCAGAAAATTTCAACGTGGTAAGCATACGAACAGAACTATTCTCTCAATCGTTCGTTCCGTCTGCAATATCTCTTTGGACTTCACTCCCTTTTGATATCAAAGATTCACATTCTCTGTCAGCGTTTAAAAACTATCTAAATAATGCCCTTTTCAAACCTTTTATTGTGCCCACTTACTATGGATCTGGTGAAAGAAAACTCGCTGTTATGCATGCCTGACTCCGAAATAACTGTAGCAATCTTAATCAAGACCTCTTTCAAAATCATCTAAGAGCTCAAGGAACCTGTGAATGTGGTTTTGAAAAGGAAGATGCTGAGCATTATTTCTTCCAATGTCATCTCTATGTAAACGCAAGACTCAGACTATTCCGATCAACCCACAAGTTTCATCCTCTAAACCTTCATTTACTTCTTGCAGGCTCTATTAATCTCAGTGACGACGAGAATCGACATATATTTTCCTCTGTTCAGATCTACATTAAGGATACGAACAGATTTGAGCCCTCCTAAGTTGGCGTAGCAAACCCCTTACCATTAAGACAGAACAATCATCTATCCACTCTTTCTTATTTCTCACTTCTTGTTTATTTTAGGAAATAACAAAATGATTATTCAGTTGTCTATATCTGGAACCTCTCATAACATTGTTTTGTTTTCTTTTTCAATGCTATTTTTGTTTTCATATTTATTGTCTTTCAACAAAATATAAAGTGTAAAGCAATTGTAGACAAACAAACGTCATAATAATGATGTAAACTTATTAGAAGGGGAGGGCTGTTACTAACGTTGTAAGAACTTGTAGCCCGACCCTTTTGCACATATATTTGTATGTAAGATACCATTATTTGTTAATTTGAATTGCTATATCAACCTCTGTACAAATATTGGGCAATAAAATATGTTTAAACTAAAAAAAATGGCGACATTGCAGTGATGGAAAACCGCTTACCCAAATCTAGAATCCCAGCAAGCTGAGAGAAGTTCGCTGCTGAACTGCCGACGTGGAAATTATTGGCCCAGAATTGGCCCTGCTCTTCCTTCTTCCAACTGACGCTATTCGGCGCACTCTTCAGCTGTGTGTACAGGGCGGCGGCAATGCCGGAATACAGCGGCTTTCGGAGGTCTGTCCACTGAACGGAGCTCCAGTCGATGCCCATCTTGTCCCGGATGATGTTGTAATGCATCTGTAGCGCGGGCTTGTTTTGAGTTTCAATGAATGCATCTCGGTCAATCTGAAACGAAAACCAGCACACAATCATATTGCCATTGACAGACCTGATGCCATGCTTACAGTCAATATACAGTATAACCTATGAAAAGCGGAAGTCACTTAAAACCGGAAATCTCTTAAAAACACTAAACAAACCTCAACGTCAACAACAACAGCAAAACAAATCCACCTACAACAACACTTCTGTTTAGTGGTTGAACTGTGCACCCGCCCACCCGGGCTCATAAATCGATACTTGTGTGGCCAAAATAACTAGCCACAAAAGTGAAAAATATTAACCTGGTCACCTATTTTTACATTAACCTGGCCATTTCTAATGACAGAAGCTGGCCTTTAGTCGGAATATGTTTAGGGATAGTTCTAGGTCATTCTATTCCAAAGTTAGAGCATTGACCTCGACCTTTGACCTAATTTATACGAAAATCTTCTTCGGTGTATCTTGTGATGATTGTATGTCGCGTTCCATCTTCAAATGTTGTGTATATATGTGTATACTACAGGTCTCAATACAATAATAAAATGCATTTAGTTTCAATAAACGCTGTAGGACGCATCTTTCATATGCTATGGCACAGTTCTTGTTTCTTAACTTAACACAATGTAAATCGGTCGATCATGATCCAACCTGTTTGCAAACAAGAAATATCTTTAAAAATGATATTCAGCGGAATGGGTGGTGGAATTCATGCTGTAGATGGGTGTGCAAAATTGTATGAAATTGGGGGTTTTCAAAGAATTGTAATATCTTGGACTGAAAAGCAAAAAATACACATTCAAGGATAACTATAACTCTGACTAAAAACTATAAATGTACAGAAATGCAAAACAATAATATAACCCATATCCTAGCTACTGGTAGGATATCCTCAGATTAAACTACTGTTCTATATATCAAACTTCATTCATGGGGAGTTTCTTGAAACAAACTATAACTAAATAAACTGTGCATGCCCTTACAGAACAACAGTACCTCACTCTTGTGAATAAATGATGAAACAACACAATTGTGTTTAACTCACTTGAGGCCATTTATTATATTGCTATCAATGTATGGTAAATTTGAACAAATA
The DNA here is from genome assembly GCA_922989275.2 of Gari tellinella. Lineage (NCBI taxonomy): Eukaryota > Metazoa > Mollusca > Bivalvia > Cardiida > Psammobiidae > Gari > Gari tellinella. Next base: position 13,064,053 of record OV277865.1, on the reverse strand, counting down.
GTTAACAATTAAAATAAATTGGTAGTAAACCATTATTTAACAAAACACCTAATCTGCTATCATATCTTAAAATAGAAGCATAATATAATCAGCTCAGTATTACACACTGCCTGTGTCTCTTAATCAGTGCATAAACCACAGCCAGGCTACAGTTACAGGGCTCCAGATAAGAGGGGAGTAAACAGAACAAATCTAACATTTTCTCACTCAATGCAGCACCAAACCCTATGGTGTTACCACTCATTTTTATCGTCTCGAAGAGACAATTCAAATGAGTAGAACACCATAGGGTTTAATGAACAAATAAAGTTTTTAAGTTTTGAAATAATTCTCTTATCTGGAGCCCTGGCTACTATCCAATCAGACAATTCAGTTTCAACAGGTGCTCTTAATTCTAAATGTCTGATCAAATATGATTGGTTGAAATGTTTGTCTAAATAAAAATGTAGGTCTAAATAGATAATAGTCAGCTCCGCTGAAAAAACATGGTACTCACAAAACTCTCTTTTATTCTACATTGAAATGTAAGCAGTTTTATGTGGCTGCGTGACTCAAGTCGGCCAATCTGCTACAGTTTAAAACTGAACGAACGCTTAGTTATTTGATATCAAGATGGGAATCTAAAATAGTTGAAATTATTATCTTGTGATCTATATAACTTGCAATCCGTTAGTTTTGACTATTTTGCAGTATTGTTCTGACATTGCCTAATCCGAGGGTAACATTTTTAATTATTACCTAATGCTCTATATAAGTTGTTATTCGTTATTTTTGACTGTTTTGCTGTATTGTTGTGACATTGCTTAATCCGGGGGAAATAGTTTTAACTATTGCCCTCTAGGACGAACTGTTTCCATGCGCGAAAAAGATGCGCAGAAGTTCTCAAATCAGTGTCATTGAGAAGTTTCCCCGTACCCGGAATTGCCGTACTGTAATGAAACAGTATTGAATAATTATCATTGATTGGTGTCTGGTGGAGGTTAAATACTTTATTTCATGCTTTATTATTATGTATAGCAATACTATAATCAATAATACGAGTTCATAATACACATCAAGTTTCGCCGCTATCCTTTATACAGAAAATATCACGGACCCGAACATTACAATAATGTGCGGATGTAAACATGCAAGCGCTTACAAGAAGACGCTGATCAGTCATCAGACGTCTGTCAAAAACTCAAAATGTATATTATTAGTTACACGGTATTTCGACACCCTGCCGGAATGCCGTGTAACGAATTTATGTCAAGTCTAGATCCAATATAAGAATTTTAAGAAAGACAACACACATAATCTGACAAAGTTTTACTCAATTGACCCTAAAAGTTGACACTTGAAATTGACATCATGCCACTGAAAACTCTCGCGCTACAAATTTATACAGTTAAACCTCGGTTTCTGGAACTCGCATAAATAGAATTTACCTGCATTTCTACAGAAAGGCCTAAATACCATAAACCCGCTTCTTTTTAAAACGCTTCTGTCGAAAATATCCGTATTTCAAGCTTAAAAGGTTACATAACGTGTACAGTCTATCAGAGTCCAAGAATTTATGATGACTGGAAATAATAAATCTTATTTCATTTGTATTTTGGCTCAGATTAATTCCTTTTGAAAATCTAGTTAGCCCTATATAAAGTATTAGGTAATAAAACAGTTATAATGTATTTCATGTGTGTTAGGGGAACAGTCAAAACTATTGTCCCTCGTTATCAGGGAAGACATTTCGAACTGTTGCCCGAGGCCTATCGGCCTCGGGCAACAGTTCGAAAGTCTTCCCTGATACCTCGGGCCAATAGTTTTGACTGTTCCCCAAACACACATATAATAACTGTATACTGTTGCCCGCTATGACGGACTGTTAACATGCGCGACAAAGATGCGTAGAAGTATTAATATCAGGTCATTGAGAAGTTTACCCGTACCCGGGCTTGCCGTACTGTAATGAAACAGTATACAGTTATTTCATGTGTGTTTGGGGAACAGTCAAAACTATTGGCCCGAGGTATCAGGGAAGACTTTCGAACTGTTGCCCGAGGCATGAAAGGCCGAGGGCAACAGTTCGAAATGTCTTCCCTGATAACGAGGGACAATAGTTTTGACTGTTCCCCTAACACACATGAAATAACTGTTTTATTACCTAATACTTTATATAGGGCTAACTAGATTTTCAAAAATAATTAATCCGAGCAAAAGTAGACTCTACAAATGAAATAAGATTTATTATTTCCAGTCATCCTATATTCTTGGATTCATTTCAGTCGAACAGTGGCTATGCCACCTTTTAAGCTTAAAATACGGACATGTTCGACAGAAGCGGTTTATAAAGAAGCGGGTTTATGGCATTTAGGCCTATCTGTAGATATGCAGGTAAATTCTACTTATGCGAGTTCCAGACATCGAAGTTTAACTGTATAAATTTGTGTACTCTAGCGCGAGAGTTTTCAGTGACATGATGTCAATTTCAAGTGTCAACTTTTAGGATCAATTGAGTACATGTAAAACTTTTGTCAGATTATGTTTTCTTTCTTATATTGGATCTAGACTGGAAATAAGTTCGTTACACGGCATTCCGACAGGGTGTCGAAATACCGTGTAACTAATAATATACATTTTGTTTTTTTGACAGACGTCTGATGACTGATCAGCGTCGTCTTGTAAGCGCTTGGATGTTTACATCCGCACATTATTGTAATGATTTTCTGTATAAAGGATAGCGACGAAACTTGATGTGTATTACATGTATGAACTCGTCTCATTGATTATAGCTATAAATAATGATAACGCATGAAATAAAGTATTTATTAATCCACCAGACACCAATCAATGATAATTATTCAATACTGTTTCATTACAGTACGGCAATTCCGGGTACGGGGAAACTTCTCAATGACACTGATTTTAGAACTTCTACGCATCTTTTTCGCGCATGGAAACAGTTCGTCCTAGAGGGCAATAGTCAAAACTATTTCCCCCGGATTAGGCAATGTCAGAACAACACAGTAAAACAGTCAAAAATAACGAATTACAAGTTATATAGAGCATTAGGTAATAATATTGAATAATAATCTTTGTTATTTATTGATGTTTGGTGGAGGTTTAATACATTATGCCATGCTTTATTATTATATATAACAATACTATAGTCAATGAGACGAGTTAGTTTCGCCGCTATCCTTTATACCGAAAATCAAAACGGACCTAAACATTACAATAATGTGCGGACTTAAAAGAAGAGGCTGATCAGTCATCAGACGACTGTCAAAAACTCAAAATGTATATAAAAATAATAATTTCCATTAGATTTAGGCTCAGAATAATTATTTTTGAAAATATAGTAAGCCCTTTATAGAGTATTAAGTAATAAAAACAGTTTTTATGTGTGTTTGGGAAACAGTCAAAACTATTGCCCATCGTTACCAGGGAAGACATTTCAAACTGTTGCCCTAGGCCTATCGACCTAGGGCAACACTTTGAAAGTCTTACCTGATACCTCGGGCCATTCGTTTTGACTGTTCCCCAAACACACAAGAAATAACTATATACTGTTTTCCTCGGACGAAATGCCTAAAAACTAAGATTCGAAAACAATATGCCAACGGCGCCATTATTTTAATATATAGAACGTTAATTCTAATTCAAATAGTTTGGAGTTTGGAGCTGGGTTATTTAGCGTCCGAACATGCTATAAAACTGTTTGCAACTCAGACTAAAATGAATAGTCAACACTTCCAAAAAGTACATGTATTATTGTTTCTCCATTTTATAGCATTGCGTAAGTGTTAAGTTTCTTTTGAAGGGCAAAGAAAGAACATCTCAGCTGTATATATATCAAGATTGATGGGTTTAAGCTATCAGATTTTATCATATTTAGGTGACATTTTTCAGACACTGAAGTATCCCTTAACTGACAACAGTAAATTTAGATAACAATGTTGCTCCGATGCCGTGTTATCTCAAATATGAATTGTTTGATAAATTGGGACAAATGCTAAATGCCACATGATTCGACTTGTTAAATATTAGAAAACAGTTTGGATCCAAATTGTTTGCCACTCATATTCCACTTTTCTTCTATTAAAAATATATAAACTATGTTTTTCACAGATGATATATAATTTCTTATTATTATTTGAAACAGACGAACATTTAGCATGATAACGGTCAGATGTGTAGTTTATCATAGACATGACATGTATTACGAATTAAATGAGTACACTTCTATTCAATACAAAATAAAAAGTATTTTCCCAAATGCCGTTTGCTTTAACAACCCCCCCCCCCCCCCCGTAGTCTGTTTTTAATTTTTAAGACAGGTAACCCTTTAAAGCAGTTGGAAATAAATCAGAATGCGCATTCAACTTTACTTCCAGTTTGCTGTGGGAAATAAGTATATATATATGAATGTATAAAATGGATATTTTTCGGTGGAGCAATAAATTAAATACGTAAAAAGGTGTTACAATTATGTAGTTTAGTACTTACTAGGTTTGCATTTTTGTAAACATAAAAAAGAATAATAAAATTCATGAAAAAAGTCATTATATACACTTTTGCTGTAATCGTAAAAGATAGTTAGATGGATGGATAGATGGGTGGACGGACGGACGGACAGACAAACAGACATATAGGTATTTACCTTAGATGTACGTCAACAGGAAGTGACAACGTCGATATCATGACAACAACGTCATGACGTCATAGAACAATATTATTGCGCCTGATGATATGGTGAAACGCGTCGCGCATTGTTTGAAGAAATAAAATTGTGTTTTAAAGCCTAATACATCATCTATTTTTTTAAATCATAGAGATAGATATATAGACAGACTGACAGACAGACGGACGGACGGACGAACGGACAGACATACATACAGATGGACAGATAGATAAATAGACGAATGTGGATGGATGGATGAATGATTGGTCGGACGGACGGACATACAGTTTATGAATGGTACAATTATTAGAACATAGCAAAACAGAATCATGATAAACGTACCAGGCCATGTCAAACACGATATACGATATGGATAAACAAAAATTATAGTAAAAAGTATTCTCTCATGTCTGCAATATTGCCATGTTTGCTTTGTTTTCTATGCTTATTAAGTGATCATACCTTTTGTAGAACTTAGGTTAATGGTCAATGGCAAACCACATAACAAATAAAATAATTAACATAAATTAAGGGTCAAATATTTGTCTGCTCCCGGCGCAGCCTGATTTTTCTTGAAATAATCCCATGCCAGTTGAAAAAAAAACACACTTTCAGCAACACTAGTTGATCTAACACCCTTAGTTAAATGCATTTATAAACCTTCATACTGAGGGTACAGCGATATTTTCCCCGTCAAAATCGTTGTACAACAAAAACTGATATACACTGCCTGCGGTTTGGAGTAATGTCAGACGCCGGGTCAGGTTTCAAATAGTATGATACTAAGAAAAGATCAATTTTATGCAATGTTTAACCTGTAACTTTCTGGGTTTTATTGCATTTTGCTTGCGTTGAATCTGCACATTCATCTAAAACTAACGAGATTAATTAAATACGTAAAACGCTAATATTCTCATACCTGCCAGATGCCACCATAGTATCCAGGCCGAAAGGTGTCTGGGGCCGAACCATCTTGAGATTCAACGTACGCAAGACGCCGTAAAAACCGTTTGTCATCTGCAAACAGACATGACTCGCGAATTATATTGACCACCGCCTCAACAACATCCGGTCCGAAAGCATTCGGCTGCCGAGTGAGATCTGCAGCGTAACACGAACAACTGATGCCAGCCAAGATGGCTGCAAAGACAATATTCATTGCTACGATGTTGCGTTGTTGGATGCGGGTGTCGAAATGATTTTTGCAAACGGGTATTCGACACCAGCTGATATATGCTCTAAAACTTCCTCCTTGATAAGAGTATTTGGAAGCCAAGGAGTTTGTAGATAAAAGACGGGCTCCTGAGATAAGCTTTGCTGACGTTTAAGAAAAAATACAGCCTATCCATCGCTTTCATAAATCATTTGACATATTTGAAACATTGCAAAAATTGCCTTTTGCAGTGGTTTTTATAAGATGTAGTTCTTGCAGACTACGAGGAACTGGAAATATGCTTGCTTTAGTTATTATAGTTTTGCTCAAAGCGTGCTTGATAATGCCTGTTTTACAACAGTTTATGTCTTAAACAGAACAGAAATAATGACATCATTGTAAACAGTTTCTGTATTTTTATTATTGTCCTTCTGCATTTAGCTGACACCTTCTTCAGCTTAAACATATTTTATTCCATAATCAACTACATGTTATACATAAGAGTATTGTTTAACACTATTGGAATATGATTGGATCGGAAGTAACGCAGGTTAATACCCTTTCCTTGTACATGTATTATGTCTTCTTTACAACACATCAAATTTAATGGCAGTATGAAATAAACGTGATCATCAAAATATGTGTCATATACATGTATCGTCTAATAGTAGTAGTATAACCTAGCCTTATTTATAAATCAACCCTTGTTTATTTTCTTCTGTAGATAGACTTTTAACCAATTGAACCGTAGGGACGCGTATATGTGTCTTTTACAGAGAAGGCACACGTGGAAAGAACACTTGTCCTATGCCTACGGTGTTGACCAATATAAGGGGCTCCTACATGGGCCCTCCGAACAGGGTTTGCACTGTTTGTCTCTAGTCACATATTACAGGGTAGAAGGCGTTATTCTTTCCCTGTTAACGTATCTATGCTAAAACTATTATTTCCATTGAAACTATTTGGGTCCAGATCTGACGACGCCGAGTAACTCGGCGTCTGACCAGGCTTCAGATTGTTTGCCACTCAGAGTAAAATAAACATTCCTTATCTTCAAAAAGGTGTCATTTCGTACATTTCAGTGCAATGCGTTTGCTTTTGGCTTTCGTTAAAACAATGAAGAATAGTTTGTCTTCTCCAGGGCTGCCATTAGTTGATCTCGAAAATTCCTAGGATTTCGCTATTTTTCTATTTTTCAAGCGCAATTACGTAAAGCAGGTTGAAAGTAAAGTAGAATGCGTCTTTAAGCGCATTCTGCTTTACTTTCAGTCTGTTTTAAGCTATCATCTGCTAGGATAAAAATTGAAAATTTTCGGAAAAATCCGTAGAAATGGCAGCTCTGCTTCTCCACTACATTAATGAGTTAACAGGGGATTGATTGTATGGGTAACTTCCTCCTTGATTGGTGAAGGGGTCATACCACGAAATAACTAATCTTTTATTGACATGCTATCTTTGCGACCGTTGTAACCCTTACAGAAAGGTTTCAACTTGAAAATGCCCATATCTTTCATTTTGAAGGGTCCTTGTAGGGCATGTAAAGAATTGCTAGTGATAATGTAACAAGTAATTTGGTGCAAAGCGTATTTTTAGGAAAGCATACACTTGCTGAGTGTAATAAACCCTTTGACCACCAAAGTCGCCTAAAGTCGACTTTGCAAACAATTTGGACGTCGCATAACTGGGTCCCGTTTCATAAAACTTCGTACGATCAATGTTGTCGTAAGTCAGATAATAAAAGTTTCAATTATTATTTATTTCTCTATCTAATCCTGTTTATTTATTTCTCTATCTAATCCTGTTTTGTGACATTTCTTTGGAATCGTCTTTTCAAGACGATTCCAAAGAGATGTCACAAGACAGGATGAAAAAGACGATTCCAAAGAGATGTCACAAGACAGGATTAGATAGAGAAATCAGAAATTAAATGTATTTTAAAGATTTGACTTACGACAACATTTGTCTTAAGAAGTTTTATGAAACGGGCCCCTGGATCCAAACTGTTTGACACTCGTATCGAGATTTCGTTAGTAATACTACATTTATTTTAACTTGCAGACACCAGTTTTGAAGGAGCCGACATTATGGCGGTGCAGGAGTAGAACTTCACGATTAATTTGATGGTGAGGTGAAGGGCTAACTGATTGTATGAACATAATCTGAAGTTTCGTTTTTGCACAAGACTGTGACGTGTTGGCAAAACTTAACTAGAACGCCCATTAGTCACCTATTCATAATATCTGGAATGGGGAAGACGTTATTATGTCTCAACACGTTTAAGCTAAAATCAAAGGGGTCCATTACAAACAGTTTGGAGCCATAACAGACGCCAAGTAACTCTGATCATTTCAGGTTCAAAACTGTTTGCCATTCAACTTTAAACAAAATCGCAAACATAAACAAGTATATGGCACTTTCTACTTTTACTTGTATTGCGTTTGTGTTGAGTTCTGTTTTTAACGAGAAATGATAGTCCGTTACGTCACTAGCTACAATTGGAGATAGGTCCATTATCCGGATTGATGGTAAAATAGTATCTTTTGCGTGGCGACCATTGACAATACTTGTTCAACAGCCACGGGTTCACGCTTGATAATATCTATTTTTATTTCGCAAATTTAAACTTTAGTAATACGAGGGGTGTTTCATAATTAATGCAACTCCATTAATAACTTCGATATAATAATTGTAATATGCATGTGTGATATATCGTTGGAAAGGGCAATTCCTCACCTACACGATGATATAATGCACGATATCACATTACGGGATAAATTACTTATCTAAATGACCCCTTCTCAAGGGCACTAGAACATAGCACTTTTCAGACATTACTTATTGACTTAATAAGTATAGGTTAGACCATGGTTGCAAGCGAATAAACGATATAGTTCGAGGGGGCGTAGCCCCCGAGAACTATGTCGTTTATTCGCGCGCAACCATGGTCTAACCTATTTAGCACTGGATTGGGCTCGAGGAAAACAAGAGGACCCTTCGTTTCTGCTTTTTGTTTTAGACGAAAAAGTCATTTTATTTGTAATATTTTACTTAAATTGAAAGGTTATTTCAATGTGTAGTTTGAGACATTAAGCATGCTTAAACACCAACATAGATAATCGCTTATTGAAGCTCTATATGTAAGCACAATTCATTATTAATTGCCTTTAAAGTTTAGGTCTCACTGTACATAATATGACGTCATCAAGCGAGTGCAGTTCAGAGGATTGCTAGGGTTGTGACGTCAGATTGCCTTGAGATGACGGAAGTTTGGAATAAGTGAACAGTGTGTTAGTTATTTCATGGTTTTGTAAAATAAACGATATATTCACAGGCTTTTGAGGCATCTGATTGGCCGAGAGCTCCAAGCCATGTGCTAACATTATTTAAAGTAAAATTTCTATACTTTGATTTTAAAATATATCAGTTTATGTCTGAATATTAATATAAATAAGATTTCGTTACAATTAAAAGCCTCAGCTGTTTTAAATCTCAATTTTGAAAAAATAAAATTTCTCATTTTGCTAATGTAAAAAGTTGACATGAATTTTCGAACGCTATGAAATTTTTCTAGATTCGTATATCTATACTTTGATTTTAAAACATGAGCATCTATTTCAATTGCTTCAATTATAGCCTGGTTTGATATAACAAAATGTGTTCTAGGTTTCAACAAAACATTTTGAACATAGCAGTAGTGCCATTTTTTATGATATTTTCAGTAAGAGTTCAATATTACCAATATTTTTGTCATTTTGTATAATAATTCAATATTCTTTGTTTTCATTACATTTGGTTAGCTGTGATTGGCTGTAATTTTTGTTTCATAACTCCATGAAAAAAATAAAATTCAGGCCACGCCTTGTCAGGACTACTTTCCCTTAGTCCAACTGCTCTTCACAAGCGCTGCATGAAGCATGATTCCAAATGACGTCATTGACGTCGACGTAACTACATAACAACGTCGCGTTTTGGCGGAAAATATATATGTCGGAGGGACTAGATCTACAACCTACGTTTTAAAAGCGTTAAAGTAGAACATTCGTGTCAGATTCTCTATTTAACTACTTTCTTAAATTCAGATGTGATATTAAATTATAAGGAAGCGGTTTCATACAAAAGTGTGACCAGGGTTTTTTTCATACCTCCATGAATACAATAAATATTACGAATTATTCCTTAAATAATATAATTTTTAATAGCGTAATGTGTGTATAATTGTCTGAAGTAATTTGACCGAAAGTTTCATAAAATTATTTCAAATAATAAAGCCGTTATGGTAATTATAGTATCAAAATTTGTTCGAAACATTACCTCAAAAATACACAAAAACGGTCCAGTGCCCTTGACTTTGGGTCATTTGGGCTCGTGATGTGAATTACCTAGTCATGTGATCTTACTGTGCATTATAACATTGTGTAGGCGAAGAATGGTTCTTTTGAATGATATATCACGCATGCATTTTGCACTAATATTATTAAAGTTATTGATTTAGTTGCATTAATTATGAAACACCCCTCGTATTTAACTAAATACATTTTGAATGTTTTTGAATTTTCGTCTGATCAGGAACCAAAATGTTTGCAAATAACTATTGGTAAGGCAGTGAAAGGTTAATGGCAGAGGCATGTAGTCTAACCTATTTAGCACTGGCTTGGGCTCGAGGAAAACAAGAAGATCCTTTGTTTCTGCTTTTTGTTTGAAACGAAAAAGTCATTTTATTTGTAATATTTTACTTAAATTGAAAGGTTATTTCAATGTGTAGTTTGAGACATTAAGCATGCTTTAAGGGTGTATCGATGTCATAAGCCAATTTTTCAAAGTATCAAACTTTTTTTCTAACATTGTTTTTTTGGAAGAGCTGTTTATGATGAATGAAAAAATGAAAACCAAAATATATGGTGGTGTCCTTGTTTTTGAGCTACAGCGATTTGAAAAAAGTATGTCAAATTTGGATTTTTTTTCTTCAAATTTTACCCATTCAGAGTACAAGCTTCAGTAAAATCTATTTCAAAACAAAACAAAAATGGTAATTTGGGTTTTCTTTATTGATTTCATGTCTATGGTGGGATTTTCACATATATAAACCAAAGTTAGACAAAGCAGGCACCAGGTTTGAACAATATGGATCCTTGAATATCAAAAATATGCTTTATATAGGGCATGATTTTATTAGATTTTTTATTTTATGAAAATTAAGTAAAAAAGTTTGAAAATGAAATACATGTAGTTCTAGTATTAAACTTTTTCTTATATTCTACCAGATGAAAGCCCATGCTAAGGCAGTTCCAAATATGAAAAGAAATTGAAAGGTCAGTGTTGAACATTTTGAGTTATTAAAGTAAAAAGAGTTATCTCCCCTTACAAAATTGACAAAAAGTACCATATCGATGATATTTAGAGCTTTATAAATTTCACATTTGGTGCCTTTTTTTTCTTTAATTAGTTTTTGTATGAAGAAATACTACCATAGATAGGAAATAAATAACACAAAACCAAATTATCATATTTGTTTTCATTTAAAATGGATTTTATTGAAGCGGGCTGTTTGAAAAGGACAAAATAAGAGGAAGTGGGTGGGGTAAATTTTACATGGCCGTACAGCCAACTGTTGTTCACCAAAATGTACACTTCTTCTATTTTTTCATTCATCTTAAATAGCTCTTCAATACAAAACCATCATAGAGTGTTTCATATACTTTGAAAATTTACCAAATTTATGACATTGATACACCCTTAACACCAAAATAAATAACGCTTATTGAAGCTCAATATATAAGCACAATTCATTATTAATTGCCTTGAAAGTACATAATATGACGTCATCAAGCGTGTGCAGTTCCCCTCTGATGTCAGCTGTTTAGTAAAGACAATCTAGACATGCATATCCTGGTTTTCTACATCTACAGCTGAAGCAATGCATATATCTAGGCCCAGAGGGATGGGGTAGATCTATATCTATTATTGATACTGTGGAAGTGTCGTATTGCTTTAGTTTAAACCCTTGATCTGGTGTCTAGGCCGATTATTTATCTTTAAGCCTACATTGCAGGCAAAAGGTTTTCGCGGTGGCTCGCTAAGTGAACAGTGTGTTAGTTATTTCATGGTTTTGTTCAATTAAACGATATATTCACAGGTTTGTGAGGCATCTGATTGGCCTAGAGCTCTAAGCCATGTGCTAAATGTCAGTTATTCTATCAAATTGTGTCAATTATTATTGCATGAGTAAGATTTGAATAAATTATATGTTAGTCGTGAAAATGTAGATTTGCTTTACAACTGTATTGTTAAATGTACAATTTTTGCGTCCGAAGCTTACCTATCTTACTAATGTTATCGTTCTTACTTAAAACCTTACTGGAGGAAATCTTTGAAACACATCCATGCCCTGGAGAGGCTTAAGCGGAGTGAGTGGTAAATCCCCGTTCTCACTGTCTTGGTGATGTCCCCGGTACGTCTTGGTGGAGATAGTTGTTGAACCGGGGTGAACCGGTTCTTTATGAAAGAGTAAATTGAGTTCTCGTATTCCCGATGTCTCCCCCGGTGGGGCGTCGGTATTTGGTAGCGTGGTTCAAGATCTCCCCTTTTCTCTTTTCTTCTCTCGCTTTCTCTCAATAAATTATTAAACTAAAATGGACTCTCTCGTGCGGCAAATAAATAAAAAGAAAAGGCTTAATCAAATTTCATGTGATGCTTTATTTATCTCCTACTCAATAATAAAACCTTAAGTCACTAGACTTCTTCTATTTTTAAATAATTCTATTCTAAATAATAAGGCAATAAGGTACCGCACCTTTGAAATTGAATTTTGAGAGTCCTCGCTCTGTCTGCGGGCGAACTATTTATGCAGAAAGAAAGGTCACGTGTGAGCACCAAATTTCTGGTGTGCTCTCCAGAATCTTGGTGCGAAATAACGTTAAAAGCGCACCAAAAATCTGGTGAACATAAAGCACACAAGAATCGGTGCAATGACGTCGCTGTGTACAAAAAAATGTGTGCGCAAAGACGCTGGCACTGCACGGACCTAAAATGACTGAAAAAGTACCAAATCCTGTTTCTAAAAAATACAAGAATGTTATGAACATGAGGGGAAATCTATTTAAAAGGGACAATCGCTGTTATAATATAAAATAAATTATTATTCAAAGAGCTTTTTGTGGATTGAAGTCTTGCCGCTACTGTACCAAGTACATGTAACAAAGGCTAACAACCCACAATGCATCACTTCAGTATAAACCAAGATGGCATCGGAGCACTATCTTCTCACAATTATGAATCATAACAAATCCAAATACATGCTGAATAAAATATGCTGCGGGAGCTAACACGATCTAGAGGTAGATTATATCGTAAATATTACAATTGGGAATTATAATTATGAAATGACACTTGAAAAAACCACATAGGCTGACATTATAAATATGAATGCTGACTAACAACAAACGTGTTTGTCAACCTTGAACCAGAACATTACATTATTTAACCGTTCACACAATTAAACATTAATGGAAGAGTGTTTTGACTGTTCTTTTCATTTGAATTTTCATTTACACCATATACCGTAACATTTCTCTTAATTACCAGTCAAGTACGCCTGAATGTGGATTATTGTATTAAAATGAATGGAATCGGTGTTGCAAAGCCTCATAGTTGCTCATGTAGCCTGTCGCTTGATATCGGGAACACAAAAGTATTTCTACAGTGATTCTCTCAAAGTACAATCAAACTTTAGAATAGCAAACATTAATGCGAATTAGGTTGATTTTGCGATAACTTAAGGGTCTGCCTTAAAGTTTATCACTTAAACCGTCCCATGAGGAAACCAGCCTTATTGCAATGCAACATTTTACAACCAGCCTTATTGCAATGAACCATTTACAACCAGCCTTATTGCAATGAACCATTTACAACCAGCCGTATTGCAATGAACCATTTACAACCAGCCGTATTGCAATGAACCATTTACAACCAGCCTTATTGCAATGAACCATTTACAACCAGCCGTATTGCAATGAACCATTTACAACCAGCCTTATTGCAATGAACCATTTACAACCAGCCGTATTGCAATGAACCATTTACAACCAGCCGTATTGCAATGAACCATTTACAACCAGCCGTATTGCAATGAACCATTTACAACCAGCCTTATTGCAATGCAACATTTTACATACCAAGCACCGTTGTCACCCCAGGCTCTGTATCTGGGTTTGGTCTACACTGCCAATTACCGTATACTATACAGCTACATAAAATGCTTTAGAGTAATGTGGGTGTCAAACAGTGTAGATCAAGACCAGCCGCCGCCTCTTTGACGCGGCGACTGGCATTGATCTACACCGTTTGCAATTTGATAAGTCAGGTTTTCTCATGGTACGGCTCATTAGTTTAGTGTTTCTTTTAATATACGCTTTACTGTACGTGTAAAGTATAATTACAAAATAGGCCTCCTGACTGGCACCAGGAGATCCGTTTAAAGAAAAATACAGTAAGCCCTCTTTAAGCGAATGTTTTTGATTTGACAGAAAGCTTAAAGCGGGATGAAAGGGGTGAAGGAAAAACTTATCTTTTCTACCCTCTGTCATAAAAGATCGACCACGAGACACCGATTCCATTAACTTTCATAGATTCTTGTCAATTCGCACCTTCCTGTAAATTCGACCTCTATAGCAAAGTGTTTCTGCTCAAGATCTGGTAGACGTTCAGTTTATAAATTTGCTGGATTTGCGTCCCTTAATCATTTACAGCTATGTGCATCAACTTATTTCCACCAATTAAATACTAGACCTCCAAAAACAACCAAAAACAATTATTTTGTTCAAAGTAAAAACGGGTGGGCATGTCAGTTCTATACGGATCCAATGCTATTTTTACTGATAAATATCTGAAAACGAAATAACTCGCAATAATCATCAAAAATGGTCTGATTGTATGAAACAGACTATAGCATTAGAACAATATATTTGTTTTGAAAATGAGGACGCCATCAATTGACTAATCGGAGGAAGCGAATTGACAAGACAGTATCCTATTATTCTATAGCAATGGCCTGGTTTCAATAAGTACATTTATATTCACGTTGAATGTATTGTACAACTTCTGTTCGTTGATATGTTGTTAGTGACTATTTAGTGTAGAATTAAATCAACACATGTGACAATAGGTATGTGCATGCGCAAAATATAGGTAAGGGGATCGACAACACAGGCCACGAGAGTATTTGATTGGTGATTCTAGAGAAAAGTTAAATAAAAAGTACAGTCAACACTTTCTCCCTTCAATGTTTAATGACGTTAACGGGTGAATGATTCGCGCACTGGTGCCTCTGATGACGTGAATACCACGTGATGAAACACACAGCGACATTGTAGACTGCGTGATGACTCACTTACAGTTACACGTTGCGGTGATGACATGGAGACCGCAAAACGTCACTTCCTATTTTAGGTCCAAAACAACGGGACTGTTGTAACAGCAAACTATACACTCCTAGTTCTCATTCATTCTTAAGTTCGCAAAACGCGGTATTCGTCCTTGTCACAGAAACAGAGCGAGTGAGAATTCGGGTGAGATAAATGACGAGATTTATCGAGCTGCAGGGCTTGACAGTGGTTTATTTTGGCGACAGTTTAAAATGCTAGAAAAACGAGCAGGCTTTGAAATAAAGTTCGAGGATGTCCCAGTCCGTGATCATAAATTTATAGAATACAGGCGGAAGGAAAACTAATCTGAGTTATATTGAGATGCATTTATGCTACGACAAATATTTATTTATTTATTCATTTTTTCAGACAAAGATTTATTTAATTTAGAAACTACTACGATGAATTCGCTCTAAGTGAATTACATTTGGACAATAATACTGACTGCGACACCTTGAGCGGGCTAATATTAAACTATAAACTAAGAGAAACAAGGAGTAAATGCAAGTATAATAAGAACTTGATACACGGTGGCAATGCTTTGTGTGAATATATAGCAACCATGCGCAAATCGTCACCTGTTTCACCTGACTTAACTAGGGGAGTTATTCTTTTTCACACGAATGGGGAGGTAAGTCGATTGACGATCATAAACATTATCATGCGACTACTCTATCGTCTTCTTTTTTTTAACTGTATGAACGTGTTTTGCTAAAATTGTTACAGCATCTATACTAATATGTCCGTCGAAGGACGAAAGGGTGGTTTTCAAGGAAAAACATCTGTTTATGTCATAAGTTATGTTGCTAAAGGCAAGTTCATACAGTTCAAAGAATGATAGCACAATGTATGCTTGCTTTCGTGTTGCAAACCTCACCGCTGTGTGTTCGAATCCCAGTAGGGTCGTTCGGATTTTTCATGTGGGGAAGCCTTCTAGCTGGCTTTCGGAAGGTCGGTGGTTCTACCTAGTTGCCGATTTGTGTCTGAAACAGTGCATAAAGCGCTTCTGGGGGGTCTTCCTCCACCTGTAATAAGCTGGACGTCGCGATATGACTAAAATACTGTTAAAAGCGACGTAAAAACATAACAAATCAAATAAAATCGTGTTGCAAAACGGGTGGTAGACCATGTATGACACGATTGTTGTTCGATAATTTGAACATAATATAGTGTTCATGTACCGTTACCTTTTGATGTACAGCTCTCCCTCTCTACAACGGCCCTCCCAACAACGATTCCCTCCTTACAACGACTTTTCCCGCAGTTCCCCAAACAAGACAAATATGTCTAATGCTTTTACTGCTGCAATATCGTCTGCTGAAAATTGTCGTCAGTTGTTTTGTCTAAAGTTCCATAATGGACAGTTTGATAGAAAAAAACTTATTGGCGTGCGACAAACAGCTTAAATCCAGATCAGACGCCGCGTAACGCGGCGTCTGATCTGGATTCAAGCTGTAGGCAAATGTAACCATTGTCCCGCCCTATAACGACTCCCTCAGAACAACGCACACAATGTTTGTCTCCCATTGGATGTCGTTGTAGAGAGGGAGCGCTGTATTTGAAACGCACAGTGATATGTCTAGTTGGGGTTTGCAAGGACACAGGTCAGGTTGGTTTCTCATTACACAAGGCATGACAAAGGAGACTCTGTGATATATTAATAAAATTAACGACACAATTGAAACAAGGATTCAGCCAGTCCAACTAATGCTGGGAAATACCATGGTCGTTGTCCTAGTTTACAGCTGAACCCAGTTTCAAAGGTGCACGCTTAGCAAGTGTCATGGATGATCTAGGATACCCTGATTTTCGGAATGAAACCGTGTACACTGAGGAGTCACGTGACACCGAACAGAAGGCTCTCATGTTTGCCCTATCTAGACTAGCTAGGCACTCAGAAGATAGTGTTTGGCAACTGATTGATAGCAAATACAGTCGATTTAGGTAGATCGCCCCTAATAAGGTAGGACCAATGTAGGCCGATATCGGTACACTATAACATATTGCCTTTAACATATTTAAAATACAAATGCCGTATACTTCGGTATTAGCAAACCAATTGTTTTGATCCAGATCAGATGATCCTTTATTGCTCTATTTATGAGTGTCATCTGCTTTGAAATTGTCGTTTGGATTAAACATAATTTATTTTGAATATTTACATGCATTACACAAACAAACAATAAATTTAAGATTGAAACGAAATGATCGTTTGCATTGATTCAAACATAAACGCAGTGATTCATAGCTTTTTGTATCCCGAAATAATGTCCAAGTTTGTCGGTAAAAAAACTTTACTTAGCTTATGTTATATCTGTTATGAAATGTCCGACAATAAATAAATATTGATTTGACATGAATTATGAATTGTAACAAAAAGTTTGAATTCAAATCAGATGCCGAGTTACTTGGCCGCTGGTCTGGATATGAGCTCTTTTAACTGCTAGTACTGAAAGATTAAAGCTCATAATCGTTTATAGTAGCTGTGCAGTATGGGTAGAGAATTCCCGTTTGCTTAGTCGGTCTAAAAATAGGGAACTATCATCACGTCATTTGTATAATATAAGAACTGTGAACCGTGAAGTATGAAGCGTGAAGTCGAAAGTCTGAAGTATGAAGTTTGAAGTTTTAACTATGAATGCTATATAAGAGAATAATAGCTTATATTTAGGAAATGTGAAGTTTGAAGTCTGAACTCTGAAGTGTGTAATGTATTTCATATGTTGTCATATGTAGTGCAATCACGCCTTTTTAGGTGTGACAATCCCAACACAATTGCAAGAAAATTAAATGTAGGAACAAGTAACTTTTTAGAAATTGCCTAGCAATCAGTTTAGAGCCTGATCAGATGCCGAGTTACTCGGCATCTGATCTGGTTCCAAACTAATTGTAACTGACATATTATTTGAAAAAGGCACATAAGTTATAGCACAAAAGCGTTTACTGGAAAAGGAAACACGGCTTTCCGACTATAGTCAAATGGACGACATGTTCTTAAACAACTGGTTGATAATTTCACTATAAAATTAGTGTAATTCAACTGGCAGAATGTTTGGATTACACTATCTTAATAAACTGTAGTGACCTTGATAACAACAAACGATAATATATAATATTTAATATTTATTTCAAAGATAAATGGCACGGAAATACAACATAAAAATGTACTGTGATACGGAATAAACCCTTTGAATTCTATTGATGAATATAACCGTCCTTTACAAACAGTAATTATAAGTGCACTTATCCTCAAGCGTATATGCATATCTTGTTTTAAATAATGTTATTTCTCCATATTTCATATTGCATAATTTTACATTACATGTACACAACGCGCGAGATAACCTCATTTTTCAGTATATATGGAGAAGGGGATGGGGATAAGAAGGGTGGACAGAGAGAGACAGAGACAAAGACAGAAAGGCATACACAGAGAGACAGACATACAGACAGAGAGAGAGAGAGAGTTTGCCATTAAGAGAATAAAATATCATTTAATTGTTCTCTTATTATATCTGTTCTAAGAATGGTCTCCGTTTTATGTTGTGCGATTCTAGCTTTCTTTATAAATGCCATTTGTTTTTCAATACTAATGAGTTTTGTTTCGTGTCAATGTATTTCCGAATTGGCTGATAATCGGTATTTAATTTTTCTTTTTTTGTTTTCAATATGTAATATTTTGCTGTTATCTATTACTCCTAGTGTAGCTTTTTTGTAATTTTTCATTCATGGTAAGATTCACTTTGAAGCTAATTACATACGTTATTCCAAAATGTTTTGTACATGATTGCACTCCCAGATAGATATTGCTGTGTTAATAATGTACTATACTTTATTAATGTTTTGTTTGTTGGGATGATTCCATAGATATATATTTATACGCATAACCAATATTATAGATAGTTATGTTTTTAACGCATCAATGCTATATAGTTTAGTATTGCCTAGCTACTTTTCCTCCTTTTTCTTGTAATTTTGGCTTATCAATCTTGAGCCTTTTTACGGATATTGTCTAAGAATTGTTTGTTTAGCCTTAGCACTTTCTGCAATAAAGTTTCGTTTTTGTAGCATAGCATCATTTATATTTTCTAGTTTTAATTTGTTTCGCCATTGGTTTGGTATACAGCACTTAAGTTGATTATAAATGAATGTCTGCTTTTCAGTTAGATTGTACAGTTACTTTAAGATTTTAAATTATAACCTTGTCTTCGTTCCATAATCATATGATATCGCTAATATTCTGAATTCCTGTTTCTAACCCAAGTTTTCTAAATATGCTTCACGTTTGAATTTATATAAGCATTGTTCCATGAAAATCTATTGATCATGTTTGTAGATTTTCTAGAGGTCAATAAGTAAAAGAAAATATTAAAAACTATAGATATAGATATTTTATTCATACATAAGGCCAGAGGCCCAACAGTACACACGTATACAAATCATGCAATACACATTACAAAGCAAAAGCTATGTTATCAATGTACACGAGGGAAAAAAGAGACATAGCTTTTTATATATTTACTTAGGGAGTTATCTATGAATTAATGTTTAAGAAGTTCGTTCTGAACATTTTTCTACAAAAGATTGTATCATGATCTAAATCATTTTTCGTTGTGAAAATATGTTTACTTTCCTACTTTACGTACCAGATATTTTCGTCTTTTGTGCACCAAACAGGTTAAAGTATCTATTTAATGCCCAGAAGGCGAAAACATCAGTTCTTGTGTGTTTCTCTCTCCAAAATATTGCATATATAGTTTTACCTGTATTTAACTATATCTTACAGACACGAACATATCTTATTAAACAAGTACGTTTGCAATTAATTTTATTCACATTGTAGAGTGTCGAATTAAAAAAAATTCAGTTTTGCTTATAGAAATAGAGACTAAATTTTAAGTCCTTTAAAGTTTTCAGTCAAACATACATAAATGGTTTTCATATCAAACTATAGAGAATCCAAGAAATTTGGTACCGTATATTTGTCTTTCTGGTAAAAATGACGATTTCCTACGTTTTGTTGTGTTTTAAATGAAAGGACAACGATATAGCAATTCCATCAAATATAATAGAATTATAGAAGAGCTCTCTATCAATGGTAGTTTTGTTTCAAATGAAATCAAATGAAATAAAACCAGTTTAGAAACGATTTTTGTAAGGTAGGTCAAACAGTTTCTGGAAAATGTCATGCTTGATTATACCGTACATGTATGTTTAACCCTTTCATGATCAGATTTATCGTGAGATTTTTACCTCTTCACCGCCACATTGTCGTCTGTTTCAATATTGTTGTCTGCATTATCGTTTCAAAGTTAAATTTCAGGCAGTATGATTAATGAAAATTCAAAATGAGTGGCAAACAGTTTTGATCATTTTCAGACTTCGCGTTACGCAAAAGCGTTTTATTACGTCATTGAGAGTGAAAGGGTTAGCAAAGTGTTCTAAAAACGAAATTATTTACGAAACGACCGTGAGACTTTAACCGCTTCAGTTGTATTGTTTCTATTTCTAGTTATAAAGGGTTGCAGAACACATAATTGTTTCCATGCAAAATAACAAAAGATAGAATGTGAGATATCTATGGTGATTGAAATATGAATACTGGTAAATATTTGAACTATATTTCATACTATATTTGGTGAACCATGTACTTTGATACTTAAAGGTGTGAATCATATCTAAATCTAGATTGTGTGACATTTCTCCTTGACTACAATACCTGCAAAACAACACATATTAATAAAGTTTGTATCAATTTTGTTGCAATATTTCCAAGAACAATTCAAACTAAATCATTCTCACACAACAATGGAAAGTCTTATCGCATACATACAGTCGGATACGAACGTTAACAAACAAATTGTTAACGTCATACTTAAGTTTGTCTAACACACGTTAAACAAAATCAAACTTTTGTTCAGCGACCATTCAATAAAGACGAAATGGATGTGTCTTATAAATACTGCTACTTAATATCAGTTAAAAGTAATGAAGAAGTCTCTTATACATGTAGTTACTTTTTGCAATGTATGTGTCCTGCATTACGCTGATACGTTTTTGAAAGCTCTTTCCACCCATTTTCTTTTACTTGGACCCTCATGTTTAACTATATCTGTATTCGTTATAATCGTGGAATTCGGTCGTCGCACTCGACTGTGTTATATTGTTCCTTGATCTATTCAAGTTAGTCTAACTTCGTGAGCAGGTGTGCGGTAATGAATGTGGCAGCAGACACCATTGACATCGACCAGGGAACCACTGAAAAAAGTCAAATACATTTGTAGATCTACCAGAAAACATAACAGAGTGTATATGGCGTAACATTCTTCGGACTAGGAGGAAGGTTTTTCGGCATATTGTTTTTCTTTATTATAACATGTGAACACGTATATTTAATGTGAAATAAAACCAGTATAGAAGAACGTGAATGAAAAACTCTTCACTATTAATTTCGTAAATTAAATGAAACACTAAAAAGTTAGCGTAAGCCTTATGTTGAAATATCAGTTCTGTTTTAACTTACTGAGTGTGGTCACTACGATATTAAACCATTCTTTGTCTTTTCCCGAGCACAATGGTTATTTGCAAAAAGTTTGGATTCTGATCAATTCGGCGTCTTCAGATCAAAACTGTTTTACAGCCGTTACGATATTAATTGACTTAAAATTTGAATTTGCGATAAAAGCAATCGGTGAATATTTGAAGCAGATGATGTCATATCAGTGAAGAGATAAGGCAATTAAAAAACATTTGATTAAACGTGTATAACCATTAATGTGAGTAAAATTTATTGACATCTGTCAACATGATTATCAAGACCAGTTGCACTCGCATTGCGTGCCTGAGTTTATGCCTATTTATGATGATTTGATACAGATGAAACAAAAGATGTTTAATGTGAATAAAGATGCATCATCATTGTAGATTCTTTTCAGACAAAACAACACTAAAAGCAAAATGTGTTTGTGTAATTAGGCCTTCTGGGTAACATTGAACTTTGTCTGACATGACCCTGCTTAAAGTGTGCTCAAAAACGTTTTGAGTTGAGTACACGTGCACAAAATGAAGTCTCTATCACATGCAGTTACCAATGTTAAATCCATCCTATTGGACCTTTAAATGACCTCTAAGTAACATTGACCTTTGTCGGACAAGACCTTTATTGAACTGAGATCAAGAGTACACGTGCCAAATATGACGCCTGTATCACGTGTACTTCTAAAGTCATGGCCAATGTAAAATTGAGCATATTCTACCTTTCAATGACCTCGAAATAACTATTGTCCTGTATCGAACATGAATCAACTTGTACTGGACTGAAGAGCGTATTGAGTTGAGTACACATGCTGAACGTGAATTTTATACCACATGAAGGCCAAAGAGATGACCAAGTTTAAAGCTGTTTACATACAAACAGACAGACAGACCAAAACCAATATGTCCCGACTATGTCGTGCAAGGAGAAAATAATAACGCGAAGTACCTGCGCCTTGGCCTGAGCTCTTTGGTTTGCTGGATTCGCTTGTTTCGATGACAGAGAACGAGCCGTCCACTGCATGGATTCTATTGTCTGTTGATCTGCGCCTTCTCTTCATTTCCTGGTTGAATATAAAAGTAATAATAAAACAAATCCCTGAATCAATGTGAATATCAATAGATTCTAGTGGGACATTAAGGATATCGAATATACTAAAACCTCTTATCACTTCAATTTTGAAAACAATTTTAACACTTATACATATTCTAATGGATACATTTGGAAGCCTAACGTAATGGTTTTAATGACGCATATAATCAACCTAATTAGGTCATGGACACAAATGTAAAATCAACTACATGTATATAAAACCTACTACAGCTGTTTCCTAAATAGTCATAAGATAAGATAAGATAAAATAATCTTTATTTAGTGTCTCTTTTCAACATTGTATCACTAGCTATAAGCTAGTGTCCGACAAAACAAGATTATCTAGTAACAATTTAAACAAACAGTCTGTCAATCAAAACTACGCTGTCTTAAAACTTCTAAAGACTGATTCGTGAATTCTCCGTTGCCGAGGTACGTTATGCATGCCTCTCTTCTGCATTGGGTTGTCGCCTGTCTGACAGCCTGTTCATGTTTCTTCTTTTGAACAGCCACTTAAACGGTTCAAATACAATAGGAGAATATGTACAGTGGAGAATGTGTTATTCTTTCCAAATAAACGCGTTTACGCTAAAACTATTATTTGCAATGCAAACAGTTTGGAGCCAGATCAGACGCCGGGTAACCCGGCGTCTGATCGGGCTCCAAACTGTTTGCCACCAGGATGAACATGAAATATTAGAATTGTCCAAAAGTTGTTCTTTTCTACGTTTTAGCGCTTTGCGTTTGCGCACCTTTGCGTTTAAACGGGAAAGAATAACGTTTTCTCCACTGTACCCAGTTGTGGACAGGTGGTATCCACATGAGACACTGATCAGCGTGGTATGTCCTCTGTTAAACGCTAATAGAAAATACAGTACAACATTTAAAAAAAAAAGAAAAAAAAAAGTAAAAAAGTTTAGACTTCTTTAAATACAGCAACGAGCTTTAGATTTAGAAAACTGTCACACTCAACACAAAAACTGCTACAAAATGCTGTTTATTGCTGGTCATTACCCAACAAAACTCAATATATTGACCTTAACAGTGAATAATGCCTAACTGCGTGAACACCATAAACGACTTTGTCCATACGATCGTGACCCCAAACAACTGCTATCGTTACAGTCTTTATATATGAACAAAATGTTTCAAATTGAATTGGTGGTGTGTTTTGATAAAACAAATAAAAATCTATTATACTTAGAAAAACAACAATATGGATACCATAATTACTCTATAATAGAATTATTTTGCGATAATTCTGTAAGAGCACTTCCCTTGTTTCTTGTGTATGATCACAATCGACACAGTTTCTTGAAGTACACGCAAGTGTGTTTAGAAGAGGAAACGTTATCCTCGCCTTTAGAATTTAGGACAACTACAACAATTAACTCACTCCACCCCAGACACCTTTAAATGAACAATTCAAATATCCGATTAAGTGTAGTCCATCTCTGACTATTCGGATTTGATTTTAACGATATATTGCAAAGTCTAAAACAGTGCAGAGCCTGGTCAGAGGGTCTATGCAGGAACCACCTGGTCAGGTTCTACACTGTTTGGATAGGGCATATGTACATTGTACTCTTCACATGAACACATTTTGTTACTCGTTGCTAGAGTTGAATATGCTAACATAAAACAATATTTACCACCAATCTCTAGTATGATTTAGATATATAATATGTTATTCACATTCCAAAGACATTATTTGTACAAGTACTCTCGCGGAGTAAGATCTGCAAATACGAACACTGTTTTGAGTATCTTATGCATTGAACTGTTTATGGCAAGATGAAACGGAAAGCTACCGTTCCATGTTTATCGCTGTATTCTTATCCTATTTAACCTTTAACCTGTCTCCAACGTAGTCAATCGTCTGCATGAGCGTAATAGCTAGGCGTTAGTTTAATTGTTTTCGTTTTATGACTATCAAAGTTATAAATTCTAATCGTAAACTGCGAAGAAACACAATTACTTACCCCACACTGTGTATCATTTGTATTGCACACGTAGATCATACACTGCATGTAGACTTTGGTAGTGGTGGGGTATCTGAAGGCGTGAAGGTTCACTTTGATGTCTCCGTTTGTTGTGTTGTCGATTTTACCAAATATCTCTAATTCATGGACGTGTCCAACACTAAATTTAAAGAAGAAATGTTTACAAGTTAAAGACAATTTACTGCTTGTTGTAGGGCACACGTTATGCAAACCACTTCTGTAGGAGCAACGAGCCGTTTATTCGGCCCTAAACTGCCACATTTATCTTTGACTGCTTATTGTTATTATTCTAAGGATTAACCTGCATTGTCCACAGTCTTCTTGGAACTAGATCTAGTATACAAGGACGTGTGTGATTCACCAGTAAGACTTGAAATGGACAATTCCAACTTCCAGTTATGTCTAGATCATTTTTCACTATTTAGAGTTGTATTCTAAAGTATTGCAAAATGGCAAATAAGACACATGTGCTCTCTAGTCTCTACAGGTATACTGTGTGACGTGTATATCCGTCGCGAAGGATTAATTGATTTCATCTAACTTGTACATTGATGTTGATTGTTTCCCAGACAAAAGAAATACAAACGATTCGGTGTGCGTACATGTACGCGTAATTAAGTTGTGAACTTGAAAGAGTGACGTCTGTCTGATATAAGTTCTTACAAGAGAGGTAGCCCTTTAACAATTGTCATGTTAATGACGGTCACATTTTGCCTAAAATAATTCTATTTTGATCCAGTATATAAGAGTATAACAGCCAAAAGTGAGGGAGTGGATACAAATTGTATTTTATCAATCCACTTGAAATTGTTACGAAGACACTATTGTCCATTTAACACGTACAGTTTTAGAAATTTAAAC
This sequence comes from Gari tellinella, assembly GCA_922989275.2. Taxonomy (NCBI): domain Eukaryota; kingdom Metazoa; phylum Mollusca; class Bivalvia; order Cardiida; family Psammobiidae; genus Gari; species Gari tellinella. Next base: position 13,038,327 of record OV277865.1, on the reverse strand, counting down.
GAGAATCCCAACATCGTATTGTTTAAAAGCGCTTAACCCTTTCACCGCCGGAATCGCCTAAAGACGAATGTGCAATCAGTTTTGATCCTGATCAGACGCCGCGTTACGCGGCGTCTGATCAGGATCAAAAACCGTTTGACACTCGTTTCGATATTTCTTATGTCATACTCTCTTAAATCTAACTTTGAAATGATATTGCAGACAACAATGTTGAAGCAGACGACACAATAACGGTGTGTGGGTAAAAAACTCAAAAATAATTTGGCGCCGATAGGGTTAATGGAATGTGCTGCATTACTGTTGCCGTGCATTAAATTCCAGAATGACTGTCAATTTTTGTGTACAACTTGAAGAAAAACCACGACATTTCAAAATTAAATGGTGTTATAATCTTGTAACATTTCATATGATTCGTTTAGAATATTTCTTTATTCTTACCTGTCATACAACTTTACACTGCCTTGGGTATGGTTTGTGTCACTGTAAGATGTACAGGTCTTAAGTTTGAGTTTGTGTGTCACTGAAATGAAATAATGTTAACAATTCTCGACAAATTCATTTGTTTATTGGCATGTCTACTTGAAGGTGACACAGTGGGAATGCGTTATACTTTCCTGTTTCAACATACATAAACACCATTGTAATGAAATAAAATGTTGAAAATTACTTTTGTATGTAAAAACGTTATATTATTGAGAGTGAGCAAGTAGTTTGGAGCCCCATCAAACGCAGGGTTACTCGAAAACTGATCGTGCTGCAAACCGTTTGCAGAAAAATCATTGGTATCACCTAAACGCGTTTATTTGGAAGGAATAACATATTTCTCTCATTACAAAGGCTTGAAAATATATTTGCCGACACTAATACATATTAAGCAACTCTTTATTGGAAACCAAAAGGGTTTATCGGTTTCAAAACACGCATATATTTGACTCACACACTAATCAAAATAGAAGCATAGCAAACGCTGAGCCTAAGAACACCTGGCTTCTTAATACAAGATGATAGTATTGCAAAACACTCCAAACGAAGTTTTGCTTCATTGTTGTCTTCCACATTGGTCCCCAATCTCCTTAAAATGTTTAACCCCTCTCAAATCCAGTCACCTCTCTAATCAGATTTTTGTTCAATCCAAAAGCGTTCAGTTTTCAGTGGATTTAATGGTTAAATGACTTTGCTCAGAATTTGCTCGTACATCTAGTGCTATATCATATGACGAAGGTAGAGGGAATTAACCCGTTACCCCATAAATACGCCTTTTAACGCCTAAAGTTTATTATTCCACTGAAGAAAATAGTTCAGTTTTATACAGTTGTGAATATATATCAGAAGAAATATTTTCTATATATTGATACATATATTAATGACTGTATAAATTGGAACTGGTTTTTTTTTTCAGGAGTGAAATAAACACGTAAAACTGAACATATATGGTGTAACGGGTTAGCAGGAATGCTAATAGGTATATAATACAGTACAGAAAGCTTCAGATTATTCACACTTGAAACTTTTAATGGACAATTCCAGTTTCCAATGATGTCTAGTCTAGTCTATCTTTTACTATATTTAGGGATGTTGTCTGCAAAGCTGAGTTTGCAAATGGCCTAAACAGTGCAGATCCTGTTCAGTGAGATCCGAAAGGAGCCCTCTGATCAGGATCTACACTGTTTTTTTCCCCCATAAGACAGATGTGTTCTTATCACATACATTGTTTGTAAAGGGCGAGTATACTTATCGCTAGGGCTGAATGTGTTAACCATTTCCCCCATTTAAGCGACTTTTAGCGTATTTAATTTATTCCTCCGCTAAAAAAGTTCCAGTTTATACCCTCATGAACAATTACAATAACAAATATTTTGATATAGCCTAGCAGATAGTAGTTTAAAGCAGGCTGAAAGTAAAGAAGAATGCGCCTTAAGGCGCATTCTGCTTTACTTTCAACCTGCTTTAAGGGGTCACATATCTTAAAAACTAGAAACAGGCTAAGGGGTAATGGGTTTTTAAAAATGCCAGTTAAATATGCCCAAGTGCAGAGAAATCTTCCAGTATTGCCACGTTTAAAACATAACTCGAGTAGATATAGTATTTCTGTTGGAAAAAAATAAATTTTCAGGTTTAAGACCACAACAAACAAAATGCATTGACATGTGGAAAATAATAGTGTTTTAATAACATCAATTGTTACTTTCTAAGTAGAAAATAGTTTTTTAGCCTGGTCAGATGTCGAGTAACTCGGCGTCTAGTCTGGCTCCATACTGCTTGCGATTAACGAATTTATTGGAATTTGATGGGAAACAAGAACTGTATTACATCTATACAAGAGGAATAATGGTAGTAGTAGGAGGAGGAGGAGAAGTAGTAGTAAACGTTGGAATAGTAGTAATTGTTGTAAAAGAAGTGAGCAGTACAGTGCCCCACCTCTACAACGACGCCTAAGGAAAGACAACGGTAGGGTGTGTTGTTCGAAGGGACTTGTTATAGGGAGGGAAATTAAGACTTTGCTTACATTTGCAAACAGCTTGAATCCAGATCAGAAGCCCTGTAACGCGGCGTCTGACCTTGATTCAAGCTGTATGTCAGTCGTCATAACATTACATTTTCTTCTGTCAAAATGACAGTCATGATTATATTTTCTTCTGTGAAAATGTCCCATTATAAGTAACTTTGAGGAAAACGGCAGCCTGCAATTTTAAGCAGATGATATTGAAGCAGTGAAAGTGTAAGACACAATGGTCTTGTTTGGGGAACAGCGCCAATCGTTATTGTCGGGAGCAAACCGTTGTTGGGAGGGTCGTTGTAGGGAGGGAGCATTGCAGTAGTAGAGGTCTGAAGAACAAGATCAAGGAGGAGGAGGGATTAAGAAGAAACAAAAGAAGAAGTGTCGGCTTCATATGACTGATGCATTTTTTGCCCATTTGTACGCTTGTAGAAATACGTAAAGTGAAAAGGATTAAGTAGGCTTACCGGCGCTGTTGTCATGGATATCAAATTTAAGTTCCTCTCCAATTTTGAATATCCATTTTTCAGCAGTCGAATTCTTGTTCATGAACCTCATGGTAAGATTTAACTCTGGTGTGTTGATCTGTACCTTTGAACTGCTTATTGAAAATACAAAATACAGGTAGATAAATATTCACAAATATATGTAAAAAATCATCAGCGGCATTGTCAGAGTTCATTTAAAGGATGCATTTTGGTTAGAAATATACTCACGGTTTCTCATTCTCGAAGTGGTATCCAACTCGAATTGTCACGCCTTTTGGTGGAAGCACGCATTGCAAGTCATATTCGTGGAAAGATGCCCCTCCTACAATTTTACTTAAACTAGTCGAGTGGTTCATGGCATACAGATAGACATGGTCACCCTGAAATAACATAAAGCACTGCATACAGCGTCAAACTTTTATAGAACAATTTAACTGCAGAAAAATCTATACATATAGTTGTCAAATACTTCTTATCCATAGACCATGTTGCAATGCGTTTGAGTTGAGCCGTTCTCAAGATTTTGTCAGATTTAAGCAGAATAGTGATTCTGATCAGACGCCGAGATTCTCGGTATCTGACCAAGATCCAACCTATTTGAAAATATCATAGCACGTTTGGTAGGGTAGTGAAGACTTTTTGAGTTCGACTCAGGTCCGAATATTTTGACATTTATATTTATGTTTAAATGAATATGCATGGGTAATAAATTTTGCGGTTTTGCACACAGCAAAAATACTCTATTCCAACATAATTGTAGCGCTGCTTTCATTTCTTATTCAGTTTTTTTAAACTAGATATGAATTCATTGAAGTTGCTCGTATCTAATAGTTTGACCTTTATTGACCTTTAAACCCTTCACTGCCATGACGTCATCAATTTTAAACAATTGTCGTCTGCTTTTATTTCTCAAATAATGTTTTTACGTATATTAACTTGGAAAATATATAATTGAGTGTCAAACAGTTGGGTTCCTGATCATGCGCCGCGTTACGCGGCGTCTGATCAGGGTCCAAACTGTTTGCAAATAACTATGGTACTCGGGGTAAGGCAGTGAAGGCGTTAACAAAGATAGTATGTTTGCATATACCCATAACGTTTTGCTACATGCAATCATCTATAAAATAAAAAAGGATAAAGTATAATGTCGACGATATGTACATTCCATTTGCAACCTTTACTGTAATGCTACGTTATATAAATTTCATTGTCCGTGAAATATTTTTCTTTGAAGTAAACAGTTCTAGCTGACTACATGTATGAAAAAGACAGTAATGTATACCCGAACACTGCCATTAAATTCAATTGCTCATCTGTAATTGTTGTTTGTAAATTAGAGATATTCTTTTTAAGTAAAGCAAGCTTTATGAAACAAGATGTATCTGTTTTATGTAGTAAATTACAAGTATTTGTTCTAAATATCGTAAATCTACCTCATTTAATGGTAAAGTCAAATCCGCCATTTCGCACCAAAGCATCATGTTTATTGACATTGAATTTAAAAATAAGAACTCAGTTTTGGGCGTGCGAATAGTAAACAGCTTAAGTTGTGCGGCTATGGCTTTGCCCTTAATTGCATAAAATATTCGAGGTTACCACTTCGAGCGCAAATCAATTGGTTATCGATATACATTAATACCGATCGAGGAAAAATGTAAATATAAGAATAAAACTTCAGTTATTGATGGTTTTTGGATGTATACGTTGTATTGCGCCTACTCAAAGTGTCGATGAATTCCTTCAAACATCACCTACTGTGAGTAACCCCATTGTGATCAATGCCTCCATAAAACATCAAACTGTGCAGTGTAATACTTAAATAGAGATTAAATACTTTTATATTGTCTTAATTACCTTTCTGAATATTTTTCTTTTCATTGGTTATTCAACTTCGATAAAACATATTCGATTGTTTTTAACGTTTAAATTATTTGCGAAATTCTCATCTAAATTACTCTTACCTATATGCAGTTGTTCTAATTACAAACTGTACATCGGAACTTACATATCTGCATGACTAAGATAGCGAACTGTCTACAATAAGAAAACAGATTTAGGCCAGAGCACAGAGCACAGAATTGACCAATAAATCATCATAGACATTGGAGAAATTGTATTGGTTTGCAAATGAAGCATATTGACAACTGGACTAAAGAAACAGTGATAAGACATACTTGTGAAACAATTTGACTCCAATTGGCAGCGTGAAACCTAGCCAGTTTGCATATGTAGGGATAGTCGCTGATTGTAGTTAAAAAGATAGGATAAAAGTCGTTATATACTGGCTTACCCATATTAGCAAAAGAAATACGTACCTAGGTTCTTGAAGAGAATTCAGCATGCGTTCTGTACATACCGTAAACATTCTTAAACTTTGGACACTCTGCATAACTAATGTAATTATCCTTAAATATGAACTTATTGCTTTTTTCGCATAGTAATTAGTACACATGGTGCAAACGGAAAGGAAAACAGTGCAGACCTGATTAGACTGCTCCTGAAAGAGCAGTCGAATCAGGGTCTACAGTTTTGGCAAAACCTGTCTGTCCCAATATTCAGGATCTTTACTGTATCTTCTGTATTCGAGTCTACAAAATGAGCATGTTTACAGAAATATGAAGTAATGATTTATACGCGGCGTTAAGTAAAAAAGACTCGTTCCTTTGTGAAATTTGTCTGTAAGTTTATTTTTCCTCTTTTGAATGTGGCGAAATTCACTTTGATAGAAACTGACTTACACAGTTTGTCAGACGAATTGTTGTGTCAGTGAGATCAGTAAGGTTGGTGAGCTTCATGGTGCAGTTGTCAAGGCTAGTCTCATTATACAAGGGACCATTGGCAGTGTCGTTATGCCTGATGACAAAGTGGGAGAATGAAGATTCTTCGCTCAAGTCCAGCGTGAAATTGCCACTCCCATCACAAGCTAAATATGAAAGACAAAAGATCATATGAGGAATTTGAAGGAAACTAATTCACTGCTGCTTTCAAAAAATAAAATCTTAAACATTCCCCAAATATCAGTGCATTTTGCGTCCTTTGCTTATTCTTACTATATAATTGCCTTTTCATGCATGCTTCTATCAAGTTATGATAAATCGATATTTGTACCAAATATAGCTCATTCAAGATCTTTACCCGCCAAAAACCTTACTTCCGGCCTGTTGTCAGCAATCGCCTGTTTTAAATATTGTAATAAATCTTTAGGAAAAGGGTAAATGAAATATATCAGGGCTACCATAATTTGCTAAAATAAATCCTAAGATTTCCAAATTTTCGACGCGATTTTAGGAAATGTACCTTTAACCCTTTAGCTGCCATGCTTTATGACATCAACATAAGTATGCAAACAGTTTAGATCCAGATCAGACGCCGCGTAACGCGGCGTCTGATCAGGATTCAAACTGTTTGACACCCATATCCGAGATTTGTTTTTTAAAAACCGGAGATTTCGGAAAAATCCGGAGATATGGCAGCCCTGATATACTCTGTTCAAATTTTCTTGTGAGAAGAGTCTCTATTTCATGAATGCTTTTGATTTGCGTAAAATCCATATCTGACCTATGTATTTTAGTAAAGTTCAAATCATTACCGAAAGACTGGGGACGACTAGTCACCCAACAAATATTGGGGTTTTTCACATTAGGAAGTTTCATTTCATTTTTTTGGAATTTAAAAGCAATTTTTGACTGTTTTACATTTGCAAAGGGGTATTGAACACATGAATTTGGACGATAGATTTATCATACGTAATAATTAATGGACTTGGAAAATATGAGAATTTATGATAGTCTGATTTAGCATGAAAGACGGAATGCGTGAAACTTATACATGTATAAGTGTGAGAGACATAGGGAAGGGGTCACATAAATGGGCAAGGGAATTGCAGGATGTTATGGAACATACCCAGACGCGTGTCTATACGTCTGATATCTAATCATCGCCACTGTAAAGAATTTAGCATGTCAGTACTAGAGGAAGTTCGCTTGAACTTGACATTTTGAAGGGTTAAATGGTATATCCCATTTGGATTACCATAACTCTAGTTGGTTAAGATCCTGTTGGAGAAGACTAGAATGTGGAGCAATAGATAGAGAGAGATAGCGAGCGATGTCGTATCCTTAATATCTTACTTTAAAACAGTTGGCATAAGGATGTAATTTATATATATGAGAAAAAGTATATTGCCAAGGACAGCGGCCTAGGGAACATCAGAGGAGACATGTACAGTAGAGCGTAAGGAGCCATTCACTACAACGGACTGTAATCTGTCATCGAGGAAGCTCTTGATTCATTGCAATGTGTGGTCAATTTCCCATAGAAGTGAAGCGTGTAGAATAGTTTTATGGTAGACCATGGCAAAAGCATAAGAGAAGTCAATTTAAATAAGGTCAGCCTGGCCTTTGGAGTTGAAAGGCTGAATATTGTTATCTACGGGCGAAACGCAGTGTTTTTATTTGCATACAATTTGGATCCTGATTAGACGCTTGGGTAACTTGATATCTAATCAAGATCCAGATTACCGAGCACTGGTATTGAATACTTCATCATTTAAAAATGCAAATAAACTTGTTTTGTTAAAAAAATGTAACCACTTGTAGACCTTATTTAAATCTGACTTATTTCTTTATCTGTCTGTCAGAGATGGGTGAATATCTCACTTATCTAAAATGATGTAGTTTGGTAGCTCACCTTTCACGAGGTGCCAATGTGAGCTATTGCGATCAGCCTGTGTCCGTCGTCTGTCGTCGTCCGTCCGTCCGTCGTCCGTCGTGTCTGGTCAAGGTTTTTTCTTTAAATATCTTCTTTTTGGAAACCACTGGACCAATTTCATCAAAACTTAATAGGATTGGTCAGTGACGGATACTCTCTAAGATTTATTCAAATATAGGTCATCAAATTGAAATTGTGGTTGCCATGGCAACCATTTTGAATTTTAAAAAAAATTATTATTGTCAAAAAACAATTTAAAATAATTTTACCCTAATGATCCATGGGTGACCCTCTATCAGGATTCTTAGAATAATTTTGTTATCTTAAAAATCATGGCCGCTTGTGGGTTGACAGCATTTCCTTATATGGTTATACTAGTATAGTAAGAACTTCGTCTTGTTTGAAAGCACTGGTTCGAAATGAAAGGAAAGTAATTTCACACAAATGATCCATAGGGGGCCCTCTACCAGATTTTAATGTTTATTTTGTTATTATATAAAACATGGACACCAATGAAAGGAAGGGTCAAGTTTTCCTTATATTACTGTTAAGTAAAAACTTTAAAACTATTCTTCTCTTAAACTACTTACCCAAACTGAAAATAATTTTAAACACAAATGGCCCATTGATGGCCATACCAGACTTTTTAAATACTTTTGTTATCTTAAAACATGTCCGCCAGTTGTTGGGGGCAAGTTGTCCCTATATAACTGTCTAGAAAATAATTTAAAAACGTTTTCTCTGAAAGTACTGTTCTGATTTAAGAATAATTTTACACAACTGATTCATGGGTGACCTTCAAACAATCTTCGTATCTCAAACAACCTCGCCACCAGTAGATTTGGGTGAATTTACATGTGATGGCTTATAGTGAAAACTGGTGAAACTGATTACTGGTACAAATTAAAAATAATTTTATACACATGATCCATTGGTGACCCACTTCGAGATTTCTTCGAACAGTTTTGCTAGCTTAAAAATACGACTGTCCATTGTCGGTTAAAGTTTTCCTGATATGCCTAATCGAAAAATATATACAATGTACTTTTCCCGGAACCACTCGCCAAATTTGATGTCACGATGGCCTGTCACCATGGCCTTAACCGTGCGTATCAGCTGATCGATTAGGGCCGCATGCGGCTCTTGTTTTATAATAATAACCATTTCCCTGCTTGCACGTTTACTTTTTTTTCATACGGATGACTTTCCGTGCCTCAACCATGCCCTGTAAAACGAGTCATTGGAAATCTGTCCTGCACCCTGACAGGTCCTAACGCCTTGTAAGAGAAACTGTAATGGTTCGCAAAAACTCACTGTATGTTATATTTGGTAGTGGTGCCTGTGTTGGTTTCGGAGTCGATTTTGGTGCATTGATCTGATTTTTTATCTGAGTCGAGTTTGTACTCGCAGCATCACCCAGGAAATATGATATAATACCAAGCACTATTGTGGCGTGTAACATTGTATGCATGTTGAATGCCTCTGAAACAAAAAAATTGTAGTAATACATGTACTTAAACTGCACAAATATATATAGCAAACATCCAATTCTTAAAAACAGAAACGCATTGGAAAAACAACCTTCAGTGTCTGTAAACAATATTTTGTAACCATGATCATTTTACAAAATGTACTCAGTTTTGCTGTTTCAATGTCAATCTATGCTGAATTAGACAGAAAGTAAATCCAAAGAAAACTGTAGATATTTGTTAAACTAGACATGCATAGTGTATGGTCCTTAACTGTTGGCTGACCTTTCAAGAGACGATGTCCGAAAACAATCGTAAATACATGTACGCGGTTATACAGTGCTCCCTCTCTACAACGACACCTAACGGGAGACAAAAATATATGACCTATTCGGAGGGAGTCGTTATAGGGAGGGACATTAATTTACATTTGCAAACAGCTTGAATCCAGATCAGACGCCGCGTAAAACTGTTTGTCACTCGTAATTATTTTTTTTTGTCAAAATGTCCATCATGTCACTTTTAGAAAAACAGCAGACAATATAACAGCAGTAAAAGCGTTAGACACAATTTTCCTTTTTAGGGAACTGCGGTAAGGGTCGTTGTTAGGAGGTAGTCTTTGTATAAAGGGCCGTTGCAGAGAGGGACCACTGCATATCCGTGCCAAACAGGAAAAGTAGACACTTTTCAAACAGCATCTCAGCATAAAAATTGAAAGTTTGCTCAGTTACTCACAATTACATCTCCGATGGAAACGTAACCATTGCATTCCCATTATGACGTCATAATCCTTCTAAAAGAATAACTGTCGTATTATCGTCTGTTGCGTGGTATTGATAAATTTTGACCTTTTGAGCGCTTTTGGTTATAAAAAAGCATAGACATGAGTGTCAAATGGTTTTAAATCTTGGTCAAACGCCGCGTTACGTGGCATCTAACCAGGAACCGAACTGTTTCCAAATGTTTGTGTTGACGGCCTTTGCAGTGAAAGGGTTCATCAATTACAAGACATTTCTGGTAAATGGCGGACACGTTTCCGTCAGTATACCAAGCCATATTACTATCTTATTATCTTTGGTGTATACAGTGGAGAAAACGTTATTCTTTCCCGTTTAAACGCACACGAAACGCAAACGCATTGCATTAAAATGAAGAAAATGACAACTTTTTACAATTCTGACTATTTATTTTCATCTGAATGGCAAGCAGTTTGGAGCCTGATCAGACGCCGGGTTACCCGGCGTCTGACCTGGTTCCAAACTGTTTGCATTGGAAAAAATAGATTTGGCGTAAACGCGTTTATTGGGAAAGAATAACGTTTTCTCCACTGTAACTAGATAGTAACTGTAACTTAATGTATATGACTTCTGATTCTCAAGTTGACATGACGCAATATATGTGAAGAATGGGCCGAATACAGCTTTAACTTAATTAAATTCATTTTAAAATTTCATTTTGCAACAACTTTTTACCGTACCTAAATACTTCTACTGTTTACATGTTAATGGTTCTTCGAGGCAGAACTTAAAAACAACATGCGTCTATTTTGAGTTTAAAAAGTGTTTTATTGGAACTTACTAAAGTATTTTCATGTATATACTTATGAACACAATTTATATCATCTTTACGTCACATAGTTTCTCATCACAGTCAAATTGTGAATGGAGGTCTATAAAGACAGATGACTAATTAATACAGATTACAATTAGAGCAGAAGGATAGGAGTATTGTGCATCAGTTTTGTCATGCAATTTGCTTCCATCTGTCGTCAGCATTACTTTGTAAAGGAATGTACGTTATATAATGATATAAGATTAACATATAAATTATATACAGTGGAGAATCTGTTATTCTTTCCCGTTTAAACGCAAACGTACGCAAACGCAAAGCACTAAAACGTAGAAAAGAACAACTTTTGGACAATTCTGATAGTTCATGTTTATCTTGGTGGCAAACAGTTTGGAGCCTGATCAGACGCCGGGTTACCCGGCGTCTGATCTGGCTCCAAACTGTTTGCACTGCAAATAATAGTTTTAGCGTAAACGCGTTTATTGGGAAAGAATAAAGTTTTCTCAACTGTAACCAAAAATTAGAAATACGCACGTTCTTACCCATTATCAGTTCTATCACATATTAACCCTTTACCCCAAAACTTGTTTCTAGTTTTGAAAGTTGGTGACTACTTAAAGCAGGTTGAAAGTAAAGCAGAATGCGCCCTCAGGCTTTACTTTCAGTCTGTTTTAAGTTACCACCTACTAGAATTAAGAAAATATTCCTTCTGATACATATTAATGACTGAATAGATTGGAATTATTTTCTTCCGCGGAGGATTAAACGGAATGCGCTAAAAGGCGCTTCTATAAGGTAAGGGTTAAATGCTGAGTATATTAACATTTTACGAGACGAAACTATTAGGCAGGCACATGAATTAGCACCGTGTTCACTTTTAATGTCAATATATACATCCGTCATACATTTATGTGAATTAAGCAAAATTATGTATGTATTTACGCACTGATACGGATTTTGTTTATAGGCACGTTTGTTAAATTATTGACCGAAGGCCTACGTTGCTAAATAAACCATTGTCATTGTCATTTCTAATTAATATTTCATTTTTCATTCGGGGGATTACTAAACACAAGTTTGACTAAAATTTCCTAAACAGAACGCATGCTTAACATATTTAGAGTAACGTAAACTTACCTGAATATAATTAAATTACCTTAACTCTCTACAAGTGTGTTGTCTGTCTTTCAAGGTGTTGTTAGAAGATACAACTAGAAGCGCAATCTCTTATGTGTTCCTGCTTCGAGCACATGATACAATCACGTGATATAACCCTACACCATGCCAAACTATCGTGGTTTCGTGCAAAATAACTTAAAATCAATATTGTGCCTGTTTAGAATTAATATATCACCGACTGTCAGGCAATTTCTATCCTGTTCAGACGACAACACTCGGTGTCTGATCTTGATCCAAACTGTTTGGAGATATTAGAAATGTCTCGCTAAGCATGTGTAAGGTTTTAACCTCTTACCTGCAATGTTGTCATCTGCTTTAAATACTTGTCGTCTGCTTTTACTTTTCCAATCCTGAGTCTAGGTAAAGAATAATCCGTTAAGATTGTCTAATATGTTCGATCCTGATCAGGCGCCGCGTTAAGCGGCGTCTGATCGGGATCCAAACTGTTTGAAAATGACCATTGTACTCATAATAAGACAGTGAAAGGTTTAATCAATAATTCCGTCAGAAGGTCACACATTCCCTCAAATATGCATATCTGATAAATGTTGAAATAGGTTATTATCAGTTCACTGAAAATGACAGGATGGTCATATTTGGAAAGATATCATTGAATTGACCTCTATGTGTAATGATTACACTATGCAGAAGACTTGTGGTCAGTGTCATATTGACATGAGATCTTTGGTTTGTTTGTTAACGTCTGTTTCTGCCATATGTGATCTTATTGGACGCCCCAGAGAGAATCGTCCCTAGTTATCGATGATCGATTGTATGAAATAAAACAAGAATTCCAGCACTATTTTGATATTTGTTTTTTATTTATTTGCAAGAAGATATTAGGTTATCTTTTAATAACACAGGTGGAGATAATGGTTTTCTTCATAACCTTACCACACATAGGAAATGCTAGTATTGTTTAGGCTGCCATAAATCAAACGTTAACCAATTTATATAATGTTTATCGTTCATAAAAGAAGACTCCGACGAAACCCCTGTGTAGACGTTAAAGAAACGCCACAATTTCAACTTCATGGCACTGTATTCTTTTTCATGTAAATAATTTGCTGTATAGACAAACTTTGCATCTTTTATACCACCCTTGTCCATGTATATCTATAATGTCCAGTAAGAGCATACAGAGAGTTCATTGTAATATCTGCGCACGCCTTATTTATTATATCTTCACAAATCTTTACTAAACATTCAGAGAGTCCCAAGCTATAACAAATAGTTCGTACCATCAACCGTTATCTTGCAAAACATGACTGTATGGTATATATTTTGCAAAAATTTCAAAAATCAGTTTTATGTTTTCCGTTAACCCATAGCCTGTTTCAATTTTTGAAGACATGTCACAATTTAAAACATTTTGCTTTAATTCCTGTCTAATTTAAGCTATCGTCTGCTAAAATATAGAAATATTGTTTATTATGCATATACATGACCATAATGCAGCGGAACTATTTTATTCAGCGCAGGAATAAATTACGGACGAAAAAGGCGTATATATGGTGTAACGGGTTGAATGTGAATTAATATATTGACAGGTGCTCCTGTGACATTGGTCTGCGCTCCTTATCGACATCTGATAAAGGGGCTAGGTTGGGTAGACGTTAACAGATCAAACACGTTCGTTAATACACAAGTTGTGCCTATTTGCAGTGGAAAAATCACAGACACTCTTCAAAAATAAACACCAGATAAGATTTTCTATTTATATCCAGTCAAACCACATTAACTCGAACACGCTTATGACGAACTAACCCGTAATTATTCAGGGGCCCGTCTCGCAAAATGTCGACAAATATTGTCGTAAGTCAGATTATAAAATTCTCAATTATTATTTACTTCTTCATCTATTCCTGTCTTGTGACATCTCGTTGGAATCGTCTTTTCAATAATACGTATTTTAAAGTTTAGACTTACGACCTTTTTTGTCGTACGACGTTACGTAAGACGGGCCTCAGTTTAATTCCGGTCAGAAGATCTTGTTTTAGTTGAACATGCCAGTATTGTTAACTTAAAGCGTAGCTCATCCACCTTTAATTTTGAAAATACGATTATTCTTTTCCGTTTAAACGAAATTAAAAGACAAACAGGCGATGAATTAAAGAGAATAAAACGCAATAATAGCTTTTTGAAATATTGACCTTTTTTTAACTGAGAGGCAAAAGTCCGGAATCCGACGTTTGATATTGCTCTATCCTGTTTGAAATGGCACCACTTGTTTTAGTACCAATGTGTTATCTGTAAAAGAATATCTTCACCCTACACCGTGAAGGAGCAAAAGAGTTGCAGTTATGGTTATAGTGCTCCCTCTCTACAACAACACTCAATGGGAGACAGCGATTGTGGTTATTGTTTGGAGAGAGTGAGTTGTTATATGGAGGCAAATTGGCTTACGTTTGCAAACAACTTAAATCCAGATCAGACGCCGCGTTACGCGGCGTTTGATCTGGATTCAAGCTGTTTGTCACTCGTCAATGTTTTTTTCTGTCAAAATGTCCATTTTGTGACTTTGAGAAAAACAGCAGACGATATTGCAGCCGCGAAAACGTTGGACAAAATTGACTTGTTTGGGGAACAGCGGCAATCGTTGATGTAAGGAGGGAATCGTTGTTCAGAGGGCCGTTGTAGGGAGGGAGCGCTGTAATTGGTAGGTGAGTGCTTGGTGTATGTTGATATACATGTACATTCAAAACTAATCATCTTAAGCAAAGAGGTAGAATCTTTTAAGGAGTATCGTGCCCCATGAATTGCGAAAGTAGTAGTCTTCCACGAAATATGTTCGTGTTGACTAACCCTTCATCAATCTGAAATGTCCTCTGCTTCAAATATATCGTCTGCAAAAAGCTCAAAATCACTTTTTTATCAGATTTTCATGCTTTTTAAACAAAAGAAGCATTAAATGTGAGTGTCAAACAGTTTCAATTCAGATCAGACACCACGTAACGCGTCGTCAGATCTAGGTCCAAACTGGTTGCAGATGTTAGCCAAGTGTCACTGAGCATTATACGGATTAATAAAATACCTGGGCGATATGGAAGGTTGTCTACTGACTCTATTCAGATGAAATTGGGGGAAATCCCAAATTCCCCCGCTTTATCTCTGCACAGATACTATTCCCTGATAACAGAGCTAATGCACGGCCTTTACCCTATCCATAATTACTATATATCTTTAGTTATCGATGTACGTATTAGCTATGTAAATTGAATATATAAAATGGAACGTCTACATTTTCATGCCAAGAATAGGTCTGTTAACGTATACGCAGCTATAATTGCTGTTGCAGATATCCCGTAATAAGTGTAACCTTCGTAATCAAGAATCACGGAAGTTAAATTTCCCGATGCCAAAAACAAACCTTTAAAGTTTACAAATCGTGCAAGGAAGAGGTATACAGTGCTCGTGTCAGGTGGCTGTGAAATAGAGGACAACCGGAAGGCAGAACGCTGCTAACGGAGCGCTCCTTCTTACTGTTGTCCTGTATCAAGCTGCCACCTACTTACACCCTTTGTCTCCCGGTCGCTAGGCATTCACGAAATCCCAGAACAAGAACACCTTTGCTCTACCCTGCGCAAGGTAAAGAACCATGGGATTCAAAATAAAGATTTTAAGCATCCGCATTCCTCTGCCTCCTGGTTTATTCAGTATGATGTTAAAGCACAGAATTATACAAAGAGTTTACCACCGTGCAGAAATATATATATAGATATATAAATGTATCAATACATAAACATGTACTTGACATAATAGAATTGTCTACCTTCTGCTAATAAAAAATCCATAACTACCACTACTACTACTGCTTCTTCTACTACTACCACTACTACTATTATTACTACCCTTACTGCTGATGACGATGTTCCTCCGTCGTTATCGACGATGAGCAGGACATCTCAGTAGTTGATTTGTGAACCCGGATATGACTACCCTTACTACAACTGTTTCAAACGCTTAACAGTTTTGATGTAATTAAAGGCAGTTTTGCAAACAGTTATCAGATCCAGATGAAAGACCGTACCAAGCGGCATCTGATTAGGATGGAAATTGTTTGACAACTGATTCGAAATTTCTTCAGTCAAACTGCCTTACTTCGGGTATCTAACTATGAGAGGAATGTTTCGGCAGCAATATTAATTTCACTATTAAATGGCATAATATTTTGTCAGTCATAGGGATAAAACAGACGATTTAGTTTGACTGTGAAAGGATTAACCCATTTGTGCCCACGATCCCATATATGGGACATAGGCAAACAGTGTAGACTCTGATCAGACGCCGCATGATGCGGCGTCTGTTCAGAGTCTACACTGATTGCTGATAGGAACCTCAATATAAAACAGAATGAAAATGAAAATTTTGACCAGGCATCCCTTTAATAAAAAATGGACTAATCCAATTTAAATTATGGAAGCATCCACTGGGCGCAACTGGGTTAACACCTACTAACACATTTGACGTGGAAGAGGGTTTCATTGATCAAGTTGGGTTTTACAGCACCGCAACAAAGCGCTAAATACACGACACTAACTGCTCTGAAAATTGCAACGGAGAAGACTAAGCGCAAAATCAATAAAATGAAGAAAAAGACGTTTTCGAAACTATTGACTATTGAAATAAATCTGAACTGGTGTTTGGAACCTGATCATACACCGAGCCAGCCAAACAGTTGGCGATGGACTTAGATGTGTTTAGTATGTTTATAGGGGAAGCAATACGTCTTACCGCACTGGGTCACTGCATTATCCGGCGATAGTCTCTGATGTTGTAAATGTAAAACAAAATATTGAAGGGAATGGTAAAAGTCCCCTTATGTGCTCAGCCGTTTTAAAATACTAGAAATATATTTTACACATAAAAGAATGCTTTAAAAATTCTCCTCTAAGAATTATGCTTTCATTTTAACCTCATTTAAGCTGCCGCTTGTTTTGATTCGTTTAAACAAGCCGTGAGGGACAAGTTAAGTTATCAAGGTCAGTTTGCAAACTTTGATGATAGTACTACAGTCAATTTGGACGGTATTCCATATTTCTGACTTTGTTTTAACTCAAACGCAACTTGGCATATATTTGCAAACAGTTTGGATCTAGATTAGACGCCGCGTAACGCGGCGTCTAATCTGTATCCAGACTGTTTGACACTCGTCTTAAAGTAGTTTAATGAAAAAACTTTATAAATCTTAATTGAATATTTTTGCAGAAAACAATTTAAAAACAGACGATATTACGACAAGACCAGAGTTCCGTGCTTTGTCTATGCCAAACTAGAACACATTTCTTCAATCGAGTCATGTTCACTTGATAAAATAGGGCTTGTATGCCACGGGAAATATGTCAGACATTTTACTCGGGAATGTGTGTCCGACTCATAATCGAACACCTATTTGATAGCCAATCAATGTTTGATGTTGCGAAATTCGATTTTACAGAATGCTGTTTATAGCAGAATGAAAGTAAAACAGATAAGTCCTAAAAAGCTTCCTATTTCCAAGCGTCTTGCTTGTGATTTATGGGGTGCTGACAAGCAGATACTATACAAATGAATCTAAAAGACACCACAAAGCGCATTAGGAATTCATTAATATATTATATGCATATACTAGTAAACATATATAGTCACATTCGTAAATCGATATCAACTCGTTTTAGTTCCGACGTGTTTCCCGTAAGCAGCGCCCATGTGTCGAATTTAAAGCCGGAAGGGCAAAATTGATAGGATACCAAACTATTGTGAAATAATTTCCCTGCGTTGTCATCTTTTAAGTGTTTGAGGATATTAAGTCTAAATCCTGATTAATCGCCCTATTTTTGGGCGAATGAATTCCTATCGAGTTAAGTTAAGCAGGAAGTGAAGAAAGCTGGATTACAAGTTATCACAACATTAACCCATCTATTCCCGGGTGTTGCATTGATTTCTCCCTACATGTAAGTACCTGCTGGAAGATTTCATCACAGACATACCAGAGTAATCGAACTCATTTAACCCAAACGATTCTCATGGACAACTCCAATTTCCAGTACTTCATCTGGACTATTTAGGCTTGATATTAACAATATAGATGATATAATAACAAACAGTGCAGACCCTGATCAGAGGGTTCCCTTAGGGGACCCTCTGGTCAGGATAGATACTGTTTATTATTATTATTATTATTATTATTATTATTATACCCGATCCTGTTTAAACAATACAAGCGTACTCTTTACATGTTTGCAATGGACAAGAGTTACCTCTTCACATATACACTATTTTTAAATGACAAGTATATTCGACGCTAGAGTTGAATTAGATAAAGTCACTGCAGTGTTTGTCCATACATCACATCATTTTATATGGAAAAGCAAACATTGCAGACTCTGATGAGACGTTGCAATTTCCTGAGTCTCACCAGGCTCTACATGTTTTGTTAATTGTCTGCTATTTTGGACGTATTAAGGAATAACAGCAGAATCATAGACATAAAAATCGAATGCAATAATGAACACAGTAAAACTCAGGCAATGTATGTTAAAGAACTATTGAATACTCTCTGTGAAGGAGATTGCGGAATAACCCTTTCTCTGTAAGGCTCTATAACACTAACGTACGCAAACAGTTTGGATCCCAATCAGACGCCGCGTAACGCGGTGTCTGATCAGGATCCAAACTGTTTATCACTCAGATCAATGTTTCTTAAGTACAAAACGCTTAAAATTCCAAACTTTATATATAAAAACAGGCAACAAATTTAAGCAGAAGATAGTATGTCAACCACTATAATGACAGCAAAGTGATTAACCGCCTGAGTCACATAAAGTTGATTTGAAAATTGTTTTAATCCTGATCAGACGCCGCGTAATGCGCCGTCTGATCAGGATCAAAGCTGTTTGACACTCATATCGATATTTCTTAAGTCATACTACCCTTAATCTAACTTAAGGACAAACACATTGAAACAGTCGACAAAAGAACGACGTAGGGGTAAAAAACTCACGATAAACTTGGTAGCAAAAGGATTAACTAAATCAGGTATTGATAAATGACCTGAAACTAGGAAGGCTTTGTCTTTAACCTTCATCACGCTATGCAGTTTATTTTAAAAATCTTCAAAATGTGTTGTCTGCCACAAAAATCGTATCAGCAAGGTCTGTATTGAGCTGAGCGATGATTATTAATGGTTTCAGGAAGAACAGTGGAATGACGGACAGAAAAGTCGAACACAAAAATGAACATGTATGTAGAAGAACAATTAAAACGTCTCCGTGAAGGGGAATGGGAAATAACCCCTTAACCCTTTTCCGCTAGGCTCTATAACACTAATATATGCAAACAGTTTGGATCCTGATCAGACGCCGCGTAACGCGGCGTCTGATCAGGATCCAAACTGTTTGACACTCATAACAATGTTTCTTCAGTACAAAACGCTTAAAGTCCAAATTTTATAAATTAAAAAACAGAAAACAAATTTAAGCAGGCGATATAATATTATGTCAACCACTATAATGGCAGCAAAATGATTAACCCTTTCACCGTCTGAGTCACATATTGACTTTGCAAACTGTTTGGATCCTGATCAGACGCCACGTAACACGGCGTCTGATCAGGATCCAACCTGTTTGACACTCATATCGACATTACCCTTAATCTAATTTAAGGACAAACACATTGAAGCAGACGACAAAATAACGATGATGGGGTAAAAAAAAAACTCACGATAACTTGGTAGCAAAATGATTAACTAAATCAGGTATTGATAAGTATAAATGACCTGAAACTAGGAAGGCTTTACCCTCAACCTCTAGGACGCTATGCAGTTTATTTCAAAATCTTCAAAATTTGTTGTCTGCAACAATTCTCAGAACTAATTTGATCTGCGGTTTCATATCATACAATATTACCAGAGTGTCAAACAGTTTGGATACAGATGAGACACCAAATTACTCGACGTCTAACCTGGACCCAAACTGCTTTGCACAAATTCGTTCTTAGTTTCGGACGCATAGCTTTTTACAAAATATAACTCTACGAACGTATTTTATCAAGATTAATATCAATGTTTTTGAACAAATCCAACAGATGTTGATTTACACATACATATTAATACTACCTAAACTATGTGTGAGGTGTTACATAAAAAAGGATTTGAACGAAAGATAAAGATTGGTTTATTTCCTTGGTGTTTTATTGTATTTGCATACCGATAGAATCACGGTTTCCATCACGGTTTCCAACTGGTTGAATAAACATTCGTCTATACCACACAAGTTGTGATGAAATAAACAAGAAATTATCCCTAAAATGTTTACAATAGGTTGTAAAATATTGTGGTGGTTCCTTCTGGGTGCATCTATAACAGATAACAGGCATATACAATAAAACCCCTCTATTACGACCATTCATTTGTGTTAAATATCAGCTGTTTAAGACAGCTTAAGCCGGAGCTTTCTATTTGACGTTCACCTGGTTTAAGCTGGCATCTGTGTTTAATAAAACTAATTAGCCCTGTTTTAGTGGTCGTAATAGAGAGATTTCAGTGTATTATTCCCAATTTTGTGAAGACAAAATCCAAGTGTAAATTCTTCCAACGATATATATGATACTATGCTTCCTTAAATATAGAAACATAATAAGTAAACATCAATTAGTATTTGGATTCTGTGATTACGATCTTTGGTTTAAATTAGGGTTTCTATCTTTTAGTTATTAAAGCCGCATTGTGCTTTTGGGAAACCTGCCTAAAACGGTTGTTTGGGATCCCATTTGAACTACATAGTACGTGGTTCTTCCACGGAAAGCGGCTTTATCTAAGAAATTCGCGTTTTAATATTTTTTTTTAATTTCATTGTGCTAACACAAAGAAAAGAGTTTAACCTTGTGAATGGGAAGAACGACAACTCTTGTAAAACAAAGTGGTTACCGGTTAACCAATGAGAATCAGTGACAATCACAACAAATATGTGAGGATGTCGAGCTGAGCGGACGTGTCGTTGTGAGCTCTCAGAATAGACTACACATGTGCAGTTTCAACTCGTAGTGCAAAGTTCTGAACAGACTCTTTACTTGTTTGAAGTGGTCTCTGGTGAAAGAAGCAACAGTTTTTCTGTGGCAACCTGCAACAAACCGGCAAACTGCAGACGAAGGGACTTCTACATGTGAATTCTTCCATTCGTGCCGCCATTACACGGACCCGCGAGGCCTCACGATTTTTGCCTGAAACTCTATTGTTTCGTTACACTAAAGGCTGAGCACATCCAGATAGACTTACTAGTCTCCATGATTCTTACATATCCTCATTTTATCGCAAATTCCTTTATCTCGAAATTTTAAACAATTTTTAGAAGATTAAGTTAGACTTCCGAGCTCCACGCCTCCAGGTATTTTCGCACCATTCCTGCTGAACGGACCTGTTTCTCTAAGATTAAGTTAGACTTCCTCTGAGCTCCACGCCTCCATGTATTTTCGCTCCATTCCTGCTGAACAGACATGTTTTTCTGTGAGCCCTAATAATAGACAAGACTTTTGCAAATTTTTAAGAAGTTAAGACAGACTTCCACTAAGTTCCAGGTTTCTTCTCGCCATACCTGCTGAACGGACGTGTTTTTGTGAGCCCTAAGAATAGACTATACATGTTAGCATGCGGTGCTAGTTTTCAGCTATAATTCGTAGTGCATTAGACACAGACGTGTGTGAAGCTAGCATTAACATGAGCGTTCTGGCCGCCATTACATGGACCTGTAAGCCTTGGCACAAGGCTCTTTGAACTTATTTGTTTAATTTTGAACTATAATAGACTTAAGAAGTCAAGTAGGACTTCCACTTAGTTCCAGGTGTTTTCTTGCCAGTCAAGTAGGACTTCCACTTAGTTCCAGGTGTTTTCTTGCCATACCTGCTGAACGGACGTGTTTCTTTTGTGAGCCCTAAGAATAGACTATACATGTGCATGCAATATTAGTTTTCAGCTATAATTCGTAGCCAAGGCAGACGTGTGTGAAGCTAATATTAACATGTGATTTCTGGCCGCTAATACACGGACCCGTAAGCCTTGGCATAAGGCTCTTTGAACTTATTTGCTTCATCTCTGAACTTTATTAGTGAGAACGCCATAATTACCAGGACTTACCAAGTCCTGGGTGCTCCGACAAGTCAACGGAGGAATCTACAAACACAACAACAACAACAACATATGGCCCCTCCTCGTGGTAGACCTGTACTCAGCGCTGCAGCGAGATTGGCTGCTAAAGAAAGAAAAAGACAACAATAACTTCTTCGTATGCAGAAATTTCATACGATACGACTAACAGAAGATGTCTGGCAGAGGTGGAAGGTGATGCAGGCAGAAGTAAATCTGGAGACACAAGATGCTGTGGCCGATGTCTTGTTTGCGTTTTGGTAAGGGAAAACGAAACTTTTATTTGAATTTGAATATGACTGTTTTTCGATACATAAGATACACGTTTCATGTGCTGTTTGTTGCAAGCAAACAATATCCATTGTTTGTGCTTCGCAAAAGTGAAATCAACATGGGTTTTGGTGTGTTTGATAGTTCATACATACCAATCGGCAACCGCGGGGCCCTCAACGGGGTGTTTTTGTACCTTTTTGTTGCCCTGAGTTCAATTGTTATTTTCGAAGTGTTTTGATGCTGATAAGACGCCGTGAACAAAGACTGATTGGGAATTTGGGAGGCTCGAGATCATTGTCTTGATTAGTAAAGTGTTACATGTATATACCAAATTAAGAGATCATAGATAACTGATGGATAAAACGAAAATACTGTATTGCATCTATAAATTTGCCTAAGATATTCAGTATGGGGCTTATTACCTTAGTGTCACAGTGTGTAATTGATTGACGGACCTGCCCCCCCTTTTTGATCTGCAGTATTAAAAGCAGCTGACAACATTTAAAACAAAACACAGCGTCTACTCAGGATCCAAACTGTGTTTGTAATTTTTTGGCTAGGTGACGATAATTTTCAATACTATCTCTGAATACTGCATTCCATATCTAATTTGAAACTCTTATCAATAGTTTCTCTCTCCAAACTTAAAAAACTGAACTAATAAATAAAATTCAATTAATAAGGACATGTCCGCTATATCTACAATATAGGGCCCATTTGACCTAGCATTATTGGGGTGATTTGACCAAGAGGCATATTATTTGGCCCATTTGACCTGACCCGATTTAGTTTTGGCCGGATTTGACCCGGATTCATAGAAATTCAGGAATTGTCAGGGGAGTTATAAATGTCACAGTGTACGTGTAGGTTTATCACTTGTAATGGCCTTGCTGTGCAAGCACGCTTTTATAGCGACGTGGTAGCGTGCATGTGAACCTGGCGACCTGGGTTCAATCCGGGTCTCAGCTGGTGTTTCAGAACATCTTGGTCCATGCCCGTACGAAATTTTGGGACGGATTTGGGACGGAAATGGGACGGATATGGGACGGAATCACTACTTTACGTGCGGAAAGTGAACGGAAATGAGAATTCCGTGCCATTACGCCCCACACGGAAAAAAAATCCGTACGGAAAATCAGTAAAATTCCGTGCGGAATTTTATTCTGGACGGAATTTTGGACTTAGACTTTTTGTTTGGAACGGAATCTCCAAGTTTGTCTTCATTCATGGACGGATTTTTGTACTTAATCATTTTGTTGGCACGGAATTTTAGACGTAAACTTTTGTTGGAACGGAATTTTCAATTCAGACCCTGTATACAATCGCAGAGAAGAACTTAAAGTTTTAAAGTTTTTTTACTGAAGTTACAGACATGAATTTTTTTAAGATTTCACTATAATATAGCCATATAAGGAATTATCTGTCCCAACCACTGGTGGCCATTTTTTAAGCTTGGAATGTTTTAAAAAAATTTTTAAAAAAACTGATAGATCTAGTCACCCATGATTATTTCTGTAACAACAAAATCATTTCAGCAGGACAGTAGTTTTTGACAAGAAGTTTTTTATTTTTTCAATTAGTTGGCATGACAACCATAATTACAACTGGATGTTAATTTTGTTTTTTTTAAAGAAATCTGATAGACTGTGTCACACAGTCATGTGACGGTCACTTAATTATCACAGGTATTATTTTATCAACTTTTTTTTTTAATCAGACCAGTGCCATGGTTTCAGAGAAGAAGATTTTTACTAGATTTATAGTCATGTACCCCACCCACTGGTGCCATGATTTTTAGCTTGGAAAATTGTTTTAAAAATCTGATAGTCACATGAGATTTCAGTGTAAAATAACTTTCAATCTGGAACTGAACAGAAGTTTAATTTAGACAAGAATATTTTTTAAAATTTCACTTTATATATGCATATAATATGTATAAGAACAATTAATCTGCCCCTCCCACTGCCATGGCGGCCAAATGTTGAATCTTTAAGCTTTTTTATTTTTTAAAAAATAAATTCTACCAATTGGTTGCCATGGCAACTAGGAATCAGTTGTGTGAAATTACATTCAATTCAGAACTGCAGCTTCATTAAGGCAATATTTTTAAAGTTGTTTCAATTGGTTGCCATGGCAACCACAATTTCAACTGATTAATAAGACCTATATTTGAAGAAATCTGATATAGATTCACCAATGTATAATTTGTATTAAAATATTTTTAAATCGAGTCAGTGGTTTCAGAAAAGAAGAATTTTAAAGTTTCCACTATATATACATGAAGACTCTAAAGCCAAATAAAGGAAAACCGAGACCGAGTACCCCACCCACTAGTGGTTTTTTGGGGGGGGGGGGGGGGGGGGGGGGGGGGCTGCCTTTTTTTTATTGTTGGAAAATTATTTTAAGAACTAGCCATTTAACTTTAAGGGAAGAACAATTTTAAATTCTCTTCAACGTTTTCGGTAGTTTTAATATGCACATAATATCATTTCAGAGATAATTCACGTTTATTCCCTGTTTTTAGCAGAAAGAATGACACCTTATTTACGTGAAAGGCCGAAACTCTATGGGGTCGAAGTTTCTCTGTCTGCTCCGTTCCGCGCATGCGCCTGCTCTTGGTCTCGAAATTCGAAAAATTTGTACTGAAGATATGACACAACGATACAAGAATATCCGTGCTTTTACCAAGAAATCACACCTAGTTTGTTATTGTATGGCTCATACACGATGTCGCGGACACTGTGTGTTGAAATTAAAGGTAAATTGTGTATTTAAACTTGTATGTTTGTGTATAAATTGTAATATTCAGATGAGAAGATCGCACGCAAGCTGCCTGGTTGTTTATGTCGATCCTACTAGAATATAAGATTTAATGCAGATACATTTACATGTTTTTATATTTAATCCAGTAGATAGGTGTTCAAGTCGAACCTGCAAATATTTATTTACCTAATCCATCACTTGAAAAGTGCAATTGGTAGACAGATATACAGAATTGGAAGAAGAAGATACAGAATACAATCTCCCATACTGAAAATCGTAGCCGTTCAATTCGTCCCAAGTCAAATCGTAACTGGTTTGATTCGGCCTACACACTATAGAATTGTGATTGCAGTGTATAGTTGGATAGAGAAAATCGTTTCAACATTTTTAATAGGTTGTCCCGTATTTGATTGTTTTTCTTAAATACATTCTTTTAGTTTAAACAAGTTAATTAGAGTTTAATGTGTGGTAAACAAGTTATTTAGATGTGATTTTATCTATCTTTTCAAAACTCAACTTTAGATCTAGATACACATTATTTAATTTTATCAAAACATATCTCTATTTCAGATTCCATGAGTCAACCAATAGAATAGTTACAACACTGTTGAAAAATCTTATTTAAAGATCCATGGACCAGAGATATTGAGGTGGTCTAAGCTGTAACCATTGCACAAGGTAAAGACTGCCGAAATATTAAACAAGAATACTTCTATTTTAGATGATCAACACTGACACGGTTTGCATACATAGCTCAGTGGTAGAGCGTCCCGTTCGAGTGCAGGAAAGTTCAATCCCCGGCCAGGTCAAACCAAATACTTAAAAATTAGTAGTTAAATTTAATGACTTCCCTCCTTGACAGTTAGGGTTTTTGGGTTACATGTAGCATTTAGTAACAATTGGTTTCGTTGGTGTCAGGATAAAGTGACCGACCGGTAGTGTTAGGTCAAAATCACTCTATATTTTGTGATCAATCATCACATTTGAGTGTATGGAGGACTAAAATGGGGCCCTACCGATATACAGAGTTACCCCGCATGGAAAGTGTGATAAGAGTAGCGCCCCCTGAATGAGCGGTTGTTTCCGGTTCAATAGTGATGTACACATAGTATCGAAAATCCTTTATCCTCAAACACGAATTTGAGGAGATCGTCTGCTTGTTAGTGTAGAGCTTATATTATATACAGTAGAACCTGGCTATACATTATTGAAAGCGCAATCTCTCATACTGTTCAAAAATAGAATTAAGACATGCATTTACTTTACACAAACTTCCATAGATATACCGTTCTATGCATATCATTTATTCATATGTTTATTAAAATAAGTCATCAATCTGCACCTCAATAAATATGTTATACCTCCCAGCAGATGATAGCTTAAAGCAGAATGTACCTTAACCTGTCTTAAGGGGTCACCTATCTTCAAAACTAATACCATCTATTGGGTAAAGGGTTAAACCCCGTTACATGGATGTGTCATAGCACATTCGGGTTGCTGTTAATCAACCATAAACCCTACCCGCTATGAATACCTATCATTTAATTTATTACTTTAGCTGATTAAATAAGGAAAAATACCGTAGGAATGATCAATTATGCTAATAGCATGATAAGGGTTAATATTTAAAAAAAAAATACTGCCTACTTTCTTGATAAAAGTTTAGAACATGATATCAAGTTTGACTTAAAACATATATGCGTGTGAAACAGTTCTACCCCTGATCAGCCTGTTAGTATATATGCTGCATCTTATCTGGTTCCAAACTTTTTATAAATGCAGGGATTTCCCCAGGCCGTTTTCGCCTGTCGCGGGCGACATGTCTTCCTTCCCGGCGGTCTATTCGCGACATGCTTTGATCTGGCCGACATGTCTTAATCTGTAGAGCGACTAGCCTTAATCAGGGCTCTGTGTTGTGTTGTGTATTCCAGTAATTATTTCATATGTCAAACGCCGTCACGCGTGTCGGGCGTGTGCTTAGCTTCATCAACCAATCAGGAGCCGAATTTCCTTATCTAAACGGTGATTGACAAGGGACTCGTTCCATTTTGAGTGAGATTAACTTTTGATTGACGTTTCTAAAAGCAGTAGTTCTGGTTTTGATGCGAGTAGATTCTACAACATGCCGAACATGGCTTACTTTACAAACAGCGACTTGAATGATTTTCGGAAAACAAGCTACGAACAACGCTGAAAGAAAAATAAATACTAGCCGAAACCGGAATATCGGACATTCCTTTTCCCGAATTTAACATTCAAAAGATGATTAACGGTGGACTGAACATTCGCCGCGAATAATGAGACGTGAAATCGTGTATTTCCTCGGAAAAATATCCTCGATACGGGGCCTGTTAAATAAGGAAATTCTCCGCAAATACTGAACAAACGAATGTTTTAAATGAATATAAATTACCTTTTAGAATTGATTTCCTCACAACTCCGTATTAATAATCACGTAACAGACGCAAACAGTATTCCAAACTTCCGAAATGAAATCCAAATGCGCGGCATGCTTCCTAGCGTCATTTTTTGAAAACATCCAATTAGATTAGACGTTATAAACTTCCATTTAGAATGACAGGAAATTAACATAAATTGCGATGTTTAAAATTAGCACTTATTCGTATGCAATGGCTAGCTATCGACGCGGAAGACGTTTTTCGTGGGAGTTTCGGGAAATAAGTTACAAGGGAAGAACAAAAGCAACACATACACGCGGGAAACGATGAATCTCTTAAAATAGCTTTCTGGTATGTTTGGTAAATAGAAATTGAAATTGAATACTTGGGAGATTAAATATTGAAACAGAAAACAATCGTGACAACAAATATTCAATTAGACTTGGTTTTATCTCATGACAAAGTCAAACAGTCTAATTAATTCTTCACAGAGTTAAACATTTGTTTTCTGTTTTTATGATGGATGGATGTTAAGAGCAGGCTTAAAGTAAACATGATTCAACAATTGACATCCACTTGCCGGGATGCAGTGAACTTTTCTATGCTTTCTTATTCCACAGGTTCTTGACACATAAAAAAAATATTTATTGTTTTACGAGACCTCCATTATATTACCGTATCTAGATCTATCTTCGATAGAGTACAAAAACAATTTATTTTCTTTAACCTCAAGAAAAGAAATTCCTATCTTAAAAAACATGGCCGCTAGTGGGTAGGGCAGATTTTCCTTATATGGCTATATAGTGAAAACTTAAAAAATCTTCTTGTTAAAAACTACTGGTCCGATTTGAAAGCAAATTTATGCAAATGATCCATGGGTGACCCTCTACCAGATTTCTTAAAATTATTTTGGCCGCCAGTGGTTGGGGCAAGTTTTCCTTGTTACTGTATAATAAAAACTTTAAAAATCTTCTTCTCTGAAACTACTGGTCCAAATTAAAAAATATTTTACAGAAATGGTCAATTGATGATCCTCTAGCAGATTTCTTAAAATCATTAGTTATCTTAAAAAACATGGCCGCCAGTGGGTGGGGCAAGTTTTCCTTATGTTACTGTATACTAAAAACTTTAAGAATCTTCTTCTCTGAAACTACTGGTCCAAATTAAAAATAATTTTACAGAAATGGTTCAATTGATGATCCTCTAGCAGATTTCTTAAAATCATTTTGTTATCTTAAAAAACATGGCCGCCAGTGGGTGGGGCAAGTTTTCCTTATGTTACTGTTTACTAAAAACTTTAAAAATCTTCTTCTCTGAAACTACTGGTCCAAATTAAAAATAATTTTACAGAAATGGTTCAATTGATGATCCTCTAGCAGATTTCTTAAAATCATTTTGTTATCTTAAAAAACATGGCCGACAGTGGGTGGGGCAAGTTTTCCTTATGTTACTGTTTACTAAAAACTTTAAAAATCTTCTTCTCTGAAACTACTGGTCCAAATTAAAAATAATTTTACACAAATGGTCAATTGATGATCCTCTACTAGATTTCTTAAAATCATTTTGTTATCTTAAATAACATGACCACCAGTGGGTGGGGCAAGTTTTCCTTATGTTACTGTTTACTAAAAACTTTAAAAATCTTCTTCTCTGAAACTACTGGTCCAAATTAAAAATTAATTTACACAAATGGTCAATTGATGATCCTCTACCAGATTTCTTTAAAAAAAATTGTTATTTAAAAAAACCTGGCCACCAGTGGGAGGGGAAAGTTTTCCTATTATTTCTGCATGGAAAAAAATTAAAAAAAATTCTCTGAAACTGTTGTTCTGATTTAAGAAGTATTGTACACAAATGATGATTCATGGGTGACCATTTGCAAGTTTTCTTCCAATAATCTTCCTAGCTCAAACAACATGGCCACCAGTTGGTGGGGTGAATAAGTGAAAACTTAATGCCAAAAATGCACTATTTCATTGATTAAAGAGCAAAAAAATCCGCCGCAGCGCGGGAGGGAGAGCCCTCCCGCACCCTCCCCCTATGCCCCAAATTCAACATGCCTTCAGAAATTCCTGGGGAAATCCCTGAAATGATAGTGTTTTAAGCCTATTATAATTAGTGAACTGGTAAAAGATCAACAGAAATAAAGTTTTAATCTACTAAAACGATGGAATACATGCTTTACTTTCAACATTGAGTTTTCAATAGAGTACACATTTAATGATAGGAGAGGGGTTCTAAAGTATTTATGTTGTTAAAACGGTATGTTTTAAATACGCCTTTGGTTTATGCCTCCATTGAAGGAAAGAGTTCTAATTCAAAGTTTTTATTAGCATGAATGTGCAACATTAAAAACATTGAATATCCTAGCAGATGGTAGCTTAAAGCATGAAGCTGAAAGTAAAGTGGTATGTACTTTTCAATCTACCTTTAATGGACACCTGTCTTTCCAGGTAGGAACAGGCGATCGGGTAATGGGTTTACCCATTACCTGAACCAATTACCCCACAGCCCGTGTTAAGTATTTAATATAGGTCACCTCTTAAAGCAGGTTGAAAGTAAAACATAATGCGCCTTAAGGTGCACCCTGCTTTACTTTAATCCTGCTTTAAGGTACCACCCACTACGACTGACATAAAATATCACCTTTGATCCATAATTATGACTGCTTAGTGCTTGAAGAGGATTTATTTGCTTATGAATGTGGAATTCATTAAAGGAGTAAAAGACATAATGATGGGGGTAATGGGTTAAGCTTTTGCACATGAAGGAGTGCATGGTATAGGAGATTAAAATTTATTCCCCACATGAATAACAATGTGGATCCTATATAAAAAAATTTGTTTGGTGTGTTTTGATTCCAGCCTGTGTACCCAAGACTTAAGCTTCCGTTTTATGGCTTGTCATAGCAGAGATGACTATGGGACAGCAAGTGCACCCCAGTGGGGGGTCAGTATACAATTCGATTTCTAGCTAATTGGTTACTTCCTGTTGTTAGTTGTGATGATGCTTTGCGCTTTATGGCCCCTGGGCAGAAGC
Organism: Gari tellinella; assembly: GCA_922989275.2. Classification (NCBI taxonomy): domain Eukaryota; kingdom Metazoa; phylum Mollusca; class Bivalvia; order Cardiida; family Psammobiidae; genus Gari; species Gari tellinella. Next base: position 13,007,824 of record OV277865.1, on the reverse strand, counting down.
ATTGAGAGGTGAAATCCATGTGCGCGATGAGCATGACAGGCTGAACTATTTCTATGAAATTTCTGTCAACTAAAATCTGCTGGTATATAATGAACAAACAAAATATACATTTTTGAAGAAACTGTTTACCATTCAACATATTTTAAAAGATCAGTTTAACCCTTTGCCTAATGAATATTCATGTCATTATCAATAACTGAATAATACAAAGTTTATGTTTAATACCGGTAATGTCTTAATAAATATCCCCTTTTTCACCTGTAATAGGCAGCATTTATAGACCTATAATGTCATTTAAGAACCAGAGAGGACAGTCATTGATTATAGAGACTGTTCCTATATAGTAACCATCTGATCAGGATCTACCTTTAATCCATGTTAACGTTCTTTTACCGAGGTGAAAACCCGTGTCTGTTAAGTATGTTAAAAGTCAGCTTCTTTGTTATATAGAAAAAGTATGATCAGTGCTACTTTCGGTTTGCTAAAAACCGATGAAATAAATAACCGTCGCATTTGACATTAAACAAAATAATACATTAAAATACATAGGGATAAACGGGAGCTTGACTGCATATAGATATAGGTATCAAACTAATAAACCGCATTCGATCTATTCTTTTCCGAATCGTTTATGACCGTTATCGACACCGTCTCAATGAGATGCGTTAACTAAACAGGAAACAACCTTTTCCTTATCAGGGGAGTTAACTCGTGATGAAAATTTGGATAACTCTGTAATGCGGTAGGGCCCCATTGAGCAGAATTACTTGAATATAACAACCACTGAAAAGTGAAATTACAAAACAATGTGTTTATTATGTCTGAGCTTGTCAGAACGTTATTAAATCTAAGTGTATGTGTGAGAGAGAAAGAAAGTGCATATCCCAGTGACAGTCTGAGCAAACACATGATATGAAACTACTTTAAAATCAAGACATTTCAAACGCTTAAAAACTATGGCACTGAATTTATGTATAGAAACATGTATATAGATCTATATATAAGTAGAAGTCACCAGGGATCGGTCATCACCCGGTTAGCTCTGAAGGTAGAGCGCCGGACTTAGTGATGAGGTGGTAAAAAAAAATTTGCGGATTCAAGTCCCACCTCGGGCAGACATTTTCCCCTGTTTCACTTTATAAGAAAAGAAGATGAGTTTCAACTTCATTTCTAGACCTATTTGAATACGAAGAATTTGGAAATTGTGCTTGGAACTAATGATTTCCCCATTTGTTATATTTGGCAAAATCGGCCATGTTTAGTTACATTTACATAAAAGTGGAACATTTTCCCTTGGAAAGAGTGGGAACTCATGCCAGAGATCCAACTACAAGGAAAAAGTTCAGTCCCTCAGAGATCAGAAGGAGGCTGTCTGATCTGGGTATACACTGTTTCAACTGTGACATTCCTTGTTTAAATCTATATTATAACTGATGGTAGCTAAAAGCAGACTGAAACTAGTGAAAGTAAAAACGAATGCACCTTAAACTTAAATTTTATTTACAGAAATCCTGATGGAGCATTTCCCAACAGACAAAATCTGAGATGAACAGGAAACTGGCAGATATCATCAAGCCTTTGACTCGTCGTTCATCAACTGATGCAGTTAAACATCAACAGGTGTGAAAAGAAGTGAGACCTTTCATCAAAATGAAGACTGAAGGACAATTAAGTGCTTTTGTTTGATTTGGAATGTTACAGGTTTTTCTATAGCAGACAACTTAGTTAAAGTCTCCATTAATTTGAAAATTAGTATCAAAAGAAGATGAAAACATTGGGTTTTGTGTGCTGTAGATGCAATCTGAAAAGAATAACAATTTTAAAAATTAACTATAGTCAGTACTGTCAAATTGTGTACATCAGCTACTTCGGCATTATTAATATTGTAAAGAACATGTTATTATGATATAAAATAATTTAATTACATTTTCTGTTTGGTAATTAATATGTTTTCATGTCGATCCAAAATGGGAATGGGGCATATAGATTTGCCTTTGTTCGTATGTACATCTTTCCAGACAGTTGTGGCACTCATAACTGAAGCAGAATGAAGTATTTATATTCATGCCATGATCATGTGCACCTGAGTATTTTCATGCAGAAAATTGTTGCTGCTATGTATCACTGCATATTTTTTTGAGAAAAAAAAATCTGCAAGGAGACTGCCTAAAATTTCCGCCTTGATATTTGGAAATTCCTTTTAAAAAATGTTGGCACGGAAATCATTCCTGCTCATTTACATATTCCGTGCCAAATTCCGCCTCGTTTCCGTCCCAATTCCGCCCCGAAAAAATTCCGTGCCTTATTTCCGCACGGAAATCATTCCTGCTCATTTACATATTTCGTGCCAAATTCCGTCCCGTTTCCGTCCCAATTCCGCCCCGAAAAAATTCCGTGCCTGATTTCCGCACGGAAATCATTCCTGCTCATTTACATATTTCGTGCCAAATTCCGTCCCGTTTCCGTCCCAATTCCGCACGGAAAACGCACTTTGTTTCTTTTTGAATTTTAAATGCTTTCTGGACGGAATCGGGACGGAATCCGTGCCAAAATTCCGTCCCAATTCCGTGCGGAACTTTTCGTACAGGTGGTAATAAAGCATTTGACTTGAGTCTTTTGGTCAGATTTGAGCGTAGGATCAAATGTGACGATGATCAATACTTGAGAACCACTTCAGACTCGACTCCATACTTTTATATAACCTCGGAACCAGGTTTCATTTGTTTTATCTGTGAGGCTACTCCAATATCTTACAGTTCTGGGGGGAAATTAGTTCATGTTGTATTTTGAGTTTGAGTTTATGTGATAAAAAAAGTTAATATTTCAGGTTCTAGTAAGGTGTTGATGATTGATAGGCATAGACTGTTGGTGTTGTATCTTGTAGATCATTAGGGATGAGGTTTCAATTTGTTGTTACGGTTCTAATCATATAAATGTATTCCAGTGTAGAGTATTTAATCATTCATTTTGGGACAGTGTGTTACTTGTATAATCTATATGTAACCAGGGTGGCCTGTAAATAGAGTAAGAAACCCTGGTGGAGTTTGGTATGTTTATCAGCTTATAGTAGACAAAAGATCAGCTGGTCGGATGAGGTAGAGAACTAACTTATCAAAGTCTCACACAGAAGTTAATGCATTCTATTTATCAACCTTAAAGATGGGAGAATGGAGTCAGAATGTCCATTAGTATCCATGGTGCAGATATATTGCACGTTAACATTAGTGTCATGTGAAAACCATGCAGAGAACTACTGACTCGTGCATTATACAGTGGTAAATACACTATTCCTACCCACTTTACGCGTTTATTATCCGTTTCGTTAAACGCCTTTCCTAGCCATTTCTTGAAAAGTAAATCAAAAGGCGCTTTAAGTTAAGGCACATTCCGTGTGAAACGGAAACTGACGCACCCATCGCAACATCTCTGGTATAATCATTTATTAACGCTTTAAAATCGTTAGGCGTTAACCGTTCGTTATTTAACCGTTCACTATGCGTTTCTTACGCATAGATTAACGCGTAAATGGGTAGGAATAGCGCATTTACCCCTGTATGAGTTCACCTGCCAAACTCACTCTCTCACTGGCCACTGACAAGTACATATACATGTACATGCTGGAAATAGTGAGCAATGATACAGACTACAGCATGATGTAAAAGACTATCTATAGTCTGTATGATCATCAAATTGAACAATGGAGTACAGTCAAACCTAACCTGGGATACATGTGATCATTTAAAATCTGGCTGCTGCACGTTGAGCACCTTCCAGCTTTTTGGTGAGGTGTTTTTGCCAGAAATGAAAAATGACATAGCGGATAACTGTGGGTTTTTTTCAGTGTTACAAAGATAAGAATTTAATCCATTGAGTGAACATCAGATGTTATATTTTCACGAGTGGCGAAGCCACTCGTGAAAATATAACAGTCTGATGTTCACTCAATGGATTAAATTCAATCTTACACTGAAAAAATACAGTTATTCTATTTATTTATGCTTTTAAGCCACTTTTTTAAGCAAAATTGTGTGACAATTGAAAGCGAAAGTACATTATTTATCCCATGTTGAGCCCCAAATTGATATCAAACACATTTCCGTGACAGTTTACCGAATAATGACGTCACTGAATTATTTTTTTGACGTCATTGAATTATGATTCTTGGGAAGCCTTACGAGCAAAATTAATAAAAGAACCTAGTGCAACGATAATTCCACTGCTTGAAACAGTGAAATTATCAAGTGATAATCCACTGCTATTTCCTAGTAATCCACCAAAAAGCATAAATAAAAAGCAATATTCTAATTGGTGGCTGGCATAGGTGCATTCTACTTTACTAAATTCATTTGTTATACGTCTGCTTAAAGAATCAAGAGCTGTCTGATTAATGTCTGCATCGTATTTTTATAGAATCAGTAATAGTAGATCTATTGATAAATTGATAATAGTAATAACTGAGAGTGTTTTCACAGGTTTGAGAATAGAACATCAAAAGGAGAAGCAAGAGAGTGTACCGGCCCAAGACAGTCAAGCCCAATATATTTGGCTGAAGCCCCAGGACCATCTTTTCCTGTCGTCTGAGATATCAGAATCAAATGGAGGGTAATCATTATTATCTATTATCTATACCACACAACCTCTGAACCTCATGGGTAATTGCGGTCATTTTTTTTTTAAATTAATCAATGTTACCAAACTTGCTCAGATACATGCTATTGGTTTGAGCTTCAAATTTTTAAAAAAAAATTGGGTGGTGCAAATGGTCTTGTTGCCATGGCAACAGTGCAAAAAATCTAGAAAAAACCTCTGAAACTCCTGGCCCGATTTCAAAAAAAAAATCTCATTGTATAGACTTAAAAATGTGTTCAAAGAATCTAGGCAATGTATGAATGCGAGTTATGTATGGTCAAAAAGAAGGTCATTAAATCAAATCATAGGAGAAGCCTCTATTTCATATGGAGTACACACAACAACATTTATCTTGACATATTTGCTTCTTGTAACATTAGGCGCTAGTGGGGGTATTAATCACCTTTAGTGATAAAGTCTAGTTATACCCCTACAAACAGAGTTTGAAGGGGGTATACTGGAATCAGCCTGTCGGTCGGTATGTCTGCAAAATTTTGTACTTTCAACTCCTGCTTCAGTTTCAACCGAATTAATTTGATACTTGGCATAAATGTTATTCAGGTGTAGTAGATGTGCCAGACACAAATTTCAAGTCTCAGTGACCTTGACTTTTGGTCTTGAAATTGGTAGGCAAAATCTTGTACTTTGAACTCCTCCTTCACTTTCAACCTGATTCACATGATAATTGGCATAAATGTTACTCTTGGTCGCTTCGTAATGAAAGGCAAAAATAGTGACGCTTTTACTCTTGCAAGTAAAAAGTTCAACAGACTAATCAGCTCAACCCGACCCCCTAGGCCTTGGTCGCTTCATAATGAAAGGCAAAAATAGTGACGCTTTTACTCTTGCATGGCGACCTGTTATTAAGGAAGATCCTGGGGGCAGGCAAAGTATAATCTATCCCAATTTCTTCCCCACTGTCGAAAGAAAGGTATTCCAAGTATGAGTTCATATTATTGAGCTTCATATTTATATACTTTTGCTTTGGGCGGGGATGAACATTTAGGTTGTCATTATTTTCAATAAGTGGCCAAGAAACGTGTTGGTTATACAGTGAAATTGCCGTAATATGTGACTGAACTGTAATTATGTGTAACATGGTGAGAAAAACATGCAGCCAGACCGGGGCTCGAACCGGGGACCCCTTGTTTACAAGTTACAGGGCAAGTGTTATACCCACAGAACCATCAGGCCGCTTACACATATATCTGACCATTTAATCATAAACTCAACCCGGCTACACATGCGATTTGAACATTCAAATTCTTATTCTTCAGCAATATGTCGCAGTCATCAGACCATCTATACCACAAAAGTGTTACACAAGATAGGACAGTTAGAAGGGAAAAATAATGGCATCCCAGTGTGATCCAGTTCCACGGGTATGGTTACAGCAAACCCGCTCTTTCAATTCCCCAAAACAGTTGCCGGAAGAGGGAGAGCATGGAGAGGGGCACCCCCAACAGGCAAAACTTCTCAAAATCCCAATAAAAGAGCTATACCTCAGGTAAGAATGCCAAATGCTTCAGGAATTCTATGTCATGCATTATTTGGAACCCTAAATCACTGTAAATGTTTTACCACTAATAGCCCATTCTGTGTTTGAGACAGGGTACTGCAAACAACAAGATGAAAGCTAACCAGAAACCTCCTTTAGGAGCTTTCTGTTTTACTCTCATATTATTTTAAGCCGCCACCTGTATTAATGTATTTTACCCTTTTCTCCCCATAGAAGGGCAAGTTCTAGCACATTTAATTTATTCCTCCACTGAAGAAAATATTTCCAATTGATGCACTCATAAACATGTACCAAAATATATAGTTTCTATATGTACTATTAGAGGGTAGCTTAAACAGGCTGAAAAGCAGAATGCTTGGGGTGCATTTTGCTTTTTTTTAACTGTTTTAAGTTCTAATCTGTCCTCAAAACTAGAAACAGGCTATGGGGTAAAGAATAAATAGTAACTGGTTGAGTGGAGGAAAGAGTCAATCAATTAATTGTAATGATTGGTGTAGTGACTGTGTATGCAAGGGGTGCATGAATTGGTAATTTAAACAAGATTCAATTGTATGTTCACATTAGTTTGTTAAAGTACTGGTGATATAAAATTTAAAATACATGTATAACACAAAAACACAAAGGTATATTTTAATTGAGCAGGTGATTGTACAAATTCAAAGAGATTCCCATGGTCTGCTCTCTGAAAAAATGAAAAATTAGTATTATGGTCATTATCATTACTGGTACATCACTTCTTTGGCTTCAAAGTGAATGTGAACCAATGTTCAAGTTAACTCTTTCAACACTTAGTAACTCTTGTTGGTTATAATGTTCCCTTGTGGATCATTTGAGTTACCAAAACATGAGCTATTCTACTTGGAATTCTGTGTACTTTAATAAATACTGGTCTAAATTAGCAAACAGTGTAGACCCTGACCAAAGCCCTCAGATCAGGGTCTGCACTGTTTGTAAATGTAACTATTATATTTCAAACAGGTGTATGGTGTTGAAATAGTGAAATGTTTAATGCAAATTGTAAAGAAAGAAGTTATATATATATATATAAAAAAAAAAAGTTTGACACTTATTTTCAAGAGAATACTCAAAGCTGCCTGGTGGTAAAATGTTTCAAAGTATTCTAGACAAGTGAGAATAAACTTGATAAAATTGATTTTTTCTAAATCAACACATATACAGTAAAACCTCTCTGTTACGGTCAGTATATTGTGTTAAGTCGAAGGTATTTAAGGCTTTGCTTTAAAGAGGCTCGCAACCGGATTTAGCATTAAAAATAGTTATTTGTAAATATATGTCAAATGCTTATATAAATGGGTAAGATTTAGTTTAGGATAATAAATTCTGTTAAAAAATGTATTTCAAAAAAAAAGAAAAGAAGAAGCTCTGGTGGGATTTGAACCCATGACCCCTCCATGCGTAGACAATCATGAACAAGAGGCCCATAGGGCCACATTTCGCTCACCTGAGACATTGTACCATAGAAACTGACTGGGCAAGACAACATTTTGATATAGCTGATATAACTGATAAGCCCCGGGGCGAGGACAATTTGATCCAGGGGTCATAATTTGAACAATCTTGGTAGAGGACCATATAGGGGCAAAGCTTCATGTCAAATATAAATGATCTGGGCCTTACGGGTTCAGACAAGAAGATTTTTTAAAGGTTTTCCTATGAAAAACTAATAAGCCTGAGGGCGTCAAAATTTGAACAACCTTGGTAGAGGACCAAAAGGCAAAGCTATATGTCAAATATTAAAGATCTGGGCCTTACAGTTTCAGAGAAGAAGATTTGTAAAGGTTTTCCTATATAAGTCTATGTAAAACATATAAGCCCCGGGGCGGGCCGGGCCAATTTTGACCCGGGGGTCATCATTTGAACAATCTAAGTAGATGACCATAAGGCAAAGCTACGTGTCAAATATTAATGATCTAGGCCATACGGTTTCTGAGAAGAAGATTTTTAAAGGTTTTCATATGAAAAACTGATAAGCCCCAGGGCGGGCCATTTTTGGCCCCGGTGTAACAGCCAATTCTTTCCCCCCTGCTAAAAGTTTCCCCGGGGAAAGAATTGGCTAGCCAAAACCTTCCCCGGGGAAAGAATTGGCTAGCCAATTCTTTCCCCCCCTAGTCAAAAGTTTCCCCGGGGAAAGAATTGGCTAGCCAATTCTTTCCCCCCTAAAAACTCATAATTGAGAATACTTTTAGCTAGTCAATTCTTTCCCCCCCCCGCTATATTTTCGCAATTCAGAGGGGGGGGAAGTTTTGGCTTGCCAATTCTTTCCCCCCCTCTCAGTCAATCTGCGGAATTGTATCCTTTTGACGTTATATGGAGGGGGGAAAGTTCTGGCTAGCCAATTCTTTCCCCCCTATCTGTCAGTCTGTTGAAATGTATACTTTGGCTCTCTTTGAGGGGGGAAAGTTTTGGCTAGCCAATTCTTTCCCCCCCTCTCAGTCAATCTGCGGAATTGTATCCTTTAGACGTTATATTGAGGGGGGAAAGTTCTGGCTAGCCAATTCTTTCCCCCCTATCTGTCAGTCTGTTGAAATGTATACTTTGGCTCTCTTTGAGGGGGGAAAGTTTTGGCTAGCCAATTCTTTCCCCCCACCTCTCTTTCAGTCTGTGGAATTGTATACTTTGACCATCTAGGAGGGGGGAAAATTTTGGCTAGCCAATTCTTTCCCCCCTCTCTTTCAGTATGTGGTTTGGTATCCTTTGACAATATATGGAAGGGGGAAAGTTTTGGCTAGCCAATTCTTTCCCCCCTTTCTGTCAGTCTGTGGAATTGTATACTTTGACTATCTTGGAGGGGGGAAAGATTTGGCTAGCCAATTCTTTCCCCCCTATCTGACAGTGTGCAGATTGTATGCTTTGACTATCTCGGAGGGGGGAAAGTTTTGGCTAGCCAATTCTTTCCCCCCTATCTGTCAGTCTGCGGAATTGCATCCTTTCATTATCTTGGAGGGGGGAAAGTTTTGGCTAGCCAATTCTTTCCCCCCATATCTTACAGTCTGTAGAATTGTATACTTGGACTATCTCGGAGGGGGGAAAGTTTTGGCTAGCCAATTCTTTCCCCCCTATCTGAAAGTGTGCAGATTGTATGCTTTGAAAATCTCGGAGGGGGGAAAGTTTTGGCTAGCCAATTCTTTCCCCCCTACCTGTCAGTCTGCGGAATTGCATCCTTTCATTATCTTGGAGGGGGGGAAGTTTTGGCTAGCCAATTCTTTCCCCCCTATCTGACAGTGTGCAGATTGTATGCTTTGACTATCTCGGAGGGGGAAAGTTTTGGCTAGCAAATTCTTTCCCCCCTATCTGTCAGTCTGCGGAATTGCATCCTTTCATTATCTTGGAGGGGGGGGAAGTTTTGGCTAGCCAATTCTTTCCCCCCATATCTTACAGTCTGTAGAATTGTATACTTGGACTATCTTGGAGGGGGGAAAGTTTTGGCTAGCCAATTCTTTCCCCCCTATCTGTCAGTCTGCGGAATTGCATCCTTTCATTATCTTGGAGGGGGGAAAGTTTTGGCTAGCCAATTCTTTCCCCCATATCTTACAGTCTGTAGAATTGTATACTTGGACTATCTCGGAGGGGGGAAAGTTTTGGCTAGCCAATTCTTTCCCCCCTGTCTGTCAGTCTGTGGAATTGTATATTTTGACTATCTTGGAGGGGGGAAAGTTTTGGCTAGCCAATTTTTTCCCCCCTTTCAGTCAGTCTGAGGACTTGTACCCTTTTGACTTGACATGGAGGGGGGAAAGTTTTGGCTAGCCAATTCTTTACCCCCTCCCCTCTCTTTCAGTCTGTTGAACTGTATACTTGGACTATCTTGGAGGGGGGAAAGTTTTGGCTAGCCAATTCTTTCCCCCCTATCTGACAGTGTGCAGATTGTATGCTTTGACTATCTCGGAGGGGGGAAAGTTTTGGCTAGCCAATTCTTTCCCCCTTATCTGTCAGTCTGCGGAATTGCATCCTTTCATTATCTTGGAGGGGGGGAAAGTTTTGGCTAGCCAAAACTTTCCCCCCTCCAAGATAGTCAAAGTATACAATTCCACAGACTGAAAGAGAGGGGGGAAAGAATTGGCTAGCCAAAACTTTCCCCCCTCCAAGATAGTCAAAGTATACAATTCCACAGACTGTCAGATAGGGGGGAAAGAATTGGCTAGCCAAAACTTCCCCCCCTCCAAGATAGTCAAAGTATACAATTCCACAGACTGAAAGAGAGGGGGGAAAGAATTGGCTAGCCAAAACTTTCCCCCCTCCAAGATAGTCAAATGATGCAATTCCGCAGACTGACAGATAGGGGGGGGAAAGAATTGGCTAGCCAAAACTTTCCCCCCTCCGAGATAGTCAAAGCATACAATTTCGCACACTGTCAGAAAGGGGGGAAAGAATTGGCTAGCCAAAACTTTCCCCCCTCCAAGATAGTCAAACCATACAATTCCGCCAGATAGTGAGAAAGAAACCCTACAGTGCGAAATTATAGGGGGGGAAAGTTTCAACTAAGGGGGGGAAAGAATTAGCTAGCTAAAAGTATCCCACTTGCGAAATTATAGGGGGGGAAGTTTTTGACTAGGGGGGGAAAGAATTGGCTAGCCAATTCTTTCCCCGGGGAAGGTTTTGGCTAGCCAATTCTTTCCCCGGGGAAAATTTTGAGGGGGGAAAGAATTGACTGCTACACCGGGGTCAAAATTTGAACAATATTGGTAGAGGACCACAAGGAAAAGCTATATGTAAAATATTAAAGATAAGGGCCCTACAGTTTCAGAGAAGAAGATTTTTAAAAGTTTTCCTATAAATTCTATGTAAAACTGATAAGCCCCGGGGTGAAGCCAATTTTGACCCGGGGGTCATAATTTGAACAATCTTGGTAGAGGACCATAAGGCAAAGCTACATGTCAAATATTAATGATCTAGGCCATACAGTTTCAGAGAAGAAGATTTTTAAAGGTTTTCCTAAGAAAAACTGATAAGCCCCAGGGAGGGGCCATTTTTGGCCCCAGGGTCAAAATTTGAATAATCTTGATAGAAAATCATTAGGAATTGATACATACCAAATATCAAAGGTCTGGGCCATTTGGTTTCTGAGAAGAAGATTTTTTAAGATTTTCTTATGCATTAAAAGTTGTCTATACGGTCATGTTAGAAAACCTGGTCACACAGCAAGGGGAATAACTCTAGCCAAAATCTTTGAACAAGATTTCGTTCCCCCTTGTCACTGATGCTTCTGACAAAGTTTGGTTGAAATCGGGTCAGTGGTTTCTGAGGAGATATTGTTTGAAAATGTGAACGGATGATGGACGGCATGGGATCACAATAGCTCATCCTGAGCCTTTGGCTCAGGTAAGCTAAAAATGAGGAAACGCCTTTAACACCTCGGCTACCACCGCTCTCTTTATAAATGGTAGCAAATTAGCGATTGATAGTACTTTATTCGGCTCGGGTTTATGTCTGAGCCTGTGTAGAGAAGCAATAACAACAATTATACCGTCAGCTGACGCTATAGAAAAACGATGGAAGATATCTTAAAAAACTTAAGATTCGGTGACGATTCTTGAGACTTTTTTTGGACTGATCATATTTTTTTAATGTCAGAGGCCAAATAATGTCACAAATTTGCTTTTATTTGAGTATTTAATTTTATTTTGACAAGTACACCATCCGGTTGCGAGTCCCTTTAAGCTGTAACATGTCTTTTACATAATCAATTATCCTTTGTTTTAGAGAGGCTTTACTGTATATGGAAATATATCAGTAGTACACAAAATTGTTATAATCTTTTATTTTTATTTCAGATTCATCAACACAGATGTTGCAACAACAGAGAGCATCTTCAAGGATAATACACCGGGACAGTCTATGACATTCATTGAACTATATTTTGAATGATTTATAAGTCATACCAATGATACCAGTTAGAAAAACAAATTTTCCATTGAGCGTGTGCTGATCAAATTTAATTAAATATTACATTTGTGTATTTAAGTTTTGTTGCTTTGTATCTCCAACAATGATCATCAATATTTGTTTTGTGTGTCTTTAACCTGTAAAACTTGAAGAACTAACCATCTTTAGTACTAAACCTTCCCTTCAAAGAACTTTATCAGTGTTTAAAACAGATGACTGCTTAACCCATTGAACCCTAGAAATGAGTACATGTATACTCATAGTTATTAACCAGTGTACCTGTGAAAAGTTCACTTGTCTTATTTAAACAGTGTATACACTGATAAGGGTGCTCCTAAAGCACAACTCTGATCATGGTCTGCACTGTTTATGAGTTTGCGATATATAAAAATCATAATGGACATGGCTTAATTGGAAACTGGAAATGTCCACTTGATGTTTTATGGGTGAACGAGTTAATACATTTAATTCTAGAAATGAGTCTTTTACAGTGTACCTGTAAGATTGATGCGTCTTGGGTTGATGCATAAGGAATGCTCTTTAAAGTACTATTTAATATCTAAAGCTAACTACAATTCTACACATGTTAACATCAAGCTTTATGAATCGGAACCCAATTAATTACATGCTATTTGAGAGGCATCAGTCTGCTAGCAGGCGGGGCTACATATTAAACTGACAGTTACATGCTTACAACACTACAGTACCTGTAAATAGTAGTAACTATAGTACACTTGCTTATATGCAAAAAGTGAATACCCAGTTCAGTGGGCTCCCTGAGCATTTACCCTTTCCACCATAACCTTATACATGTGTAAATCACCTACATCAACTATACTTGAGGTAGTTTGCTTCTGAAAGCAAAATGAAATTAAAGCAGAAAGTCCAAAAGGGAGTTTTCTTCTTTAGTTTCATCTTACTTAGGTTTAGAACCCTTTACATAGTTTATCATTTACCTCCATAGCCTGCTTCTTGTTTTGAAGATTGATGACCACTTAAAGCAGATTAAAAATAAAGCAGAATGCTCCTTAACCCTTTCGCTCTCATTGACGCTTAAAACTTTAAAGCATGTTTGCAAACAGTTTGGATCCTGATCAGATGCCGCTTCAGGCGGTAGGTGTCTGATCAGGATCTAAACTGTTTGACACTTGTTTGGAAATTTCTTCAGTCATACTGCCTTTTTTTAAACATTGAAACGACATTGCAGACAACAAAATTGAAGCAGATGACAATGAAACGTAAGGGTAAAAATCTCACAAAAGAGTTGGCTGTGAAAGGGTTAAGGCACTTGCTGCTTTTAACTTTTAGCCTGCTTTAAGCTACCACCTGCTAGGATATGGAATATATTTCTTATGGAGCATATTATTGACTGTAAAAATTGAACTACATGTTACATTGTATTTGGAGGCATAAATTAGAGGTGTAAATTAATTAATTTTATTTTACACCTTAACATTATGATTTGGAGGCACGTTGTCTGGGAAAGACAGTGTTAGTAAAGTGTTACATAAAAATTAAGAGATCGAAGATAAGAGATAGATAAAACCAAAGTATAAAGAATATACTTAAACAGGGTGTTAAGTTAAAAGCAAGCTCTCAGTGCTTAGGCATCTAGACTGGGGCTTGACTTACTAATGAGATGAGGTCAATATTAATATTGGTACTCTACAGAAAGCGATCTGCCATTCTCGCCAACTGCAGGCCCATACATAACCATGCTATTTAAGCATGGTTCGGATCCGACCATTAGTTGAGGTACATAGATTACTAATTTTAGTCCGATCTCATTAGGAGCAATGGAAAGATCAACATTTTCCTGGATAATGATTGACCAAATTGTTATTCTGCAAAATAACAAAAGGCTCTGACTTCATCTACAATGTAACTACATTTAATGTTTGTATTACAATGCATTATGGGTTCACTCTGTATAGCTGAAATTTACTGTCAATATTAATTTGTCCAAGGTTCTTGGTCCCCCTACATACTTGATGAAAGTGAGTTTGCATCATTCACCAAATATGTAGTATTATCTGCTCAAGACAGGGGTATCACTGGTTGCCAGCCAGCTCATTGTTGCCAAGCTAAGGACAAATCAAACCGAACGTTATTAAAAATATCTTCTTCTGTTCATAATATTCAACCAAAGTTGCCTTCCAATTTTTCCGAAGTTATTCTCTTATTTCTTCTATGGTAATGAAAAACAACCAAATATCATGGCCATGTTGCCTTGAGTACATATTCGAAAAGAAACCCACCATACGAGCTAGGGTGCCATTATCTATTGACTTTTGGAAGATGTGTTTTAGGATAGGTGACAGTTCCTCTGCTAGGTTTTTCAGTAAGTTGTCTGGACCACAAGCTTTGTGAGGATTTAGGTTTTGTAGGAGTTTGGTAATTCCTTTACCATCTATCAGTATCTCTGACATGTCCGGGAAATGTTGACCATTATTTTCTGTGGAGCTGGAGATATTGTCAAGTTTCATTTGGCACAGAGACAATAGCTTTAACGGTGATTTTGGGCTTTAAATTGATTGTTTAGAAATTAGAGCTGTGGCTTTGTCTTCATAGGAGAACTTATTTTCAGCTTTTAGTGGTGGTAATGTTGTGGAGTCTTGTGTGGAATGTTTAATGAGTGAAAATATATTTTTGGTGTTTGGTTTCTTGGTCTGAGATGAGTCGGTATCGTCAAAATTTAAGATGTCTTCGAGATAGTGGTTATAAGACTCCTTTATCTTTTTCTTGACAATATTTTTCCTATCTGAAGGTTTGTGTGTCTTATTTGCTTTACTAAATGCCCAATTACGTTTCCTGATTAGCCTTTTCAAGCATTGGTTGACCCAAGGGAGGTGATTTCTAATTGATGACATCGCCGGCCCTTTCAATAGGGTTGGCACTATTATAAACAAAACCTTTACCTTTATATTTTATTCAACTAAAGTTCCCCGGTGCTGTCAATTTGTATAGAATCTACCTAATGTACGATAAATCATTCATAATAAGTTCATTCTTTAATCTGTATCAACATTGGTGAGATCATCATCAATAATATATTGGCGTCACTTCTCACCATCGTGTACAAGCCTTAATAGTGTAGTGTCTGTGGAGGTGGGATCGATAAACCGCCCGGTTAGCTCAGTCGGTACTCTGTAGAGCACCGGACTAGTGTTGAGGTGGTCGTGGGTTCGAGTCCCACCTCGGGCGGACATTTTTCCCCTGTTTCACTTTAATGGTGTCAGAAGTGTTTGACGGTCCGGGCCTGGGAGTCATTCGGTCTTCGTGAGAGCTGGGTTAGGCTCTGAAAAGTGAAGGGGGAGGAATGTTGTGGCTGTGGAGATGGGATCGATAGACCGCCCAGTTAGCTCAGTCGATAGAGCGCCGGACTAGTGTTGAGGTGGTCGTGGGTTCGAATCCCACCGCGGGCGGACATTTTTCCCCAATTTCTCTTTAATAGGATTCTACGACGTATTAATTCTTCTTCTTCCAATAAAGGAGCCGGGATCCTTCAGGATCGTATAGAGGCTCTGCTGAGCCGGATCAAATGGTCTCAACATAATTCAGATTGTTACATTCCGTACTTTTCGGTACGGCCGATCAGGTCTTTCTTTGTGGAGATATTCGAAAAGATAAACCAAATACATGACCAAAGTTGCCCAGGGTGGACCCGGCACATTAATGAAAGAAGAAGAAATTACGCATATTCAAATATGATTTCGCCCCGTTGGGCGCCTCTCACTACATTTTGGTGATTTGTACTGAGTTTTTGAGTCTGTAAGGCTTAAACTAAATGCCAGATGATTAACACGTTTAACGATTCATCATAATTGAACACATTCTTCTGTTAGTATCTTTAATCGGTTTGAATGATCGATAATATAAGCTCAAACACTTACCAAACAAGAAGCTGAACTCGCGTTGTCCGCCATTTTTGTTATCTCCACAACTTCCGGCCATGTCACATGACACAGGTCCATGGAAAAACCCCATACGACTGGCACACTACTGGCACACTACTGGTATGGCTGCCCATACGTATCCATACGAGTTGAATCTATACTGTAGGGGCTTTTTTATGGGTTTTATTCAATCATATATGATAAATATGATCTTTATGAAGATATTCCATAAAAAAGATTACATTAAATCCCATTATTAATCATATAATATCGATATTTCCAAATACGTATGAATATCCAATACGAGTAAATGACCATACGAGTTGAATCTATACCGTAGGGCCATTTTTATGGGTATTATTCTATCATACATGTTAAATGTGATCATTATGAAGAAATTCCATAAAAAGATTAAATTAAATCCCATTATTAATCATATAATATCGATATTTCCAAATACGTATGAATATCCCATACGAGTAAATGACCATACGAGTTGAATCTATACCGTAGGGCCATTTTTATGGGTATTATTCTATCATACATGTTAAATGTGATCATTATGAAGAAATTCCATAAAAAGATTAAATTAAATCCCATTATTAATCATATAATATCGATATTTCCAAATACGTATGAATATCCCATACGAGTAAAAGGGCCAAATACGAGTTGAATCCATACCGTAGGTGAACGTGTGTGGACATAAGTCTATATAAAAAATATATGACCATAATATAAACATATAGCTATATCTTTGGGTTTTTTTTAATAATGTATCAAAATTTCCCAAAAATGTCAGAAAAGGCACGAAACTAGTATTTTTCTATTAGAGATAATAATTATAATTTTACACGTTTTAGAAAGTTTTTTTCTCCATTTTCTAATTATGATAAAGATATTCTATTAGGTCTTTTATAAAATATACAAATATTGAACGTGTAACTCAAGCTAAGCTTGTACATTCCAAACACGCTTGATCTCGCCTATGTTTAACACCTTTGCCAATCACTTCCTGTAACACGTGTCGCTTTTAATAACACGTGTCGGTAACAGCACGTGCCCCTAATTGCACTCAGGATACGAGTTTTGGAAGAAAGCTTCCGCCACATCAAATCTTATACCGCCTGTTGCATGCCTAGTATAAGTTGATGCACTCGGGGCTCGGGACGAGAACCCAGCTTTCGTGAGCCCCAAAATTTGGAAAAAAAATGCCGAAATATAAACAAAATACCTAAAAGTGTCCAAAAAGTGTCATAAAATGCTTGTGTGTATTGACCTCACACTCTAAATGGCGCGTGCTCTTTAACCCCATTCACTATAAATTGTCGTCTGCTTTTATATTATAAATTCTTTTTCAAGTAATTTGGCCATTTGTCTGATGACGATCCAAACTAGCTGTTTGCACCTAATCGATGTTCTCAGTGTTAAGGAAACAACCTTATAAGAAAAAAGCAATCAATATTTTTATGAGCAAGATGACAGTTAAATACTGTTTAAATTACTGCATTCAACAACATGCTGTATTTTAAAGAACACATGCTTGTAAATTGAACAGAACAGAATTGAACAGAGCAGTTCTGTTCAACAAATGCTTGAAAAATAAATGTCTTCGGTTTCGGTTCCAAACCGACAACGCTTAAATATGTTTGAACACATTCCCGTTAGTGTTATACTTGTGGAAAAAAAAAATAGATTAAAAATTAACATTTCAACTTTATTAGTGGTCTGTTTTACTATTCTGAATATTAATAAAGAAAGCAGACGACGTTATTTTTGTAAAAAGAAATGCAAAGATTTGGCATGCTTTATTTGCTCTTTTATCTGGGTAATTAAGCACATTGTATATAAGAGTGTGAGAGGTCGATAAACCCAAGTATTTTGTTTGTAAATGAGACTGATTATTTAATGAAGAATGAATCTTAACTGAAAGAGAACAAATGATAAAAGTAGGGAAACAAAGCAGCATTACATGTTCATGGGCATCAAAATACGAAATTGTATTAATAAGCAGAAATACATCTTAATTGACATTGACGTACAGAAACAAACGAAGAAAATTTAAGAATAATGATACGGTATTAATAAACAGTTAAACCCCTATATTACCACAGTTGAAAGTTGTTTTAATCTAGTTATATACCTAAATGCCTCACTCAATTCGTGGTTTTTTTCGCGCTCTTTCGTTTAACGGTCTTCTTCTCTGTCCAGGTTTTTTTTGCCACGCCCACTGCCTTTTGAATAACACTGTACCTACCATCTGCTGAAGAAACAAAATTTACCGCTGCTGCGCGTTTTCTATTGTCCTTTAAGAAAAGCAAAAAATAGTCTTTTTTTTCATCATCGGATTTGCATCGCCAAATTGCATCGGTCACGACATGTTTTTTCCTATCAAAATCTGTCAAGCGGTAATTTCCCGTTTCATGAAGCGCGCTTCTGTAATCCATGAAGTGAAGTTTTGTTACACTGTGAAGTTTTTTTACAAGTTCTGGCATAGTTTTCGGCCTCCAATTTGTGGTTAATTTTACAATGTTGTTAATGGATTCTGCGTTATTGTTTGTCCAAGTTTTAATTTCTTTGCCTATTTGAGGATTGATTACATTGTTCAGAATTTTAGGTTTGAGATGATTGTCATAGTAGTTATGAAAGGCTTGATAATTCTCCGTTTTCTGCATAAGAGCATGTGATTTTTGTTCAAAGTCAAATGACGTGTCTGCTGACAAAAGCCCGTGTTCATTGTTAAAAATGTCTTGGATGATTTCCTCGCGTTCTTTTTTTTCCATGCCAATTTTGTTCTGAAGATGATGGCGGACGTTATCTTTAAGGTGTTTCGTACAGAGTAAACGTTTTGCGCCCGGAAAGACGTGCTCAATCGCTTTCGTCAGAGCTCTTTCGTAATCGCTGCCGAATTCAACATTATCCGAAACTCTCAATTCTAATGTACCTACCTCTTTGTCCAGTTCAGATGCAATGTGCTGTAAGAAGCTCTTATATGTTTTGTAACTCGCGTCTTTGTGTAAGAGTAAAGGACCCATAAAAATTGGATGCGTACCAGTGGTTTTCCGGACAAGCCGTTGGTTCTTGTACACTATAATGGTAGCGTAGAATGCTTGGTCTAAACTAAACGATTAATTTAGCTAACTTAGCTTAGCCAATTTAAGCTACGCTAAGCTTTATGAAAGCAGAAGCTGCCAAATCCTGCTCAACTAAACTTTTTTTCTAATTTCTTTATCCAAATCTAAAACGTAATATTCTAAAATGCACAGGCTAAACTAAACTAGCACTAGATATCAATTCCAAGTAATCTAAAGAACTATCACCGTAGCAATTAGAACTAGATTAACTAATGATAAAGTGCTCACAAAATAACAGTATTAATACTATTCTCTCACAATGTGACAATCAAACTTCCCTTAATCTGTTTTGTTTCTAATATAGGTGTTAATCAATTATGACAGTTTATCCGGGAATTAAGAGCAATCGTCAATCATCACGCGGTGTGTAAAGAGGATTAAGTCTAATTAACAGTATCGGTATGACACCATTCACTCGTTAAAGCGATTAACGGTAGTCTGATTGCATCATCAATCAAACTTTGATCTCATATCAAAAGAACCGTACTTATCTTATGTCATTCTGATCTGTAACTATACCACAGACATTTTTTTTAAATTTGTGTTTCCTTATAAACAGTATGCTTGTAATGTATGATTTTTGCTTATTGCTTAACTTTATGTATGTATGATTTGTTTTATGCTGATTGTGTATATGATGTATGTACATTCGAACTTCATCAATCTCAAACTCGGTTAACTCGGACTTACTCGTATTTCAAAGTTAAAACGTAACATAAATTGTGCATTTTATGTGTCGAATTACTGGATAGTTCGATATCATCAAAGTCCCTCTTCGCAGCAGTTAATAATCATGATATGTAAATATAACCATATACAGACTGTTCCGTATGACCGACTATCCCTGGCAAATTTTGGTTTCGATTATACTCTGCATGCTTATATTCCTTATAGTGTAGATTCAACTCGTATTTGGTCTGGTTCATATGATCATTGACTCGTATATGGGATATTCATACGTATTTGGAAATATCGATATTATAGGACAAATAATGGGATCTAATCTAATTCCATTTATATGGAATTAATAAATAATGATCATATTTAACATGCATGCATTAGATTCAACTCGCTTGTTGACAATCAACACAGGTAACAGATAACAGTTTGGCGGCACATTAAAGCCAGGCGACTATCACCTTGCGGTTTGTTAAAGGGGATTAGTGGTATGTAATTAAAGGTCTCAGCATGACACCCTCCATGTTTTATAAGTGATTATCGAGTCTAATTGATATTTTGCATCAATGAAATAACCCATCAAAAGGACCGTGTCTCATATTATTTATTGAATAGTATGTATCCTTATCGTAAAAATCTGATCTGCATATACACCAAACTGATTTTATTCTGAATTAATGTTATTATTGCGTTTATTGTCGTTTTTATTATCAGCATTTAGTCAGCATATATTAAAATAAATTATAGATTCTATTCAATTGTGAATTTATTTGTGTTTTCCATACCTTACGAATTGTGTGTGCATTTAAATTTGTGGCCATGTATTATAGATTTAATTCGTTAGGGGTTTCGGGTTCACATATTTAATCATAGGAATATTATAGGATAAAATTGAATTTAAATTAAAACAAAATATTTGGATCTCTAATTATTATATCTATTGTTTCTAATAGAATATCAGCCATATAAATGAACCTTACAGTGTAGATTCAACTCGTTTTTGGCCCTAGTTCATATGGTCATTTACTAGTATGGGATATTCATACGTATTTGGAAATATCGATATTATATGATTAATAATGGGATTTAATTTAATCTTTTTTATGGAATATCTTCATAAAGATCATATTTATCATATATGATAGAATAATACCCATAAAAATGGCCCTACGGTATAGATTCAACTCGTATGGTCATTTACTCGTATGGGATATTCATACGTATTTGGAAATATCGATATTATATGATTAATAATGGGATTTAATATAATTTTTTTAATGGAATATCTTCATAAAGATCATATTTATCATATATGATAGAATAAAACCCATAAAAAAGCCCCTACAGTATAGATTCAACTCGTATGGATACGTATGGGCAGCCATACCAGTAGTGTGCCAGTAGTGTGCCAGTCGTATGGGGTTTTTCCATGGACCGTCAAAACATAGTGCTATTTATATCAGAAGTTTTACTTTCGGTTTGTTACAGTTTTAAACCACCCTTTTTGGTGATATAGGTCTGTTTTCAACATTCCAAGGATCGGCTTGGCCCACAAGAATGTTCAAACATTATTAATATGAAATAGGCACAGCCTACAAGCGAGCGAAGCTGTTAAATAATGGAACATTTTAACAAATTAACACAATCATTACCCCATAGCCTAATTCTAGTTTTGAAAACAGAATGAAGGGTTATTTAAAGCAAGTTGAAAGTAAAGCAGAATGCGACTTACGGCGCATTCTGCTTTACTCCCAACCTGCCTTAAGTCAGAATCTGCTAGGATATAGAATATAATTTTATGGTACAGATTTTGGACTGTATCAAATGGAACTATTTACTTTTTGAACAGTTTGGATCCTGATCAGAAGCCTCGTAATTAGAGACTATATTTTGCATGGGCACGAAATTTATTTTTCAAGCAGTTTGGATCCTGTTAGGAGCTGCGTACGACGGCGAATGATCAGGATCTACCGTACACAATTGTTGACACTAATGTTAATATTTCGAATTTTGAGAACTGAATCTTCAAAGATACTGTGGTGCATGGGTGCACAATTTATTTTCAATCAGTTTGGATCCTTATTAGAAGATGTGTACGGCGACGCATGGTCAGGATCAACATAATTATTGGCACTAATGTTTATATTAATAATTTCGAAACTTTGAGAACTGATGATCATAATGGCAAATTTGTTCCTAATGACTAAAGTTTCAAAGATACTGTTGTGTCTGGGTAAAAACTATACATCAAGACATATATTTAATACACTAGATCTAATTACGATATTTACGCGAGGTTATATAATGTGCAAAAAACAATAAATTATCGACTAATAACATATTGAAAATGTTCCCTATGTATGCTTCGACCAAAAATGGTACGTTTTGACTTGGTACGCTTTAACCATGGTACGCTTTGACTATAACCCATTAAGGCGTATTTATTGGGTAATGGGTTAATAAACTAAATTATTTAATAACCTGAGGGCCCTGATATCGCTCAACTGTTGTACTGAAGCTTGAAAGCTTTACCTTTCTGTTTCATCCGTTATAATCTAAATCCATTCAAATTTGTAGTATACCATGTAAAACTTTTTGGAATACAACCTCATAATTCTAGTATAGTAGAGTACATCAAGGGCAGATAACTAGAGCCTAAACAATACTGAAATGAAGCCTTTTTAGCATTTCGGAGTATATCAAGGGCAGATAACTATTGCCACAATGATTAGATTTCAACAATAATTGCACTCCTTTGAGAACTTATAGCTATATACTTTGTGTGCAAGTATAATCAAAATCCATTGAAAACTGTAGTTGCAAGAGTGTAAACGCTGTAAGATATGGCATTTTCAGCAATTCAAGCGCAGACAACTCTTGACGGTGACCTATAGGTCTTATTTCAACCATAATCACACATATCTAAACTCTTATGGTCATATACAATCTGGCCAAGTTTGAAAAAGACTGGATAAAAAATGTGGCCTCTAGAGTGTAAACACTGTTAAATATGGCATTTTAAGCAATTCAAAGGTAGATAATCCTCAACCTATTGGTCCGATTTCAACCATAATTAAACTCATCTAAACTGTTATGGTCATATACAATCTGAGCAAGTTTGAGATAGATTATATAAAAATGATGGCCTCTAGAGTGTAAACACTGTTAAATATGGCATTTTCAGCAATTCAAAGGTAGGTTACTCTCAACCTATGGGTCCGATTTCAACCATATTCAAACTCATATGAATTCTTATGGTCATATCCAATCTGAGCAAGTTTAAAATAGATTGGGTAAAAATTGTGGCCTCTAGAATGCAAACACCCTTAAATATGGCATTTTCAGCAATTCAAAGGTAGATAACTCTCAACCCATTTGTCTGGTTTCAAGCATAATCACACTCATCTGAACTCTTATAGTCATATACAATCTGAGCAAGTTTGAAGAAAAAGTGTGGCCGCTAGAGTGTAGACACTGTTAAATATGGCATTTTCAGCAGTTCAAAGGTAGAAAACTCTTGATGTGATCTAGATCTATTGATCTGATTTCAAGCATAATCGAACTCATACAAAATCTTATGGTCATATATACAATCTGGCCAAGTTTGAGAAAGATTGGAGACATATTGTGGCTTCTAGAGTTTTAAAAACACTGTTGAACTTGGGTGGATTTGGGTGACTTTGGGTGAATTGATGAATGAGGATTAAGTGTATAGTTGGCACTAATATTATTACTTCCATATAGCTGACTGGCATTCAGATAACGAAAACTATTACAAAAAATGACTTTTTTCATGGCTATTGGACGGTGGGTTTTAATAGTGGATAGCCCTGGGTTTCTAGGTGTTTCGAAACCGGCTGAAACTGTCAACACTGCCAGACTATCTACGTAAATCTACCCCACCTGGCATGATCGAGCACAGTGTTGAAATCATCTGTGTATTATACACATGCACTTTGATATTGACAAGATTTAGAAACAACATATCTGATATCACAGAAATAAAGATCTAGGCCTAGTCGAAACCGGTCGAATGTGTGTGACATTGTACTTTTCTAATCGTAGGAAGTGACGTCATAAACATCACAACTGATAAACAAAGGGGGGAAACTCAATAAAACAGTTTTGACTGTGTTGATAATTTCAATAGGATGGTATAAACGAGCGAGGTTTTCTGATTTAAATTTGATGTGTGATTCTCGCAATTAATTATGTTTTCTTTGGAGATAACCGGAAATGTGCACTTAAAAAATCTCAAATAGACTCGTCCAGAGCTGAGAGGTCAGTCAGAATAGTCGCGCGTGTTAGACAATAACATCCTAGGGTAACCGGAAGCAAAAATTTTAACGAAACTTTTTTTTTTCAACATGTTATAAATAAAACGCGAGCAGGGTCGACCAGTATGTGAAAAATAGCTGAGAGGTCGCAAGTGATAGACAATAACTTCCGGGTCAACGTATGGGTAACCGGAAGCAAAATTTTTAACGAAACTTTTTTTGTTCCACATATGTTCATAAATAAAACGCGAGCAGGGTCGACCAGTCTGTGAAAAATAATGTAGCAAGTAGATCCGGCGGAAGTACAAAAAACCTACGAAGAAAAATCTATTCAATGTACATACAGGTTCATTCATTCATATTCTAACATACAGGTCTATAAATGTGAATTTTAACTTGAAATTTATTGTACACGTAGCTGTAGAAGCTCGCTTCGCTCGTTATTAACCTTTGTTGTATTTTAGACATAGAAAAAATGTCTGAAAACACAATGGGACTTTAACTGTAGTACTAAGTAGATCTAATTCTATATTTGAACCTCGATAACTTGTGCTCGCTTAAGTAGATTCTGTCCGTATTTAGAAGTTGAAACATTGCTAAGGCCATGTTTTACCTTTATAAGAGCATGTTCGACTTAATGACATCGAAGTATTGACGATCGACAATATATCTGTAAATGGAAAATCAACATTTGTACTGCTAGGCTCTAGATAAAAATTATTGCACTGAATATGGAATAGCTTCAATCCAGATTAGATGGCCAGTAACATATTGATGTTTTTTCATTTAAATTTTCTAAAACAGCAGTAGACAATTCCCATGGCAGTGATGGGTTTAACAATGGACCACATTTACCCTTGCACTCTCAATGGCACCTTAAAGCGACTCGCAACCAGATGGTGCATTAAACATAGTAATTTGTAAATATGTGTTAAACGCTTATATAAATGGTAAAGAATTAGTCTAGGATAAGAAATTATGTTTAAAAAAATGTATTTCAATAAAAAAAAATATTGGTCTCTGGTGGGATTCGAACCCGGGGCCCGGCATTGGCGGACAGAAGGCAAAATAGGGGAAACCGCTTAGACCAATGGACCACGGAACTATCCGTTTATCTCGGATCGATTTAACGTATTTTAATGTGTAGCTATCGAAAGTGCATACAACTTCGTAATTCGGCTCGTGTTTATGTCTGAGCCCGTGTAGAGAAGCAACAACAACAACTATACCGTCTACTAGTCGGTATAGAAAAACGATGGAAAATATCTAAAAATCTAAGATTCGGTGACGATTCTTGAGACTTTTTTTGGACTGATCATATTTTTTTAATGTCAGAAGCCAAATAATGCCACAAATTTGCTTTTATTTGAGTATTTTATTTTATTTTGACAAGTACACCATCCGGTTGCGAGTCCCTTTAAAGCGCGTGACGCGGCGTCTGATCAGGACCGAAACTGTTTGACACTCTTATCGATATTTATCAAGTCATGCAACTTAAATTTAGCTTTGAAACGTGTGTTGCAGACGACAATACTGAAGCAGACGACAATAAAGCGGTGAAGGGGTAAAAATCTCCCGAATAATATGATCATGAAAGAGTTTACAATAGATCGTATCTATATAAAATATGCATTTCCTCACTGTCACTTCATTTCCATTATGGTAGCTCTGTCTTAGAGTCTAAATTCTATATTTCACCCTTAATAAATTGAGCTCGCTTAAGTCGAAAATATCCATATTAAAACGTTGAAATGTAGCTAATAGTACGTTTAATCTTTTTGTAAAAGCATGTTCGACTTAAGCGAGGTCGACTGTACATCTGTAAGCCTATGCATGGAGAGCCAACATTTCCAGTTTTCGTGCTGAAACTTGTTGCATTGGCTGTGTAAAAGTTTTGATCCAGATCAGATGTCGAATAACATATCGATGTTTTTCAATATCAGGGTCCATGCCTATAAAGCATTTGAGCTGAGTCTGAGCGCGTTCTCAAGAATTTGATTGGTCAGATTTGAGCCTAAGCTCAAATCTGACCAATCAAATGCTTGAGAACGATTTCAGACTCAGCTCAAACGCTTTATAAGCATGGGCCCAGACACTATCCCAGCAGTGAACGATTTTACAAAAGATACGGTAACCTTTAAAGGATGCATGTTCCTCACTTCAATTTCATTTTCATCACGGTACCTCTGTATATTCTAACAAGAAATATTCAAACTCTCTTTACAATTTCTGCTTAATCAAACACATTTTTCAGGTATCACAAACATAGAATCGATCGAATATATTTGTTTGATCGTCTTATTATAACTTTTTACTTCATACACATACATGTATATACCATGGAAACAGAGAGCATGCCAAACGACCAGGAAAACACTGAAATAAAAAATATATATAATCGGTAACAGATATATTCAAACGTGTACCCTTTACTTGATAAATATGCAAGTTGTCACACTGTCCCGAAGTTGACAACAGATGGACACACGATACACGAAATGTTCACATTCGGGCCTGATCGTGTAATCATCGGGTCATTAGTGTGGGCTTCTTCAGCCACCGTGTGGGCTCCGGCTGAATTTTACGGGCATCGGGAGCAACTTCGTGAGCGATGACAAAATCTTTGGCTGTCAAAAAAGTTGCCGAAGGACCTTGCGAAGGTTCGTATTCGTATTGACTTCGTGTTTTCATTTTACCCTTCGTAATGCCATCGTGTGGGCATCTTGTCAAATCGTGTCGCCTTCTTGTTTCTCTCGTGTGATCATCGGTACCATCGGGCATTTTTCTCCTCACGAAGACAATACGAAGGAAACACGAAGCCGCCCGAAGTCTTAGGAAGGCAACACGACTCCGTGAAGCCATCGCAATGATGTCGTGAAGCTATCGTATTATAGTACGATGGCATCGAGATGAGACTACGATGTGACCGAAAAAAAACCAAAATAATGAGTTACAAACAGTTTGAACCAAGATCAGACGATTCTTACTGTTTTTACTCTCAGGGTTTTAATAGTTTCCTCCCTGCAACAACTCCCTCCGAACAAAAGACATAATCTGTCTCTTGTTGGATGGTGTTGTAGAGAGGGAGCCCTGTATTGCATAATGCCTTAAGCATAACGTGAAATACTAAATATAATTTTTGAAATTTATATTCCAAACACCTAGTACTTGTTATTGTTTGCACTTATGAAATAAAGGTTCAACATTGAAATAATAAGAAACAACAACACTATTTATAACTACCACTGAATCACATAAATAATGTGGTGTTTAACCCCTTACCCCATAGCCTATTTCTAGTTTTGAGGACAGGTACTCATTTCCAGCAGATTGGAAGTAAGACAGAATGTGCCTAAAGGTATGTACTTTCAGCCTGCTTTAAGCTACCATCTATTAAAATTAGAAATGTTTGTTTTGTTGTACATCAGGGCGGCCACTAGTTAATTGCTATTATTATTTTTAATGTTATTATAATAATCATTATCATTATGATTAGTTTTATTACAATGTACCAGAATTATATTGATGATTATGAAAGTTGATCATGAAAAATCCCTAATATTTTCAAATGTCCTCTTCTTGAAACGGATTTTTTATGAATTGTACCTTAAACCCTCTACCATTAGTCAATTTCTAGACACGTGACCACATAAAGTAGGCTAAAAACCAGAATGCGCATTCTATTTTACCTCACTATATTTCAAGCTATCACTTATCTTTCTTATAACCAATAAGAAGTTTCTTTAATGGACGCAATGCACAGGTTTAACTGTAGTTTCAAATCTCAAGTTTAAAAATGTCAAGTCCGAGACAACTCATTATTTTTTTCAACTAATATTGAGAAACAATAAAACCTCTCTATTAATACCACTGATTTATATTGTGTTTAAGGCAGG
This sequence comes from Gari tellinella, assembly GCA_922989275.2. Classification (NCBI taxonomy): domain Eukaryota; kingdom Metazoa; phylum Mollusca; class Bivalvia; order Cardiida; family Psammobiidae; genus Gari; species Gari tellinella. The sequence goes on along the minus strand of OV277865.1, from coordinate 12,979,894 downwards.
TGGCTGCTAAAGTAGGTTGAAAGTATGCCCCTGAGGTCAAAATTGGCCCGCCCGGGGTCGCTGTTTCACATAGAGTTATATAGTGAAATATACAGCAAGACAGTGTAGACCCTGATCAGGTCTGCTTGGCGTATTTAATAGTCTTACTATTCAAGTACTCACCACTTCATTTTTCCTTCAGAAAGGATGTGTCCTAATGATCCGACTGCCAGAACGGAAACAAACTACTTATATTCGCTACCTAATAACAATAGTTGTATATGACACGATCTTCTCAACAGTTTGTAACCAATTCATATAGCTATATATTATCTCTTCCAGTAAATCCTATTTTCAAATCTTAACCTCATACATCCGTTTTATAATAAAACATTACCTTTTAAATTGATTGGCAAACATAAACAACGTATACATACCTTGAGCTGGTTTTTTTATTTATTTATCTACTATTCTAAATTGAGGGGCTTTCTTACATTACTAATACTTTCACTATATCTTTTTCGGAACATTTATTTTGCCTTCATCATGTTTTAAGCTGCCATCGATCTTCTTATAATCAATAAGCCTTTTCCAATAGACAGGCTTTACTTAAGTTGAAAATTTCTAGTTTCTAAGATGTAGAGTCGATCGAACTTTTAATTCTATATTGATCTAGTATTGAGTTTTACACTTTGGAAACTTGAGATTAACCTCTCACCATGCTAGTGACTGATAATTCGGCCACACTGATTACCTTTGCTAACAGTTTGGATCAAGATGATACAACACGTAACACAGCGTCTCATCAGGATCTAAGCTGTTTGCTCTTCAGCACCCGTTTCATAAAATGTCGTAAGACAAAAACGATCGTAAGTCAAAACTTTAAAATACATTTAATTTCTGATTTCTCTATCTAAAATTGTCTTGTGACTTCTCTTTGAAATCGTTGTCTTCAATACGATTCCAAAGAGATGCCGCAATACAGGATTAGATGGAGAAATAAATAATAATTTAGATTTTTATAATCTGACTTACGACAACATTCGTCGTACAAGATTTTATGAAACGGGCCCCTGACCCTGAATTTAAAAGAATTTTTGAGATTGTTACAGACACAAACATTACACAGCATGCATTGTGTTAAACTATAGACGATACTTAGGTCAATACTTTACTTTAAAGGCTGGCTTGGTGCCCTGGTAGGACAAGATTGCCAAGTATCATTCCCATTATATACACTAACATTATTTTCACATAGAGTACTCCCTCCCTACAGCAAACTCCTTCTCAAAAAATGCTTGCTACTGTTCCCTTAGTAAAACAATTATAACAACGATATCACTGCTGTCGTCTGCTATTTTCTCACAAAGTTGGCATTAGCCATTTTGAAAGTAAGCATCCCAAAATCAAACCAATATAATGACGAGTGACAATCAGTTTGAACCGATATCAGACAGCGCGTTACGATGTGTCTGATCTGGATTCAAACTGTTTACACTCTCATGCAGGGTTTGAATATTTCCTTCCCTATAACAACTACCTCTGAACAACAACTCCCTCTGGGGATTAAGGACTGTTAACTTATTTTTTGAATCTTCGAACTCGTCTATTGGTGGTTTCAGCCTTCATCTTTCAATGTCCTCCTTTTCGTGACGTGATGAATTTAAAACCTACGTAGATTTTAAATTACATTAGATCTAAAATCGGTAAATATATGGCGGCTTTTAATCTTAGATCAGCGACTGAACTTTCCCGCCATCTACCGAATGTTTAATATCATCGGAAGGTCATGTGATGCCTTCGTGACTGCATCATACTCTCAACACGACGTCGTGTAGCTATCGTGTGACCTTCGTGTGGCCTTCGGGTAAACTTCCTGTTAAAATCCGCATATTCGTGTTGACTTCGTGTGTGGTTCGGTTGCCATCGTGTGGCCTTCTGTAGGCACCGTACTTGCCTTCGTGTTGGTTTGCCTGTTGAGCTAGGTTCGGGGCCACCTTCGCGCGAAATTCAAAATTCCATATTCGTGTGGCCTTCTGGTGTCAAAATCGGGACAGTGTGACACGGGCATAACGGAGCGTTCCTTCTTAATGTTACCCTGTAGTCCAAGCAATGAAACAATTTTTCCATTGGAGGGTGGACAAAAATCTTAACAAATGTTTTTCAACTGCAATGGGTCCAGGGATTGTACACTGCATACAAAAAATATCCCATCGAAATCCACCCATGGCAACACCTCGTTTTGGGCCAAAATCCAAGATGGCCGCCATTATATAAGGCGTAATTCTCATATCGATGTAGTATTGGAAGTAAAAGGGCTAGAAATACAATTAAGGTGTCTTTCCCACTAAATGTTGGATGCCAATTCGTTTGGTGATATAATAAAAACCATAAGAGGTCACGGTCATACCTTAAAGGTCAATGTCAAGGTAAATTTTGGTAAAAAAGTCAAATTTGTAATACATTTATCTGTTTTCTTACTCTATCAGTCTCGAGAAATTACTATGTATTCAGTTAGCAGTAAGCACATTTGTATTCACAAGCATCATGCATTTTAATCATGCCTTACTGATTACAATTCGCTCATATCCTTGATTCTCATACATCAGATCATTCCCATATTTCCAGAAGTCTCGCAGAGTATTGGAAGTAAGTGAGCTAGAAATACAATTAAGGTGTCTTTTCCAACTAAGTATAGGATGGCCATTAGTTTGGTGATATAATAAAAAATTAATTAGAGGTCAAGGTCATACCTTAAAGGTTATTTTCAAGGCCATATTTGTAAAAAGAAAATGGTAAAAGTTTATTCAATTCATGAGATTTGATTTAGTTTGTTAAAATTTTACTTCGCTTGCAACAGTATTTCAGTCATATCGGGACGTCCTGCCTATACCAGGTGGAGGAAGACCCCAGAACCCTTTTATGCACTATTTCAGGCACAAATCGGCAATTGGGTGGAATCACCGACCTTCCACAAGCCAGCTGGAAGACTTCCCCACATGAAAAATCCGAACGACCAGACTGGGATTCAAACTCACAGCGGTGAGGAGCTTAGTGATGTAAGTCACAGTGACTATACCACTAGGCCACGGAGGCCCCTGATTTTATGAGAGATTTAATTAAATGTATATTACTCTGTTAGTGTAGGAAAATGAATATTTTTTCATTGGATGACATTATTAAATGTGTATTATAAGTATAATGCATTTGAACTGCTTTGAATAGTTGTGTCTGTGCCGTCACACCTGCCAGACCAGGCTACAAGCAACTACCGAGAGGTAGTGTTACATTTGATGATATCATGAAGATTGGGTAGCAGAATATCATATTCTAAAAGGACCCGAAATCAGTACTTGCAACTATCAAGTACCCAAATGTTCATACATTCGCTTCAGCTGTACAAAATAATAAGCTGGACATCCTATAGCAAGTGTCCATGCACGTGTCTCAACCGCGACCGCTGTGGTCCGGGTATATGCAATCATTGCATGCTGGAGTGGTGAACCGAGGAAAAAGCTCGCACATATTCCTTTCAATGATAGACTTGACTCTAAGTAGTCCAACGTGTGTCCGATCAACCGTCTAGTATTTATCCAAAATAGCAAGAAAACAGGGTGTGGCTCCTATCATAGCATTCGATCATTGAAAACCAACCAATGTCGAGTATTCTGCAAGAGGTTGTGCAGCTTTTGGGCGATTTTCATCGTGAGATGAACCTGCTTGGTACGATCGGATCTTTCGGCCTGAAGGAGATGTAAGCTCAGGTCTTCGCTAAATGATCTGTCTACCAGATGCTGAGTGATAAAGCAGTCGCTCGTGCAGTGCGTGGCAACATCCTCATTGACAGTGCGCTCAACATAATATCAACATCTGCAGCTTTTTAACGTCCCATCCCAGATCTGACAGGCATGTCTCATTTAGACGCAACTGAATTAATATCTATCCAGTATTAAACACTACAGTTAAGTAGAAATGGCATGTGCATGCGGACTGGAGACATAGCAGAATTCATACACCATCTTCTGAAGATTGTCCTTACAAGCATCACCACAGAAATGGTTGACATGAGCTTTCAGTTTGTCATTGATGGAGGAGGACTGCTACACATGTTTCGTGGCCTAAGCATGCAAACTATGCTGAGTGTTGTGCGATGTATACCCACCATGTACATGAAGGTTTTGGAAATTCATTAAAAAGGCATTCCTTGCCAATGCATCAAATAAGCAGGCCTTCATCAACCTTCTTGCAGAACACCTCACCGAGTCAGACATCATTGTGGAACTCGCAGAAGGCGACGCTGACTAAAACATAAGTATGTACACTCATATGTGCTTAAGCAACTACAAAATCAACAGCTGTCGTTGTCGAAGATGCTTCGATTTTCGTAATTTATCGAACATTCCCGACAGTGTCCGACACGCTGTCGATTATTGATTTATACTGCGTCACCACTCTTTAACTTATTCATGCATAAAGTTCGACGTCAGGTCAATATTGTCGAACAATACAATTGATTGTTCAGTTAATGTTTGTTGTACATATGTATCAATATGACAAAATCCTCTGCATTCGTATAACCAGAAACCTTAGCAAAATTGATCATAAAAATAATCAATTTAAATGTAACTGGGGGCTACTTTGAAGGAATACGGAGAAAAAATAGTTTTCTAACCGAACATATCTCTTAAAGTAACCAAACATCAAATTCTGAACCAAATACCAATTACTTAAACTAACTGTTGGCTGGAAATGCAGCACTGAGAATTCTCATAAAACCAGAACCCTGACATCATTATCCAGTTAACAAAGGCGATTGAACACAATCGGGTCAAATTTATAAGTTGCATGTGAAAAGATACTTTCCAGACACTCGCTACACGTAATAAACATTTAGAGTTATATTGAATCAAACTGTATCAAGCTGCCATCTACTTACACCCTTTATCTCCTGATCGCTAGGCATTCAAGAAATTCCACCCCTTATTTGTTCCCAAAACAAGGGCACATGTGCTCTCCCTGTGCAAGGTAAAGGACCATGGGATTCAAAATAAATATTTTAAGCATCTGCATTCCTCTACCTCCTGGTTTATTCAGTTAGTATGATGTTAAAGCACAGAATTATACAAAGAGTTTACCACCGTGCAGAAATATATATATAGATATATAAATGTATCAATACATAAACATGTACTTGACATAATATAATTGTCTACCTTCTACTAATGAAAATCCATAACTACCACTCGCTTCTTCTACTACTACCACTACAACTACTATTACTACCCTAAGTACTACTGCTTCAAATACTTAAAAGTTTTGATGTGATTAAAGGCAGTTTTGGAAACAGTTAAGATCCAGATGAAAGACCGTACCAAGCGGCATCTGATTAGGATGGAACTTGTTTGACAACTGTTTCGAAATTTCTTCAGTCAACTGCCTCACTTCGGGTACCGACGGTATCTAACTATGAGACGAATGTTTCGGCAGCAGTATTAAATGACATTATATTTTGACAGTCAAAGGGTAAAAACAGACGTTTTGTTTTTACTGTGAAAGGATTAACGCCTACTAACAAATTTGTCATGGTTCGTTGAAAAAACTGTAGAAAATTTAATTGAATATTTTTTGCAGAAGACAATTTCAAAACAGACACTATTGCAACAAGGCCAGAAGTCAAATAAAAACACATTTCTTCAATCGAGTCGTGTTCGCTTGATAAAGTAAGGCTTGTATACAAGAGGAAAGATTTCAAACAGTTTTACTAGAGGATGTTTGTCCGACTCATAATCGAACAAGGAAAACATATAAACATATCCGGGACAAACATTTGGGTCCAGCAATTAATATTTATGTTTGTTTACATACACTGAACAATGAAACTGCCTTTCAATTTAATCATTTAGGAAATTATTAGTATATCATATGCATATACTAGTCAAAATATATAGTCACATTAGTAAATCGACATCAACTCGTTTGTATTAGTCCCGAAGTGTATCCCGTAAGCAGTGCCCGTGCCTCGAATTTAAAGCCGGAGGTGCCAAGTTGATAGGATACCAAAATAGTGTGCAATTATTTCCCTGCGTTGTCATCTTTTAAGTGTTTGAATATATTAAGTCTAAATCCTGATTAATGGCCCTGTTTTTTTGCCAAATTCCTATCGAGTCAAGTAAAACAGGAAGTTAAAATTAAGCTCGATTACAAGTTATCACCACATTAACAATCTCTTCCCGGGTGTGGCAATGATTTCTCCCTTCATGTAAGTACCTGTTGGAAGATTTCCCCACAGATACACCAGAGTAATGTAACCCACTCAACCCTATAAATTGTCATGCACAAATCCAATTTCCATTAGATCGTGTCCATTTATGATTATTTAGGCTTGAATTTAGAAATATTTTATAAATTGCAAAAAGTACAGACCCTTTTCAGAAGGCTCAATTAGGAGCCCTTTGGTCAAGGTCTACACTTTTTGCATAGGATAGTGTACATGTACATGTTTGTTACTGACGAGTTTACTCTTCGATACTGTTGAATGTGTTTAATTCACTACAGAGTTTGTGAATACATCGCATCATTTACCAAGGAATAGCAAATCATGCAGAGCCTGTCGATACGCCGCAAATAGCCGCTTTTCACCCGGCTCTATCTTGTTTTGGGCAATAGCTAATAATGGGATTATAAAAAAAAACAGTGGACTGACGCACATTATTGACGGATACAAGAAATAAACACAGTAATAACACCCTAACTAAATCAGATAATGTAAGTGGAAGAACTATTTCAGAAATACTCTGTCAGTGAAAGTGATTGGTGAATAACCCCTGAACCCTTTCGCCGCCAGGCTCTACAACGCTAAAGTATACAAAGAGTTTGGATTCCAATCAGACGCCGCGTTATGCGGCAACTGATCAGGATCCAAACTGTTTGACACTCATATCAATGATTCCTAAGTACAAAACGCTTTTTTCAATAAAAAGACAACAGATATAAGCAGATGATGGATAGTATGGCAACGACTAATATATCATCTAAAGAATTAAACCTTTCAACGCCGAAGTAGCATAAAGTCGACTTGCAAACAGTTTGGATCCACGTAACGCGGGGTCTGATCAGGATCAAAACTGTATGACACTTATATACACATTACCTTAAATCTGACTTTGAAACGTTATTGCAGACAGCAATAATGATACAGACGACAATAAAGCGGTAATAGAGGTAAAAATGTCCCGAGGAATTAGGCGCCAAATAGATTAATGATAAATGACCTGAAACTAGGAAGGTTTTGTTTTAAACCTTTAGCGCGCTTAGCAGCTTTTGTCTGCAAATTGTGTCGTCTGCACTTAAAGGTTGATTTAGCTGATGTTGCTGGCATAAAGTATCACCAGATTTTCCAAACAGCTTGCATCCCGATGAGACACAATGTTCCTCGATTTAGATAGTTAACCTGGATCCAAACTCCTTCAGATGGATAGCTTTGCACAAAATGTAACTATTTGATCAGGATTAGTTACTACAGTCGAACTTCGATAACTCGAACTATTCGATATGTCGACACATGAACTTCATTATTTCATGCTCGGCCACGTTTTAACTTTCAAATACGGGTATGTTCGACTTAACCGAGTTCGAGATATCGAAGTTCGACTACGTATTTTGTTACAACAGATTTTGATTTACAAATACATTTTAATACTCCCTAAAATATCTGTGAGGTGCTAAAAAAGGATTTAAGCGAGAGATAAAACTGCGTTTATTTCCTTGGTGTTTTATTGTATTTGCATACGGATAGAAATTCAACTAACTGCACAGTTTTCTACAGGTTCTATAAACATGTGTCTATACCACACACGTTGTAACGAAATAAACAAGAAACATGTGTCCCAATAATATTGACAATATGTTTTAAACTATTGCGTTGGTTTGAACTCAGTGCATATATAACAGATTACAATCAATGTATTATTCAAAAGTTTGTAAAGGCATATGGATCCAAATTTATATCTTCCAACGATGAGATGATACAGTGGAGTAAACGTTATTCTTTCCCGTTTAAACGAAACGCAAACGCAAAACACTACAACGAAGAAAAGTGCAACGTTTGGACAATTCTGATAATTCATGTTTATCCCCTGTACCAAGCTACCTTGAATATAGGAACAACGATATTTGGGTTAAATTGGGGTTTCTTTCTTCGAGTTATAAACTGTAGTAATTCTAAATTTGAACCTCGATAACTTCAGTCGATTATGTTCGTATTTAAAAGATGATACGTTGCTAAGGCCATGTTTTACCCTTTTTTAAAGAGCATGTTGGACTTTAACGGAGATCGAAGTATCGAGGATTTACAATATATCTGTAAATGGAAATTCTCTAGATTAAAATTATTGCACTGACAATGGAACCGATTCAATCCAGATTAAATGGCGAGTAACATATTGGTGGATTTTTTTATTCAATTTTTCTAAAACAGCAGTAGACCATTCCCTGGCCGTGATGGGTTTAACAATGAATCATACTTACCCTTTCACTCTCAATAACGCCTTTAAGCGCGTTTTCAAACAGTTTTGGTCCTGATCAGGCGCCGCGTGACGCGGCGTCTGATTAGGACCGAACCTGTTTGACACTCTTATCGATATTTATCAAGTCATACAACCTTAAATTTAGCTTTGAAACGTGTATTGCAGACAACAATACTGAAGCAGACGACAATAATGCGGTGAAGGTGTAAAAATCTCCCGAATAATTTGATCATGAAAGGGTTTACAATATATCGTATCTATATAAAATATGCATTTCCTCACTGTCACTTCATTACCAGTATGGTAGCTCTGTCTTAGATTTAAAACGTTGAAATTTAGTTAATGCCACGTTTAATCTTTTTGTAAAAGCATGTTCGACTTAAGCGAGGTCGACTGTACATCTGTAAGCCTATGCATGGAGAGCCAACATTTCCAGTTTTCGTGCTGAAAAGGGTTGCATTGGATGTGTAAAAGTTTTGATCCAGATTAGATGTCGAGTAACATATCGATGTTTTTCATTATCAGGGTACCATGCTTATAAAGCGTCTGAGTGCGTTCTCAAGCATTTGATTGGTCAAACCTAGGCTCAAATATGACCAATCAAATGCTTGAGAACGATTTCAGACTCAGCTCAAACGCTTTATAAGCATGGACCCAGACACTATCCCAGCAGTGAACGATGTTACAAAGGATATGGTAACGTTTAAAGGATATGTATGTTCCTCACTTCAATTTCATTTTCAATACGGTAGCTCTGTAGAGTATAACAATAAATATTCAAACTCTTTTTACAATTTCTGCTTAAACGAACACATTTTTCAGGCATCACAAACATAGAATCGATCGAATATATTCGTTTGATCGTCTTATTATAACCTTTTACTTCATACACATATATACCATGGAAACAGAGAGCATGCCAAACGACCAGGAAAACACTGAAATAAAAAAAATATATAATCGGTAACAGATATATTCAAACGTGTACCCTTTACTTGATAAATATGCATGTTTACGCCTTTGGTTTATTCTAACTTTATTCTACATTATACAGTAATGCAAATGCGCAATAAGAAATATGTTTAAGGAGGTAATTCGGTCTAGTTGTATAAACGATTTAAACTAAGTGTTTTATTTACCACGATTAAACCAGAAATTATACGAAATTGTAAGTTTAACCCAAGCAATTGGGCGCAGACAGCTCATTTAGGGCTGTTTTTCGATATGATTTATCTGGAGTGTTCACTCTTCCCGTGGTAATAGTTTAGGTGAAAAATAACCTCTCAATTGTGACCCTTAAACGAAGGCTTATTGGTATATACATTCAGGTGGCAGCTCAAAACACAAAACTCCTAAAGTAGATTTCTGTTTTACAGAAACCTTGCTTTAAGTTGTCATCTGTTGTAAACACCTAATAATTGACACAATGTTGTGGTCGTAATAGAAAATTTCACTGTGTATCGACTCTTCAAAATAATAGAATCCATCCACTTGTTGATGCAATCTAGAATGTACGTTTCCAGTTTGGGTTAAAGTTCAATCGCGTTTTGAGGTTTTTGGTGTGATTTATTTTTACAAACTGATGATAACTGATAACCAGTGTACACACTGCTAAGAGGGTTTCTATGGCATATGTATAGAAGTCAAATATATTACATTGTTTGCAAAGAACGCGTATCTAGGTCAGTAGAGCTCAACGAGGTAAACATATAGAACTCATTTAACTTACGAAAGGCTGTTAATGGCATTCCGGTTGTATTAAGTGTATTTTGAATGGAAAAGCATAACGTCTTCCTCACTATATTCGTATATTTGCAAAGGATCGGAATTTATTCATTCACTAAGCTACACGACAAACTGCTAAATTCAGACCATAACATATATGGTGGCATATCTCTGACACCAGTTAACCATATATGTATCATGATAGATTCCTGAGCATGACGTTAAACTGCTCCGAGCGGACCGAGCGCGAGAGCTGTGGAAGGCAACCAGTCTAGGAGAAGGTAAACTCCGAACTCAAACCTCTGCTGCCTTGTCGCTCTGCTCACATCCTTGGCATGAGGAAAGGGCTAGAAAAGGTGCCCTAAAAATAGTCTGCATCAGAACACCCTAGCCAGCAAACCGCGGTTGGCGGGGATCCCCTACTGAGGTCAAAAAACAACAAAGAAGAAAACGACGGTGCTTAACCTAGGCACATGGAACGTTAGAACGTTGCTTGACAACACTAATGCTGACAGACCGGACAGAAGAACAGCTCTGGTTGCCAAAGAACTAGCCCGATACAATGTGGACATTGCAGCATTGAGTGAAACCCAATTTGCAGACAAGGGCCAACTGACGGTCGGTGGTTACACTTTCTTCTGGAGTGGCAGAACCACAGATGAACGAAGGGAAGCAGGTGTTGGATTTGCTATCAAGTCCAATCTAGCCCGCAACCTCGTCAAGCTACCAGAAGGTATCAACGTCCGCCTGAATGTCTCTCCAGCTCCCACTTGCTAACAAGAGGAGTGCCACACTGATCTCTGCTTTTGCACCGACCATGACAAACCCAGACGACATAAAGGACAAGTTCTACGAAGACATTGATGCACTAATGTCCGCTGTTCCTCAGTCTGAGAAACTTATCGTTCTCGGAGACTTTAATGCTAGAGTGGGAACAGACCACCAAACCTGGGAGGGAATCATAGGAAGACATGGCATAGGGAATTGCAACACCAATGGTCTCCTTCTCCTCAGAGCAAGTGCAACACACGCCCTTACTACCGGTATCACCAACACACTGTTCCGTCTACCAACCCACAAGAAAACATCCTGGATGCACCCTCGGTCAAAACATTGGCACTTGATCGACTATGTTATCACACGAAGGAAAGACAGAGCAGATGTTAGAGTGACTAAAACAATGTTAGGGGCAGAATGTTGGACAGATCATCGCTTGATCCTGTCCAAACTGAGGCTCAGCATATTACCAATGAGGAGACCCCAAGGCAAAACGTCTGCAAAACGACTGAATGTCAACAAACTGAAAAGTATTGTCGATAAGGTTTGACCTGTCAGTTTATGAATATTCCGTCTTTTTCCGTAAGCTATTTTTTTTATCGTCCGGAAACAACAAAACAGTGTAAAGTAAATAAGCCATTCAACGATGACTCGAATTTGATTATATTATCTGATAAAGAAAACTACAGTCGGTAATGGCTCATAAGTTATGTATCTGCGCTACCAACGTAAGGGTTGTGGGTTCGATCCCCGATAGAGTTTATTTTGTAATATCTCTTAATGTGTCTTTTTTTAAACTTTTTTCCATGGTAGACACATACAAACCATGGTATTCATGCTATTGTATAAAAATAAAGTACAGTGGATTTGACGAAACTTGAATAGAAACGTGCTTATACAGAAAATATTATTCTCTTCCGTTTAAACGCAATCGAAACGCAAACGCATAGCAATAAATCATAGAAAAGGACAAATTTTCCACAATTTTTGCTATTCATGTTACCCGGCATCTGATATGGCTCCAAACTGTTTGCTATGGAAATAATAGGTTAAGCATAATTGCGTTTATTGGGAAAGAATTTACGTTTTCTCCTCTGTAGCAAAATTACTCTTTTGTAGAAAGAACTCTTTGTTACTTATGTATTTCGTTAAGAAGCAATCTTTTCTTTACTCAAACGTTTACTGTTTTATTTTAGTAAAACATAAAATTATAGGAAAACAATACTTGAAGCCGACGTTTACAAAACAGTGCCTGGAATCGAACCAACGACCCTACCACTACGAGTCAATGACACTATCCACTAAGCTATTGCGAGATAGTGGCGTTAGATTATCGACAAAAGTATATACCTGATGTTTTCATTGATCTGTAAATAAAGTATACGGAAACTTCCGATGGTACCCAACGAAAATTGATGACAGAGTGGGAACAGACCACCAAACCTGGGAGGGAATCATAGGAAGACATGGCATAGGGAATTGCAACACCAATGGTCTCCTTCTCCTCAGAGCATGTGCAACACACGACCTTACTATCACCAACACACTGCTCCGACTACCAACCCACAAGAAAACATCCTGGATGCACCCTCGGTCAAAACATTGGCACTTGATCGACTATGTTATCACACGAAAGAAAGACAGAGCAGATGTTAGAGTGACTAAAACCATGTGAGGGGCGGAATGTTGGACAGATCATCGCTTGATCCTGTCCAAACTGAGGCTCAGCATATTACCAATGAGGAGACCCAAAGGCAAAAAGACTGCAAAACGACTGAATGTCAACCAACTGAAAAGTAGCAAGGTTGAAGAGGCCTTTGCCCATGCACTCGGCGTAAAATTTCAAGATTTGTCACCCAAAGATCGGACCAGCGTTGAAGAGAGGTGGACCTCCTTTAGAGAGACAGTATATTGTGCTGCCTCCTAGCATCTCGGACCAGCAACCCACAAACACCAAGACTGGTTTGATGAGAACGACAAAGAAATACAAGAGTTGCTTTATGAAAAGCACCAGCGGTTCAGAGCACATCAAAACGACTCGTCATCTCAAGCCAAGAAAGACGCCTTCAATTGCCCCAAGAGAACTGTACAGAACAGACTTCGGGAGATACAAGACGATTGGCTCAGGAATAAGGCTGATGAAATCAAAGTATTTGTAGACAGACATGATACGAAACGGTTTTATGATGCAATAAAGGCTGTCTATGGACCCACATCCTGTGGTTGCTCACCTCTACTCAACGCTGACGGCACAACACTGATCACAGAGAAGGAACGCATTCTAGAGAGATGGGCCGAACACTTCAACGGTGTCCTCAGCCGCCCCGCAGACATAAATGATGCGGCCATTGCCCAACTGCCACAAGCCAAGACAAACGCAGATCTTGACACCCTTCTCAATGCAGTCGAAGTCAAAAAGGCCATCAATCAACTGTCATGTAGCAAAGCACCCGGCTCCGATGCAACTCCAGCTGAGGTGTACAAAGCAGGTGGCCCGGGTATGCTGCAACAGTTAACTGACCTATTTCAGTCCATCTGGGAGGAAGAACAGATTCCTCAGCAACTCAAGGACGCCAGCATAGTTCACATCTACAAGAGAAAAGGAAATCGCCAGTCATGTGACAACCATCGCGGCATCTCCCGTCTGTCGATTGCTGGAAAGATTCTAGCGCGGGTTTTACTGAATCGCCTACTCCAACATCTTGAGCAAGGCCTTCTTCTAGAAAGTCAATGTGGCTTCCGTGCAGAACGCGGGACTGCAGAATTGATATTTGCAGCCCGCCAACTCCCAAGAAAAATGCCAGGAGCAGCATCAGGACCTCTTTGTGACTTTTGTTGACCTGACCAAGGCGTTCGACACGGTTAGCAGGGAAGGACTGTGGAAGATTATGAGGAAGTTTGGATGTCCTGACAGGTTCATCACGATCATCAGGCAATTCCACGACGGCACGATGGTAAAGGTGTTGGATGACGGTGGTGAATCAGAGACCTTTCCAGTAACGAACGGTGTCAAGCAAGGCTGCGTTCTCGCACCGACCCTGTTCAGCATGGTGTTTTCTGCCATGCTGACAGATGCCTTTGGTGGTTGTGGAATAAACATCAGATACAGGACAGACGGAAAGCTGTTCAACCTCAGACGCCTTCAGGCTATCACAAAGGTAAAAGAGACTGTTGTCAGAGACCTACTCTTCGCTGACGACTGCGCACTCAACGCCAACACTGAACTGGGGATGCAAAAGGACATGGATCGCTTCTCCGATGCATGCGACAACTTTGGTCGCACTATTAGCATTAAGAAGACAGAAGTAATGTACCAGCCCACACCAGAAAAACCCTACCTGGAGCCTCATATTACTGCTAAAAGGACACAGTCTCAAGGCGGTAGAAAACTTTACCTACCTAGGAAGCACTCTCTCTCTCTCGAGCAGCCAACATCGATGTAGAGGTGAACAACAGAATTGCAAAAGCCAGCGCTGCCTTTGGGAGACTCCGACAAACTGTATGGGAGCGGCGAGGACTCGCACTGGAAACCAAGCTGAAAGTCTACTCTGCAGCAGTCTTAACTACGCTACTCTATGCTTGCGAGACATGGACAGTGTACAGTAGACATGCAAAGCAGATCAACCACTTCTATTAAGGTTGTCTCCGCAAGCTTCTCCTCATCTGATGGCAGGACAAAGTCCCTGAAACAGAGGTACTAGACAGAGCAGGAATGCATAGTGCATACACCCTCCTTCTTAGGTCCCAATCAAGATGGGCGGGACATCTAGTCAGGATGCCAGGCAGTCGACTGCCCAAGCAGTTGCTGTATGGGGAGTTGCGCAACGGCAAGCGGTCAGTTGGAGGTCAGAAAAAGCGCTTCAAGGATAGCCTTAAAGCATCTCTCAAAGACCTCAACTTTTATATCAACGCCTGGGAGACAATTGCTGAGGACCGATCTACCTGGAGAAACAAGGTGTTTACTGGTCCCCGTGCAGCTGAAGAAAGACGCACTACCATGGCGAAAAAGAAGAGAGCCATGCGCAAAGCCAAAGCATCAACATATACACCCTCCACACACACAGACAGCAACCACACGTGCCCAACATGTGAACGATCCTTCAAGGCCCGGATTGGCCTCATCAGTCACCTCCGGACCCACAGATAGACCACATGTGGAGTGTATTGCCATGGTCATCTTCGACTCCGAAGGACGAACAACATGATAGATTCCTGTTAATATCTCGCATAAATACTCAACTAGTTAGAGTTTGCGAAAATGTTCGCGTTTGTTTTCAGATTATTTTTGAAAAATGGAATGTGGAAATTTTTCACGATAACCAGATACACATCTTGACACTCTGTCATGCTAGTGATATAACCTGCAACCACTCAACGAATTTATCTAGACTAAGTTACTTAACTATATAGTTATTTTTGACGAAAGTAGATACTTAACTAGAAAAGTTTCGTGTTGCCTGTTATCTAGAAATAGCGAATTGCGTTCGGGTGAATTCCGTAGTGACCCTGAAGTACAATATACATGTATCTTTTTTGAATAAGTTAACACGAAACTTTTCAAAAAAAGTTTCAGTTAACTTAGATAATATGTCGTGACAGTTTGTGGCACTAACAGGTCAATTGACACGATACGATAATTATCAGGTTTTCATTAAAACGTTCAACTTTCCACTTATTAGATAATTATGTGAGATGTTAACTAGAAACTTTTCAGAAAAGCTAAGTAGTTAGTGGTGTCAGAAATATGCCACCATAAAAATCGAATCAGAATATGCATTAATTTTATTTATAATATACCTATCGATGACTTATAGAGATTTCTCGGTTAGATAAACTTTCATTTGCGTCACAGTTGATATCACTAGTGATGATATCACTTTTGCAGTGGCGATATCGTTTTTCTGACGTCACGTTACAATATCTTTCATGACGTCTCGCGTAAACAATTAATTGCGTGTCTTTTCTCTGTAAAAACGTCATTGAAATGTATAAAATAAATAGAATAATCAACTCATTTGGATAGATATAAAAAATAGCACTCGAATGCATTGTTATCTGGTTAAAAAACGAGTCCGCAGGACTCGTTTTTTAACCAGATAACAACCCTATCTCGTGATATATATTTTTCATATCAATCCAAATGAATTGATTATTCTCTATACAAAATACCTGTATTTCGACCCGAGTTATTTGGTTCGCCGGATTCCCGTGTTTCGATAACCGTGAACGAGCCTTTTACCTCATGTGCTGGGTTATTTGTAGATCTGCGTCTTCTTCTTTTACTGGTCTAATTGGTAAATCAAATTCATTAGATGTTTTAAACAGTAACTAATAAAGTTAATCTTACTTTCGATACGCAACTCACTTACTTTTAATGTGACAATTTTAGTAGACGTATTTTCTACAATCGAATGTGTATAGGGTAAGTCGTGTGTTAACTTTGAAACTTCGTCATGCTTGACTCAATCGAGTTCTAAATAATGAACATCAAGCGACTAATCAGTATATTTTCATAGCTAAAATCCCTTTGTCTTCACAAAACTCTTTACCGCTGTGGGTTCGAATCCCGGTTTGGGCACGTCTGATATATTATGTGGGGAAGCCTTCCAGTTAGCTTGTGGAATGTCGGTGGTTCTACCTGTTGCCGATTCGTGCCTGAACAGTGCATAACAGGCTTCTGTGGTCATCTTCGACCTGTAATTAGCTGGGCGTCGCGATATGACTGAAATACTGTTAAAGTGACGTGAAATCATAACAAATCCAAATCACCAAATTCTATGAAGTATCTACTCATAAGAATCGTTTTATTCGGGACAAGTTGTAATAATGCTTTAGCTTACTCCCGTGTATCTGGAGTAGAATGACATTTACTGAGGTCAGGCTCCAATGTCATAACGAGTTTGAGTTGAGTCTGAGAACGTTCTCAAGCATTTGATCGGTAAGATTTGAGCAAAAGATCAAATCTGGCAAATCAAATACTTGCGAACGATCTAAGGCTCATCTCAAATTCGCTATAGTCTTTGACCCGTTGCACTTACATTATCCCCACATGTTACAGCGTCTTCTCTGTTGCACACGTAGACCATACACTGTATGTAGACGGTGGAGGAGGTGGGGTATCTGAAGGCGTGTAGATCCACCCGCATGTCCCTCGCAGAATCATCGTCATAGTCGATATCACCAAATATGTCACTTTCCCATATAGTTCCTTCTCTAAAACCCGTTTTAAGCAAAATATCAGGTTTGATAATACCTAAATGGTGACTATAGAATAGTAGCATTACTTCCGGGAATTCGTTTCTATAAATGAGTTTCGTAGACAACGCTTTGGATCGGATAGAAGAATTGGCGTGCAAGACGATTGATTTTACCATTGTATAGAAACAGCACTGGATTTATGCAACTTGTTGCTCTAATGGTCTTCTTGAATAGATAGTTTAAGATTGATTTCTAGTTAAATGCTTTACCGTAGTTGACATTTTTTATTCTAAATTGCAATGACAATGGTGTTTGCATATACATGTAGTTCAGAACAGTATACTACTATGCCTTTTGCGTTCATCTTATTCAAATGTATAGTCGAACCAAGACCAACTGACCTCGCATACGTGACAATGTTTTAACTCAAGTCACGTATTAACATTGAAGTATGGGTAAGTTCGACTATACGAGCATTAACAGGTAGACACGTGTTGGTGCAAATGTGAGACAAACAATATGATCGTTGTTCGGAGGGAGTCGTTATAGGGAGGGAAATTCGCTTACATTTGCAAACAGCTTGAATCCTGATCAGACGCCGCGTAACGCGGCTTCGGATCTGAATTCAAGATGTTTGTCACTCCTCTTAAAGGTTTTTTTTGGGCAAAATGTCCGTCACGTAGCGTTGAGGAAATTAGCAGACGACAACTCTAAACAGACGACATCGCAATAGTGAAAGCGTTAAATATACTTGTCCTGTGTAAGGAACTGCGGTAAGAGTCGTTGTAAGGAGGGAGTCGTTGTTGAAAGGGCCCTTGCAGAGAAGGAACGTAGTGTTAACTATCTAATAAAGTTATGCAAAGTATTCAGAAAAGATGTTCCTCTATTGCAGAGTCAAGTCAATCTTTTTGTTTACAAGTTTGGCGCGTCTTACCTGTCGTATAATACAAGTTCATCTTCTGAATACGCTTCGTCGCTAAACGATTTACAACTCTTCAGTTTCATTGTGTGTTCCGCTGAAAATATAGTATTTATTCATGCACGCATAACCGCTTCATACAATAAAGCATGTGCAGTCTGTGTCCACACTGGGGAATTAGCGTTCTTTACTGTATACAAAGTTTAGGACATTAACCTTTGATATCACTAGCAGAAACACTTTAACCCTACCCATGCACATTGTACTCCTTTTTATAAACAGTGTGTGAAGAAGAAACATGTCCAATGCAAGCTGTGTAGTCCCAGATCAAGTCTCATATTGGAGCCAGCACTGTACGACGTATATCCTTTTGTAATATATTGTAAAAACAAATTGAAACAGTTAACAAGAATACAAGATACAAGCTATAAGAAGCATTATTTATAGTCGGGTGTTTGCAAATATAGATTTAACATTAGCTAGAAGCTATTTACCGACTAAAACAAATATTTCTTAACAGATACATTAACTAACAAACAACATGTAAGATAAATTACCTGCAAGATAAATTGTACAATTTAAAATAACAATTAAAGAGCATCACAGACTGGAACAATAACTGTTTGTCTTAATGAAGTTTGATGAGTATAGTAGTAGACTATAGTAGGTATTTACAGAGAAACCTGCTGTTTCCATTCCTCGTCATACAATGCAAGGGGAGTAATGAGGAACGGACTCAAAATGTTTTTTTGTCATTTATTGCCCCCTTTGGTACTTACAAGGCGTGCTATTTATTTATTTATCTATTTCATTTATTTATTTTATATCCGATCAGATTTTATCTTAGAGCATTCTGAATGTATATTAGCAGATGCCCCTTAATGCACATTCCGCTTACCTTTCGGACTGCTTTAAGCGGCAACTTGTCTTCAAAGCTGGAGCTTACTATGCATAGAAATCAGCTCAACATTGGTTCTAGTATATAATTTGAGTTGTCTTTTGGCATGCAGACCCGGTATACTTATATTTAATTATGGTTATATTATACATACTTACAGGCAGTGCAGTACCTGATCAGATGGTACCTGTAAGAGCCTTCGGATCAGAGTCCCCCCTGCTTGTGTAGTGCAAATGTACTCCTACAGCTACACTGTTTGTAACACCTATCTAGAAATTGTATTGTTCATTTGATGATTCAGAGAAGAAATGGTTAATTGCGCCCCTTTACCCGGAGCGATCATTAACCCATTACCCCATAGCTTGTTTTTAGTTTTAAAACCAGGTGACGACTTAAAGCAGGTTGAAAACAAAGCAGAATGCGCCTTACGGCGCATTCTGCTTTACTTTCAGCCTGCTTTAAGCTATCATCTGATAGAATAAAGAAATATTTTATAATAGAACACAATCATAAATTAATAAATTGGAACCATTTTCTTCCATGGAGGAATAAATTATAGGCGTAAAAAGGAGTATTTATGGGGTAACGGGTTAAACATGTAGAGGCAATATCGGAATGGACAGTATATATATAAGTTATATAATAATAGTTCCACGTAGATCTAAACGTTTGAAACTACATGATCTCAATCATGTTTTCTTCACCCTTTCATGATCAAATGTATCGTGAAAGTTTTACCCCTTCACCGCCATAGTGACGTCTGCTTCAATATTGTTGTCTGCAATAGATTTTTAAAGTTAGATTTAAGGCAGTATAACTGACGTAATTTCAAAACAAGTAGCAAACAATTTTATCCTGATCAGATGCCGCGTTACGCGGCGTCTGATCAGGATCAAAACTGTTTGCAAATGCGCTTTAATGCGTCATTGAGAGTGAAAGGGTTAATGCAGACAAGAAGGACAAAATACTGATCAGGGTCAAAACTTTATTACGGCATTGATAGCGAAAGGGTTAAACATTTTCTCATACATTCAGTAATTCTCATTTAGCAGAGTCACGCGTGTACATTATATGTATCTTGTCTAATGTCCAAAAATGAAGAAATACCTTCGAACCAACATGTTAACAAAGAAAGGGACAGACAAACAGAAAAAGTGCTAAGTAGGGTAGTACTTTTAACACACCCGCATTTGACAGAGCTTGTGAAATAAATAATTACATGTATATCATTTGTTTCCCTAGGTTGAATTGTTCTTATTTCACTACATCAAATATTACAATTCTAAATGTAAACAAACCTCAGTAATAGAATTACGGAACAAATAAAGAAGGAAAATATTACAATTATAGTGGTTTCACCGTTTTCTAATTTACGTCTAAGTTTTGTGAAATTTTTGTGTAATTATGCATTACAAGGTATGGCTGACAGATGGTTTGATGCGAGGACGTTATTCTTTCCGTAGTACAGCGCTCCCTCTCTACAACGACATCCAATGGGGGACAAAATATGTGTGTTGTTCGCAGGGAGTCGTTATAGGGACGGAAATAGGCTTGTATTTGCAAACAGCTTGAATCCAATTCAGACGCCGCGTAACGCGGCGTCTGATCGTGATTCAAGCTGTTTGTCACTCATCATTAAGTTTTTTTTCTGTCAAAATGTCCATTATGTAACTTTGAGAAAATTAGCAGGCGACAGATTTAATTATTATTATACCAGATTTATTTAATCAGACGACATTACAGCCGTAAATATGTTGGACATAATTGTCCTGTTTAAGGAACCAATACAATGGTTGTGGTAAGGAGGGAGTCGTTGTTGGGAGGGCCGTTGTAGGGAGGGAACAATGTAAACAGTTGATTTCCAAGTTGACACCAAGTAACCCTATCATTTTCTAAACAACGATGGACGAATATTTAAAGGACACGTTTTAAATATTTAATATAATATGTAAATATAGAAATGTGTTGATTAAACAAGTACTAGTATGTTTTATAGACAATCAAAACTATAGAAAACACATAGCATAGGAGAGACAGATAGGTATAGTAACAATCAGAAACTAGGTACAGCACTCCCTCTCTACAACGACACCCAACGGGACACACAAATTGTATGCGTTGTTAGGAGGGAGTCGTTATAGGGTGGGAAGTTTGGAAACAGCTTGAATCCAGATCAGACGCCGCGTGACGCGGCGTCTGATCAGGATTCAAGCTGTTTGTCACTCATCATTAAGTGTTTTTCTGTTAAAGTGTCCATTATGTACCTTTGAGAAAAACAGCAGACGACACTTTTAAGCAGACGACATTGCAGTCGTATATATGTTGGGCATTATTGTCTTGTTTAGGGAACTGCGACAAGGGTCGTTGTTAGGAGGGAGTCGTCGTTGTAAGGAGGGAGCACTGTACAATGATAAAGGTTAATAAACATACCGGCGCTGTAGTCATGAATAACAAGCTGAAAGTCGTCTCCAATTTTGAATGTCGCTTGTCCAATCGAATCTTCATTCACAAATGTTAAAGTCAGATTCAAATCTGGTATTTTGTTCTGATTACGTTGACTCCTGGTTAAATAAACAAAAGTGCTTAAAATATTAACCCTTCTTCTGCTATAAGCGTATATTAACGATGTTTCAACACAGTGCGGATTCAGATAAAACTGCTCCTGATCAACTGTATGATCAAGTTCTTTTTTAAATTGCAAAACTTATATCCTAAGCATCTAAAACATAATTACCTCACAGTCTATATTATTATTATTTATATATTTGTCTCGTTTGCAGTATATTGTTAATTGTTTGATGCTATTGGAGTACTGAGCAGGTTTTGTGAGGCTTATACTGCAACATTATTATTTTGCTTTTAACTGTTTACTCACGGTTGCGCATTCTTATATGAGACCCCAACACTGTATGTCACACCCTTCTCTGGCAGTTCACATTGTAAGTCGTACTTGTGGAAAGATGCTCCTCCCACCACTTTACCCAGACTAGTCGAATGGTTCATGGTATAGAGGTAGACATGGTCACCCTATTAACAACATGAACGCATCTCTGTGAAAGGCTTAAAAGTGTGTACATGTACTTGTGTTTGGGTTGAACTAAAAAAAATTCAATATACATTGCAGACTTAAATATTATAGCAATCGTGGTGTCTGTTTTTTCTTGTGTCGTTTCAATGTTGTTTATGGCGCACACATGTTCAACTCCCTGCGCCTCAAAAATCGATCCTCGGTAACTCGAGTATACTTAACCCTTTCACCGCCAAATTATGTTTGAGTGTCTTACCCTTACACCGTTATTGTGTCGTCTACCTCAAGATTATTGTCTGCAATATCATTTTAAAGTTAGAATTAAGAGAGTATGAAATATCGAAACGGGTGTCAAACAGTTTTGATCCTGATCAGACGCCGCGTAACGCGGCGTCTGATCAGGATCAAAACTGTTTGCAAATTCGACTTTAGGCGATTCTGGCGGTGAAAGATTTAAGTCAAA
This sequence comes from Gari tellinella, assembly GCA_922989275.2. NCBI lineage: Eukaryota > Metazoa > Mollusca > Bivalvia > Cardiida > Psammobiidae > Gari > Gari tellinella. The sequence goes on along the minus strand of OV277865.1, from coordinate 12,957,382 downwards.
CGCATCCTACTGTCAAATTGAAAACATATTTGAACATGTTTTGATTTAGAATATGACGAGCTCGAGTGGTATGTTTTCACCTGAATGAAGTCCGGTATGATCGCCTTAATGAGTACGACTTATCGAGGTTCATGGGTATTTGATAAAATGGCTGACATTATTGATGCTTGAAAAATGATTCTACGAATGAATATGTATTGACATACTATCATTGAAACAGTACTGTTCATATCCTTTGAGTAATAATTAGGCATTTCCTAAAATTTGGTTAGTTAAAGTATTAATTTAATCTCTTCACTGCCTTATCCTGAGGACAATATCTATTTGCAAACAGTTTGGACCTTGATCAGACGCCGCCTCACACGGCGTCTGATCAGGAACCAAACTGTTTGACACTCAATATATATATATATATATATATATGTCTTGAGGGAATATATCTAAGATTGGTTTAATTTGAGAAAAAAAGCAGACGAAATTTGTTAAAGTTGATGACGTCATGGCAGTGAAGGGGTCAAACGTATCTATGCATAAATTAGTTCACTTTTCAGTGTTTAATTTGCACGTGCAATGTAATTGTCGTTTGCAAAATGTGTTGTCTGCAACAATTCTCAGATATATTTTCTGTACATTATTCTCAGACAACATCACCAAGGTGTCAAACAGGTTTGATCACGAAACAACTTACACAATTTGTCAGGTAAACGGTTTTGTTCTCCAGACCTCTGATATATGTCACCTTCCTTGTACATGAGTCCATGTTGTGTTCATCATACATTTGTCCATCAATTGTAGTATTATGAGTTACAACAAAGTGAGAGAAAGTCGATGCCTCAGACAAGTTCAGGATGAACGTACCTGCCCCGTTACAAGCTTGAAATGAACAAAATACAACAGGCGGAAATCTTATATTCTATAAAATTAAATTTAATAGAAATTATCAATATATTCGAAGAGTGTGTGCATTCGAGAGGAGCGGTTTACGCACCCGTGACATTTTAACAAAACTACGATGGATGAATTTAGATCTTTCAGCACTGACGACACATAATAGGTCGTATAGCGATGATGAGGGATGGTGACATGAGATGATGTTGGTTTCGGCTAATTACATTTGATGTGAAGCAGCACGTTGTATCAGAACCACCGATCTGCCTTCCCTTTAGTTATTTGCAGAGGCGATAATCTATGTCAAATAAACAGAGAAACCCCCTATGACAACAAAGCCCAAGAACCACGGCAAGGTATGAAGGTCTCTATGTATCAAAATAGGGTAAAAGAGCTTTTTCGAATGGGTAATACAATACGTTGACCGTATGGATAAACACATTCCTTGAAAACTAGAACTCATCACTTACACCCAAGCAAGTGACCGACTTTTGGCTTTATTTTATTTAGCTTCTTGTTACCACTTGATTTTAATACATCAATAAAATGTCGCGTGTGATACACATATTGGGATGATATGGTAGCGACGTTCTAATACGTTTGCTATTGTGAAGGTATACAGTTTGACACCTTCTTAGAACCCAGGTTGATCCGCACTACGATATGTATGTACTCAGTCTGGCTAGACAATAAATATTATTAATAAAGAAACTGGATATGGGTTTTGGTGAACGTGTTGATGCCGCACAGTTGAGCATGTCAACTCTTTCATCATAATACCTACCTACTTTGATTTCAAAGAAACGCTTCAATTATCTCAAAGTGGTTCAATCAAAGATTAAATAAAATATCTAAATGAAAATACTGTAGCTTACTGTATGTTATATTGGGAACTTGTGTGATATTCGTTGGACGTCTAATCGGCGACAATGTCGTTGGCTGTGTTCGTGACGTATTTAATGTTGACGGTTTAGCTGATGCTTCTGTTATTGCCGTCGTTGCTGTTAATTGTGGTGTTGTTGTTGGGCTCGCAGATTGAGGCTTTGCTGTTGAAGGGTTAGTTTGTGACTTTGGTATTGGCGTCTTAGTTGTTGTTGGGCTCACATATTGAGGCTTTGCTGTTGAAGGGTTAGTTTGTGACTTTGGTATTGGCGTCTGAGTTGTTGTTGGGCTCACAGATTGAGGCTTTGCTGTTGAAGGGTTAGTTTGTGACTTTGGTATTGGCGTGTTAGTTGTTGTTGGGCTCACAGATTGAGGCTTTGCTGTTGAAGGGTTAGTTTGTGACTTTGGTATTGGCGTCTGAGTTGTTGTTGGGCTCACAGATTGAGGCTTTGCTGTTGAAGGGTTAGTTTGTGACTTTGGTATTGGCGTGTTAGTTGTTGTTGGGATCGCAGACTGAGACTTAGCTGTTGAAGGGTTGGTTGATTGCTTTGTTTTTGACGTGTTTGCTGTTGTTGGATTCGCAGATAGAGGGTATGCTGTTGAAGGGTTTGTTGTTATTACAGTATTTCCTTTTGATGAGTTGTCTGTCGGAAGTGTTACTGTTGATGATGTAGTTGTAAACAATGTTTCAGTTCTGTTCTGTTCTGGTTCCTGGATACTTGAACATTGTGACAAAATACCTATAAGTAATGCGACTTGCAGTTTTGCCATCATCCTGGAATTCATCGAAGAGAATATGTTTCCGTGATTAATATAGTTACACAGTCATGAAAAAGTTATATTTTACCATTAAAAGTTGTGTGATAAGCCAATTATGAACATTGCAAACAGTTTGAAGCCGGGTTTGTCAACGAGTCTTATAAGGTCCCAAACTGTTTGCAACTTGCATTTGCCTTTAGTGTCGTTTAAAAAGTAAAGAAAGGCAACTTCCCCTGTGTGCTATCCTGTTTTGTATCAGTTTAACCGTTTCCCAGCCATGTGTGGCTATAGTCGACATTCAAAACAGTTTGGTTTGGTGCAACTGTTTGACACTTTCTAGATATTTCGTCAGTCAAAACGTCAATTTTTGAAATTTGCATTAAATTGCAGACAACACATCTTAACACATATTTTGTCTTCGAAACAATGACAGTTAAAATTGGCGGTGAAATGGTAAAACCGTGAATTATCACTTAGAACACAATTACCCGTAAAGAGAATAAACCAACAATTGTGTTCAATTAATGTGGCGTACGTCATATAGGGTAGAGTTTTGAAAATATAATAGACAAAGATCAACCGATGCAATGCCTGGACAGCTTTTGAAACTGTATTTGCTGTTGTTTGTTACAATTGACAAATACTTTCTAAACAAGAAATGTGTTTCTAATTTTGCGGGTAGACTAGTTGAACTGTGGTTTATGCAAGGAAAGTCGTAATGACAAGCGGGATAACCATTCTTCTTCTACTCCTTCACATGCTAGAATAGTTATCTTTTTGGTACACACTATATATGTAGATCGATTTAAACTACATTTGAAATTCGATTTGAACTCGTTTCAGTCGTACTTACCCACATTTCTTCGTTCACGTATAATAACTCGATTTAGCTTAAGTCAAACAAGTTTTATTCAATCTATGTTTAATCGAATATGCCCATATTTCTTCAATTGAAATGCGGTAATTCGAGCCAACGTAAGTCGAACATTGTTGTATTTTGAAATTAAAACATGGTACAGCACGTTTTTATTTTGAAGTACGGGAAAGTTCGGCTTAAGCGAGCGGTATTTCTTCGTTTGAAATTTGGTAACTCGAGAGTGCTTAGATAGAACGTTCTCGTATTTCAAAATTAGATTAAATTGTGGCACAGTCACGTGTTTACTTTGAGTTACGGATAAGTTCGGCTGTAGCGAATTCGAATTATCGATATTAGACTGTAAATATAAACTGCTAAACTTTCAGCATGATTCAAGCTGGTCGAATAGATATATGCTTATGTTTTATCAGGGCTGGGAAGAAGTGGTGAGACAATATGCTGAGTTTCTTCTTCAGCTTTCAAGCCAAATAAACAAAACTTTGAAAATGTTAGTACAATATAGATATTTATATGGAAAATGCGTACTAGAAATACCGATGCTCACACAGACTTTTGGCTTCAACTTAGTTATAAAAAGAGACATATTGGAATGTTAGAAAAGAGAGCATTTAAATAGAAGTTCGTTTTTCTAGGAAATATTCAAAATTTATACAGTGGGTTATAAATACTTGAAAATACTGTATCGATACAATCCTTTTAGACAGTTTAACTGCACGTGATAACAATCACTAATGAATTTGTTATTCGCCCTTTACAAATTGCATTAGGTTCATGTGCGAGTCTGATTGAGTGTCAAACAGTTACGCGGCATCTGATCAGATTTCAAATTGTTTGCAAATAACTGCTGTACTCGGGCGAGGCAGTGAATTGGTTAAGTTTTAAAAAACATTAAACCTCCAGCAAGCTTAATTATATTGTTTTCATATCAATTTCAAACTATTTGGATCCAGGAAAAAGCGGAGTCTCATCTGGATCCACATTCTTTGACACTCTAATGATATTTCTGAAATGTATTTCTGAATATTGTAACTAAACATGTCAAACATACTGTACATCTATGTGTAATTGCATCAATTTATTTTAATAGTATCGTTATTATGAATGTATATACTAATTTCTAAGTGTCATGTATAATTATATGTTGCATGTTTAATGCTGTTTGAGCTCTACAATACCGGAGAAAGTAACTACAATCATAGTCCTACCTGTATAAATGTATCTTCCTTTGCTGAGAGAATAATACTGTTTTCTTTGTAATCGTTCGCTCATATAATTGACAGTGTTTAAAATTCGTGTGCAGTGCTTGATGTTTTATAGTTTCCTGCTTTGGTCACAAGACATTGTCGCATGATTGGACTTATGACATTTTTGCAATTTTTAAACGTTCAACCCCATCACTGCTTTACCCTGAAAGCAATGGTTGTTTGAAAACGATTGGAATCCTGAAGCGGCGTCTGATCAGGATTCAAAATGTTAAACGCATATTTCAAAATTCTTATATCAAAATACCTAAAGTATGGAATTGATAAATAAAAGCAGACGACAATCATTGTTTAATGCAGATGACGTCATTACCGTGAAGGGATAAATATCTATATATAAATAACAACGGTAAATTCATTAAAATATGTATGACTGTTAATAAAAGTATTAAAATTAGTATTTTCTGTTCCTGTAAAACACGATAAGCTGATAAATCGTGACCATATAACGTGTTAAAGTCAATGTTAACCAGATAGGCGTGTGTTATCATGGAATGTACGCGTGAGCTTCCATTTTAAATAATCCGATTAGAGCACTTAAAGTACATGTACTCTTTGCCTGTCAATAACGACGTGACAAGTAATGCCAAAGAGTTTGGATCCTGATCAGACGCAGCGTTGCGCGGAGTCTGATCAGGGTCAAACTGTTTCACACTCGTCTTACGCAGACTTTAAGAAACTGAAAAAGGCTTTATGTGACACAAGTTGCAGACGACACTTTTCAAAGCAGATGATGTAACGGCAGTAAAAGGGTTAGTTTAAGGATGTGCAGTAAATGTCTTTTAACTGCCACTTATTGAAGAAGCATATCTATCTATTAATACAAGTGACTGTTCAATACAAACACAACTAAAATAAAACGATCCTTTAGGAGCGTTTTGCTTTACCTTTGTACTGTTTGAACCTAACACATGTCATGAAGAAGGTTTGTTCATCGTCGTGTAACATTTTAACTGCCACAAATGCCAACACTAACATTTGCAAAGGTCTTACATAACTGCAGACAACATAACAAAAACAAGCCATCCTTGTCTACCCCTTTTTCTTTCTTTTCGAAAAAAGGGCTAGGGAAAAAGGATAGGTGGAAACAATACAGGAAATCTATTTCTAAAGGAAAAAACAACAAAAACAAGTTATCCCCTTATAAATGTTTCGGTTTTTAACCATAAGGGGACAACAAAGTGTAATAAGGCAACAATTGCCAACTTAATTTACAAAAATGTCAAGACCTTTGTACAACTGCATATAAATGTTATATACCAAAAGTTAAACACAATATGCTTAGAATATGTTATTAATAACTGCTATCGTGCATGCATATGAAACCTACAAATTAGCATTATAACTACTTTATACAGGCTGTCAAGAAGACATATTAAAAACCCCACAGACCTTCCACTCCACATAGTTATTCCAGTACCGTTGCAAGCAGTTAGGGGCCCAGATGAGGCGGCTCCTATAGGGTCTACTCTGACTGCTTAACAATAAGAATTGGTATCCTCTCCTAACCTAAGCTTTTTGTCCATTAGAATATATATTGTATCATAAAATACAAATGTAAAGAGATACAGGTGACGTGTGGAGTGAGGGGTCAAAGGTTTATAGCTTATTACCCATTAGAAAAGTCAGGGAAGACCTAGACCAGACAGTCCCTAATGGAGTTGTCGGACCAGGACATACTTTATGGGATGAAACACTTTGATAAGGACAAAACAATTTTTGAAAAAAAAAAAAAAATCTTGGTATATGTCCTTTCGATCTAAACATTATAGTGGTGAAATGGCCTAAAATTGTGAAGATAAGGGTTAACAGATTATACTCCAAATAGACTTTCCACTTTTTGTGGAATGTAAGTTAACTAGCGAGATACGTGAGGTCCACACACTTGTTTCTTGGTATGCGTCATCTGCTGTGGGCGGAGTTAGACGTCATTTTCCATAATCTGTCTGCCGTCTGTCGGTCCATCTGTCCTGTCGTACGTCTGTCTGTCAAACGTCGGTACTTTCAACAATAACCCAGGTTCTACAGAAGCTTTTAAGATGAAAACTCTTTTATAGAAAGGTCCTGACAAAGTAAAAGCGTCTAGCACAAGACCCATAACTCGTGCATGAAAGATGTCGGAATTATTCCCCTTTTTCCTCTTTGTCCTTTTTTAAAGTTATCCCCGCTCCCATATACAAGTATTTGTTTTTGTGATTTTTTTTCCTTTTCTATGGGTCGGGTTTCTACTGATGCCGTATAGATCAAACTTCAGTGATGAGAAGAGTTTGATGAACGGAAATGGTTCTGATACTGCCCATAACTCTTGCATAAATACCATGAGCGTTACTCCCTTTCTCTATATGCTAGATTCGGGCAGATAAAGTCATAGGTAACCTCGGTTATACTGAGAGCTTGCTATATTTTCTTGTTTTGACTGATGGTTATCGGGAATAGACACTGGCGTTCCGAAAGCACCCTCCAGATCTTTCTCTCTATAGATGATATTTATAGATAGTTTATATATATATAACGTATTTATAACCGACCGAGGTGTACACTGTTTTCAAAGATTTTATCCAATAAACTGCGGCTTTTTTTTTTTTTTTTAAATACAATACATGTTTAGAACAAAACAAAACACAGCTCTAGCTGGGACGTTTGATAAAATGATGTCCTACATGACATTCCATATTGTACATATTCAGGTATTATAGCTGTATATAATGTAAGAACCCGTGTCGCCATGGGCAAGCCATCTTCACCCTCGAAACATTGGAAAACTATATATAATAAACAACAAAATTATGAATTTATTCCGGCCTAATTTCCAATGTTTGCGGGTGGGGGTTGGCAGGCCTGCTGAGACAAAGGATTTTATTTTGTTTCTTTTACTTGTTTGGTTTGTTGTATATCCGTTTATAAAAACCGGGTATTATCGATAGAAATATTTTCGAAAAGGCGCTTGCCTTTATATATGCATTTAGAAACAGACAATTAATTCAATTGGACTGTACGATACATCCTTTTCAGTATTGTACTTCTATATACTACCCACCTTTCCTTCCAACTTTAAAAATACCAACGCACTACAAAAACCAGCAATAAAACAAACAATTTACCTTAAACCACCAAAAACACAATGACAACACATATATATATAAGCTCTCTAAATGTTCGCGGATTGGCTAACAAGGAAAAACGTGAAAAAATATTTACATGGATCAAAGATCAAGCAATATCAATTATTTTCTTACAAGAAACACATAGTTCAACAGAAACTAAAGACATTTGGGAAAAGCAGTGGGGATCAAAAGCATATTTTAATGGAATTAGCACCCAAAGTAAAGGCGTAGCTATACTAATAAAGAATAACCTAAATTATAACATTATAAATTACCAAGAGTTGAAACCAGGTAGGTTACTATCTTTAGAAATAGAAATTAACGACAAAATAATTACACTCATAAATATCTATGGACCAAACTCAGACGACACTTTAATTTTTGAAAATCTTGAAAACTATATGAACAACAATAATGAAAAAACTTTTATAATAGGAGGAGACTTCAATACGGTCATAAATGAAAGCATAGATAAGAAAAATGGTAACAAATACACGCACCCAAAAATACGTCAAAAAATAAATACACTCACTCAAACAAATTCTCTCATAGATATATGGCGCCAAATGCATCCAAATAAAAAACAATATACATGGCATTCCAACAACAGACCAACCATCTTTTGTTGTTTAGACTATTTTTAAATATCAGACAGTTTTTTAAACTGCGTTAAAAAAGCAGAAATAAAGCATGGCTACAACACTGACCATTCACTTATAAATATATCGGTAGATCTGACAAAAGTCGATAGAGGACCGGGAATCTTTAAACTAAATAATAGCATTCTATTAGAAACAGATTACCAAAACCAGATAAAAAAAGCATAGATGATATAGCAAACATAAATAAAGAAGCGAATCCTAACACCCTATGGGAACTTATCAAAGGGACAATCAGAAACGAAACTATAAAATATACAAGTGCAAAAAAGAAAAAAGAAACAGAACAAGAAAACAAACTAAAAAATGAAATATCAAATGCTGAAAATGTAATTGCGAATACAAGGAACAACATAGAACTAGAAATACAAATACTTAGATTAAAGCTATTAAAATTAGAATTAGATAAGATAGTAGAAAATAAACTAAAAGGAATTCGAGCAAAAGCCACCGAGATAGAATTTAATGAAAAAACTCAAAATACTTTGCTAGTTTGGAGAAAAAAAGAGCTGAATCTAAAATTATAACACACCTAACAGTAAATGGAAATTCAATCACAAGCCAACCAGAACAAAGAGCGGCACAAACAAAATTTTACTCTACACTTTACAAACAAAAAGAAACAGACACATCATCGATAGACTTTTTCAAAGAAGACATGAAAAAGCTAAGCGAAAACGACAAAACCATATGTGAAGGACTTTTAACCGAATACGAATGCGCAAATGCTCTTAAACAAATGAAAAACTCAAAAAGTCCAGGATCGGACGGTATATCTGTAGAATTTTACAAAATATTTTGGAGAGACATAAAATCATACTACTTAAAGTCAATTAATTCCTCCTTTAAAAATAAGAATTTAACAGATCTCAAAAAACAAGGTCTTATAACACTCCTCCCCAAACCCGATAAAGATTTGTCCCATTTGGCAAACTGGCGACCCATCTGTCTATTAAACATTGACTATAAAATAGCAACAAAATCCATAGCTAAAAGAATACAGAAAATCTTGGAAAATTTAATTGACAATTCTCAAACAGGTTTTATAAAAGGAAGATATATAGGTGAAAATATAAGAATAATAAGCGATATTTTAGATAACACAGATGATCTTGACGTACCTGGTATAATGTTTTTTGCAGATTTTGAGAAAGCATTCGATAGCCTAGACCATTAATTTATGATGAAATGCCTAAGGCATTTTAACTTTGGAAATGAACTCATCAAATGGATTGAGACGTTCTATACGGATTCAAAGAATGCAATTCTAAATAATGGACACATCACATAGTTTTTCAGAGTAGAAAGAGGGGTAAGACAAGGGTGCCCTATATCCCCGTATCTATTTTTTATATGCATTGAACTTCTATCGAACGAAATAGAAAGCGCAACAAAAACATTAAAGGTCAAGTAATAGCAGGTGAAGAATTAAAAAGAACCATGTTTGCGGACGATGCAACTTTTTTAACAGATGGTTCCAAAAAGTCTTTTGAAAACATTATACACACGCTGGACAATTTTAGTTATATCTCTGGTCTAAGATTGAATTCTACTAAATGCTACTCGTTACGGAAAGGTTCTACAAGACGCACAAACACAGAATACTTTCAAAACAGAAAATTTACTTGGACATCGGAAAAGACAAAAGCACTTGGCATAATTTTTCACACAGATAAATCAAAGATGATAACAGAAAATTTTGCAAAGAAAATTCAAGAATTTGATTTAACATTAAACCGTTGGAAACATCGAAAATTAACACTCTTTGGAAAAATCACAATCATAAAACGTTTGCACTCCCAAAACTCATATACCTCATCAGTACTCTTCAAAACCCCGCAGCAGAAACATTAAAAAAAACCTAACGAAAACAATTGTATGATTTTCTTTGGGACTCGAAACCCGACAAAATAAGCCGGCAAACCATCAGACAAGATCCTTTGATGGGAGGTTTGAAAATGATAGATCTAAACCTTTTCACCAACGCACTAAAATGTTGTTGGGTAAAAAGAATTATAGAAGAAAAAAACAAAGGACATTGGAAACAGCAATATGTAAAATGTTTAAACAAATATGGCGGAAAACTTATTTTCGAAAGTGAACTAAATAAAACTATCATTTCAGAAATGTTCAAACAAAATACTTTCTTAAAATCAATCATGATTGCATGAATACAAATAAATGATGACACAAACAGTACAAAAATAAGCAATAAAATTTTATGGAACAACAAAAACATATTAATTCAAAACAAAACTATATTTAGAAAACAGTGGTCGAAAAAGGAATTAAACACATTAGTGACATATACGACTACAGAACAAACGAATTTTATAAGTTTGAAACCCTAAAGGACCTATACAATCTAGCTGAAAATGAGATTTTCTTTTATAATCAACTTAAAAAAGGAAAACGGACAGCTCCGGTTAAGTCGGTCTTATATTGTAGCCTTTGTCTTACAAACAACATATGTCCAAATCCCATTGTCGTTAGGATGCATATAAACGTAAAAAATAGATAATAAACTAGTCAGGTAAGTCTTCACCAATTAAATAGGAGGCCGCCATCTTTGCATATTCGCAAGCGGATCTATTCGGTCTTTATCCTATTTGTGACGTCATACCTCCTCATGCATGGTGTCGGGTACTTTGGATGTACAGGGTACATACAGCTTAAGTAATTATTTCTCTGATAAAAGGCTTTGAAACTCTTAGTGATTTTCGAATAAATACCAGCTAAACTGTAGATAAAAGTACAATTAAACTTAATGGTAGATGAGAAACTTATCAAAACTTTTTTCCACGTTTTGTTTTAACACGAAATGAATTTTACAACTAAACACACATGCAAACAATTCAGGCATTTATGTGTATAACAATGGCATGCTGCATCCAGATCAATCCCTCGAGATAATTGCTGTCCTTACCATCGGGAAAAACATCCCACTAATCCGATTAGTGACACTAGAATTATCAACCAGACCTATAAAGCCAACAACAACAACAACAACAACAATAACTTTTATTTCTCAGATCATTATCATGACATATGAGAAAGGGAAATCTGTGACAATATTTATGTGAAAAAAAAAGATCTTTTCTCCCATCCAAGGTCGGATATCGATTGAGGTTTCAGAAAGGGCTGTGTTATTTAATATCGTATACTCGATTCCGACCTGAATGGGCCAAAAGAGCTCCGCATTATTAAGGTGCACAAACAGCAAATGTATCGGTAGTAAAAGAAAGTGCATAATTCGGTAATGAAATGAAATTATGAATAATTTAGTAATTGCTAAGAAAACTTATTTTGAGGGAGGAAAGTGTTTACGAATTAATCGTATTAGAGCAGTGGTTGCAAATTAGACTGCTTCAAGATATGAGTTAAAGTGAAAATGGTTTATTATTATTACTATTGTTGCTATTCTTCTTCTTTTTATTATTATTTAACATGTAATTGCGTACTATTTGTTAGACGATGTGAGACCAAGCAAGTTTCTGCATTGAGCATCTACTAAAATGGTTTCACAACGTCTCGCAAATAATACGCCGGAGTCAACATTGGTTTTGATAGTTGTTTTCTTTAATAATCGGATGCTGTTTGAGTTTACATAACAATACAGTTCAACATAATACATACACATGAATATATTGGCTCGTTGGAGCATGCACCCAAAAAAGGAAAAGAGGCAGCGACACATACAGTCGAACCCGAATAGAGCGGTCACGCTAAAAGTGACAACATGATTGACATGTAGATGGGTAGCAGCTTAGTACAGGACAGAAACACTACAGCCAGATCGCTGTCCTATACCAGAACAGGCCGCCCAAGACGGGTCCGACTGTATCGTCACTCCCGAAAATAACAGGGTGGTTTTTACATGTATTTACAATTTCCTACATATATACATAGACAAACATACATGTAATTACAAAAAGGTATATATATTAAAGGTTTCAGGCACATTCTACTTTAACTTCTTCGCTGCCATATTTTAGACTGGTAGGGAAAGTTGTCAAATGCAGGGGTATGACAGGTTAATATTATTATTATTTATTAATTTTCAATTTTATAACTGTATTTTAAATGTAGATAAATTCAACGCAATATTTATGTAAAGAATAGATTGGAACCTGATCAGACACCTCGTGACACGGCGACTGGTCTGGGTCCAAGCTTCTAGCAATTGTATGTTAGGACAAATGAGCCGAAAGCAGCGAAAGAGCTAAAACAATACCCCGATTATTAGCGGGGCAAGATGTATCGGGTGATCCTTATAAAAGAATTTAGATGCTATCAGGGGTACCAGTCACAGAAACGATGACAATAACAACAACGACTATGGTCGTATTCGAATCAGGGCAACTATCGCGTTAGTTGGAATATTTGTCAACAAGTTCTATTCGAATCACGACTTGATGTTTTCCGTTGACAAAATGTTGTCAAACCCTAAAATCGAGCGTTGATTTAGTCACGTGACCACGTTTATACCACGTGATTAGTGTCTCTAGATAAAACAAACATAAAGACCCTCTCAATTAATCGATTGGATCCAGATCACATGACATTATGTGCGTATATAAAAATTGGGAGCATTACGACTGTTTTAACGGATGTTTGATTAATTTCCATTCGTCCGGAAGTACAAAGTTTTCGTTGACTACAATTTCTATTCGAGTCGGGCCAAAATCGTTGACATCAGTAAATCTTCGCGCGTTTGCTCCGCCCACTTTTCGTTAAACACAAACTCGATGATTCGAATACCACCAATATTGTTATTTAAATGTTGGAAAGGGTTTGTTCAGAGCGAAAGCAATTCTGAAAGCCCGTGGATTAGGTTTTCAGCTGTGCTTCTGTGCTGCACCAACATACTTTAAAAAACTTGTGTTTAGTCGTAGTTTGTGGGACCATTATGATACAAGTCGCACTGCAGATGAGGACATACATGTATATTGCAAATGCCTCGTTTTAAATGGCAAACGTAATCTTTAAAATGGTCGTATTCGAATCATCGAGTTTGTGGTCAACGAAAAGTGGGCGGAGCAAACGCGCGAAGATTTACTGATGTCAACGATTTTGGCCCGACTCGAATAGAAATTGTAGTCAACGAAAACTTTGTACTTCCGGACGAATGGAAATGAATCAAACACCCGTTAAAACAGTCGTAATGCTCCCAATTTTTATATACGCACATAATGCCATGTGATCTGGATCCAATCGATTAATTGAGAGGGTCTTTATGTTTGTTTTATCTAGAGACACTAATCACGTGGTATAAACGTGGTCACGTGACTAAATCAACGCTCGATTTTAGGGTTTGACAACATTTTGTCAACGGAAAACATCAAGTCGTGATTCGAATAGAACTTGTTGACAAATATTCCAACTAACGCGATAGTTGCCCTGATTCGAATACGACCAATTTAAACGACAATTGTTTGATTAACAGCTAGCCTGTACTGTAAACCCTGTGGTAAGCGACCACAGAAGATTCATTTCAGCTTTCAAATCAGCAAGGAGCTCTGTGTAGGCGGAAAATAACACAGAGATCCAAACCGTATAGCCTTCCATGTTACTTTCGTCCCTATTTAGAGTTTGATATCTCAAAATTCACTCAAGGATCCCATAGAAATGGTCGTCGAACGCAGGTTCGACTGCACCCGGGAGATAGAGTACAGGGGCCATTTCAAGTGGTCGCTCGAGCTGCAGGCGTGTGCAACAGTAACTCTTCGTGCCGGCTACTACAGCAAAAAAGGGACTGAATTTCGGTGTTTGAAGCATGTTGTCAGGAGCAGGATGAAAACAGAGTAGGAAACGTAAGTATACCTCTTTTCCCATGCTTTCATCAACCACAATCTGGTTATGACATTAGATCCGACCACGTGTCTTAAAAAGGTATGTATGGCAAAGCGAGGTATAACTGTATAACACGACAATATTTGTAGTAAGGTTCCCCTAGGGTAGCCTCACCACCACAAGGTTTGCAGCGTATAACCCAGAGTGTTCAGACTACTTAGATGATGATTGACCGTGATTCACGTGCAATAACTACTGGATAAGGAATGTTGTTGACCATTTGTAGAATTTTGTCAATGGTCGTATTCGAATCATCGAGTTTTTTGTCAACGAAAAGTGGGCGGAGCAAATGCGCGAAGATTTACTGATGTCATCGATTTTGGCCCGACTCGAATAGAAATTGTAGTCAACGAAAACTTTGTACTTCCGGACGAATGGAAATGAATCAAACACCCCTTAAAACAGTCGTAATGCTCCCAATTTTTATATACGCATATAATACCATGTGATCTGGATCCATTCGATTAATTGAGAGGGTCTTTATGTTTGTTTTATCTAGTGACACTAATCACACGGTCACGTGACTAAATCAACGCGCGAGACAACATTTTGTCAACGGAAAACATCAAGTGGGGATTCGAATAGAACTTGTTGACAACTATTCCAACTAACGCGATAGTTGTCCTGATTCGAATACGACCAATGAAATAGCTGAGAAATTACAAATGTTGCGTTGTTTACATAGAAGAAGTACAGTGGGATCTATATACGCGGACGGCTTATGTTAGTTAATATTATCTAGAACGCGTGCATTATAATTTTGCAGAATCGGGCTAGGTTATTCAGTGTGTTTGATGAGTTGGAAGACATAAGCTCCTTGTATTTGAATCTGTTCGGGTTGCAGGAGTAGTAAGGTTTGATATGGTTCTTACGAATATCTGTGAAATGGTCGCATACTAATAGATAATGAAATTCATCACCAATACAATTTCTGTTACAGAGGCTGCATTTTCGGTCCATGTAATCTACAGAACTCCAACGGCCAGTTTCAACAGGGAGTCTGTGATTTGCTGTACGGAATTTTGCCAGGCAAATGGCATGATGTTTGTTTAAGGTAAGTAAATAGTTTTCAGTTTTTTTATATCATTTTTAAAGGATCTATAGTTTAACACTTTTGATGAGTTTTGAAGAGAGGCGTACCATTTTTGGTGAAATTGATCAATCAAAACGTTTTTTGGTAATTTTGTCTAAATTAGCTGTGTTGAAATTTTGTTGTGTGAGCCAGATACCTGGTTTACCAATTTCAGTGAGTATTCCTTTGATAGCGTCCGTCCACTTCGAATGAAAGTTTGGCTTATTGAGCAATAATGTGTAAATTTGTTTAGTTAATTTGCCTTCTTTGCTTTCAATAATTTAAGACCAAAATGAAATCATTCTGCATTTAATCGTAATTTATATTGGGTAACGTCCAAGCTCTGCATAGACCATATAGTTCGGGGTGCTTTTTTTAGCATGTAGGATTCTCTTTAAGAAAGAGATATGTATTCTTTCAAGTATTTGCATATTTCCATAGCCCCAGACTTCGCAGGTATATGTCATTATTGGGAGAATGGTGTGGTCAAATAGCTTAAGCTGGAGGTCGATGGGAAGATGGAGATTATTTATGCGTGAGTATAGAAAGTGCATTGCTTTTTGGGCCTGTTGAGCAATGTGTTTAAGTGTTCCTACAAAACTACATGTCCTGGAGAATATAACACCTAAGTACTTGTAATGGTTGACTGTTTCAATCAAAGAGTCATTTATCTTAAAATTAAACGTCGTTTTGGTTGAACCGAATACCAATACCTTTGTTTTACTAACATTTACCTCCAACTTCCAAATTTTGCAATATTCTGTAAACTTGTTTAGGCAGTTTTGCATAGTATCTGCATTGTCTGAGATAATCACTGTATCATCAGCATACAAAAGCAAGAATAATTTTAAGAAATTTGCAGTTTGGTCTTGGTGAGCCATATTGACACCAATACCTCCTTCATCATTTTGTGATAAGAAATCTTCAAGGTCATTTAAGTAAATGGAGAAAAGGGCAGGTGACAAGTTTTCTCCTTGACGGACACCAATTTCGCTGCTGAAAAATGCAGAGTTTTCACCGTTTAAAGAGACACACGACTTAATATTTGCATACATGTTTTTAATAACTTTAAAGAAATTTCCATTTATGCCATTTTTGACAAGTGTATTTAAGAGGCCGACTCTCCAGACCGAATCAAATGCTATTGAGAAATCTATGAAGGTCGTAAATATTTTCTTTTTGTTATGTCTTAGCAACTCAACGATGGAGCTTAATGTAAAAATGTGGTCAGCAGTTGAATAGGATTTTCTGAAACCTGCTTGATTTTCTTTTAATATTGCATTGTTTTCTAGAAAAGATGTAAGTCTAGAGCTTAGTTAGGCTGTAAAAAGCTTTCCTAGACAGCTTAGCAGAGTTATAGGTCTAAAATTACTGGGATCCTGAGGGTCTCCTTTATTTTTGTAGATGGGTATTATGATACCTTCTAACCATTGGTTCGGAATAATACCAGTTTCCATGACCTTATTGAATAGTAAATGGTATGCTGGGATCATTTGGTCTTTGAGGCTTTAATATATTCATTTATGATATAATCTCCTGCAGGGGATTTAGAGTTCTTTAGTTTTGTGATTTCTTTTTCAATTTCTTGTAAAGTGATTGGCCTATTCAATATATTTTCTGGGTCATTGATGTCAGGATGAACAAGATTTTCTTCATGGGAGTCTTGATTTGGGTTGACATTTATATTTTTAAAATAATCATACAGAGTGTTGAGATCCGGGTGTTTGGTAGATTTTGATTGTTTTAGTTTATTTAAGTACTTCCAATATTCCCTTGGGTTATGTTTATTTAAGTGCCTAAGTTTGTTGGCCATGTCATTGTGATATTTATTAATGTATTTATTCATTACTGTTTTATAGCTTTTACATGCCTGAGTCATCTCAGTTTTATTCATTTCTGATGGGTATTTGCAATATTTTCGCCTGGCTTTTGTATATCGTCTTTTAGCCTTTTTACATTCGACTCCATACCAGGGTTGTTTAGTTTTATGTGTCTTTTGCTTAAGTGCATAGTTAGTTTTACTATTTAACGTTGTTTCTGCGCTTTCAAGTAAGGTATAATTTTATTTATTTATTGTCGAATCCATGCAGTTCTGATCAATATTTACTCTTGAGTTAAGTGTATAATGTATATCTTGAAGTTTATCAATGTCTATATTTTGTGTAAAAGTATCTGCTTTGTCTGATTTCCTCTCAAACCTTTGTTGGGGTATAGGGGGTTCTTCAAAAGGGAGAGTATGTACGTTTATGCACAGATCAAAGCTTAACAGGGCGTGACCGTCTCCATGCAATTCGTCAACTTCATTTATATTAAAATCAGCCAGTAATTGGAATCCATTTATCGTGCAAATTACATAATCTATTACAGAAGTGTTTCTAAATGTCGTAGCCCCAATGCCTTTATCTTTGCCAAATCTTCCGTTCAGAATAACTAGATTATTGTTTTTACATATTTCTATAAGCTTATAGCCATGCTTATTCTTTTTATTGTCACAGGAGACACGATGAGTGGGGATGCCATGTTGTTCGAGGACGGTCTTTTGATCGAAAAATAGCTCTGTTTCCCGATCGAAATACTGTGACATGATGGTATCACCCTCTGTGTAATCTTGTAAGTTAGATGTTTGGTTATTCATATCTCCAGCTATAAAAATGTTATCATATTTAGAGCACATATCTATTATTTCTTGTTCGAGCACGCCCAATTCATCTTCATTATAAAATCTAGATTGACTAGGAGGTATATATGTAATGCCAAAAACTACGTCGTCAGTGAGATGAGTCCCCTGCTTTTTATGCTTTAGCCATAAAACGTAGTCTGATTCTGACTCTATTACTTCTACAGAAGATGAAAGTTTATCAGTAATAAATGCGCCTATTCCGCCAGACTTTCTGTAATACTTTTGCTTTCTTGGTTTATTTACATAGGAGTAACCGTCAAATTTAATGAGATCGTGCATATCAAGATGTGATTCTGTAATAAATAATAAATCGAACTTGGATATTGTGTCACAAAAGTCAGGGAAATGTAGTCTGTTTTTAAGGCCACATACGTTAAGGAGGCCTAATTTCAATTTTTCTGTACTGCGGTTACTATTGGATTCCAGATTTTGAATGTCAATGGTATGTTTAGAGTTTAAAGATTGGTTTTCATGATGATTAATGTTTCTTTCCTTACTTCTATCAGCACTTTTAGCACTGTTCTCATCAGAACTGGTTTCACTATAGTTAACATTCCTCCCACTGTCCTATGTTGTAGGGGCTGGCTTGGTACCCCGATCACCAGGTGGATGTTGCTGATCGCTTTGATTGACGAGAGAAGGGTCATCTACTGCTGCTGCTGCTGCTGCCGGAAGATCTGCAGGCCGATCGATGGTATACTGATGTATTGGGGGTTGCGCTGGCGGACGCTTGTCTACTACTTCCGGGTTATCGGAGTACA
Source organism: Gari tellinella (assembly GCA_922989275.2). Taxonomy (NCBI): domain Eukaryota; kingdom Metazoa; phylum Mollusca; class Bivalvia; order Cardiida; family Psammobiidae; genus Gari; species Gari tellinella. The sequence continues at coordinate 12,938,585 of OV277865.1, read as the reverse complement.
CCGAAGAGTCATCAGCTTCATCCTCATCTACGTCTTGGATGGACATATCTGATAGGTCAGTGTTGTCACGGTTGTGTTTGGGTCTGGTGTCCTCAGTATAAGTAGCTGGACCCAGTCGGTGTCCACTCATTACGTTATACCAATCAGGAAATTCATCCTTAACTACTCGTCCATTCACTTTGAGCTTTGCTGGATAAACAATCTTTGCAGGGATATTTGGATTGTTCTGGCGTGCCTGTTTGTAGTCGCGCCAGAGTCGTGAGCGGACTGCAGAGATCTCTGGCGGAAAGTCACGATTGATGCTGAAAGGTGTGCCACGCAACTGACGGGCATGTTCAAGGATCAATTCAACATTTGGATAGTCGCTGAGGCAGGCAATGATTGGACGTGAACGGTGTGATTGTCCACCAAGCCTGTGTACACGTTGAAATGTTATAATAGCTGGATCTAGATGCCATAAACCACCCGTCCCGGCAGACTTGCACTTTCGCCGACACGTGGCCCGCCGCTACCGGAAATGTATGATAACGACATTTGATGTCTTGACCACTTTGTTAATGACCCGTGTCAATATATAGAGAGAGTATTCAGTAGAAAATTAAAGTAATTTAACCGTGATACGTAATGTAAAACTATGGTCAGTTTCGGACATTTCAAATTAGTTTTGTAAATTTAAATGTTTTTATTAAAAACCAATCGAACTACCAGGAACGTTAAACTTACATTGGTATTTGCATAAACACCAACCGTACATGAAACATGTATATTTAGTATTAACTTGATCAGTTAAACCCTATTAATTTCACAAACTGTCTTTCTTCTTTATTGTATGTATACATGTATACAGACAGGGGAGAAATGATGTCACACAGGTAAACAAAATGGCGGCCTCCATGAAAGTTTGTTATCCAAACTAAAACATGCTATAAATTCATTATTTTGAAAGTTTTTGAGGATTTTTTTTTCAATTTTGGCATTTTTAATACATGAACTTTTGTTTTAAACCAAGTTGTAATCAGCTGTCCATTTTCCTATAAGTCCTGTATACCAAAACAATGGAGAGATAAATTAAAGCTAGAAAATATAAATGATGCAATACAACAAAATGAAACCTTACTGCAAAAGCTGCAAAAAGCTAAACAAACAAATAAATTCTTATACAATATTCAGTTAAGAAAGCTGAAATTTGACAAGCCAAAACCACAAGAAAAGTGGGAACAGGACTTAGGCAATACAGAAATAAATTGGATAAATACCTACAAAAACATATATACCGCTACAATTGACACTTCTCTCAGAAGCTTCCAGTACAAATTTATAAATAGAATTATTCCAACAAACACATTACTGATGAAATATAATATCAAACAAAACAATATATGTGATCTATGTAATATGCAGGTAGAAACAATAAAACACTTATTCTGGGAGTGCAATCATGTACAACACTTTTGGAATAACTTATCTAATTGGTTAGAAAATATGAACATGAGCATAAATATAAATTACCAAACAATCACATTAGGAATAATAAGCAACAGAAACAATATGACTGACCATGCAAAGAATTATATACTTATAGCAGCAAAACACTACATATTCCAAACAAAAAACATTAAAAAAAATACCGACTTTCAAATATTTCAAAAATACCCTAACACGAAAAATAAATTTTGAAAAACAAATAGCACAAAACAGAGATAAACTAGAAATACACAATTAAAAATGAAGACCATTCCTAGAACAGACATAAAAACCTTTATACATGTATATATATTTTTTTCCCTTAGAAAATATTATATTAATTTTTTAGACTGGTACTGTAGTCCAAAATTAGAGTCAAATTTCAACTCCTTCCCAAACAAATTTCCTTACTCTCACTATCCCTCTTTTCTCTCTCTCTCTCTCTCTCTCTCTCTCTCTTTCATCTCATGTGTATAAATGTATGTTATGTAATATGATATTGTATAGCATGAAAAATCATGAAAAATCATGAAATAAAATTCATTACAAAAAAAAACATTTGCAAACGGTGTGTATCCTGCTTAGACATAGCGTAACGCGGGGTATAATTTGCATCAAAATGTTTTGAAAATATAATAAAACACCGCCCTGCCAACCTTTTAATTCTTGGCATAGTGGAAATTTTCTCGCCAAATATACAAAAAACCATCTCCTAAAACAATTAAGCTCCATAACCGCTACAAGGTAGGTAGGTCTTTGGGAGTAGGTGGTGCCGGGGCAGTGATTATGTTTCACGTTATTTTACGTAATACATGTAATGGTAGTGAACGGATTACACTGTCCCTGAACACAGGTAAAGCAACACGATCCTTTATACGCCAGCTTCTACCTGTCTTGAAGATAATTAAATTAATGCATTTTAATTTTGATCCGCTTTTTTTGATTTTCAGGAGGAGTATCATGATTGCGGATAACTAATGTCAAACTTGCTGCCTCTCTAAAAACGACAATTTAATTACCAGTTGATTAAGATATTTGTAGCTACTGAATTAAACCGTATAATGTCTAGTGATCAATAGTGTTGAACATTTTTTTATTGATTTAATATCAATGACAGAGGAGCCTTGTCTGAAACCTGAATGCTAAGAGCTTATGAGTTCAAAACGGGGAATAACTCATTGAAAGCTTGACGAGTGGTGACGAATTGCAAACTTGATTGGTGAATTATCAAAACAACATCATATACTACATTGCAGCTGAATATGTGAAAGCATGTGGGGAAAAAGTGCGGAAACAACTAATTATGCCCCCAGAATCTACGATTCGGGGGCATATAGTTTTTGTCATGTCTGTTGGTTTGTCCGTCTGTCCGTCCGTCTGTCTGTGCAAAAAACCTTAACATTGGCTATAACTTTTGCATTTTTAAACCTGGGCCTTTTATACTTGGCATGTGTATTCCTCATGGCAAGACCTTTCTAACCATATAAAACTTTTTGACCTTGTGACCTTGACCTTGACATTTGACCTACTTTTGTAAAAATCTTTAAATGGCTATAACATTTCCACCAGTAGGCCCAGGGCTTTCATATTTTGTATGTATATTTCTTTTGTCAAGACCTTTCCAACCATACCAACATCTTTGACCATGTGACCTTGACCTTGACCTTTGACCTATTTAATCAAACTTTAACCAAAAACCTTAACCTTGGCTATAACTTTTGCATTTTTAAACCTGGGCCTTTTATACTTGGCATGTGTATTCCTCATGGCAAGACCTTTCCAACTATACAAAACTTTTTGACCTTGTGACCTTGACATTTGACCTACTCTTGTAAAAATCTTTAAATGGCTATAACATTTGCACCAGTAGGCCGAGGGCTTTCATATTTTGTATGTATATTTCTTGTGTCAAGACCTTTCCAACCATACCAACATCTTTGAACATGCGACCTTGACCTTGACCTTTGACCTATTTAATCAAACTTTAACCAAAAACCTTAACCTTGGCTATAACTTTTGCATTTTTGCACCTGGGCATTTTATACTTGGCATGTGTATTCCTCATGGCAAGACCTTTCCAACTATACAAAACTTTTTGACCTTGACATTGACATTTGACCTCCTTTTGTAAATATCTTTAAATTGCTATAACATTTGCACCAGTTAGCATAGGGCTTTAATATTATGTATGTATATGTTTTGTGTCAAGACCTTTCCTACCATACCAATATCTTTGACCATGTGCCCTTGACCTTCACCTTTGACCTATTTAATCAAACTTTAACCAAAAACATTAACATTGGCTATAACTTTTGCATTTTTTGAACCTGGGCCTTTTATACTTGGCATGTGTATTCTTCATGGCAAGACCTTTCCAACCATACAAAACTTTTTGACCTTGTGACCTTGACATTTGACATACTCTTGTAAAAATCTTTAAATGGCTATAACATTTGCACCAGTTGGCCCAGGGCTTTAATATTTTGTATGTATATTTCTTGTGTCAAGACCTTTCCAACCATACCAACATCTTTGACCATGTTACCTTGACCTCGATCTTTGACCTATTTAATCAAACTTTAACCAAAAACCTTAACCTTGGATATAATTTTTGCATTTTTGCACCTTGGCCTTTTATACTTGACATGTGTTTTCCCTTTCTAACCATACAAAACTTTTTGACCTTGTGACCTTGACATTTGACCTACTTTTGTTGAAATCTTTAAATGGCTATAACATTTGCACCAGTAGGCCTACGGCTTTCATATTTTTTTATATATATTTCTTGTGTCAAGACCTTTCCAACCATACCTACGTTTTTGCTCTTGTGACCTTGACCTTTATTTGTATAAATCTTTATACGCCTATAACATTTGAACCAGTAGGCCTAGAGCTTCCATACTTTATATGTTTCTTGTGTTAAGACTTCTCCAACCATGCCAATGTTTCATTTACCCTACGACCATGACTTTATACCTACTTTTGCAAATAAGCATTACATTACAGAACATGATGCTGGCTGGGGGCATTTGTGTTTCACAAACACATTGCTTTTTATCTGATCATCACCAAACTTTCTGAAAATGTTTGTTGACATAAAATGGAGACCAATTTGGATAACCAGCGGCACCAATTTATGCTAGGCCCTTTGGAGTAATGGCCCTTGAAGTCCTCAAAATGGCGCTCCACTACAGTTTCAGCTCTCTAACTTTTACGTTTGATAGTCTGGATTCCCCTCCCTGTATCATCGGGGGCATTCGTGTAACTGGGACACGCTCTTGTTTTTAATATTTTAAGTATAAATGGGCGCATAACAGTTACTCATAGGACACTTGATTATCGAGACAAGCAAATTTGATATGCCATTCATCAAAGTAAAGTCAATTTAAATCATATAATAAAATTCTGCTTCATATATCAAAACATGTAAATGCTGGTTGCAGTTCACCCGGACGGACCGGGGGAAGGACGGAGGGGGATGGACATGGCAATACCATAATAAGTCTCGTCTGAAATCGGGTGAATAATTTAAAATTAACCCACCACGCCTGTTTCCAGGAGAGCGATTTAGGGCCGCATGACCATTTTGTTATAAATATTGTTTTTCTTCTGTTAAGTGCGGATCAAATCTAAATAGAAAATCCTTAGGGAGTTTTTTCTGCATTCCTTTTGTTCTAAACTCGCTTTTGCAAACAGTCTGGATTAAGATCAAACGCGCAGAAACATTATGAACCATGTATATTAGTGTCTATTGGATACCAAACCACAGTCATGATATGTAGATTAATCCCTTCATGACGTCATCCAGTTTAAACATTTGTCGTATGCTTTTTTCCCCGTCAAATTAAAGTTTTAGGGAAATTGACTAAAGTAATATTGGGGAGGATTGTCAAACAGTTTGGATCCTAATCAGACGCTGCGATACGCGGCGTCTGATCAGGATCAAAACTGTTTGCAGATAACCATTGTTCTCGGGATGAGGCAGTGAAAGGGGTTGATGTCCTTTGACATTTTTGCTTAAACAAATATCTTCAATTTGAACAAATTGAAATAATTCAACTGGTTGAGCGCATGACAGCTGTCCTTCTGATAAAGGGTCATTGATATATGTCAGTCTTTTTGTTAGTTATGCAGTGAGTTATACCAACACCCACTGGGAGATATTGATCGTGTGTGTTATTAGAAAGGGAGTTGTTACAAGGCGAGGAAAGCATAAATGTCTTGTTTTGGCAACAGTTACACGGATTGTTGTAAGGATTGAATCGCCATTGACAGGGGCGTTAAGTTTTAGAGAGGAACAACTGTAGTCAAACTAATTAATGGAAAGCCAACGCATTAACCATTCCCTGTAATAAAATAGCTTTGATGCTTTTTTTATACACTTCACATCGTAGATTTTCTTCATGCCTTTTACGCATTCAATTCAAGCATCCACTGAAGATATAGTTGCATTTTTAATATAGTAATGAATATGCAACATAAAAAATATTTCCCTTATCCTAGCATATGGTAGCTTAAAGCCGACTGAAAGAACAACAGGGTGCAACTTAAGACGCGCTCTGTTCTACTGGCAGTCTGCTTTGAGTTGTCATATGTCTTCAAAACCAGCAACAGACTGGGGAGTAAAGGGTTAAAAAAGCACGATTTATGACAATTGTATATGTGCTGGAGTTTTAAAGGAATAAAACTTGGTAAAAAAGAAACTTTTTTTCTAAAAGGTTTGACCGATTTCGTCAGGCAAAGTTTATGTTTGATGATGTATATATATCCTATTTTCACAGGGTGTTCTTAAATACTTAATTATTTTTGAAAAGGTTGACATCGTCGTCCAAAGTTTATGTTTGATAATGTATCAATTTTCCCAGAGTGTTCTTAAATAGGAAACTATTTGCAAAGAGTTCGAGCTCGTCGGCCAAAGTTTATGTTTGATAATGTATTTATTTTCACAGAGTGTTCTTAAATACAAAATTATTTGCCAAAAGGTCATTCGACTTGAGCAAGATTTACTTTACTCCCATTTTCGCCTATGTGGGATAGGAATTTTCCCAATTGGGAATCACTCTATCCTCTATATAGGTCGTTTGCAGTTCAAAAAAACACGATAATTTTCAAATATCTCCATAACAAGAAAATGGAGGCAAATGGAATTTTGCATAGATTTATGATATACCTATACCAACTCTGACAAAAAAGAAATATTTTTTTCTCTTCGTAATAAAAAAGTTTTATTCATAACTTCTATATAAAGTTTACACTTCTAAGGGACAGTTTTCCGAAGGGTGATTTCAAGTTAATCAACAGCTTATCTTTCACGACCCGGCAACGCCTCACCGTTAAGCCATCGCATACCATAGCAGTTTACAACTAACCGAACGAGGCCCTGACTGGGGTACATTAAACGTTTTAACCGACCATACTGTCATTTGCGCACATGTTAGATCCTAATCGGACACCGGAACTATTTCGTATCTGAATAGGACCCGAACCATGTGCCACTCATACGAAAGTTTTATCAACAAAACGCAAAATAACTAAATGCGATAAATAGCAGAAGAGACATGTTCATACCAGACGATCTACACCAACTTACCATTATCAAATTTTCAACAGAATGTTTCCAGATCAGTTCGAAAACCTTTATTATTTTATCGCTTAAAGAAAACGTAATGTAAACGTAAGTGCAATACAACTCGAACATTGATACATATTAAGCTCCAGATAAGGGGAGTATTTCCAAAACTAAATCTTTATTTCTGAATTAAGCCCTATGGTGTGACTATTCATTAGAACCGTCTTTCTTCGAGTAGTCACACCATAGGATTTGGTGCTGAACTGGGTGAGAAAATGTTGGACTTGTTCAAGTTTCTCTCTCTTATATGGAGCTCTGTAATTATGTAGAAATGCTAGCGCTTCGGTTTGAAAAGTAATTGCAATTCTCTTTATTCCTGGCGAAGAGTTCGTGGATTTAGGCATAGTAAAAATGTAATGGATTATGGGGCCTCACAATTAATTTTGCACAACTAAACAACCAATATCAACACGGGATTCACCTTTCAGACAGAAGCAACTTGCACGGGATTTTACCTGGGGATATTCTCCAATATAAACAAACGTGATCAAGGTAATAGCCAACGTAATTGACCCACGTAATTGACCATTTTCAGCGACACAAAATTTATATAAAACTAAGAAGAAAAGTTTTTAGTTAGGCTTTTAAAAATTCTGAATTTCCTTGTCAGAGTTGGTATAGACACATCATAAGTGTATGCAAAATTCAATTTAAATACGTCCATTAGTTTTAAAATTATCTAAGATTTATCGTGTTTTTTTCAACTGCAAACGACCTATACCACATGCCGTCAAATTTTGCCCAGCTTAACAAAAGCACTGCAAGACGCTGGTAACTAAATGGCGATATTTGTGATGACGTCACTATAAACAACGTCATGTTTTGGCAGAAAAAGTGCATACACTGCAATTATTTGGTTATCCGTATCATTTTCAATGATTTAAGTTATATATATTGCATAGCTCCCACGAGTTATCTCAATTAAACGCGCACACTGTACATGAGTGCGCGCATGCGCACGAGTGTATGTGGGCGTGTTTAATTAGATAACGAGTTGGAGATACTGCAATAAATTGCTTGTAATATGGCTAAATATAGACCAAGAGGTTGGGCTCTGTGCAATTTACATCAACTATTGAGCGCTTTTGACATCTATTAGAATCCCCATTTGAATGACCAATCAGTGACAGGAACAACATCGCTATCTGCGCAAGTTATACCAAATGTTGAGCGCTTTGCTAATCAAAGGTAGTGTAAACCCCATAAAAGAGACCAATCAAAGACTGGAACGTATACTCGTTAACCAATCCGACAACTTCCAGCATAGATCGCTTTCGCGGGCAGTGTGTTAAAGTTTTGCTGTAAAGACGAATGTTCTAGTTTCTGGGAATATTTGCAGGGTTGCCATTTCTCCGGATTTTTCCTAAATCTTCGGATTTTTTTTCTAGTACATGGTAGCTAAAAGCAGGCTGAAAGTAAAGCAGAATGCGTCTTAAGGCGCATTTTGCTTTACTTTCAGCCTGCTTTAAGCAGTCACGTGTCAACAAAACTAGAAACAGGCGACGGGGAAAAGGTACGATTCGTAAAATCGCACCTGAAAAATGCAAATTTGGAAACCTTCGGATTTTTTTGTCAACTTATGGCAGCCCTGTATTTTCGTCACTAGCTTTCGCGCGTGTTTACTTAAGATGATTAATATGGATATCGGCACAGTGATGACGGGACGATTTGCAGTAGAGAACACGTTTGCATTTCTCAATCAAATGTTTAGCAATTTTTCCTTTGCACAATATTTGGACCCAGATAAGACGCTTTGTACAAGGCGTCTGGTCTGGATCCAAACTGGTTGAAAAGGAATTATCAATTTTGCACAAAATCGTTTATTGTTCAAACAAATCGTGTAATTTCTCCATTGTGACTTGTGCTGCTATTACTATGCCAAGGCTCCAGATAAGAGGAGTATTTCAAGAACTAAAATCTTTATTTCTGCATTAAACCCTATGGTGTCACTACTCACTAGAATCGTCTCTTCGAGACGATTCTAATGAATAGTAACACCATAGGATTAAATGTTGAAATGTGTGAGAAAATTTGGATTTGTTCCATTTACTCGCTCTTATCTTGGGTTTTAAATCTGCCACACCGGATGTGCGCCAGACTGTGCGGTTAACTAGATGTCCGCCATTACTGTGCGGTTAACTAGTTAACTGCATGGTTTTCTACCAGTTATTGCATGGGCGGGGAAACTCCGCCCACTACCAAGTGTGAGGTATCCAACTTAAACTGGGGTACTTTTCTATAGAAAAATGCCGCAGCCGTGTTACAAATGGAAGAAAAAAAACACCATTCGTTGTGTTGATGTAGGAAAAGAATGTGTCCCCCCCCCCCCCCCCCGGTTCAGATAATTCACGCAGGGACTCGGCAAGCCTCGTCCCTGCATGAACTTTCTGACCGTCGGGGGAGAAATTCCTATCAGACATTAACACTTATGGTGGATTCTTATAATATCTTTGAATGCTGGGTAATGCTTTCGTCTGCTTCTGTTTTAAACAAGAACTTTCTAAACATCTTTTCAGTGAAGTTTCTGAGTCATTTCAAAATTGATTTTAAAAACTATTAATAAAAATTCTTGTAATCGCAGTAGTTATATTGACAGAATTTTAAATATGATGTCTTTACTTTATTGTAAATATAGTTATTTGTCTTTTCTCACTTTTTAAGTACATTTAGGAAATTGCATGTGGAGCGCTTCTGAACGCACAACCCCTGTGTGAAAAGAATGCCATATATATGGTATACTGGTAAAAGTAATAATAATTTTCAAACCAGGATCAAAGGGTTTGCAATCCTGTCGAGGGGTCGAAATTTCAAATAAAGAAGTTTTTGTAAATGTATGTCAGGCGCCTATGTAAACAGATAAATATTAGTTATAAATGTTACATCAGTGCGTTCGATCGGGATTCAAACCAGTGCGGAGAAGGCAACAAAACAGATGTTATTGTGCAAGGGCCATCGAAATTTATTTTGAATTTTAACAAGAATATGTCTACGCGTCAGACGCCGAATAGTTCAAATGCTATTGTAGGGGGCGAATATTTAAGTGTGTTAAACTTCAATTAACCTTTTAGTCAAACTATACAGAATCCGTACCGTCTTAAATTTTCTAGGTTTTCATTAATTGTAGTTTAAACGTTGTCCTTATTTAGCTTACAGTGTCGAAATGCGTTTAACCTTTCAGTTTGAACAATCTCAACGCAATCGCAATACAATTTAAGCATCGGTCACAATTGGTCGTGCCCAATGTTTTCATTCTTAAGGTATTTGCATTGATTTAATGCTTATCATGCTGATTTGTCGTATGCATCAATTATTTCGTACCATAAAAAACTATTAATCATTTTATATACCTTATTTTATATATTTTGATAACTGAAGAAAAGTTAAATATCAGTACCGAACATTTTGGAGTCAGATCCAACGATTGTTAAGCGATATCTGATATGGATCAAAACTGCTTGACACGCTGGCCGAGTTGCGCTTAAGCATGCTGTTACGGAGACTATCATGTAGAAAATGGTAACGTTAAGAAATTGTCACCGGCTCACTAAAATCTGAGAGTCAATCATTTGGGAACCTAGTCAGGTACCGAGTTACTCTTCATCTGATCTGATTCAAAACTATTTGCAAAATACCCTAGTTGTACTTAATATGCACTAGAGTTTTGAATAAACACGTTTACAGGGGAAAAACCCGGCTTCCAGACTAGATATACAATGTATATCTACATTTGAGTTGATACTGCAACATGTAGAATGTTTGGATCAGATTATATTTAAATAATGTAGTCATTAATAATGACAAACAAGTCTATAAATATACATAATTCTTTCAACGATAAAAGTCACTGGTATACAATACATACTGTGACGGCATTAACACATTGAATTCTAGTAACGAGTATAATATTATGCGTCCTTTAATAACTGTGTACCTGTGAAAACTTCACTTATCCATACAAACAGTGTATACCCATATCTTATAGAATCGCTCTAAACAGGGTCTGCACTATCTGTCATTTAAGAAATAATCTATATTCTACCGTTATTAATCGGTTATTTAACAAACGGTTGCGAGATGTGATGCGCAGGAATTGGCCACGAAGGCCGAAAGCCTGAGTGGTCAATTCCTGCGCATCACAACTCCCTACCGTTGTTAAATAGCAAATTAACAACGGTAGAACATAGATTATTTCGATTCTGACAATACAAATAAGTGTCTAACCGGGTCTACACTGGTTCCGTTTAAGTAATAAAGGGGAAAATGCATCGTATTATTTTCACAACGGATAGGCTATCTAGTAGGAACGCATTCCCCTTCTTTTGCTGTTCCATTCTACACATTTCAAAAACGACATACCTAATAAAAGTAAACATGTTTCTAGCTTTGTTCTAAACAAATGTGGTCACTAAAAGAAGGTTGAAAGTAAAGTAGAATGTTTTCTGAAGGTGCATTATGCTCTAATTTCTTCCTACTTTAAGCTACCATCTGCTAGGCAATATTACGCTACATGCCTTTCATTGAAAAACTGTGTTTTAACGTAGGGCGGGTACAGGAAGAGCCTACATAACGGACTATTTTCATAGCGTTGTTAATCGTACTAGATATACCACACCACGGTGAATTTGTTCTTAGTTTATGGAGTCGAATTCATGTGTCATGTTAGTATATGCAATATACGATGATTGTTAAGGCAGTCATAAAAAGTAACAAATTGGATGTATTTAATGGGAAACTAATTGAGCATTGTAAATTTCAGAGGCCAATAGGTAAAAGGTTACGCTTGCAGATGTTGCCATATTCAGCGTGACATGTTCATCATAGCATGATGTAAGTTCTTTGTGCTAATGTGTTCTGCTGTATTAGTTAAACAGGACAGGCAGGAACATATGTTATCAAATAAATACATTTGTAATATATTTAGATAACATGGCCCATAGTCAAATTCAAATTAAGTTCACTTAATCAAATAGCGACTGAAATTTAAAATCCCATCACCTCATCCCCTAAGACGGACTTATATCTGAATAATTTACATTTCAGCATATTAAGAAAACGCCAAGAGTCTGGGCATCGTTTATTTGTCCTTGATAGAAATGCCGAAATTACGTCTTGGATGTAATATCTAAAATATATATAACCGGAAAAGGATTTTCCGTCAAATATAATAGCACTAACCACTTCACTGCCGTAACGTCATCAGCTTTAAACATTTGTCGTCTGTTGTTATTTACTAAATGTGATTTGGCATGAGAAATATAAAACTAAGTGGTAAACAGTGTGGATCTCGCTACACGTTTTCCAAACTGTTTGCAAAAATTATTAACAATTTTACTCGGGGTAAGACAGTGAAAGCAAAGTTTGCTTTATCAATTGAATTTTCGTTTCAAACGAAATGTAATGAAAATATAAATACTTTAGAGAAGATTTTGACCTATCACAGAATGTTCTTAAATACGGATTTATTTACGAAACGGCCATTAGACAGTTTAACCGCTTCATTTACGGTGTCTCATACCTAGTGATTAAATGGATACATAATCAATGAATCGTTACCATATACATTAAATAAGATGGAATGTGGGAAACATGGTGGCTAAAATATGAAACCATTGTGTGGACTATATTTCATACTACATTAGATGAATCATATTCTCTTATCCTGTTAAAATCATATCTAAATCAAATTGTGTGAACTTTATCCTTGAGTAGATCTACTAAGATGTCTGATCAGCAACACGTATTGACACACTTCGTATCAAATGTGCTTCAATATCTCTGATAGCAGAAGCCAACTCATTTTAAACAACATCGGATGTAATATCACATATCACATTTACAGCTTAATATCGTAAACACAACCCAACAGCTATTCAGCACCAATTTTGTTAAAACGGAATGAACGCGTTTTACAAATACTGCTGCTTATTGTTGGATAAAGGTAATGCAGAAAACGTCCATAGGGGCGTTGTGCATTACTTTTGTCTTGCATTAAGCTAACACATTTGAAAACCCTTCCCATCCATTTGTTGCTTAATGCAGGTCTGACTATTACTATTCATGGCATTTAGTCGTCGTTCAATAGAATAAGCAAATGTATTCGTTATATAGTGTGCCTGGATCTAAACAAATTGGTTTAACTTCTGGACCAGACATGTAGTAATAAGCGTGGCAGCAGACATCACTGTCATCGACCAGGGAGTCACTGAAAATACAAGTCAAATACCACCATTTAATCATATGTACTTCTGGAAATAAATATGTTTAAATTAAACTAAATACCAGCGATGAATAACTAAAATATAATGTATGTTTAAGACGAACTATTCTGAGGACGAGGAGGGTGGTGTTGGGTAATCGGTATATCGTTCTTTTTGTAATGCTATTTAAAAACGTGAAATCACTATGCCATAATAACGGTATAAAAATGTTGGTTAAAATCCTGAAATATTCAGTTCGTACAAAGTAAAGACCTTGAGAACTAACAGTTACTCGAAAACCGATGTTTAGACAACAGTTAGAGATAGGTTGTATTTTAACTAATATAACTTATTGAATGTGATTCTATCTTTAACCTGTTACTGTCTTATCCCGAACACAATGGTTATTTCCACACGTTTTAGATTCTGATCAAACGCTGAATAATTTAGTGTCTGATCAGTATCAAAACTGTTTGACACTATTTGCATTATTTTATTCAATTTACATAAAGTTTGAATTGTAGAACGTAAGGCATGCGAATATTGTTCGTAGCAGATGACACCATGGCAGTGAATGGGTAAGACGATCAGAGATTAACAATAAATAATAACCATTACCGCATAACTAAATGTGATTTTCAAATATGCTTACCTGTCGAAAATGGACTTGTATTTATGCCTTGATATTGTTTGTTGTTTTGGGGATAAAATAAATCGGATTTAAATTTAGTAAAGACGAATTATTGTTAATGCATTTCAGGCAAAACAACACTAAAATTAAAGCAAGGTATTAGTGTTTTCTTCTGACTTGGCCGAGTTAATTTTAGATTGGAAGATTCTAAAATTTTATAAGGAATCATTATTATACTCGATGATTTCCCCTACAGCTAGCTAGAGATACGGATATAAAAATAATAGCTGTATTCATAGTGCGTAATGTACAATAGAGAAGACATTATTCTTCCGTTTAAACGCAAACGCAATGTTTTAAACTGTGGGGTTTTACTCCTAGAAATTTCTTACTATATTTTGTAACCTGAGTGGCAAACACGTTGGAGCCTGATCAGACGTAACGTTACCCGGCGTCTGATCTTGCTCCAACCTGCTTGCAATTACACAAATAGTTTTAGCGTAAATGCGTTTATTGGAAAGAACAACATGTCAGTAAAGTTAGCACATTGACCGGTCTCGTGCTGCACGGGGATCATACCTATCTCAAGTAGGAAGGTGTACGAATATATATCCGATGTTATCATGTTACCTATTTGCCATTTTTAATTATTACACCTCGCTTTGAGTTACAATGTTAAATTCCCATAGACCTACAGTTAACATTTTGCATGTATTTTACATCTATCCAAAATATACTGTCACTCTTTATGATATTCTTTTTGTGACGTCACTCTAAAGGACATTACTTTTTTACTCCGTCCGAAAACGTACTGGCAGCATTGACATGACTTTCGCTATTGGATACATTAGAATGTGACGTCATAGACGGCGACGTCGTTTCCCGCGTTACGTACATGTCCGCGATAAATTGGTATTCACAACACATTTTATAAAATACAAATGAGACGATTCTAAAGCTAGGGTTGATAAGCTCGGTGTAATAAAATAAATATGACATTCTGTTTCTCGGGTTGACAATTTGAATGTCACGCAAACTGCCATCTAATATTTATATACTATTCTGTTCTAAAAATAATTCGACCATGTCAGAAAAATTCAGATAATACATGTACCTCCTCCTTGGCCTGAGCCCTTTGGTTTACTGGACTCGTTTGTGTCAATGACAGAAAACGAACCATCAACTGCATGGACCTTATTGTCTGTTGATCTGCGCCTTCGTGTTGATACCTGGTAAGTTTAAAAAAAAAACACAATTAGTTTGAGTAATTCACCTGAAACACAAATCCCAGAATGTTGCTATCAATATATTCTAGTGAGACATTCAGGATATTGAATATATTAAAACTTCCATGCATGCCAAGTTCGAAACACAGCGTTAATTCATATTCTACTGATATATTAAAACGTACTCATGTAAAAACATTTAATCAATCCAATTAGATCACGAACACAATGTTAATCAATCGACTGTATGAAACCAACTGCATTTGTTTCCTTAACCGACAATTAAAACTAGTTTGTTATTCTCCTCTGATAAAGTGCGCCATGCATGCTTATTGAATACACTAAATGATCCCAAATGGTCGGCCCAGGACACCTTTCCTACCATGCCGCAATTCTGGGGATTAATTGTAATAGGTGATGGGTTTTCACGGTATTTGATAGAGATTATTCCCTCTGTCAAGAACTGAAAGGAACCCATCCTATGTGATATTTCGTAGAGAAAAGGAGTTGTCCTAATCATCTTTCTGAAACCATCCCTCATCATCATCTCATCTCATCATTCATCGGCGTTCTATGACATATTCAATTTTGCAGTTCCGTAAAACCCAGCTCATCCATCCAAATGATCAAGCAGACTCAGACATGTGCGGGAGGCTATTCACATACGTAAGAACCAGCCCACTATGAACAGGGACTATGGGGTTGCTATCGTCTCAGCGGGAAACCTTTGTTCGTCGCCAAACCCTACGGCGAAAATGGGAGCAACCCCCCTCAGCAGATCTCACAGTTCGCCAGTGACCAAAATGATGACTGACAGTCGGCGAAACTGTCTGGGTAAATATCCAACTTTTAGCAGTGTAATAAGAACTATCTTAATATATAGAGGATATTGAATGAGTGTGTTGTCAGTCGTGAATTTATTGAACGAGTTGGATAAATAATATGTTGCGAGCCTTGGCGAGCAACATTTCTTTTTATCCAACGAGTTCAATAAATTCATGACTGACAACACACGAATTTCACATAAACACCAGATGGCACGAAAATCCGAACGTTCTTACTTTCATTTTTGCCCATCGGCTCTTAGGAAAACGATTCGTCATAGGTTTTATTCATCCGTAGATAAAAATACCTATCAAACTAAAATAAAGAAAATCAACATCAACGTGTTGTGAAAATACTTCTCTGATACCATATTCATATTTTAAATTAATATTTAATTTAAAACTGTTCTAACTGACTAAAATGATCATTTGACAGTTAGAAATCATGTTTTGTTTTCAAAATAACGTCGTTATAGCAACACGACGTCATTATCATTGTAACGTCTCAATTTGAAAAACTGTCAGAGTCACTGTTACACTTGACACGTAGCCTGTTTGCAGCCTGAGTTTGCAGGACTGCTCGGGATAATGTTTTTAGGACACTCGTAGAGCTAAATTCGATTTAGTCATTTCATGAAATGATTGATTACACATACGTAGTTTGTAATCATTAAGATACTGTCATCATATAGCACTTTAATACATAAAGCTAAAGTCGATTCAGTCATTTCATGAAATGACTGATTACATAGATTGACTGTAACATAATATTATATACTCGCGAAGTAATATTTGCTAATTGTATTTTGCTTTATTTCTGTTAATTTTACCTGAAATGTGCCTTCACTATAGTCAACCGTTTAGTGATCGTAATATATTAGTTTTATTGTAGCTGTCTACACTGGTGGAAATGTGCAATTTCAGATTCTTATATACAATGAACTGTGAAGGCACATATTTACTTACGCCACAGCTTGTATCATTTTTATTGCACACGAAGACCATACACTGCATGTAGACTGTGGTAGTGGTGGGGTATCTGAAGGCGTGAAGATCTACTTTGATGTCTCCTATTGTTGAGTTGTCGATTTTTCCAAATATCTCCTCTTCATGTACGCTACCGTCACTAAATTTAAAGAAAAATGTTTACAAGTTAAAGACAATTAACTGCTTGTTGTAGGACACAAGTTATGCAAAAGTTTCTATAGGAGTAATGTTCAAACTGTGTCTGCCATAAACTGTCAGATTTAAGTCTGACTGCTTATCACTAGTATAACTAGAAGCTTTTTGTATTGCCCATTATCTGAAACAAGCTGCAGACGAAAATTGTTTGTCCTGCATTCACCCATTCACCTATTCACCACTAAGACTTCAAATGGACAATCCCAGCATCCAGTTAGGTGTAGTCAACTATTTAGAGTTGTAGTTTAAAGTATTTTATAACATAACAGACGGCGTGAGCGTTGAATTACACCCGTTGTTTAAATGTCATATATAACTAGTTATATAACTATGCAAATGAGGTACGACACGACGTCGCTTAACTTGTGACGTCATTAAAATGCGTTCTATGCGTTCAATTTCCAACGTCTTCATTCCTTCATGTAGATTCAATTTATAGATTTTTGGTGTAATTAATCAATATTAGATCTACATTAAATGGTTTATTAATACACATAATAACATAAACAGTATGCTAGTGAACGGGGTTAATTTGAAACAATTTGTTTCCTGTATAGATTTACTCATATCGCGCTTAGCATTCACTTGACCTCGAAGGCTGCGATAAATAACATTTCTAGGTTATGTTATAAAAAGAATATAACATTCGTGTTAATAATTTAATGGATTTATCAAACTCGTTTTTATCGTTTTCTAAAAGACTCGTTTAATAAATGCAATAAATTATGAACACTCATGTAATATCCTATATGTAAAATTGCAAACAATGTAGGCCATGGTCTAATTTGGTTCCTTACTGTTGGTATAGGACAAATGTGCTCTCTACAGGTACATTGCTTGTAAAGGACGTGTATACCCGTCACTAGGGATTAATGGATTTCTTCTTGTCATAGGGAATTGTTTCTGTTTATTAGATCAAGACTATCCTCTATGCCAAGAACTAAAAGGAAGACAGGTCGGTCGTTTTGATCCCATTCGCTGCTGGCGGAAGGGATTAGCTAAAATTATCTTCCTGACATCATTCCCATACGTATATATTGGTGAAGCGTGCTAATGTTTGTCATGTTGTTTATCGTGCCTTTTTCTAGTTTTATGTTTCTATTTTGGTGTTTGCATATATGTGGTCGTTTCTCGGCGACATATGACCAATTTACGTGCTTGTTTGCCGTAAAATAAAACCGAACTCAACCAATCAATCTAAAAAGCTCTGAACGGAATGTTCTACATTACCGTCACCTTGTATTAATCTCCAATCTGTCTTAAAAGACAACCAACATGAACATAAAACAGAAATTTAATAAAATCAGGTAGTTACACTGTTTTTTGTTAAACATACACTTTTTAACGTTTCATATACATATTTTATGACATATATCATCATTCTTACCTGTCATATAATTTTACACTGCCTTCTCTATGTATTATGTCACTGTAAGATGTACAGGTCTTAAGTTTGAGTTTGTGTTTCACTGAAATGAAATGAGATTATGTAAACAATTCAAAACAGCATGTCATTGTTTATGTACTCGTCTCTTATAGGTGATGTAATGAAAAAGAGGTTACACTTCCCGTTTAAACAAAACTAATCACCATCGAAATGAAATGAAATGTTGAAATAACGATTTATGTATATGGATTATTTTATTAAACGTGAGCATGTCGTTTGGAGCCTGATGAAATGCCGGGTTACTCCTCGGAGTTTGATATGCTGCAGCACAGAAACACCATTGTTTTCACACAAACGCGCTTATTTGGAAGAATAACACATTTCTCAGTACAAAGGCTTTGAAATATATATCCAATACACAATATGTTGTATCACTCCAAATACAGTATAACGTCTAAGCGCTACCGGAATTCTCGGTATTAATTTTAGATGACTCGTGGACTAATCAAAACAAAAACATATAACTCTCTAAGGACATATGGCTTCTTAATACAATATTGTTGTGATGCAAAAAGCTCCTAATGGAATTTTCTGCATTACAGTCCCCGGATTAATCTCCGATCTGTCTTGCAATTCTAACCTCTTTACAATTCGGATACTCATCTTATCAGTTCAAAGAGGTGCAGATTTTTAGTGGGTTTAATGTTTAAATGGCTATGATCGGAATTTGTTCGTACATCTAGCGCTATATCACATGGCATCCGAAATGGTAGAGTGTAATGTCTTCAAATGCAGAGAAATCTCTGTCATAATTTTCACATGTAAAAGGAACTCGAACATGGTATTATAGTTTTTCACATTAAAACTTATCAAATACAATGCATTGACATGTAAAAAAAAACAATTGTTTACTCTCTAACATGCAAGCAGTTTGTTTGGAGCTTGGTCAGATGCCGATTACACGCGTCTGGCACCGAGGTTATAAACCTTAAAACGAAGTCAGAATTTTCTCAGCTCATAACACTTCGGCAAACATTTTATTTCATTTTATTTCATAACTGGTATTTTCAAACATAATCATACTGTAATAATGTATGCACATGAGGATACAAAAATAAAATAAAAAGTGTTTTGTAAAAACTAAAGCCTGTTATCGAAACTGAGTTTTGAGCACAGAGTTCGTTTTAAGTTTAATAACCTCGGGTCTAGCTCTGAAATATTTCTTGGAGTTTTTCTGGAAGGAAGAAATGTATTCGAACTGTACAAGAGGAAAACTAAATACATACATATACATACATACTTCTATTCGACAATACACGTACATATTGGTGGTGAAATACAATTCAATTCACAGATACCAAAACTTTTAATTAACAGAGACGTTTGGAGGTAGGAGTTATTTAATAAACATAATATCTTTATATCTATGTTGTGTTTTGGTTCTAAGTATAATGTGTGGTTCGAAGGACACTCATTGAGTTAGTATTTCTAGCCATAACTTGCTCACGGGTTTTGATTGCAAAGTGAATGAATTGCGATAAGTCGTTAAGTTTTTGGTTTTTGTTTTGTCATAATTAAATCGTCGAATTTACTCAGTGTTAGCGATCTTCGGTAATATTGTTTAAAATATATGGTTCGTAATTCACTGTATTGAGAACTTATTAAAACAAGTGGAACACTGTATACATTAAACTATGATGGAGTTTTCAGTATTACTCAGTCTGTGTAAACGTACGACAATAATCCTACCACTAAATGGTCATTACAGCCGTGGAAACTACAGTAGCACTTCGATATCATCATATATCATACTTGGGCTTATCCGTATTTCTAGGGCAAAGCTTCATTATTTCAAACAACGAAGTCGAACATACCCATATTTAAAAAATAAAACAAACTTGTTTTAGCCACGGATATGTTTGACTTAAGCGAGTTCGGGATATCGAAGTTGGACCGTTGTGTATTTGGTATTTTTTATTGATACATGATTCATAATATGTAGAAACAATTTTTTAACGTCTCAGTTTGTAAACATTGATTATATAAAAAAACAAACAAAAAAAAAACCACTGATTGTAAAATTGATTATAGGCTGATTGGACGCCCAGAGCGAGGAGAGAGATAGTCTGGTTCCCTGTCGCACTTAGAAAGTACGTCATGCAAACCGGAATAATGGCGGCACACATGTGGATGACTGATTCATGCTAATGTGCGGGTGAGGTTATATGAGCTGTAACTGAGGGTTTTCTTATTTTAGGTGATTCGTGTTATCTTATTTTATACAAAACTATATTACCAATCCAATAACATGTGGTTCGCAAATGAATTCAGTAGAAATTCGGGCAAAGAATCATTTTTAAAAGTTGCCCTTTTCCGTCTTATATATAGATAAGTTGGGTGGTAGAGTAGTATTGAATTGGTGGTCTAGTGATAACGGTATCTGCCTAGCATCGAGGGGGCTCGGGTTCGAATCCCGGCCGAGTTAAATATTTTTTCTTTTGGAAAATGTACTTTTAATATAAATCGTTTTCCTTAACTTATATTTACGAGTATGTTCTTTATATGTACATGCATTTGGAAAATTTGTTTTTATACACTTTTCCCCCAACTAGAATAAGTATTTACAACTTTATATAGTGTGTATATTTTAAGGCCGTATCTAGTAACATTTACTCGGTATAACCTTCATATAAGGAACCGATGCATATAGACACTGTCACATTCTCAATTAATAACTTTCTCAGTTTTATTCAATTTCAACACAATTTCAACACAATTTGCAAGAGTTTTAACTAGCGGTCCTTTCTACAGGTTCGAATGTGACTTACTTATGTAAATGTCCCATGAAGGTGCATTTGTAAAAAAAAGACAAAATATCGCTTTTTCAAAGATAAACCACAAAAATTATAAATTATGTTTTTGAGTTAACGAACATGCATTTCAATTCAATAATGGTTGTAATTGAATATTGAAAGGTAAAGCATTGTTTTACCAACGAATATCATATCTAAGAACATTAAAATGTAACATTCAATGAATATAAAAATGTTGGTGAAATCAAATTTTTCCTAAACTTTCGCCTACGGCACATGAACAAGTGGCATTAAGTTCTCCAAGTTTAGTTGAAATTGAACAAAATTGTTGGAATTAATAAATAGTGCGAGAAAGTATAGGACCAATGCATTTATACCTATGAAAGTTATACACTAGATGCTTAGCAAACTTTAAGTAGTATATTTATTGAGATGGTTTTGCGAAAATACATTCAGTCAAAACGTTTGGAAACTAGTAACCGAAAAAAAGGAAAACAAATGCCGGTGACGGAAATCGAACGGGGTCACCTCGGCGTGAAGCAGGCGCCCTAACCACTAAACCATCAAATCAGTTCAATTCTATTATCAAACTTATATATATAATAGTCAAAAATAGGGGTACTTTTAAAAATGATTCGTTGCCCGAATTTCTACTGAATTTCCATCGGGTCAATTATTATTGGGCTTTGTCTGACATTATCTAACGTAGTGTAGGGGCATGTAATCCAGACTAGGAGAGAGGATACAGAAACCCCGTACGCGATACCCTACATTTATTATCGATAGAGTTCTATGGTTCTTTCATTTGAAGCAGAAGTAGTAAAAGCGTGTAGAGAAAGAAGGAGCAGTAGTACTAGTGGCAGTAGAAGAAGTAATAGTAGAAGTAGCGGTATAACTAGTAGAAATAGTAGTAGAATTATGGTAGTAGTAGTAGTAGTAGTAGTAGTAGTAGTAGTA
Organism: Gari tellinella; assembly: GCA_922989275.2. Classification (NCBI taxonomy): domain Eukaryota; kingdom Metazoa; phylum Mollusca; class Bivalvia; order Cardiida; family Psammobiidae; genus Gari; species Gari tellinella. The sequence goes on along the minus strand of OV277865.1, from coordinate 12,916,275 downwards.
GTAGTAGTAGTAGTAATAGTAGTAGTAGTAGTAATAGCAGCAGTAGTAGAACAAGAGAATAAAAAGTGTTGGCATCATATGAGTAAAAATAAAGCGTTGTTGAGTGAAAAAAAATCAAGCAGGCTTACCAGCACTGTTATCTTGGATATCAAATTTAAGTTCCTCTCCAATTTTGAATGTCGTATTTTCTTTCAAATCCATTTGCATGAACTTCATAGTAAGATTCAACTCTGGAGTTTTGATCTGTACCTTTGGACTGCTGGGTGAAAATACAAAATACAGTTAGTTAATTTTCCCCAACGCTATGTGAATGTCTTCATGGAAAAAACATCAATAGCATTTCTCACTCAGAGCTCATTTACCAGTGTGCATTTTGTTCAAAAACTTTACTACTCACGGTTTCTCATTCTCGAAGTGAAATCCAACTCGAAATGTCACGCCTTTTACTGGAAGCACGCATTGCAAGTCGTATTTGTGGAAAGATGCCCCTCCTACAATCTTACTCAAACTAGTCGAGTGGTTCATGGCATATAGATAGACATTGACACCCTGTAACAATATAAAAGACCTCATATAATGTCAAATATAGAAAATTCTAAATAATTGTTAAATAATTCTAATATTACACAACATGCTTATAAAGCGTTTGAGATGAGTCGTCATCAAAATATGACCAATCAAACCATTGAAAATGATCTCGGAGTCACTTCAAACGCTTTATAAGCGTACGATCTGATTTTGATCAGACGCCGAATTGCTCGATGTCTGATTAAGATCCAACCTCTTTGAATCATTGTGCGTTTCATAGTGAATGCGTACATGTAATTCGAAGTTCGTCCATGCTCCAGACATTCTGACATTTGTAGTTATGTTTAAGGAAATATGCATGAACAATAAACGTGGTAACTTTGCACTTGACAAATAAACTCTCTAACAACAGGAGAAGTGTAACGCCGCTTTAATTTCTAATTAAGTTGTCTAACTTTATATGAATTGTTTGAATTTGCTCGTTTCTAATACTTCCAACTCTACGGGCCTTAACAAAGATGTTTATGTCACAAATACCCAATACGCTTTGCTTCATGCACTCGCCTATAAAATTAAGAAAAGTATAACTTATAAGTATTTACATTCCAATTGTTTTTTTTAAAGAAGGACAAACTTGTTTTAATGGGGTTTTTATAATTGTGTAAACAACATTGACTGCAATGCCGCCTATTGTGAATTAGTTTATTTTCAAAACATACAATTGACCCTGGGTAAACTTTGCAGATGATTCTGGGTAAGATGTCGAGTAGAATATTCAATATTTTGGGTAGGATTGAAGAATGATTGATACTGAACTAACAGCAAAAGGACGATTTGTATTGATAGGCAATTTAAGAATGTTAGTATGGAATAGAAGGTCACCCCCTGTCATCTGAAATCAAAATTGATTGTGGAAATTGACTTGTCAATACCGCATATGTCCCCAATTCGCTCTCCCAAACGCCATTGTACTCCTAGGCATGGAGTGAGTTTATCCTGTTTGTAGGGAATATAGGGAGAGCTGGGACTCATAAGTAAACAAGACTTGCCCCCTCAGTCTCAAAAGGAATATTCTTGGTGTATGTGCCCCACCCAAGCCAAACCACGCTAGTGATGAGCAGCGGAAAGGGGCGGCCCAACGTACGGGAGCCTAGCCCGCAAGCCAACATTTGGTAATAAATTCCTTACAGGTTTAGCATGGATGGGATGGTAATAAGTACCTACTGTATAAAAGGCAAATTCTGTGGCTGTAAGGTGACGATTGCCTTAATGTGCGTGACGTATATACCTGTCTTGAAGTTGTGACGTCAAGCGCGGACGCCCGGACCCATAGGTATGTCAGTTACACGTCCAGTTTGCCTTTAATGTCTAACCAGGAGTTCTATAGTGTAAACATGGACAACAAAATATCTAGCAAATAAATACGAAAGAAGACTCAAGCAGGAAACGCAACACAAACAATACACCCACATCTAAAGCATAACACACACACAGCCATACCATAACAAACACACACACAACTTGTATTTGTATTTAATCTTGAATAAGCTTCGCAGATGCCTGGCCCCTCTGAACTACTGTCAGCCATACCATTGTCGAATTGTATCCAAATGAAATAAATATATTGGAAAACGATGCGTCTGTATGAAGTCTATCTAATGGTATGAATAGCTGTGTAACTCAATGCCACAACTTTCAGTGTGTGTACTCTCCTTGTAAGAGAGCGTTACGCAATCCCATTTATGTGACGTTCGAGATTGGATCCGGTTCAGTGTTATATAGAAAGTTATTTAACCGAATTTCATAGATTTTAACAACGCGTTTGCAAAATTTTACAAAAAATGTTACCCTGTGTTTCTTTATCCTTTGGGTATAGTAAACGGCTTTAGCTAGGACCATTCCAGTGATAATTTTACCTGTGCATCCCGAGTCCTATACTCATTAAATTTGCCAGGGACTCATAATTTAAAAAGTTGTGAGTCCCATGGACCCATAGCTTTTCTTGCCTCTATTAACATATTACTCATAAGCAAATAGTAGCTTAAAGCAGGTTGGAAGTAAAGTAAAATGCTTTACTTTCAACCTGTTTTAAGTGGTCACCTGTCTTCAAAACTAGAAATAAGTTATGGGATATTGGGTTAATTTTTCACCTCAATGACTCAATGTTTATCTCAAGGACTCATTGTATTACAGAATGTGCATCCCGGGGACTCATTCATCTGATTTCTAAAATTATCACTGCCATTCCCTTAATCGCATAAAATATTTGTGATAATCACTTCGAACATAGATATTACAAAAGTGAAAATCAATTGATTATCGATATAGATCTACATTAGAACACATCGTAGAAAATAATGTAAATATACGACTAAAATGCACTTATTGATATTTTGAATGCATGGATTACATTTGACCTATTCCAACTGTCGATGAAGTACATCGGACATCACCTACTGTGAGTAGCCGCATAGTAATAAATCCATCCATAAAACATAAAAAAGTGCAGTTTAATCCTTAAATAATAGCAAATGCAATAGTTTTATATAGAGGATATAGAGGATCTTAAATGAGTGTTCATATTTATTTGATTTATGAAACGAATCTTTTTAAAACGATAAAAAAAACGATCCTATTTATAACATAACCAACATACACTCATATTTACAGCCAATTTCTCAGGAGTAACGTATGTTGTAGTAAAGTATTCCTTATATAGAAACTATCAATAGAAGGCGTAGTGAGGTGTTCTGACTGGGAAAAGGTAGTTCCAACCTTCACAATATTTTATTGACTTATTGTCACTACAAAGGCCAATATTCAATTTAAATTTAGATTTAGAATATTTCTGATAATTAAGTAAACTGTGAAAGGTGATTAATAATCCCTATCGAAACACGTCGAAATACATTTTATATTACAGTAACAACATCCAAACACGTCACATCATAACATCACCAATCTATTTTATGTAAGGAAAAACATTCGTGACGTCACTGTCCTAACACATGTGGCTGTGTAAAGTGCGCGCCGTCTTTTGCTCAACGTTTAAACGAAGAAACACCACAGTTTGTCTACTCATCACTGTCACTGTCGATTTGGTTTCAAAACCGTCTTCGTTTTGGAACATTCGGCCCTTCATCTGTATTATTGTGAATATGGAAATTTCCACCGTGAATAGGAGCGCCAACATTTTGTTGAACCGCCAGAGACATGTAGGGTTATTACCTAGATTCTGTATTAACTGAGTCTGTGGCATAGGATTGTGCATGAATAGGAGAATTTTCGCGATCAGCTGTGTTGGAATATAAAACTTTAGAAAAATCTGTTTGAGCTGTGATGGATTTAGATGACTGTAGTTGTTGATGGACGCGATGTTGTAATGACCTGGTAACTGCATTATTTGATTGGCTGGGATGTTGTCATTCAGCTTTTGAATCATGTACTTTCTAGCAGAGTGAATGGAGAGTCACTTTTTTGGATTCAGACCTGCTTTCTGAACCAGACGTTTCAGTGTAGTGGCTAACTTGTTGATTTCTACAGAATTTCTTTTAAACCAAAGATCGTGCGGTGAAATAAACGGAACAGTTTTTTGGGGTCAGTTCTGGTGGCAATATAGAAAGGATGGCTGGGATCAGAGTAGTCGGTAGGTCTTTTTCTGCATAAATGGTTTAAAATATTGTAAATAATGATATTAACTGGACGGCGATCAGGATTTGTATCATTTGACCAAAGTTTAGGCGGAACAACTCTAACGTTCGCCTGACGTACTGGTTTTGGTTTGCCTATCTGTAAACTGCAGATACTCGTGATTGATTCCACCGTCTAAAATGTACCGAAACCTCTGAATACCGTTGATTTTATTGTTCCTAGTACCATTCCGTCTATTGTCACTCGATCGTTGCCAGCTAGGTCAACGTCCGCCATTTTGTTTGTTTTGACTGTGCGTATGAATATAATTCGTCCGTTCTAGTGTAATAAACATATGTGTGTTACTAAAATTTAATTATAGGTTTATTAACGCGCAGGGCCGCGGGATATGTTATAAAATTGGATTGTTCAGTGTAAGATCGAAGTTTAATTCAATGAGTGAAAATATAACAGTCTGATATTCACGAATGAATTAAACTTCGATCTGTCACTGAAAATTCCTGTTCTATTTAATTCATGCTTTTAAACGACTTTTTGCATTAAATTGTTTGTCAATCTTAAAGCAAAAATACAAATTGTACCACGTGTGGAGCCCCAAGTTTTCACCGAACAGCGTTTCGCGACACTTTGCGCCATCATGACGTCACTGATTTATTGATTTGACGTCACCGGTATTTCGTCGTTACTACCGATCTAGGATTCGTTATCTTCCGTTAGGTGGTTCTCGACAAATCGGGATGTCTGAATTACACGATAGCACACGATTGACTACGATTCTTTGGGAGCCCTACAGGCAAAACACATAAAAGCAACAGAAAGTTAATCGAGTGGCAATAATACAACAGTGGGATTATCAAGTGCTAATCCACTATTAGTTCCCAGTAAACTACCAGAAAGCATGAAGTAAATCCTCTTGATTCCCTTTGTGGAATATTATTATTTTCATTGTTTATTCAACTTAGCTAAAATAAATATTAGACTACACTATTTAAAACGTTACTCGTCCACATTTTGAAAGTGGGACTTCAGAAACATTGATAAGCTTGTTAAATAAAAAAGCGTTAAATCCAAGCAGTTTGCATATGCAAGGATGTTCGCTATTTGTCGTTAAATAGTTAGGAAACAATTTGTTACATAATTGTTTGCCTAGATTACCAAAACAACTACACGCCTAGACACATGAAGAGAAATCGGCATACGTCCTGTGCATACTGTAAAAATTCTGAAAAATTGGGCACCATGTATAAATAAATACGAAAGACTCAAGCAGGAAACGTAACACAAACGATACACCCACCTCTCAAGCAGAACACACACACACACAGTCATACCACAACACACACACATACACACACGCGCAATACCATTCCTTCATCTACACACTAAATAGAAAACAACACGCAAGACAAACATAAAGCAAAGTGAATATAGGAGCCCGCCTTGGTACGGTCAGTAGCAATCATGTCTTGAACGCATGCCGGTCGATATCTGCTGTAATTAATATGAAATAGGCACAGCCTACAAGCGAGCGAAGCTGTCAAATAATGGAGCATTTTAACAAATTAACACATTAGCCCATAGCCTAATTCTAGTTTTGAAAACAGATGAAGGGTTATTTAAAGCAAGTTGAAAGTAAAGCAGAATGCGCCTTACGGCGCATTCTGCTTTACTACCAACCTGCTTTAAGTCAGAATCTGCTAGGATATAGAATATAATTTTATGGTACAGATTTTGGACTGTATCAAATGGAACTATTTACTTTTTGAACAGTTTGGATCCTGATCAGAAGCCTCGTAATTAGAGACTATATTTTGCATGGGTGCAAAATTTATTTTTCAAGCAGTTTGGATCCTGATCAGGATCTGCGTACGGCGGCGAATGATCAGGATCTACCGTACACAATTGTTGACACTAATGTTAATATTTGGAAATTTTGATAACTGAATTTTCAAAGATACTGTGGTGCATGGGTGAACAATTTATTCTCAAGCAGATTGGATCCTGATCAGAAGGTGTGTACGGCGACGCATGGTCAGGATCAACATAATTATTGGCACTAATGTTAATATTTCGAAACTTTGAGAACTGATGATCATAATGGCAAATTTGTTCCTAATGACTAAACTTTCAAAGATACTGTTGTGTCTGGGTAAAAACTATACATCAAGACGTATATTTAATACACTAGATCTAATTACGGTATTTACGCGAGGTATATAATGTGCGAAAAACAATAAATTATCGACTAATAACATATTGAAAATGTTCCCTATATATCCTATCTATTGTATGCTTCGACCAAAAATGGTACGTTTTGACCTGGTACGCTTTAACCATGGTACGCTTTGACTATAACCCATTAAGGCGTATTTATTGGGTAATGGGTTAATAAACCAAATGATTTAATAACTTGAAGGCCCTGATATCGCTCAACTGTTGTACTGAAGCTTGAAAGCTTTACCTTTCTGTTTCATCCGTTTTAATCTAAATCCATTCAAATTTGTAGTATACCATGTAAAACTTTTTGGAATACCTCATAATTCTAGTATAGTAGAGTACATCAAGGGCTTTTAACTAGAGCCTAAACAATACTGAAATGAAGCCTTTTTAGCATTTCAGAGTATATCAAGGGCAGATAACTATTGCCACAATGATTAGATTTCAACAATAAGTGCACTCCTTTGAGAACTTATAGCTATATACTTTATGTGCAAGTATAATCAAAATGCATTGAAAACTGTAGTTGCAAGAGTGTACACGCTGTAAGATATGGCATTTTCAGCAATTCATGGTCTTATTTCAACCATAATCACACATATCCAAACTCTTATGGTCATATACAATCTGGCCAAGTTTGAAAAAGACTGGATAAAAAGTGTGGCCTCTAGAGTGTAAACACTGTTAAATATGGCATTTTAAGCAATTCAAAGGTAGATAATCCTCAACCTATTGGTCCGATTTCAACCATAATTAAACTCATCTAAACTCTTATGGGCATATACAATCTGAGCAAGTTTGAGATAGATTATATAAAAATTGTGGCCTCTAGAGTGTAAACACCGTTAAATATGGCATTTTCAGCAATTCAAAGGTAGATTACTCTCAACGTATGGGTCCGATTTCAACCATATTCAAACTCATATGAACTCTTATGGTCATATCTAATCTGAGCAAGTTTGAGATAGATTGGGTAAAAATTGTGGCCTCTAGAATGTAAACACCCTTAAATATGGCATTTTCAGCAATTCAAAGGTAGATAACTCTCGACCCATTTGTCTGGTTTCAAGCATAATCACACTCACACAATCTGAGCAAGTTTGAAGAAAAATTGTGGCCGCTAGAGTGTAGCAGGAACGTATATTAATCTATGTCTCTGAGTGTAGACACTGTTAGATATGGCATTTACAGCAATTCAAAGATAGGAAACTCTTGATCTGATCTATTGGTCTGATTTCAAGCATAATCGAACTCATACAAAATATTATGGTCTTATACAATCTGGCCAAGTTTGAGAAAGATTGGATACATATTGTGGCTTCTAGAGTTTAAACACTGTTGAACTTGGGTGACTTTGGGTGAATTGATGAATGAGGATAAGTGTATCGTAAATTAAATTTAGTTGGCACTAATATTATTACTTCCATATAGCTGATAGCGAAAACTATTACAGAAAATGACTTTTTTCATGGATATTGGATGGTGGGTTTTAATAGTGGATAGCCCTTGGTTTCTAGGTGTTTCGAAACCGGCTGAAACTGTCAACACTGCCAGACTATCTACGTAAATCTACCCCACCTGGCATGATCGAGCACAGTGTTGAAATCATCTGTGTAATATACAAATGCACTTTGATATTGACAAGATTTAGAAACAACATATCTGATATCACAGAAATAAAGATCTAAGCCTAGTCGAAACCGGTCGAATGTGTGTGACATGGTACTTTTCTAATCTTAGGAAGTGACGTCATAAACATCACAACTGATAAACAAAGGGGGGAAACTCAATAAAACAGTTTTGACTGTGTTGATAAATAAATACGAAAGACTCAAGCAGGAAACGCAACACAAACAATACACCCACCTCTCAAGCAGAATACACACACAGTCATGCCATAACAAACACACACACGCACAATCCCATTCCTTCATCTACACACTAAATAGAAAACAACACGCAAGACAAACATAAAGCAAAGTGAACATAGGAGCCCGCCTTGGTACGGTCAGCAGCAATCAATAATTAATTATAAATTAATCATTAACTACCACTGGGGGGTTAAACCTGGGTTTAGGGGCGCCCAACCTCACACTTATCTCCTATATTCACCTATAAAGACGAACAGTGTACATAAAATATAAACCCTGTTCCACAACCTCACAATCAAAAAGACCGCCAGCACAGTAAGTAAATACATGTAAAACATTTAACAAAAATTCTATGACAAGATCATTAGTAACATGGGAAAGAATTAAACATTCAATCCCGTGTTAAAAATAACCCACTATGGCAACGGTCAAATTGTACTCAAGCGACTAGTCTGTAGTTACGAGTAACTGTAAGACATGGAAGGATCCAGGGTACGACAGAGAGGGAGAGAAAAAACAAATTTCAGTAGGATGGTATTAACGAGCGAGGTTTTTTAATTTTAATTTGATGTGTGATTCTCGCAATTAATTATGTTTTCTTTGGAGATAACCGGAAATGTGCACTTAAAAAATCTCAAATAGACTCGTCCAGAGCTGAGAGGTCACTCAGAATAGTCGCGCGTGTTAGACAATAACATCCGGGTCAACCTATGGGGAACCGGAAGCAAAAATTCCAACGAAACTTTTTTTGTTCAACAATGTTCATAAATAAAACCCGAGCAGGGTCGACCAGTCTGTGGAAAATAATGTAGCAATTAGATCCGGCGGAAGTACAAAAAAACTACGAAGAAATATCTATTCAATGTACATACAGGTCTAAAAATCTGTGAAATTTATCTTAAAACTTTTTTATTCTATACCATAGAAGCTCGCTTCGCTCGTTATAATAAAAGTAATTGCCTTTATCAAAGCAATTTTTCCAAAAGTTGCAACCTGAATAGCAAACAATGTAGACCTTGATTAGACTACTCCCTCTAGAGCAGTCTGATCAGAGTCTGCACTGTTTGTCCAGGCTTGTCTTTACCAATACTTAGGGTCATTACGGTATTAATACTATAGATCTAATCTGCAGAGTTCGAGTCTGTATCATTTGTCTGTTTTACAGAAATGTTAATTAATAAACTATATTTATACACCAAATTAAGTAAAACGACTAATTCCTTTTGTGAAAATTTTCTTAATGTTTTTCTTTCCTTTTTTGGATATGGTGAGATTCACTTTGATAGAAACTGACTTACACAGTTTGTCAGACGAATTGTTGTGACGTTGAGACCAGTACGGTTGGTGAGCTTCCTGGTGCAGTTGTCAAGGTTAGTCTCCTTATACAGGGGACCATTGGCAGCGTCGCTATGCGTGATGACAAAGTGGGAGAATGAAGATACTTTACTCAAGTTCAGCGTGAAACTTCCATTCCCATCACAAGCTTAATATGAAAGACAATAGATTATACAATCAATTTGAAGGAAACTGATTCACTTGTGGTTTCAAGAAAACAGAATATTTAACAATCCCCAACATCAGCGCATTTTGTATCCTTTGCTTATTCTAACTACAATTGCCTTGCCTTGCTTCTATCAAATTTAGGATAAAGAGATGCAACAATCTGTTTTAATCACTGTAATAAAGCTTTGTGAAAATGGTTAACGCAATATTATCACAGCAGGTACATTGTTTGTTAAACTGCTACTATACGTAAATGTTTTAAATCATTCACTGCATAGTCCGGTTTTCCTGGGCGTTTTATACCGATCTCACATGTTTCACAGTTAACAACACGATCGGTGTTCAAAATACTTGAAATTTGAATCTAAGAAACACACAACGACAGCAATAGTTGACCATGTGACATTTTAACGGTGATGCCTTACACGGATTTTGAGTAGCATATACATGTATAACGGTGGATATTTGTCATTGTCTAGCAATATATACCGGTATAAATATTCAGAAACTAGACTCCCTGTAACCAGGAGTCTCTGAAAACCTATCACGGTTCTCGGTCTACCATTTATGTAATTTGCTCACCAAACACTCAATGAAGACGCATGTAGGGCTTTATGGACAGATCGTTAGCCCATTAGCCTATAAATACGCCTATTTACGCCTCTAAATTATAGTTCCACTGAAGAAATAAGTTCCAATTTTTACAGTCATTAACATATATCATATTTAAAAAAAGTTCTATATTCAAGCAGATGGTAGCTTAAAGCAGGCTGAAAGTAAAGCAGGATGTGCCTTAAGGCACATTCTGCTTTACTTTCAACCTGTTTTAAGTGGTTACCTATTTTCAAAACTAGAACAAGGCTATGGGGTAATGGGTTAAGGAGCTTTCTGCATTACTTTGGCCTGCATTTAATGCAGGCCAACTGTAATGCAGAAAGCTCCTTAAAGATGTTTTTTCAATGCCGTTGTTCCACCTTAATCTTATACTTCTCTTAAATGAGTTCCAATTAAACTTCTTATAGTGACTATTAAACCATCTTAAACCAGAAAACTCCAGAAAACACATATTTGCTAATGCTAATATCTGAAACTGTTGAATTTTAAGGCTTTTACAGTAAACAAAATATATCGCATGTTTGATCGTTAAATGTTGAAGTAATTGCATCATGTAGTAATAAAGTGTCTATAGAGCATATCATATCCTGATAAAGTATGGTGCATAGTTGTGTATATGTTGTACAGGTCTGAGGTACTTAATGCTTAACCCTTTTAGTACCAAGCTCGACATTATTTACATATGCAAACAGTTAGGATCCAGATCAGACGCTGCGTAATTTGGAGTCTGATCAGATTATAACTGGTTGACACTCATATCAATGTTTCGTAGTGATGTGTCTATAAGACACATATGAGGGTCCCAGTTATATGTTCCGTATATGCAAACAACTTCTAAGTTCAATTGGGCGTAATTCTTTGATAAATTGAACCACACCGTATCAAAGTCTAAACGATATGCTCATATATAAAACTATAAGGTTGTAGCAAACTATAGGAGAAGTGAGATGGGCAGAATTTCTGCCGTTTATGTGGACGAACGCACGGACAAACAAACGAACAGAAAATGGTCGGGCGGATAGGATTAAAATATACTAACACGATAAAGAAACTGTACATTTTTATATTTGGAATAAATATTTTGTTACAAATGTTAGTATTACGAATTTCGTAATATTGATAAAGAAAATAAAACTTCACCTATTGCACTCGTTTACCTCGTGTACAAGCACGTAGACGGTCTTCAAATTGACCGCCGGCTATTATGCAACTTTTCGCTCATGCTCCCCGTGCAACGCGTGTACTGCTAGATCTACACCGACAATTGGCCGATAAGTTTCAACTGTTATGCAATAATAAAAACTTTGCTTGAATATCAGTCGTTTTGAACATGCCATGGCTAAACGAAAACGAAAGAATACATGCACTAATGCAACTTGCAGCCTGCGTCACCGTTGCTGAGAAAATGCATAAGGTCTGTGAAAAATATAACATTTTCACGTTCTTTAGGTCAGGGAATATTGAAATTGGTCAGGGAAAAGTCAGGGAATTTTGATCTGCAATTTTTGTGGGAACCCTGATATTCGTGCGCTCGGACGAGGCTGTGCCCAACGTCATCTCCCATGAAATCGTGTCATGTGGTCTATGGTACTCTCTTAATCTTAGCAATACAGATAGCAGAGTTCGTGTATTCAGACGTAAAGGGGAGTGATTGCCCAGAACACTTTACTAGAGCGAGATTGTTTCGGAGGGGTAGTGAAATGGGAGGAATAATGGGCGATAGGAAATCAGACCTTGTTTTTCTCCGTGGAAATTTAAATGCCCAGTGTTATATCGACAAAGTGTTATGCCCTGTTGTAGTTCCTTTCTTGCAGCGGAATCCTGGCTGTTTGACGCAGGATGCTAGGCCACATACGGCTGTGCTTACAAGAAATTATCTTGCTAGGCACAACGTAAACGTTTTGCCTTGGTCGGTTTGCTCTCCGGACATGAATCCCATTGAACATTTATGGGATTTACTTGGCCGGAGAGCAAGGTAAAATCATGTCAAACAATGTCAATGAGTTGTCAGTAGCTTTAGTACATAACTGGAACCTCATTTTCGCCGATGTCGTAAAACGTTACGGCAGATCAATGCGTTGTCCGTAGACGAGGAGGCTACAACAGATACTGATGTTTTGTCGAGAAACACGAGTACACGACACATATTTGATGGCCAAACGACAATTACAAAACATTACAAGTCGTCAACTTTTACTTTTCAAACCATCGTCACAGAATTATGATATTCAATGTATTAAATCACAATTAAAACTACACCAACATGCAGCGGCCTAGGCCAATAGCTTTTTGCGCATTTTGATACCATATTTGTCTATGGTTTGTACTTATAAGTATAACAAAAGTCCCTAAAACCAAATGTACAGTTTCTTAATCGTGATAGTATAGTAAGCCCCCGGCCTATCGTGTTGGGGGCATAAAATGCATACAATTCGGAAACGCATGCCATTCAATATTTTATATATATATATAATCAGACGAAATATCATAGCAGACTGTATTAGAAGGATTTTACGTCATTGTTGTAGTGAAAATTTTGAGGTAATAGATTCATGTGTGAATGTTACAATAGACCATCTCTTATCAGAAACTTGACTGGCATTTACAGACAGTCTGGATCCAGATCAGATGCCAGGATAACTTGGTATCTGATCCAGATATAGAATACCTGACACTTGTAGCAATAGATCTAGTTCATCATATTAATAACCAAAGAAAATTTTGTTGTGTTATTTTTAACTAACAGCATTGTCTACAGCAGACTACATGTATATACCATGTCACCATTTCACTTTCAGTGGCGCCAAAGGGCGCCTATGCATATAGTTTGGATCTGATCAGACTGTTTCACACTCGTTTCGAAATGGCGGTGAAGGGGTAAAAAAACTGACGATAAAAATTGACAATGAAAGGGTTAACGCTTTCCACGCCGAGATCGACTAAAGTCGACTTTGCAAACAGTTTGAACCCATATCAGACGCCGCGTAACGTGGCGTCTGATCAGAATCCAAACTGTTTGGCACTTGTGCCACTATTTTCTGAGTCATACGACCTTAAATCCAACTTTGAAGGATTCTTCCAGGCACCATGTTGAAGCAGACGACAATGAAGTAATGAAGGGGTGAAAACATCACAATAAATTTGGCGATGAAAGGATTAAGCATGACAGTGATTGAAGCATCTAAACGATATTATTAAATGCTGTACGAGTAAATGATCACACTTGATAGTCTGTCGTCCACAATACACTTTTTCCAACTATATTCAAGGATATGCTTAAATCATCTCCATCTTATTCCTTTATCTTGCTGGCAGACACGAACGAACATCTCAATTAATATCGAAAAGACTATAGATTTGTTTTTATAGTAGTCACCATGTCTCTATTAAAGCGTCTTTTCGGCGCATTTACTTATTCCTCATACGGATGACTTTTCCTGCCTCTACCGTGTCCTGTTAAAGAGTTATCGGAAAACTGCCTTGTATCCTAGCAGGTCCTAGCAGCTTATAAACAAAACTGTAAGAGTACGCAACAACTTACTGTATGTTATATTCGGTATTAGTGCCGGTAGCGTTTGTGTCGTATTCGGTGGTGCTGTCGTATTCGCTGCTGCATCAACCAGGTAATATGATACAATACCCAGCACTATTGCGGTGTGTAACTTTGTCAGCATGTTGAATGACTCTATAACAGAACGTATACTTACATTTACTTATAATTGCAGAAATAATCTGACGAATATTCAATTCTTAAGCACAGAAACCGCAAGCATTTTGACAAAACAAAATATGAATAATTTTATTACTCAGTAATCCTTTTTTGAATGTAAACAAGGATGATAAAATTTAAAGTCCCATTGTGTTTTCAGACCTTTTCTTAATGCCTGAAATACAATAACGGTTAATAATAATGTTTGAACATTCTTATGGGCCAAACTGATCTATGAAATGATGAAGACGGACCTAAATCACCAAAAAGGGCGATTTAAAATCATAACAAACCGAAAATAGAACGTCTGTAATAAACATAACCACACGGCTTAGTATCACGTGATACAGCAGAAATCAACTTCACTGGGGGCAACCGTATCTACCTCCGCCCGTCCATCCATTAGTCAGTTAGACTATCACACTTTTTTGTCCGCTCTCTAACTCAACTGTTTTTTATTCGATCTTCCACAAACTTGCTGAAAATGTTCATTGATATAAAATCAAGGATTAGTTTGATTACGACTAAAATCGCATATGGTTTTTTTGAGTTTTTTGCCTGTTAATTCATAAAAATGACTGTTTCATTTTTGCTCTCTAAAACAAACAGCTTTTATCGGATATTCACCAAACATGCTGAAAATATTTATTCATATAAAATTTAGGTCTAGTTTGATTATAACTAAAATCGCATGTGGCATATCTGAGTTTTTGCCCTTTATGTATTAAAAAATGAATGTTTTCAGCAAGTTTTGCTCTCAAACACAAATACGTTTTATTTGATCGTCACCAAACTTGCTGAAAATGTTTATTGATATAAAATCAAGGTTTAGTTTGATTACTACTAAAATCGCATAAGGTATATCTGAGTTATTGCCTTTTTATTAATAAAAAATGACGGTTCAGTCATTTTTGCACCCTAACACATACAGTTTTTATCGGATATTCACTAAACTTGCTGAAAATATTTAATTATATAAGATTTAGGTCAAGTTTGATTATTACAAAAATCGCATGTGGCATGTCTGAGTTTTGGCCCTTTAAGTATTAAAAATGACTGTTTCAGCATTTTTGGCTTTCTAACACATACAGTTTATATCAGATATTCACCAAATTTGTTGAAAATGTTTATTAATATTAAATCTAGGTCAGTCATCTTAACTACCAAAATCGCACAAGGCATGTTGGAGTTATTGCCCTTGAACGACTAAAAATTTCTTTTTTTAATTATTCAAGGGCAATAACTCAGACATGCCTCATGCGATTTTGTTAGTTATTGAACCTGGCCTAGATTTTCACTGGATCTCATAGTGTTTAACCCTGTGCCTACTGTTCGTAACTTTACGGAGTTTACAAACTGTTTGAATCTAGAAAGACGCCGCGTAACGCGGCTTCTCATCTGGATCCAAACTGTTTGACACTCGTCTTAAGGTTTGTTTAATTAAAACAATGCATAAATCTAAACTGAACAAATTTTGCAGACGACAATGTCAAAGCGGACGTCTGTGCAGCAGAATAAGGGTTAACCAGATGCTCCAGTACACATGTTTAAGCGGGAGTAATCTGAACTAATCTAACATTTTCTCACTCATTTCAGCACCGAATGCTATGGTGTTACTACTGATTAAACCGTCTCTTCGAAACACTTTTAATGAGTATGACAACATTGGGTTTAAAAGCAGAAATAAAGATTTTAGTTTTCGAAATACTTCCGTTATCTGGAGCCCTGTATCTACAGAGTTGTCCGACTTTCCATTCACAAGGGAGGCTTTTTAATTTGTGCAGCACCAAAATATTAGAAATAAAATTTAAAAAGCGAATTTCTTAGATAAAGCCGGTTTTTGTGAAAGATTCACGTCCCACGTAGTTCAAATGGGACTCAAAACAACCGTTTTATGCAGGTTTCTCAAAAACACAATGCGGCTTTAACACAGAAAAGAATTGCAAAAATATCAACAGACAAAAAATATATATATATATTCGGTATTTGTTTAACCTGACAAAAAGGCAACGAAGTGTTTTAATATCAATGCACTTTAAAGACATTAAGCCAGTCTATTCATTGATTCACCCCCCCCCCCCCCCCCCCCCCCCATATTGTGTTCACTAGGTGTCAAAATACAGGTATATCATGACACAATGGTGGAGGTAACGGTTCAGCTATCTGAAGCTTTGAATAGAGGCCCTTACATAATAGATCGCACTAGGTTTTTCAATGGGTTTTACTAACCAAGCTATCAAATATTAGGTGCGGGTCTCACATGAGACGCCTGAATGATTCTTTGCCTAGACGCTACCACCGTTAGTGCATGCTCTCCATGCTTTGATTCAAACTACCTATGGGGGTAGGTGTTACCACCCAAGCTTGGTCATGTGATGTCTTTAACTGTTTGTCGATTTCTTAAGAGACGATGTTACAGGGATCTCCAACAAACACAAAAATGTTTGGTTTGCTTTCTGTGATAAAGCTGAAAGTATTTCAATGTACCCCTCGTAAACGAGTTTGGGGTGTATATAGGAATCCGTCTGTCTGTGCGCATGTCTGTCCGTCTGACCATCCTTTTAAGCGCAACTACTCCTACACCGTTTATCGGATTTGGGAAAAAAAACTTCACAGGTTGATAGAGCACCATGGAAAATTGTGCATGAATGTACTATCTTTCTATTCCACCATTTCTACTTGAAGATAATGCAAAGGGCAGATAATTTAACTCAATGTTTCATGCAATATATTGTTTATAAGCACTCTTAAGCGCAACTCCTCCTGCACTGTTCATTGGATTTTAACAAAACTTCACAGTTTGATAGAGAACCATCTACAGATATGCATGAAGAAATCTTCTTCAATTCCATTATTTCAAAGGGTAGATAATTGAAGTTTAATGTTTCATGTATCATAGGTCAAAGACACTCGTATAAGTGCAGCTCCTCCTCACCCTCCATTGTATTTTAACAAAACTTCACAGATTGATAAAGTTACATCTACAGATATGCATGAAGAAATGTTAATCTATTCCGACATTTCCAAACGGAGATAACTGAACTTTAATATTTCATGCATATAGTTCCTAATCCTTGCAAGCGCAACTCCTTCTACACTGTTCATCCGATTTAAACACAACTTCACAGGTTGATAGAGTATCGTGTACAAATGTTCATGAAGAAATATTTTTCCATTCAACCATTTACAAGGGGAGAATTTCCAATGGGGAGATAATTATTTTGCATAAGTGCGGCGGGGTTTTAGTAATAAACCCTAAGCGACAAGTCTAGTTTCACCTGGTGAGTGTAAATCAGCAGACAATGTTCAAATGGCAGTTCGATTTGTCCATTGTTGATGTGCTCGATTACTTACAACAATATCTTCGTTTGGAATTCCAAAACTTCACAATGGGGGACGCGTTTCAGTTAGTCTTCGAAGCTATACTATATATTATCGAATTATATATCTACAATAATAAGATGGTTATTAACAACGATGTATTACCAGATAGATGTTTCAACTGACATATATATGATTTTTGATTCTCAAGTTTATTTAAGTACATGTAATATACGTGACAAATGGATACAATAAATCTGCATTTAAATTCATTTTGAAATATCCTTTTGAACAGATGTTGAACTTGAAAATAATTTTTAATATGCGTAAATTTGTCTGCTGTATATAGATGAATGATTCCCAAAACAACATGTTTCCTTTCAAATGTTTAAATGCGCTTTATGGGAACATATTACAGACATATTTACTTGTTTGAGCTGCGCAACAAGAAAACCAGATTTATCTAAATGCAAAACAGTGTATACCAAGTCTACTAGCCTGGTTAGACAGCCCCATGTCGTCTGATCTGGGTAATTGCTGTCTAAGGAGTTGCGGTGTGACACGGTGAAAACATAATTGCAATATACAGCGTTCCCTCTCTACAACGACACCCAATGGGAGACAACAATATATGCGTTACATTCGGAGGGAGTCGTTATAGGGAGGACAATTGGCTTACATTCGCAAACAGCTTGAATCCAGAGCAGACGCCGCTTAACGCGGCGTCTGGTCTAGATTCAAGCTGTTTGTCACTCGTCATTAATTTATTTTCTGTCAAAGGCCCGTTATGTCACTTTGATAAAAACAGCAGACGACAATTTTAAGCAGACGACATTGCAGCAATATAAACGTTAGACATAACTGTCCTGTTTAGGGAACTACGGCAAAGGTCGTTGTAAGGAGGGAGTCGTTCTTGGCAGCAGCACCGTTGAAGGGAAGGAGCACTGTATTGCAATACAGCGGAACCGTATTGCAATCTATTGCAAAATATTGTGGTAACTTGTAAGTACAAAAATTGGATAGAAATTAGCAGTGAAAACTTATTTATGATATTGAAAGGATACGAGGAAGGGTCCAGATTAACATAGACATCTGCTGTGAATGGTATAAGTGTCAGTACATTACATTCAAATGAACAGGGCATTCCCTCTTATTTGTGCTCAAATAATATAGAGAATATTGCAATGCGGAAAACCCGCATTGCAATACGTATTGTTAAGAAACATGTTGCAATATGACAATAAATAGCCGTATTGTTACACCCCTACTAAGGAGTAAAGTGGCCAAATATTAGTACCTTTTTTTCCGGGAAAGCCAAACACTATGGACACAGACTTACCGTCGCTCTATAGAGGCGGTGGTAAGTATATGTCTACACTGTTTACTATGCAATACGAATGGCTCACATAATTATAATATATGTTTGCTTTACTTTCAATCTCCTTTAAGTGGCCATTTTTCTTAAAAACTAGGTACAGGTTATGTGATAAACGGTTAAACGACCATTCTTTTAGGAGGTGTGAATATTTGTTTACACAGGTGTCTGCTAAAGATAGGACCAACTTTAAGCATAGAGCTCCTATTCGAGTTGTCTATTATATGCTTTCCTATTTGTTGCTGTATTGTTCTGCCACCTGGAGTCAAGATTACTAAATAGCGACTTTGTTAATTTTGCAGATTTGGTTTGAAATTTCTAAGCATCACGAAGAATTTGCCATTCGGAATAAAAATAAACCTACTTGAACTATACAAAAGGAGATTAATATTTTATATATTCCTGCCTCGAGCACATGAGCCCCATTTCATGCAAATTTTCGTCTACTTAATATTGTCTTCTGCGAAATGAATCACCAGGGATTGTGTCTTTTATAAAGTCATTGAATGCCAGACGATTTGGATGACAGCATCAGAGTAAAGAGCTTAACCATTCGGACACCCGAATTTCGACAGCGTTTAAGTATGGTCCGTGAATATCTTAAAATAAATTTGAATGCATTTTGATTGGAAGAAACCTTAAGAAAAATAAACCACGGTTTGGCTCCGCATCAGACACATAGTTATTATGTTTCTGATCCGGGTCCAAAACTTTTTGTTCAAATTACAAACACCTACCGATCAACAGTAAGTAGATCTACGAACACGATAGGATTACAAAACTTACTGCACTGCCAAAAATATGTAGATCAAGCACGGCCTACACTACCTAATACCGAATATCATACTGCTTAAAAATACGAAGTACATCCTGTGTGTGTCAAATAGTGCAGATGCTGACCAATCAAAGACGCAGAGGCTTGCATGGATTTTCACTGATTTCAATACAATTAATCTGGTTTTCTCATAACATGGCTTCATTTGTGTAACATAAATATGTGTATATTAACTCATTGTTTCTCAATCGAGTAGTTTCTTCATATCTTTAAAGCACCCTTCTAAATTAAGACATTTCAGATTTTAGTGGACCATATTTATAACTGGTTTATAACCAAACATGCTATCTATATAATAAATGAAGTCGTTACTATGACTATTATATTACTGTTGTTATTTTTTAACTATATTTAGTTCCAACAACCCTACCTGAATTGAATAAAATTCCACAAATGCTAAAATATTAAGCTGTCCAAGTTATAACCCGTCTATCAAGGTACAAAACGAATTTTAAAGATGTAGCGCGGAACCCGTTTTATATGTTCCTGCTGCGAGCACATGACATTGTCACATGTTAACCCCTTCATTGCCTTACCCCGAGCACAATGGTTATTTACAAATAGTTTGTATCCTGATCAGACGCCGCGTAACGCGGCGTCTGATCAGGATCCAAACTGTTTGACACTCATTTCAATAAATATCATCTAAAAATACCTAAATTTTGAATTTGAGAAATACACGCAGACGACAATTGTTTACAAAAGATGACGTCATTGAAGTGAAGGGGTGGTTACCCACAGCATGCTATGTTATTGCCGTCTGGAAAACATGTCTTCTGCAGCAATTCTCATTGATTATTTATCTCCGCGTTTTATTCAAACACAGCATCACAGTGTCACACAAATTGAATCCAGATGAGACGCCAAGTTATTTGGCGTCTCATGTGGATCCAAACTGTTGCAACAGTTATTACAAATTCACCGGTACCGTGAAGAGAGTTAATCTTTACTCGATATTTACGTCAGGTAATAATATAATCTTTCTAGTATAACTGATAAACATTGATATCCTAGCTCCTGGAAAATGACAGGATTGTCAAATTAACCCTTTCGTTGTCACTAGAGCATATTTACCAGTCTAAATCATTCACTGTCACAGTATCGTCTGCTTCAAATTTTCGTCTGCTTCTATTTTGCATAAAATTCAGAATTTTCGATGTGTCTGATCTGGATCCAAAATGTTTGTATATGTAGGCGCTGCTGCCGTATCCGACTAATTTGTGGTAATTAACTTTGCAAGTGTGGTTTACTGCATACATATGAGTTACCTAATTAGCGTCTACCTCCCTTTACATGTAACACACAATTTTATATCATGTTGTCAAAATTGGAATTGAAGGTGTTCAAGTAAACTGTTACATCTATAGATCTACCATACTGTTACACCATACGCTAATATGTAAGCTTCAACGCTATGTTACAACGACGCTTAGATGGCTTCCAAGTTTTCAAAGTTTTATTGATAATTTGGGATACATCAGCATGTAACTACCGTATATCAACAGTTCATATAAGCCAAACAGTCAAAAATCGAAACCGAAAACGACTACATAGAATGTGAAATAAATAAACAATCGATTGAGACAAACCAGCATGCCATGCAGAATAAACTGTATTTATCTGCTTTTAACTCTTTCACTGCCAAGGCCGCCAACACTAGCATTTGCAAACAGTTTGGATCCTGATCAGACGCCGCGTAACGCGGCGTCTGATCAGGATCCAAACTGTTTGTAACTCATATTAATGTTTTATAAGTCCAAAACGCGTCAAATTCAAAAATTTAAAGTAGAAAGCAGAAAAGTATAAGCAGACGATAATATAGCAGCGATTGTTTTAGACGGGTGATGATTTCCGTCATAATGGCAATGCAAGGGTCAAAGATGGAAAGTATTACAATTGCTCACTTTCTACATACTGCGAACGGACTTGAAATATCTGTTACATACAGTATACATCCAGATGATACTCTGAGTAAAACAGCGTCTTATCAGGAGACAAATAATTTGACAATTTGGTGATAAGAAAATGAGTAATTATTGGTATTACCCATGTATACTTGTTAATAACGCGTACTCGTAAATATATTGATATCAGCATACGAATATTTCTTATGTAAACAAACCCTTTAAGATTTATCTTTTCCATGAATTCACTAGATTACTCACAGCAATACTGTCCGTGTTACAATCAGTTAACTCTCTACAACGACACCCAATGGGAGACAAAAAATATAGGCGTTACATTCGGAGGGAGTCGTTATAGGCAGCAAAATTGGCTTACATTTGCAAACATTTTTCTTCCACTGAAGAAAATAGTTTTCTTTTATACAGTAATGAATATGCAGCTTCAGAAAAAGTTCCTATATCTTAGAGGATAGTATCTTAAAGCAAACTTACAGTAAAGCAGAATCCGCCTTACGGATTTACTATCAACCTGCTTTTAGTTGTCATCTGTCTTCAAAACGAAGAAACAGGCTACTGAGTAAAGGGTTAGTGTTATGCACTACCACATCAGGGCTGCCATAAGTTGATAAAAAAAATCCTAAGATTTCAAAATTTTCAATTTTTCAAGCGCGATTTTCCGAATTATATATACCTTTAACCCATAGTCTGTTTCTAGTTTTTAAGACACGTGATGCTTAAAGCAGGTTGAAGGTAAAGCAGAATGCACCTCAAGGCGCATTCTGCTTAACTTTCAGCCTGCTGTACGCTTCCTTCTGTTGGAATAAAAATCCGAATATTTCGGAAAAATCCGGAGAAATGGCAGCCCTGCCACATACATGTATTCTCTGATACCTGGTATATTCTGTGTTAGATTTGGGTATTTTGACTTACGAATAATTGGTGCAATAAAGTAAAATGTCAGTGAATAAGTTAACTCATATCAGATATTTTAACTTCGTCTACTTTAAAGGAGGGCCCGATTCTATTTTCCCTGTACCTAAATGATTTAACTAACTACCTAAATGTAAACAGAGTAAATGGAATCTTCAAGGAATCAATTTCTGATGATTTAAGAATATATCTAAAACTTTTTATCTTATTATACGCTGATGATACTATTATCTTTAGTAACGATGAAAATGACTTCCGACATTCCTTAAACATCTTCAAAAACTATTGTGACACTTGGAAATTAAAGATTAACATTTCAAAAACAAAGATTATGATCATTGTAAAAGGTAATCCAAAACACAAAACAGCTTTTAAAATAGGTAACGAAACAGTGGAAATAGTTAATGAATACAAATATCTCGGACTATTTTTCACTAAATCAGGATCGTTTTTAAAAACAAAATCATATATAGCAGAGCAAGCCAATAAAGCCCTTTATGCATTACTTAGAAGAATTAAAAGACTGTCACTTCCATACGACTTACAAATCGACCTATTTGAAAAAACTGTGAAACCAATTTTGCTTTATGGCTGTGAAATATGGGGATATGGTAAACTTGACATTCTGGAAAAAATTCAACTAAAGTTTTTTAAGTATATATTCAATATGAAAAAATCAACACCGTCTTACATGATTTACGGTGAATTCAATATTATGCCTCTTACTGTTGATATAAAGAGTAGAATTATATCATACTGGGCCAAATTACTTGAAAATAGTTACTCTATGGAAAATCCTAAGTTGTCAACGCAAATTTACCTTTTGAATTTTAGTTTATACTCACATAGACAACTAAAATCTCTATGGTTTGATAACATCAAAGATATACTATGTGCTTCCGGATATTCTGGAATTTGGTATAGCCAAAGCTTTTTAAGTAGTAAATGGTTGACAATATCAACCCGACAAAAACTTAGAGATATATACAGCCAATATTGGTATTCTGCCATAGAAGCTACATCAAACACAAACTTCTATAAACTAGTAAAATCCACGTTCGAACGAACACCACATTTATACAAGCTCCCATATAATCTTTGCAAATCTCTCGTCGCTTTCAGAACAAGAAATCATAGGTTACCTATAGAAGTTGGTCGATGGAACAGTATTCCAGCCAATGAAAGAAAATGTCCTTACTGTAGAGACATTGGAGATGAATTTCACTATCTATTACTATGCCCTGAATTCAGTTCACCAAGAAGCAAGTTTATTAGAGCATCACATTACACAAACCCAAATATCATTAAACTTTTTAACCTTTTCAATTCTGAAAACTACGATGAGATTAAAAACCTGAGCATTTTTTGTAAAATTATAATGAATCATTTCAAGCAAAAGACTAATTATTAAATTAATATTCTAACATTCCAATGTTTAATTATAACATTACATAGATTTTTAGGCTGCATAATTCAGGAAAAAATAGCGCGGAAGGCTCATTCAGGAAGTTTTTCTGTGTAATTGCTTTCCTTCACTGTGCACATTTCCTATGACTGACCTCATATTATTATATCGAAAAGTAGTTTAATTATGTTGAATGCAAATATATATTATAACAGTTGAACATATGGCTCGGGATAAAATTATACAGAAGGCTCAAGAGCTTTCTGCATTAATTTTTACCTGAATTGTGTAACTCCCTTATTAAAGAAAATGTAAATAATATATAATCGTATGATTGATAAATGCAATGTTTACTGTTGCTAGATCTTACGACGGATTAAAAGTCTACGATAAAAGCTGCACAGAAAGCTCACTTAAGAGTTTTCTGTGTTGCTTTTGACCCGTAATGTGCAACTTATTTATCTGGCATATTATCGTATGGATGTGAAACCCTTTGTTGAATGTATTATTTTAAGCTTTATACCGACTGTATAACTCGGGATAAAAGTTGCGTGGAAAGCCAATTTAGCAGCTTTCTGCGTTGGTTTTGACCAGAATTATGCAACTCCTTTTTATCGTTCGTTAAAAGGAACGATTAACATATATCTGAAGACAGATTACTGCACGTTTCGGGACAAACATGGCACAAAAAGCTAATTCAATAACTTTGTGTGTTATGTTTGTTCTGCATTGTGTAACATTATTATAAACAACTAAATAGTATTCTTTGTATATATGCTTAATTTAATGTTGAATGTACATACATGTATATATAAAGAAAGATAACTGCGCGGGTCAGGACAAAATACACAGAGAGTTCAATAAGGGGCTTTCTGCGTTAGTTTTGACTTGAATTGTGTAACCCCCTTATTAAAGAAAGTATAAATAATATACAATCGTATGATTGTTAAATGCAATGTTTACTGATAATATATCTTAAGACAGGTTAACCGTCTACGATTAAAGTTTCACAGAAAGCTCAAAAGAGCTTTCTGTGTTGCTTTTTGACCAGCATTGTGCAATTTATTTATCTAGCTTATTATCGTATGGAAGTGAAATCCAATGTTGATTGTATTATTTTAACCTTAACTCAGGATAAAAGTTGCGTGGAAAGCTCATATATCAGCTTTCTGCGTAGGTTTTGACCAGCATTATGCAACTCCTTTTTGTCGTAGGTTAACTGGAACGCTTAACACATATCTGACGACAGATTACTGCACGACTCGGGGCAAACATGGCACAAAAATCTCACTCAATAACTTTCTGTGCTATGTTTGTTCTGCATCGTGTAACCATTATAAACAACTTAATAGTATTCTTTTATAGTTATGCGTAATTTAATGCTGAATGTGCACACATGTATACATGTATATAAAGAAAAATAACTGCTCGGGTTTTGACAAAAATTACGCAGAGAGCTCTATCAGGAGCTTTCTGTGTTAATTTTGACATGCACTTAGCCTTTCATAAACATGCTGAGTGATTTCTCATAAAACCACAATATTTGTCAAGGTTTCACGCAAACTAAAACTGAACGGTATTCACATTAGAATGATAATTTAAGTGTATTGCGTACTATATGAGACCAATCACTTTATGTGTTTACATTCGTAACTGTATGCATACAAAATCAGACTGAGCAAAATGTTCAACTTGTTTTTGTACGTTAACTGTAATGTTTTGAAAACACAGCGCTTAATGCCCGTAATATGTTTGACGATTGATATATTCCAGATATAAAAATTCATTTAATCGTTCCTTTATAGTTTAATTCTACGACTTGTCAAGTGATATGAATTAAATATGGTGATTGACATCTCCCTTGAATTCAAAGATACAACATTTTCAAGGCGAATTAGCGCAAGTAGAGCGTCATTCTCATGTTAATAAAACGTAAGTTTTACTACACTTTAAGTAACAATAATAGTATGCATCTTTTCACAAAAATGTCGTTTTCCAGACATGATACGGGGACTATGCACTGTGGTTCACGTGGCTTGATGTTTATATCATATGTTTTGTCGCTGATGTTGCCTGCAAATAGCAGGACTTATGCACATTTTGAATAAACTGAAACTGAATCCCCTGTGTAAAGTCCATTACATGTATTTGTCACATCAATTAACGCTGGTGGCATACACACAATGAAAAAAAGTACAATTATTATAACTAAATTATCATTTAACTTCTATAGCACAGACGATGGAGCGATGGGCATGTGTAACTCGTTACCATATTACCTACACGTATTAACATGTTGGCGATTTCCTATAGACAACATGTACAGTAAAACCTCATTATTACGACCACTTAATTTTGTTAGATATTAAGTATGTCCTACAGGTGACTGCTTAAAGCAAGATGGCAGTAAAACAGAAAGCTCCTGAGTGAGCTTTCTGTTTTACTGCCACATTGCTTTAAGCTGTCAGAAAGCTCCTGAATGAGCTTTCTGTTTTACTGCCACCTTGCTTTAAGCTGTCACATGTATTTAATACAATCAATCAGCCGTCGTTTTAGTGGTCGTAATAGAGAGGTTTTACTGTAGTTAGTAATCAGTATCCATTGTCTTGACCTCCCTATCATGCAGCGGTTTTTGGGCTGAATTGTCATAAGGGACGTCTCAGGTCGTTTATTTGACGGAGGTCATCCCCTATGCCATTAACTAAAGGGAAGGTATGTCCGTAGTATACCGGTATATTGAAAACAAATATATAATTTTGTTGGTAGCTTTGCATGAAAGTGCTTGTAGATTTACTATGAAATATTACCCGATTTCGAAAAAGCATCTGTGGTTATGGCTTTCATATCAACGTTGTAATATTTCATATGAACTCGTTGCAGAATATAATGGATGTCCGAAGATATTCCTATCAATGTTTTGACATATTTCCTTTGAACTTTTTTGCAGAATTTTAGGAACGTGTTAGCAGATTTCCCGAGAACGTGTTGGGAGTTGTTAGTATGACCGCTGAGTTTCTATGATTTTATAGGCATATTTTTGTGAACATATGTGCAAAATCGTTTACCAGATTGTCTATGAGCAGCTTGGCAATAAGTACACCATTTATTTGTGTGAAATTACAGTGGAGAACACGTTATTCTTTCCCAATAAACGCGTTTACGCTAAAACTATTATTTCTTTTGCAAACAGTTTGATTCCAGATCAGACGCCGGGTAACCCGGCGTCTGATCAGGCTCCAAACTGTTTGCCACTGAGATAAAAATGAATTGTAGGAAATATCTAAATATTGACATTTTCTACGTTTTAGTGTTTTGCGTTTGCGTTTAAACGGGAAAGAATAACGCATTCTCCACTGTACCTATGAAAGGTTTAGTAAATGTTCTATGAACTCGTGGCAAATCCATTGCCTATCAAACTCTCGTCATTTACCAGTAGTGTACAGTGGAGAATTCGATATTCTTTCCCGTTTAAACTTAAACGAAACGCAAACGCATTGCTATAAAATGAAGAAAATGACAACTGTTTTACCACTTTGAATGTTGATTTTAACCTTGATGACAAACATTTTGGAGCCTGGTCTGACGCCGGGTGACCCGGCGTCTGTTCTGGCTCCAAACTGTTTGCATTTGAAATAATAGATTTATCGTTAACTAATGCGTTTATTAGGAGAGAATAACGTTTTCTCCACTGTATCAGTGTGTGAAGAGTAAATGTGTCCCACGCAAAGAGTAAAGACCCTGGTCAGCGGGCTCCTATTCAGAGTACTGTCGGAGCCCTGAGATAAAGGTATGCACTGTTTATCACTTTGCAGTATATTTGCAGAAACTAATCCAAAATAATCATAAATTTGCTAGACTTAATTTGAAAATGGAAATGTCCATTACAAGTCTCAGGCGGGAATGAGTTATAGTAAATGGATGTTTTTCCATGAGCGTATTGGCAGATTACCTATGACCCTTGGATTCCCAATGAAGTACATGTATATGCATTTGCAATCAGAATTGGTTTTTCTACTTATATGCTTTTTTGAGGTTCTTTTTTCTATGACTTCTATTGCTATTTTTCATGAACCTTTTGGCAACCAATTCAAACCTCAATTTTAATGTGACTTATGGCCATTTTCAAACGCGATATGAATTCCAAAACGATACAAACAGAGGTATTCAAATATTTAGTGTTTTGGCAAAGGAATCAGTTTGGGGAATGCCAGTTGAGTCGCGCCCATTATTCATAGGATTCACTCTTGACCCCCTGAATCTTCAAATGGATATGTCCCAATTCAATTACATGTACTATAAGTATAGGGTTGTTGACAGTGCACACCCTAGACTCAGGGTTATGATCTGGGTGTACACGTTTTGCTTTGAACAAGTGTTTTCTACACAGGTACAATTTTGTAAAGGGCAAATATATACGCGTCACTATTGGGTTAACCATTTGCATACTGAGGGCGAATTGGTGGGATAATATGACCAAAGATTTTCATCCAAATGAGGCGCTAAGAAACTCTGTGGAGCATCTGGGTCCAAATTGTTTGACACTCAGGGGGTTAATTTGGAAGGAACAACGATTTCTTTACTATATCACTCAGTTTTCTGTATAAATTGATAGAGATAAAAAAAATATTTTATTTAGTCTACATTGTAGCTGTTACGATAGGTCCGTGATAAGTTTTTGTTGGTTATATCCTGGCAGAGAAAGTGTTATAGCGTTTTATAGTGTACATTATTCTTTCCCAGTAAACGCATTTTGCTAAATATTGCAAACAGTTTGGAGCCATATCTGACGCCGGGTATAATGACGTCTGATCAGGATCCAAACTGTTTGCCGCTCAGATTAAAATGAATTCTCAGAACAGTTACCGTTAAAAAGTTGTGTTTTCTACATTTCATGGCAATACGTTTGGTGTTTTTTGTTTTGTTTTGTTTTGTTTTTGGTTTTAAACGGGAAAGAATAACGTGTGCTCCATTGTATTTATATTTAATAAAATAGTATTAACATGGTATCACATTCAAATCAGCGTCGAGTGCCTCGGCGTTGCACCTGGATGCAAAATGATTGACAATGGTGATATTTTCGGAATGAAAATGCGGAAAAATCAACTTTATGAATAAATACAGACGACAATCATTTGCAGACGAAAATTACTTAGCGTGCTTCATTTTAACCCATTACCCCATTACATGTCATGTTTCTAGTATTGAAGATAGGCGATCCTAAAAGCAGATTGATAGTATTTAGCAGAATGCGCCTTAAGACGCATTCTGCTTTACTTTCAGTCTGCTTTAAGCTAGCATCTTCTAGAATGTAGAAAATATTTCTGATGATATATCCCGGTACCACCAGTATTCGAACACCTAAGCATCTTAGAGTCAATTACAAATTTCTATGTGAATAAAAATTATTTTTTACATAGATACTGGATAAACTGGTTGTTTGCAACTTATAATACGATGGGTAAGTTATTGCAACTAAAATCGGTTCTCTAACAATGTAAACAAAGCAAAGTGGCCCTCTTACCTCATTCTCAGTGGAATGCCAACCTAAATTCGAACAGCAGGTTTGACACCACAAAATGTTTACTATATGTAGCCCAGGGCAAGTGTTTGTTCATAAAATGTCAGATAAAACATAAGTCTGTAACCTCATAAAAAGTAAATGTCAACTTTTTTACATGTAATCTACAGTAGTTTAGACATAAGGTATCAATTGTTACTGGCTACAGACAGGGCTTTAGAAGGGTCTCCCTTTTGATGTGTAATGCATCTAAAACAAAGAAGAAATTTCTTAAAAGTTGTTGAACATATTTTTCTAAAATAAAACTAGTGTACTAGAACCTGTAAGATAAACAAATATTTTGTTTATTCTCTGTTATTTCTTATATGAAACACAATTAGGAAATTAAAAAAAGTGAAAAAAGTGATAAGGGCTCCTAGTTTGAGATTTGATCAAATTTAGTGGTCTGAACCCTCAATATTATTTATCCGGACCATTAGGAGTGAGGTAAATGTAAAAGTTTTACAGCCGATACACCACTGGTCATTTTTGATAACAGAAAATGTAGTTTGTGGCCAAATTATGCATTGGGAAAT
The DNA here is from genome assembly GCA_922989275.2 of Gari tellinella. NCBI lineage: Eukaryota > Metazoa > Mollusca > Bivalvia > Cardiida > Psammobiidae > Gari > Gari tellinella. Next base: position 12,886,318 of record OV277865.1, on the reverse strand, counting down.
TTGGGATTAGATGTAAATACAATATTTATAGTCAGATAAGTTCAACAAATGCCCTTTCACTTATTTACTGATCTTTTTTGCCGATTTTGTGTTCTTGACATTTCTACCGGTGTTACTGTCAAATTTGTTTGTAACTATAGATGTCACGCGAAATGATTCAGGTGTTCGATTTTTGGTTGTGTTCGAATAACGGTTGTAAAGGGATAAATTTGATCTATTTTCTTAAGTGAATGAATAAAATAGATGCATAAAAAGGCGTATTTATGAGTTAAACTGATGCAAAGTTACCGAAATATGTGCATATTACAACAAGACAGGCATTTGGCAATGTTATACAATGTCATGTACTGTCTGTCATTTTGTTTCTATTTTTGTAAAATGTTTATCTCTTGAAGATATGATATCTGTTTGAATTCGTAGAAAAGCACGTGTACATGAATGAAGATGCAACGTGAGCTTTTACAATTAGTCCTCAAGGTCAGAAGAAAACACTTGACCGATATGGGATATGTACATTTAACACAGGGTTACAGATAAGAGGGAGTAAATTGGACAAAAACAACAGTGTCTCCCTTATTTCAGCACCAAATTTGATGGTGTTACTACTCATTAGAATCGTCTCTTCGAGACGATTCTAATGAGTAGTAGCACCATATGGTTTACTACAGAAATAAATATTTTTGTTTTTGAAATACACCCCTTATCTGGAGATCTGATTTAACAGTATTAACCCCTTCACTGCCTGATAGCGTCTGCTTGAAATCGGTTTTCTGTATGTATTCAGCAGTTATAGATTTAAAAATGTACTGCAAAAGCAACATGAATATGAGTCAGTTGATCAGATGCCGAGGCACGCGTCTTATGACCTAGATCCAAACTTTTTGGCACTCATATTCAACTCATCCTCAGTTTATATAGAATACGAAATTAATTATTTGAAGCAGACGGCAGTTCATCATGATTAGGATTTAAATCAATTCAAATTCCTTTGAGTAATCAAAGTACATGAGAATACTGATGGTGGTTTCAAACTTAAATACAGAGGCATCGAATGAAAAGAAAACTAGATCTAGGAGGTGAATAATGAAAATTATTTATGTGAAGCATACGGCAGTTCAGCATGATTAGAGTTTAAATAAATGCAAATTCCTTTGAATAAACAAAGTACATGAGAATACTGATGATGTTTTCAAACTGAAATACAGAGGTATCGAATGTGTGTTTATTTAAAAAATGAACGGATTTTTACGGCTTTCAAGCGAAATAAACGACAGAAAATTATTGGCAAATTTACACAAGCGAAATAAACGACAGAAAATTATCGGCAAATTTACCATAAATCGCTAGCCCGATTCATGGTAAATTTTCCGATAATTTTCTGTCGTTTATTTCGCTTGAACGTCGATAAAACTCAGTTCATTTCTTATATTTACACTATATTTGCTGTAATTTCAAATATTAAATGAACATTTTGTTAGTATATGCATGTATGTTTAATCCATATTAGAGGTTGATAACGCGAATAATTATGTGTACCCTATAAGGAACAACCATGGCCGAACTACTGAAGCTGTGAACATTCGAAAGCCAAAAAATAAGTTCCATCGTTTACATTCTGACGTCAACAACTTAACAGTCTGGCGCGAAAATAACATCATTTTATTGTAAGATAAATATATTACTTACTTATAGTTACTTATGGTTGTTTTCCGACACAGTTCCCGCAGGGTCCTCTTCGTCAGACTCAATAATTTCACTTTTGAAGTTATAAAGTACGTCTTGATTCGACCAATGTTTGTCTAGGCGATTTTTGAAAGAGTGATATTGCTTTTTGTCATAAAGAATTGCAGACAGCTGCTATTTATAAGGTAAATCAATTTTCTTGCAATTTACCTCATTAATAAAGAGGAATTTTAGTCATGGTTTCCGCTAATAGGAAGGCATACATCGGTTAAGAATAATGCTTTGAAAATCCGCCACAAGCTTGCTTTCCGAGTTCCAAAGATTAATTCGCGAATGAAAAATGCATATGTCCCGCCTCCTCTGCGAAAATTATCCACAAGTCCCGCCCTCTCGAGAAATAGTGTTTACACGAATTGAACGTCATTTATTTCAATGGATTTGAATGTGGCGAATTAAACAAGGTGATAGTTAAACGGAAAGCTCCTTTAAGCCATCACATTGTTTTCATACAATCAAATAGCCTTCGTTGTAGTAGTCGTAATCTATAGAGAGGCTTTACTGTATTGAACTGAATTCAATTTCCGAAATAATTTGAATTTATTTCGGGCCTAAACAAAGTCCAAGTTCGAAATTAAAACATGCTACCTCTGTTCGCTTGTTATCCACCAGTGAGGCAGGTGCAATGGCACGCATTTTCTTTGTGCGGCCGATAAGTGCGTGCAACTTGCGTCCATCTTGGTTTAAACATATTTTATTTAAAATATTTACATGCATTTTGCAAACATACAATAAAGTTTAGGATTGAAACGAAAGCAAAACTAGCTTATATGGTTTCTTTCCTTACACCAATTGTATATATACACATGTGCCATCTATATCTATACTATCATATATCGTATAAATTCTTATATCGATGCAAAATATGTAATCATTATTGTATAATGATGAAAATATTTCTCAGTTGGATGCTACCTTTCTTCAATGACACTCTATAAAACGGTATAAGGCTCACATGTATAAGGACAGGCCGCTGACTAATGTGGGACAAAAGTAATGCAGAATGTAGAACAAGAATAATGCAGCATTCTGTCTCTTACAAAGCCGTCATCTGTCCAGACACTCCCATATATTTTGAGTGTCGCTTAAGAAAGGAAGCACCAAGTGTACGAAATATTTTGTATGTCTATGATGAAAATAATAATAGTAAATGTTGCGTCCATCTTGCGAGCGACTTCCGGTTCTTTTCTTATTATAAATTAAACACGCACGACTGACTTGGGTCAATAACTAGACACACTTGCATCATTGATGAATTTGGGTGCCGTACGCGCTTGTGGTAGTTTTCGGGATCGAAATTTCAAAAGAAGAACGTGCAGTGACCGTAGATTGCCTATAGAGTGGGCGTAGGACCGGTTGTGATCGAGTCTTACTCTCCATTCCTTAAACGTACAGTTTTCAAATGTAATAGTAGGGTTGGGTGGGTGTGGTTCTCCTGCTGAGTAGATTACGGTGACTATTTTACCCTTATATCGCTTGAGTCCTGGAGGTCAAATGTCACGGTTAGTCAATATCATATTAAGATTTTTCATCACATCAATAATACATACTTCACTCACTCCACAGTTCCAATATTACTTTACAGGTGCTTTCATCGATGGGAGGATACATGTTTGCTCAACATTTATTGCACTGCGTTACTTTTCTTTTAAACAGGAATGGAAAACGTCTTCTCCGCTGTATATGGGTATATAGAACATAACAATTTTCTAAGCAGTCGACAACCCCACTGTTTAAGTAAAGTATGGCTATGTGTGTCATTCCAAACGACCTTTGTTGGTGTTGGATATTAAAATCAGGGTACTAAAAATGCAGGAGCCTACATGAGCAAAAAGCTGAACCTCTGGTGTCCGTTTCATAAACTTTCGTACGACAAAAACGGTCTTAATTCAAAACTTTAAAATACATTTAATATCTGATTTCTCTATCTAATCCTGTCTTGTGCCATCTCTTTGGAATCGACTTGAAGCGGCAGTATTAAATGGAGAAATAAATAATAATTGAGACATTTACAACCTGACATACGTCGTACGACAACATTTTGTCGTACGAAGTTTTATGAAAGTTCAAACGGGCCCCAGATCAGCGCATCGTTATAGACGGGTAGTTTATCTGAGTTCGCAATGAAGCGATTCATATCTCTGATGACCTATAGTGGAGAAAACGTTATTCTTTCCCAATAAACGCGTTTACGCTAAAACTATTATTTCTCATGCAAACAATTTGGAGCCAGATAAGACGCTGGGTAACCCGGTGTCTGATCAGGCTCAAAACTGGTTGACACTCAAAATAAAATAAATAGTCAGAAATTTCAAAAGATGTAAATTTCTACAGTTTAGTCAGTGCACGGTGTTTGCGTTTCGTTTGCGTTTCGTTTGCCTTTAAGCAAAAAGGAATAGCGTCTTCTCCACTGTATCAATTTCCATGTATTCCTTTATCTATCATAAGTAGCGATTTCCTTGAAACGAGGATGATCAGATGAGTTAGGTCAGGTTAGATAGTAATTAAAACCCTCATTCTGCCGGGAGCGATTCCACTAACACCTGCAAACAGTTTGGACCCTGATCAGACACCGAAGTACTCAGAGTCTGGTCAGGATCCACTTTGTTTGATGGCCATAGAGAATGTGGAGTGTTCAGTTGAGTTACATCCACCCCGGCGTGATTTGGAACATTTTGCGAACGTTGTGAAGACGGGACAAGGGTTCGATAAGTGCATTCAAAGTCTAATTGCAATTTACAGTGGCGAAGACTTTGTTCGTTCCCGTGTAAACAAAATCAAACGCAGACAGTGAGACACAATGCAATAAAATGAAGAAAATGACCGGTTTTGTTTTAAATGTAACATAACCTGAGTGTCAAACAAACAATTTGAAGCCTGATCAGACGCCGGGTTACCCGGCGTCTGGTCAGGCTTCAAAATGTTTGAAATGGATATTGTGACGGACGGAAGCCGCCGCTGCGCACGCAACAGACGCATTCAGCATCTGCTGCACCCGGCCGTATCTTTGTCAGGTTTAAATAGTGAAGCGAGTAGTGGAACCATGCAGGAGCTGGCTGGAGAACGTGTTGACTAAAGACAGAAAGTGTGTTAACTTTGAAACTGTCGTTTGTTTTAACCTTCCCCCGTGTGACAATATAATTGTTTTAGCATAAACATGTTTACTGGGATAGAATACTCGAGATCAGAGCCTAACAAAATAAGATTAAGAGGCCCCTCACCGATGAGACAACACATTCTTTAGCTAATTAGTAACTAACTTTTTTCCGTTATAACATGTTCAAATGTACGTGCATCAAATATCTAATAGTTACAGCGAGAAACTTTGTTATTTAGTTAACCGAAACTCAACACAATGGCAATTCTATTAAAAGTGATTGATCTTTTTTTTTTATCTGAGTATAAAAACTAATATTTGAAAGCGTTATGCTCTAAACCAGGGATCACAGGATCATTTTATTTGACGGAGTATTTTTATCCTACAGCGGCGTAGCCAGGCTTGAACGAATGTTACGCACGTCAGGGGGAGGATGCGGGAGGGGGGTACCCCCTCCTGCTGGTGGGGGTCCGGGGGGCCTCCCCCGGGAGAAAAAAGTAAATTAGAAGTAAAATGGTGAGCTCTGAAGTGTGTTTAGAGGGATTTGGAGCACTGAATACGATCTATGAGAACTATACAAATGTGTCCAACATATAATTAAATTTTGTGATTAGCGTTTTTTTCTGCTAAAATAATTTGACTTTTAGCCGCGCGAGTGGTATATACAAGAAGCACTGTAGTCTTTTATGATGTCGACTTAAATTTGTAGTTGTTGAGATCCTGAGTTTCCGACGAAACTCGAACTTGAAAAATGCAAGTGGGGGTTCGGGGGTCCTCCCCGGGAGAAAAATGGAAATAAGAACTGAAATGGTGAGCTCTGAAGTGTGTTTAGAGGGATCTGGAGCACTGAATACGATCCACGTGAACCAAACAATTGTGTTCAAAGCTCCGTTATAACATAACAATAAATTTAGTGATTAACATTTTTCCCGCTATAATAATTTGACTTTGCCGCACGAGAGGTGCATGAAGCACCGTATTTATTTTTCATGATGCTGATTTAAATTTGTAGTTGTTAAGATCCTGAGTTTCCAAAACTCGAACTTGAAAAATGCAAGTGGGGGTCCGGGGGTCCTCCCCCTGGGAGAAAAATGGAAACAATAACTGAAATGGTGAGCTCTGAAGTGTTTTTTTGAGGGAATAGGGACACTGAATACGATCAACGTGAACCATACAATTGCTTTGAAGGCTCTGTTTTATTAGACACAACCTTATTTTGTGACTAATTTTTCCACTGCTAGAACTATTTGACTTTACGACTCACGAGAAGTACACGAAACACTGTAGAAGTTTTTCAGGCTGTCAACTTTCTAATAACTAAGTTCTTTATTTTCTGAAACTTGAACTTGACCGATGAAAGTGGGGTCCGGGGGTCATCCCCCGGGAGAAAAAATCGAAATAAGAACTGAAATGGTGAGTTCTGAAGTGTGTTTGTAGGGATTTTGGACACTGAATACGATCAATGTGACTAACCTATATATTTCCAAGAACTTTCGACTTTTAGACGATTTAGGTATACATTGTACGTACGATCCACATGTATATGAACTATGAAAAATTGTTGGTGGGGGATTTTAGGCACTAAATACGAACTATGTGATCCATACAATTTTCTTCAAAGGTTCGTTATATAAGACATAACATTATATAACTATTTGACTCAATGTTTAGACGCACGAGAGGTACATCTAGCAGATTACATGTAGCACCGTAGGTTTGAGCTGCCATCTTTGTAGTTACTAAGTTATTGGTTTTCTAAAACTTGAAATTGATCAATGCTGGAGGCGGGTCCGGGGGTTCTCCCCCGGGGAGAAAAATGGAAATTAGAACTGAAATGGTGAGCTCTGAAGTGTGTTTGAAATCTTCATTTTAGACTTTAAGGTCTAACCCCCCTTAGCCTTCGGTTTTATGCCATTTTTGGCCATGTTTGATTTTTCATTTTTCAAACTGATGTTACGCACGTGCGTACGTGCGTATCGCTGGCTACGCCCCTGTCCTATATATGTATATATTTCAGGCGAAAAAAATGGAAGGAAGTCTAAAAAAAGACGTACTCTGTCTTAGGTTTGAGTAGAAAATGCGAACGAAGAAATCTACAAAAGGAACTAGGATTTTTAGGTGGTATTTTTAATGTCATGTGCACGATAATGATTTTTTTTTTATTTCAGTGGTTTCCCCTTTCTTGCTAATAAACATGTAGGTTTCGGTCTCTTAAATCCTTTACGGCTATGACATCATCAGCTCTCTAAACACTTGCTGTCTGCTTTTATATCTCAAATTTAATTTTTAAGTATTTTGACTTGTCTAACAGTTTGGATCCTGATCAGACGCCGCGTTACGCGGCGTTTGAACAGGATAAAATGTTTACAAATAACCGTTGTACTAAAGGTAAGGTAGTGAAGGGGTTCAACCTGATATATTTAATTCTATTCAAAGTCTTTGCTCCAAATGAATGTGGTACGGGTGATCTGCTTCGTTCATTGTTGAATTTTATATAAAGGGAGGTGTTTATTCCTTCACAGCCATGATGTCAACTGCGTTAAACAATTGTTTTCTGCATTCATTTTCTCAAACTAAAGTTTAGGTAAATTAGGTAATATTTTCATGAACGACACATGATAACTTATCAGAATCCAAACCGTTTTACAAGTAGCTATTGTAATTGGGTTTTATCACAGGATACAAACACTTTGACGCTCCTTGTTTGATATTTATTATTTAGAACACATAAAAACAAAAGGTGACAATGATTGCAGACTGCAATTTAAAAGCAAACAAAATCATGACCCGATGTGGGTTGGTAAACATTTTGTATATCTGCACGCGCTTCGTGAATGATTGGTGAATTGTGAATTATCAATCCTCTATCCAAACTATCAATGCCCAGCTTTTATGTCCGATTGGTTGATAAGTATTATATGGTGCAAGCCTTGCAAGGAAATAGCTTACAAGATATATAGTAAACGTACAATCACCCGGATGTGGTAGATACTGAAAGCTACTAATTTCTAGTCATAACAAGTTTGCAAAAATTGCAGGTGCGTTTGAAAACATGGCAGCATACTGATACGGTACGGTGTAGAAGACGTTTTTTTTCTAACCCGTTTAACACAAATACAATAAGAAACAATAACGGAAACGACCATTTGAAAATATTGACATCTCATTTAATTAGAGTTGCAAACAATTTTGAGATTGATCAGACACCGGGTTACCCGGTGTCTGATCTAGCTCAAAATTGTTTGCAAATTGCAATTTAGATATAAGGTTTTTACATATATTGGGAAAGAATATAATGTCATCTCCAATGTACATGTATAAGCATGCTAAAGTCCACATGTTGAAGAGGAAGAAAATTCAAGTGGCAGGGCTTCTTTTATTTGCTATTCTAACTAAAACAATCGTCGATTTCTTACCTTTTAATTGTTGTAGTCCAACTTATACAGAAAGGGCAAGGAAAGAATTCTCTTTAATATAATAGCTTTATAAATGTTACATGTAACAGTATTAAAGAATAGCTATTTTCGAACAACAGTACATGATATTCATTATTCAACCATGGATGGCAAATCGGACCGTCAATTTTTAAATCGGTATTAAGATACTGTGCCACTTTAAAGAAGAAAATATTGCAGACAACAGTATTAATGCAATCGATGAAAACGTTAGAACATAATACAAATGGTTCAGATGAGTTAACCATTTCCCCCATAGAAGCGCCTTTTAGCGAATATGATTTATTCCTCCGCTGAAGAAAATAGTTCCAATTTAATCAGTCATGAATATATATTATAGGGAATATTTATATATTCTAGCACATTATAGATTAAAGCAGGTTGAAAATAAAGCAGAGTGCGCCTTAAGGCGCATTCTGCTTTACTTTCAACCTGCTTTAAGAAGTCACCTATCTTCAATTCTAAAAATAGGTCATCAGGTAAAGGGTTAGTTATTAAAGCTCGAATAATCTCGGTTATCGATAAGCTTGCATTCTTCCTAGAAGCGGAGATAAATTTACAGTTGTCAACATTTTGAAGTCCATTCTTGCTTGGTATGGCGGAATGTCATGGTCACAAGTATGAGTTATCTGCCCTAGTCTGTGTGTCTGCTTCTGATAGATATATCGTGTATACAGATAGATGAAAGGGGAGCGAGATAAAACAGATATGAGAAATGTATGGCAAAAGATGAGAAAATGACGGAGAAACCAGTGGAGCGAAAATGCTGGCTTACTATATAACGTTAGAGGGCGGACATCGAGGTCACGAATTCGAACCCCGATACAGCCAGATATAGTTCATGGTTCACGGTATAGTTTTGGTGTAAGCGGTTTGATAAGAGGTGATATGATCATGATCACTAACCCCCTCAACCTTCAAATTGACACTTCCAGTTTCCAATTTAGTCGAGTCTATTTTTCACTAGTTAGGTTTCAATCGGTTGTTTGCAACATATTGAAAAGTGATATATAGTACAGAGCCGGGTCAGAGGGCTCCTGTGTGCCTCACAAGCACCCTGTTTGTAAAGGAAGCGTTTGTCAGAATCAACTATAACTAGATCTGTAACCATGCATGTACAGTGCTCCCTCCCTCCCTCCCTCCCTCCCTCCCTACAACGACATCCAATTGGAGACAACAATTGTGTGCGTTGTTCAGAGGGAGTCGCTATAGGGAGGGAAATAGGCTTAAATTTGCAAACAGCTTGAATCCAGATCAGACGCCGCGTAACGCGGCGTCTGATCTGGATTCAAGCTGTTTGTCACTCGTCAGGAAGTTGTTTCTGTCAAAATTTCCATTTTACGAGTATGTAACTTTTAGAAAAACAGCAGACGACAATTTTAAGCAAATGATATTGCAGTAGTAAAAGCGTAAGATATAATTGTCCTGTTCAGGGAACTGTGGAAAGGGTCGTTGTTTGGTGGGTCGTTGTAGGGAGGGAACACTGCAGTGATCCCTCCCTATAACGGCCCTCCGAACAATGACGGTTCCCTCCTTACAACAACGCTTGTCGCTGTTCCCCAAACAAGACAATTATGTCTAACGCTTTCACTGCTGCAATATCGTCTGCTTAAAATTGTCGTCTTCTCTTTATTCTCAAAGTTACGTATTGGACATTTGACAAAAGAAACATCTTTAAAGATGAGTGACAAACAGTTTATACCCAGATCAGACGCCGCTGGGTTCAAATTGTTTGCAAGTGTAAGCCAGGTGTTTTAATGTTCCATCCCTATAATAACTCCCTCCGAATAACGCACACAATTTTTGTCTTCAGTTGGATGTTGTCGGAGACAGGGAGCAGAGCAACAGATAAGGGTAGTTTTTCAAAACTTAAAATCTTTATTTCTGAATCAAACCCTATGGTGTCACTACTCATTAGAATCGTCTCTTCGAGACGATTCTAATGAGAAGTAACACCATAGGATTTGGTACTGAAATGAGTGAGAAAATGTTAGATTTGTTGAAATAACTACCTCTTATCTGGTGCCCTGGGGAGAACTGTATACATGCAATGCGGTTAACTCATTGAGTACTAGCGATCGACGAGCATACTTTATCCAGTCCGTCTATCATTAAATATTTCAACAAAATCTGATCCAATTTTACTATTTATGGTTGTTTTTCACAATTTATTGCAAAATGTCAAACAGTGTGGTGGTTGATAGAAGAGTTCCTACATGAGCCCGCTGATCTGAGTCTACACTGTATAAGATAAGTGCAGTCTTCACATCTGAACTGTTTGTAAAGAGTGTGCCAATATATACTCGTATAGGCCTATACTCGTATAGTTTGTTACTAGAATATCACATTATGTGAAGTCACTTATTTAATTTTTCCGATATACTCGTATATATAGAGTTAGATGTGTTAGTAAGTGTTAGCTTAGAGTATGGTGAAAGCAAAGCAGAAATATATCAACTTCTTACGGGACCTTTCTGCTTCACGTTCACCATACTTGAACCTATAACATATGCCAATATGTGCACTAGTGACTTCGTGGGAAATGGTAACAGGATCTGAAATATCTGTGGCTGCATGATGTTGATGTATGATATCTACATGTAATCTGTTAAAGCAAACATGGGAGTTGACCATACTGATATTTAATGTTGACGTCAATATTTTCTATCTTTATTCATATGTAATGTTGTAAACAAAAAACATAGACCCCCCTCAATCAACCATTAACCGCTAGTAACGCGCAAACTCGCCATTGGCTGTACATATGTTGATGTTGTTTATCAAATCGATTATTAATTTACGTGTTAATACTTGATGCACCAAGCCACATCAGAAATTAGTTTGTTGTGAAGTAGCATAGTACTGCCCGTTCAGTAAACACACTGTAAAGTTTCCACTTTGTTAAACCCATTTCCCCATAGCCGGTTTCTAGTAGTGAATATAGGTGACTACTTAAAGCGGGTTGAAGGTGAAGGTGAATGCGCCTTAAGACGCATTCTGCTTTACTTTCAACCTCCTGCTTTAAGCTACCATCTGCTAGAAAATAATAATAAAAAAAATTCGTATGACACATATTCTTGACTGTGAAAAGTAAAACTATTTCCTTCAGTCTAGGAATAGATTAAAGGTGTAAAAATGCGTATTTATGGGGGAATGGAACCGTTAACGCAATGTTATATACAGTGGAGAATCTGTTATTCTTTCCCGTTTAAACGCAAACGTACGCAAACGCAAAGCACTAAAACGTAGAAAAGAACAACTTTTAGACAATTCTGATAATTCATGTTTATCTTGGTGGCAAACAGTTTGGAGCCTGATCAGACGCCGGGTTACCCGGCGTCTGATCTGGCTCCAAACTGTTTGTATTGTAAATAATAGTTTTAGCGTAAACGCGTTTATTGGGAAAGAATAACACATTCTCCACTGTATATAAAAAGTTGGTATTAAACTGTACCTGACACGCGAAAAGTCTGGATCCTAGATAAGCCCATGCACAGGGGGCCAACTAGGTATTACGTTGGAGCGTTTGTCTACGACAACATGTATTGGACTGGCTACGACAGTAAACATATTTTACATGTTCTGTCAAATGTCAACAGTGTTAAATATCATAAATCGTCCTTTTGTTCGTAAATTATAAGAAGTGACACACTGTTTATAGAATCAAGCCCCACCATATGCAGTTTGTGGTTCCAATTTTCACTTTGTGATTGATTATATCTGATCTTACCATTTTATTAACCCGTTCAGTAATCAGCATAATATGTGTATGTATTGCTACGAAGATGCATCTGTGTGTATACGTTTCTAACAGAGGGTGTATTGGTATGCTCACGAAGTTTTCTTTTACTACATAACCAGCTGAAATGGAATATTTGGACATTAACGTTATTGACAGGCCCGTAGGAAACGCGTGTGTGTGTGTGGGGGGGGGGGGCGTGCCCCAGCCTCCAATAATTTTGCAATTAATGGTTAACAGGCAAATTCCTTTTTATTTGGTCTATAGATAAACGCCAAGACTTATATAGGAAAACCCTTAAAATCTTTTTATAGCTATATATATCACAATATTGTCTTGCCCAGTCAGCTTAGATACAATGTTCTCAGGTGAGTGACTTGTTGGCCATGTCCCTCTTGTCCTTCTTACGTGCCTGATTGAAGAGGAGGTTGTGACAGAGGGGTCATCTAATCTGGTACTTTTGTTATCTTAATGCCCATCAACGGATGCAACTTCTAGATTTGTATCTGTAGATCAGAGATCACAATTGAACATCGCTGTTGGAAAACCAACATATTTAAAATCTGTATATAGCCTAATGGGATAATACATGACTAGTACACACCGATTGGCACAAACGTAACAGTATGTGGAATGTAACTTAATGATTAACGTTAATACTTCCGAGTTTTGGCCATTGGAAACAACAATGTACAGTTGTTGCTCCAAATAACACAGCTTCATTGTTGGCGTCTGCCTGTTTGTATGCCCCACATATAGTACATACTTTGTCTAGCTAACTTCTCCTACACTTTTCAAGCTACAACCTTATAACTTGGCAGAGTGTTTGCACATATACAGTAGATGTGCATGTGGATTTAAAGTCAAATTGGGGGAGGGAGGCATCATATTTGTCTTACAGAAAAAATGCCTATCATCTTATTATACAGTAAAAACTCTCTAATATAACCATTAAAACAAAGGCTAATTGATTGTAAAAAGACAGTTGACAATTAACCTAGAGCAAGGTAGTACTAAAACAAAAAAATCTTTTAGGAGCTTTCTGTTTTACCGTCACCTTGCTATATTCATGTATATAAGAAATCACCTATCGTAAAGATCTAACAATGCACACAATATTGTGGACGTAATAGAAATACTTTACTGTACTCTAGGCCAAGGTAACAGTTTAGTTTCAATTTAGGGGTCTGTGTTTGTTACCAGCAGGCGTTATCAGTATGTAAGCATTTTACCATTTGTCAAAAAGTGTAGACATTGATTGACCTCAAATATTGAAAACTGTCAGCTGATCTGAAATGTTATTATTCTCAGATTCATGAGTCCCAGTTTCTTTTTGCATGGTTCAAATTGAAAAAATCAAAAACCTTTTCAAAATAAAGTTGTGTTTATTTCGTATACGTTTTCCGAGTGCTTTTATACTTGAATACTCGTATATACAGTAAAAAAGAATGCGTAGTACATGTATCGGTTTTCTATCATAAATCTTTACAAGACATACTTATATTTTGCCGACTTTTTCATTTATTTATAAAAATAATATGTCTCGACATTTTTTAAAATGATGCAGGCTACTGCAAGATATCTCCGTTTAAGCCATTATGTTCTGGAAACCATTTCCCCCCCCCATAGCTTGTTCCTTATTTTAAAGACAGGTGGCCACTTAAAGCAGGTTGAAAGTAATGCAGAATTCACCTTTAGTCGTTTGCTGCTTTGCTTTCAGTCTGCTTTAAGCTACCATTTTACCAGGATAATATCTTATGGTACATTAAATACATATCACTGTATAAATTAGTATGTTTTTCTTCAATTGGGGAATAAATTGAAACTAGTTTACCGGTGTCAGGATCAAAGTTAACAGTTTGCTTTTTCTCCGATATGGTTGTCAGTTACGTTGAAAGTCCGGTGGTTGTATTGGACACTGTCTTCTACTTAGTTGTCTCCCACGTGAATGAGATCTTTTCATCCTGGTGTACCGTAGAGCAGTGATAGACCGCCTACCTTGAACTTCTGAAAGGCAGTAGGAACACACAGCATGTTCAATGTCCTGAAATCAAACAAGAGACTTTGTAGCCAACCCAATACATGATTTTGTAGCGTAACCTATACATCTGAACTGTACTTCGTATAGAAACTTATACAGCTTCTGTGCATCACGTAGACATACACAACGTTTACAAAAAAGTGTTTTACGGTAGAATATAAGTATCATGGAAGTATTAAATGGACCTATTCAATAGTGAAAGCTATTTCTTCAACATGCACAGATTATTTCTTCAATGTTTTATTTTATAATACAAAATTTAAGCCACAAATGCATTTATAAATGAACAAAAGCTATCTGGCACATGTTAAATCACAGCAATGTATAGTATCGCCTTTTAACAGGCCTAAATGATCATGTAACCTATATAAGTACATGTTAAATAATATATTTACACTTACCATTTGGGGTTTTTCAGCACTTTAGGGGCTAAAGCCCTGAATAATTCCATTTTTTCTAGTACTTCAATGTTGTTTGTATGCATGTTGTTGTAGCATATCCAATACATGTTGTCGTAGACAAACACTCCAACGTAATACCTAGTTAGCCCCCTGGGTCGATGAATGGCAAAATGACAGACGGTGTAGACCTTGACCAGCGAGTTCATTTGTGAACACACTGATCCGGGTCTTCATCGTCTGCATAAAATCTTATATGAGTACACTGTATTCCGAAAATGTATCTATTTCATGATTTAATAATATTTAGACCCCCACCATCATTCACCAACTATCGGTTTTATCAACCGCAAGACGAATATTGTAGAATCAGACCATAAACGATTATTCTTTGTATAGGGTCTGGCTCTACATTGTTCGTCACCAAATAGGCCTACTGAAATAAACCAAATGTTTATCTCAGACTCTAGGTACCAATATTTATATTCATCTTGTTTATATGCTTTACCTCATGTTGCATGTAACCATGCCTGAGATGAAATAAAGTTGTGTTCTGTTCTGTTCTGCTCTATTGTTTCAGATATTGTGACACCGCACGTTATTCTGGGTCCTGTGCGTGCAGTTTTAAAAGATCTGCCCAGAGCCATTTGCCATATAAAAAAGGCATCGTGATTCTTAATTCCGCAGTAACTTGTTAGTGATATATTTAACTTTGCTACATGTGTTGTATTATGCAGTCGACCTTAAATGTAAATAAATAAATAAATATAAATAAAAGCTGGAGTGCATAAATTGCAGTTATATTACATTGCCAGCCAGGGACGCTTGGAGCTGGTTACGATACGGAATAAAGCGGTTCATCGTTCCCTCGTTTATCTCCCTTATCAAACTCTTGTTTGTGTTGCAAATGGTAACGATAAGAAAAACTTGAAAACAAGTATTAGAAAAGTGTTAAAATGATAGCCAAACTCGATACTAGTGCACCTGTTTGTTTCTTGAATTGAGAAACTATTTATTTTTAAGGTAATTCTCGAGTTCAGACTGTGTACTTTTTACGACAGAAAATGTTCACTTTGTTTACTTGCACCCATAAAAACTTTTACAGACCATGCCACAGGCCAGAACGATATGGAGCGCATTCGTTGCCAAAAATCCAGACATGCAATCACCCAGTTTTCAATTATTGTTTGGCCAAAAACGATATGTATTTGTATAAATGTCGTTTAGAATCATTCAAACTTAACATGTAAATGTCTGTTTACATGTGTATACTGTATTCCATAAAAAGGTATTTATAGTTTATACTTTAAACACTTGCAATTCTTTCATGTAAAGCTGTTAACAAGGGAACCAAAATCCACGATTTAATGTTACTTTCTAAGACAGAACTACATATAACCAACATTTGAAATAAACATTTTCCGCCTGGAAGAATTGAAAGTACGCTTTGCGAAAGACGTTTCACCTTTTGCAAACAGACCCCATACAATGAACTTCGGATATTCGCCAATGTACAACGGACAATGTAGAAAGTAACAAATGAGTCACGAGGGCGTGTCTTAGCTACATAAGCCCCTCCTTCGATGCGTCAATTTTCCTTCGTGAAGTTTCGGTATTTCCTAGAACGTATGCCAAGAACTCTGAGGTGTTCCGAGTGACTATAATTCTGCTTTACTTTCAACCTGCTTGAAACATTCTAGGCAAGACAATCAAGGAAAATCCCCCCTAAAATCAAATGGAAATCTGGTAACAGAAACCAAAGATAAAGCTAATGTCCTTAATAAACAGTTTCAGTCAGTTTTCACCCCCAAGTCTCCTCTTAGTCTATCCAAATTATGTAAAATGAAAGTTGAAGAACACACCAGTGATGGCCCTTCGATATCCACTCCAGACGCAGAAAATTCAGACGCATTATCTGATCTAGAGATTTCAACTGCAGGAATACTTAAATTACTCAAAAACCTAAAACCTGACAAAGCAGCAGGCCCGGATAAGATTAAGCCACTTGTTCTCAGGGAGCTTCGTGAGCAGATAGCGCCAATCTTGCAGGTAATTTACACAACTTCCCTACACACAGGCGAGGTACCTGCAGACTGGACTACTGCAAACGTAGCACCGCTGTACAAGAAGGGAGACAAGTCTGCTGCGGCAAATTATCGCCCAATATCCCTAACTTGTATTGCATGCAAGCTCCTTGAGCACATAGTGGCCTCTAATCTTGTTAAATTTCTTGATTCAAACAGCCTGCTTTACGACCTACAACACGGCTTCAGAGAAAAACGTTCGACTGAGACACAGCTAGTCATGCTCGTGGAGGACCTGGTCCGAAACGCCAGCAAAGGTAAACAGACCGACCTCGTCTTACTTGACTTTAGTAAAGCCTTTGACATGGTGTCCCACGAGAAGTTGCTCTACAAGCTGCATTCTTATGGAGTCCGTGGTAAGTGCCTTTCCTGGATACGAGCATTCCTTGGCGGTCGGACACAGACAGTGGTGCTGGAAGGTGAAAGCTCCGACAGTATACCAGTGACATCTGGAGTTCCCCAAGGGTCTGTCCTGGGGCCGATATTATTCCTGGTATACATTAACGACCTGCCCGAAAGCATCAACTCGCAAGTAAGGCTGTTTGCAGATGACACGGCTGTCTACTTGACAATCAGCGACAAACAGGAAGACGGTTCGACTCTACAAGCAGACCTCGACAAACTACAACATTGGTCAAAACAGTGGGATATGAGCTTCAACCCTTCCAAGTGCCAGGTAATTCATGCCACCAAGGCTAGGGTACCAATTCCCACAACTTACACATTACATGGACAAACCTTGGAGACCGTCAGTAGTGCTCGCTATCTAGGTGTGGACATCTCGAGCAACTTGTCGTGGAACACACATGTCAACCGCATAACAACAACAGCTAATCGAACATTAGGATTCCTCAAGAGAAACATAAAATGCAAATCAAAAAAGATCCGTGAATGCACGTTTAAAACCCTTGTCCGCCCGCAACTTGAGTACGCAAGTAGTGTCTGGGATCCTCACACAAAGTCCAACATTGACAAAATTGAGATGGTGCAACGTCGCGCCGCCCGTTGGACTTTGGGTGAGTACTCCAGATACTCAAGTGTCTCTACCATGCTGGAGACACTAGGATGGCGTAGTCTGGAGCAGCGGCGGGCAGATGCACGACTGTGTCTTTTCTATAAGATCATTCATGGCTTGGTGGCTGTACCAGTGCCAGCGTACATGCAGAGTAATACAAGGGTGTCTCGTCACTGCCACTCTGCGGGCTATACACAGATCCACACTGGTGCAGACTACTATAAGTTCTCTTTTTTCCCCATAACCATTGTTCAGTGGAATGCTCTGCCATCAGATGTTGTGCTGACTGGGGACTTGAATCAGTTCAAGTCTTCAGTCAGCAGCATCTGTCATTTTAAACCATGAGTCCTGCAGTTATGTTTTTATCCTGATTTTTATCTTTTTCACCCTAGTATTTTAACCCCTATCACCTTTACCCCTTACTTCCTTATCTTTTATCAGTTCTTATTTCCACTAATAGGCACTTGGCGCGCAAACTGCTCGAAATTACCCGTGAGGGTGTGAAGCAGAAACCACGAGATAGATAAAGGGACTCGCAACCGGATGGTGTTCTTGTCAAAATAAAATAAAATACTCAAATAAAAGCAAATTTGTGGCATTATTTGGCTTTTGACATTAAAAACATATGATCAGTCCAAAAAACGTCTCAAGAATCATCACCGAATCTTAGTTTTTTAGATATTTTCCATCGTTTTTCCATAGCGTTAGCTAACGGTATAGTTGTTGTTGTTGCTTCTCTACACGGGGTCAGACATAAACCCGAGCCGAATAATGTTCTATTAATAGCTATCATTGAAGTACGTTAATTCGCTACCATATATATAGAGAGCGTCCGTAGCCGAGGGCGTAGAGGCGATGCCTCATTTTTCATTTTTGTCTCCGCATGGATGGTCACGGGTTCGAATCCCACCAGAGCCTCTTCTTTTTTTTTTGGGAAATGCATTTTTTAACAGAATTTATTATCCTAAACTAAATTTTACCCATTTATATAAGCATTTGACCTATATTTACAAATTACTATTTTTAATGCTTGATCCGGTTGCGAGCCTCTTTAAGTAGTCACCTATTTTCAATACTAGAAATAGGCTATCAGGTAAAGGGTGAATGTTACTAAGTCTTCACAGGTACACTGTTTCAAAGGACCCATATATGCACCAATTCACACATAGATGCGCATGTTGGCAGTTTTTTTTAATTATTCCTATTACAAATTTAATGCATGTACCTTTTCATACTTCTACAAATATTATCCTGATAAAGAGTCATTGGAAACCTTGAGTCGTTTTATAAAACTTTGTACGACGAATGTTGTCGTAAGTCAGATTATAAAAGTCTCAATTATTATTTATTTCTCAATCTAATCCTGTCTTGTAACATCTTTTTGGAATCGTCTTGAAAATGTCACAAGACAGGATTAAATAGAGAAATCAGAAATTAAATGTATTTTAAAGTTTTGACTTACGACAACAATGTTTATGAAACGGGCCCCTGCCCTGCATCTGGGCAGATGGATGTTTAAAGCAGGCACATGTAAAGCAGAAAAGCTCTTTCAGGAACTATCTGCTTTACTTCAGTCTGCTTAACCTATTACCCCACAGCCTGTTTCTAGTATTGAAGACACGTGACCACTTAAAGCAGGTTGAAAGTAAAGCAGAATGTGCCTTAAGGCACATTCTGCTTTACTTTCAGCCTGCTTTAAGCTACAGTCTGCTAGGAAATAGAAAACATTTCTTATGATACATATTCATGGCTGTAAAAATTGGAATTACATGTAATTCTTTAGTGGATGAATAAATGAAAGGCGTAAAAAGGTGTATTTATGGGGTAATGGGTTAAGCAAGCACCTGTCTGTCAAACTGGCTACATACAGTGGAGAAAACGTTATTCTTTCCCAATAAACGCGTTTACGCTAAAACTATTATTTCTATTGCAAACAGTTTGGAGCCAGATCAGACGCTGGGTAACCCGGCGTCTGATCAGGCTCCAAACTGTTTGTCACCAATATAAACATGAATTATCAGAATTGTCCAAAAGTTGCACTTTTCTATGTTTTAGTGTTTTGCGGTTCGTTTAAACGGGAAAGAATAACGTATTCTCCACTGTAAAATCATAGGGCTAGGTAAACCCCCGGCGAACGATTCCGGTAAGATCCGATTTAGTTTACTCCGCCCAAATTAATATTCGTAGTATTCCGTAAAAATTCCTTATAAGGTCATAGCAAAATTCGCTAGTTTTGCATTTGGAGAAATGTAATTCTCGACTTGCAAGAGTCAACTGTACACTGGAGAAATGTCAATGTCGGTCGTCAATCAGCAACTTTCGGTTTATATCTGTGTTCAAGTTTATTGAAAACAGATGATTTCAGTTGGATTTTCGGATGCAGTTCTTTGCTTGGGACGGTTTGAGGAATTTCATTCTGATCTGTAGGATTAATTTGTCAATTTCATGAAATGTAAAGCGGGTGTTTGCTTTGAACAAAGCAGAAAGTCAATTCTAAAAATAGCATTGTATGGTCATGACTAACTTATGGACAAGTCACATTTATATTTTGTACAGTCGGGTTTGTATTTTATACAAACTACAAAATAGATGTTAGCATCTACATGTCTAGATTATTGGCAACGATTGCGCTCCATAGAACGAAGGGGGTATTTGTGGCCACTTGATTGTGGCCTAAAATGACCCAAAATATAAAACCCCAGTATAATGAGTATGTATCATAGTCTAGACAAGGGGTCGAAATGTCAAAAGGGCCATTTCACTACCTCCCGTGGATAACATACAGTTTGAACATGAATAAGAATGGGTTATCCATGTAGCTCATACTAAGATACAGCTATGGCTTAATTTTCACGCAGTGGCTATGTTTACGACGAGTCGTAAACATAACTGAGATTCTATTTTTACGTCTAAAATAATTTCCAGTCGCGCATGCGCACATATTATTTTTTGGCCAAAATTTAAAACACTGACGTAAAAATAACAATCTGAACCGTCGTAAAGATAATTCCAAGATCTTCGTAACTATAAGTAATGGTTTAGAGGGAAAAAGATAGAAAAAAAAACTGACGTAAAATAACAACCGTCGTAAAGATAACCACGAGCGTCGTACCTATAAGCGCACATATTACATGATATTGTCATAATATAAACACAGTGAGTGTCGTAAACATAATAATCGCGATCGTCGTAACAATAAGAATTGGCTTTGTCGAACAAAAAGTTTAAAATTTCGCAAGGTCCTTATAATTGTTGTGTTCTAAAATTAATTTTTAAAAGAATTTACCAAGTAGAAATGCCTTTTCACGCCATTGTTGACTGTGTAGGAGATAGTTAGTAACTTGTTCACGGAATGATCTCTAAAAATAGCTGTGACGGAAATGGACGGTATATAAACACTTCTACAGTCTTGTTGTGTTGTTTCTGCTGAGGTTTATATAGTCTGACTGTGGAAGTCGGCTTTTATAGCCAGATTGTTTAAGTGTTTGTCTATGTTCATAATGTTGCGAAGTTAAGCAACGCTCTGCGCGGTTAGTACCTGGATGGGTGACCGGTTGGGCATATACCGTTGGCCTGGTAGTAAAAGTTTAAGCCTGCTTTAAGCTAGATCTACAATCTGCTAAGATATAAGAACTATTTCCTATTATGGTTCTTATATTATTCATGACTAGTAAAGATAAAGTGGAACTATATCTATTTTCTTGAGAGAATGAATGAATTAGTTCAAATGGTCTAGATTTCTATCTATTGCGTAGATCAAAAAAGAGTTAGCAACTTAACAATTTGTTATTAATTTTGCAAACAGTATGGATCCAGATGAGACACCGCATCATCTCGTCTAGATACAAACTGTTTGACACTGATATTTTCTGAAAGGAAATGCACAAAAATTAATTCAGAGTATTCACTATTGTTGCAGACGACAAAGTCTGCAGACGACATTTACTAGCGCCATAAAACGGGCGTGGTTCTAACAACGAAATAACGCGTCTAAAATTTCTACCGCGAAAACTGATTGCAAATCAATTTTACGAGCGTAATTCGTCAAAAAATCTAACTTGATAATTATACATTTGCACAAATCGTATCTAACAAACAGAAGAATTTAGATCCAATGTTTAATTTTAATTGATTGTTAGAAAACGACGTTGGGAATACTTTTTAGACTAACAAAATATACGTAATTCTCATAGCAAATATTAAGGCGCCCCGTCATTTTGTAACGGTAAAATTTTCGAAGTATTTTTCTGTTACGTGAATATTCAAAGTATTTTGTGGTGGAAATCAATTCCTAAATGTTAATTCTGATTAGCTTCATCTAAAATGTGTGTTTGTCCAGAACTTACGGAGAACAACTTATCGAGGATTACGTAATGTGTTTACACACATCAGTAGCGTTTGGTGGGATTAGCCAGAGAACTCTGAAGTCAATTTTAAGATTTTAGAGTCGGCGAACGAGGTAAATGATATAAAAGTTCATATTGAAAAAAATGAACCTGGTTAAATGAAATATCGGGAGATTTCGTCTCCCGACCGCGAGATCGTGAGTAGAGGTCTAATTTCGGGAGCTCCCGACCAAATCGGGAGATATCACATGTATGCCTGGTACACTTTACATAACTAATTCAATTGTGATGTGGCCATCATGTGGGTAAACCATTTTGCATTGGTCAACATATCTTTTATATATATCACGGAGTAAATTCTGTATTTACTCCGTGCATGTATTGATGCATAAAGCAGTCGGAAAGAGAACCAGAATGCTTCTGTAGCATTCTACCTAACCAGATATATATAGATACACGAATGTCTGTGACATTACTTTTGCCTATTTAATCCACGGAATTATACAGATCAGTGTATAATTCTGTGTTTAATCACTGTAGAGAGGTTAAAGCTTGTATTAGACCACCACCCAAAATACGACATGTTGAGGGCTAAGCATGGGGCAGAAGTGAGGCAAGAAACTCATAAAGAGCTATTTGCTTTTCTCTTGTCCTGCGCTGGGCAATCACTTGCCTTCATGTTCCTTCAACGTGTGGCTCATGTCTAACACAAGTTTTACTGCATATATTTATTATGTTCATTTTATGATGTTATGTACTATAATGTAACCATGTATATAATTATGTCGAGGCCCACATGGAAGATTGGGCTTGCCTAAATGTGTAGCCTCAGTAAATAAAGACGTTATTATTATTATTATTATTATTATTAAAGCAAACTAGCGTGACATTGTTCTCAGTCGATGCTAGCTGCGATGCCGTAATTAACTCGAGACATGGAGGAAGTACACCGGTCCGTCGTTCTTCATTCGTGCTCGAGACAAAGGTCTAAATAGACTATATTCAGCATTAATACAGTTACGATATCGCAAATAAGTCGATGCCAATTACAACAGTCATATTAAATTATTTCACTAGGCTGGCGGCGTTCGCTTATAGGCTAATTATCGGATTATGGGAGGCGTTTGTTTACAATCAACTGTCAATCAAGTCCGCATCACGGACACTTGTTATAACGTATATATGCACATCGCGCCGCGATGATCGGTGTGTATAAAGGTTTTTTACCGAGGCTAATTAATCAGCGGTATAATTATGCAGTTGTTTCACCATATAGTCTTTTTTTAGTCTAATACATCGCTTTTCATATGTCTTGATTTAACTCAATTCCGTGTCGGAGTATACTCAGAGACTTCTACACAGTCAAGAAATGAAAGGCATGTAACTTATGCGTTTCTAGTTGGAAAAGTTATAATAAAATAATCTGAGAACACTACATTCGTAAGGAAGTTATGAATCTTTAAACTTTTTCGTCAAAATTAGTCGATACTTAAAGTTACGACGGTCGCGTTTATTCTTACGACAGTGTTTTTACTAAGTCAGAAACATTAACATGTGTGCTGCGTGACCGGAAATATTTTTTGACGTAAACATAGAATTTGTGCTATTTTTACGACTCGTCGTAAACATAGCCACTGCGTAATTTTCATGTCAATCTGTCCACGCATTTTACTATAAATTAAATTTTAATGAGGCCACCCATTATCAATATCGTCTTGCCGTAAACGCTTAAAACTCCAGATTGAACATTCAAACATGAAAAGGAATGGGTTATCCATGTGGCTCGTACTAAGATACAGTTATGGCATAATTTTCATGTCAATCTGTCCACGCATTTTACTATAAATTAAATTTTGATGAGGCCATCCACTGGTGCTTCGATTGAAGATCGATGCAATATCATCTTGGCGTAAACATTTAAAACTTCAGTTTGAACCAGCGTTTTTTTTCTTCACCCTGCTGCAATTGGGAACGGGTCCGGTACCCCTCAGATTGGGAATTTTTCTTGTCGCGTAAACTTCAAATTGGGAAAACAACAAGTCGTGAAATGATGACAAAAAAGAAATTTGGAAGTTTATTTTATAATATATGTAGGCCTATATTGATCTAACTTATCAAGTAGCAATTATGCAGTTCATATCAACAGGCAATGCTAACACTAGTAATAGAAATTCTTTTTTTTCACTGAAAATACTATTTTTACCATATTGCCAGGTCCCTTCTTTGAATTGGGAACGGGTCCTTTTAGGGGTACCGTCCAAAGAAGGAAAAAAACCACTGTGAACATTTAAACTTTAAATCATTATTCAGGTATTTACTGCTCAGACTGAGATTAAGTAGTGACATAGTTTTCATGTCAATCTGTCCACGCATTTTGCTACTAATTAAAACATAATGGGTCCATTCACACCTTCGTGCAAACTGCCTTCACTTTTCGTTTATTCAATCAGCATTTTCCAAACATTAATTAACGTGTGTGCAATGCAAGTAGGGGTTAATTGATGTCCAGACTTTATTCTAATTATTTGATGTCTCAAAACTCGAAAAATAGGCTTCTTTAAAGAATGTTTGTATTGTTAAATAACTGTAGAAAGTATTAACGAAGCAAGTGATAATTAATTCCAAATATCGATTTTTTCCAGATCATAGCTATAACGCTTATATAACTCCCGATGACCTGTTCTCGCGAAGTCTCGCTGAACGGTCTCATTAGCAAAAACCACATGAGTTGTGAATCTTGATAGCTAATTTAAATCATTGCAGCTGACCTCCATATTCATTCACATAACTGCAGATGTAAAGCCGTTTGTATAAGCCATTATTTTATTGGTTCAGTCGATACCAAGAGCCAATGAAATGATGTGGCCGCTTCTGTGTCTAAAAAGGAGTCGCACAGTGTTTTTTAGCTACATGGAAAATACTCGCGTTATGTGGAGACCTGCTAAATGTTTACTTTTCTTGTAGGTAGACACTTACATGTAACTGAGCCTGAAGGAAGGTACCATGATTGAGCCAGACTTGACCCAGGCAGTTAGGATTGTTCTGAAGTATGAGATACAGAGCCTGGTATGGATCATAGTCTTAGTCTTAACCCCTTCAACACTAGTGATGTGTACAGGGCTCCAGATAAGAGGGAGTTATTTCAACAAATCAAACATTTTCTCACTTATTTCAACACCAAACCCTATGGTGTTACTACTCATTAGAATTGTCTCTTTGAGACGATTCTAATGAGTAGTGACAACATAGGGTTTAATTCAGAAATAAAGATTTTAATTTTTGAAAAACTACCCTTATCTGGTGCTCTGTACAGTGTATATAGGCGCCCTTTGAAAACAGTATATCTGTCAAGACTTTCATGAATAGTACTATGAATACAGCGTTCCCTCTCTACAACGACACCCAGTGGGAGACACAAATTGTCTTCGTTGTTCAAAGGGAGTGGTTATAGGGAGGGAAATTGGTTTACATTTGCAAACAGCTTGAATCCAGATCTGGATTCAAGCTGTTTATCACTCGTCATTTAGGTTTTTTTGGTCAAAATGTCTGATATGAAACAGAAAAACAGCAGACGATGTTGAAACAGTAAAAACGTTGGACATAATTGTCCAGTTTAGACAACTGCTGCAAGGGTGGTTGTATGGAGGGAGTAGTTGTTGAGAGTGACGTTGTAGAGAGGGATTAGAGGGATTCCACAGGAGTCTGCACTGTTTGTCAGTTTGCAATATATTATTAAAACAAATAGGTCTAAAAAATATACACTTTATTCAAATTTTTCTATTACTCGATAGATCTGCTTTTTAGCTCACCTGAGCTAGCTCAGGGTTAGCTTTTGCAATCCTTGAATGTCCGTCGTCCGTCGTGCGGCGTCAACAATTTCAGTGTTTACACTCTAGAGGCCACAATATTTATCCAATCTTTCTCAAACTTTCTCAGATGGTATATTGCCATAAGAGTTCAGATGAGTTTGATTATGGTTGAAATCGTACAAATAGGTCATGAGTTATCTACCTTTGAATTGCTGAAAATGCCATATTTAACAGTGTTTACACTCTAGAGGCCACAATATTTATCCAATCTTTCTAAAACTTGCCCAGATTATATATGACCATAAGAGTTCGGATGAGTTCTGTTTTGGTTGAAATCGGACCAAAAGATAAAGAGTTATCTACCTTTGAATTGCTGAAAATGCCATATTTAACAGTGTTTACATTCTAGAGTTCACAATTTTTATCCAACCTATCTCAAACTTGCTCAGATTGTATATTACCATAAGAGTTCCGATGAGTTTGAATATGGTTTAAATCAGACTAATAGGTGGAGAGTTATCTACCTTTGAATTGCTGAAAATGCCATATTTAAGGGTGTTTAAACTCTAAAGGCCACAAATTTTATCCAATCTTTCTCAAACTTACTCAGATTGTATATTACCATAAGACTTCGGATAAGTTTAATTATGGTTCACGTTGTAATCGGATCAATAGGTCGAGAGTTATCTACCTTTGAATTGCTGAAAATGATATACTTAACAGTGTTTACGCTCTAGAGGCCACAATATTTATCCAAGCTCTCTCAAACCTGCTCAGATTGTATATGACCATAAGAGTTCGAAAAAGGGTGATTATGGTTGAAATTGGATAGATAGGTCAAGAGTTATCTACCTTTGAATTGCTGAAAATGCCATATTTTACAGCGTTTACACTCTTACAACTACAGTTTTCAATGGATTTTGATTATACTTGTACACAAAGTATATAGCTATACGTTCTCGAAGGAGTGCAACTATTGTTGAAATCTAATCATTGTGGCAATAGTTACCTGCCCTTGATATACTTTGAAATGCTAGAAAAAGGCTTCATTTCAGTATTGTTTAGTCTCTAGTTATCTGCCTTTGATGTACTCTACTATACTAGAGTAGGTCGACAAATTTGAATGGATTTAGAATAAAACGGGTGAAATTCAAAGGTAAAGCTACCAGGCTTTATTACAAATGGTGAGCGATATCAGGGCCTTCAGGCCCTCTTGTTTCCCACACTGAAGAAAATAAGTGGTTTTTTTATACAGTTTTAAATTATTGAATATGAGGTATTGCATAAGAAATATTTCCTATGTCCAGATAGGTGGTAGCTTAAAGCAGGCTGAAAGTAAAACAGAATCTGCCTTATGGTGCATTCTGCTTTACTTTCAGCTGCTTTAAGCTACCACCTGTCTTCACAACAAGAGGAGGCTATTGGGTAATGGGTTGTTGAATGTTTAGATCTAAATCCAATGTTTTTATCCCCTGCCGAAAGGCAGAGGGATACTGTTTTAGGTCCGTCCGAGCGCACAAAAGGTCCTTTGTTGGGTAGGGAGAACAATAGATTCCATTCATTCCGTGATTACCCTATTGTTATTGTTGGGTATTTTAGTGTACTGTTGGGTACTTTTAAACAAAAAAAATACCCAACAAATGTCCAACTGTGAGAACGTCCGTCCGGCCGTCCGTGCGTACGTCCGTCACGTTTTCCGTCCGCAACTGTATCTCCGAAACCTATAAATAGATTTGGATTAAACTTGGTATACTTATTTGTCATCATAGGAGCACCGTGGGAAATCCATTTTTTTTCAGAAAATTTTAGGAATTTATGAGTTATCTGCCCTTTTTGTGTTAAAAATGCCGTCCGTCCGTGCGTCCGTCACGTTTTCCATCCGCAACTGTATCTCCAAAACCTATAAACAGATTTGGATTAAACTTGGTATACTTATTTGTCATCATAGGAGCACCGTGGGAAATCAAATTTTTTTCAGAAAATTTAGGAATTTATGAGTTATCTGCCCTTTTTGTGTTAAAAATGCCATATTTAACAGTTTTTACACTCTAGCAACTACAGTATTCAACATATTTTGTTTATACTTGCACACATTGTCTATAAGTACAAGTTCTTGCAGGTGTGCAATTATTGTAAAAAAAGGATACTTGTGACAAGAGTTATCTGCCCTTGATGTACTTAGAAATGCTAGAAAATGCTTTATTTTGGTATTGTTTACATACTAGAGCCTATAAATATGCATGGATTTTTGAAAAAACTTTCTTGAATTATGTATGGCTATTAGTTTTCAAATGAATTTGATTATTGTTGAAAACGGAGAAATTAGTCATGAGTTATCTGCCCGTGATAAGTAAAAAAAGCCATATTTAACTGTTTTTACTCTCTGGCAACTACAATTATGAATGGATTTAAATGATACTTGCACACGATGTCTATAAGTAAAAGTTCTTAAAGGTGTGCAATTATTGTCAAAAAAGGATACTTGTGGCAATAGTTATCTGCCCTTGATGTACTTTGAAATGATAGAAAATGCTTTATTTTAAAATTGTTTACATCCTAGCATCTATAAATATGCATGAATTTTGATAAAACAAATTCTTAAACTATGTATGGCTATTAGTTTTCAAATAATTGTTATCATTTTTGAAAACGGAGAAACTAGTCAACAGTTATCTGCCCTTGATGAGTCAAAAAAAACATATTTAACAGTTTTTACCATCTAGAAACTACAGTCTTTAATGGATTTTGATTTAACTTACACATGATGTATATAAATATAAGGGTAGCGATTATTGTCAAAATAGGGTACTTTGTGGCAAGAGTTACCTGCCCTTTATGTACTTAGTAATGCTCAACATGGCTTTATTGTTTACATGCTATTGTGTACAAATGTGAATGGATTTTGAAAAAAAATAAAATCATATATGGCTATTATTTATAGAATGAGTTCAATTAGTGCAAATTAGTCAAGAATACTCTGCCCTTGATGAGTTGAAAATGTGTTTACCCTCTAGTAAATTCTACAGTTCTGAATTTTTTTTAATAATACTTGCACACAATTATAAGTTCTTGAAAGTGTTTAATTACTGTTGAATTTGAATCAAGAGTTACCTGCCCCTGTCATACTTAGATTTATAATGCTACAAACGGCTTTATTTTTTGTATTGTTTAGGCTTTAAAATGTACACAATTGAATGGATTTTATAAAACTTTGTAAAAAGCTTTTGAATGTTGATTTTTAAAGACAGGTGATCACCATTTGCCCCTTCCTCCCACAATAAAGTTTGCCACTTTCTTCTGGACAATCGCTGCGGCAGGGGATATCAGCTCTAAGGTGCTTGTTCAATTTCGTATTGCAATACCATAGTCTTTTGTACACTAAGAGAGACCTTATTGTAGCCGGGTTGAGTTTATGATTAAATGGTGAGAGATTTTTGTAAGCGGCCTAATGGTTCAGTCGGTAGAACACTTGCACTGTAAGCAAGGGGTCCCGTGTTCGAGCCCCGGTCTGGCTGCATATTTTTCTCACCATGTTACATTATGCTTAACCATTTCTCCTTTGCAATTTTTAAAACAAGTAGTTGCTTAATTATGCAGACTGAAAGTAAAGCATTAAGGAAATTTCTGCTTGGCTTTCAGCCTGTTTTAAGCATCCACCTGTCAGTATGCTGGAAAGGTTTTCTAAGGCTATGGCTCTTTATCAAGACATGTTAGAAGCATGTTAGCCCATTACTCCATTGCCTATTTCTAGTTTTGGAGATAGGTGGCTATTTAAAGCAGGTTGGAAGTAAAGCAGAATGTGCCTTAAGGCACATTCTGCTTTACTTTCAGCCTGCTTTAAGCTATCATCTAATGGAATTAAGAATATTTTTGGATGGTTCATATTCAAGACCACATAAATTGGAACTATTTTCATTAGTGAAGGAATAAATTACATGCTCTAAAAGGCACTTCTATGGAGGAATGGGTTAAAAAAAAGAAATGTTCAAATATATTCTAAATGGAATATGGTGTCTTTTTATTAGCTTACCTGAGCTAGCTCAGGGTGAGCTTTTGCAATCCTTGAATGTCCGGCGTCAACAATTTTAGTGTTTACACTCTAAAGGCCACAATATTTATCCAATCTTTCTCAAACTTGCTCAGATGGTATATTGCCATAAGAGCTCGGATGAGTTCGATTATGGTTGAAATCGGACAAATAGGTCATGAGTTATCTACCTTTGAACTGCTGAAAATGCCATATTTAACAGTGTTTAGTAACTGTTTACACTCTAGAGGCGACAGTATTTATCCAATCTTTCTAAAACTTGTCCAGATTGTATATGACCATAAGAGTTCGGAAGAGTTTGATTTTGGTTGAAATCGGAGGAATAGATCAAAAGTTATCTACCTTTGAATTGCTGAAAATGCCACATTTAACGGTGTTTACACTCTAGTTAAATGGGTCAGCTGAAATTCTTGTGTGTTATTATTCAGCTTACAAGACTGGCAGACACAGGAGAGGAGTACCTTGTCATTACTGCTAGTACAGACGAGAAGACATGTGGTCATATAGGCTCCGTCAAGGGAGAGACTTTCCTACAGAACTCAGGACTACAAAGTGTGAAGCAGGACTTCCTGAATTTTTGCTCAGGTATGTTAAATATAATTATGCTTGAATTCAGACATTGATTTGTAGCTGTCCTTTTTAATCCTATTCCCCATAGCCTGTTTTAGGTTTTGTAGACAGGTGGTTGCTTAAAGCAGGCTAGAAATAAAGCAGAAAACTCCTTTAGGAGCTCTCTGCTTTACTTTAAGCCTGCTTTAAGCATCCACATGTCAGACTACTTGGAAACCTTTGAGCGGTTCTTTACTAAATAGCAGGTGTTTTCATTATGTATCACCCTGATGAAGACCTTTGTAAGGTCGAAACATAGGTGAGTAAAATCAGTCAACAAAAGACTGCCAGGCTTGTCACTGTTAGACATTTTTGGACCTATTTATAATACAAACAGCAGGAAGTATCAGCATGAGGAATA
Source organism: Gari tellinella (assembly GCA_922989275.2). Lineage (NCBI taxonomy): Eukaryota > Metazoa > Mollusca > Bivalvia > Cardiida > Psammobiidae > Gari > Gari tellinella. The sequence goes on along the minus strand of OV277865.1, from coordinate 12,855,576 downwards.
AGAGAAGGTATCAAAGGTGTTTTATGGGGTAAGAGGGTAGGCATTTCTTGGATACATGTAGTAAGTTTTTACTACTTCAAAATCTGCAATCAGGAGGACTATTATAAAATTTGTGTGTAACAGCCTCCCAAAAGAAGTTAAATTTGCAGGTCTTATAAGATGACAGCTCAATGAAGGGCAGATTGACTGCAGTAATCACATACAGAAGTTTTCTGCATCAGTTGTGTCTGTCTGTGTCAATAAGCTGTAAGTTGTCTGTAGAGATCACAAATCAGATGGGGAGCCTAGGTACACATTATTGGGGTGTAGCCCTTTCCTCCACATGCCTTCTTCTGATTAATCATCAAAGGTGAATATTCATTGATATTGACAGGTTGCAACTTGAAAGAGCTTCCTGCTTTACTTTCATCTAGCTTTATATGCAGTAAAATATATGAACCCATTTTCCCATAAATATGCATTTAAACACCTAATTTATTCCTCAAATGCAGAAAATTGTTCCACTGTATACATTCATGAATATGTACCATAGAAATATTTTCTTTATTCTAGCAGATGGCAAGTTAAATACAGGCTGAAAGTAATGGGTTAAGGTGTGTTCTGCTTTAATTAATTTTAACCTGCTTTAAGCTACAATCCTCTAAGATATGGAAACTATTTTTTATGGTATAATTATGTTCATGACTGTAAAAATTAAAGTTACATTATATAGTTGAGGAATATACAAAAGTCGTAAAAAGGCATGTTTATGGGGTAATGGGCAACATGCAGTGGGATATAGGCGATTTGCACTTTTGGCTATTGGATGGTAGGGTTATCTAAAACTAGTTCTCTTTATTAGTAGACCAGCCTATAGAGGTGAAAGAAGAGCCACAAGATGATAGCTACACTAGTTCATCCCCTGTCGTACAAGCTCCAAAACAACATCGACGTAAGTCTATACCACGCTGCAGATCTCAGCAAACTTCACTAGACAGCAGTCATGATGACTCAGGCAAAGTTGGGAATACCCCCTCCCCCTCTCCTGTTGGCCGACCTAAAGCAAATAAAAATCACAATATGGGTTCAGAATTTAGAGACCGAAGTAATGATGAAATCTTGTCAACCAAAATGAAAACAGAGCCCATGGATAGTGATAGTAGTCCTGTTGTGATAAAAAGTGCAAGGTATCAAGATAATGAGTTAAATAAGCAGCATGTTCCTAACAGTGCCTACAGTTGGTGTGAGGAGAAACTTGTTATTGACACTGATGTTGACTCTACAGTGAAAACTAAGGATGTAGCAGCACCTGGTAGCATTCACAGACAAATTAAAGCAAAGCAATCGCAAAACCCACAAATAAATGGTTCAAGTTTAATAAAGGAAGATAGTATAGCAGGGCTTCCGATTAAAATTGTACAAAGTTCTTCACTAGCACCACATAAAATGCTTGTACAGATAGAGAGCCCAAGGTATAAAGAAACTCCAATTGATTACGCAAGCCCAAAACAAGGTATAGAAAGTGTTTCTAGTAACTGGGCAAGTAAGAAAACAGAACAAGGAGACCCTGGGATAAAGGTGACAGACATGAAGAGTGCATTTATTGAGATTGGAAGTATGGCCAAATGTCTGCTTTGTAACAAGATTCTATCGAATAAAAATAACCGAACCTTCCACTGGAGATCTCACGTCGGAGATAAAAGATATGCATGTGACATATGTGATAAGAAGTTCACCCACCCATCAAACATGCGATCACACCGGAAAATACATACGGGAGAAAAGCCATTCTCATGTGATCTGTGTGGACGCAGGTTTCGGCGTAGGGACTACTTGTATCAGCATATGGAAAAGTTTCACTGTCTGACCAAACCAGCTGATGCCATGATGTCAGAAGAGGCAGGAAATGACACTAGCAAGGAGGGCAAATGATCTGTTAACCCTTTCCTCCCAAAAACCTCAAATGGACAATTCTAATTTTCAATTTAGTCTAGTCCATTATTGACTTTTTAGGATTGATTTTTTCAATATATACTATGCCAAACTTCCAACGCAACACCCCGGATATTCCCATTACTTCCAATGTTAAACATGTCTTAAGTTAGTCTGGTCAATTCTGTAATGTGTGCATATCCTGAATAGATTTCTTCTGCAATTCATAGAGTGATCAATGGACAATTCTCTTGGTAAACAAAAACAAAATGAATTGTCATTTGGTCCAAAAAATATGGAATTTTGTGATAAAAAGTTTTCAGAAATCTCATTCCAATGCCTTTTAAATGGGGAATGTTAACCAGATATTAGCGATACGTTTGGATAGATGGTTATTATTTGTCAGAAGTGTCAATGAAAATTCGTTGCCAATATTAACAACTGTGAGGAAAGTACATCAATTTAAAAACACAAATAAAAACATTTAATAATTTTGTGTCAACTTTTCCATCGATTCAAAACACCCGCTCTGATATGAAAATGGAAGAGAACTCGGAGGTGTTGCGTTGGCAGTTTGGCATAGTATATGTCAACATGACGAACAGTATAGACACTGATCAGAGGGCTCCTTAAGGAGCCCCCAGATCAGGGTCTGCACTGTTTGCATAGGACAAGTGTACTCCTCAAATGTACACTGTTTGCAAATGACGCATATAGGCGTTACTAGGGTTCAAAGAATTAACACATTCACTGGAGTGGCAAGTATACTCATCATTGACAAACTGTCTATCTGTGAAGAGTACACTTATCCGAGGCAAACAGTGTAGACCCTGATCAGAGGGCTCCTTCAGGAGGCCTCTGATCAGGGTCTGCACAGTTTGTCAGTTTGCAATACATGTATATTGTTATATCAACCCTAAATTGTCGAAAAAGGAGTAGACATAATTGGAAATTTGTGTAGTCTATTTGAAGTTTTAGGGGTGAATGGATCAATTGAAGTTTACATAAATTTACAAAGTATTATTGTTTCATTTGTAAAGAAATTCATTATGTCTCAAACTTGTGTAAACTCACCACTCACCAGTGATGTGTATATTCTTCATGAAAGTACCGACATTGATGGGATGGAAACTTCACTATATTTTGGTACAGTTATGGTTTGTGTAGCACATTAAATTTTGTCAAGTATTAAAATCTTTGGGTGAAAAAATTATTCGTGAATCTAATGAAGTTAATCACCTTACAATGTGAGTTTCCTCATGTTACTGTTACACATTCAATCCTAGCGAACAGTATACTCATCATTTACAAACAGTGTACTAGTGAAGAATGCATTTGTCCTATGCAAACAGTGAAGCTCCAGATCTGAGGGCTCACTGTTTGTTATTTTGAAATATATTATTGAAATCAACCTTTAAACGCCTGAAATGGACTAAACTTTATTGGAAACTAGAATTTTCTATTAAAGGTTTCAGGGTTAACTATAGCTCCATATGCAAACAGCTTGGATCCGGATGAGACGCCGAGTAACTCGGCGTCTCATCCGGATCCAAGCTGTTTGACACTGGGACAACATTTTCAGCAATTTTGAGTAACTTTGAAGCACTTTGAAACTTGAAGCAGACGAGAAATATAGCAGACGACAATTTATTCGGCGGGCTCAGGGTTAATGAGTTTAACTGTTTACTTTGGCACTAGAAGTGGCATTTGTTTTACACAATCTTTGTTTTATACTGTATCTCCCTGGAGGAGAATATTAATTTTCTAAAATGCTACGTTTTTTATACGCCTGTCAATGTTGGGTCATATAACCTATATTTTTCCTTGTTAATTTTCTCTCACCTTTGCTTGTATATTTAAGACAATATCAATTCATGAAACCCTGCAATTTTAAATGGATGAATCCAGTTTCCAATTTTTACAATACATATTTAGCTTGCCTGTTCAAAGTACAAGACAAGCTTTATAAATGCTATACTTCCAGCTTAGTCATTGACATCCTTGTTCATGTTAGCGTTGCCACAAAGACGTAAACAATTATAAGAAAATGCTCTTAACTTCTATTTCCCTTGAGATATTACTTTCTCACATAACTACCCTTGTATTCTATAGCCAACAACGATCACGGATATCCTTATTTCCAACATATGTGAAATCAATTTGATGACATTACTATATCGTCACTATTTATATTGCTTTGAAAAATAGCTTAAAATCGTTGGTTATGTAAGAAAAAGAATCTGTCACTCGTCGATGTTTAAGACAAGTTGATCTCAAACTCGTCTAGAATAGAAAAATTATTGAGCTCGCCAAGGCTCGCTTAATAACATTTCAATTCTAAACTCGTTTGAGATCAGCTTGTCTTAAAACATCAACTCATGGCAGATCCTATATTTCATATATGGTAAGCTTGTGTATGTGGACAAGACCTTTCCATGCACGTAAAAAGTTTGATCCCAGTGACCTTGAACTTATTCCTTGCATTTAGGTTTCGAAATCTGCGTTTAGGTTTTAAAAAAAACCTTAAAATTCCTGTCTCTTGGGATTTGACTTTTTTATTTGGTATGTATATGTATATAGACAAGACCATTCCACTCATGCAAAATGTTTGAGAGACTCTGCTTTTAAGTTTGGAAATGTGCCACTGGCGAGCTTTCGTATATCTCTGATAACTCTTGTTATCATTAAAGCCTTTGGGGTTTATTTTTTAATGTATTGCAAAATAACAAAACATCTGGGTCTGCACTGTTAAGTGATTATCTAGGACAATTAAAGTGCCTTGAGAGGTATATTGTTTGTAAAGAAGAAGTATAATAATGAGTAATCACATCATTGGATTAGTTTGAGATACATGTATCTGGATTTTAGTACATGTACACTTGAGAAGACACTTTTCTTTCCTGTTGAAACAAAATGCACATGCAATGTAATAAAATTGACAAAATATTGACTTTCTGGAAATGTTAAGTACAGTCGAACTTCGATATCTCGAACTCGCTTAACTCGAACTATCTGATAGTTCGACACATGAACTGCATTATTTCATGCTCGTTTAAGTCGACCATACCCATATTTCAAAGTTAAAACCTGGCTAAGCCACATTTTAACTTTGAAATACAGGTATGTTCGATTTAACCGAGTTTGAGATATCGAAGTTCAACTGTACTCACTTTAGTCTGAGTGGCAAACAGTTTGGAGCCAGATCAGAAGCTGGGTTACACCGTGTTTGATCTGGCTTCAAACACATTGGAAATAGTTATTTCAGTATAAACACGTTTATTGGGAAAGAATAAGGTTTTCCACACTGTACATGTATATGAAACACTCTTCTTTTTTTTAGCTTGCTTTCAATGTATTTACACTTGTTTGATTATTTGTAGCTGGTCTAGGGAGCTCTTGTTTACTGTTGACTTATTTGTTACAATAGTATTATGATACATGTAATTAGCACTTTAGAAACTTGTTTTATAAAAAGGGACTATGTTACTTCTATGTTCCCAATAAGGCCAGAATTGAATTTAAGCTGTTAACTGTGATGTTCAACTGTTCAGTTGGTCAAGCTCCAGCTTATTTAACTGATCAGTTGACAGAGCAGGTAATAAGGCGTAGTTTAAGATCTTCAGATTCTGTAACAGGTTGCTACAATGTTCCATTTAATAGACGTAAAACCTTTGCCGACAGAGCTTTTAAAACTGTTGGACCAAAATTATGGGACAATCTACCATCACGTGTAAGAAATTCTGAATCAGTGAGTGTTTTCAAGAGAAATCTTAAAACACTATTTTTCAGAAAGTTTGACTCGTGGTTTAAGTAAATGTGTGAACAAGAATATTTGTCAGTATTGTTTATATATATAGATAGTACTGCTATGTGTACTTTGGTTGTATTGATTGTTCATTTTTATTTTATCATTCATTGTTCAACGCCATTGAATATACTATGTGTTAAAATAGGCGTTTAATCAATTTTTTAAGTTTAAGTTTACTATCAACTGATTGCACCAAAAGGTTTTTGTTAATTTATAAACAGATACTTAACCCATTACCTCATAGCCTGTTTCCTGTTTTTGAGGACAGGTTACATACTTAGTTACATAGTTCAGGGCTCCAGATAAGAGGTAGTTGTTTCAACAAATCCAACATTTTCTCACTCTTTTAAGCACCAATTCCTATGGTGTTACTACTCATTAGAATCGTCTCAAAGAGACTATTCTAATGAGTAGTGACACCATAGGGTTTAATTCAGAAATAAAGATTTTAGTTTTTGAAAAACTACCCTTATCTGGTGCTCTGATAGTTGATTCTGGTAGAAGGTCAGTCCTGTAACACCAGCTCTGGTTCTTCATTATGATCTTCTTGGTTTATACTGAGACCCTTAATCACTGTTGCCCTATAGTCATATTTAATGTCTTGATCACTCCAAAATTTGTCAAGCCTACTTTCAAACGATCTTACTGTTTGCGCTTTCACTACTGTTGGAGGTAAACTGTTCCAGATATCCACACATCTATAGCTGAATGAAAGTTTTCTGATATATAGTCGTGCTCTTTTTTTAAAGAGCATAATATTATAGTCATGACCTCTGGTGTTACCTCTTGTTACCACTTAAAGCAGGTTGAAAGTAAAGCAAAATGTGTCGAAAGGCACATTCTGCTTATTTTCAGCTTGCTTTAAGCTACCATCTGCTTGGATTCAGAAGAGATTTCTTATGGTGCATATTCATGACTGCATAAAGTGGAAATACTTTTTTCAGTGGAGGAATAAATTAGAGGTGTAAAAAGGCATATTTATGGGGTAATGGGTAAAACTCTTTCCCTCATAGCTAGTTTTCAGCTTTTGAGGCAGATGGCTGCTTAACACAGTTCAAAGGGAGATTTCTGTTTAACTTTCAGCCTGCTCTAAGCAGTCACCTGTCCTGTCCATATGTATGAAATGGGTTTCCTCTGAAATTTTTAAAGATGAGTCGAAGCATTAAAATGCATTTTTGAGGGGAAAAACTTATAATGAGAGCAATGATGCAAAGGAACAAAGAAAAAATCCTGTGTCTGCCATAGATGTTAAGTTGTATTTTTAAATGCATTTTTTTTGGTGGTTATTATACATGAAATAGAAGACATATTTTTGTAGTGTTGTCCTTGAGTATTGTAATCTGTCAGAACAACATGCTTTTTCTTGTAATTATTACTAATACTAGTAAAATGCTCCATTAAGGAAAACACTCTTAGTGGAGACAACGTCTAGGTCGTCTAGATTTAGTTACAACATTAAGTTTTGGCTTTTACAATATTGCTCTTTTTAGTACTGACCTCTTGCTTTCACTTCACTTTTAGGTCATTACCCCATAGTCTGTTTCTAGTTTTGAAAACAGGTGACCACTTAAAGCAGGTTGAAAGTAAAGCAGAATGTGCCTAAGGCACATTCTGCTTTACTTTCAGCCTGCTTTAAGCTATTATCTGCTAGAATATAGAAAATATTTCTTATGATTTTTATTTGTGAAAGTATAAATTGGAACCTTTTTTCTTCAGTAAAGGATGTAATTAAAGGCGTAAAAAGACGTATTTATGGGGTAATGGGTTAAGTTATTATCTGCTGAAGTATAGAAACTATTTCTTATGATTCTTATTTGTAGCAGTATAAACTATTAAGTGAAACTATTTCTTCAAAAGAGGAATGAATTAAAGGCATAAAAAGGCGTATCTCTTGGGTAATGGGTTAAAGCACTGTACACATTGTGACTTGATACAAATTGACATTTAGTAGTATGATTTATGAGTGTTGAAGAAACAGATATGGACAAATTGTACATGTACATGTCACCTTTTTGTATTTACATTATCATGCAATCTTTTGTAATATTGTTGAAACAGACAATCATTGTCAGATCTATTTGTGTTGTATATCTATCCTTTGCAAAATGTACAGGTCCGGATCAGAGGGCTTCTAAATATTTAGGGGACAGACCTCTCAAGGTTTAATGTAGACTGACCATTCATCAGAAAATGGAAGAGTATTTTAGAATTCAATATTGTGAGGGTATAGGGTCCCATTTCTCATGAAGAAACTCAAATATCGTAAAGTTCGAAATTTTAAGTTTTAAGAGCTTTATGCATTTATAAAGTCAAACCTGTGTTAAGTAACCATCCGATACAATGCAATATTATAAGCAGTCTCTTATGCAGTCTGTTACAAGATAATAATGATGCAGAAGGCTCCTGCAAGAGCTTTCTGCATAATAGTTTTGGTCATGCATTTAGTAGTCATCTGGCTTTGGTCACTTGCAACTTTCTTCAATAAAAAGCCCCTTAACCCTTCCCCCATAACTTGTTTTCAGTATTAAAGAAAGATAATGGCTCAAAGGGGATTGGATGTAAGGCAGGAAGATAGCTAATGGCTTAAAACAGGTTGGATGTAAAGCAGAATACTCCTTTAGGAGTATTCGGCTTTACATTCAGCCTGCTTTAAGCTATCATCTGCTCAGCTAGGACATAGGGAATATTTTATATTGTGCATTTTCACGATTTGTATAAAGTGGACATATTTTCTTTTAAAAGTGGAGGAATAAGTTAAAGGCTTTAAAAAGCACATTTATGGGATAATTGGTTAATACAGGTTTGACTACTTTAGTCGTGCATTAATCTCATTAAGTCTCTTGTCCTGTAGTACTTATTATTTTACCTATCATTAGGACTAAGCAAACATCAGAGTTTACCAATCCTCTGCATCAAATGGTCGCCACACACTAGTTTCCATATATAACAGGACTACCATAAGTTGCTCATAAAAATCCTAAGATTTCCAAATTTCCAATGTTCAAAGAACGCTTTAACCCTTTACCTGATATTTCTAGAAATGAAAATAGGTTACTACTTAAAGCAGGTTGAAAGTAAAGCAGAATGCGCTTAAGGCGCATTCTGCTTTACTTTCAGCCTGCTTTAAGCTATCCTGTGCTAGAATATATTGAAAATGTTCCCTATAATATATTCATGACTGATTAAATTGGAACTATTTTCTTCAGCGGAGGAATAAATCAGATTCGCTAAAAGTCGCTTCTATGGGGAAAAGGGTTAAGGAATTTGTACAATAAAAATGTGCTATATGCTATTTTTGTGCATTCCTGTGCCTTTGTGTTCAAAACAATATATCCCACCATTACAGCCATGATCTTTATAAAAATGTACATGTAACATAGGATAACAGAATACACATTATTTTAATAAAATCTGAAGATTTTGGAAAAATTCCATAGGTCCAGAGAAATTAATAAAAATCCATTGATTTCTGAAAAAATGGCAGTCCTGGTATGAACAATGTACACTTGTAAGGAATAGTTTCTTTGTACATGTGGTAGTATTTGTATGTGCATATTGATTTCTCGTGCACAATTGTATATGTATGAAATTTCTGGATTGTATAACGTCGAGCACGTTTGAAAAGTGAAAATGCAGAATGCCAACTTTTCAGGAGACACAAAAAACTGTTTTTCATGTCACTTGTTACATTGCATATACAACCTTTTTAACTGGTTAAATATTGAATACTGGTAACAGCTAAATTGCAGTTATTGGAAAATATAATTATGTATCAACTTTTCAGCATTTTTCATTGCAAGGAGTTTATTGATGTAAATCCACTTGATAGAGCTGCTTGGAGATCAAGTATCAGACAAACTGGCCGCCTGCTGTCTACCCCAGATGCTGGGACACCCGCAGCAGATGACAAATGAAATCAGGATTAAGCCAAGTTTTCAGCATTTTTCAAATGGTTGCATATTGCATTAAAATAGTTGAGATAATTGCTACTTACAGTGGAAGAGAAACCCTAAGGCTTGTTATGATGTCGATGACATGACTTTTTCGTAACGTTTCAGCATCACTATCCAGAGATTTTTTCATTGCATATATTTATAACCTTTTTCACCAGTTATATATTGAACCAATCAAAATACGAAATATGCTCATGTGACTATATCTCGGTTTTTCTTGTTTATCAATATCAACATTTTTGCATTAGAAGTAGGAAAATATATGTAAATGTACAATGAATTCCAAAATAGGAAAAATCCATTTTTAGAAGAACTGCATATAACTATATTATTTTCGAATGTGACCGCCGATATAATGGACATGATGTTGATGCTGGACAGGCAATTGTTGTATATACATGTAAATACCTCTTACATTGTGATATAAAGATATGCAGTGGGGTAGATGTATTTCTTTCCCTTATAGAAGCGACTTTTAGCACATGCATTTTATTCATCCGCTGAAGAAAATAGTTCCAATATATACCGTAATGAATATGTGTTATATTTAACACTTTCCTTATTCTAGTAGGTAATAGCTTAAATCAGGCTGAAAGTAAAGCAGAATGCGCCATATGGCGCATTCTGCTTTACTTTCAACCTGTTTTAAATAGTCACCTATTTTCAAAACTAGAAACAGTCTATCAGGTAATGGGTTAAAAGCTAAAGAAGCCCACACGCATTTTAATCAGAGTTAGTCAGTTTGGAGCCTGCCATGGAACTGGGTTACCCAAAGTCTGATCTGGCTCCAACCTGTTTGCAATGGAAATAATTATTTTCAGCATTTATATAAACATTTGGGAAATAATAACGTCCTCTCCTATATACTAGTGTTAAGAATAGGTAAAGAAAGGTCTGGCTACATTAAGGATCTATTTGGGGGCCCACTGTGAAATTGTGCAGAGCATGTAGTTTTAACTTTGTTCGTATGTGCATCCCATTAGTTTAGTTTTTGTGTTTTGGTCAATAATGGACACTAAAACTAGGATCTTGCATCACCATGGTTAGATGTTTAACCCATTACCCCATTGCCTGTTACTAATCTTGAACACTTGTGACCACTTAAAGTAAGTTGCAAGTAAAGCATTCTGCTTTACTTTCAGCCTGCTTTAAGCTAAGGATATAGAAAACTTTTCTTATGATACCTATTCTTGACTGTATAAATTGTAACTATTTACTTCAGTGGAGGAATAAATAAAAGGCATAAAAAGGTGTATTTATGGGGTAATGGGTTAAATTAGTTTTTTTTGTTTTTTTTAATTTTGCATTTATAGTCAAACATGCCTTGTTGCATTCATGTTTTACACATTTCTAGTTTTATGAAAGCCTCCGTGGCCTAGTGGTATAGTACTGTGACTTACATCACTAAGCTCCTCACTGCTGTGAGTTCGAATCCCAGTCTGGTCATTCGGATAATTCATGTGGGGAAGCCTTCAAGCTGGCTTGCGGAAGGTCGGTGGTTCTACGCAGTTGCCGATTTATGCCCAAAACAGTGCATAAAGGGCTTATGGGGTCTTCCTCCACCTAAATTAGCTAGACGTCGCATTATGACTGAAATACTGTTAAAAGCGATGTAAAATCATAACAAATCAAATCTAGTTTTATGACAGTCTCTTGAGGGGACACAATATTGGAATCACCTGAGCTTTCTGCTTTACTTTTAAACTTGTCTTCTTTGTCTTCGTCGAAGAATGGCTGCTAAACAAAGCTTTGAGTGTACAGTAAAACAAAACACTCAAAAAAAGATTAATTTGGAGTCTCATATAAAGAAGGCATCTTAACTCTTTCAACACGATGGACCTGTGTAAAATATGCTTTTTACATTCTCAGACAGTGTAGACCAAGATCAGGGGGCTCGTATAGGAGCCCTATGATCAGGGTCTACACCCATTGCTAATTCAGAGCAGTATTTATTAAACTACCCAGAATTCCAAGTAGACTGGTTTGTGTTTTAGTAACTTAAATGATCCACAAAGGAACCATTAGCCCACAAGAGTTTCTTAGTGTTGAGAAAGATTTAATGCAGTAGGACAAAAGAAATATAGAAAGCTCCTATAATATTGGAACTTTCTGCTTTACTTTAACCCTTTGAACCCTAGTCCCGCATATAGGCGTCCTTTTCAAACAGTGTACATGTCGATAGAACACTTGTCCTGTGCAAACAGTGAAGACCCAGATCAGAGGGCTCCAAAGGAGCCCTCTGATCAGGGTCTTCACTGTTTGTCATAATGCCAAACATTGACAAAAACAACCCTTAAAAGTCAGAAATGGACTAGACTAAAATGGAAACTGGAATTGTCCATTTTAAAGTTTCAGGGAGGAAAGAATTAACCTACATTAACCCATTGCATCCTAGCAATGAGTATACTCAACCTTTATAAAAAGTGCACCTGTGAATAGTACTCTTGTCCTATGCAAACATTGTTGACCCAGATCAGCTGATAAAGGAGCCCTCTGGTCATAGTCTACACTGTTTGTCATTTTGCAATTTATTGCAAAACGAACCAATTCAAAATAGTCAAAAATGAATTGAGACTAAATTGGAAACTGGAAATGTCCATTTGAAACTTCAGATGGGATTGTTAACTCATTCACCCCTGAAACTTTTAATGGATAATTCCAATTTCAATATACTTCTAGTCCATCTTTGACAATTTAGGGTTGATTTTAACAATATATTTCAAAATGACAAACAGTATAGACCCTTAATTTAAGGAGCCCCCTGATCAGGGTCTACACTGTTTGCATAGGACAAGGGTAAACCTTACAGATACACTATTTGTAAATGACGAGTATACTTGTCGCTAGGGTTGAATGTGTTAAGCAATTGTCTTCACTGTTCTCCATACTTCTATCAAGAAAAGCTGACCTGTAGTACAGTAGAACCTCTCTATTACGACCACTAAAAAGAAGGTTAATTGTCAGTATAAAAGACAGGTGACAGCTAAAAGCAATGTGAAAGTGAAACAGAAAGCTCCTGTAGGAGCTTTCTGATTCACTTTCACAAGGCTTTAAGCATTCATCTGTCTTAAAAAACTAATATTTGACAAAATTTAGTGGTCGTAATTGAGAGGTTCTACTGTATCTATATGCACAGTATCTGGAATAAGTCCAGTTGTCCCAAACTATCTTGAGTGATAGGCATCTAAATTCGTCCTCACTTGTTACAAATTTATATAAAGCCTTTGTTGAATGATATAAATATTTCTACAATGTTTATTGGAGTTTTATCCCAGTTGATATCAATAATGGCTTGCTAGATTGTCTGAGACAGTCTATTTGTTATATCCTTTCAACAGCTTATAGTTTGACAGGTGTTATATGAGACTTGTTTGTACGCTTGTTTGTACTAATCTGGGACTTGTTTGTACAAAGAAATAAACATTAGATCATGAAAACTTGGATTTTATTATATTTTCTTGAATTGGGTTATATTTTCTTAAATTGAACCCATGGGTTGTACAGGAACACAAGACAGTAATGGTTGACCATTAACCCTTTACCCTGTAGCCCGTCTTTAATTTCGAAGCATGTATATATGATCTCCATAGACAGGTGACAATTAAATCATTTACCCAAGAGATCTGCTAGTAGGATATAGTAAATATTTCCTATGATGCATACTCATGACTGTATATTATTATAAAGTGGAACTTTTTTCTTTGAAGTGAAGGAATAAATTAAAGGTGTAAAAAGACATATATGTGGAGTAATTTGGGTTAAATGGTCATTCAAACTTTTTAACTTTGAAAAATTGATACATGTATTCGACTAAAGTAAGTTAGATATAATTAATTTAACAGTAGAAATACAGGATAATTCGAGTCTGAGATATATATTTTATAGTTGACCGTATGTGTTGTGTATAGAGGAAAATCTTTTTTTCAAAATACTTTAGAGGGCTTTAGGTAATTTGCAATGAAGACTATGGAGAAACATGTTAACCCACTCAGTGATACACATTTTAACACCTTATTTCCCTCATAACGAAGAAAAGAGTTCCAATTCATAGTGTCATTTTATATCTTCTAGCAGAATGATGACAGCTTGAAGCAGGCTGAAAGTAAAGTAGAATGTGCCTTAAGGCATATTCTGCTTTACTTCCAACCTGCTATAAGTGGCTACATAATCTTCAAAACTAGGAACAGGCTATGGGGTAAAGGATTAAGGAACTATATTTATGTAATCCAGCAAAGGGTGGGCATTGGTACCAATAGACTCAGGGGTTGCACAAGATTTGGGGGTCACTGTCTACTGCTGTTCATTACAAATTGTGCCTATTTAACCCTAATAAAGTTCAAAAATAAATTAAACCAGATTCATGTGTTATACATTTTATTGTAACACTGCTTGGAAAGCTTAAATATCTCTTACACTGGATAAGATGATTCACCCAATTACTCCATACATGTACAGTTTTAAGCCTTTAATTTATTCCTCCACTGAAGAAAATAGTTTCCTTGATACAGTCATAATATGCACCAAAAGAAATATTTTTTGTGAGTGTGTCCTAGCAGATGATAGCTTAAAGCAGACTGAAAGTAAAGCAGAATGTTTTATCTGCTTTATTTTCAACCTGCTTTAAATGGTCACCGACTCCAAAACTAGAAACATGTTATGGGGTAATAGATTAAATGAAACTAAAAACAAACGTAATATAACAAAACAAAGAAAACTAAATACAAAGGCAATGTAACAAATAACAAGACTGCTCGTTCAATAACTCCAAATTAGGTCACGGTCAAGGTCAAACTGAGCTTGGGTATTACTGGTGGGTTAGTAATGGTCCAAGGCAATAACTGTATAAGTATAGAAGCATTGCAGTAAGCGGTGTTGATGCTAGACGAAACGGTAAAATCTAGTTAACCAAGAATTAGCCCATTCAAAATATTCTAAGTCCAAATTAGGTCAAGGTCAAAATCAATGTTGGGTGATATTGGTGGAAAGGGAATGGTCCAAGGCAACAACTGTATAAGTATCTAAGCATTTGAATAAGCGGTGTTGATGCTAGACCAAACGGTAAAATCTACTTAACCTGGTTACAGACGGATGGACGTGCCACCGAAGTGGGTTAGAGGGCCTTTTCTTTTGTTATTTTCTTTTGTTCGAATAACGGGCCACAGCCCCTTAGTGTATTGTTACGGAATGAACTCTATTGTCTTCTTTTGTTATGTTTACCGTTATCTGGCCCTCTAACCCACTTTAGTGGCGCGGAAGGCCCGCATCTGTCGATGCCGGGGGCATAAAAAACAAAAGCTTCTTGGAAACTCTGACGATTTACTTTTATCTGAGTGGCAACAGTTTGGAGCCTGATCAAATGTCTGTAACCCAGCCTCTGGTCTGGCTCCAAACTGTTTGCAATGAAAACATTTTTTTCAGCACAACCCCATTAAAAGAATAATACACCCCACCCACACTGAAAGTACAAAATCTAATGTATGACTATCACAATAATAACAAGCACTATGATGTTTAAAACAACTGGGAGACATTGTGTCTATCATAATTATTTCCATGACATCCATTCCCAAAACCATGCAATAATTTTACTCCCGAAAACCTCTCTATTACAACAACTTTGAGTTTAAATATTCTGTGTCTTTGGCAGGTGGCTGCTTAAAGCAAGATGAAAGTAAAGCAGAAAGCTTTTTTAGAAGTTTTCTGCTTTACTTTCATCTTGCTTTTACCCATTACTCAATAGATACATATTTAAATACATCTTATTTATTCCTCCACTGAAGAAATAGTTCCAGTATATACAGTTATGTAAATGTATCATAAGAAATATTTTCTATATTCTAGCTATCTTGTCTATTCACATTCTACTTTACCTTCAACCAACTTTAAGTGGTCACCTATCTCCAAAAGTAGACACAGGTTATGGAGTAAAGGGTTAAGCTCTCACCTGTCACTAAAATCATCAATTGATATTCTTTTTAGTGGTTGTAATAGAGAGGTTTTACTGTATGACACATTATTTGACACTTGGATGCTGTCTTTGTACTGAGACGTCGCGTCACAAGTTGGAGCAATAAAGTGTAACATTTATTTTGACGTCGTTCGACGTTAGATGACCCGATAATGTCGATGATATCAGGACGTTGAACAATTCCCGCTCAAAATTGAAGTTCTTTTCTGATTTGCAAAAATGTGTGATGGTCATCTTCGGATTCTTGTAAAATTGGTATCAAGCAGAAATAGAACGGATGTTGTTGGTACTTTGTTTTTGTTTTGTTTGTTAACGTCTCAGAGTAAGAGGAGCGGATACAGAGAAATACGGGCACGATGCCCTACTCTTATTGTCGAAAGAGTTCTCTGGTTCTTTTAGATGCCAAGTGTAAAGCACTCAGACATCGGACCTCGGTTTATAAAGTCTCATCCGAAGGTCTTGGTCCAGCAGGAGATCGAACTCACAACCCTGGTACTAATGCAACATGCAGTTTGATTATTTTGTACTTGAATGGTGGATCTAAAGGCATAGTCCTTGGCCGAAAGCTTCGGTTTGAAAGATGGTTTGGTCATACTGAATGCTGCATTATTTAAATAAATGTCGTTTTTCTCTGCTATTTATGCGCGGATCCCGAGGGAGGAGGAGGGGGTTCCGGCGGTCCGTAGTGATTTTTGTACAGTAAATATACCGCCCCCAAATGTTGGACCCCCCCTTCTGAGATTGGTTGGACCCCTCTGAAAATAGCTGATAGCTACGAAAATCGACCCTCTTCCTGAGAGAAATCTAGTTGATAACATGCGCGGATCCAGACTATTTTTAAGGGGGGATTTCTAATGACCTTTTTGTTAGCAACGTTAATCGATGAATTTTGGTTTTCGTACTTAATTACAGGGTTTGTAACAAATTCAGAGGGGCCCAACCGATCTCGGGTTGGGGTGAGGCTATCATTGAAAATGTTAATTTTACTGTACAAAAACACCCTGATCCCCAATCCCCCTCTGGATCCGTGTTTGGGTATTGAAATTCGATTATTACTATTCTGCTTATCAGAGGACACTTTTGTGAAATAAAGGAATCAAAGCGTATAAGTCGATCCAGGTATAAAACATTTTTGAAGCGTAGGGAAGGGGAATAACAAAAGCGATAGTTTTACACAACCTTTCTTATTTATCGATTGAAACGTTGACGTTATATACTTAACGTCAGATTCTTAGACTGGGACATCGCATGTAGACAAAGAAAAAAGTCAATATTTTTCGCAAAACATAAGCGATTCTATTGAAGTAAACATTTTTTTAAAACGTAAGAAAAAAAGTATTTTTACCTTTTTACTGAAAAAAACTTGGTTAAGAAATTAATTTATAAGAAAAAACCTGGAACTAAGACAAAAAGTTGGTTTTCTGATTTTCAGCGAGTTTGGGACAATGCATGTAGACAAAGAAAATCCTCAATAACTTTTGCAACTTTTGGAATAAATTTAAATCGAATATATTTTTAAAAATAAGACAAAAAAACCTTTTTCACAAATTTTCAATGTCGTTTACATAAATTTAAATAAATAAGAATGAATTGAAAACAGTACTTAAGTTTTTTACGTCCATATTTTTTGTCAGTGTTACACTTTTTTATCCGATTTGCAACTTCGATTTCATACAGATTTATCGACTGAAATTCAGTAAATGTTCATGACCTCACAGCATTAATACAGACAATATTTTGGCGGAAAATTTGGTGGGAATCAGACATCTCGTTTGGCAGATTTGACGGTTTTACTAAAAGCGCATCTTCAATCATGTTACATGCAATTTTTTCGGCGAAAATAATGTTTACATCTATCAAAAGCCAAATTAAAGTCTCCAGATATTATTCAAATTGGCACGACCAGGTAGGGTATTGTCCCTGCTTTAAGAAAATATATAGTTTGTGCTACAAGTTTCTTCAAATAATACAATCCGTGATGGTTTCAGCCCATAGCTAGCGTGAATCTGAAAGTTGCTCAACGTTAAGACGTCGTGTCTGAGTGTTATGTAATATTTAACTAATCAGCCCACCAGTATCACAGAAATGCATTTCAAAAGAATTTACAGTAGAACTTTGATATCTCGAACTCTGTTAAGTCGACATACCCGTAGGTCAAAATTTAAAAGGCGGCTAAGCATATACGGGTAAGTTCACCTAAACCGAGCTTGAAATAAAGTAAATTCATGTTTCGAAATATCGAATAATTCAAGTTAAGCGAGTTCGAAATATCGAAGTTTGACTGTATATATTGTACAACCAACTCCTCATACACTGACATTTATTTCACCGGATTCAATAATTAACTTGTAATCACAAATTGGAGCACCAATACGAACAGATTTTCCAGAGAAGATGATCCTGTTAAACTTATACAGTAAAACCTCTCTATAACAGCCACAAAAACGAGAGCTAATTGATTGTATAAATGACAGTTGACAGCTTAAAGCAAGGTGACTGTAAAACAGTAAGCTCCTAAAGGAGCTTTCTGTTTTACTGTCACCATGCTTTAAGCAGTCACCTGTCGACAACATCTAATGAATTATCACACTTCAGTGGTTGTTATAGAGAGGTTTTACTGTAGCATTTATATATTCAAACATCACAGTGTAGAGGTAAAACATTCATGGGCCAGCCACAGAATTTAGTACATGTCAACAGACACAAATGAACAAATTATACATGATAAAATTGGCTACTAAATACAGGACAACTGTAATGCAGAAAACTCCTATAGAAGCTAGTCCTGCATACTTTTTGTTCTGAATCAAGCAGTGATCTGTCTTAAGTAGTCACCTGTCTTCAAAACTAGAAACAGGCTATGGCGTAAATGGACCCTGAAACTTCAAATGAACAATTCCAGTTTCAAATTAAGTCTAGTCCATTTTTCACTATTAGAGAATGTTGTTCGCAATTCATTGCAATATGACAATCAGTGTAGACTGAGATCAGAGGACAAGAGTACTCTTCACAGGACAAGGATACTTGCCACTAGAGTTCAATGTACAGTCGAACTTTGATATCTCAAACTCGGTTAAGTCGAACATACATGTACCCGTATTTCAAAGTTAAAACGTGGCTTAGCAACATTTTAACTTTGAAATACGGGTATGTTCGACATAACCTAGCATGAAATAATGAAGTTCATGAGTCGAGATATCGAATAGTTCGAGTTAGCGAGTTTGATGATATCGAAGTTCGACTGTATTAAATTTTGCAAGTTTCTGTGTTAGCTTTGCTTCATTTTTTTCTCGGTGTCATAGATGTATCTTTTGAAGGAGAGCAGTATTTTCAGTGGCTGCTGACTCGATGCTCCACCGTCTCCTGACCCCCCATCATCATCGGCCGCTTTCCCTTTCTTCTTTTTACCTCCCCCATACTGCTTCACAGTTTCAGCTGGCAGTCCTCCTGCAGATGTACAGAGACAATACAATAACACTGATACTACATGTAGTAAATAATCAGTGTCAATAACAGATACAGGGAAGTGAATTATTGATAGTACTACATGAGTTAATGACTTTAACAGGGATAATTTTAGAAATCAGATGTCCTCAGGATGCATATTCTGTAAAACATTGAGTCCTTGAGACAAAAATTGTGTCCTTGAACAATATCCCATATCTTATTTCTAGTTTTGAAGACAGTTGATCACTTAAAGCAGGTTGAAAGTAAAGCAGAATGTGCCTTAAGGCACATTCTGCTTTACTTTCAACCTGCTTTAAGCTACTATTTGCTTATGAGTATTAGGTTAATAAAGGCCAGAAAAGATATGGGTCCATGGGACTCGCAACTTTTTAAATGATGAGTCCCTGACAAATTTAATGAGTAAAGGACTCGGGATGTACAGGTAAAATTATCACTGGACTTTACTAACCATTTCCATTTCCCAATAAGTGCACATTTTTATGCTTCAAACTATTAATTATTGAAACTTATGTCTTAAAGTTTTACCTCATAGCAAGTTTCTGGTTTTGAAAACATGTGACCACTTAAAGCAGGATGAAAGTCTTAAGACACAGTCTACTTTACTTTCAGCCTGTTTTAAGTTGATAGGATAAAGTAAATATCTCTTATGTTGCATATTCACTACTATATAAAATGAAACTTTTCTTCAGTGAAGGAATTAACTAAATGTGTAAAAATGTATGGAGTACAGAGCCAAACAAATCATTACCACAATTTCAATATAAGAGCTGATTAGCACAAATGGTTATGGAGGACACAATTAAAATTCATCAAGTGCAGACCTTGCCGACGCTGACCTAGGTCAGAATTGTCTGCATTGCTTAACTCTTTCCTCCCTGAAACTTTAAATGGACAATACCAGTTTCGATTTTTGTCTAGTCCATTTCTGGCTTTTAAGAGTTGTTTTTGTCAATTTTGGCATTACTGACAAACAGTGAAGACCCTGATCAGAGGGCTCCTTTCGGAGCCCTCTGATCTGGGCCTTCACTGTTTGCACAGGACAAGTGTACTAGTCACATGTACACTGTTTGAAAAGACGCCTATATGTGGGACTAGGGTTCAAAGGGTTAAGCCCATTTCCCAATAGATACACCTGTACTTTATTCCTCCATTGAAGAAATTATTCAAATTTATACAATTATTAATATGCCATTAAGAAACATAAATCATCAAGAAATATATTATCTTTTGTAACAGTTGGTAACTTATAGGAGAATGAAATTAAAGCAGAATGTGCAATTCTGTTTTACTTTCAATCTGCTTTAAGTCGTTACCTGTCTTTAAAAATAGAAACAGTCTATTGGGGAAAAGGTTAAAAGTTTTTCCTTTATATAAAATGGTTAGTATATTACCTGGTATCCTTATTTTCACTTTCCCACTCTGTCCAAAACTTCCCTCAATTATTCCATCCTCTCCTGTAGACAATGTCACTTTTAGCCCAGCAAAAATAGCTATGTTTGTTTCCTTCTTGAACAGGTTTTTGGCAATCACATTATACTCATCCATCACTCTCTCCACCATTCCTTCCTTCGACTTTGACTTAAACACTTTAATCTTGGGGAGAAAAGTCTCTGTATATTTCGAGTCCGTCATTCCAACAATGATTTCCCCACTGAATGCTATTCGACACACATTTGCATGTATATCTGTATCTAGTTTAGAACCAATCACAAGACTGTTATTCTGGCACGTCATAGGCTTTTCAAATTGGACTAATGCAAATTGCTTAGTCGGCATAATTTCTGCTGACTCAGCTGTATCTGATTTTGGTTTTTTGTCTGACAACAGTTCATCCTGGTACACATAGTCTTTGTTAAAGTCAAATATTGTGTTATCAGCACCACTAACAGACAGTTTTTCCAGGCTTTTCTCAGTTTGATCATCTGTATTATTGTCACAACTTCCGAAAAATGTCAGTCTACCCATGACTGTGTCGTGACCGGTGGTGATGTGAAACTTTGCCTTGGATGCCACAGCGCCCTGAAAACAAATAACTTAATTTATTTAACCCTTTACCTCATAGAAGCGCCTTTTAGCGCATTCAGTTAAATCCTCCCCTGAAGAAAATAGTTCCAATTTATACAGTCATGAATATGTATCATTAGGATCTTTTTTATTCTATCAGGTGGTAACTTAAAGCAGGCTGAAAGTAAAGCAGAATGTGCCTTAAGGCACATTCTGCTTTACTTTCAACCTGCTTTAAGTAGCCACCTATTTTCAAATCTAGAAGGAGGCTATTGGGTAAAGGGTTAAAGCATTCAATATAAACCATAAATTTCAGGGTTCTCACAAAACTTGAAGACCAATATTCCTTGACTATTTACTGACCAACTTCTAATGTCCCTGATCTGGTGAAATTTTATTGCAATACACCAAGCGCATTCAGTTTCTCAATACACACTTTATGTTTGTTGCTCACATTTTCACAACCAGCAGCAAGTATTATTATTACCTGACTCTCTATTTAAGTGTTTATTAAGCATTTTTGACTGTTTTTTGGTAAAGAATTCCCAGACTTATGCTAGGTGACTGTTGACCGGTCAACCACTTGCAGATCTAGCATCTTCCTTTTATTAAACAAATTATGACGTTAGATCTATATTCTAAATGACGTCATGTCATCATGAATTTATGACTTAATTGAAACGGTAACGGGTCGTTTCGGCCCTGAGTCGTTTCGGCCCGGGTCATTTCGGCCTGGGTCGTTTCGGCCTGTTTTTAGGGGTGGGTCGTTTCGGCCCATTTGGTGGGTCGTTTCGGCCTCGGCCCATTTGGTGAGTCGTTTCGGCCTATTATTTCAGTAATTTATATTTACATATGAAGCACAACTTCGTTCCAAAATCAACATACTGTTAAAACAGAGAAGACCCTGATCGTGCCCTTATTCACATACTGTAAAAAGTTAAAAACAGAGTAGATCCTGATCGTTCCCTCATCAACATACTGTAAAAACAGTGACATAAAATATGTAAATCTAGATTCTAATTTAATTAATTTTACAGAAATAGTAATAAAATTGAATTAATGTAATGTCTTTTAAAAGCACCCTTATCCTGAACCATCATCGATTTTGCATAAAGGCTCGAACCTGCAACTTAAGCAATATGTGTTCAGATAAATAAGTAGAGAATAGTTTAACTCATTCGACCATGAAATTGTTAATGGACAATTCCAATATCCAATTAAGTATAGGCGATTTGTCTATTTTGTGTTGATTTTAACAATAAATTGCAAAATAACAAACAGTCCAGACCCTGATAAGAGGGTTTCTGAAGGAGCCCCAGCTGCTCTGGCCATGCTCTTCACTGTTTGCATAGAACAAGCGTAATCTTCACAGGTGCACTGTTTGTAAATTACAATTATACTCGTCCATAGGGTTAAATGTGTTAACTAAGGCTGAAAGTAAAGCAAAAAATGCACATTAAGGTGCGCTTCCCCAGGTCTATATTTAAAGACAGAAACAAAGGATGGGGTACTGGATTAAAGAACTAAATACATGTACATGTAGTATGAAGAAAAAAGTAAATTTTGTAGTAATAGAGCACAATGAGAGAACGCACGTACATGTACAATGTATATGAAAATTGCAGAAACTAACTATGTCCTGTTTTGATCGTATTAAATAAACCCAGTATACTTACTATTAATATATTCTAATGAGCGTTTGTGTGGTACAAGATTGACTATATAATGGCACTCGTATGTAGCCTGTACGTAACACGACGACTGTTATAAATCCACAATTTGTCGAAATATTGTTTTTCATCATCAAAATAATGCTAATGTTGGTTGAATTCAAATCAGAAGTCGAAATTATTGGCTTATGGTGTGGAGGTAAACATAATTTATGAGTGATGTTTAATAGGAGTTTAGAAAAGTTTGGTGGACATTTTTGTATATTTGAAATATGTATATAACATTTTATTTCCCCAGTTATTTAACAATACCAACAATAATGCTGAAAAAATATTTCTGATAATCAAAAAAAGCTAAAATAGTATAGAGTAATTTAAGAAAGTGCCATACCGGATAACAAACGCGTTAATCTGTAACAGCGGGATGTTAAAGCAATTAATCACTTGCCACGTGCCACCACTAATCGGCGCGTGTCGGCAAAGTACGCTGTATATGAGGCAGACACAGCATGTTGACACCTTCATTAATTGACTAACAATAAAGATGTATATCGAAAAGGTAGGCATCTGTAGCAGAACAGAACAGAACAGACCAGCATAAGTTTTAACAATAGTTAGTAAATATATTAATGTAGTTACTTGTTATGTCTTAATTGGATGCTGGGATTGAAATTAAGAAGTTTCAGGGGGAAATTGGTTCAGTTAACAGTACGTTAATAGTGACTTGAAAACATGTTCTGTACAAACAGGGTAGACCCAGGTCAGAGGGCTTATAAACATGATATCAAGGTCTGCGGTGTTTGACATTTTATGAAAAACTTTATAGCTAAAAATGCAATAAAATCAACAACTGTGAAGGATTAAAAAAAATTGTCAAAGCACTGCCTATTATAAGATTCTGCTAAAAAGTGTTTTGAAAGGAAATTACAAAACAATATCGATAGCAGTGTCTGGCAGTTTCCACCGAGATCAGTCAAGAACAAGCTGTATGCTCAGGATCCACACTGCAAAATTTAGGATTATCGCCTACGGCGTGTTGAGAAAAACCTAAGTAACAGTAAAATCTCTACATTACATTCACTCAATTCTATCTTATAGAAATAAATCCATTAATTAACCTTCGTAAAAAGGTCGTAATAAAGAGGTTTTACTGTATTTGATTATCGTTTGATCTGTATTTTATCTATAACACCTCCTCGATGGTGCCAACTGGAAACACTGTGGTGAAAAACATTACATCAATGGCTGACGTGACAGGGCGAACTAATTCTATAATATCTACTTGTCTTTACCAATCTGAAACAGTGCAAATCATCATTTTTAGGGAACACATCGCACAGATAATGTTCAAAACACGTGTAGGACAACAGGTTTTCCCTGAAATTGTATTAGATCACATAAAAATCACATACACAAATGAATTTGGCCGAAACAACCCACCCCCTCAAAAAGGCCGAAACGACCCAGGCCGAAACGACTCACGGCCGAAACGACCCTAGGGCCGAAACGACCCGGAATCATTGAAACTAAGTGTCAATCAATTTTAGTCAATAAGAAAATGTTTGTAAATAAAAATTTCAAATCGTATTTGAAAAAAATGAATATTTCAGAGAAACCTTTTCTAAATACAGTGGTTGTGCGTTCAGTTGTTGTAGTGAATTAAATAAAGATATGACAAATAAATAATCTCTAGAATTTATAGTTGTTCAAATCATGTAGATCTAGATCTAGCTTTTCATTCAGCCATGTACAATTCAGGAACTAGATCTGTCTTAAATAGAGAGTCCGGTAATAAATCACTTGTTTCATATTTACTTCGGGAACAGTCAAATCATTGTCCCTCGGTAGCCGGGAAGACCTTGAGAACTGTTGCCCTCGGCCGTTGGCCTCGGGCAACAGTTCTCAAGGTCTTCCCTGCTACCTTGGGTCAATGATTTGACTGTTCCCTCAGTACCTATGAAACAAGTGTATACTGTCATCTTTTACTGTCATCTCCTTAAGGGGCCCTCTGATCATGGTCTATAATGTTTGCATAGGACAAGTGTACTCCTCACATGTACACCTTTTGCAAATGATGCATGTATGTGTGACTAGGTTTCAAAGAGTTAAAGCTCACTTTAATAGAAAATTCCCCATAAAGTAAATTTCTGCTTTACTTTCAGCCTGTTATTTTAAACAAAAGAAACAACCTTTGAGTTATACATCTCTACTTTACATTTATACACAGTAAAATCTGAGTACAATAGCCACTCACAAGAAAATAAATTAGGTTTTACTGTATATACATGTAGAGTAAAACCTTTCATTAACCACCACTTAAAAGAAGTCTTATTGATTCTTTAACCCATTACCCCATAAATACACCTTTTTACGCCTCTATTTAATTCATCCACTGAAGAAAATAGTTCCAATTTATACTGCTACAAATAACAATCATAAGAATTTGTTTCTATATTCAAGCAGATAATAGCTTAAAGCAGGCTGAAAGTAAAGCAGAATGTGACATAAGGCGCATTTGCTTTACTTTCAACCTGCTCTAAGTGATCATCTTTCTTTAAAACTACAAACAGGCTATAGGGTAATGGGTTAAAAGGCAGGTGACGGCTGAAACGGCTTTCGGTTTTACTTCTTACACTTTACCTTGTAATAAGGGATTTTTTGTACAGATATCAGTGCTGCCACTATGGTTGGTAGGGCTCCTGGGGTACATATAGTCCCTCTCTCAAGCAGCTTGGGGTCAAACTGGGTCACACATACCCCTGCTCTGTCACCCTGAAGAACATTCACTGAAACACTTAACGAATGCAAAACTACACAGTAAAGATATAATTGATGATAACTACTAAAGTACAAACTGATTTAGAATAGTCATAATCATAGTGTAGGGTTAACAACATCATTTGACCTACAAAATGGATATAAGGTTCTAGCAAACACAAATTTTTTTTAGTTTGTGATAATTCATTGTACAGGCAAATGTTCAGTCCAAAATTATTTAAATAAGCTTGAAGCTGACCATGGTCAAACCCTGATGACGGTGAAATGACGCAACTGAAAACGCTTGGTGGGATGCTAAACCTTATCAATCATTAACACAATACTTGCAGAGGCAATGATAACAATCAATAGCCTTATTTTACATATACAGTTAATAATTTGAACTCACTTGACCCATTACCCAATAGCCTATTTCTAGTTTTGAATGCAGGTGATTACTTAAAGCAGGTTGAAAGTAAAGCAGAATGCGCCTTCAGGTGCAATCTGCTTTACTTTCAACCTGCTTTAAGCTATTTAAAATCTGCTTGGATATACAAAATGTTTCTTCTGATACACATTCATGACTGTATAAAAGCCAACCATTTTCTGCAGTAGAGAATTGAATTATAGACGTAAAAAGGCGTATTTATGGGGGAATGGGTTCATGGACAATTCCAATTTCAAAATAAGTCTAGTTTATTCTGGACTATCTATTAAAGGTTGATTTTAACAATATAGTTCATAATGGCAAACAGTGAAGACCCTGATCAGAGGGCTCCTTAAGGAGCCATTGATCAGGGTCTACACTGTTTGCATGGGACAAGTGTAATCCTCACAGGTACAATGTTTGTAAATGTTGAGTATACTCGTCGCTACGGTTGAATGTGTTAAAGCAGGCTAAAGCAGAATCCTTTAAGCTACAATCTGCTAGATTATACGAAGTATTTCTTATAATGCATATTCATTAAGGTATAAAGTAAAACTACTTTCTTCATAGGAATGAATTAAAGGTGTAAAATGGCATATTTTGGGGGTAATGGGTTTAGTCTAATTCACCCATATTTCAAAGATACAAGAGCCCCATGGGGCATATTTCCCTCACCTGAGAATAGCTGAAAAAATGGAAATGATTTATGTCCAGGAGTGACCTAGATATGCAACAGACCGGAATCATTTGAATGAAATATGTAAAGGATATTTAAAAGTGTCACCATACCGAATATAAAAGCTCTGGCTATATTAGTGTCAGAGAAGAAGACATTTGAAATTTTCTCTATATAACTCTATGTAAAACTGTGACCCCCGGGGCGGGGCCAATTTTGACCCCAGGGGCTTAATTTGAACAAACTTGATAGAGGACCAGTAGGTGTTGCTATGTGTCAAATATCTAAGCTCTGGCCCTTGTAGTTTCTGACAAGAAGATTTTTTAAGTTTTCATTGAAAAAAATCTATTTTTAGCTCCTGTGACCTAGTTATGCAACCGACCAAAACCATTTGAACAATTTTGGTATAGGCCATCTAGAAGTGTCACCATGCCAAATATCAAAGCTCTGGCCATACTAGTTTCAGCGGAAGAGACGTTTGAAAATTTCACTATATAATTCTATGTAAAACTGTGACCCCCGGGGCGGGCCAATTTTGACCCAAGGGGCATAATTTGAACAAACTTGATAGAGGACCTGTAGACGATGCTATGTGTCAAATATCTAAGCTCTAGCCCTTGTAGTTTCAGACAAGAAGATTTTTTAAGTTTTCATTGAAAAAAATCTATTTTTAGCTCCTGTGACCAAGTTATGCAACCGACCAAAACCATTTGAACATTTTGATATAGGCCATCTAGAAGTGTCACCATGCCAAATATCAAAGCTCTGGCCATATTAGTTTCAGAGAAGAAGACGTTTGAAAATTTCACTATATAACTCTATATAAAACTGTGACCCCCGGGGCGGGGCCAATTTTGACCCCAGGGGCATAATTTGAACAAACTTGATGGAGAACCTATAGATGATGCTATGTGCCAAATATCTAAGCTCTGGCCCTTGCAGTTTTTGACAAGAAGATTTTTTAAGATTTCCTTAATTTTTCACTTCTTTTGCCATGGCAACCAGAGTTCTGCATTGTTTTTAATTCTTTGAACAAATTTGAAAGAGCTTGACGCAAGGAACATTCCTGTTAAGTTTGGTTGAAATCTGTCAAGCGGTATAGGAGGAGATGTCATTTGAAGCAATTGTTAACGACGACGGACAACGCACGACGACGGACACAGGGCCATCCCAATAGCTCACCTTGAGCCTTTGGCTCAGGTGAGCTAAAAATGTGACTATGCAACATATTAACATTAAAATATGGGTATATTAGACACTGCTCTTAAGAAAGCAATGTCTTTGACTTGTCATCCCTCCCTTGTTAGTGCATTTAAAGGGATACTTGCGTATTTGAAAAATTCGATAGAATCTCATGAAAAGTTCTACAAGTTGAATTAAGGTCTATATAAGCAAATTGCTAAAACAAAAATTGGGGGTTGCAAAGCTTTTTTCAGCTCTAGCTGGCTTTGAAAAGTGTGACATTTGCCGCATTTGCTCATTGTCAGAGCAGAAATTTTTCTAGCATTCATTCATCACAAGCAAGTGTGAAAAAACTTTTTAAAGCTCTTCCTTGTGTTTTTAATGAGCTTTTGGGCTAAAATGAATGCTGAAAACCGGAAAAATAAGACATTTTTTCTTGCCAATTTCTCACAAATACATCAATTTAATGTAAAATAATTCCGAATAAAATTCTTTAAACTTTCTAGGCATCTAGGTTAAAGTATTTCTTATCAAACGGTGTAAAGAAACCTAGGTGTCGCGTTGTTCATTTATGAAATATGGTCAAAATTCTAACCCTACCCCCTTATATTTTATGCAGAAAATACACCTCCCCAAATAGCCAAATTGGGTCTCTGTTGGCCTAAAAATGAGAAATATTCATCCAATATTTGCTTAAATTGGTAAATATATGAGTGTATGTGAATACAACAGCATTATATAAAGCTTTAGTTACTTAAAGCATTTAGAGTGCTGCTGATGAAAACATAAACATAATTTCTACAATAACTGCTACTCGGGACAGTTTTTTTCAAATCTTGAAACAGTGCCTGTATGGAAAGGACTGTATTTTACATAATTTACCAAGGAGAACTTTTCAAAATTCATTTTTATGGTAAAAAATGTATTGCAAATCAGAAAATATATATTAATCAAGGTATTTAAGAAGTTTATTTTTCAACATTTTTAATATAGGCGAGTATGTCTTTAACAGTACCAATTCCTTTATATTTAGGGGGTTATGAAACTACAGACAACCCATAACCCAATAGATTGTTTCAAGTGTTGAAGACATGTGGCATCTTAAAGCAGGTTGAAACAGAAAGTAAAGCAGAATGTGCCTAAACATGCATTCTGCTTTACTTTCAGCCTGCTTTAAGCTTCTATCTACTAGAATGTAGAAACTATTTCTTATCATGCATATTCATTACTGTATAAGTTGAACTATTTTCTTGAGGGAAGAATAAAATTTAAGGTGTGAAAAGAGATTCATGGAGTAGTAATGGGTTAACTAGTATAAAGCATCAAACCTGCATAATTTTGTCAACAGGCTTTCTAAACATCTGCATGGACTTCACTTTCTTTGTGACCTTCATGGATGGAATTTCAATTGTCTGAAAAGAGGTAAAAATACAAAATGCACTCATAACTGCAATAATAAAATATTCCGATAAACAACTAAATAACTGCATGATATGATTGAATAAATCAAACTTTTATTCATCTTAAAAAGTCAATAAGACACTCGGTTCAATAAACACATATAGCATATTTGACAATAGATTTTGAATTCACAAGTCCAAATGGGTCAAAGTCCAGATGAAATCGAGGTTGGGAGATATGGGTTGAATGGGAATGGTCCAAGGCAAAAACTGTACAAGTATCCAAGAATTTTATTATTAAAGTGAAATGATGCTTTACTTACATCGTGTTTAAAGGTGCCATTCTGTATTTAACACCCCCAATAAATATTCATTATTTATGCTTATGCAAAAGAAGTAAAAGCATCCTATGGCGCTTAACCATTAATCCATAGCCTGTATCTAATTTGAAGACAGATGACCATTTAAAGTAGGTTGAAAGTAAAGCAGAATGTGCCTTCAGGCACATTCTGCTTTACTTTCAGCCTGCTTTAAGCTACAATCTGCTAGGATATAGAAACAATTTCTTCTGGTACATTTTAGTGATTGAATCAATTAAAACTAATTTCTATTTTCTTCCACGGAGAATTAAATTAAACGTGTAAAAAAATCTAACAGGGCTCCAGATAAAGGGGTTTATTTCAAAAACTAAAATCTTTATTTCTGCAATAACACCTATGGTATTACTACTCATTAAAGTCGAATCGTCTCTTCCAGACCTATCTAAAGAGTATAACACCATAGGGTTTGGTGCTGAAATGAGAGAGAAGAGAGAAAATATTTAATTTGTTGATTTTACCTATGTGATCTAT
Organism: Gari tellinella; assembly: GCA_922989275.2. Classification (NCBI taxonomy): domain Eukaryota; kingdom Metazoa; phylum Mollusca; class Bivalvia; order Cardiida; family Psammobiidae; genus Gari; species Gari tellinella. The sequence goes on along the minus strand of OV277865.1, from coordinate 12,825,501 downwards.
GGAGTAAAGGGTTAAGTGTGTGTGTGGGGGGGGGGGGGGAGTCAACTATTCACAGCTCTGCTATCATCCATACACACATGGCTACCGGTACCTACATCATTTGCTGCTACTGAACCATTGAGGACGGTTCCCGTCATCACAGTGCCCTGACCTCTTATACTGAAGCAGTGATCAACTGAGAAGATGAATGGACCTTGTGTATCTCTGACTGGAATGTATGTACGACTCTTCAGTAACTCAATCAACTCTGTCAGACCAACGCTTGACGTCTCTGGCGCCTAGATAAAAGTCAAATCAAAGAATTAACTGACGGCCATACTAATATGAATAAAAACTCTGATGTCAGGGCTTCAGGTAAGAGAAAAACGCAAGTTTTTTATATCTGCATTAAATCTTATGGTGTGACTTCTCATTAGAATCATTCTCTTTGAGACCATATGAGTAGCCACTCTGTAGGGCCTGGAGAAGGCATAAAGAAATACTCTGATGTTCAGTTTTATTGTTTTACACTATTCCAATATCTAATTGTCACTTTTTTCAAGTTATTGGTGGCATTAATGACTGGTAACTATCTGTAAAAAGAACACTCTTTAATTATATCAGAAATGTTGATTTACACTTCAATTTGAAGTTTTAAGCCTTTACTCCACAGACTGCTTCTAAGTTTTGAAGAATGGTCATAGACATGCACTTAAAGCAGATTGAAAGTGAAGTAGAATATGCTGTAAGCTGCATTCTGCTTTACTTTCAGCCTGCTTTAAGCTACCATCTGCTAGGATATAGAAACTATTTATGTTCTGTAGAAGATCTCTGATTAGGGTCTACACTTTCTGCATGTATTGCAGAAAATAACCCTATACAGTCATAATGTTATAAATGGACTATACTAAATTGGCAATTGGAATTGTCCATTGAAAGTCTCAGAGGTGAATGAGTAAACCCTTAACCCATTACCCCATACATATGCCTTTTTACGCCTTAATTTATTCCTCCATTGAAGGAAAAAATCAAAGGACAAGGTTCACGAAGCCTCCGTTTTGGCCCTGTAAAAATCCTTTTTTTTTCTAATTTATGTTTTAGCTATATTTTCTCTTTATTTGTCAATTTCAGATATTATTATTTCATATTATACATAAAGCTCAACCCAAATTCAAGTTTTGACAACTTTATAGTTTATTGTAAATGGACCACGAGGCCAAAAAAGGCCAAAAAGGCAGATTTTTGGTACAATTCAGGGTATAAATCATAGAAATAAACAATGAAGGCACTAATGCGACACAAAGATATTTTAAGTACACAATAAATATGTAAGTTGAAGTAACATATCCAAATTTTGAAGTGTCGCATGCGTGCCTTGAACTGCCTTCATAATTTATTTTTAGGATTTATACCTAGAATTGTACCAAAAATCTGCATTTTTGTCATTTTCAGCCTCTCGGTTCATTTCAAAGAAACTATAAGATTGTCAAAACTTGACTTTGGGTCGTTTGTGGGTATATTATGGAGTATTAGTATCTGATATTGACAAATAAACAGAAAATAAAGATAAAAATCTTTTTTGGAAAAATTATTTTTTTACAGGGCCAAATCGGAGGCTTCGTGAACCTCGTCCTTTATACATTCAAGAATATATATCTTGCAAAATAGTTTCTATATTGTAGCTCATTGTAGCTTAAAGCAGGCTGAAAGTAAAGTAGAATGCGCCTTAGGGCGCATTCTACTTTACATTCAACCTGCTTTAAGTGGTCACCTGTCTTCAATACTAGAAACAGGCTATGGGGTAATGGGTTAATACATACATGTAGTCTGTTTTAAGCTACTATGATGTAGAGAATATTTTTTATGTTACATGTTCATGATTGTATAAGTTGGACCTACTAGTATTTTCTTCTATGGAGTTAATGGTTAACACATGGTTTGACTGTTGTACAGCTCTGGGCATTACACCACCTATACCCAGGGCACTCCTACTTACCTCATGACCTCCGGGTCTAGCTGCCACAGCAATAATTGGACTTCCGGCAAATTTTGTGTTTTCTAGAGTTTTCAACATCCTTTTCTTCATCTGCATAAAAACAAACAAACAAACAAATCATGCCTGTCCATCAGGAGACAGTCAAACTATTTTTGATTTGCAAAAAAAGTAAATACATGTATTCAGATAAGCTGCTACTGTATTGACTGTATTGGGACAGACATGACTGAGCAAACTGTAAACCATGATCGTCATCATCAGGTCGTCCACACCTCCAATATGTCCTTTCTGTCATGCATTGTGCAAGTTTTTCTGGGGTTGCTGCTCCTGCATCCTGCATCAGGACATTAACCATGGTTATGCCTAGATGCCCTCAGTTCTGCTTCCCATGTTTAGGGGTCCACAGCACCACCTTGCTAGCAGGTAGCTCATTGTGTCTATAGCAGTGGCCAGCTAGCCCCATTCTTCGGCAGGCAATCTTGTCTGTCACCCTAAGAATGTCCTGATAAAGGGCATCATTCTTGATGTGCTGGCTTGGGTTGATATTCAGAACTTGTCTTAGCATCCTGGTGTAGCAGCCATCGAGGGACTTCTGGAGTTGAGAAGTGACTGTCCAGCATTCAAAGCCATATAGTAATGACTCGACTGTTGCAAAGAAGAAGCTGAGCTTTGTATCACGAGACATTTGTGGGCTCCAAACTGCTTTCATCCCATTTAGAGCTTTCCATGCAAGGGCTTTCCTGACTTTGATATCTCTCTCAGAGGTATTTACCCATGAACCCAAGTATTTGAAGTCATGGACCTCTTTGAGAGATAAACCTCCAATAGTGGTTAAAACGGGATGGTCCTGTGGTTGGCTGAAAATGATTACCTCGGACTTCTTGGCATTGAGTGTCAGGCCAACTTTTGCACACTCTGTCTCAACCCTCGTTAAAAGATCCTGTGCTTGGTGTGTGGTATTTGAGAGAAGACCTATGTCATCTGCGAAGTCTAGATCTGTAAGGACGACCTCAGGTGTTCTAGATGATCTCCGGAGTGTAATGGTCAGTCCTAGGTCCACTTCTCTTCCCTTGATTGCTTGTCTAAGTGCATAATCAAGCACAATGATGAAAAGATAGGGTGCTAGGGTGTCTCCTTGTAGCACTCCTGCTGTGACCTCAAACTCATTGCTGTCGCCATCGGGTGTTACATGGAGTATATGGATTCGACAGAACACAGCAGGTTCCGTGGGATGTCATATGCCCTAAGTATTTTCATCATCTTGCCTCGATGGATAGAGTCAAAGGCCTTTCGGAAGAATATGAAACATAATACAGCCAGTAAGTTGTTTCTTTTCACTTCCTCAATGATCCGCCTCAGTGCTAGGATCTGGGCAGCTGTAGTGCTTTCTCCCGAAAGCCGTTCCTTAAAGGGTGTACTTGTCAAAATAAAATAAAATACTCAAATAAAAGCAAATTTGTGGCATTATTTGGCTTCTGACATTAAAAAAATATGATCAGTCTGAAAAAAGTCTCAAGAATCGTCACCGAATCTTAGTTTTTTTTAGATATTTTCCATCGTTTTTCTATAGCATTAGTAGACGGTATAGTTGTTGTTGTTGTTGCTTCTCTACACGGCCTCAGACATAAACCCTAGCCGAATAATGTACTATCAATCGCTACCAGTGAAGTACGTTAATTCGCTACCATATAGATAGCGAGCGCCAGTAGCCGCGTGGGTAAAGGCGTTTCCTTTTTATCATGTTTGTCTCCGCATGGAGGGTCACGGGTTCGAATACCACCAGGGCTTCTTCTTTTTTTTTTGAAATGCATTTTTTAACAGAATTTATTATCCTAAACTAAATCTTACCCATTTATATAAGCATTTCACATATATTTACAAATTACTATTTTTAATGCTAAATCCGGTTGCGAGCCTCTTTAAGGAGCAGTCTGATCAAGGTCTACACTGTTTGCCATTCAGTTTATAACTTTTCGCCAAATTACTGCGTGATAAAAGCAGTAAGTTTCAATTTTAGAATAAGTACAGGAGCTTTCTGCTTTAGGATTGCTTTTAGATTACAAAATTGCATTAAGTGCAGAGTCTGAAAATCCTGACTAGAGAGCAGCTCCTATAGCAGCCCTATGATCTGGGCCTAAACTGTTTGCATAATGCATAGCATGAATGCCCTTACTCTTCACTCATAAGTACATGGTTGGAAAAGGGTGCACACAATGTGTCAACAGGATTTAACCCATTACCCCATAGGTGATAAATATGCCTTTATGACTAAATTATTCCTCCACAGAAGTAAATAGTTCCACTTTATACGGTCATGACTCTGTACCATAAGAAATGTTTTCTATATCTTAGATGGTAGCTTAAAGCAGATTGGATTTAGTAAAGCAGAGTGGGCCTTATGGGGCATGCTGCTTTACTTTCAACCTGCTTTAGGTGGTCACCTGTCTTCAAAACTAACACAGGCTATGGGTAAAGTGTTCCTGGGTTAACCCTATATATTTTAAGTGATAAATTTCAATTACTCTTTAACCCATTACCTAATAGAATGATTCTAGTTTTAAAGAAAGGTGATCACTTAAAGCAGGTTGAAAGTAAAGCAGAATGCGCCTTTAGGCGCATTCTGCTTTACTTTCAGCTTGCTTTAAGCTATTGTCTGCTAGGATATGGAAAATATTTCTTATGCTACATACTCATGCCTGCATGAAAGGGAACTATCTTCTTCAATGCAGGAATAAACTATAGATGTAAAAAGTCGTATTTATGGAGGAATGGGTGAAATGTTACCTTCTCTATGGAGGCTTCTTTCTTCTCAGCTGGAAGCATGTCCACTTTGTTTAGAACCACTATCATTTTCTCACAGGTGATTTCCCCAATCACCAAACATTCTGCTGTCTGTGTTTGTACCCCCTTTACAACATCAACCACAAGCAACATCAGATCAATTATCTGAGCTCCTGAAGTTGTAACAGAAATGGACATGTGTTACCAAAAAAAAAAGAGTTAAAAGTTTCTTTTTTTTGTTTGTTTAGTTTTACATTGCTCCCTCCCTACAACGATTCCCTCCTCACAACGTTTGTCACTGTTCCCCAAACAATGCAATAACATATGTCCAACCTTTTCATGTCTGCAATATCTTTCACTTAAAATTGTTTTCTGCTGTTTTTCTCAAAATCACAAATTGGACATTTTGACAGAAAAAAACAAAATGAACATTGACAAACAGCTTGAATCCAGATCAAACGCTGCTTTATACTGCGTCTAATCTGGATTCAAGCTGTTTGCAAATATAAACCAATTTCCCTCCCTATAACAACTCCCTCTAAACAACTGAACAAACACAATCTTTGTCTCCCATTGGATGTTGTTGTAGAAAGGAGCACTGTAAGTGTAATCTGATCAGACATAAATCTGTGATCAAGTTGTTTCAGGTTGCTATCGAAAATTTAACAGTTAACCAATTACCCCATAAATACGACTTTTCACGCTTTTAATTTATTCCTCCATTGAAGATATCTCCAATTTTTTCAGTCATAAATAAATATCATAATAAATTATTTCTATTTTCTAGCATGTTATAGCTTAAAGCGACTCGCAACCAGATGGTGCATTAAAAATAGTGATTTGTAAATATGTGTCAAACGCTTATATAAATCGTAAAGAATTAGTTTAAGATAAGAAATTCTGTTTAAAAAAATGTATTTCAATAAAAAAAAAATATTGGTCTCTGGTGGGATTCGAAACCGGGGCCCGGCATTGGCGGACAGAAGGCAAAATAGGGGAAACCGCTTAGACCAATGGACCACGGAACTATCCGTTTATCTCGGATCGATTTAACGTATTTCAATGTGTAGCGATCGAAAGTGCATACAACTTCACAATTCGGCTCGGGTTTATGTCTGAGCCCGTGTAGAGAAGCAACAACAACAACTATACCGTCTACTAGTCGGTATAGAAAAACGATGGAAAATATCTAAAAATCTAAGATTCGGTGACGATTCTTGAGACTTTTTTTGGACTGATCATATTTTTTTAATGTCAGAAGCCAAATAATGCCACAAATTTGCTTTTATTTGAGTATTTTATTTTATTTTGACAAGTACACCATCCGGTTGCGAGTCCCTTTAAAGCAGGCTGAAAGTAAAGCAGATTAAGGCACATTCTGCTTTACTTTCAACCTGCTTTAAGTGATAATCTTTCTTTAAAACCAGAAATAAGCTACGGGGTAAAGGGTTAAAAGAGAAGATACAAAGATTCACATGATAATAGGCTTATTAAATTGGATAAATAAGGATGTAAAGTTTTGATATGTTTTCCTGCACAGCTTCCACAAATAAGATAATGGTATCTCTCCCTTCTCCCTATGAGTCTCCTATCCAGAGACAGTGTATAGCCAGAGATACACGACTCCAATGATTTATACATACGAGACCGTTGAGCGAGATTTCGCGAGAACAGGTCTTCGCGAGTTATATAAGCTTTAGCGACGATCGGGAAAAAAGTCGATATTTGGAATTACTTATCAGTTGCTTCGTTAATACGGTCTACAGTTATTTTACAATACAAACATTCCTTAACCCTTTGAACCCTAGTCCCGCATATAGGCGTCCTTTTCAAACAGTGTACATGTGAATAGTACACTTGTCCTGTGCAAACAGTGAAGACCCAGATCAGAGTCAAACATTGACAAAAACAATCCTTAAAAGTCAGAAATGGACTAGACTCAAATGGAAACTGGAATTGTCCATTTAAAGTTTCAGGGAGGAAAGGGTTAAAGAAGCCTCTTTTTCGAGGTTTAACACAAAAGAATAATAGGAATAAAGTCCGAGCATCAATTAACCCCTCCGCGCATCGCACACACGTTAATTAGTGTTTGGAAAATGCCGATTGAATGAAAAGTAACTGCAGTTTGCACGAAGGTGTGAATGGACCCATGGGTGGCCTCATTAAAATTTAATTTATAGCAAAATGCGTGGACAGATTGACATGAAAATTTCGCCATAACTGTATCTTAATATGAGCTACATGAACAACCCATTCTTATTCATGTTTGAATGTTCAAACTGATGTTTAAGCGTTTACGGCAAGACGATATTGCATCGATCTTCAATCGAAGCACCAGTGGGTCGCCTCATTAATATTTAATTTATAGCAAAATGTGTGGACAAATTGACATGAAAATTTCGCCATAACTGTATCTTAATATGGGCTACATGGACAACCCATTCTTATTCATGTTTGAATGTTCAAACTGAAGTTTAAACGTTTACGACAAGACGATATTGCATCGATCTTCAATCGAAGCACCAGTGGGTGGCCTCAATAAAATTTAATTTATAGCAAAATGCGTGGACAGATTGGCATGAAAATTTTGCCAAAACTGTATCTTAGTTTGAACTACATGGATAACCCATTCTTATTCATGTTTGAATGTTCATATTGAAGTTTTAAGCGTTTACGGCAAGACGATATTGAATTCGATCTTCATTTTTTTGGAACTTACCAGCAACGTATCTTCCGTTGAGCCAGGAATACACTTTCTCGGTTTAATCCACAACTCATATTTTGGTTTAACTCGATTAGAATCACAAAATATCGTATAAAACGAAATAAAGTCAATATTTATTAGTCAACTGGTCGATATGTGTATTTTTTTTCCATTATCGCGACGCTGTCATTACCTGTGCTGGTCACGTGACCGCATCGACATACGTCACTGCCTCTCAACGGACACCTGTTATATGGCGAAAGAAGGAAAATAAGGGAGCCATGTATCTCTGGCTATACACTGTCTCTGTCCTATCCTAATAATTATTCCATCAGGCACAAAGCAGAACACAAAATTGATATTTAGGCAAAACAAAATAATTATATAAATACGAATTGAATGTGTTTCTTCACTTTCTTGCAGTGATGTACATCTGTAACTAATTATAAAAAAAAAGGAATTAAAAATAATATTTTGTGTTCTTAAAGCAGCTACTATACAATTTACTATACATCTCATCAAAACTACATATGTATTTTAAATATTGTCGTATGAAAGCCATTTTTGGTGTCTATGACGTATACATTCAGATTCAGATTAATCAACTAATAAAATAGCATAAATACTTAATAGACACTGTACGCAGTGACCAAAAATGAGGATAGGAAATGACAATACATTTTTACATATACATAACTCCAAATTTGAACGCTTTTTCCCCCACTTTTTTAAGTACATTTTAGCTGTAATTAAATATCAACCAATATAATTTTCCTTTATTTATTAACTAATTTTATTCTCCACTAAAGATACATGATAAAAGTATGTGTTCCTCTATTGTAATTATTGGAGCGCAAATCCCAGTTGAGTAAATCCCAGCTGAGTAGTGAAATGACTGTTGTGAAACGTTGGGGGTTGCTGAACGTCTAGTAACCGCAAAATGTACATGTAGGTAGAGAAATATCTATGGTACAACTATAGGCTGGGTAACAAACTGACGCTACAGAGTAGCGAACCCCGAATGGTAGCAAAATGCCCTGAAATCTGTTGCACAATGTATGTTTACTTAATTTGTGGTATTTATTTATTTATTCATTTATTGCACTTATTGAAATGTACATTCAAAGTGAGGGAAACCTGACTGTATACAATCTCCACAAACAAAACCCCAAAAGATCTGCACACTGCATTGTTTGTCTACATCTACATCTATATCGTACGTCAAACAGTCAACCTTGACTATACTATGACGGTGCGCTAAGACACAGAATTATACACTGACGGAATCGAAACCTCGCGCTATATCGTAAATCTCGTGCGGCGCATACGAGACTCTCGAGACTTGATAAGAGACTGTCTATCGGTAGTCAATATGATAAATGTGTGTTTTCGAAGCATTGTTCACGGGTTTATATTCCCGTGAATTGATAGGAATGTCCACCACGTCGTTTAGATCCTATAAAATGTCCATAAAAACAGTCGAGAGGTAAATTTCACGCCAGAAATGGCGGACAATGAGACAAAAAGTGAGGATGTTGTCACGTGACACATAATCTCGCAATATTCAACCGCCGCGAGAGCTCAGATGCTCGCCTATTCAACTTGGCTTAGTTGCTATTCCATTGTGTATAATTCCGTGGCTAAGAAAGAGAAAGAAAAACAAAGCGAAAATAGTAAAGGTAGAAAAAGTGTGGTCAAGAAAACGGACTGCAAAAGTTAAAAGGTAGAAAAGGAGAGATCATCCAACTAAAACACCCCATCAGAGAGACCAATCTGGCTTGTGTGGCGCTACCAGGACACAAGGTCCCGCCGGCACAGCTCACTCCAAATACTGAGGTGCTTTAGTTGGGATGGGAATTCCCCTTAGAAGGGCTGGGATGTCATCTCCCTCTTCATGGGTGCCAAAGAGGGAGCCTCAGCTATTCTAGCTGGGAGTTTGTTCCACATGGGTATGACTCCTGGGAAGAAACTATGTCTGGAGTACTCGGTTGTCACACTTTTAATCATTTGTGACAAATGGTCATGTGTAAAATGTATTAATTGAGTACCTCCAATTATTGTCTTAATCAAGGAGGCGTGGCCAGGACAGTCAACGAGGGTGTATTGCACCATCTTGAAGTTTCCCAGGTGTTCTGGCGCATCGACTTGGAAGGAGGAGAAGCCGAGATCGAGAGTAATTCCACGCTCCCTGCTCTGTGGATTCTTGTCAAAGCTGGCTGTACTCGCTGTCGTGCTAAGAGCTTTCGACAAACTCGTTTTACCACTGTCAACGTGTCCTAAAACACCGACGTTAAAATTCAGCATGGGCGCAGCCATCTTGAATGATCAGGATTAAAACAAGAGCGCAAAAGCTAGAACATCCCGTGATTTAGTCTTGATCCAGTCAGCGTTGTCAAACGCTTTTAGTCAGAATTTGGTTTCCCGCGTGCCCAAAGTGTTTTGGGTACAAGCCGGAAATCAGATCTTAAAAAAAAAGATCGACCTCTGTCACTCAGACGCCGGGAAGAAAAGAAAGTTACAACATGGCACAGCAGCAAGCAAACCAAACTGCTCGTAGCTGGAATCCAGATTTTACTCATGCCGATAGAGAAAGGTATTTGCTCTAACAAGCATTAGTTTCAGTGATCTAAGTAATGCAGCGTTTATTTTAAATAGAATATAAAATATCTCAGCTAAATTGTTCATCTGACAGTTCACTCTAGAATCAGAAATAGAAGTCCATATGGTAATTTATTTACATTTGATAATTTAACAATAATAATTGTTTTCATGATTGCAAATTACAAATATTTTTTCTATGGCCCAACTATCCAGTTTGCTTAGTCACTATAAGCATGATTTAACCGGCTGCATGCCCCTTAGTGGTAGAGCGTCCGCTTGCAGTGCAGGAGGTTGTGGGTTCAATCCCCGGCCGGGTCAAACCAAAGACTTAAAAATTGGTAGTAATGGCTTCCCTCCTTGGCGCTTAGGATTTCGGGTTAGCATTACAACTGGTTCGTCGGTGTCAGGATAAAGTGACCGGCCAGGTACAGTCCCATTGGTGCACCTAAAAAGTGCCCCTGCTCGTAATACCCGAAAGGGGCGTGTAGCAGTATATAGAGAAAGAGAAAGAAAGAAAGTAAAACCTATATACGGCCAAAACATGTTTCTACCACGAATGAATAAGAAGCGGATCTGAAACGGCCTATTTGCCTGTGCATGTTTAGCTCACCTGAGCACAAAGTGCTCATGGTGAGCTATTGTGATCGGTTGCCGTCCGTCGTACGTCGATGTCTGTGTCCGTGTCGTCTGTTCACAATTTGTTTCAAATAACTTCTTCTCTGAAACCAATGGCCCAATTTTAACCAAACTTGGTCAGATTTCTAATAATATCGTCGTCGGTTTGCCGATCCATACCTGTCTGTCGACTCACGGTTAATTGATCGATAAACACAGCTGAATCATGCTCCCTTGCCTGGGAGGGTTACCTATTGTTAATTAAAATTTCGTTCAAACTTTAATTTTCACCCGATTTCCAAAGAATTGGGCTCAAATGAGAGCGGAGATATTCAGCTTTTATTTGTGAAAATATTAAGTTCTATATTGAGCAAGTTTTTCATTTGTTTAAACTCACCGTTAAAGAGCATTTACCAATTAAACCAACAGGCAGTTGCCCCAAATTCTTTCGCACTACCGTTATAAAAAATCCTATAGAAAACTCATTTACACCCGATTTTTACATTCAATTCTTAACAGAAGCTGCAGTTGCTTACCGTAAACGGTACATTTACAATACTTTATTCTGAACTGCTTAGTTTCTATAGTATAGTACAGTTAAACCAGGGTACAGTTGACGCACAATAAAGGATGCAGATTTACTCCCATGCAATGGAGTGACCTTTAAGATCTACATGTAAGTTTAAAAGAAATATGTGAGGTTCAAATTATTCCAAGGAAATGTTGGACATATATATTTCAGATGGGTTTGTATCTATCCAGCCTATATAAACAGTAAGAAAAGCTGGAAGGAAGGACGACGTGTGCCAAGAGACAAGGTAACTATTTACTTCATAGAAAAGCCTTTTTCACACTTTAAATAGCAGTGCAGAATAATGCCTTTTTAGCTCACCTGAGCCTTTGGCTCAGGATGAGCTTTTATGTGAATCCATTCCGTCCGGCGTCCGTTCACATTTTCAAACAACATCTCCTCTGAAACCACTGACCCGATTTCAACCACACTTAAACTTTGTCAGAAGCATCAGTTACAAGGGGGAACGAAGTCTTGTTCAAAGTTTTTGGCTAGAGTTATTCCCCTTGCCATAGGACCAGTTTTTCTAACATGACTTATAGACAACTTTTAATGCATTTATTTAAAAGAAAATCTATAAAAATCTTCTTCTCAGAAACCAAAGGGCCTAGACCTTTGATATTTGGTATGTATCATAACCTAATGATCCTCTACCAAGATTGTTCAAATTATGACCCCTGGGCCAAATATGGCCCGCCCTTGGGCTTATCAGTTTTTCATAGGAAAACCATTAAAAATCTTCTCTGAAACTGTAAGGCCCAGATCATTTATATTTGAAATATAGCTTTGCCTTATAGGCCTCTACCAAGATTGTTCAAATTATGACCCCGGGTCAAAATTGGCCCCTCCCCGGGGCTTATCAGTTTTACATAGACTTATATAGGAAAACCTTTAAAAATCTTCTTCTCTGAAACTGTAAGGCCCAGATCTTTAAAATTTGACATATAGCTTTGCCTTATGATCCTCTACTAAGATTGTTCAAATTATGACCCCTGGGCCAAAAATGGCCCGCCCTTGGGCATATCAGTTTTTCATAGGAAAACCTTTAAAAATCTTCTTCTCTGAAACTGTAAGGCCCAGATCATTTATATTTGAAATATAGCTTTGCCTTATAGTCCTCTACCAAGATTGTTCAAATTATGACCCCGGGGCAAAATTGGCCCCGCCCCGGGTCTTATCAGTTTTACATAGACTTATATAGGAAAACCTTTAAAAATCTTCTTCTCTGAAACTGTAAGGCCCAGATCTTTAAAATTTGACATATAGCTTTGCCTTATGATCCTCTACTAAGATTGTTCAAAATATGACCCCTGGGCCAAAAATGGCCCCGCCCTTGGGCATATCAGTTTTCCATAGGAAAACCTTTAAAAATCTTCTTCTCTGAAACCGTAAGGCCCAGATCATTTATATTTGAAATATAGCTTTGCCTTATAGTCCTCTACCAAGATTGTTCAAATTATGACCCCGGGTCTTATCAGTTTTACATAGACTTATAGGAAAACCTTTAAAAATCTTCTTCTCTGAAACTGTAAGACCCAGTTCTTTAATATTTGTCACATAGCTTTGCCTTGTGAACCTTCAAGATTGTTCAAATCATGACACCCCCCGGCCAAAAAATAACCCCAATGTTCTCAGGTGAGCGACTTGTGGGCCATTACCCCATAAATACACCTTTTTACGCTTTTAATTTATTATTCCACTGAAGAAAATGGTTCACAAATATACAGTTATGAATATGTAGCATAAGAATTTTTTTTTTATATTGTAGCAGAACTGAGATAGTAGCTTAAAGCAGGCTGCAAGTAAAGCAGAATGTGCCTTATGGCACATTCTGCTTTACTTTCAACCTGCTTTAAGTGGTCACTTCTCTTTAAACCTGGAAACAGACTATGGGGTAATGGGTTAAACAGTTATGCTCTTCCAAGTGAATTCTTAAAGCAAACTGAAAGTAAATCAGAAATCACCTAAACAGATTTTACTTCACTTTCCACATATAGTATTTACCATACTCTACTTACTGGTACTTGTCTGAAACAGTAAAAAACAGACTTATATAAATCTTTAACCTATTGATGAGAGTAACCTCATAATTTACATACAGTTTATCTGCAAGAGCCCACTGATTAGGGTATGGACTGTCATATTGTAATTAATGTAAAACAAAAAAAAACCACCCAAAATCCCTAAATAGTCAACCATTGAAAACTGTAATTTAGGGGTAGTACTAAGAATATTTATCATGAATTTAATGCCAGCTGCAGACCATACCCTTAATGAGGAGAAAATTTATTGCTAGCAGTCAAATTCAGTTTGAATTTATATAGTTGACTGTTTGATATGGTCCATGCACAGATTCCCAATTTGACTGAAAACGGCACAATTTTTTCCCAATTAGCTCGGAACTGGAGTCATTCCTAATTGGCCTAGAAAAACCCTCAGAATTATTGCATTGGCTAACAAAATCAGGAAAGAGTGCAGACTGACATGTCCTTCGAGAAAATGATGCAATCACTGCATCTTTCAGAAGTTGTCTGAGCTGGATCTATACTTTTTTAAAAGAACACAACAATGTAGCAAGTGGAGGGTAAACAAATTAAGAAAATATTTTTAATTCTGAAATTGGTATATAGAACACAAGTTTCCAAGTCACTGGTAAATTAGACACTGTCTCACTTTGGTTATCAAATTACTTTAACTTACTTAACCCATTACTCCATACATCTATACTCATTTTAAAGCATTTGATGTATTCCTCCTCTGTAGAAAATAGTTTTTCAATTTATACATTCATGGATATGTATTGTTAGAATAATTTTTTATATTCTATCAGATTTTAGCTTAAAGTAGGCTGAAAGTACAACAGAATGTGCTTAACTCATTACCCAATAAATACACCATTTTACGTCTTAAATTTATTTCTCCACTAAAGAAAATAGTTCCAGTTGACACATTCATTGATATGTATCATAAGAAATATTTCTATATTCTAGCAGATGATAGCTTAAAGCAGGCTGAAAGTAAAGCAGAATGTGCCTTAAGGCACTTCCCCAGTCCCTGGGACACCCGCAGCAGTTAAAAAATAAACTCAGGATCAAGTCAAGTTTCAACCTGTTTTAAGTGGTCATCTGTCTTCAAAACTAGACTCAAGCTATGGGGTAATGGGTTAAAGGCGTACTATTCTGCTTTACTTTCAGCATACTTTAAGTGGCTAGTAGACACCTGTCTTCAAAACTAGAAACGTTTCTAGTCTATGGAGTAAAGAGTTAAATGGACTGTTTATGTGTTTGTGTTTCAGGCAGTAGAGAACCCCACTTATACCGAGATGAGAGATGTTTGTCTGGCAGCTGGATTTATCATAGGAGTAGAAGTAGGTTGTCTGCAGATTTCTGCTGTAACTTATAGCTATCTTTATAGGAAAAAAGAAGTGGTATCAATGTGACTGTCGTAGATATATTACTATTATTTCTAAAGTATGCAGTCTTTTGAGCAGCTGAACTATTCAAGACTTACTTAAATAATACAGAAATATGCAACTTTTACAACAACTAACATTTTGGGTATTTATTGGTGTTAAATGCTGCTTAAAGCAGGTTATAAGTAAAACAGAAAGCATGAGCTTTCTGTTTTACTTTCATCCTGCTTTAAGCTTCTACTAATCTTTACACCAACCAAAACTTATTTATAAATAAAATGTGTAACGCACCATTAACTAAATATTCATAACAGTAATTATAAGTAAACTATTTCTGAAACAAAGGTATATGAAAGATCCACCTATCTTACAACCCTACAAAGTGGCATATCAGTAAACATAAAAATCCTAAAGAATCGAAAAACCTGTTTAACTGCTGTAATTTTCCTAAAATTTTTACTCATTTTTATCCCACAGTAATTCAGGGCTGCCATTTCTCTGTATTTTTCTGAAATCTTAGTATTTTTATCCTAGCAGATTTAAGCTTAAAGCAGGTTGAAAGTTAAACAGAATGTGCCTTATGGCACATTCTGATTTACTTTCAAACTGCTTAAAGTAATCATGCTTGAAAAATAGACAATTTTGAAATCTTAGGATTTTTCAAGATCAACTTATGGAAGCCCTGGTAATTTGTCCTGAATGGCAAACAGTGTAGATCCTAATCAGACTGTTCCTAAGGGAGCAGTCTGATCAGGAACGACACTGTTTTTCTCAGGTATGTCTGCCCCAATACCTATGGTCATTTTGATAAGGCTACACATTCTGTTATAGAACAAGACATACCCAAGAGAACTGGAGCACAAAGATCTCAAATACAGAGGAAGAATTCGACTACAGCTGAAAGAAGAAGATGGCACTCCAAAATATGAGAAATACCAAACAAGTAGGTGCCTCGTAAATAGTTCACTAAGGTGTGATTTTACTTGTTAGAAGACCTGTTGACATTGGGAATGGTGTAGATATAATTTGTATATATATTTTAATTCTTTCAACACCATGGACCTGTTTGAATATTTGTAAACAGTGTAGACACAGACCAGATGGCTGTCTTATCTAGGACTACACTGTTTCTAATTTAGACCAGTATTTATTAAACTGGAGTAATGTCGGGTATTTCCGACAGTCATCCTATTCCGTCACCCTTTAAACTGACTGTTAAATTCATTGTTTTCCACTCTTTATTCAAGCATTACCTGATTTAATAATGACGCCACACATATGTTAAGTCACAAAGTTGATTGGTGCATTCAAGATGCTTTGTACAGAGCTCCAGATAAGGGGAGTATTTCAAAAACTAAAATCTTTATTTCTGCATTAAACCCTATGGTGTCACTACTCATTAGAATCGTCCCGAAGAGACGATTCTAATAAGTAGTAACACTATAGGATTTGGTGCTGTAATAAGTGAGAAAATGTTGGATTTGTTCAGTTATCTGGAGCCCTGTTTGTAGATATGCAACCCCAGTGGGTTGGGGAGGATAGAATACACCCACTGCCCAAACTAGCAGAGTGGTAACGCTCCACCAAAAAGTGACTCACGCATTCCCTACGTACATGTATACACATCGGCACTATATGCCCAGTATTGTCTCAGCGCCGGAAAACCCAAATTAATCATTCCTCCACTGAAGAAAATAGTTCTATTTTATACTGTAAGGAATATGCAACATTAGAAATATTTTCTATATTCTAGCAGATGGTAGCTTCAAACAGGCGAAAAGTTAATAAGGATGCTTTAGTTTCAACCTGCTTTAACCCATAACCCAATAGCCTATTTATAGTTTTGAAAATAAGTGACCACTTAAAGCAGGTTGAAAGTAAAGCATAATGCACCTTAAGACGCATTCTACTTTATTTTCAGCCTGCTTTAAGCTAAAATCTACTTAAATATAGAAAGTATTTTTTATCATACATATTCATAACTGTATAAATTGGAATTATTTTCTTCAAAGGAGGATTAAATTATAGGCGTAAAAAGGCATATTTATGGGGGAATGGGTTAAATGGTCACTTGTTGTTTTCAAAACTAGAAACAGGGTATGGAGTGACGAGTTAACTAGGCATTATTCAGTCTACTGTTACTACAGCGCTCCCTCTCTAAGGCGACACCCAAATGGAGACAAAACTTGTGTGCGTTGTTCGGAGGGAGTCATTATAGGGAGGGAAATTAGCTTACATTTGCAAACAGCTTGAATCCAGATCAGAGGCAGCATAACGCGGCGTCTGATCTGAATTCAAGCTGTTTATCATTATGTCCATTATGTAACTTTGAGAAAGACAGCAGACAACAACTTTAAGCAGACGACATTTCAGTCTTGAATAGGTTGGACATAATTGTCCTCTGTCGGGAACTGCGGCAAGAGTCGTTGTAAGGAAGGAGTCGTTGTTGGGAGGGCCGTTGTAGAGAGGGATCACTGTACTATATAATTATTCTATATTTGCAGGACAATCAATAATGTTGTACTTAGGAGAGACAATTCCAAAACTGAAGGCCAGAATACAAAGTGGCAGTTCTTCCCAGTCTAGTTCTCAACAACAGCAGCAGGGTGGTGGAGGAAAGTCACAGAAAAAGAAAGGAAGAAAAGGGGGAAGATGAACCAAATGAGAAAGAACTAAAAGAAAGAGACTTTATGATATATTGTGCCAGACTGGGATATTATTTTATTAGATAATATCAAGGTGACAAAAGACTGGACATTAAGATGGTGTAAAGAAGCATTAAAGCACTTGTCCCAGGGCTCCAGATAGGAGGAGTTTTCCAAACAAATCCAATATTTTCTAATTCATTTCAGCACCAAATCCTATGGTGTTACTATTCATTAGAATCGTCTCGAAGAGACGATTCTAATGAGTAGTGACTCCATAGGGTTTAATGCAGAAATAAAGATTTCAGTTTTTAAAAAATTCCACTTATCTGGGGGCCCATTTGTCCAGACCATACTATTTAAACACCCTAAAGGAGTTTGAAAACTTGTGAATGGAGGTTGCATCTGTTTACCTATAAATTTGTATTATTAAGGAAATTCATTTCATTATGTAAAAAAAAAAAATCATATACGGTACATGTATATATTTCATGAATAATTCAAATGCTGTGAAAGACTGTTATGGGTGAATGTCTAAATGTTGTCATTGAAGATTTGCTCTGACAAAGTTAAATGTGTTCAATGGCTAGATAGACGTGTAGACCCATTTATCTGTATCAGAGTTGTAGTTAGTGAATCTGATCAGACAGAGTTATTCGAGTGAATGAGTCAATTGTATAGAATTGGACTGGCTCATTGTAGTAGACATCCAAACTGGGTCCATCTAAAGACCCCAAACCTGCTCAAACCACTCCAAACCTCTCCAAATCACTTAAAAAACAACCCAAACAACTTGAATTCCTTAATATCTAATCACATAAAGCTAATAAATGGCGAATTAAGGCTGAAATAATGAAAGGAATGTTAAGTTAAAATTAAATCTACGATGTTTTTCATTTCAAGGGGAGCAACTCGTACAAAACTTAAGATAGCTATATACAGTTACTACTAAATATTAACATATCGTCCAATAGCCTGTTTTGGGTTTTGAAGACGGGTATCCACTTAAAGCAGGTTGAAAGGAAAGCAGAATGTTTATGGCAGCATGACACATGCTTTACTTTCAGCCTACTTTAAGCCAAATTTTGCTAGAATAGGGAAAACTTGTTTTTAAAAGTGGTTTGGTGTCTTTAGACGGACCGATCCAAACTGGACGATTTAGAAACAGCTGCTGAATGTAGTTTTCTGCATTACTTTTGTTCTACACTTAAGAGCTATCTGTTTATGGCAGCATGACAAGGTTAACCCACCCTTCTTTCAGTATTGAAGAGCAGCTAGTTTCTTAAAAAAAGGCTGAATGTAAAGCAGAATGTGCATCCTGCTTACTCTCAGCCTGCTATAAGCTATTATCTGCCAGGATAGATAAATATTGTATGGTTCATATTCATCAAATGGAGCTATTTTCTTCAGTGGAGGAATAAATTTTAACGAATAAAAGGTGTAGTATATGGTAATGGGTTAGATTATAATGTTTTGATGATGTCTGTTTCTCCAAAATTGAATTAGGAATATTTTAACAACAATTGTGGTGAAATATGCATGTGTTGATAGTTAGGATCAGAACACAAGATCAATGATGATCAGATTCCAAATCATTTGACCCTCATACCAATTTACTTTGGTCAAAATGCTTAACCCATTACCCCATAGCCTGTTTCTAGTTTTGAACATATGTGACCACTTAAAGCTGGTTGAAAGTAAAGCATAATGCGCCTTAAGGTGCATTCTGCTTTACTTTCAGCATGCTTTAAGCTATTATCTGCTAGAATATAGAAAATATTTCCTATGATTATTTGTGACAGTATAAATTGAAACTATTTTCTTCATAGGATGAATTAAAGGCATAAAGAGGTGTATTTATGGGCTAAAGGGTTAATAGAAAATGTAAATGGCAATATGGTGACACAGATCCGTACCGTCAAGCTGGAACTTTGAGATGGTAGGTGGAGCTGTCGCAGTGGGAAAGATGTATTTCCAATAAACATGTTTGTTTTAAACAAACAGTCGATTGCAAACAGTTTTGAGCCAGATCAGATGCCAGGTTAGTCAGCATCTGATCAGGTTCAAACTGTTTGGCACTCAGAACAGATCGTCAGAATTTTTAAAAAAAATCATTTTCTTTTTTAATTTCTTATTGTATTTTGTTTACTTTTAATATTGTTCAAACAGGAAGTGAATATTTGTGAAAGTTAAGCTGTTCACCACGAAGTCCACAATATGTGGACGAAAGCTCAAGATTAGCTTTCAATAGTTTGTGTTTAAAAAGTTTGAATAATTCAGAAACAGGATGGGAATAAATGTCATTTTTTCAATTTCACTGTAAAAGCAGTTGTTACTGGGATATTTTAGGGTTTGGCAATACTAAATCTACCATTTTATACTACATAGAGAGCAAGCATGTTGTAATAAACAAGATTGTTTTGTTAAAATGTGTTTTTCTTAATAAATCCCAAGCACTCTAAATACAGCACAAATGTTACAACCAATAAATTGTTTATGAGCGTTCTGTTTGACTCTCACCTTGCTTTAGGCTGTTATCTGCCTTTTATACAATCAATTAGCAGCCTTCATTTTACTGTTCGACTGTACAGACTGTCAGTATCTACAACAAGATTTGGTACGGGACACAGGTTTTCGGCGCGTAAGCTATGACCCCCCCCCCCCCCCCCCCCCCCCCCCTCCCTCCCTCGCTGCTACCCCCCCATAAATCTTTCAAAATGAGTCAAAATACATCCATATGTTCAACAAACATCCTTAACAAATGTTTCAAGAAGTTTCAAGAAGTTTTAAAAAAAACATTTTTTTTTTCGTATCATGTATGTATACAATGAAAAGGTGGATGTGTATTCAGGGCCATCAACTTCCCAACCTTGTCATTTTGTCATTTTTGGGCCGATTTTGACAAATGATGGCTTATTATTTACATTTAACAGTTCTGTTCAAAGAAAATTGGCTCACAGCCCAAGCAAGACACGAGCACAAGTGAAGAAATAAAAAGTTCGATAGGCACCTTATATCGGAATCCTTCTGTCACCTTAATTTTTGGACTTGTTCGTTAGTCATTCTCTGATTCAGCGATTAACAAGTGCATTTGCGACCATGCATTACATCATGGTACGGGTAATTAATAGAAAATGAAATATATAATAAATACCTTTTGAATTATCGGTAAATGAGCATTTCTGTTACGAAATAAATTTCTAGATAACTTTCGTTTAGTTTCGGTTGACAAACGGATATGATATCATTGGTCGTATTCGAATCATTCAATTTGTTGTCAACGAAAACTAGGCGGAGCAAATGCTCGAAGATTTACTGATGACAACGTTTTTGACCCGACTCGAATCGAAATTGTGGTCAACGATTTGATGGTTTGACAACATTTTGTCAACGGAAAACATCAAGTGGTGATTCGAATAGAACCTGTTGACAACACGTCCAACTAACGCTATGGTTGTCCTGATTCGAATACGACCAATTGAGGCGCTTGACGTTTGCGTCATTTCCTGCTTTGAAGCTGGTTCTCGGGTTCGCTAGAATGATAATAGTTTGACTGGGCAACCAGTCGTTTGTTTGGGAAAATTTTGCGTGACAGATAGTTTCCGACTAAGGGGTCTCCCCCTCCTTCGAGTCCCCATGCGCGTGTTCGCCGATTGCTTTGAATGTTTTACCAATTATCGTCAAAGAAAACTGTTTGCTGTAAACAATGAGCCATCATCTGTCCAGATCGTCCAAGATTTGACAAAATGACAGGGTTGGGAACTTGAGGGTTGCTTCTGCAAGGCGCTTTTTCATGGCAGCCTTTACTATTTTACTTATAAATTAGCAAAAAAAATTATTTTTTTTAAATTTCACGAAACTTCAGGAAATGTTCTTTTATGATGATTATTGAATGTATGGATAGATTTTAGGGTATTTTATCCACGTTTGGTGGTGGTGGAGGGGGGGGGTATAGCAGCTAGGGGTAGTGTCATAGCCAACGGGCCGAATGCCTATGGTACGGGACAGTCCTGAGTATGATTGGGGCATTATGGGAGAGGGTACTTTGGTTGCCCGTCCTGAAATTTGGGGCTACTCCAAGTATTCTCGTTTCCTCCCACAGAAATGACCGCAAACACCACCATTTTAGCCATCAAGAAAGATTGTTTAAAAAGAAAATCAAACTTTTCAAACAGAGATATGGCTGTTTCTGTAAGACATGTGATGCCTACCTCTATTACAACCGCTAAATTAAGTGAATTATTTTGTGTTACAGGCAGATATCTGCCAAGATGAAGGCTAAATAGAAAGCTCCTTTAGGCTTATTGATTGTATAAAAGACAGGTGACAGCTTAATGTAAGGTGACAGTAAAACTACTGAAGGAGCTTACTGTTTTACTGTCAACTTGCTTTAACCCTTTGAACCCTAGTCCCGCATATAGGCGTCCTTTTCAAACAGTGTACATGTTAATTGTACACTTGTCCTGTGCAAACAGTGAAGACCCAGATCAGAGGGCTCCGAAAGGAGCCCTCTGATCAGGGTCTTCACTGTTTGTCATAATGCCAAACATTGACAAAAACAACCCTTAAAAGTCAGAAATGGACTAGACAAAAATGGAAACTGGAATTGTCCATTTAAAGTTTCAGGGAGGAAAGAGTTAAGTAGTCACCTGTCATAAACACCAAATAATTGACACAATTTAGTGGTTGTTATAGAGAGGGTTTACTGTATGATACTGTTTGCTGCTATTGTACACTGTAAGAATATATACTCATAGTTAGGGTTAACCCTTCGAACACTACAGACCTGTATAAAATATACTCAATGCATTTGCAAACTGTGTATACCCTGACCAGAGGGCTGCTATAGGAGCCTTCTGATCAGGGTCTGCACGGTTTCCTAATTTAGACCAGTATTTATTAAACTACCCATAATTCCAAATATACTGGTTCATATTTTGGTAATTAGAAACACATAAGAGTTGTTTTAAAGAGTGTTGAAAGAGTTAAATACATAAATGGCCTTTGGAAAACTTGAAGCCAAGTTATGTGCCTGGGTATGCAAGTCAGTGGAATTGTTACAAAAAAAAACAAATACTATTTGATTTTTCATCAACATATATTTATTCATCAACATCTTTTATGTAGCAAAAATACATGACAATAAAAATGGCAATTGTGAATAAAAATTAAAAAGAATTGGCGGTCATTTCCAACAAGCAGGCAATATACAGATAATAAAACTGACCAATGGAAACATACACAATAAAATGGGCACCAGCTTCCTATGTCCACCAGCATAATCTGATATCCAATTACACCATAGATACGCGGCTCCTGATAAGAGGGATTAAATTGCACAAATCCAACTTTTTCTCACTCATTTTAGCACCAAATCCTATGGCGTTACTACTCATTAGAATCGTCTCTTCGAGACGATTCTAATGAGTAGTGACACCATAGGGTTTAAAGCAGAAATAAAAGATTTTAGTTTTTGAAATACTCCCCTTATCTGGAGCCCTGATATACGACTTTTTATGCCTTTATTATTATTTATTATTCCACCGAAGAAAAAAATTAATACAGTCATGAATATGTACCATAAGAAACTTTTCTATATCATAACAGATGGTACATCGTGTAGCTTAAAGCAGGTTGAAAGTAAAGCAGAATATACGCCTTTAGGCACATTCTGCTTTACTTTCAGCCTGCTATAAATGGGCACCTGTCTACAAAAGTAGAAATAGGTTATGGAGTAAATGGTTGAAAAGTCAACACATAAACGTATGTGCTAACACAACTATGTCTATTGCAAACATTTTGGAGCCAGATCAGACACATGGTTACCTAGCTTCTAATCAGGCTCCAAATTTTTTAAACGCTTATCATTGTCTACATTTTAAAAAGTAACTTTTTGTTTTACTTTAGTTTCATGTCAACATGAAAATAATGTCTTCTTCGCTGCTAAAATTTTGATATTGATTCCAGCATCATATGTATTTACATAGGCTGGATACAAGTCACGAATAGTTTAGATCCTGATCAGGCTGCGTGTTAACCCATTACCCCATAAATACTTTTTACGCCTTTATTTTTATTCTCCACCACAGAAAATATTTAAATTTATACAGCTATGAATATGTATCATAAGAACTATTTTCTATATTCTAGCAGATGGTAGCTTAAAGCAGGCTGAAAGTAAAGCAGAATGCGCCTTAAGGCGCATTCTGCTTTACTTTCAACCTGCTTAAAGTAGTCACCTGTTTTAAAAACTATTAACAGACTATGGGGCAATAGATTAAGTAGGGCCAGATATGGATCCAAACAGTTTGCAAGGCCTTCAGAACAGGTTTACAGTATTGCAAGCAGGCATTCTTCAACTCTTTGCATGCTAGAGATGAAACCATGATAACCTTTGCAAACAGTTTAAATGCTGATGAGATGTCATTTAAGTTAACGCAGCCTCACTGTTTGACCCTGTTTTGAAAAGAAATGTGGAAAAATCTAATTTTAGAACAGAAGCAGACAACATTTTGTTGCTGACAAAATAATTACCATCATGCAAAGAGTTAACTTATTCCTATACATAACCCAAGAAACTACAGTAAAACCTCACTATTACGACCATTAAATTATGTTAACTATTAAGGTGTTTACGATAGGTGACCGCTTAAAGCAAGGTAACAGTGAAACAGAAAGCTCCTATAGGAGCTTTCTGTTTCACTGTCACCTTGCTTTCAGCTTTCACCTGTCTATTATACACTCAATTAGCCTTCATTTTAGTGGTCGTAATAGCGAGGTTTTACTGTATCTATAATTTACTCCAATTAAGTACATGTACCACAAATGAATAGGGGTCTTCATCACTAAACTTTCATCTTGTCTGAAACAATTTTAAATAGGTAGACAGAAATAAAGAGCAAAAAATTGTCAAAAGACCAGTGACTGCTTAGTGCAGGATAAAAAACTAAAGCAGACAGCTTTTTGCTTTACTTTTTGCCACCTCTGACAAATGTACCTGGCCAGATGCTGTGTATAAATAATTTACTAATCTGTATAGCAATTTTCACAAAGAAAATGCACTGATATTTCCCATATAGAAATGCAAACTTAACTCTTTCAACACCACCAGGAACCTGTTTAAAATATACTCATTACATTTGCAAACAGTGTAGACCCACATCAGATGGCACTGTTTGCTTATTTAGACCAGTATTCATTAAACTATCCAGAATTCCAAGTAGAATGGTTCATGTTTATGTAACCAAAAAGATCCGCAAGGGAACCTAATAACCCACAAGAGTTACTTAGTGATGAAAGAGTTAACCCTTTACCTCCATAGAAGCACCCCTTTTAGCACACTTAAATATCCCTTTTTGAGAAACCGTTTCATATTTTAACATGTTCTGTTAAAATTTGTCCTGCATCTCCACAGAGGAGTGCTTTAGTTTAAAACTGGCAAAGTATGGTCATATAGTATACCCTGAATCTCTACCATAATAAATGGTAACATTTCAACACTACTGAAATAACAAATATATGTTTCCTTCTAAGCAAAACAAGATTTGCACTCATATTATCTATTAAAATGAATCTTGGAATTAAAAATGGACACATCGACTTTTTATTTTAGTCTAGCCTTTCAGGGTTATTTGTAAAACCTAGTGAAAATTGACAAACAGTGTAGACCCTGATCAGAGGGGCTCCTACAGGAACACTCTGATCAGGGTCTACACTGTTTGCATAGGGATGTATACTGTTGATCAGGTATAATGGTTGAAATGGACATTTACACATCTCACCAGCCCTCAATGATTTAACAAAAGATGTTTAATTATTCCTATAGTATGAAGTTGGCAACCAGAGTAGACCAAGATCTGCGGCTGCAAATATTAATTGTCTCATCACCATTTGCTGTGGCATGTTTTAACTGATTTACCACATAAATACGCCTTTTAGCGTATTCAATTTTTTTTCTCCTGAAGATAAAAGTTCCAATTTATACAGTTGTGAACATGTACCATACAAAATATTTTCTAAATCCTAGCATTCTTCAAGCAGGCTGAAAGTAAAGCAGAATGCTTTACTTTCAACCTGCTTTAGGTGGTCACATTTCTTCAAAACTAGAATTATGCTACATATACCTGTATGTGGCATGTTTTAAACACAACGGTAAACAAAGCTATTTATTATACTCTTTATAACATCCCTTGGAGTTAAATATGAACATTTGCAGCATGCACTTACATGTAATTTGATAAAAGAACTCGCTGGTACAAACAGATTCAGACTAACAAGTTTCCCGTCAAATCACCAGGATTGGACAAGCAATTTTGTATTGACGGTTTCCACCATAGCTGTATGTGAACATCAACTCTATCTAACCGTGTTTAACTCTTTCAATACCATGGATATGTTTAACCCTTTCCCCCATAGAAGGGCCTTTTAGCGCATTCAGTTTATTCTTGCCCTGAAGAAAATAGTTCCAATTTATACATTCATAAATATGTGTAATACAAAATATTTTCTATATTCTAGCAGATGATAGCTTAAAGCAGGCTGAAAGTAAAGCAGAATGCGCTTAAAGCGCATTCTGCTTTACTTTCAACCTGTTTTAAGTGGCCACCTATATTCAATACTAGAGATATGCTATGTGGGAAAGGGTTAAAATATAATCATTACAGTTGCCAACAGTGTAGACTCCATTCAGAGGGCTCCTATAGGAGCCTACTGATTAGGGTCTGCACTGTTTGCTAATTTAGACCAGTATTTAACAAATTACCAGAGTATCAACTAGACTTGTTCATGTTTTGGTAATTAAAAGAGACACAAGGAAACATAATAACCAACAAGAGTTACTAAGTGTTGAAAGAGTTAACTCGGTAATTGAATGTTTTACTTTGACACCTATGTGGACAAGTAGCAAGAGGCTTTCTGTGGAGGAAAGGGTTAACCCTTTGAACCCTAGTCCTTTTCAAACAGTGTACATGTGAATAGAACACTTGTCCTATGCAAACAGTGATGACCCAGATCAGAGGGCTCCGAAAGGAGCCCTCTGATCAGGGTCTTCACTGTTTGTCATAATGCCAAACATTGACAAAAACAACCCTTCAAAGTCAGAAATGGACTAGACTAAAATGGAAACTTGAGTCGCCATTTAAAGTTTCAGGGAGGAAAGAGTTAAGCAACCACTTGGTGAAGTAGTATGAAGATCATACAAGACAGGTTACTGCTTAACCCTTTCCCCCATAGAAGGGCCTTTTAGCGAATTGAATTTATTCATCCATTGAAGAACAAGAGCCCCATGGGGCATATTTCGCTCACCTAAGAATAGCTGACAAAATAGAGATAATGATTTATGTCCAGGATGGGTTCATTTTTTACCCGAGGGGCATAATTTGAACAATCTTGATAGAGGACCTGTAGATGATGCTATGTGCCAAATATCTAAGATAAGGGTACTAGGGTTTTAGACAAGAATTTTATTTTAAGTTTTCTTTGAAAAAAATCTATTTTTAGCTCCTGTGGCCTAGATATGCAACAGACCGGAACCATTTGAACAAAGTAGGTAAAGGACATCTAGAAGTGTCACAATATCAAATATCAAAGCTCTGGCCATATTAGTTTCAGAGGAGAAGACGTTTGAAATTTTCACTATATAACTGGATGTAAAACTGTGACCCCCGGGGCGGGGTCATTTTTGACCCCAGGGGCATAATTTGAACAAACTTGATAGAGGACCTGTAGGCAATGCTATATGCCAAATATCTAAGCTCTAGCCCTTGTGGGTTTTGACGAGAAGATTTTTTAAGTTTTCATTCAAAAAATCTATTTTTAGCTCCTGTGACCTAGATATGCAACAGACCGGAACAATTTGAACAAAATATGTAATGGATATTTAGAACTGTCACCATGCCAAATATCAAAGCTCTAGCCATATTAATTTCAGAGGAGAAGACATTTGAAAAATTCACTATATAACTCTATGTAATACTGTGACCCCTGAGCGGGGCCAATTTTGACCCCAGGAGCATAATTTGAACAAACTTGATAGAGGACCTGTAGATGATGCTATGTGCCAAATATCTAAGCTCTGGTCCTTGCAGTTTTTGACAAGAAGATTTTTAAAGATTTGCTTATTTTTTCTGTTCTGTTTTTGAGTTCTGCATTGTTTTTAATTCTTTGAACAAATTTGAAAGAGCTTGACCCAAGGAACATTTCTGTAAAGTTTGGTTGAAATCTGTCAAGCGGTATAAGAGGAGATGTCATTTGAAGCACAACGGACAACGAACGGCGACAGACACAGGGCCATCCCAATAGCTCACCTTGAGCCTTTGGCTTAGGTGAGCTAAAAATGTTCCAACTTTAACAACCATGAAAATGGATAGTAAGAAACATTTTGAAAATCCTAGCAGATTATAGCTTAAAGCAGGCTGAAAGTAAAGCAGAATGCGCCTTAAGGCGCATTCTGCTTTACTGTCAGCCTGCCTTGAGTGGTAACCTATCTTCAAAACTAAAAATAAGCTATTGGGTAAAGGGTTAATGAAGCATAAAAATAATGCAGAAAGTTCCTGCAGGAACTTCTTGTATTATCTTAACCAATCATATGCATCAAATACAGCACATATTTAGTGGCCGCTCAACCCTTTCCCCCCATAGAAGCGCCTAAAATTTTAGCACAGCAATTTTTTCCTCCCCATAAGAAAATAATTCAAATTTATACAGTCATGAACATGTATGATTAGAATTATTTTCTATATCCTAGCAAATGGTAGCATTCTGTTTTACTTTCTATCTGCTTTAAGTGGTCACCTGTCTTCAAAACTAGAAACATGCTATGGAGCAAAGGATTCAGACAGGTTAGATTGCACTTTTAACCCATTCCCCTATAAATACCCCTTTTTACCCCTATAATTTATTCCTCAACTGAAAAAATATTTCCAAATTATACAGTCATGAATATGTATCATAAAAATATTGTCATATTCTAGCAGATAAAAGCTTAAAGATGGCTGAAAGTAAAGCAGAAAGCGCCTTAAGGCGCATTCTGCTTTACTTTCAACCAGCTTTAACCCTTTACCCAATAACCTGTTTATAACATCAAAGACAGGTGATCACTTAAATCAGGTTGAAAGTAAAGCAGAATGTGCCTTAAGGCACATTCTGCTTTACTTTCAGCCTGATTTAAACTAACATCTGCTAGGCTATATTAAAATATTTGTTATGGTAAATGTTCATGCGGGTATAAACTGGAACTATTTTCTTCAGCGGAGGAATAAATTAAACACGCTAAAAGGCGCTTCTATGAGGGAAAGGGTTAAGGGATCATAATCTTTAATTCTAGAAACAGGCTATGGGGTAATGGGTTAAGTTTAAGTAGCTGTTTTTCCATACCAAAATCACACTACATTCATGTGACTAGATGTTTTTACACCTTTCAACCATTCTACAGCCATCAGTGTGTATATACTAGTGCTGAAACGGTTATCAGAAATTTGTAACCGGTTAATCTTTGCTCGTAACCGGGGTTAATCGTAACTTTAATGCCGACTGACACATCATTAGTCACTAAGGGTCGGACGTTGCACAAGTACACAGTAACGTTCAACTGTTTTACCTATAAACAATTACAAATTTGGAGACTGTTTTGCGTGTGTAAACGATAATACAATAATAAAGTCTTGGTGCCAAAGAATTGTTTATGAATGTTATACTTTTTTCTAACTATTTTACCATGCATGCCGACGTAGGTTTTTAATAAATTGCAAAGAGAAAGGAAGATCTATTGATCTTATAAAATGAACTTACATGTATACTGCATGAATCTGTTGATCAATAAATCGTTTAAAAAAGCGGCTATCCGATGTCTTCTCTAAATAAGTTGCATTTGTAAAATAACTCCAACACGCGGAATAATTATGCGCGGCCGAATGTGAAGACCTTGTATCCCGCGTTGTGTTATAGATAATTAATTGGTCCCATTCTTGTCTTATTTTAAACCTTGACAAAATATGAGACGATCCGATTGAAGTGTAGATTCCGCTAACCAGGTTTTATTATTTTATCGTGTTTGATTGGGTGGTCTAAAATATATTTGAAATTGACATGTGGATATTCCGGGAAACCCTGGTTTACGTTTTCCCTACACGAACGTCATATATAGCTACTAGGGTAGAAAACCAAAGCAAACCGAATATTTCGAGGTCAGAAGGTTAGTAAGACTGTCAAGTTCAACTGTCAAAGTAGCGAAGGAAACAATATTTCGAAGACAAGTTTGTTAACGGCATCGTTTTGTGTATTGAGCTCTGTGTACATGTTTACAAAAATCAGGAAACGCCCTACCCTTATCAATCAACATGCTACTGTTTTTTAAAACTTGAATATCATGTATATCTTAGAGTAAAAGACTTCAAGTGAACGGAAAACATATCAGGAGGCTGTAGCTCCCGACAAATGGGGTTCATTTTTGTTATACAAAATGGCTTCCGAGTAACCGGTTACCAACTTTGTAACCGGTTAATCGGCAGTTCATAACCGTTCACGGTTATGCGGGTAATCGTTTCAGCACTAGTATATACATGTATACAATAAACACAACAACTGAATGGCGATATTACCTTAGGATAGTAAAACCTCTGAAAAACATACTCTTCTGGACTAATGTAATGGTTCAGCTAAAACAGGACCGGTATCCTATTCAAAGGACTTGCTTAATGCAGGACACCAGAAATATAAGCTCCTTTGAGAGCTTTCTGCACTACAGGCCCCAAGGTTATAAAGATTTTGAGGTGAGTCTAAGTTTGTTCTCAAGCATGACAGGTCAGATTTGAGCCTAGGCTCAAATCTGACCAATCAAATGCTTGAGAATGACTTCAGACTCAAACTCAAAAGCTTTATAACCTTGGACCCTGTTGTCCTGCCTGAATAAGGCATATTTGACTCTGCAAGCTCTCTACTTAGAAAAGTAGTCCCTAATCTTAAAACGCACACAGCATTTCCAGTATTTATCAGAAAGCAGCATTCTGCTTCACTTTTAACCTGCTTTAAGTGATCACCTGTATTCAAAACAAGGAACAGGCCTTGGGTCAAAGGGTTAAAAACAAACTGTATTCTATGCCTTTGATCTGTATCCAAACTGTATGACACTCATACTAACATTTCACAAGTTTATAATTTACAAAATAAAATACTAAAACATTGATTGACAACAAAACAGCTATTACACCCAATGAGGCCTAAATAAAAGTCTTACAATTGTCTTCAACTGAAAAAGTCTGAACTTATTTTCTTTTGGCAGAAATATGATCCTAGTACAGATCCTCATCAAAGTTCACAATGATCTTGATAAAAACAGTTTTTAAATACTATCAATAACAGTAAGTACCTTATAAGTCTAACACATAGGGTCTGTCACTCGTCGATGTTTGAGACAAGCTGATCTCAACAGTCTAGAATTGAAATGTTATTAAGCGAGCCTTGACGAGGTTGAGATCAGCTTGTCTCAAACATTGACGAGTGACAGATTCTTTTTCTCACAATCAATTATTTCAAGGTATTTTTTAAAGCAATCTGCCTTTTTTTGACGTAATCAAGCCTTTATAAATACATGCAGTGACTTCATCAAAGTGATCTCACAAATGTTGAAGACAAGAATATTCGCGATCATTGTTCACTATTGAAAACAGGGGTAGTTATGTGAGAAATTTTGATGCCTGATTCTAATTGGTCTGTTTCCATGGAAACTAAATACGAGCACAGTTTAAAGTAAGCAAGGCCTGCATTATTTCAGTTGCCGTTGGTTATTAATGACATAAGACTCATATTCTTAGTCACAGTAACAGAGAAAAATGGCCTAGAACAGACTTCAGTAAAAAAGCTCATAAAAAGAAGAATATTTCAAAAACAGAAGTCTTTAATTTGACACAAAATCCTATGGTGCGACTACTCATTAGAATCGTCTCAAAGAGGCGATTCTAATGAGTAGTTACACCATAGGATTTCATGTAACTATAAGGGGAAAATATTTGAAATTTGCTGGAGTCCTGTAAAGTTCACCCCATTACCCCTTAGCCTGTTCCTAATTTGAAAACCAGGTGACCACTTAAAGCAGGTTGAAAGTAAAGCAGAATGTGCCTTAAGGCGCATTCTGCTTTACTTTCAGCCTGCTTTAAGTTATTATCTGCTAGAATATAGAAACTATTTCTTATGATTCTTATTTGTAACAGTATAAATCTTAACTATTTTCTTCAGTAAAGGAATAAGTTAATGGCGTCAAAAGGCGTATTTATGGGGTAATGGGTTAAAGAAAACAATATCTTCTGGGAGTTGTGGGGCAGATACACCAGTCTCTTTGTGAACAAGGTCCATGAACAATCCATTCAACAAAATCTGCACCTCTCGAGACTGGGGATTATTGCTCTGTACCATTACCATGAGATAAACGTCCTCACTCATTCTTTTAAGTTGATCTGAAATTGATAACATATACAGGTTGATGGTGAGAAATTGTCTGAGCGACAACTACACTATATGACTTATGTGCATTTAAAGACTCCAATAATATTAGCACCCCTTTTTCATAGCATTTTTCAGTGATACAGACTGATAGTTATTTAACCCATTACTCTACAATGTACAGTCATGATTATGAACCATAAGAAATGTTTTCTATACATTAGAAGATTAAAGTTTAAAGCAACCTGAAAGTAAAGCAGAATGCACCTTAAGGGCACATTCTGCTTTACCTCCAGCATGCTTCAAGTGGTCACCAGTCTTCAAAACAAGAAACATGCTATATGGTAAATAGTTAATGCAGGCTGAAAATAAAGCAAACTTAGACTTCCTTTTGCAAACAGTTAAGTTTTGATCCAGATGAGATGCTTGGTTTCTTAAGGTCTCATCAGGAACCAAACTGTTTGACAATCTGACCTACTTTGAAAAGAAATTTTTGAACGTTCTAATTTAAGAACAATGGCAGATGACATTTTTTGCAGTCAAATAATTGCCTACTGTTCAAAGAAGTAGAATAGCAGATGTTCAAAGAGTTAAGACAATTTATGCAACTGTGGCAATAAACAAGACTGTGCGTTCAATAAATGCTTATGCCCCCAGTGGCATCCTTGACAATATATTCTGAATCTTTTCTAAGTCCAAATTAGGTCAAGGTCAGGGTCAAACTGAGCTTGGATATTATTGGTGAGTTGGTAATGGTCCAAGGCAACAACTGTATAAGTATCAAAGCATTGTAGTCATCTTTGTTGATGCTAGGCGAAACGGTAAAATCTAGTTATCCAAGAAATAGCCTATTTAAAATTTTCTAAGTCCATATTAGGTCAAGGTCAAGGTCAAAATCAAAGTTTGGTGATATTGGTGGGTTGGTAATGGTCCAAGGCAACAACTGTATAAGTATCAAAGCATTGTAGTCAGTTGTGTTGATGCTAGACGAAACGGTAAAATCTAGTTAACCAAGAAATAGCTTATTTAAAATCTTCTAAGTCCAAATTAGGTCAAGGTCAAAATCAAAGTTTGGTGATATTGGTGGATAGGCAGGGTTTTCCCTGGCGCACAAAATGCGCGCCAATGACCCCCTTTTTGACAAAATGTCCCTCAAACATTTTTACTGGGGGTCAAATTTGACGCAACTTTGAAAATACATCACAGTGATCACAAAATGTTACGTGTTAAAACATGAAACAGAAGAAACTCTGAAGACCATAATCTTTGTCTTTTAAAAGGTGGTTTTCTGCAATACTGTCACACTGCATTAAGCAACCAACACTCTTTACATCTCTAGATTACCTACCAACCAGCAATGCTGCAAATGCATGATGTCCTAAAATTTTATTTGAAAGTGAAAAAGCAGTGTCGAGACAAGTGACCCCCAAAAATTAGTTTTGTCCCCCAAACTAAGGAACCTGGGGGACACAATGTCCCCCATTTGTCAATGCCTAGGGAAACCCCTGGATAGGGAATGGTCCAAGGCAACAACTGTATAAGTATCCAAGCATTTGGGTAAGCGGTGTTGATGCTAGACGAAACGGTAAAATCTATTTAACCTTGTTACGGACGCACACACGGACGGACGCCGTCCGTACCTACGCTAGGATACTTATGTGGCTAAAATTCTTAGCCCCATAATAGAAAAACATTAACCTGGCTGTCTCTTGTGACATTAACCTGGCCATTTCTTGTGACATTAACCTGGCCAGTTGTGGGACATAGGGTTAGGGGTAGGGTTAGCCTCCAGATCATTCTATTCCAAGTTGGAGCAAAAAGAAATTGTCTCTTGTGTGGCTAGCCACGCAAGAGAAAACAATAGAAAATAGCCACATAAGTATCGTAGCGTAAGAAGACGGACGGATGGACAGGACGATTACTATATGCCCCGCATCTGTCGATGCTGGGGGCATAAAAAATATGAACAGTATAAAGAAATATGGTTGAACCTCGATATCTCAAACTTACATTTATAATCAGAGCTCCAGATATGGGGAGTTTTTCAAAATCTAAAATCTTATTTCTGCATTAAACCCTATGATGTTACTACTCATTAGAATCATCTCTTCAAGACGATTCTTATGAGTAGTAACATCATAGGATTTGGTGCTGAAATGAGTGAGAAAATGTTGGATTTGATCAATTTACTCCCTCTTATCTGGAGCCCTGTAGTATATGCTTTTTATTGTTCTTTCTTCTGCTTCAGATATCACATGTTTCTGGATATAAAATGACTGAAACATTTCATTTAGTTGTGGGTGGTGTACATTTAAGGCATGTATAATAAATCACCAATCACCAGCAGCAGTTGAAAAATAAACTCAGGATCAAGTCATGTCAATTGTTGGTATGCTACAGAGCTTTGTATTCATAAACAGCCCATCACTCTTGCTCAAAAGACACTATGAAGATTGTTTGTATTCATAAAGTATGCCTTGAGCATTGCCCTGTATCAAACCAGCAATTGGAAATTATGAACAAGTCAAACTTACCGATATTTTTGGAGTTGAAATTCAGTAACTCAGACTTGCTTAAGTAGAACATAACCATATTTCAAAGTTAAAACCTACATTCAACCTAATCCATTACCCCATGCATACACATTTTATTGCCTTTACACTAATTTATTTCCCCGCTAAAGGAAATAGTTTCCCTTTTTACAGTCATAAAACACACCATAAGAAATATTTTCTATATCCTAGAAGGTTGTAACTTAAAGACTTTTCCTCAGTCCTTTGAAAGAGTCCCCCCCCCCCCCCCCCCCCCCCCCAATTGAATTTGAGGTGTCAATGTAACTGTCAAAACATGTTTAGCACGTGCAGCCGGTGGGTGTACCAATCTCAGTTTACCTGGTGAGAACCAGATTATACTCACGCTCTAGTGCTTTTCAATGGTTATTTCTAACAAAACTATCAAATATAAAGGTAGAGTCTCACAGGAGAAGCTTCAATGGTTCTTTGCTAGCGACATGGCCATAAGATCCATGATTTTTGCAAGGAAATTGTCTGGCAAGGTGTTATGATCGAAAGGTCATCTAGGGATGTCTTTAAAGCAGGTTGAAAGTAAAGCAGAATGTGCCTATAACCTGCTGTAAGTGTTCATCTGTATTCAAACCTTGTAACTGGCAATGGGATAATGGGTCAAGTGTGTTTGAGTTGTTAACATTTGACTGTACTAGCAATAGAACTTACCAGTGCGATGCGGTCAATTTCTGTGATTTGTGTGGGGGGATCTATGTGAACTGAGACATCGGAAAACCAGGTGGCCACATCAACAGGAAGTGATTCAAATTTTTTGATAAGATGATGTTCCTGTTAGTGAAAAAAAACAACAAAATAAACTTCTTGTGTTGTTTGCCGTCCCCTGAATGAAATCTGCTTGTTAGAGTGTTCATTTTCAGTTTGTGTTGCCATACAGCACGGTCCATGTTCATAAATGTCTTATGACAGACTAATGGACTTTAACCCTTTCCTCCATAGAAGCACCTTTTAACACACTTGATTTAAACCTCCACTGAAGAAAATAGTTCCAATTTATACAGTCATGAAAATGTACCATAAGAAACTTTTTCTATATCTTAGCAGCTGGTAACTTAACACTGGCTGAAAGTAAAGAAGAATTCTGCTTTACTTTCAACCCGCTTTAAGTTGTCACCTGTCTTCAAAACTAGAAACAGGCTATAGAGTAGAGGATTAAAAGCAGGCTATGTCACACAACACTCAAACAACATCAAATAGTCCAAAACAACAAACAGAACAGAAATACTAGATTTTGTTTTTGAGAAAACAAATATGTCTCCCCTGTATCCCCCTACCTCCCAAAATGGCCACAGCCCAAAGTCTAAACTACAAGAGCACCTTCATGTATTTTTGAAACCAAATCCCTCCAATAGTACAAAAGATTTCTGCACCAGAATTTTTATGCCTTTTATTCAACTGCTAAAAGAAAATACATGCTATATCACATTGATTCATATACCCACTAAGACTTCAAATGGACAATTCCAGCTCCTAGTTAAGTCTAGCGCAGTTGACATATTTAGGATTTAATTTCAATAATATATTAAAACCCTGCAGACCCTGATCAGAGGGCTCCAACACTGTTTACACAGGACATAATTATGTTAAGTTCACAGGTACTGTGCTTGTTAATGAATAGTATACTCTTTGCTAGGGTTGAATGTTTAGCGAAGGCAAACTTGCAATTCTTGTCCATAACTATTACTGCTCATATTTATCAACTCAACACTTACCAATAATTTTCTGTATTTTGGTCTTTTTCTGTAATCTTTAGTGAGGCTGGAAGTAAAAACAAACAAAGTGAAATGCAATATGAACCCATTACCCAATAGCTTGTTTCTAGTATTAACGATAGGTGACCACTTAAAGCAGGTCGAAATTGAAGCAAAATGTGGCTTATAGAAACTAATTTTTGTGATAAAATTCACAACTGTATAAAGTAAAACTATTTTTTTCAGAAGAGGAATAAATTAATCGCAAAAAGGTGTATTTATAGGTTTAAATAGTTTGTCTTCAATCAAAATGCCAAAGTTCTAAAATTGGAAGAAAAATGTAAGGACAAGCTAGAGAGAGAGAACCATATGGTAGTGAAAGAATTAAAACTTTAGACAATAAAATCCCGCCTGACAAACAACATCTAGCCACAGTGGAGAAGACATTACTCTTTTCCAATCAACAGGACTCCAGATAAGAGAGAGTAAATTGAACAAATCCAGCATTTTCCCACTCATTTCAGCAACAAATCCTATGGTGTTACTACTCATTAGAATCGTCTCGAAGAGACGATTCTAATGAGTAGTGACACCATAGGGTTTAATTCAGAAATAAAGATTTTAGTTTTTGAAATACTCTCCTTATCTGGAGCCCTGAATCAACCTGTTTACATTAAAAGTATCATGTCCAATGCAAACAGTTTGAACCAGATCAGACGCCATGGTAACCTGGCGTCTGATCAGACGCCATGGTAACCTGGCGTCTATTCAGGCCCCAAACTATTTGCAACTCAGATTATCTTTAATTGTCAGAATTGTTGAAAAATTGAATTTTTTCTATGTTTTACTGTAATGTGTTTACATTTCGTTTGTGTTTAACTGGGCAATAATAAGGTTGTCTCTACTGTAACAAAGCACTGGCTCCAAGTCCCTGCCATCTAAGACTTGTGTAAGACATATACTTACCAGTCTCTTACAAAGGAGCAAAATTCCAATGAAAAGTCTTTCCCTGGGGGAAGAAGGGGTGGGTCCTCTTGAAGGACTTTTGTTAAAACCTCAAAATCTGTTTTACAATTTTTGTACGGAAATTCCCCAGTTGCTAACTCAACCTGAAATACAAATAGTTCTGTATAATAGTATAATAATACTCCATATATGCAGAGCTCCAAAAACTAAAATCTTTATTTCAGCGTTAAACCCTATGGTGTCACTATTCATTAGAATCGTCTCTTCAAGACGATTCTAAAAGACAATTCTAATGAGTAGCAACACCCTAGAATTTGGTGCTAAAATGAGAGCATTTTTTGAATTTACTCCCTCTTATCTGGAGCCCTGCGATGAAGAACACTCTACTCCAGATAAGCACGATGTGTAGTACACCAGATAAGAGGAAGTAAACTGAACCATTTCCACATTTTCTTATTCATATCTGCATCAAACTCTGTGGTGTGACTTCTCATTAGAACCACCTCTTCAGGACGATTCTAATGAGCAGTCACACCATGTGGTTTGGAACAAACATAAAGATTTTAATTTTGAACTACTCTCTTAAACAGGGCCCCTGATGAGTACCTAACTATGTTCTTCATTTTCTTCTATTTTTACATTTCATCAAACTCTATAGTGCGACTATTCATAAGAAGAGAACTTGGTTGAGATATAAGGATTTTAGTGCTCGAAACACTCTCCTTATCTGAAGCAATGGAAGCTGAACCTGTGTATAAAGGTGTCGTCTTAACTCATTCATCCCTGAAACTTTTAATGAACTATTTCAGTTTCAAATTAAATCTGGTCAATCTTTCACAATTTAGCAATGTTTTAGAAATATATAGACCCAGATCAGAGGGCTCATGAGGATCCCTCTGAGCTGGGACTTCACTGTTTGCATAGGACAAGTGTACTCCTCACAGACACACCGTTGGTAAAGGATGAGAATACTCATCGCTAGGAGTCAACAGCTTCAATAAAACCAGCACATCATATAAAAGAAAAGATTAACCAACATGAGTTAAACTTACCAGTGAGATGCCTAGACTCCAAACATCAGCACGAATGTCATAATCTGGTCTGGTAGGATCAGGTGGGTCTATTCTTTCAGGCTGAAAATACAAAATGTATGTTAACCCTTTCCTCCCTGAAACCTCAAATGGACAGTTCTAATTTTCAATTTAGTCTAGTCCATTTTTTACCTTTTAGAGTTGATTTTAACAAAATTTGTCAAAATGACAAACAGTGTAGACCCTGATCAGAGGGCTCCTAAAGGAGCCCTCTGATCAGGGTCTACACTGTTTGCATAGGACAAGTTTACTCCTCACATGTACACTGTTTGCAAAGGACGCCAATATGCGGGACTAGGGTTCAAAGGGTTAATACTGTTCAATGAAAACGGACATTGAAAACAGCAGTCAGCTTGAAATGTGATTCATCATATAGTTTTCATAAAACAAAGAATTAAAATTGTGTTAATCACTGAAATTGCAATTTGCTTTCATTCTTTTTCAAGGCCAAAGGTCAAGGTCATCGGTACCTGAAATTTGTGTCATGCACATCTATATTTCATGATTAACATATATGCCAAAATATCAAGTGCCTGAGGTTGAAACTGAAATAGGAGTTCAGTGGTAAAGACCCGCTGACTAATTAACCCTTTACCTGATAGCTATTTCTAGAACTGAAAATAGGTGACTACTTAAACAGGTTGAACGTAAAGCAGAATGCGCCTTAAGGCCCATTCTGCTTTACTTTCAGCTTGCTTTAAGGTATCATGTGCTAGCATATAGAAAATATTCCATATAATATATATTCTTAACTGATTAAATTGGAACTATTTTCTTCAGCTGAGGAATAAATCATATTCGCTAAAAGGCGCTTCTATGGGGGAAAGGGTTAAAAACTTTCAGACTAGAGTAAATTGCAGAGCAGCTAGGGATGATTTCCTGCCGTGAGTTTACGTACTGCCATGTATGCTGCACACCCAGCACTGCGTGTTTTCGCTTTGGAATCTACGAGTCTACCGCTGATACCGAAATCACACAGTTTAACCATGCCCTTCTCATCTAGTAGAATGTTGGAAGGTTTGACATCTGTAAAATATAAACATTTAAATTAGGTCTCCAGATAAGTAATGTACAGTAAAGCCTCTCTATTACGACCACTAAATTGGGTTAATTATTAGGCGTTGAAGACAGGTAACTGCTTAAAGCAAAAAGTTTATGTTTATGTACCACATTGCTTTATGCTGTTATCTGTCTTTTATACCATCAATTAGTCTTCCTTTTTGTGGTCATAATAAAGATGGTTTTACTGTATTTCCAAAATCCTTAGACCTACCAGGGCTCCAGCTAAGAGGGAGTAAACTGAACAATTCCAACATTTTCTCACCCATTTCAGCACTCAATCTTATGGTGTTACTACTTAAATGAGTAGTAACACCATAGGGTTTAATGTAGAAATAAAGATTTAATTTTTGAAATCCTTCCCTCATCTGGAGCTCTGTATCCACACCTAATCTCTTTGAGACGATATTAATGAGTAGTCACCCCACACAATTGATGCAGGTATAAAAGGAGAAAGTATTGGAAAGTGAGTTCACTTCCTCTGATCATATCAATGGTCAGAGGAACTTCAACAATTCGGTCCAACAACATGATAAGTATTTCTACCGAAAAACATAATGGAGGTCTAACTAAAGATTTATCCTCTCAGTGTGAGAGGATTTTACATCTTTCGTTTTTGTATCTCCCTGTTTAACAGTAAGCGAAAAAAAATCGTCACACTTATGTCATTCAGTCATTACCACAATATGAAAAGTAAAGTCATATCAAGTGGCGAGAAATCTAGGTTTTCAGTCAAGAAGGGCTTCCATTTCTCTGGACTTTTCCAAAATCTTCGGATTTTTATCCCAGCAGATAGTAGCTTAAAGCAGGCTGAAAGTGAAGCAAAATGCGACAGCGTCTTATGGTGCATTCTGCTTTACTTTCAACCTGCTTTAAGTAATCACGCTTGAAAAAATAGAAAATTTGGAAATTTTAGGATTTTTCATCAAATTATGGCAGCCCTGGTCAAGCAGAAATCTGGATCTCCATACTGGTCCAATCAAATACAGCTGAACACAGGCAGATCATATATAATTGTTGTAGCTTATGGAGGATAAAGAAATGTTTTTACCTCTGTGAATGACACCATGCTTTTCTTTGAGGTAGTGTAAAGCTTTGACAATCTGAAACAAAAGAAGTACACATATACAATACTTTAACCCTTTACTCCATATACAAATTATACATGTATGCATTTTAATGTCTTTAATTTATTCCTCCACAAAAGAAAATAGTTCCATTTCATACAGTTAGGAATATACAACATAGGAAATGTTTCTTAAGTTATATCTTTGCAGATAGTATCTTAAAGCAGACTGAAAGTAAAGCAGAATGTGCCTTAAGGCACATTCTGCTTTACTTTCAATCTGCTTTAAGTAGTCGCCTGTCCCCAAAACTAGAAACAGACTATAGTGTAAAGGGTTAAGGGGAAGGAGGGTCGAATCTAACATTGTGAGAATATGTAACCTGACCCCATTTAAGAAATGAATTGCGTACTTCCGGCATTCATGAGCTGATGGCACTTCCATGCTTTTACTAGCAAAGTGTGTGAAGCCCGAAGGGCTTCTCGCTTAACTTTGCTAGTAAAAGCATGGAAGTGCCATCAGCTCATGAATAACAGAAGTACGCAATTTATTTCTTATACAGTCGAACTTCGTTATCTCGAAGTCCAGGGGACTGAAATAAATATATCGAGATAACCGAGTTTCGAGATGCGAGTTGTTGAGAGAGATCGATAATCAGTGTCAATTATCACCATCTGTGGACTTGTCATCGCGCAGCGTGTCATCCCACTGCGTTGATTGACAGGTGTGATGCACTAACAACAAACAATGAGTGAACTCGCGCATGTGCAGTTTCGCTCATTATTTTGCAATAATTAGAAAACTAACCTGATTGACTTTGACTTTTAACTAAGTTACTATCAAAGTCGACTAATCCATATTAATAGCAATGGAGAGATAACCAAAGACG
Organism: Gari tellinella; assembly: GCA_922989275.2. Classification (NCBI taxonomy): domain Eukaryota; kingdom Metazoa; phylum Mollusca; class Bivalvia; order Cardiida; family Psammobiidae; genus Gari; species Gari tellinella. The sequence goes on along the minus strand of OV277865.1, from coordinate 12,784,422 downwards.
TTAAAATCACAGTCCTTCGCATTTTGATACATCAACAGAATCTGATACTTACAATCATAACTGCGATTCGTACCAGATAATAACGTACGCAAACAATGTCGGCCAAACAATTAATGAAATTAAACTTGTAAACTGTAAATTAACTTCATTGTTCTTTCGCTTTCATTTACATTTTCTTGTTTCTTGACATTAAAACCGAGAAAATCCCATTTTATCTGCGTTATTATCGCGATATAGGTATTAAGTGTGATTTTCACGAGTAACTGAATCTTACTGATACACGCACATTTCAAGCAAAATGGCGGCCGTCAAAAACGAAAGTACGCATTTGCTATAATACACATGAAAACGCTGATGCTTAATACGACAGTGCATATAAAGGTGTTTGATAAAACTGATTCTTTAATTGCCTGTAATTAAGAGTGAGACACAGTCACATTAACGCCGGTGTTTATTTCATCTCCCGACCTTGTGTTTGCAAGGTGTGATTATTAACTAAAGTTACTCGCAAACACATGAAAACCTGTGAAATCGATAATCCAAAGAATTTTCTTTCAAGATTTCAATAATTTTTATCGGCGATATCGAGACATGAATTGTAAAAATAGAGAACTTCGAGTTCGAGGGACCACACATTTGACTTCGACATAAGAAAAAATCGAGCTGAAATATCGAGATAAACGTGATATTTCTATATAGATAAAGAAGGGAATAATTCGGGACCAGAAATTTATATCGAGATATCCGAGATTTCGAAATAAGCGAGTTCGAGATAACGAAGTTCGACTGTATTTATATTCCATCGTGAGCTGAGAAATGAATCAGAAATGTACATAACCGTTCTAATAGACACTTTGCCCGTTGCTATCGTAGTAACGATCTCTATATATGGACTGAAACTAGTCCTATTCACATATTATATTTACTGGATAAATTTAGACTTTTAACCGGTAAACTTTCTCGTTATGTTGAAAATCCCTTTTGAGATATTTAAAAACACACGAATTTACGAAATACTTGTATGAGAAGCATCTTAAATTTAGGTCGCGTTTTTTAAAACCGATTTACTCACACGCCATACTTGATTACTCCGCGTTAACCGCACCTACCATACGGACTTCTCTGTATCGATATGAAAGTGATCAGTATAGCTCCGCCCCTAAACCAGCCAGCTAGAACTGGATTTTAAGTGAGCATTCTTTGAAATATGCAAGTCTCTTTTTAGAATAGTGTTATATAAAGACAATGCGGGGCAAATGTAAATATTTCCTGATGTATAATGGAAATAAAATATGTTTTAACTAACCCTTTTACCCTACAGCCACAAAACATAAGTCAGATGACTTCTAGAAGCAGGAAGAAAGCAAAACAGAAAGCTTTTAGGAGCTTTCTGTTTTACTTTCATTCTGCTTTAACCCTTTCCCTGATAGAAGCGCCTTTTAGTGCATATGATTTATTCCCCCACAAAAGAAAATAGTTCCAATTTATACAGTTATAAACATGTTCCAATAGAAATTGTTTCAATATCCTGAGAGATGGTAGCTTAAAGCAGGCTGAAAGTAAAGCAGAATGCACCTTAGGGCGCATTCTGCTTTACTTTTAACCTTAAGGGGTCACCTTTTTTCAAAGTCAAAAACAGGCTATGGGGTAAAGGGTTAACCAGTCACATGCCTCAAACACAAATTTTTTTATTGCAGATTTTAGCTTTCTCACATAACTACCCCTGTTTCTATAGCGAACAACGATGACGAATATCCTTATCTCCAACATGTGTAAGATCACTTTGATGTCGTCACTAATACGTCACTGTTTATAACGGCGTTTTGACGTCACCGGAGTTTCCGAAAAAATGCACATTGCTTTAAAAATAGCTTAAATCATTGGTAATGTGAGAAAAAGAATCTGTCACTCATCAATGTTTAAGCCAAGGCTTACTTAATATCATTTCATTTCTAGACTCGTCTAAGATCAGCTTGTCTTAAACATCGACTCATGACAGATCCTAAATATACTTACTGCCACAGCCATCTTGCCGAGAATTCTCTCAGGAATGGACCGTCTTGTTTTCTTTAACAATTTGTCTAAACATGTGGACATAAGCTCCATACAGATCCATACTTCAGTCTGCAAATACAACAACAAACTGTCAAAACATTCAACACTGACAGAATTGTTAACTTATGATCACCTCTTTACTATCAAACATGATACAAATGACACTTGCAAACAGTTTGGTTCCTTATCAGTCACACAGTTATGTTGAATCTGATCAGAATTCAAACTGTTCCATCATTCATATCAATATTTCTTTCATCAATCTGGCTAAAATTTGAATGAATATTCTAGCAGTGAACCAGTAAACTACTATTAAAAGATCTTTACAAATAAAAGGTAGTTAAAGAAACTAAGCATGACTCCAGCTAAGCCATAAGGGGAGCATACTGCCATATGCCAACATACTCAATTTTAAATGAAACAAACAATCCACTCTGTAAACAAATCATTTGTCTTGATATGGTTATAGACTGCAACTATATATCAAATTATCATAGATCTATAGATACAGTAATATGATCCTTTTCCCCATGGCTTTAATTGTTTAAAACAGGCAGTTGCTTTGAATTGTCTCTATATGCACAAACAATAACCATCATTTGATCAAATAAGCACTAACTATATTTGAATATCATTCATAGTTACATGTATTCTTTCAAAATGATATATCGTCTTGCTTTTCTTTGATACAGTTATATAATATAGACACTTAATATCATAAATAAGATGATGGCATAATAAAATTGTATTTTGGGCAAGAGGTCGTCATTTAGAAATTATAAAGTCATTGTTATTGCCATTAAAACAGGCTAGAAGTATAGCATGAAGCTCTCCTCCAAGAGATTTCTGCTTTACTTCTAGCCTGCTTTAAGCATCAACCTATTAGGATGTAAGAAAAACAGTTTCCTATGACTGTTTATCATGGCAGTGTTCTTTGTTGTACAAGCATTACAAGACATTTCTATGAGGAATAGATAAAGAAGTTTCTTTGGAGGAAAGAGGGTATTGTACTTTTGTTCTGCATTTTCTGCAACCACATTAATCTAACAAGAGGGCCTGAAGGCCCTGATATCGCTCACCTGTTGTACTGAAGCTTGATATCTTTATCTTACTGTTTCATCAGTTTAAATTTAAATCCATTCAAATTTGTAGTATAGCATGTAAACAATTTTGGAATACAACCTCATAATTCTAGTATGGTAGACTACATCAAGGGCAGATAACTAGAGCCTAAACAATACTGAAAGGAAGCCTTTTCTAGCATTTCAAAGTATATCAAGGGCAAATAACTATTGCTACAATGATTGATTTCAACAATAATTTCACTCCTTTGAGAACTTATAGGTATATACTTTGTGTGCAAGTAAAATCAAAATCCATTCAAAACTGTAGTTGCAAAAGTGTAAACGCTGTTCGATATGGCATTTTCAGCAATTCAGGGGCAGACAACTCATGGCCTATAGGTCTGATTTCAACCATAATCACACTTATTTGAACTCTTAAGGTCATATACAATCTGAGCAAGTGTGAAAGAGATTAGATAAAAAGTGTGGCCTCTAGAGTGTAAACACCCTTAAATATGACATTTTCAGCAATTCAAAGGTAGATAACTTTCAACCTATTCGTCCGATTTCAATCATAATCGAACTCAATCAAACTCTTATGGTCATATACAATCTGAGCAAGTTTGAGATTGATTGGATAAAAATTGTGACCCCTGGAGAGTAAACACCCTTAAATATGACAATTTCAGCATTTCAAAGGTAGATAACTCTCAACCTATTAGTCTGATTTCAACTAAAATCGAACTCATCTGAACTCTTATGGTTATATACAATCTGAGCATGTTTGAGATAGATTGGATAAAAACTGTGGCCTCTAGAGAGTAAACACTGTTTAATATGGCATTTTCAGCAGTTCAAAGATTAGATTTCAACAATAATCGAACTCATCCGAACTCTTATGGTCATATACAATCTGAGCAAGTTTGAGATAGATTTGATAACAAGAGGGCCTGAAGGCCCTGATATCGCTCACCATTTGTAATGAAGCCTGATAGCTTTACCTTTGAATTTCACCTGTTTTATTCTAAATCCATTCAAGTTTGTGAAATTAAGCCTTTTTCTAGCATTTCAAAGTATATCAAGGGCAGGTAACTATTGTCACAATGATTACATTTCAACAATAATTGCACTCCTTCGAGAACGTATAGCTACATCCTTTGTGTACAAGTATAATCAAAATCCATTGAAAACTGTAGTTGCAAGAGTGTAAACGCTGTAAAATATGGCATTCTCAGCAATTCAAAGGTAGATATCTCTTGATCTATTTGTCCGATTCCAACCATAATCACCCTTTTTCCAACTCTTATGGTCATATACCATATGGGCAAGTTTAAGAGAGCTTGGATAAATATTGTGGCCTCTAGAGCGTAAACACTGTTAAATATATCATTTTCAGCAATTCAAAGATAGATAACTCTTGACCTATTGATCCGATTACAACCAAAATTAAACTCATCTGAAGTCTTATGATAATATACAATCTGAGTAAGTTTGAGAAAGATTGGATAAAATTTGTGGCCTCTAGAGTGTAAACATCGTTAAATTTTGCATTTTCAGCAATTCAAAGGTAGATAACTCTCGACCTATAAGTCTGCTTTCAATCATAATCAAACTCATCTGAACTCTTATAGTAATATACAATCTGAGCAAGTTTAAGAATGATTTGATAAAAATTGTGAACTCTAGAGTGTAAACACCGTTAAAAATGGCATTTTCAGCAATTCAAAGGTAGATTACTCTTGATCTATTTGTCCGATTTCAACCAAAATCGAACTCATCCAAACTCTTATGGTCATATACAATCTGGGCAGGTTTTAGAACGATTGGATAAATACTGTGGCCTCTAGAGCGTAAACACCGTTAAATATGGCATTTTCAGCAATTCAAAGGTAGATAACTCTTGATCTATTTGTCCGATTTCAACCAAAATCGAACTCTTCCGAACTCTTATGGTCATATACAATCTGGGCAGGTTTTAGAAAGATTGGATAAATACTGTGGCCTCTAGAGTGTAAACACTGTTAAATATGGCATTTTCAGCAGTTCAAAGGTAGATAACTCATGACCTATTTGTCCGATTTCAACCATAATCAAACTCATCCGAACTCTTATGGCAATATACCATCTGAGCAAGTTTGAGAAAGATTGGATAAAAATTGTGGTCTCTAGAGTGTAAACACTAAAATTGTTGACGCCGGACGACGGACGACGCACGACGGACGCCGGACAATCAAGGATTGCAATAGCTCACCCTGAGCTAGCTCAGGTGAGCTAAAAAGTGTGGCCTCTAGAGTGTAAACACCCTTAAATATGACATTTTCAGCAATTCAAAGGTAGATTACTCTTCACCTATTAGTCCGATTTCAACCATAATCGAACTCATCCGAACTCTTATGGTAATATACAACCTGAGCAAGTTTGAGAAAGATTGGATAAATATTGTGGCCTCTAGATGAGCAAGTTTGAGAAAGATTGGATAAATATTGTGGCCTCTAGAGTGTAAACACTAAAATTGTTGACGACGAACGACGCACATTCAAGTATTGCAAAAGCTCACCCTGAGCTAGCTAAAAAGAGTGGTGTCAAATATGTTCTGTACTTCAATGAATGGTTGTTTAGCACAAATTCAGAGTGCACGATCCTGAAGTATACTCACTGTAGTTATAAAAGTTCCTATACACTGTACTATATACGGGCAGTCGTGAGATTTTAATACTACATCTAAATCCATTATTATTCTTTTGTTTTCTTCCTTGTTACCAGATCTTCTCATTTGCTGAAAAACAAGAAATATGAAACAATTCAGACTCCTGCTTGAGGTGACGCTTCAGGGCTCTAGATAAGGATACAAATACAACATAATCTCACTCAATTCAGCACCAAATTCTATGGTGTAACTACTCATTAGAATTGTCTTGAAGATATTATTCTAATGAGTAGTGACACCATAGGGTTTAATGCAAAATGGATATTTTAGTTTTTGAAATACTCCTTTTATCTGGATCTCTTTGAGCTTTCCTTACTTTTCAAGATTATGCAAAAATACCACATTTTACAAAAACTACAATGTTATGCTTCATGAGGAAATGTTTCTAAAATGATTGAGTTTTCTAAACCAGTTCATTCACTAACCCATTACCCCATAATTACGACTTTTAATGCCTTTAATTTAGTTCTCCACTAATGAAAATAGTTCCACTTTACAGTTTATAGTCATGAATATGTATAGGTCGTTTGCAGTTCAAAAAAACACGATAATTTTCAAATATCTCCATAACAAGACAACGCAGACAAATGGGATTTTGCATAGATTTATGATATACCTATACCAACTCTGACAAAAAAGAACAATATTTTTCTCTTCGTAATAAAAAAGTTTTATTCATAACTTCTATATAAAGTTTACACTTCTAAGGGACACTTTTCCGAAGGGCGATTTCAAGTTATTCAACAGCCTATCTTTCACGACCCGGTAACGCCTCACCGTTAAGCCATCGCATACCATAGCAGTTTACAACTAACCGAACGAGGCCCTGACTGGGGTACGTTAAACGTATTAACCGACCATACTGTTACATGTATGTGCGAACAAGTTAGATCCAAATCGGACACCGGAGCCATTTCGTATCTAAATAGGATCCGAACCATGTTCTACTCATACGAAAGTTTTATCAACAAAACGCAAAATAACTAAATGTGATAAATAGTAGAAGAGTCATATTCATATCAGACGATCTACACCAACTTACCATTATCAAATTTCAAAAGAATGTTTCCAGAGCAGTTCAAAAACCTTAATTATTTTATCGTTTAAAGGAGACGTAACGTAAACGTACTACAATACAACTCGAGATACATATTAAGCTCCAAATAAGGGGAGTATTTCCAAACCTAAAATCTTTATTTCTGAGTTAAGCCCTATGGTGTGACTACTCATTAAAACCGTCTCTCTTCGAGGCGACTCTAATGAGTAGTCACACCGTAGGATTTGATGCTGAAATCGGTGAGAAAATGTTGGACTTGTTCAATTTTCTCTCTCTTATCTGGAGCTCTGTAATTATGTAGAAATGTTAGAGCTTCGGTTTGGAAAGTAATTGCAATTCTCTTTATTCCTGGTGAAGAGTTCGTGGATTTAGGTATAGTAAAAATGTAATGGATTATGGGGCCTCACAATTAATTTTGTACAACTAAACAACCAATATCAGCACGGGGTTCACCTTTCAGACAGAAGCAACTTGCACGTGATTTTACCTGGAGATATTCTCCAATATAAACAAACGTGATCAAGGTAATAGCCAATAACACCCCACGTAATTGACCATTTTCAGCGACACAAAATTTATATAAAACAAAGAAGAAAAGTTTTTATTCAGATTATCAAAAATTCTGAATTTCCTTGTCAGAGTTGGTATAGGCACATCATAGGAGTATACAAAATTTCTTTTAAATACGTCTACTAGTTTAAAAATTATCTAAGATTTATCGTGTTTTTTTGAACTGCAAACGACCTATACTAAAGAATTATTTTCTACATCCTAACAGATGACAGATTATAGCAGACTGAAAGTTAAGCAGAATGTACCTTAAGGCACATTCTGATTTACTTTCAACCTGCATTAAGTGGTCACCTGTCTTCAAAAATAGAAACAGGATATTGGGTAAAAGGTTTCTACAAACATTAAGCTGAACTAGATGTACATTGTATCCCTACAAAGAAGAAATGAAAGTGTGACTACGGCATTGCAGTGAGATGTAGTAACTTAATGTTGGCCCTAAATGTATTAGGACACATCCAGTACTAAGCATAGTCTTGCTTTCACTCTCTTATTCTAGTGAGGCAAACCATGATAATTTTAGACTAAATCCTCTTTTTTACCCTTTTCTGCATAGTCAAAGTGCAAATCACCTACCGGTATTTCTTCAACTATGTGTCAGACATGATGATATTGCATAAAGCAAGATGAAGGTAAAGCAGAAAGCTCCTTTAGAAGCTTTCTGCTTTACTTTTCATCTTGCTATAAGCTGCCATATATACTCAACAGTATGATTATCAAAGGAACATTCATTTGTGATGATTGTGAAGAATGAATAAATGAATGGTGTTTTTAGGCCCATCAATATTCAAAAGACATTCATTTGTGATGATTATGCCGAGGAAGCATAAACGAAGGGTTAACAAATCATAATGTTAATAATGAGAGTTCAAGACAAATGGTTACCTTGACAGCCATCATGACACCTGAGTGTTTGTGTCTCATTCTGATAACCTGTCCACATGTACCGTGACCCAGCTCTCCCAGGGGCTCCAACTCTGATATATCTGTGGGTACTTTCTGAATAACAAAAGAGTAAGGACATGTAGTAAAACAGCTGTAGCAGTACCAGTAGCAGCTCAGAGTTTGTCGTTTGTCACTTTTAACAAAATTTCCGTCATACTTTGACACACGCTAATCAAGCTATCATAGGTAAAGGAACCCCCCCCCCCCCCCCCCCCCCAGTGTTTGATATTGTATAAATTAACCAATTACTCCATAGCCTGTTTCTACATGTAGTAAGATTTGAATACAAGTGACCACTTAAGGCAGATTGAAGGTACATTCTGCTAAGATACAGGAAGCATTTTTGTACGATGCACTTTCATTATTGAATAAAATGAAACTATTTTCATCAGTGGAAGAATTATTTAAATGTGTAAAAAGGTGTATCTATGGAATAAAGGGTTAGTTACCATAAATTTAGGCATAGATTAAAAACATCATCAACATTATTGTCTTTTTTAATTTAAGTGCACAGGTGGAAGCATTATCCACACAAGGCAGTTCTCACACTTTTGCAAACAATTTGGAATCATAATAAATATCAAGTAAACAAAGCATCTGATTAGGCCCCAACTTTATTGATGCCAAAGGTTTTTACAAAATCATCATGATCATTATTTCTAAGAAACAGTTTGTCATGTTTGGTTTTATTATATTTTGTTTGTGTTTAACCAGAGCACCAGATAAGGGTAGTTTTTCAAAAACTAAAATCTTTATTTCAGAATTAAACCCTATTGTGTCACTACTCATTAGAATCGTCTCGAAGAGACGATTCTAATGAGTAGTAACACCATAGGATTTGGTTCTGAATAAGTGAGAAAATGTTTGATTTGTTGAAATAACTACCTCTTATCTGGAGCCCTGGTTTAACTATGTATCAACAAGAAATAAGACTGCTAAAAACACTTTAAGCGGTAGCCTTGACAAGATATTCTGAATCTTTTCTAAGTCAAATTAAGGTCAAGGTCAAATTGAGGTTGGATGATACTGGTGAATTGGTTATGGTCCAAGGCAATGACTGATTAAGTATCCAAGTTCCAACCATTCTAGTATGCTGTAAAATAATAGGGAATCAGCTCATTTAAAATATTCAAATTAGATCGTGGTCAAAATCAAGGTTGGACGATATGAGTGGATTGATAATGGTCCAAGGCAACAACTCTACTAGTATCAAAGCATTGGCAGAGTTTTAGATTTGAATATTCAGGGCTTAGATAAGAGGGAGTAAACTGAACATATCCAACATTTTCTCACTCATGTCAGCACCAAATCCTATGGTGTCACTGCATGTACTCATTAGAATAGTCTCAAAGAGATGATTCTAATGAGTAGTAATACCATAGGGTTTAATGCAGAAATAGAGATTTTAGTTTTTGAAATAATCCCCTTATCTGGAGCTCTGTGAATATTCAGCATGAGAATACCCGGTAGTTAAGATAGCTCACCTGTCCATGAAGTGTGAGTATGCCTGTCTGTTTCATGATTTCTTGGTACTTTTGTTCAATCTCTGCACTGTAATAGAAACAGAATATATACTAACAAGTTTTATCAAAAGTTAAACACCATTTGGGTCAAGGCTGGAATCTAGTAACCCTTTCCTCTCTTAAACCTAAAATGGACAATTCTAATATTTAATTAAGTCTAGTCCATTTTTGACTTTTAAGGGTTGATTTTTACAATATATGTCAAAATGACAAACAGTGCAGACCCTGATCCTAGGACAAGTGTACTCCTCACATGTACGCTGTTTGCAAATGACGCATATAAGCGTGACTAGGGTTCAAAGAGTTAAACAAAACAAGGAATGTATATTATCAAATAGAAATAAGAACAAATAATGATCATCTAATAGCTAACCTTTTACATCATAGCCTGTTTTTAGTTTTGAAGACAGTAGGCCGAGTAGGGTACCACTTTCAGCAAGTTGAAAGTAAAGCAGAATACCAGTATGCCCACTACGCCTTAGGGCGCATTCTGCTTTACTTTCAACCTACTTTAAGCTATGGTCTGATAGGATATATGAAATATTTCTTATGCTAAATATTTGTTACTATATAAAATGGAACTATTTTCTTCAGTGTAGAAATAGATTAAATGTGTAAAAAAAAGTATCTATGGAGTAAAGGGTTAATGATATGTTAACGAAATCATGGAAAATTAATGCAAGAAAGTCAAACTAGTTGCACATGCATACTAAAGTTCATTGACTGATGGACAGGCATGCCTGCTTTGCTTTTGCCAAGGATAATTTTATAATTGCCAGGGCTCCAGATAAGAGGGAGTAAACTTAACAAATCCAACATTTTCTCACTTATTTCAGCACCAAATCCTATGGTGTTACTACTCATTAGAATCGTCTCTTCGAGACGATTCTAATGAGTAGTGACACCATAGGGTTTAAAGCAGAATTAAAGATTTTAGTTTTTGAAATACTCCCCTTATCTGGAGCTCTGAATTGCGATATGAGTATTCATGAGCCTTTCCAGTTCGTTTATTTCAAACTTCTTCTACTTGTCAATTCTGTTTTCATTCAAGGAAGCCCAGACTTACCTATCTGGCTGTTTGAAAGTATGTCCCAGTCTACAATCAAGTCCTCCAGGACGACGGCGGCCTGATGATGGAGCAGAGCTTGATCTGGGACTGGCCCCAAAGTCACCAACTGAAGAATAATAAACTGTTTCATTAGAAATGTGCATTTACTATTACCAATCCAGAGAATGTGGTAGTTTCTACAGTTGAAGGCTTGTTTTCCTGATAATTTGTTTTATCAATTAATATCATTCTAAAAATTCTACACTGCAGGGCTAGTTCGAGCAAATAGTGCTCTTGAAGATAGGGATTTAAGACGTCTCACCACTTAGTAATAGTAAGTTTCACTACTGTCAGTTCGCTACCCAGGCTATTTTTACCACCTGTACATTTCCCTACCCCACACTCTTTACCAGTGGAAAAAACAAAATTCTCTGTCACTTCAATTTTTCAAAAAGATTTGGACAGTCATTTCAGGACGTTTCGCTACCTGGATTTTTGCTACCTAAGCATGTTCGCTACCTTGTGGCTTTCGCGGCTGGTATTTTCGCTACCTAGACTTTTTCGCTACCCACTTTTATTTTTCACACCTCTCATTTACTAAATATGCATGCGCTGTGCGCCCACATGATGGATTTTTATTAACTGATCCAGATCTAAACCAATGTATAAAATGAGGGTTTATTTACTAATCTGGATCCAAACTAACAGACAGAACTGAATAAAAACAAATGTTGACCAAATATTTGCCCAGGCGCAACGCGTCCATAAAAGAGATGTACATTTTATTTTATTGATCTGGATCCAAAACTATGCACTCATCATATAAGTGATATTTTAATAATCTGAATCCAAACTAACGGACAGAAATAATTTCAATTTTTAACGAAACATTTGTGCAGACGCCACGCGTCCACATAAAGGAATTTTCATGGAAAATCCTATGATTTTCAAATTTCCTATTTTTCAAGCGTCTTGGCGCATTCTGCTTTACTTTAAGTCTGCTTTAAGCTACCATCTGCTAGGATAACAGTCCGAATATTTCGGGAAAATCCTGAGAAATGGCTGCCCTGATCTGATTCCCTATTATTTTACATCATACTAGAACCAATGCGTTTATAAATCTGAATCCAACTAAATCTCAACTAACAAAATAATGTATTTCTTTCATCTGTTTTCACACGTTTGTATACACGACATGTGCTCGAAGAAGCGCCTTTCATAATTGACAACTGCTAATTTCATTTTTAACAAAAAAATTCAGATCATTAAACTTTGTTAATTTAATCATATTAAATACTGATAAATTACGCTAAATTTAAAGAATATTTCATTTATGGTAAATAAACTACGATAAAAAATAGGGGTAGTGAAACGTCCAGAGTAAAAACACCCTGGGTAGCGAACTGACAGGTGCGAACACAACAGGGTAGCGAAACGTCACGTAACCTGGACAGTTATCCTCTATATTATATTTGCTGAAGTCAGCAAAGATGCCCCTATCACCAGTCAGGTAATGGGACAAGTAAATTTTAAGTGAAGAAGTTTTGTTTTTTACTCTTCATGCAAATCACTGATTTAAATATTCTGAAATTATAAACAAACAAAAAAATAGAAGAATAAAAAAACAGATATCGCCTAGAAAATTATTGTTTTCTTTATCCTGTTTTAAGCTGATAACATTTTTTCTCATTTGCTTTCTAAATCTAATTTCAAAGTCTTCTTTGTAACGTAAAAAAACATACCTGACTGCTTGGAGAAAGCTGAAATTTAAAAAAACAACACAAATCTGTCATGAAAATTATGATTTTCCTTATGAACTGCTCATGGTGTTTCTATGTCTAACAAGTGATGAATTGCAATGCTTTGTTACAGTTCTTATTCTAAATAAGTTAATTCATGCCATTTAGTAACAGTAAATCTTTATATATCAAGAATATATTGTGTAAGTTAACTATACAGAAAACTTCTCTCCTACAAAATTGAGGGTGTCCAACGAGCTGCTGCCTGATATGTCATGAATGACTTTGAGATACAAGTAGTGTGACCCAGATGTTGCACACACTTAACTGGAGCACACCTAACCCTAACCCTGGAGCAACGCAGAATAAACAGCTCTCTTATCATGCTATACAGAGTCAAGGAAAATCTGATAGTAAAACTAAATGAAAAGTTCATTAAATCAAAAGATATGGAAGCATGGTGTCTGCAGGTTTGTAAATAAACATCTCTATCACACCTAAACATAACAATGAGTGTTGTGCCTAGGTCCAAAAGTTTGGGGAACACCGTGTCCCACTGCCAAAATTTCAGGGGGACATTTGATATTTTAGGGGGGACACACTGAAAAAAAACTTTAAAACACGATAGACCTACCTTTTAATTAGAACACAGTTTACAGTCTTTAACTGCCTCTTTATCTCGTATCATAGAATCCTATAAGGCTGTTTACACGACAGGAAATATGATTTTTGTCTTTTAAAATATGTTGTAGTGATTGTCTTGGTTCAGACGATGTTGAACTTGAAGGAGTTTCCTCAACACTTTGTCTTAACAAAGCATCCTCTGCTAAATGTCTATTCTAATCTGTCAAGCGCATCTGTTTTGACTCCATTATCACAAAGCGGAACAGACTGGTTTACATACAGATTCTATATGCCGATATTCTTCACATAAATTATATGTGCACAGTCTGTTTTCAATACTAAGATTATTCTCCCTTTGTGAGATCTCTCTATTCTCCAGAATGGAGCAGAAACTAGTGGAAATTGCCGAAAATGTGATTTTTTCATGGCGCACCCATATGCCCATGCAAGGCTTTAATTTTTAAGGGACAATCGTGAAAAAAATGCGGGATTCCCACAATGGCCATGGCCATGGCCTAGGCACAACACTGATATAGAATGTGTGAATTACTGGGTAGCGAAATTTCAAGCAAGAAATTGTTGAGGTAGCAAACTTCCAACATGTCTTACTTTAAGTCAGGGCTGCCATAAGTTGACATGAAAATTCCTAAGATTTCCAAATTTGCATTTTTCAAGAGCGATTTTACGAAACGTACCTTTACCCCATCGCCTGTTTCTAATTTTTTGACACATGACTGCTTAGAGAAGACTGGAAGTAAAGCAGAATGCACCTTTACTTTCAGCCTGCTTTATTTAAAGCTATAATTTACTAGAAAAAAATCCGAAGATTTAGGAAAATTCCGGAGAAATGGCAGCCCTGTTAAGTACAAGCAGACACTTGTAGATCTGGTTACAGAGAGGTGCTATTGTCAACAGTGATTGTCTTGCGGATCGTAAAAAAATGACAGATTATCGATTAGAATGAAAATTTGGAACAGTCTATACAAATCTAGATATTCAGGAAAACAGCAGGCATATCAATAGAACTATTTTTCGTTAAACTCTTCAAGACATATTCAATTAGTGGCGTTGCCATTTATTTCTATAGCCCTTATGACATGGTTTGCGGGTTGCGTAAAAAAAGAAAAACAACTCTTCAGATTTATCGAGACAATAAAAATGTGTGACAAACAAAGAAATAAGTTCTCAATGTCAAACTTACATAGTTTCGGACGTCGTACATCTTGGGCTATGTCATAATGTCTAGATCGATCTCTCTCTCTAGACTTATTTTCAGCCATCAAACGCTTCTCCAGTTCATTTAATTTGTTTTGGAATGAGGTCGACATATTGGATTGATCACATGATCTCAAGTAAAGCTAGCAGAATGGAAAAGACGTAGTTTACGACGCTAAATGGATCTTGGCTAAAACAACGGCACACAGTACTGATCAGTGAGCTAGCCGCGGGTATTTTTTTGTGCGATACTTGCCAACTTCTGACATTCGAAACAGCCATAGTTTAAGTTCTTCAGCCGGATATGGACTCCTGCCCATATAAACACAGGGTTGCAGCTTTTACAGCTGTTTCGATTTCTTTTATTTTCACACAACATTACAGAAGATGTAGATAAAACAGAAAAGGTTCAAAGAAGGCTTGGATGCCAATAACTGGAGTAATAAATGGCCCCTCAAATTCCACCCAGAAAAATGCAAATTCCTACAGGTAGGGAAACATGAACCACCAAGCAGTTTTACAGGATGATGGACAATTCGTCACCATGCAGATTCGTCACCAAAGCATTATAGTACAAAAGGGGTAGTCAATTCGTCACCAAAGGAAATATAGTACAAACTTTTTATATACTGATTTAATGAGTATAATTGTTCACACATATAGAGGTGTTTTAATTACCTTTTTGTAGTGTTAATATACACGTTATGTAGATCTAATTGACACTTACATTTTGTTTGGATCCCGATATATACGGACCATTTTTGGTCAGTCAGTTAGGAGCCCGATTTATGGCTATATTTACGCTATGGGCAATTTGGTAATATTTTACCAAATAGTTTGGATCCACATATGATCTGGCTCCAAAATGCTTGTCAAGCGGAAGAAATAAAATGCAACCAGAAACTATAGATGACATTTTATTCCAATACTTTAAGCGTTGTTTGGAAATAAATCGGAGCCAGAAAAGATTTGGATCGAAACTGCTTTATCTTTTTAGAACTTCATAGGTGAAATAAATACTCAAGACCGATCATCAGTGATAATTTTAGAAATCAGATGAATGAGTCCTCGGGATGCACATTCTGTAAAACAATGAGTCCTTGAGACAAATATTGAGTCATTGAGGTGAAAAGTAAACCCAATATCCCATAACTTATTTCTAGTTTTGAAGACAGGTGACCACTTAAAGCAGGTTGAAAGTAAAGCAGAATGTGCCCTAAGGCACATTCTGCTTTACTTTCAACCTGCTTTAAGCTACTATTTGCTTATGAGTAATAGGTTAATCATGGCCAGAAAAGTTATGGGTCCATGGGACTCACAGCTTTTTAAATAATGAGTCCCTGGCAAATTTAATGAGTATAGGACTCGGGATGCGCAGGTAAAATTATCACTGCGATCATATCATATCATATAAACCTTTATTACATTAAAGATAGAAGATCTTCACACTCGCTTCCTAGTTACTATATAAGATGTCACGTAGGCTAAAGCAAAATGAAAGTAAAGCAGAAGGCGAATCCATCTTTACTTCATGCAGGCCCTGCTTCATGGCTACTTTTCCCAAATAAAAGTGGGTCTTTATGTATATAAATAAGTCCATATCTCTAGAACACTCTGTATGGAATTATTTGATAGTATAATGAGATAGATTATAATAAATGATGATGTGCAATAAAATTACAGTTAGCCTTTTTTACAAAATTAAATGCAGCAGTGATAAGGGTATAGACAGATAATAATCATAATCGTGCCTCAATTAAAATCCTCTGCAAATGCCGCCAAGGACCTAAACCATAGATAACCAGAATTAATTTACACTGATCGGCACACGTATAGTAAAGGTCTTGCATTAAGCTTACCACTGCATTACTTTTGTCCAACATTAAATGGGATTAAGTATTTAATTAATTTCTTACTTCCTCATCATTTTCAAACTATTTATATAACTACCTTTAATCGGTGATATTTGAAGCCTGAATCAAAGAAAACCTGTTATCAGTATCCAGTTTCAAACTGAATGGCACCAGGAACGTAGATTATATCTAATATACGTTCCTGATGGCACGTGACTGACTGACACGTGTATGTTCACTGAGCATGACATTCCTTTGTACGTGTGCCTATGATATTTACATTAATTGGTTTGTTGTTTTTACAGTTTAATATCAATACAGGTATAACCGGTCGGGTAATTACCAATCAACATTTCACATGGGCCAGATTAACAACAATGTACATGTAATTAAAGTAATCTGCCTTTGGCGGTAGATATAACAAACTTTTACGTTTGACCAACTGTTTCTTACTGTATTAATTAGATCATTTTTTGCATTCATTTTAAATAACATATTCGAATATTTTAAAAAACACTCAATTAAAAAATACATGTCAATTTCCGTTTTATGGTGGTGGCTAGATTAAAAAACCTTCATTTCTGTGGACACAATAGAGAGGATTTATCTCGCATTTCCATTTTTATTTTAGATTAGTTTAATAAAACCGGGGTCAGCGAACATACTCACGTATTTGTTTTAAGACAGTTTTTTTTAACAATCCACCCTTCTCAAGTGCAATAACCTAAACACACATTTACTTTGAAAAGTCTTCCTATTATTAGTGTTTTAGACAGTTGGCTGCTAAAGGCAAGATGGCATTAATAAGGGAACACGTATAGCAGCTTTCTGCAACAATTTTCATGCATAATGGCAGTAATAAGGGTGATCATATATGCTCCTCCTTAAGCAGGAGGGATTAACGTTAATTACACAATAAGTTTTTGCCGCTGCAATCCGTGTCGTTAATTAATTTGTACATGCACATGTGGAATGGTTTTTATCTAGTATATTATATCTAATTACTTTAATCTATTTAAATATAAATAAACTTGGTCATAGTTTTATCTTTTTTTCGATAAATTTCGGCATCTAGATTCATCTTTTATACTTATATTAATTTATATATTACAATTGTAAATTCTAGAATATACATATGGGCTTATCGATACTTGTCAATTTCAACAATATAACTTATACAATTAACAGAAAAATGATCCTGATCATATATATATATACCAGGTAAGAAAATACCCTATACTAAGTCTTTGGTGACGAATCGTCTTTTGCCATTACTATATATCGCTTTGGTGACGAATTTGCATGGTGACGAATCGTCTGTAATTCGTTTTACATATACATTAATGAACAATGAACTGGATCGTATAACCCAAGAAAAAGACATATGCGTTATAGTAAATAAGTTGATTACAAGTTAATTTTTGAACACCACATCTGTGAAAAAGTTAAGAAAGCTAATTCAATGGCAGCAATTATAAGAAGAACCTTTTACAATTTAGACCAAACAATGTCTTACCACTTTACAAAGCCATAGTAAGGTCTCATCAAAGAAAGATACCATGAACAAATAGATGGCGTCCAACGTAGAGCCACAAAACAACTTCCAAATTTTAGCGAAATATCCTATGAGGATAGACTAAAAAACCCTCAAACTTTCAACCTTAATATATCGTAGATATAGAGGGGATATGATAGAAACGTACAAAATAATAGATTAGATGTAAGAAAATATAATTTTACAGTGAGAGGAGTAAATATCTGGAATAGCCTCCCAGAACATGACACCTCAGCTAAAAATAGACTAGACCCATTTTGGGAAAATCAAGAGGTATTTTATAATTGCAAAAGTGTCAGTTATTTAGTTTGCACAAGTAATGCAGGAACCGGAAGCACCAGTGCAAGCCAAGAAAACGAGTCTGACGAAGAGGACCAATCAGGACATGTGTCAGAAAACAACGCTAAGTAATAGTAACTAAACAAAATTCTCTAGATAAAGGCCACACAACGCATTTACAGACGTTGTAAACGAAAAACGTTGTCAGTGGTGTTTCAAAAGACAAACAAATCGGTAGATCCGCCGATGAATGAAAAGTGTGCCCCCAATGAAGAGTGCCCAATGAATAGTGTGCCCCCCGATGAAGAGTGTGCAAGAGTGTGCCCCTCCCCAAATCCCATTTTCCTTCCTACGGACCTTTATATAGAAAGAAATGCTGTTGTTAAAAAATGCTAGAAATGCTATTGCTGTTGTTGTTGTTGTTGCTGCTAAGGATTAGCGTCCCATGAGTGATCTAAGTTCTGTCTCATCCAACGTAGTAGGCCGCAGATGTCACTATTATCGCCAGGACGTCTCCTCCGCCGGCGGAGAGGTGTAAAGCTGGGTTCCCGAAGTGGCTGTTTTCGCCATCGGATGAAAACCGGGCTGTCAGAATCATTAAAAAGAACTACAAGGACAGAGAGACAGGAGCTGTCACAAAAATGACAGAACAACTGGAACTGGAGACCCTTGAAGACCGGAGACTAAGCCTCCGCCTGCTACCCATGTATAAGGTGGTAGAGGGATTGGTACCAGCCTTGCCAACATCCACATTCACAAAACCGGCAAAACCAAGGAGAAACATCAAAGCTACCAACTAAAGACTTCAGGACAAACCATATAACAGAAAACCAAGTATGCAACAACACAAGAGCAGTTGTAGTTCCAAATAGCAAAAACCCTCAATATAAACACTCATTCTTTGTAGACACTATGATTCAGTGGAACAAACTGCCAGACAGCATAGTACATGCTGATACCGTAGAGACTTCAAGACAGCCCTACGATATCATCGTCAATAATATTGGCGTCACTTCTCACCGTCGTGTAAAAGGCTTAATTGGATTCTACGACGTATTGGTACAGATACAGATGATGGAGCTTCAAAGATAAATTAAATTAATAAAGATAAATGAGCTTACTAGCAAACACGAGCAGCAAGATATAGCCAGTACCCGGGCACGTGTGGCGCTCGGGCTAGAGGCCCCTTGTGGTGCATAGTCGAACAGCGGGTGGTTTGAATACCACCTTATGGTCCGCCGGGCGCCCTAGGGCTGATGGGAATAGGCCAAGCGCTGCACAGGCAACCAGAATCCAGAACCATGGTACGCACAAGTTAAAAGGGGGATTGCATTTGGATGGTCGAATCTGAGCAAGGCTCGGTAATAGCCTGACAGGTTTCCAGTGGGAGTCCCGAATCGGATAAGGTGCATCATGGATCTGTTAATAGCCTGACAGGTTTCCAGTGGGAGTCCCTAATCGGATAAGGTGCATCATGGATCTGTTAATAGCCTGACAGATGTCCAGTGGGAGTCCATTCAACAATAGGCATGATGCTGACCATTGTCACAATCCTGAGACAAAGGAATGACGCACCTGATAAAGCTTATGTGGGACTATAAACATTAGCAGCAACAGCAACAACAACGGGGATTTGAGCAAAGATCTCCGAGCATGCCCGGGTGACATCGCGGACTGGACTGGTCGCCCTTGGCATGTTAACCCCTTAACTGCCTTACCCCGAGTACGATTGTTATCTGCAAACAGTTTGGACCTTGTTCAGACGCCGCGTAACGCAGCGTCTTATCAAGATCCAAACTGTTTGACACTCAATTCGATATTTCTTAAATCAAAATACCTATAAATTAAATTTGAGAAATAAAAGCAGACGACAATTGTTTAAAATTGATGACGTCATGGCAGTGAAGGGGTTAATTGTGCGGACCAGGTGTGGTAGCCGAGCGATCGACTCAGTATACAAAGCGCGGAGCCGCTGGTGAACTCGACCGCATGCCTAATTCCTAAACCCATTACTTCATAAATACGCCTTTTGACGCCTCCAATTTATTCCTTCACTGAAAAAATAGTTCCAATTAATACAGTAATAAACATGTATCAGAAGAAATATGTTCTATAATCTAGCAGATGGTAGCTTAAAGCAGGCTGAAAGTAAAGCAGAATGCGCCATAATGGCGCATTCTGCTTTAATTTCAACCTGCTTTAAGTAGTAACCTATTATCAATACTTTAAATAGGCTATGAGGTAATGGGTTAATCTGTTTTGTAACACGCCTACATTTGTCTGAATCTGTTTACGATTGACGTCTATCCTAAACTATCTGAACGCACCCTTTGTGTGGACTCTGGTACAAGATACAAGATGCATGAAGATTTATTTAACGTCGGATACAATACAACAGTAAACATTTGCTGTAACAGCTATTTTGAGTATTTTCCGACAAACACAAGTATAATATAAACAAGAGATAAAAGGCTGTAAAAAGAAAGACTGTAAAAGAAAGGGTTTACATATAAGGTAGATGTAAGATAGGCATATAAACTATTTAGGTTGTTTTGTTTTGTTTTGTTCTCTGGAACTAGGAGCTTTGATTCATTAAACTCTGCAGAAAGTGTTTTATCACCCTATGTCTTAATGAACTCTTCTCTTTTGATCCCTTTTTAAACCTTTTTTTTATAACTTAATAGCCGTTTTGTTTAATTTATGTGATATGTACAGCTTTTAATCTATGTCACACAATTCTGTATCATAAGGACCACAATGGAAATAAGAGAACATGTGTACTTTTACTTACTCTTTTTGTGCTATCCTTATTGTATAATGCTGTTTGACATAGTCTGTTGATTTATCATGCGAACTATTGTGCTATGTTTTAATCAATGTGCCTTGCAAATGTACGTTTTATGATGAATAAATCTATCACTATTTGCTCATTATATTAACAGGTCTAATATTGGGTAGTTCAAGAGAACAGAACACACACAAACAGCAAACAGAAGCTATATTTATTACTTTAAGAGGCTGTTACATAATCACAGCATTATTTTAAAAGCAAACGGAGAGATATAGATAGTACCGGGCCAAACAACCAACGAAAGAGACACAGTGATTGTTAGCAATAGGTTGCCGCTTAATGCAGAGCTAAAGCAGTGCAGACTCCTTAGCCCTCGGCACCACTTCTGTTCTGCATCAGGCTGCTTCAAATAACAGTTAGACACGGCTGAAATATCACCTTTCCTGTTCGCTTAGCACCGGTATGACCGCATAACTGACACTAAATGAAATGAACAAGAATAATTAAATTAAAATCGCAATTGACATGTCATGGTCAAACCTACCCCATAGGTACCACACAATAAAAAGAGACCAATGATTGTCAAAGACAGGCGACCGCCTGCTGCAGGACAAAGGCAATGTGGAAGACTCCTATAGAAGCCCCAGTACCCCCTATGTCCCGCACCCAACTGCCACCAATCACAAACACTGTAGACCTATCACATATGTCTGGTCGAATAAGGCAGGTTTGACCACGCAGTCTATAAGTAACTGAAAAGTCTAAAATAAACACTCATGCGTTATGGCATATAGCAATATCACAGAACGACTTATTTTCAGTCTGCTAAATGGTCATCTGTCTTCAATATTATTTTTTTACTCTTATGACATGTTTAATATACCCTGCATGAAAACGAGCCCATTGGC
The DNA here is from genome assembly GCA_922989275.2 of Gari tellinella. NCBI lineage: Eukaryota > Metazoa > Mollusca > Bivalvia > Cardiida > Psammobiidae > Gari > Gari tellinella. Next base: position 12,762,489 of record OV277865.1, on the reverse strand, counting down.
ATTTTGTGTGGAGCCCTTAGTGTGAAGGTCCTTTCCTCACCATGTCCCTCTTTTCGTAAGGTGGATCGACAGCGGGCGGTCGATCCGCATCTCCAGTTCCGTTAATGCTGATAACTTTCACATGATCTTTTTCCGCACGTGCTTATACTAGAAAATTTACATAGAGACAATTTTGATAAGCTTCAGTATCTACCTGTTAGTGCAGTCGGTATCTAGTGATTGACTAGCAATCCAAAAGTTCTAGTTCGAATCCCATGCAATTCAAAACTCCTTTTTGTAATAAATTGTCCGATTTAATTGACTTGTCGGTCCATAACGCAGCGATCAAAGTACAGGCTATGTTAAGTTTCAAATGTAATAATGAATCATATCAGATGCAAGTATAGTCAAGTCACAGTATGTAAACTCCGGTGTATACCTTCCGGAAGCTGCGATCAGCGAGTCGACAAAATGTCGCGAAATAAGCCCACTCAATCGAAGCCGGTAAGATTTACCTTTATTTTACAGCCCTTTGTATACAAACAATTGTAATATATGGTCCAGTACACTTGCATGATAAATTATTTTCAGTTCACCAAATATCTTCCGAATCGGAAGCAAGATCTCTCTGAAATAAGCTTCTGATCACTGGCACCGCTTACAGTCGGGCCGTGGAAGCGTGATTTAAAACTGTTCCAGTGACACCTATAGTAAATTTCTGCCATCACATTATTAAATTTCACTCGCAGCGAGAATATATCAATGCACCTGAGGTGTCTGTTATTGAAACATAAACTAAAAAACACAAAATAATGTGTTTTCTACAAACTGAAATGGTGTATGACTAGCTGCTTGTTTATAAAAATTCACTGTATAACCAGCCGTGATTTCACTGTATGTTAGCTGCGATTAAGATATTATGCCCTAGATTACCTTAGACGTTTTGGATGTCAAAGATTCATTTTAATCCGATATTGTATGCATACCTGAGATGTCATTATATGAACGAGACCTTAGCAATACAGTAACACACCTGAAACCACTGGTCCAACAACAGGTGGTCGCATAGATCTTAATTAGTCTATGTTTGGCGTTTGTATCCCATTAATCAGAATCTATTTGATGAAAAAGTTGATAAAAAAAAGAACTTGTATCACTTTACGTAATAATTTGGCCCGGACCTTCAATCATGAATTAAAGTGATTTTCTTCAGGATCCAAACTGATCAGGATGATTACCAGTGCAGGTGCGGTGTTGCAATTGCAAACAGTTGTCACATTTAACCTATTGTTGCCTTCTTGTAACACATATTCCACATGACAGACAGTTGTGTGACATCGTTCAAAAGTGAATGTAAAGATGTCCATTTATATACGTGTTTTTTCTTCATTTTTTTAATTAAAACGTACGATAAACATATATTGTTGTAGCTACATATCTGCAAAAAAAACCAATTTCTGCAATCATGGATGTGCACGTTTGACGGCACGATAATCACCTACATGTAATTAAAGCGAAGTAGCGCCTTTTACAATTGAAAACTGTTAATTTTATTTTTAACTACAAATTTCAGATCATTAAACTTCTTTAAATTCATAATTTACTTCATATGTAGTATAACAGTATAGGAAAATATCTTTTATATAGGGCAACTAGCGAAACTTCCTGAAATCTGTCTAATGTACGTTCCTGAAATCATGGATTCTAATTTCAAACCGACATTCAGTAACATTCAGATCTACAACAGAACCATTTGCATTTACGGTCCGTTTTGATAAAATAATAAATCAGCCCCGTACCCAGGTGAAGCAAACTGTGATTGAGGGGGCACATGTCGACGTCAGGGGCAAAGCTAATTCAATTGGCGAACGCACTCTTACTGGGAATGCGGAAGGCTCCTCCGGAAAAAATATTCCTAGATGGGCTTTGGTGAGTTCTGAGGGCATTTCGAGCAAATCAAAACGGGTTAAACAGAAAAATACCATCATTTTTTTTTTTAATGTATATGTAAAATCCCACTAACATAATTTTTACCCCCTCTGATTGGTTTAAACACTCTTTCTCTAGAGGGGTCCGGGGGCATGCTCCCACGGGAAATTTTTAATCCTAGATTGTCTCTGGTGCGTTCTGAGGGCGTTTCCCGCATTCAAAGACTATGTAAAAATTTGACTCAGAATAACAAATTATTGATTCTAGGATAATGTTTTTTTCCTGACAGCTTGTCTTCCAGCCTTTTATCTCTACCCCCTACCCCCTACGATTTTTATAGCATTTTTGGACTTTTAAATTTTTCTATCTTTGAGGACAATGTGTACGCAGTTGCGTTTTTTGCGTCCAGGTAGCTACGCGCCTGCTGGATATGCATTTAATAAGGGTCTGGGGAGACATTTGTATGAAGAATTAATTAAATGAAACGCTTAAAAAACCCAGACAACTTTCATTTTTGCAACGGATGATGTCTGCATCTTTTCTTAAAAAAAAACCCCACGTCAATTAGCATATCATAGGGTCTGATACTGTAAGTTTTTCATTAACAAAATCGCTACTTTGAATTTTCTTGTCGAGACAAGTTGATCGAGCACACTATAGGCCCGTAGAAAGTCCCAGTAACTATACCAATTTAGGGAACGCCCTCTTACTAGGGGTTGATTCCTAGATGGCCTCTGGTTTGTTCTGAGGGCGTTTCGCGCGTTCAAGCAGGGACCATATATGTTATATATGGTCCCTGGTTCAAGACTGGTACAATTCTGACATAAATCTATGTAAAAGTCGGCTAAAAAGACCATACTTGTCTGTTCCAGGGCCCGTTTCATAAAGCTTCGTACGACAAAAACGATCGTAAGTCAGAACTTTAAGACACATTGTACATTTAATTTCTCATTTCTCTATCTAATCCTGTCTTGTGATATCTCTTTGGGATCGTCTTGAAAAGACGATTCAAAAGAAATGTCACAATAAAGGATTAGATGGAGAAATAAATATAAATCGTGACTTTAATAATCTGACTTACGACAACATTTGTCGTACGAAGTTTTATGAAACGGGCCCCAGGTTAATACAATGTAATTATTGGCAGGTCGTCTTCCATTAATCTCTAACACCTACCCACTCCGATGTTATTTCATTTTTATTTTACTTTTAAATTGTTCCAAATATGAGGATAGTGTGCACACCGTAGCATTGTTTTGCATAAAGGCAGCTATACATGGATGTGCGGTAGGGAGTGGCTAGACCAATGAATAAGGTACACTTTCTTACTAGTGGGTCCGGGGGCATGCTCCCCGGGAAAAAATTATTCCTAGATAGTCTCTAGATGCGTTCTGAGGTCTTTTCCCGCGTTTGATACAGGCAAAATACTAACATGATTCTATTTAAAAACAATTGGGGTTCACCCCTAACCCCCATGACGTCCATTTTATTGCTTTTTCTGCATTTTTAGCCTTTTTTGTTTTTTGGACCTCTGAAAAAAAAGTGTAGGCACGTGCCTACTTGCCTAATAGGAAGCTACGCCAATGCCCACCACCTACTCAATCGAGTGGTGAGGTTGTGATACTTAAATCAAACTCATGTACAGACTACAGAGCCTGTCATGACATCGGTGCCTGGTCTGTACAATTTTGCAATGTAAAAAGGCTGATGTTGTCATGACACGTCTCATATATTTTTTAAAAATCATATGAAAAAAATATTGTTTTGGACAATGTAGGACTTTAGGACTATTTCAACACGTTTCTATAAGTCCAAAACGTACGCCCTGATAAGAGAACTGTTGAAACCGTCTCTGTTTGCTAATACATAAATAGGAAGTTATGAGGAGTAAAGGGTTTAAGGGGTTTGAATGTATCAATGTCAATAGAAAATTGGGATTCGAAAAACGGTACTTATTAAACCAAGATATCGTGTCTGACCACCGTCTAAACATTTGACACTCATCAGAATAATCTGTTTTGTAATGTATAAAGAGCATATTGAAGAATATTCGTTGCCTTCATTTGATAAATTCACATATATAACAATTTAACACTACGAACTGGTTTCGTAACGGATTCAGTGATCTCAGCTAGTCATACAGTTTTTCCATTATAAATTGCAGCTATTGATACAGTCGTATTGCAGCTGGTCATACAGTAAATGGAATTAGGTCAAATTTATTTGTAACGAAGTTTTCGTGTAAAACTCACATTTTCCCACGGAATATTATATTTTTCAGGTAGGTATTTCATTCATTTTGCCATTTCTATCATGTGTGGTGCGGAAATGCTTCAATTGACAGAATGTATGATACTTTTTGAAGCACCTGTTCGTTTTCCCTTGATACGCAGCGATGATCAATCAAAGATTTAACGTTTATTTATCATATCATTGCAGGAAGAGCTATCTGGAATGTTTTTAAACTGTATCACCATCGTAGATTGTGTATTTAATATAAGCTAGCGTGTTCTGTTATGGCAAACTTACTTGTCAAAGTGGTCGGAGTCAATCTGTCAGATAAACTATCGGTAAATATCTCGCTTCGCTGATCGCAGCTTCCGGAAGGTATACACCGGAGTTTACATACTGTGCAAGTGACAACTAAACTTTGTGAGGATTTTAAACCTGTATGACAGATGGCGCCTTAACACATGACAAAAGTAATGTTAAAAGATAGATCCTAAAGGAGTTTTTATGCATTGCTTTTGGCATGCATTAAGCAGTCGCCTGTCTTTAAAAATATGCAGGCTATCGTTTTCAATGGTCCATTATCACAGGTTTGACTTAATATGGTCTCATTTAGAGCTGACGGCATTTTAAAGTTGAACTCAAAGGAGGTAAGTCTGTCTGTGTTGATAATTTGTCAGAATTTCTGGAAAGAATGTATAAAATGTAAAGTCTACCGTAGATTTTCATTAATTTTTTGTGACTAGTAGAATAATGGAATATCTATGCACACTATGTGATATTGTCTGTACAGTTTACTTGAATGTATAGAAATAATGAGTTATATAATATTGTTTTACAGGGCTGCCATTTCTCCGGATTTTTCCTAAATCTTAAGATTTTTCGGCGGAGCTGACTGTTTTCTATTTAGACACACTTTATATTTGGCCACGCATTTCAACCAATAATATTTGATCAGAAATTTAGAATTAAGAGCACCTGTTGAAACTGAATAGTCTGATTGGATAGTAGCCAGGGCTCCAGATAAGGGAATTGTTTCAAAACTTAAAATCTTTATTTGTGCATTAAACCCTGTGGTGTCGCTATACATATGAATTGTCTCTTCGAGACAATCAAAATGAGTGGTAATACCATAGGGTTTGGTGCTAAAAGAGGTGAAAAAATGTGATTTGTTTAGTTTACTCACTCTTATCTGGAGCCCTGTAGGCTGGTTTATGTCCCATTACAGTTTTACATGATGTGGACTGTGGGTGTAAAATTTAGAGATACAGGCTGGCTGTTTACTACACTGGGCTGATGAATTAGACCACAGAAGTTTCCACTGTTGACAAAATTATGCTTCTATTTTAGGATATGATCTGAAATCTATTTATAGATATACAGAGGAAGCTAGGTGTTTCGTAATTGTTTACAACCAATTTGTTTTAATTGTTAACTATTTGTACACATTTGCCATACATTAAAAGCAATATTTTATATATGAATAGCCTCAAGTGAGTTAAACACAATTGTGTTGTTTCATCATTATTTACAAGAGTGAAGTACAGTAGATTGTTGTATCTGTACATTTGTGTATGCTATAGTTTGTTTCAAGAAACTCTATGAATGGAACAATAGATTAATGTGAGGATCTCCTACCAGTAGCTAGGATATGAGTTGAATGATTGTTTTGTTTTGATTTCTGTATATGATAGTTTTGCATTTTAAATAAAAGTTACTGTTTCAATTGAATACTTGTATTTTTTGCTTTTCAATCCAAGATATTACAATTCTTTGAAAACCTCAATTTAATTCAATTTTGCACACCCATCTATATAGCCTTAGTTCAACTACTCATTCCGCCGAATATCTTTTTTAAAGATATTTCTTGTTTCCCATTACATGGTAGCTTGAGGCAGGCTGAAAGTAAAGCAGAATGTGCATTAAGGCGCATTCTGCTTTACTTTCAATCTGCTTTAAGCATCACGTGTCTTAAAGTCCCATTGTGTTTTCAGACCTTTTCTCAATGCCTGAAATACGATAACGGTTAATAATAATGTTTGAACATTCTTATGGGCCAAACTGATCTATGAAATGATGAAGACGGACCTACTTCACCAAAAAGGGCGATTTAAAATCATAACAAACCGAAAATAGAACGTCTGACATAAACATTTCCACACGGCTTAGTATCACGTGATACAGCCGAATACAACTTCACCGCGTGCAACCGTTATCTATCTCCGCTCGTCTATCCATCAGTCAGTTAGACTATCACACTTTTTTGTCCGCTCTCTAACTCAACTATTTTTTATCCGATCTTCCACAAACTTGCTGAAAATGTTCATTGATATAAAATCAAGATTTAGTTTGATTACTACTAAAATCGCATAAGGTATTTTTGAGTTATTGCCTGTTAATTAATAAAAAATGACTGTTTCAGTCATTTTTGCACTCTAAAACAAACAGCTTTTATCGGATATTCACCAAACATGCTGACACTATTTATTCATATAAAATTTAGGTCTAGTTTGATTATTACAAAAATCGCATGTGGCATATCTGAGTTTTTGCCCTTTATGTATTAAAAAATGACTGTTTTCAGCAAGTGTTGCTCTCTAACACAAATACGTTTTATTGGATCTTCACCAAACTTGCTGAAAATGTTTATTGATATCAAATCACGGTTCAGTTTCATAACTACTAAAATCGCATAAGGTATATTAGAGTTATTGCCTGTTTATTAATGAAAAATGACGGTTTCAGTCACTTTTTGCACTCTAACACATACAGTTTTTATCGGATATTCATTAAACTTGCTGAAAATGTTTAATTATATAAAATTTAGGTCTAGTTTGATTATTACAAAAATCGCATGTGGCATATCTGAGTTTTTGCCCCTTATGTATTAATAAATGACTGTTTCAGCATTTTTCAGCAATAACTCAGACACGCCTTATGCGATTTTGCTAGTTATTGAACCTGACCTAGATTCTATACTAATAAACATTTGTAGCAAGTTTGGTGAAGATCCAAAAAGAAGTGTTTGAGTTAGAGAGCGGACAGGGCTGAAACAGTCATTTTCAGCAAGCTCAAGGTATAGATTCTCCATAGTTTATTTAAACCGTTTACCCACGGTGAAAGAGATACATGTATGTACACGTTGTTATTGAATCTCATAGTGTTTAAACCCTGTGCCTACTTTACGGAGTTTACAAACTATTTGAATCTAAAAAGACGCCGCGTAACTATTTGACACTCGTCTTAAGGTTTGTTTAATTAAAACAATGCATACATCTAAACTGAACACATTTTGCAGACGACAATGTCGAAGCAGACGTCCGTGCAGCAGAATAAGGGTTAACAGGGTCATTTTCAAATGTTCCAGCTAAACATGTAATCGGGAGTAATCTGAACTATTCTAACATTTTCTCACTCATTTCAGCACCGAATGCGATGGTGTTACTACTGATTAAACCGTCTCTTCGAGACACTTTTAATGAGTATGACACCATTGGGTTTAAAAGAAGAAATAAAGATTTTAGTTTTCGAAATACTTCCGTTATCTGGAGCCCTGTATTTACAGAGTTGTCCTTCTTTCCATTCACATGGGAGGTTTTTAATTTGTGCAGCACTAAATATTATAAATAAAATTTAAAAAGCGAATTTCTTAGATAAAGCCGGTTTTTGTGAAAGAATCACGTCAAATAATACGTAGTTCAAATGGGACCCAAACAACCATTTTATGCAGGTTTCTCAAAAACACAATGCGGCTTTAAACACTAAAAACAGATTATGGGTAAAAGGTATAATTCGGAAGATCGCTTTTCAAAAATTGAAAATTCTGAAATCTTAGGATTTTTTTATCAATTTATGGCAGCCCTGGTTTTATAAAGAAAATATTCCTGTTTATTGAAAATGGAACTTTTCTCGACAAAAGGTCCTTTCATAAAAAAACGGAGCTGTAATATATTTTTTATTTTAACGATTTTTCACTCTCAATATGGTATAGAATCTATTTCAATTTAATCAAGATTTCAATGTAAGCAGACCCGCGAACCACCTTAAATAACCTGGATCCGCACCTGGATAAGACGCGCAAGTCTGCAATTAACAGACACTCTTAAAAACGTTATCATTTAGAGCAAATGTAGAGTTGAAGAACACTGCTTTACTATCAGGAAATTTATCTTTAAAATCTACTCTTTATGTAATTTGGCTACATTGAAAGTTCCTAGCATAACGAAAGCGAAAGCGGAAACCACTTAAGAGTTTTGTTACCACATGCGAGGACGCGGCCGTGCTAGCTTTACAGCTGATTCTATAAATAAGCGGTAAAACGTATTGTTGCTCCCACTTGCTTCTTAGCCGTGTATGCATGCACATGGGGGAACGATAAGACTAATGCTGTGCTAAGTGAATGAATGAATGTTGTCAAATCGGAGTAGAATAGTGTTGTCATCTCTGATCAAGCCGACCAGACTATTGAATATGGTCCGAACAATAGTGTCGACAGCTTTCAAAGCCGAGAGCAATCTAAAATATGAGGTAAGAGGTGTAAAGATATCAACTTGACAACTGGCTAGAAATCTGTAAACACGTACATATTAAATAGGTGTTGCATGGCCAGTTGACCAGTGACCACCGGTAAGTTTGGTTTGTAGCACGTAACACTTCCAAACAGACTATTCCATGTTCTGATAAACTATTAGTTTATACATTGCACCTGGATGAGGATTCAAAGTATGACAATCAGTGTCAGGAGCTAGCTTATGATCTGGGTCTATACACTGTTTGCAAGGGATATCCTTGATTCCAAAGGGGCCCGACACGATTGATCTTTGAGAGAAAAAAATGTCAGAAGGTATATATAGAGACAAGGGGTACAACTGATCGTCAGTATGTTCTCACCCTATCTCTACAAAACCGGGCATATCATGAATAATAATTGATGAAACGACACCCTTTTTGCAGTTCTGTCTAGCTAATATAATACTCTTCCATAAAAACATAACATAAAATCAACTGTAAGCATGCACCTTTAACAGTAACTGTGTCTACTCACTAAAATCACCGATTTTCGGAAAACGGGACAGGTGTTCGTTCACAGCCGACACAGCATTGACCACTACTGTTCGGTTGTTTAGGCGGTAATATCGAGCATGACAGTCATACAGCTCCATATATATACGTTTCTGACCACAGGGACCCAGCATTATTGATTTTTTAGAGAAAAAATGTCAGAATGTATATGTAGAGACTCCAAAGACTATATACACATTTTGACATTTTTTTCTCAAAAGTCAATCGTGTCGGGTCCCTGTAAGGTAAACATGCGAATTTGTGGTCAATTAGGCACTGACTGTAGAAGAAATCAGCTTTGATCGGTGTCGAAAGCGTATATATATGGAACTGTATGACTGTCATGCTCGATATTACCGCCTAAACAAGCGTACAGTAGTGGTCAATGCTGTGTCGGCTGTGAACGAACACCTGTCCCGTTTTCCGAAAATCGGTGATTTCATTAAGTAGACACAGTTACTGCTGAAAATGCATGCTTACAAATGACTTTATGTTATGTTTTTATGGAAGGGTATTATATTAGCTTGACAGAACGGCAAAACGGATGTCGTTTCATCAATTATTATTCATGATATGCCCGGTTTTGTAGAGATAGGGTATGATGAACTGACGATCAGTTGTACCCCTTGTCTCTATATATACCTTCTGACAATTTTTTTCTCCCAACAATCAATCGTGGCAGGTCCCTGTGCTTGATTCCTGCATCTTATTATTATATTCTGGAGCTTCTATAATTAAATAAAAAGAAAAAACAACTCGCATTTAGCGAGTTAGCGAGCGCTAAATTTGATCCCTGAATTTTGGTGGCATCACAAAAGCCTGCATATATGCCAGGCTTTGGTGCATTCAACTGTCGTGTAAAAGCCTTTGAGGATTCTACGACGTATTGATACAGATACAGAACTGAGTGCTTATGTACAGTACAGTACTTTTCCGGTTGTAAACGAAACTGCTGCCATCAACAGGGCCGAGAAATAAGGACAAAACTTGTAATTATAGATCTACTGAAGCTTTAAAGAAATAGATCTATATTAAAAAAAAAAACACCAAAAAACCCCCACAAAAATTGATCACAATTTTTATGTCACCGCTGCTGTAGGCAGAGGTGACACTAAAGGGATCAATTTTCCGACGTCTGTCTTTCCATCTGTCCGTCTGTCTGTCCATGCTTACGAGAGGGTACTAATGAGGCTAAAATTCTTAGCCCCGTAATTGAAAAACATTACCCAGGCCAGTGGCCGTCTCTTGTGACATTAACCTGGCCATTTCTTGTGACTGTGATTAACCTAATGCCAGTTGTGGGACATATAGGGTTAGGGGTAGCCTCCAGATCATTCTGTTTCATTGTTAGGGCAGAAAGAAAGTGTCACTTGTGTGGCTAGCCACACAACAGAAAAAGTAAGGATTACCGTCTCGTAAGTACGTCCGTCACGCTTTTTGTGTCACGTCTCAGAACTCCTGTTCTTCTGAAGCTTTTAAATTTATGGAAAGAGCTTTACAAGTGGAAGTGTATTGCACAAGGGTCATAACTCCTATCCTGAGGTTACTATGCCCTGCAAATTATTTCAGTTGGAGAGGGGGGGGGTCCAAATTTGATGGCGTTAAAATTGGACCCCCCCTCGGATCCCTTGTCAACACCAAACTATAAGTCATTTGATATTCACATCAACTTTAATTCTTTTCAATTAGTTGTTTAGTTTATGAGATGTTTTAGAGGCATATTTATGGGGTAATGGGTTAAGCTACCATCTTCTAGGATACAGAAAATATTTGCTACAGTAAATTTTTGTGACTGTATGAAATGGATTTATTTTCTTCAATGTAGGAATATATTTAAAGAGACTCGACGACGCAACCAGATGTAGCATTAAAAAAAGTAATTTGTAAATATGTGACAAACGCTTATATAAACGGGTAAGAATTAGTTTAGGATAAGAAATTCTGTTTAAAAAAATGCATTTCAATAAAAAAAATTATTGAGCTCTGGTGGGAATCGAACCCGTGACCCGACATGGGCTGACATAAGTCAACATGAGGACACCGGTGCTTGACGGACTGGGCCACGGAACTATTCATATATATCTGGGTCGATTTAACGTATTTCAGTGGGAAGCGATGAAGAGTACATACAACTGCATAATTCAGCTTGGGTTTATGTCTCATAGCCCGTGATCAATTTCTATAGCAACTGTAGACGCTATGGATAAAACGATGGAAAATGACTAAAAAAACTAAGATTTGAAGACATTTCTAGAGGGTGTTTTTAGACTGTAGACTGGTCATATTTTTTCAATGCCAGATGCACGATAATGCTACCCTTTTGGTTATATTTGAGTATTTTCTTTTATTTTTGCAAATGCACCATCTGGTTGGGAGTCGCTTTAAGATGTTAACAGGCATATTTATTGGGTAATGGGTTAAAATATTCATTGGTTTCTTGCAATCAACTTTCTATTACGTTTTCTTACCATTCTAAACTTTATATGGGGGGTCCATTTTTTACAGGGGGGGTACAAATTTGATAGCGAAAATTGGACCCTGGGGTCCATATTTCGCTATCAAAATTGGACCCGGTCCATTTTTTCCGGGGTCCAATTTTGATATTACACCGGGCTGTCCGATTATACTACCAGAGTAAAGGGATACTATTGATATATCAGGCCTTTTTCTTTTGTACCCAAGGTCCGGTAAACGGACCCATTCCCAATGGGAAATGGTAAAAAAGATTCCCAATTTCAATTTTTTTTCTCCAAATTAAAAAAATAAATTAAAATGATACAATACAATGATTTACAATACTGATAACTCAAATTAAATAAAAACTAATAAAACAAGTGAAAATAACTACATGTCATTTTTCTGACCATTTAGCTTCAATATATGTGAAATCAATTCTAAAAAATCTTCCCAAAACATATTTTCACGCTGAAAATTCCCAAATCAGACATTGCAGTTTTTCCCAAAATGGCCAAAAAAAGGCCTGCATATACTACCAGAGTTAAGAGGATATATCATTACGTTGATATTTCGCAACAAGTACAATCAATTTATTAAGATTCAAAGAGCAACTTTTGCATTAAGTTGCATGCAGGTTCACTTGAGTTGCTTTTTATATTCTTATACTATTGTCACTATCTATATAGTATTGTTGTTTATTACACCTCGCTTTGAGTTACAATGTTAAATTCCCATAGACTTACAGTTAACATTTTGCATGTCTTTTACATCTATTCAAAATATACTGTCACTCTTTATGATATTCTTTTTGTGACGTCACTCTAAAGGACATTACTTTTTTACTCCGTCCGAAAACGTACTGTCAGCCTTGACATGACTTTCGCTATTGGATACATTGGAACGTTTTAACGAGTAGTAACTTGTAATCAACTTTTGGCATTTTCTGTACAAGTTGCTTCCTTTTGTCCATTCCTTAACGATTTGCCACCCTTTCGGAAGAGGATATTTGCCACCTAGACAATGTAAAGACGCTGTTTCTTCAATGTTCTTCTTTGTTTCTTGTAATATAATGATAAACAATGTGACGTCGTAAGACGGCGACATCATTTCCCGCGTTATGTACATGTCCGCGCTAAATTGGTATTCACAACACATTTTATAAAAGACGAATAAAACGATTCCAAAGCCAGGGTTAATAAGCTCGGTGTAATAAAATAAATATTAGATGTCAGTTTGCGTGACATTCAAATTGTCAACCCGAGAAACAGCATGTCACCCCGAGGCGTATCTAATATTTATATATTGTTTCTATGCCTTTAGAACCAGTAGTTTAGTCTTTTTAGGAATTATGCTAGCTAGATCACAAATTGTAGAGAAAACTATATAGTCAGAAGTCCTAAAAGCTTTCTAGTATTAACCTATTAATGTTTAGTATACTTCACAAATGGCAGTGTTTAGGCTAGAACTGAAAAGAAGTTGGTCAAAATGATGCTTTAAAATCAAAAAGGGGGTCAATATAGGTTTTAATGGGCCTCTAGCCTAAACACTGAAAAGGCATATGTAGAACACTCATTGTAGAACAAGATAAGACAACAGAGGCCATATGGTTAACCCAAATTACAATATAAATACTCTTTTTATGCCCCCAGAATCTACGATTCGGGGGCATATAGTTTTTAGCTCACCTGAGCCAAAGGCTCAAGGTGAGCAATTGGGATGGCCCGGCGTCCGGCGTCGTGCGTCGTCGTTAACAATTGCTTCAAATGACATCTCCTCCTATACCCCTTGACAGAATTCAACCAAACTTTACAGAAATGTTCCTTGGGGCAAGCTCTTTCAAATTTGTTCAAAGAATTAAAAACAATGCAGAACTCTGGTTGCAAGTGAAAAAAATAAGGAAATCTTAAAAAATCTTCTTGTCAAAAACTGCAAGGGCCAGAGCTTAGATATTTGGCACATAGCATCATCTACAGATCCTCTATCAAGTTTGTTCAAATTATGCCCCTGGGGTCAAAATTGGCCCCGCCCCGGGGGTCACGGTTTTACAAAGAGTTATATAATGAAATTTTCAAACGTCTTCTACTCTGAAACCAATGTGGCCAGAGCTTTGATATTTGGCATGGTGACACTTCTAGATGTCCTATACCAAAATTGTACAAATGGTTGTGGTCGGTTGCATAACTAGGTCACAGGAGCTAAAAAAAGATTTTTTCAATGAAAACTTAAAAAATCTTCTTGTCTGAAACTACAAGGGCCAGAGCTTAGATATTTGGCACATAGACTTGCCTACAGGTCCTCTAATAAGTTTGTTCAAATTATGCCCCTGGGGTCAAAATTGGCTCTGCCCCGGGGGTCACGGTTTTACATACAGTTATATAGTGAAATTTTCATACGTCTTCTTCTCTGAAACTAATATGGCCAGAGCTTTGATATTTGGCATAGTGACACTTCTAGATGTCCTATACCAAAATTGTACAAATGGTTCTGGTCCGTTGCATAACTGGGTCACAGGAGCTAAAAATAGATTTTTTACAATGAAAACTTAAAAAATCTTCTTGTCTATAACTACAAGGGCCAGAGCTTCGATATATGGCACATATCATCGCCTACATGTCCTCTATTAAGTTTGTTCAAATTATGCCCCTAGGGTCAAAATTGGCCCCGCCCCGGGGGTCACTGTTTTACAAAGAGTTATATAGAGAAAATTTCAAACATCTTCTTCTCTGACTCTAGTATGGCCAGAGCTTTTATATTCTGTATGGTGACATTTTTAAATATACTTTACATATTTTGTTCAAATTGTTCCGGTCTGTTGCATATCTAGGTCAGTCCTGGGCATAAATCAATATCTCCATTTTTCCAATTATTCTCAGGTGAGCGAATATGCCCCATGGGGCTCTTGTTGTCATGTCTGTTGGTTTGTCTGTCCGTCCGTCCGTCTGTCTGTGCCAAAAACCTTAACCTTGGCTATAACTCTTGCATTTTTGTACCTAGGCCTTTTATACTTGGCATGTGTCTTCCCTGTATCAAGACCTTTTCAACCATACAAAACTTTTTGACCTTGTGACCTTGACCTTGACATTTGACCTACTTTTGTAAAAATCTTAAAATGGCTATAACATTTGCACCAGTTAGCCCAGGGCTTTCATATTTTGTATGTATATTTCTTGTGTCAAGACCTTTCCAACCATACCAACATCTTTGACCAGGTGACCTTGACCTTCACCGTTGACCTATTTAATCAAACTTTAACCAAAAACCTTAACCTTGGCTATAACTTTTGCATTTTTGAACCTCTGCCTTTTATACTTGTCATGTGTATTCCTCATGGCAAGACCTTGCCAACCATATAAAACTTTTTGACCTTGTGACCTTGACCTTGACATTTGACCTACTTTTGTAAAAATCTTTAAATGGCTTTAACATTTGCACCAGTTGGCCCAGGGCTTTCATATTTTGTATGTATATTTCTTGTGTCAAGACCTTTCCAACCATACCAACATCTTTGACCTTGCGACCTTCACCTTTACCTTTGACCTATTTAATCAAACTTTAACCAAAAACCTTAACCTTGGCTATAACTTTTGCATTTTTGCACCTGGGCATTTTATACTTGGCATGTGTATTCCTCATGGCAAGACCTTTCCAACCATACAAACTTTTTGACCTTGACCTTGACATTTGACCTTCTTTTGTAAAAATCTTTAAATTGCTATAACATTTGCACCAGTTAGCATAGGGCTTTAATATTTTGTATGTATATGTTTTGTGTCAAGACCTTTCCTACCATACCAATATCTTTGACCATGTGACCTTGACCTTCACCTTTGACCCATTTTATCAAACTTTAACCAAAAACCTTAACATTGGCTATAACTTTTGCATTTTTGAACCTGGGCCTTTTATACTTGGCATGTGTATTCTTCATGGCAAGACCTTTCCAACCATACACAACTTTTTGACCTTGTGACCTTGACATTTGACCTACTTTTGTAAAATTCTTTAAATGGCTATAACATTTGCACCAGTTGGCCCAGGGCTTTAATATTTTGTATGTATATTTCTTGTGTCAAGACCTTTCCAACCATACCAACATCTTTGACCATGTGACCTTGACCTCGATCTTTGACCTATTTAATCAAACTTTAACCAAAAACCTTAACCTTGGATATAACTTTTGCATTTTTGCACCTTGGCCTTTTATACTTGACATGTGTTTTCCCTTTCTAACCATACAAAACTTTTTGACCTTGTGACCTTGACATTTGACCTACTTTTGTTGAAATCTTTAAATGGCTATAACATTTGCGCCAGTAGGCCTACGGCTTTCATATTTTGTTTATATATTTCTTGTGTCAAGACCTAAGTTCCAACCATACCTACGTTTTTGCCCTCGTGACCTTGACCTTTGACCTTTATTTGAATAAATCTTTATACGCCTATAACATTTGAACCAGTAGGCCTAGAGCTTCCATACTTTATATGTTTCTTGTGTTAAGACTTCTCCAACCATGCCAATGTTTCATTTACCCTACGACCATGACTTTTGACCTACTTTTGCAAATAAGCATTACATTACAGAACATGATGCTGGCTGGGGGCATTTGTGTTTCACAAACACATTGCTTTTCATCTGATCATCACCAAACTTTCTGAAAATGTTTGTTGACATAAAATTGAGACCAATTTGGATAACCAGCGGCACCAATTTATGCTAGGCCCTTTGGAGTAATGGCCCTTGAAGTCCTCAAAATGGCGCTCCACTACAGTTTCAGCTCTCTAACTTTTACATTTGATAGTCTGGATTCCCCTTCCTGTATCATTGGGGGCATTCGTGTAACTGGGACACGCTCTTGTTTCTTCTTAAATTTGTTCCTGCACTGAAGAAAATAGCTCCACTTTTTACGTGCACAATACGTTTCATCAGAAGTCTTTTCTATATCATAGGAGATGATAGCTTGAAGCAGGCTTGAAGTAAATCAGAATACGCCTTAAAGCATGTTCTGCTTTACTTTCAACCTGCTTGAAGTGGTCACTGATGGACAAAAGTAAGAACAGGCTATGGGTTAATAATTTGCTCAATGACATCTCTCTCACAAGGGCTCCAGATAAGAGGGAGTAACTGAACAAATCCAACATTTTCTCGCTCATTTTAGCACTAAACCCTATGGTGTTACTAATTAGAATCGTCTTTTCGAGACGATTCTAATAAGTACTGACACCATAGGGTTTAATGTAGAAATGAAGGTTTTAGTTTTTGAAATACTCCCCTTATCTGGAGCCCTGTCTCTCACTCTCTTTTCATTGCCATCTGATTTCGTTCTCTTCTTTCTTTTCATTTCAAGATGCTGATAAAGCTTAGGGTAAGTTGGTAGAACGGCTTTCTAGTTTGAAACTCTTTAGCACTAGGTATTGTGGGTCATATTTTGATACTCATTTTCTCCTCTGCCAGAGTTATAACCTGAAGTTAAACCATTACTCCATAGCCTGGCCCTGTTTCTAGTTTTGAAGACTGGCGACCATTTAACTCTTTCCTCCCTGAAACTTTCAATGGACAATTCCAGTTTCAATTTTAGTCTAGTCCATTTCTGGCTTTTAAGGGTTGTTTTTGTCCATTTTTGGCATTATGACAAACAGTGAAGACCCTGATCAGAGGGCTCCTTACGGAGTCCTCTGATCTGGGTCTTCACTGTTTGCATAGGACACATGTACTATTCACATGTATACTGTTTGAAAAGGATGCCTATATGCGGGACTAGGGTTCAAAGGGTTAAAGCAGGCTGAAATTCTGCATTCTGCTTTACTTTATATTGCTTATTCTGATACTCATAGTTTTGAACAGGGTCTGACCGTCACAGTGAGAAATGGCCCTTCAAACCCATTACCCCATTAAAACACTTTTTCATGTAGACTGGAATTAATTCTTTCACTGAAGAAAATAATTCCAATTTATACAGTCAGGACGGTAAATGCGATTCTTTTTGATATCCCTGCAGATTGTAGCTTAAAGCAGGCTGAAAGTAAAGCTCAATGCTCTTTAAGATACATTCTGCTTTACTTTCAATCTGCTTTCAGTTAAACCACCTGGTCTTCAAAACTCTAAGAAACTGCATGCTTATAATAATGGAAAGGATTAGATATAACTAAGTTTGAATCCCAGATTAATCTTGTCACTTTGATTCAATTTAATGCCAAGCTGAAAATCTTTGCATCTGCTGAAATCTGAATAGGTATGTCTATGTGTTTTTCATGTTATCAAAAACCTTGCACAGATGAATAAAATTCAGACAATCAGATTGACTGAGTTGGGTTTTACGGCACCATGACACATGAGACTGGTCATATGTCACTGAGAGACATTCAACTTTCAACTTTCTTTCAACTTTTATTTACATATGCATAAGTCCCACGGATAGTGAGAAACATTAGCATTATAATTATAAAACTACCATACATTTCGAAGCATACTAATGGAATCAAGCACAGTTTTGATTCTATATCCTAGGTTGGTCTGTTTCCAGTGGGAAACAAGCTTTTCCTCCACTTTATACTTGTACAGTCATGAATTATGATGATGTCCCTTGAGAAATATTTATATCCTAGTAAATGGTAGATTCAAGCAGACAGAAGGCCCATTCTGCTTTATTTTCAACCTACTTTAAGTGGTAACCTGTCTTCAAAACCAGAAACAGGCTATGGGGTAATGGGTTACAAGTCAACAGAATGCAAGTTAAGTTGAAATTTGAATTTGTTCTGTACTTCCATCCTGCTTTAATCCGCTACCTGTTTGCATGAGGGAAGTTTTCTGTGGCTCTTAGTATAAGATAGGTTAACAACATGGAGTACAGGAGTTGTATTAAAATATTTAGCCCACACCCCATAGTCTTTTCTTTGTTTTGAAGACACAGCGTTTTTTCTCTCACCCAATTGGGAACGGGTCCGGTACTCCTCAGATTGGGAATTTTTCTTGTCGCGTAAACTTCAAATTGGGAAAAAACGAGTCGTGAAATGATGACAAAAAAGAAATTTGAAGTTTAGTTTTATTTTATATGTAGGCCTATATTGATCTAACTTATGAAGTAGCAATTATACAGTTCCTATTAACAGGCAATATTAACACTAGTAACAGAAATTCTCTTTTTTTCACTGAAAATACTATTTTTACCATATTACCAGGTCCTTTCTTTGAATTGGGAACGGGTCCTGTTCCAATTTGGAACGGGTCCTTTCCCGGGTATCGTCCAAAGAAGGAAAAAAACCGCTGAGACAAGTGAGCACTCAAAGCAAGCATATTCTGCTTTGTTTCTGCCTGCTTTAAGCTACCATCTGTTAGGATATATAGATCAGATTTATTATGATGTACATTCATAACAGTATAAAGTGGAACAAATTTCACCTGTATTGTATTTATGAGGTAATGGATTAAAGAAGAAAAAGGTATTTCTGTGAAGCCTTCAAGGAAATTTAGGAAAGAGTTAGCACAGACAAGATTGAGTTGAGTTATGATGTATATAGATTGTTTAACCCGTTACCCCATAAATACGCCTTTTTACACATTTAATTTATTCATCCACTGAAGAAAATAGTTCCAATTTATCCTTTTACAAATAAGAATCATAAGAAGTATTTTCTATATTCTAGCAGATAATAGCTTAAAGCAGGCTGAAAGTAACGCAGAATGTGCCTTAAGGCGCATTCTGCTTTACTTTCAACCTACTTTAAGTGGTCAACTCTTTTTCAAAAATAGAAACAGGCTATGGGGTAATGGGTTAACTCTTTGCATGCTGGGTAATTTTTTTGTCAGGACGTGCAACAATTGTCATCTGCTGATGTTCTAAAAATAGAATTTTCTAATTTTCTTTCCAAAACAGGGTCAGAGTCAATGCAGCGTCTTGTCAGGATCCAAACTGTTTGATACGCTGACCCCTGTTTTGGTAAGAAATTGAGAAAATTCTATTTTTAGAAAAGTTGCAGATGACAATTGTTGCAGACGAAAGAATTACCCAGCATGTTAAGAGTTAATATTTTAGGCATGTCTATGTGGAGAAATAGGTAAAGGTGGCCTATAGAGGAAAGTTAGAGCCATGCTGATTCGTGTGCCAAACAATAAGGCTTGAAATATGATAAATAATAAAACTTTGCATGTATATAATTATGATTTCCTGTTGCATGGTTTGCTTACTGAATTCAGTATGTGTCACAGCTGACTGCATGACACCGCATGACCCTGGCCATATAGAAAGTTTTGGTGTGCATTTATTTTATTTTTTTTATCATAAAATTTTAATGCTTTTGTTATCGTGGTTTGATTTTTTGTCATACTCTTCCTTTTCTTTTCTTTCTGAGTGTCATCATAGTCTCTTAGAATTTATTGTCTTGTCTTTGATACAGTAAAACCTCCCTATTACGACCACTAAATTGAGATGATTATAAGGTGTTTACAACAGGTGACTGCTAAAAGCAAGGTGATAGTTAAACAGAAAGCTCCTTTAACCCATTACACCATAAATAATCCCTTTTACACCTTTAATTTATTTCTCCTCTGAAGAAAATAGTTCCATTTTATACAGTTCTCTTTATTAGCAGATGGTAGTTTAAAACAGGCTGAAAGTAAAGCAGAATCCTGCTTTGAGTTGTCACCTGTCTTTAAAACTGAGAAACAGAGTACAGTATGGGGTAATGGGATATGCTGTCACCTGTCTTTTATGCAATCAATTAGTCATTGTTTTAATGGTCCTAATAGAGAGGTTTTGCCATATTGTGTAGTCTGTATGTTTATTCAGTGTACTGTTACATGTACTGTCAAACCTGTATTAAACAATCACTCAATACAATACCATACCTAGAGCAGTTTCTTAATGCAGGATAAAAATAATGCAGAACATTGCTGCATTATTCCTGTCCTACAATTAGCAACCAGCTGTCTTTTGATTTCTACATGCCTTTTCAAAGAGGTCACTTAACTCTTTCCTCCCTAAAGCTTTAAATGGACAATCCCAGTTTCCATTTTAGTCTAGTCCATTTCTGACTTTTAAGGGTTGTTTTTGTCAATGTTTTGCATTGTGACAAACAGTGAAAACCCAGATCAGAGGGCTCCGAAAGGAGCCCTCTGATCTGGGTATTCACTGTTTGCATAGGACAAGTGCTCTTTTCACATGTATACTGTTTGAAAAGGACGCCTATAGGCGGGACTAGGGTTCAAAGGGTTAATTAATGCACAAGTTGGAATGTTTAAAATCCAGTTTGAAAGTAAAGTAGAATGTGCCTGAAGGAAAGGCAAATACTAACATGTTGGATAACTACCCATTGCATGACAGACAAAGTGTCTGACTAACCCAGATCCCTTAGTATTCAGTTTCAAATGTGGGTGGAGTTTTAACTATGGTATCGGGTCCCATATAGAAATGTCCATGTAAATCAGATATTGAGTATGTTGTCTGCTGTATCATAGCTATTAACTCCATACTTTATAGGAACAAATGTATATCTCTTTTGCAAAGGTTGTAGTTCCTGACAGAGCCTTTTCATCAGGGTCTCTAAGGTTTGTCTTATGTTCAAATTTTGAGTACTAGCTCTGGGTGTATATATATAATAATATTGTTTGGGAAATCACAATTCACAATTAATCTGGTCTTTGTCTTTACTCCATTAGATACACATTTTTAGCTCACCTGGCACGAAGTGCCAAGGTGAGCTTTTAAGATCGCTGGATGTCCGTTTTCTGTCGTCCGTCGTCTGTCCGTCCGTCCGTCCACAATTGGTTGTGAACACTCTAGCGGCTACAAATTTCATCCGATCTTCATGAAACTTGATGACAATGTTTGTCGTGATGAAATATAGGTCAAGTTCGAATGTGGATCATGTCGGGTCAAAAACTAGGTCACTAGGTCAAATTATAGAAAAACCTTGTGAACACTCTAGAGGCTACAAATCTCATTGGATCTTAATGAAACTTGATCAAAATGGTTGCCTAATTAATATCTAGGTCAAGTTTAAATATGGGTCATGTCCGGTAAAAAACTAGGTCACTAGGTCAAATCATCAAAAAACCTTGTGAACACTCTAGAGGCTACAAATCTCATTGGATTATTATGTTACTTGGTCAGAATGTTTGCCTAATTGATATCTAGGTCTAGTTCGAATATGAGTCATGTCGGGTCATAAACTAGGTCACTAGGTCAAATCATAGCAAAACCTTGTTAACACTCTAGAAGCTACAAATCTCATCCGATCTTCATGACACTTGGTCAAAATGTTTTCCTCATTGATATCTAGGTCAAGTGTGAATGTGGGTCATGTCCGGTCAAAAACTAGGTCACTAGGTCAAATTATAGACAAACATTGTGATTTCTCTAGAGAGTACAAATTTCATTTGATTTTAATGCAACTTGGTCTGAATGTTTGCCTAATTGATATCTAGGTCAAGTATAAATATGGATCATGTCTGGTCAGAAACTGGGTCACTACGTCAAATCAAAGAAAAACAGTGTTAACCCTCTAGAGGCTACAAATCTCATTAGATCTGAATGAAATATTTTCAGAATGTTTGCATACATCGAATCTAGGTCAAAATCAAACATGCATTCTGTCTGGTCAAAAACTAGGTCAAAGCATAGAAAATTCTTGTTTACACTCTAGAGGTTTATTGTGAGTCATGTCCAGTTGTAATCTAGGTCACTATAGGTCAAGTTTTATATGGTGAACCAGGTGAGCGATTTAGGGCCATGGTGGCCCTTGTTACATATTTACATGTAATTTATTTCTACACTGAATAAAATGCATCCATTTTATATTGTAATAAATGTGCAACATAAGAAATTTTTTTATGTATGCTTTGAGATGGTAGCTTAAAGTAGCCTGAGAGTAAAGCAGACTGTACCTTTAAAAGCACAATCATTCTGTTTACAATTCCTTTTCTTTACAGTTTCTTTTCAATGCGTACACTGATCCTTGTGAAATGTGAGTGGGAAGAAAGATTAAGAAGAAATGCCTCATGAAAAGACCTTTTCAAGCCTTTAACCCGTTACCCAATATTCCGTTTATAACATTAAATACAGGTGATCACTTAAAGCAGGTTAAAAGTAAAGCAGAATGTGCCTTAAGGCACATTCTGCTTTACTTTCAGCCAGCTTTAAACTACTCTCTCATAATCTGCTAGGCTAAATCAAGATATTTGTTATTGTAATTGTTCATGAGGTTAAAAATTGGAACAATTTTCTTAGCGGAGGAATAAATTAAACATGCTAAAAGTCACTTATATGGGGGAAAGGGTTATTAATTCTAAGCATAAGTGAAACCATGATAACCTTTGCAAACTTCTACCATAATAAGGCCTCCATCAAATAGTTGATTGTTCTGCCGTTTTCAGGATGTGCGCATGAAACGCATTGCAGCCTATTTATGCTGAAAGGTGAGCCTTGAAGGAATCCAGGCTCTGCGAAATGTATCCTGATGTGATGTAGTGTAGTCAAGATCCCAACTGTCTGACACTTTGACCTTTTACTTTTAGAACAGTTCGGTCTAAGACGATAATAGTTGTTGCAGATGAAAATATTTTTTTTTATTTTTAAAAAGATCAAATATAATAAAAAAAAATTCGCAGACAATAGACAACAATTCAGCATGATAATTGATAAGTGTATTGTGTTAAGCAAGATAACACCCCCTCCTCCATCTCATTGAAAAGCCAATTCATGCTTCTACCCGATGTCCTGATAAATGACCCATTGGTTATGTCTTCTATCACCACATAGATACGCCTTTAATTCATTTCTCCACTGAAGAAAATAGTTCCACTTTACACAGTCAAGACTTATAATGCACCAAAAGAAATAGTTTCTATATCTTAGCGATGGTAGCATAAAGCAGGCTGAGAGTAAAAACAGAATGCTCCTTATGGAGCAATCTCTGCTTTACTTTCAACTCTCTGTAAGCATGCAACCATCTGTCTTCAATACTAAATTGCAGAAATACAACATTTTCTCACTTATTTTAGCATCAAATCCTATGGTGTTACCACTCATTAGAATCGTCTCTTCGAGACGATTCTAATGAGTAGTGACACCATATCTTAGCGATGGTAGCATAAAGCAGGCTGAGAGTAAAAACAGAATGCTCCTTATGGAGCAATCTCTGCTTTACTTTCAACTCTCTGTAAGCATGCAACCATCTGTCTTCAATACTAAATTGCAGAAATACAACATTTTCTCACTTATTTTAGCATCAAATCCTATGGTGTTACCACTCATTAGAATCGTCTCTTCGAGACGATTCTAATGAGTAGTGACACCATAGGGTTTTAAGCAGAAATAAAGATTTTAGTTTTAAACAGTTTGCAATTAGATGAGACAAGATGAAAATAGTAAAGCAGAAACCTGTAGGATCTTTCTGCTTAATTTTCACCTCACTTGAAGCAGTCACCTACCTCAAACTGTATGCGATTTTCAATTTTGGTAATGCAGATTACGAAACCACGATATTGTGATGATAACCTCTTCAAAAGTTTGGATCCTGATAAGACATCACGTAATGTGTCATCTCAACAGGATTCAAACTGTTTGCCACTCTGACACAGTTTTAAAAAGAAATTTAGAAAATTCTACTATAAAGACGTTTAGCAGACGACAATCGTTGCAGATGAAAATATCACCCAGCATGCAAATAGTTAACACATCTGACACTTAATACGTTACCTGCTGGCGTTTCTTATAAATCAAATGTGTCATCATTTTTTAAATAAAAATTATTGATTGCTGAATAATAATGTCACCTGCTTCAAATCTGTCAAGGAAAGCAATAATCTCAAATAAAATAGTATAAATCAGGGCTACCATTTCTCCGGATTTTTTCGAAATCTTCAGTTCGATGGTAGTAGATGGTAGCTTAAAGCAGGCAAAAAGTAAAGCAGGATGCGCCTTAAAGCATATTCTGCTTTACTTTCAACCTGCTTTAAGTAAATCTACTTGAAAAATAGAAAATTTTGAAATTTTAGAATTTTTCAAGATCAACTTATGGAAGCCCTGATATTTTCAGAAATTCACAATGTAGCAGAGTGGATCCTGATTAGTCACAGCTTTATGCAGTATCTAGTCTGTATTCAAACAGCAAAAAGTCTTCTAACAACATGGAGTTTTAGTATACCAGTGATGAGTTTGACAGTAAAGAAACCAATGGCCATTGATTGCGAGTTGGCTACCAGTCTGAAATACAGTGGAGAAAAAGTAATTCTTTCATTCAAACGCAAAGGCATTGCAACGAAATATAGAAAATGACAACATTTTGACAATTCTGACTACCTGTTTTAATCTAAGTGGCAATCAGTTTGAAGCCTGATCAGACGCCGGGTTACCCGGCGTCTGATCAGTGGCTCCAACTTTTTTGCAATGAAAATAATAGTTAAAGCGTAACCGGGTTAATTGGAAAGAAAACGTTTTCTCTACTGTACTCTGCAGGCTGCACACAGGGCACAAACTGCAAACCTAAACAGCAGTTAAAGCAATTTTAATTGAACGCGCTACAGGCAGGTCAGAACTATACTCCAATTACTTCATATTTTATCTCTTTGCATGCTGGGTAATTTTTCTGTCTGCTATTGGTGAAAAAAACAGGTGTTTCAAAAAGTTTGGATCCTGATGAGATACAGCATTACGCGGCATCTCGTCGGGATCCAAGCTGTTTGCATAGACGTAAATGATTCCGTCAGCGCGTGGCAATGCTCGGATTCAAATTTTACGAAAGGAGGCATTGAGGCTAAATTTTGACAACAAAACACCAACAATAAATTAACAATTCCTTAACCCATTACCCCATGCATACACCTTTTAACACCTTTGATTTGTTTCTCAACTGAAGAAATTAGTTCCAATTTATATATCCATGAATATGCAACATAAGAAATATTTCAGATATTATAGCAGTTGATAGCTAATTAAACCAGGCTGAATGTAAAGTAGAATGCGCCTTAAAGTGCTTTAAGTGGACACCTATCTTCAGTACTATATAGAAACCAGCTATGGGGTAATGGGTTAATAGTTTAAAAAACATGCTGTTCCTGTTTTTGGACAAATTATTAAGCAATTTATAATCCAGTTTAAACTCATTGTTAGCTAGACACTGGGTAGACTCGAGATGTTACATTTACGACTAATCAGTTAATTTTCAGTAACTTCCTACTAACTCTGACTATATATACTCAGATTTGGACATTATAGCTTTTTATATATGTATTTATATATGTATATGTAGGTATGCATGTATATATGTATGTATGTGTGTGTATTATATGTATGTATGTTTGAGTGTGTGCGATTGTATATATTTTTAATCTTTTTTGTATACAAATGATTAGTCTCGCTCAACTGGAATGATACGAACTTAACACTTCATATATACTAACTCTCCACTCGTTTCATGGAGCTAGTGTATATGCGTGCTATATAAATGGTTTATATCCTGATTTTCACTCTGGCCTAAAGATAAAATTGTTATGTGTACTTGCTTACACCTTCGAATCACATAAGCTATAGTATATTTTGTGCACAGGCACTGTGTATGACTCCTGTTTCGTTTCGTTGGAGTCATATGCGAAATTGATTAAAACTGAATATACAAAATTATTTCTGTCATGGTATCAATTAGGCACTGACACAGTTTATATGACTACTATTTTGTTCTTCCATTTCTTCCCTTTGAGTCATTAGGAAAAAAAGTGAATAAGTATTGTCAACTCTATTTACTATGCTAACTAGTATGCATGTATGTATATATGTTTTGTGTGGTATTGTTTTGTATTGTATTGCATTGCATTGCATTGTATTGTATTGTATCGTATCGTCTCATATTGTATTGAACTGTATTGCATTCAAATATGTGTATATGTATATATGAGTATGTAGGTATATGTATATATGTGTTGGTGTGTATGTTCATATATATCAAATATATAATTATGTAGATAAATGTATTTTGGAAACTTGGGTATATTTTGTCACTTCAGTTGTTAAACATTTACATTTGTATATTGAATATGTTATATGTCAGGGGCCGGTGGCCTACATCATGAATAAACATTGTTGTTGTTGTTGAGCTTAGGGTTTGTTTTTAGCTCACCTGAGCCAAAGGCTCAAGGTGAGCTATTGGGATGGCCCTGTGTCCGTCGTCCATCGTCGTCAGTCATGCGTTGTGTGTCGTACGTCGTCATTAACAATTGCTTCAAATGACATCTCCTCCTATACCCCTTGACAGATTTGAACCAAACTTTACAGGAATGTTCCTTGGGTCAAGCTCTTTCAAATTTGTTCAAAGAATTAAAAACAATGTAGAACTCTGGAAAAAATATTTGGCATGGTGACACTTCTAGATGTCCTATACCAATATTGTTCAAATGGTTCTGGTCGGCTGCATATCAAGGTCACAGGAGCTAAAAATAGATTTTTTTCAATGGAAACTTAAAAAAATCTTCTTGTCTAAAAACCCTAGTACCCTGATCTTAGATATTTGGCACATCATCATCTACAGGTCCTCTATCAAGATTGTTCAAATTTAATAATGCCCCTTGGCACCTCCTGGACATAAATCATTATCTCCATTTTGTCAGCTATTCTCAGGTGAGCGAAATATGCCCCATGGGGCTCTTGTTTCTCTTGTTAAAGATATAACCATAAATAACAAGATCCATTCTTGATTTGACCAGAATGATTGGTTGAAATAAGAATCTGCAGAAACTTTTGACTTTCATTAAAATTTTACCCTGCACATTTAAGCTGCAGTGAGCTTTCTCACTTAGTTTATCACAGTAAGCCTCACAGAGTTTTCTTCTCGTAAATGTTCATGTTGCACCTGTCTAAATAACCCATCACCTTTTAATCTCTACTTTGCTAGAATTTGCAGACAGTTTAGATCCAGATCAGATGTCAGGATCCAAACTGTTGGACCCTCAGGATTGGGTCTCTTAATCAATTACCCCATAGCCTGTTTCCAGTTTTAAAGAAATATGATCATTTAAAGCAGGTTGAAAGTAAAGCAGAATGCACCTTTTTACTTTAAGCATGCTTTAGGCTGTTATCTGCTAGGATGTAGAAAAAATTCATGATGATACATAATTATAAAAGGGAACTAATAATTTTCTTCAGTGAAGGAATAAATTATAGGCCTAAAAAGTTGTGTTTATGGGGGCATGGGTTAACCCCTAGAATGTCATTGAAATTAAGTTTTAAGTAAATATATGCAGATGAAATTCATGACGTTATATAGACAATATTGAATGTAGCCAGCAAAGTTTCTAACTCTGAAAACATGCCATCTTTTTTGTGTGTCGTTAAAAACTGAACTTTAACTCTTTGCATGCTGGGTAATTTTTTTCATCTGTTGTCTGCTATTGTTATAAAATTAGATTTTTCAAATTTTCTTTTAAAATGAGTGTCAGAATGGCAAACAGTTTGGATCCTGATGAGACGCCACGTTACGCGGCGTCTCATCTTGGGCCAAACTGTTTGCAAAGGTAATCACTGTGGCAGATATATCCACCGCTAGCGTGCAAAGAGTCAATGTAATTTAACACCAATTCAGAACAGAATGGTTTTGGGGTTACATGTACTATAAGAATGATCACTGATCATGTAATGACCTTGTGATAGAGTCAACTAGAGGTCATGGCCAGTATAAATTTTATATGTTTACTGCTGTTAAAACCTCATAGAAAGTAGATGATCAACAGGAACGAATTGATTTACTAATAATAAAATACATTTTATACATTACTCTCTTGCTACTAGTGAAAAAACAGAATAGTGGTGCTTATTGTAAACAGTGTAGACCCAGATCTGATCAGGCTGCATATGCTATTGGGGAAAACACCTTTTATTTTATTAACCAATATGTAATCAGCGTTCCCTCTCTACAACGGCCCTCCCAACAACGGTTCCCTCCTTATAACCACGATTGCCGATGATCCCAAAACAACATAATAATGTTCAACCTTTTTCACAGCTGCAATATAGTCCTGTGCTGTTTTTCTCAAATTTACAGTGAGCCATTTTGATATAAAAAATCCCCAATAATGACAAGTGGCAAACAGGTTGAATCCAGTTCAGACGCCGCGTTACTGATCTGGAATCAAGCTGTTTGCAAATAAAGCCAATTTCCCTCTCTATAACGACTCCCTCTGAACAATGTACATGATTATTGTCTCCCATTAGGTGTCGTTGTAGAGAGGGAGTGCTGTAGTTAAGATCTTCAGATGATAGACTGATGTTCAGAGTGGGTGGAGGTTTATGTATTCAGCAGTTGAAGTGTTTAAAACTCTGTACTGTGAGAAGCTATAAAACACAAGAAGATGAGAGTTAGTCTTGTAATATATATTACATGGTCAAGATGACCGTGATATGGAAGTTATAGATAAATTCTGACAAATGCTGCTAAACTAAGGCCGAAAAGAATTGTCTGAAAGGTGAGCCTGCTTTAAGCAATTAGATCTCCTTTTCTCCTCAAATGTGCCATTATAAGGAAGCCATTTTACCTGCTGCTGGTAAAGTACAATGCAAAAATGTCCAATGATGGTTTTAACCCATTACCCCATAAATATGCCTTTTAACACCTGATTCATTTCTCCATTGAAGAAAATAGTTCCAATTTACAAAGTTATGAAAATATACCATAAGAAGTAGTTACTATATCCTTGTAGATAGTAGCTTAAAGCAGGCTGACAGTAAAGCAGAATGCGCCTTAAGGCACATCCTGGTTTACTTTCAACCCGCTTTAAACGGTCAACTGTTTTCAAGAAAAAGGCTATCAGGTAATGGGTCAAAAAGGTACTTTCTGCTTTACTTTCACCTTACTTTAAGCAGTCACTTGCATTTAAACAAAGTGTTAGAGAGGTTATCTGCACATATGGCTTATAATGGAGGAATGGGTGAAACACCGATAGGGATTAAAGGCTCCTTTATTTTCTACCATTCCCTTGTAAGTGTAAAATATTACTTCGGGCTGTGTGTTTTAAGTGGGTCATATTTAAGGTCATTGCTCCAATACCAATGAGTTACATTAATTATTACCAAGTCAAGTTTAACCGCACTCAATATTGTATAAAGTTATCACTCAATAGGAGCTCTTTTGATACTCACTTCTTTAATACATGTGCTCGCTTAAGGCTGGATAGAAATAATGCAGAAAGCTCCTATAGGAGCTTTCTACATTATTGTTATCAAGCATTAAGCAGTCATCTGTCTTTAAAGATTTCCACAATTTCCACACTACATCAATTTATGGTCGCTTAATACAAGATTAACTGTAGTTTAAACTGACTAAAGGGAGTTCAAACAGATTTAAGCCAGGAACCATTACAGCCTCTCCACCATTGTCACCTGTATATTTACAATTGACTCTCCCATTTTGCAAATATAAGAAAGATTCAATACCAATAATGTGGGAGTTATCTATTTGTCCAGTGAAGCATAACGAGAATAGTCATGTGTGTTCTATCTTCTACTTGTGATTGTTAGACAGACAGCTAGTTCATCTTTCTACTTTTCTTTCACTCTGCCAATGGTAACTCATTCAACCCTTAGCTATGAGTATTTTGTCATTTACAAATGTGTATCTGAGACATATTACACTACTCCAATGCAAACATTGTAGACCCAGAACAGAGTACTCCTCCAGGAACACTTTGTTCTTTCTTGGTCTGCACTGTTTGTCACTTTTCAATATATTGTTAAAATCACACCTAAATGGTCAAAAGTTTATTAAATTTAATTGGAAACAATAATAATTGTACTTTGAAGTTTAACCAGTTACCCCATAGCCTGCTTCTAGTTTTGAAGACAGGTGACCACTTAAAGCAGGTTGAAAGTAAAGCAGAATGCGCCTAAGGCGCATTCTGCTTTACTTTCAGCCTGCTTTAAGCTATTACCTACTAGAATATAGAAAATATTTCTTATGATTTTTATTTGTGACAGTATAAATTGGGACTATTTTCTTTAGTAGAGGAATTAATTGAAGGCGTATTTACGGGATTAATTATGAACACAAGAGTGAACCCTTTACTCCTCCATAGCCTGTTTCTAGTTTGGAAAACAGGTGCCGACTGAAATCAAGCTGAATATAAGGTACATTCTGCGTGTTAGACTGTGTAACAACTTATTTGTGTTAGGGTTTGGCCGGAAGGGTCAGATTTTAACTTCAACTAATGCATATACAGGTGTTCAGTCTGACCTGGACTAGATTATTGTTATCAAACAGTTTGTAGGTGACAATACGTTCATGGTTTTAATCTTGTGACCAAATATAAGCATATACAAACATACAGGATCTACCGAAACACTCTTGTAAATGGCTAATCCTGGAGGTTTTGAGGTGGGTAGTAGTAACTATTCGTCAAAGGTCAAGTTTCTTGGATATTCATGTATTCACAGCAGGTAAATTCTGGTCATTATCTGTTCAATAAAGGAAACTAGTGTATATCCAGGGCTCCAGATAAGAGGGAGTAAACCGAACAAATCCAACATTTTCTCTGCCAATTACTGCGCACCAAATCCTATGGTGTAACTACTCATAAGAATCGTATCTTCGAGACGATTCTAATCAGTATAGTAACACCATAGGGTTTAATGCAGAAATAAAAATTAAACCTTTTTGAAATACTCTCCTTATCTGGAGCTCTGTATATCTGTAATCAGATGGCTATATAAACATTTGCTTAGTAAAGAGGCAATTGTTTGACTTTACCTTTTTCTCAAGAACAATCTGACAATGGCTGCTTAAAGTGTAACAGAATTCTTCTTACTTTTAGCCTGCTTGAAGTTGTCATTGAAGCTTAAAATTTAAGAACGAGGGAAAGGTATGATGCAAGATTTAAGTAAAACAGAAACCACCTGTTGAACAAATTTAATAAGAGCATAATTTTATGTGAACTGAAATTTAAAATATTTTCACAGGGGATTTTCTCTATCATTTCAGCACCAAATCCTTAGGTGTTACTACTCATTAGAATCGTCTCGAAGAGATAATTCGATTGAGTAGTGACACCATAGGGTTAAATGCAGAAATAAAGCTTTTATTTTTTGCAATTTATGGCAGAAAATAACCCGAAATAGTCAAAATGGACTTGGACTAAATTTGGAAACTGGAATTGTCCATTAAAAGTTTAAGTGAATTAGTTAACACACACTAGCAACATTGACTCTCTTGTGGTCTTATACTAAATAGAGGCATTATTGTTTCAACACTATATAATGCGTAATGTACAAATCCTTGCCTGAAAGTCAACCCTTCTCACACTATTACTTCTGCCCTGCATTAAGCAGTCATCTCTGAACACTGCACATTTCTTTATTGAATGGCTATTAATTGTACACAGGTAATCTTGTATTTTCAATTACAGGGAAACCCCTCTAAACCGGACATGTGTGGGGTCAACAAAAATGTCCGGTTTAGAGGGGTTTCCGGTTTAGAGGGGTTTTGACTTGTTTCTAGTATGAAAGATAGCTGACCACTTCAAGCAGGTTGAAAGTAAAGCAGAATGCGCCTTACGGCGCATTCTGCTTTACTTCCAACCTGCTTAAAGCTTTTATCTGCTAGAATGTACAAACTTTTTTCTTCAGTGTAAGAATAAACCAAAGACGTAAAAATGCGTATTTATGGTGTAATGGGTTAAAATAAAGAAGGGCTGGAATCGGGACCAGAGTTTTTGACTGGTTTAGAGAGAATTCCGGTATTTAGAGGTTCCGGTTTAGAGGGGTTTCACTGTATTTAATATGTCTTTACAGGAGGCAGTGAAGACGCTGAACACCCTACAGACCAATGCTCAGACACTGGAGAAGATTCGACAGTCTCGAGACAAATATGCTCATCTCAACATCCCCAGAATGATCAAGTTTGCTGAGAGGGTCGGCATACAGGTAGGTTATTATGATTGTCCAAAAGTTCCTGATAATTCTGAATTAACCTTATCTCCATAGCTAGTTTTCAGGGGCCTCCGTGGCCTAGTGGTATAGTCACTTTGACTTACATCACTAAGCTCCTCACCGCTGTGAGTTCGAATCCCAGTAGGGTAGTTCGGATTATTCATGTGGGGAAGCCTTCCAGCTGGCTTGCGCAGGGTTGGTGGTTCTACCCAGTTGCCGATTTGTGCCTGAAACAGTGCATAAAGGACATCTGGGGTCTTCCTCCACCTATAATTAGCTGGACATCGCGATATGACTGAAACACTGTTGACAGCGACGTAAAATCAAAACAAAGTAAATCAAATCATAGCTAGTTTTCAGTATTTAAGACAGGTGGTTGCTTAACCCATTTCCCCATAGCCTGTTTCTAGTATTGAAGATAGTTGACAACTTAAGGCAGGTTGAAAGTTAAGCAGAATGTGCCTTAAGGCACATTCTGCTTTACTTTCAGCCAGCTTTAAGCTACACTTTGGTAGAATATGGAAACTATTTCTTATAATAGACATTCATGACTATTTAAATTGGAAGTATTTTTTTCAATGGAGGAATAAATTAAAGGCGTCAAAGCAGGCTGAAAGTAAAGCAAAAAAAAGCATTCTGCTTTACTTTCAGCCTGTTATAACCTAGATAGTTCCACCATCTGTCTAGGAATATATGAATCATTCCTATTCATGATCATATTCCATGTGAAACTATTTTTCTCAGTGGATGAATAAATTAAAGGTATGTTTTAATGAAGTAATGGACTAAGAATCTTAGACGTCGGACAACTATAAAATTAAATGCATAAAAAGACATATCTATTGGGTAACAGTTTCAGACAGGATAGAGGCATGACAAAGCATTTACATAAAGATTAATGCAATATTAACCCATTACTGCATAGCCTGATTTATACTTTTGACCATTTGAATCAGGTTGAAAGTAAAGCAGAATGTGCTGTAGGGCACATTCTGCTTTACTTTCAGCCTGTTTTAAGCTACCATCTGCTAAAATATATATAAAAATTTCTTACGGTACATATTCATGATAGTAAAAATTGACACTATTTTCTTAAGTGGAAGAATCAATTAAAGGTGTAAAAATGTGTATTTATTCAGTAGTGGATTAACTGATATTAAAGATAGAACAGTCCATTTAAAAAGTCAGCAGGGTATTGGAGTCAAATGTTTGCAAACTCTTGTCTATTCTTACAGATGGCAGACATGGATAGGCTCAATGTTATTCATGTCAGTGGAACAAAGGGCAAAGGCTCAACATGTGCTTACTGTGAAAGTATACTCCGTCACCATGGTTACAAAACAGGCTTCTTCAGGTAGGTTACTGAATAAAATTACCACTTCTTTATATATAGGACCATTTGTATAGTATGTTTACAATTTATGCAGATTGAACCTTGATTTATGCAGATAATTAGCAAAAGTGTATATAAACATTGCTCTTCAACTACAGTGCTCCCTCCCTACAACAGCCCTCCTCCCTTACAACGACCCTTGCAGCTGTTCCCCAAGACCCAAACGACTGCAATAGCGTCTGCTTAAAATTGTCGTCTGCTGGTTTTCTAAAATTTACATATTGGACATTTTGATAGAGAAAACATAATGGTGGGTGACAAACAGCTTGAATCCAGATCAGACGCTGTCTTACACGGCATCTGATCTGGATTCAAGCTGTTTGCAAATGTAAGTCAATTTCCCTCCCTAGTATAACAATTTTTTGTGTCCCATTGGGTGTCGTAGAGAGGGAGCGTTGTATTGCAAAGAACACATCATTGTTAGGGTTATAATTATGTCTGGTGAAAATTTAAAGTAGAATGAAAGTAAAAACATGGATTCGGCTTTACTGTTATCTTATTTCAACCTCTTCACTTCCAAGTCTGACACCACTGGCAGTTTAAAACAGGTTGGATCTGGAGCAGAGGCCACATAATGTAGCTTCTGATCAGGATCCAAACTGTTTGCTGTTTATATCAATGTTTCTATAGTAATAAAATGCATAAAATTCTATATTTTATAAATAAAAGCGTTAAAGATGATTATTTGGACAGTGACTGTGTAAGATCAGTTATGTCATAAAGCCAATTAACACAATCAACCCTAGCTACTAGTATACTCATCATTTACAAACATTGTACCTTTAGACTTGAAGAGTATACTTGTCCAATGCAAACAGTGTAGATTCTGATCAGAGGGCTCCTGCAGAAGCCCTTTGATCAGGTTCTAATCTGTTTGTCATTTTGCAATATGTTGTTAAAATTAACCTAAATAAGGCAAATTGGACTAAACTTACATGGACATTGAAAATGGTCATTAAAAGTTTCAGCAATTTAAGGTAAAGGCTGGGTTTTACTTTTCTATGCATCTATAGGCTTATGATCATTCTTAATAAAAACAAAACCATATTTGTCTGAAACCATAAGCAATGCCTTATTCCTTTACTAATGTTGGTTGGAATCCTCAATCTTCGAGTTGAACCTGTACATATACATGTATATGGAGGAGCTTTTGTGCTTTACTTTCAGCCAGCTTAAACCTATTGAACCCTTGTCCCGCATGTTGGCGTCCTTTTCAAACAGTGTACATGTGAATAGTACACTAGTCCTGTTCAAACAGTGAAGACCCAGATCAGAGGGCTCTGTAAGGAGCCCTCTGATCAGGGTCTTCACTGTTTGTCATAATGCCAAACATTGACATAAACAACCCTTAAAAGTCAGAAATAGACTAGACTAAAATGGAAACTGGCATTGTTCATTTAAAGTTTCAGGGAGGAAAGAGTTAAACCCATTGAACCCTTGTCTTGCGTATAGGCACCCAGGGCTCCAGATAAGAAGGAGTAACCTGATCAAAACCAACATTTTCTGACTCATTTCAGCACTTTATCTTATGGTGTGGCTTCGCATTAGAAAATAGGAGAAAATGTTGAATTTGTCTAGTTTCTTCCCTCTAATCTGGAGCCTTGTAAACTCCAATGTTACTTTGTCTTGTGTTTGCAGTTCACCACATCTGGTGGAGGTGAGAGAAAGGTTCTGTGTAGACGGTTCCCCGCTTGAAAGAGAAAAGTTTGCCACCTACTTCTGGGAGGTGTATAATCTGCTAGAAAAGTCCAAGGTAATCTAATTTTATCCATCTGAGATATTGTAACGGTAGTAAACCAATGTGATAGTGTATCTATACCATGCAGAGAAATGATTATCGTGCCTGACCAGGCCATTACAATATAAATGCACCCTTTTGTGCCTTTTTACTCCTCCATTGAAGAAAATTGATCCACTTTATACAGTCATGAATGTTCCATGAGAAATAATTTCTATATCATACCAGACTGTACCTTAACCCATTACCCCATAAATACACCTTTTTATGACTTTCTTTTATTCCACCACTGAAGAAAATAGTTCTAATTTGTATACAGTCATGAGTATGTACCATATATTTTTTTCTTTATCTTAGTAGATAATAGCTTATAGCAGACTGAAAGTAAAGCAGAATGCGCCTTAAGGCGCATTCTGCTTTACTTTCAACCTGCTTTAAGTGGCTACCTATATTCAATACTAGAAATAGGCTATGGGGTAATGGGTTAAAACCAAAGGCACAGTCTGCTTTACCTTTACAAACATTATACCCGAGAAGAGAACACTTGCACTATGTGACAGGAGGAGCATTATAATTGGTGTCTGCACTGTGTGTCATATTGAAGGACAAGGTAAAAACAACCGTTAATAGTAAATAATGGACTAGACTTAAGTAAATTTGACATTGGAATCGTCCATTTGAAATAACAGATGTCAAAGAGTTAGTGCTACCAGTGTAGGTAAAACACAGCATACATGTACACTGAAACCTGTCTGTAACAACCGCTGAAAGAAGGCTAATTGATTGCATAAAAGACAGGTGAGAGCGGAAAGCAAGGAGCTTTCTATTTTACGTTCACTTTGCTATAAGCCTTAGAAGATAAGCTCTCTATTTTACGTTCACTTTGCTATAAGCATTCACCTGTCTTAAACACCTAATGATTTAGACAATTTAATGGTCATAATAAAGAGTTTTCACTGCACTTATTATTTCAAGACAATTATGGTTATTTTTATTTACTGTATAGATTAAAGTTTGAATTATCGTCTTTACTTAAATCCTTGTTTAACTCTTTTCCACATAGCCTGTTTCTAGTTATAAAAAACAGGTGACAACTTAAAGCAGGTTGACAATCAACCGGAATGCACCTTAAGGCCTATTCTGCTTTACTTTCAACATGTTTAAAGTGGCTAGCTGTCTTGTGAACTAGAAACAGCCCATTAAAGGTTTAAGCTATATAGGATCTGTCATGAGTCGATGTTTAAGACAAGCAGATCTCAAACGAGTCTAGAATGAAATGTTATTAAGCGAGCCTTGGCGAGCTTAAAAACTTT
Source organism: Gari tellinella (assembly GCA_922989275.2). Classification (NCBI taxonomy): domain Eukaryota; kingdom Metazoa; phylum Mollusca; class Bivalvia; order Cardiida; family Psammobiidae; genus Gari; species Gari tellinella. The sequence goes on along the minus strand of OV277865.1, from coordinate 12,725,490 downwards.
TCTATTCTAGACGAGTTTGAGATCAACTTGTCTTAAACATCGACGAGTGACAGATTCTTTTTCTCACATTACCAACGATTTAAGCTATTTTTAAAGCAATATTCTTTTTTTTGGAACCATAGATATTGACGTTATAGTGAAGTCATCAAAGTGATCTTACACATGTTGGAGATAAGGATATTCGTCATCGTTGTTCGCTATAGAAAACAGGGGCAGTTATGTGAGAAATATTTTATCTCCCTTTACAGGCAGACCATAATGGTGACATGCCCAACTACTTTGGGTTCCTAACGGTGATGGCCCTGCATGTGTTCCTGAAGGAGAACGTAGATGTGGCTATAATGGAGGTGGGGATAGGGGGACAGTATGACAGTACCAACCTTCTCAGGTACACACCCACACTTGATGGTCACAAACCAAAGCAAACAATTAACCCATTACCCTATAGCCTGTTTCTAGTTTTATGTAGAAAAGGAAAGGCAGTAGACACACTGGACCAAGGCAATATGGTGTTTCCGATCTTTTATTTGTTCCAACATTTCCATCCCTCACCGGATCTTTTTCTAGTTTTGAAGAGAAGTGACCACTTAAAGTAGGTTGAAAGTAAAGCAGAATGTGCCCTAAGGCACATTCTGCTTTACTTTCAGCCTGCTTTAAGCCACCATCTGCTAGTATATAGAAAATATTCTTATGCTACATATTCATGAAAGTATAATGAGGAACTATTTTCTTCAGTGTAATAATAAATTAAAGTCGTAAAACAGGCATATTTATGGGCGAATGGGTAAACCCATTCATTGCCATGATGTCATCTACTGTAACCCATCTCTCCATATAAGCACCCTTTAGCACCTCTACCTACACCTCAATATGATAATTTTCTGATGCTATTTAATGCAGGTGTTAACCCTTTACCTGATATCCTATTTCTAGTATTACTACTTAAAGCAGGTTGAAAGTAAAGTAGAATGCGCCTTAAGGCGCATTCTTCTTTACTTTCAGCCTGCTTTAAGCTATCATATGCTAGAATATAGAAAATATTCACTATAATATATATTCATGACTGATTAAATTGGAACTATTTTCTTCAGCGAAGGAATAAACTGAATGCGCTAAAAAACGCTTCTATTGGGGGAAAGGGTTAACTTAAAGCTAGATTAAAATTGAGCACAAATCTCCTAAAGGTCCCAGAGACCTTCCTATCTTGCCATGTTTTGGGGTCTTAATTGTCATGGGAGATGTTTTTGTTTATTTGCCTAAATGCTTCGCCAAGAGCTAAAAGGAAGGCAGGTCAGTGGTTTTGATCTAATGTGCTGCTTTGCAGCCAGTGAGATTAGCCAAAATCCTCCATCTTAAATCATCCCTCACCATCTAATCTCACCATGCATCGGCGCTATATGACCTATTTTGTGTTGTGGTGCCATAAAACCCAACTCGTCCATCCATCCCTACGGAGCTTTCCGCTTTATTTTCATCTTTCTTTAATCAGTAATTTTATTTCTATCTTGCTTTAAGCAGTCCTTTAACACGGTTGAATATAGGTCATGGGGTTGCAAAATAAATCGTCGGTGTTGTCCGAAGTAGACATTTTTCAATACGGACAAGTGAATTTTCCTGTTATGATTGTTCATGGACAAGGAGGAATTTCAATAAGTGGTCACCTATTTTCAAAACTAGAAACAGGCTATGGGGTAATTGGTTAATCTGCATTGTTTAGAAACAATGCATATGTTTCCCCTGTGAATTGAATTACAGAGATTGATGACAAGGTAAATAACTTTTGTTTTCAGGAAACCTGTGGTATGTGGAGTTTCCTCCCTTGGTATTGACCACACCTCTATATTGGGCACAACAGTAGATAAAATAGCTTGGCATAAGGCAGGAATCTTCAAGGTGAGATTTACGTTATTGTAAGAATAACACATCTAAATTTTGTAAGGCATTACTGTAATCCTTATCATATTGATTTATCTTGTGCTTCAAATTGATATCTGCAAAAAATGAATCCAGTGTTTATTGATTTTTTGCTGACATAACATCAATATGAGTGTCAAACTGTTAGGAATTTGATCAGACACTGAAATTTTTATATGCCTGTGAAAACTGGTTGTATAATAGTATACCCTGCGCTGTCTGTCTGTCTGTTAACTTTTCTTTGTTAGCGCTCTCTAGCTTTCATTTATTGACCAATTTAACTCACCACAAACATTCCTTACCACAATAGCTTGGACGAGTTCCCGTTTCAGATGTTTGCGACTATTTTTGGCAGAATTATGCTCCCTCTGTTGTCAAATGTGAGCATTTAACTCTTTGAACCCTAGTCCCGCATATAGGCGTCCATTTCAAACAGTGTACATGTGAATAATACACTTGTCCTATGCAAATAGTGAAGACCAAGATCAGAGGGCTCTGAAAGGAGCCCTCTGATCAGGAACTTCACTGTTTGTCATAATGCCAAACATTGACAAAAAAATCCTTAAAAGTCAGAAATGGACTAGACTAAAATGGAAACTGGAATTGTCCATTTAAAGTTTTAGGGAGGAAAGAGTTAAAAAAGACCAGAACAATGGCTTGCAGGTGATGGCGAAGTTTTACTTTATTACCTTCTCCAAATATATATGTCAATATAGTTAACCCCACTTGTGCTCTTTAAAAATAGACAACACTGCTTATTGCTGGTCAAAAGTAATGCAGAAGGCTCCTGTAGAAGCCTTCTGCATTACTTTTGTACTGCATGAAGCTGCCAGTACCTGCCTTAACTCTTTTAACCCTAGTAACGCATATATGCGTCATTTGCAAACAGCGTACCTGTGAGAAGTGCACTTGTCCTATGCAAACAGTGTCGACCCTGATCAGAGGGCTCCTTAAGGAGCCCTCTGATCAGGGTCTACACTATTTGTCATTTTGACATATATTGTAAAAATCAACCCTAAAAAGTCAAAAATGGACAAGACTAAATTAAAAACTAGAATTGTCCATTTGAGGTGTCAGGGAGGAAAGGGTTAAAGACAACAGATAAGTCATACTTTAATGTTGGATTTGTTCAGTTTACTCCCTCCTATCTGGAGCCCTGACCACAAATACAAGAACAAGATTTCAAATATGTTGAAGCTCATGCTTTAATTTAGATACATTTTCCTCATAGATAAATTTTACACCCTTTAACCCACAAATACACCTTTTTACGCCTTAAATCTATTTCTCCACTGAAGAAATTAGTTCCAATTTGTACAGTCATGAATATGTAACATAAGAAATAGTTTCTATATTCTAGCAGATGGAAGCTTTAAGCAGGCTGAAAGTCAAGCAGAATGTGTCTTAACTCTTTCCTCCCTAAAGCTTTAAATGGAAAATCCCAGTTTCCATTTTAGTCTAGTCCATTTCTGACTTTTAAGGGTTGTTTTTGTCAATGTTTGGCATTGTGACAAACAGTGAAGACCCTGATCAGAGGGCTCCTTTCGGAGCCCTCTGATCGGGGTCTTCACTGTTTGCACAGGACAATTGTACTATTCACATGTAAACTGTTTGAAAAGGACGCCTATATGCGGGACTAGGGTTCAAAGGGTTAAGGCACATTCTGCTTGACTTTCAGCCTGCTGTATGTTGTCACCTGTATTCAAAAACTAGAAACAGGCTATTGAGTAATGGGTTGAGCCATGGGAAACATTTTTCATGTCTAATAGGTGGTCGCCTAAATTAGGCTGAAAATAAAACAGAATCAATACTGAAGAAGATTTTTCCCTTAACTTCCTGCATGCTTTTAACAGACACCTGTCTTTAACCCGTAGCCTGCCACTCACGACTATAGCTCCATATGCAAACAGCTTGGATCCGGATGAGACGCCGAGTAACTCGGCGTCTCATCCGAATCCAAGCTGTTTGACACTCGGACAACATATTCAGCAATTTTGAGCAACTTTGAAGCACTTTGAAACTTGAAGCAGACGAGAAATATAGCAGACGACAATTTATTTGGCGGGCTAAGGGTTAATAAAGCTTAAAAATCAAGTTATGATGGGTGGGTTATGTATGTTTACAGACATTTTAATGGGTATGTATTTTCATTGTTATGCAGAAGGATGTTCCAGCATTCACGGTTAAGCAAGCACCAGAGGCATTGGCAGTCATAGACCAGAGAGCCAAAGAATTAGGGGTAGGTGTGTCCTAAAAGCCTGCATCATTTACAGTTCACTGTGAAGGGTATACTTGTTCTATGCAAACAGTGTAGACCCTGATCAAAGAACTAGGGGTAGGTGTGTCCCAAAAGCCTGCATAGAGCAGAGAGCCAAAGAACTAGGGGTAGGTGTGTCCCAAAAGCCTGCATCATTTACAGTGTACTGTAAAGGGTATACTTGTTCTATGCAAACAGTGTAGACCCTGATCAAAGGGCTCCTGAAACAATGTGTACAAGTTAAAACTGCCTTCTTCTTAATAGATTGAAAATGATGAAGTTTACATACCACTTTATCTGTTTTTAATTGAAATCCTTAAAAATAGATTGAATCTGGAGAATTTCTTTGAAATTTTTAAATCTTACGAGTAGTTACATTTGCTGAGATTTAACCCTTTCCCCCATAGAAGCGTGTTTTAGTACATTCAGTTTATTACTCCACTGAAGATTATAGTTCCAATTCATACAGTCATGAATATGCATATCATAAGATTTTTTCCACTTTCTAGCAGATAATAGCTTAAAGGAGGCTGAAAGTAAATCAGAATGCGCCTTAAGGCGCATTCTGCTTTACTTTCAACCTCCTTTAAGTAATCACCTGTTTTCAAAACTAGAAACAGGCTATGGGGTAAAGCGTTAATAATTCTTAGAATCATAACATGGGGTCATAGTCAGAGATACTGTATTCCAGTTTGCTCAAATATGCATTTATTCCTCTGACATTATGCAGGTTGAACAGTTTTAACATATTACCCTACAACAGGTTAATGTAAAATGATGATTTTGAATAATTTTTGTCAGCAGGAAAACTCTCTTAATCGAATGAGACATGTGAGTAATAAAGGTAGTGTTTTGTTGTTATAAGGGCTTCACATAAGAGGGAGTTGACTCTTTCAACACCATGGACCTGTTTAACCCATTCCCCCACAGCTTGTTTTTAGTTTTGAAGACAGGTGACCACTTAAAGCAGGTTGAAAGTAAAGCAGAATGTGCGTTATGGCACATTCTGCTTTACTTTCAGCCTGCTTTAAGCTACAAGTATATTGAAAATATTTCTTACGGTATATTTTCAGGACTGTATAAAGTGGAACTATTTTTTTCAGTGGAAGAGTAAATTAGAGGTGTAAAAAGGCGTATTTATGGGGTAATGGGTTAAGATATACTCATTACATTTGCAAACAATGTAGACCCAGATTAGAAGGCGCCTTTAAGAGCCCTCTGATCAGTGTCTACACTGTTTGCTAATTTATATCAGTAAACTACCCAGAATTCCAAGTAGACTAGTCCATGATTTGGTAAAATGATCCACAAGGGAATCTAATAACCCACAAGAGTTATTTAATAGTGTTGGAAAGAGTTACCTGTCTTTGTTTCTCATTCAGATGCTAGGTTGTCGTTAGTCCTTCAAATCATCTCTTTGAGATCCACTTAGTCTTGTATTGGTTGTCCATTAACCTACTACCCAATAAATACACTTTTTACACCTAATTTATTCTTTAACTCAAAACATTAGTTCAAATTTATATAGTCATGAATATGTATCAAAAGAAATATTATCTATATTCTAGTTGACAGTAGCTTAAAGCAGACTGAAAGTAAAGAAGAATGCGCCTTAAACATTCTTCTTTACTTTCAACCTGCCTTTAGTGATCTCATATCTTCAAAACTAGAAACGAGCTATGGGGTAATGGGTTAACTGAAGTAATGTGGATATATCTAGACAGGTGACTGCTTAATGTAGGATATAGTGAATCTAACACCACCGTGAGTGTCAGATAAGAATATCCCACCTGAGTTTTGAAGATATTTTTGGAACACGAGGCTTTGCCGAGTGTTCCAAAAATATCTTCAAACGAGGGTGGGATATTCATCTGATACTCAACTGTGTTGTTAGATTTATTTTCTCACCTCGTCAACCCTAAAATTGCGTTTAACTTGCTATACAGTGGCGAGTTGTATTTTAAGGCGCTAATGCATGCATGACGACGTCAAAACAACGGCAATAACAACCAATCATAAGATAGTTCCATTAGTTCGGTTTGTCTGTCCGGACAGATAAGGTTATCTCACACCCCCTAGATTTCGGGATACCTCTGTCCGAGAGGTGAGAAAAGAGTAGATAAAGGAGATTTCTGCCTTACTTTTATCCTGTATTAGCCCTTTACTCCCTAGCCTGATTCTAGGTTTGAAAACAGGTTACCACTTAAAGCAATTAGAAAGGAAAGCTGAATGTGCCCTTAAGGCACATTTCTGCTTGACTTTAAACCTGCTTCAAGTGGTCACCTGTCTTCAAAACTAAAAACAGACTATGGGGTAAAGGGTTAAGTATTTTATCATTTCAAATACTCCCCTTATCACGAGATATGTTAATGTCAAAGCTTTTGTGAAAAGAGCTTCAGATCTGGATAAAACCAGATGTGCCTTTCAGTATCAGATGTATATCACGCAGAGCACAGTGCAGTAGCATTACATATTGTAAATTGTTTCACAGATTTGTTTTTTGTCATTTATGTATTTTATATTAGAATAGTTCTTCATACAAACATTGAAATTTGATTTGTGAGACTGTCATGTAGGGATATAACAATACAGGAAAAACCATATTGCAATATATTGCAATACAGAGGAACTGTATTGCAATATATTGCAATATATTGTGGCTACTTTTAAGTTAAAAAATTGGATAGAAATTAGCATTGTATACTTGTTTATAGCATTGAAGGAATAAAAAGAGTGCTTTAACCCTTTCCGACATAGAAGCGCCTTTTAGTCAATATGATTTATTCCCTCGCTGAAGAAAATAGATCCAATTTAATCATTCATGAACATATATTATAGGGGATATTTTCTATATTCTATATTCTAGCATATGATAGCTTAAAGCAGACTGAACGTAAAGCAGAATGCGCCTTAAGGCGCATTCTGCTTTAACTTCAACCTCTTAAAGTAGTCACCTATATTCAATTCTAAAAATAGGCTATGAGGTAAAGGGTTAGATACAAGGTGGAATCCAAATTAGCATAGACACTGGCTTTGAATGTTATAATTGTCACAGAATAACATTCAAAATAACAGGGCAACCCTCTGGTATGTGCTCAAATGATGTACGTGCATAGAATATTGCAATACAGAAAACCTGTATTGCAATAGGAATTGCCAAGAGACATATTGCAATATAACAATATCTTGCCGTATTGTTACACCCCTACTGTCATGTACTGTGTGCCTGCTATCTGACAGTAATTTGACTATTTTGAACCTATTGTCATATGTATTTGGGCGACAAATTGACCCAATGTATAGTCGAACATATAGCTGGGCATCATATGTGTCTTACATACACAGTCATGTACCTAGTTATCCAATGAAATATTCAGAATTTAATCCAAGCAGATGGTAGCTTAAAGCAGGCTGAACGTAAAGCAGAATGCACCTTAAGTGGCATTCTGCTTTTCTTTCAACCTGCTTTAAGTAATCACGCTTGAAAATCTGGAAATTTTAGGATTTTCCAAGATCAACTTATGGCAGCCCTGACTTTAGATGATAGATATGAACAATGGGTAGAACTTCATATATTAATATTCAGCAGGCGACGGGCTAAAAAGTAATTTGGAATTATTGAATTTTCTCCACAGCCATTCCTCCTGGTTTTACCAGTTGTCTCCCTTACAAACCCCAGTTATCTCCCTTGCTCATAGCTGTTTGCTGCTGGTTTCAGGCTCCACTGTCTGTGTGCCCAGACCTGCAGCAATGTGGTACCCTACCCACTCTAGGTATACAAGGATCTGTACAGAAGGTTAACGCCTCCCTGGCTCTACAATTGTGTCACACATGGATCTCAAAACAGTCAGGTTAGTCAGGGCTCCAGATAAGAGGGAGTAAACCGAACAAATCCAACTTTTTTTAGCTCACCTGAGCCGAAGGCTCAAGGTGAGCTATTGTGACCGCTCATTGTCCGTAGTACGTCTGTCCGTCCGTCCGTTCACTTTTACTTCAAACGACATCTCCTCTGAACCCGGGGATTGTAGGGCGGATTCAAACTGCTCATGATGTTCCTTGGATGCTTCTCTACAGAAGTTGTCTAAATGAAAGAGAAAAAGCAAAAACTCTGCTTGAAAAAGCAAAAAAGCAAATTTTTTTAAAAAATCTTCTTGCTAAAAACTACTAGGCCCTAAGCTTTGATATTTTTACAGTAGAATCTCCTGGTCAATCCCTCTATAGTTTGTTAAAATGAAATCCCTAGGGTCACACTTGACGCCACCCTGCGCAGTTTAAGTGCTGCTCTAGGCAGGTTTTACAGTATTTTTGATGAAGCAAAAGCAGAACTGTATTTTACCTGAGTTACTCTTAATATACTAAGGGCAAATAGCCAATATTTGCAAACATTTTGGATCCAGATCAGATGCAACATAATGCTGCATCTAATTTGGATCCAAACTATTGGTACTCATTTACCAACTGAACATGTTCTAAATTCTTTTTTTTGTCACTTTTCGCATACAGTAGGTTTTAAGCAGATATCATTTCAGTCTGTTAAGGGTAAGCCTTCAGAGCAGTTGCTAATTCTACCATACTACCCAGTATTTGACCTCAGCCACTGAACTGATGGTCTTAGCTGAACATGTTGTCTGCTAAAGTTTATAAATGGTTTAGTCTGCTTCATACTTAGAGAAACAGGGTCTGGAAGTGATCCACTGACAGTTATGTAATTATGTCTTTTGCCATATTTATACATATGTTTAATATTCAAAATATGTATAGCAGACAGCAATTCAGCATAATAAGAGTTAGACCCTAGCCAAATTTCCTACTGGCAGAGTTACATAACTGAACTCAGGTCAGCTGGTCAGCTGATGAGGTTGCATATGGTGGTGTCTGCTATATATTTATGCCCTGCAGTTGGGGGCATATTGTTTTTGTCTGTCTGCTTTTTTGTCTGTTTGTCCATTTGTTTGTCTGTCAGTCCACAACTTTAATCTTAGCCATAACTTTGTTAAAGTTAGAAACTTTATAACTTGGGTCATGTCGTACAAAGGTCAATGTCAATTTTGAGATATTTCCCAGTGTCATATTTTCTTGTCTTTGAGATAACTCCAGTTCTACTGATGTTAACCCATTACCCCATACATATGCCTTTTTACGCCTTTAATTTATTCCTCCTCTAAAGAAAATAGTTCCACTTTATATAGTCATAAACATGTAAGATATAAGAAATAGTATCTATATCTTAGTAGATGATAACTTAAAGCAGGTTGAAAGTAAAGCAGAGTGCGCAATAAATAATCATATGGAAATACATGTAGCTTGATAAGAAGAAGTGTCATGGATAAGGGCCATAACTCTGCCAACAATATTTTTTTAAGTTATTCCAATTTGTCATGTTTTTTTTGTCTGGAAGATAATTCCATTTACAGCTTTATTAAAATGTTGTCTTGCCTATTAAGCTAAGGCACAATGACCTCAGGTGAGCGAATTAAGGGCCATGGCCCTCTTGTTTATATATTTTAGCACCAAACCCTATGGTGTTACTACTCATTAGAATCGTCTCTTCGAGTAGTGAGACCATAGTGTTTAAAGCAGAAATAAAGATTTTAGTTTTTGAAATACTCCCCTTATCTGGAGCCCTGGATAGTGTTTTGTTGGATTGAGGACAGTTATTCCATCTGAAGAATGTAAGAGGTTGCTTTCTAAAACTACAGACTACATGTAAGTGCTGAATGCAGGACAAAAGTTAAGCAGAAAGCCCCTGTATGAGCGTTCTGCTTAACCTTTGTCCTTCATTGAGCTCTCACCAGTATTCTCATTACACCATAGCCTGTGTCAAGGTTTTAAAACAAGTTACTACTTAAAGCAGGTTGAAAGTAAAGAAGAATGCGCCTTAGAGCGCATTATGCTTTACTTTCAGCCTGCTATAAGCTACCGTCTGCTAGAATATAGAATTTTTTTCGTGTAATACATATTCATGTATGTATAAATTGGAACTATATTTTTCAGTGGATGAATAATATAAAAATGCGTATTTACGGGGTAATGGGTTAAGGACTGCAAAAATAGATTCTTTTGAGCGGGCACCTAACCAAACATGTAAGTCTGAAAACTCTAAATGTATAGTAAAGTCTGTTTACAGTAAACTCTGAATGTATAGTAAAGTCTGTTTATAGTAACCATTTAAAAGTAGGTTAATTAGTAGATCATGTAATCCATTACTCCCGTAAATGTGCCTTTGATGCATCTAATGTATTCCTCCACTGCACAAAATAGTTCCACTTTATACAGTCATGAATATGTTACATATGAATTTCTTTTTTTACAATAGTACATGGTAGCTCTAGGAAGAGCATACACATTATGCTTTTCTTTCAACCTGCTTTAACCCTTTCCCCAGGGCGACCAATCACGTGACTTTTGTATCGATAGTATTTACTAACAATGGCCGACAGCTTTCAAGAAAAAAGGTGAGTTTTGCATTTTTCTTCGTCTATAGGTATTCTTGCAATCCGACGTATCGACCATGGTCTGGTCCACACATTTCCGGTCATTTTGGTACCAAAGGCTCAACGCCACATGCCATAGTTTCTTTGGAATGCTTGTCACAAGTTTCGAATTGAGGGGAAAGATTCTTAAATTTTCGGGATACGGTTTACTAACGAAGCTTATTTTGGCTTCTAACTCGAAAACGGTTTTATGTCCTGTGACTTCAGATGTAGAAACACATTCTACAAGATTCAGTTTGCCCAAAAATGTGTGTTTTTCATAAAAAATCAAATAGTTGCGTGATAGAAAGGATGATGTACAAGAAGAGTAGTGTATTTTAACGAAACAATGGAGATAGAGTATACTAATCAAAATGGATAGAGTATTTTAATGATGGCAGTATGTCCAAAACGAGCCAGTTTGCATGGTATATATATATACTTTGGAGTGGAGCAAACGGTTAAAGCAGTTAAACTTGACTTCTATCTAAAGTGTAACTTAGCTTGACTTCTATCTACTCTGCAAGAAGGACCAAGCCTGTGAAACGAAAAATTCACCTTTGGAAGAAGGCTGATCTTGACTCGCTCAGGTCTGAATGTAGTAGATACCAGGAAGATTTTGTGCGAAAGTACACCAATGCCAGCGATATCAACACCATGTGGGATGACATTAAGAACTCACTTCTTGGATTCCTAGAATCATGTGTTCCTTCCAAGATGACTAGTTCTCGTTTTAGTCAACCATGGATAAATAGAGAGGTGAAACAGCTCAGTTGAAGAAAGAAGAGGGCTTTTGCAAAGGCTAGAAAGACTAAAAGTGCCAGGGACATCAAACGCTATAAACATCTGAAGAAATTATCAAGAGATTCTTGTAAATCTGCCTATAATGAATACCTATCAAATATAATTTGTCCAGAAACATCTTCCAACCCAAAAAGATTATACAGTTACATTAAAAGCAAAAAGACCGATAACCAGGGTGTTGCACCACTGAAAGCAAAGACTGGCATCACACATTCTGACAGTGCCACCAAATCCAACCTACTTAACGATCAGTTTTCCTCAGTCTTCAACAAGGATGAAGATGTGACATCAATCCCCGGCATGGGTCCTAGTCATCACCCTCCTGTGGGTAATATAACCGTTACAGAAAAGGGGGTCTTCAAGTTGCTTTCTGACCTGGATCCACACAAGGCAACCGGTACAGACCAACTTCCTGCTAGACTGTTGAAAGAACTTGCACAGGAGCTTACTCCAATCTACACAATGTTCTTCCAGGCATCGCTGGACCAAGGCACCATACCACTAGACTTGAAAATCAGTAAATGTTGTACCACTATACAAGAAAGGGGACCGCAGTAAGCCTGAAAACTATAGACCTGTCTCTCTGACATCCATTACTTGCAAAACCCTAGAACACATAATCAGCAGCTCAATCATGCAGCACTTGGACCATCACTCTATATTAACCAACTGTCAACATGGCTTTCGTAAACGAAGATCCTGCGAGACCCAACTGATTCTAACTATCCAGGACTTAGCTAGCAACATTGACAATGGAGGACAGACAGACGTAATTTTATTAGATTTCTCTAAGGCTTTCGATAAAGTTCCTCATCAAAGACTTCTCTCCAAACTTGAATATTATGGGGTCCGCAGTAACATCCATCAGTGGATTGGCAGCTTCCTAGAGGGCCGTACACAACAAGTAGTCCTTGACGGCAGTACATCGGCACATGTTTCAGTCCAGTCAGGAGTACCTCAGGTCCCTTGCTACTTCTTTTATATGATATATGATATGTTTGATATGTTTTATTCAGCAAAGACATACATGTCTATCAGCATTATATAATATAATACATATAAAGACGAGTAATGACGGGCAGTCATTCTTATAACAATAATCTGCAAAGTATATTAGAATCTGCACATTTTATATTTTTTGTATATGAACTATTGATTATTTAACACATTTATATCAACGATCTACCAAACTACATCTCTTCAGAATCTACTGCAAGGCCTTTTGCTGATGATTGTGCTTTACCGGCCAATCAAGTCTGCTCAAGATGCCCATGCTCTACAACAAGACCTAAATCAGTTACAGGAGTGGATAAAGGACTGGCTTATGGAATTCCATCCCCAGAAATGTCAAATTCTACACATCACCAATAAGAGAAAACCATTAAACCTACAATACAACATCCATGGACATACATCTGAAGTAGTCGACTCCGCTAAATATTTAGGCCTGTCCATTCAAAAATCTCTCAACTGGAACAACCACATCAATACTGTCACAAGAAAAGCAAACAACACTAGGGCCTTCCTTCAACGAAACATCTCACAGTGCCCCAGGGAGACTAAGGAACTCTGCTACACCAGCCTAGTCAGACCCTTGATGTAGTATGGATCAATCATATGGGACCCATTTACAGAGTGCAACATCCGGAAACTGGAGATGGTGCAGCGCAGGGCAGCCAGAATTGCTTTTTCCGACCACAGAAGAACCTCCAGCGTCACACCTATGCTGCAACAACTCCAGTGGCCAACTCTCCAAGAACGCAGAGCACAGGCAAAGGTCATCATGATGTATAGAATTGTTTATCATCTTGTTGACGTCCCAACCATCCACCTAACTCCTATCAGCTCTATCAGAGGCCATGAGCTTAGCTTCCTTGTACCTTTTGCTAGAACCTTATGCTACCATAAAAGCTTCTTCCCTGACACCATCCGGCTCTTGAACCATCTCCCCCAGTCACTAGTATGCTGCCCCACGTCAGACAGCTTCAAGAGGGGAGAACAGGCTGTCCAGCTCCGATAAAACGCACTGGATGTTTTTATCTGCACTTTTAAATAGATTCTTTTATCCTGGCACCTGTAAATATATGTAAATAGACACTTCTTGAAGCACCATGCGCCTGTACGATTATACGCCAGACGGTGTCAGTACATTATAGGAAGAAGAAGAAGAAGTGTGACTTTTATTTCAGATAATGGGGAAAAAAGAACCACTTTAAGAAAGTACCTACGGCGAAGAAGTGCGGCGACCACAAATGTATGCGTTCTTCACACAGGGAAGAGGAAAGAGTGGACATGCCGACTAAAAGACAGGGGCCATTAAAATCGCCATTCAAGTCGCCTCGATATAAATGCGCGCCTGCAATGAAAAATTTTCAATCAGTCAAGTCTCCATACAAAGACCAAGTTTGTAAGTTGGTCAGTATAGAGAATCCTACGGATTATGATCCATAAGTGGAAGCCAATTTTGACCATCACCCTTTTTTCATGAGCAAATCACAACTTTAACTACACAATGTGGGCAGCTATAGCAGAATGTATGAGCGTGTTTTACTTTAAAATATGTTTAGTAGCAATAAACAATACTCCTTACAAATTGTTAAACATCCGTGCATGCATGAACTTTGTGGGATATTTTTGTTACTTATCTCCTTATCGCTGGTTCAAGATAAATCAGGTGCGGATCCATGATTTTCAGATAGGTGGATCGGGTTAGGTTCCAGACTTTCGTAACAACAAAAACAAAACAAAACAAGGTTGTAAGCACTTCTAACAAATAATATTCTCTTATTTTAGGGTTTTGCAGGGCAGGCTATTCTGTTTTTAGAATTTTTGGCCAACGAAAATAAACTTAATCGTATTTTTTTTAAAAAGATAAACGGTTTAGAAATTCATAAATTTGGGCAATAGTGGTAGGGCGTATGAGTCCGCTCTAAAAGGCACAAAATCAGCAACGGGAACACAGACCTCAACTAGAGATATTAGATCTGAGTAACCAATTTTCTAAAAGCTATCAGATCAGAGTGGTCAATTAAACTGTCCTAGAATGTCATGGAACACTTGGCGAGCACACTTACCGGTTTTATAATTAAAACCTTTGAACGCGACTAGCAACCTATAACAAACAAACAAAAAAGTTCAAAGGTAATGATGACATGTTGTTTGTGAGCTCTTGAAAAAAAACGGTGCCTCTTTTCGGAAATGCCACGCAAACTGGCTCGTTTTGGACATACTGCCATCATTAAAATACTCTATCCATTTTGATTAGTATACTATATCTCCATTATTTCGTTAAAATACACTACTCTTCTTGTACATCATCCTTTCTATCACGCAACTATTTGATTTTTTATGAAAAACACACATTTTTGGGGAAACTGAATCTTGTAGAATGTGTTTCTACATCTGAAGTCACAGGACATAAAACCGTTCTCGAGTTAGATGCCAAAATAAGCTTCGTTAGTAAACCGTATCCCGAAAATTTAAGAATATTTCCCCTCAATTCGAAACTTGTGACAAGCATTCCAAAGAAACTATGGCATGTGGCGTTGAGCCTTTGGTACCAAAATGACCGGAAATGTGTGGACCAGACCATGGTCGATACGTCGGATTGCAAGAATACCTATAGACGAAGAAAAATGCAAAACTCACCTTTTTTCTTGAAAGCTGTCGGCCATTGTTAGTAAATACTATCGATACAAAAGTCACGTGATTGGTCGCCCTGTTCCCTCATAGAAGTGCCGTTTAGCTTATTCAGAATATTCCTCCGCTGAAGAAAATAATTCCTATTTATACAGTCATGAATATTTATCATAAGGAATGTTTTCTTTATTCTAGTAGTAGGTAGCTTAAAACAGGCTGAAAGTAAACCAATATGTGCCTTAAGGCACATTCTGCTTTACTTTCAACCTGCTTTATGTAATCAAATATTTTCAAAACTAGAAACATGCTATAGGGTAAAAGGTTTAGTGGTCACCTGTCCCCAAAGTTGAACCAGGCTATGGGGGAATAGAATAAGATGTTAGCTTCATTTATGAAAATAATTAAATGTAAAGCAGAATGTGGCTTAAGGCACAGTTTGCTTTACTTCCAGCCTGTTTTAAGCTACTATCTGCTAGAAAATAGAAAATATTTTTGATGATACCTATTTATGATGACTGTATAAATTGGAACTATTTTCTTCAGTAGAGGAATAAATTAAAGGGGTAAAAATGTGTATCTATGGAGTAATGGTTAATGAAGTAAGAATCAAGGTTATACAGTCGACCTTCGATATGTTGAACTCGGTTATGTCGAACATACTCATAGTTTAAAGTTAAAATGTGGCTTAGCCACGTTTTTTTAACTTTGAACTACGGGTATGTTCGACTGAACCGAACACAAAATAATGTAATTCATACGTCAAAATATCGGTTAGTTTGAGTTAAGCGAGTTCGAGATATCGAAGTTCAACTGTATGTGGATTTTTATTTTTCTTTCAGAAAAAAGAGGAAAGTCTGACACCACCGAGGTTCCAGCTCACAATGGACACAGCGGGGAGCCTGTCAGTAATTGCACAGCTGATTCAGCATACTGTGATATACAAGAGGCCAGCTCGGTCCATCTCACTCAGGAATACTTGAACGGTACTTGTCCCATATTGTCATATACAGAGACTACAGAGCTAACACTAGACTCCCTGAAAAAGACGGAAGTTTACTCTGTTACCCCTATAGCCTGTTTCTAGTATTGAAGATAAGTGACATGTGACCACTTAACCCATTACCCCATAAATACGCTCTTTTACGCTGATAATTTATTCCGTCACTGTAGAAAAAAGTTCTAATTATACAGTTATGAATATCTATCCAAAGAAAGTTTTTCCATATTCTAATAGATGGTAGCTTAAAGCAGGCTGAAAGTAAAGCAGAATGCGCCTTAAGGCGCATTCTGCTTACTTTCAACTTGCTTTAAGTGGTCACCTATCTTCAAAACTATAAACATGCTATGGGGTAATAGGTTAAAGTAGGTTGAAAGTAAAGCAGATTGTAGGTGGGCTTAAACAGGGGTGTACAGTATCTGTTAAGTGTCTCTTTGATGTGATTCTCATGATTAGCCACAATATACAGTTTGGTGGACAATTAAGAATGTCAGCTGCTATTAGCTTTTGAAAGCTAATATGTATAGTCCTTGCATTGAACAGGTCAGTTGCATTAAGTTCAGCAACAGTGTGTGACAGTCCTATTATCCCAAATGGAGCAGGTTGTATTGGAAACTGGAATTACCTATTAATAGTTACATTGGTCATTAGGTTGATGCAGGACACTAGTTTGCTGATGTATTGTTTATTAACCCTTTATTTCATAGATACGCCTTATTTTTTACGCAAAAATTTAAGTAATTCTTACAATGAAGGGTAAAGTTTCATTTTATACAGTTATGAATGTGCATCATAAGAAATAGTTCATATATCTCAACAAATGGTAGCTTAACCCATTACCCCATAGCCTGTTGATAGTTTTGAAAATAGGTGACTACTTAAGGCAGGTTGAAAGTAAAGCAGAATGCGCCATATGGCGCATTCTGCTTTACTTTCAGCCTGCTTTAAGCTTTTACCAGCTAGAATATGGAGAGTATTAAATATGACACATATTCATTACGGTTTATATTGGAACTATTTTCTTCAGCGGATGAATAAAATGCATGTGCTAAAAGTCGCTTCTATAAGGGAAAGGGTTAAAGCAGGTTGAAAGTAAAGGAGAATGCGGCGCCGCATTCTGCTTTACTTTCAACCTGCTTTAAGTGGCTACCTATATTCAGATTTAGCAACAAGCTATGGAGTAAAGGGAAAACTGTGGTTGTGTTATTGTTTGCAGGTTTGAAGAACTGTAAATGGCTAGGCCGTAATCAGACCATATCATGGCCTGGTATCACCTACTACCTGGACGGGGCTCATACAGTGGAGAGTATACAGGTACAGTGTAATCTATGGACACCAAACTCACTTACACCATGCTCGCTAACAACAGGCTCACTAACACCATGCTCGCTAACCACAGGCTCACTAACACCAGACTGGCTGTCGACAGACTCACTAACACCAGACTGGCTGTCAACAGACACACTATCACCAGACTGGCTGTAAGCAGACTCACTAACACCAGACTGGCTGTCGACAGACTCACTAACACCAGACTGGCTGATGACAGACTCACTAACACCAGACTGGCTGATGACAGACTCACTTACACCAGGCTGGCTGATGACAGACTCACTAACACCAGACTGGGTGATGACAGACTCACTAACACCAGACTGGCTGTCGACAGACTCACTAACACCAGACTGGCTGATGACAGACTCACTAACACCAGGCTGGCTGATGACAGACTCACTAACACCAGACTGGCTGATGACAGACTCACTTACACCAGACTGGCTGTCGACAGACTCACTAACACCAGGCTTGCTAACCACAGACTGGCTGTGGACAGACTCACTAACACCAGACTGGCTGTGGACAGACTCACTAACACCAGACTGGCTGTCGACAGACTCACTAACACCAGACTGGCTGTAAGCAGACTCACTAACACCAGACTGGCTGACGACAGACTCACTAACACCAGACTGGCTGTAAGCAGACTCACTAACACCAGACTGGCTGTAAGCAGACTCACTAACACCAGACTGGCTGACGACAGACTCACTAACACCAGACTGGCTGTCGACAGACTCACTAATACCAGACTGGCTGTAAGCAGACTCACTAACACCAGACTGGCTGACGACAGACTAACTAACACCAGACTGGCTGTCGACAGACTCACTAACACCAGACTGGCTGTAAGCAGACTCACTAACACCAGACTGGCTGTAAGCAGACTCAATATTGTTCAAATTATGACCCTGGGGTCAAAAATGACCCCGCCTGGGGTTCACAGTGTTACATAGAATTATATAGTGAAACTTCAGACATCTTCTCTGAAACTTGTTTGGCATTTTGACACTTCTACAGGGCCTTTACCAATATTGTTAAAATGGTTCAGGTTGGTTACATATCTAGGTCATACATGTGATATTTTCTTGGACCCAAATAGGGAGATCTGGAAATTTTAATAGGGAGATTGGGGTGCCAAATAGGGAGCTTTTTTCGCAACACTTTTTTCGCGACAAAACTAGGCGCAGGCGATGAACATCCAATACTTTATATATTTTCATAAGTTAATCACTAATTGCTTATTTTTTTTAAAAGTCTATAGACCACTAAGACAGAGACAATTTTCACCCAGAGATATAATTCTTATAATACTGACATGGGCCTATTATTTTAGTATCTTAGTACTGCAGAGGGATGGTTGTGTAAAGCAGGCTGAAAGTAAAGCAGAATACTCTTCAGGAGCATTCTACTTCAGTAAAAGATTAAGCCTGCTTTAAGCTAGATCTACCAACTGTTAGGATATAAGAGCTATTTCTTATGGTTCTTATATTATTATGCATGACTATAGTAAAGATAAAGTGGAACTATATCTATTTGCTTGAGAGAATGAATTAATTAGTTCAAATGGTCTAGATTTCTATCTATGGAGTAGATATAGAAAGAGTTAGCAACTTAACTATCTGTTATTGATTTTGTAAACAGTATGGATCCAGATGAGACGCCGCATCATCTCATCTAGATACAAACTGTTTGAAACTGATATTTTCTGAAAGAAAATGCACAAAAATTAACTTAAAGAATTGAATTGTTGCAGGTGACAGTCTGCAGACGACATTTACTAGCGCCATAAAGTGGGTGTGGTTTTAACAACGAAATAACGCGTTTAAATTTTCTACCGCGAAAACTGATTGCAAATCAATTTTACGAGCGTAATTCGTTGTAAAATCTAACTAAATAATTCTACATTTGCACAAATTGTATTTAATAAACAGATTAA
The DNA here is from genome assembly GCA_922989275.2 of Gari tellinella. Classification (NCBI taxonomy): domain Eukaryota; kingdom Metazoa; phylum Mollusca; class Bivalvia; order Cardiida; family Psammobiidae; genus Gari; species Gari tellinella. The sequence continues at coordinate 12,706,129 of OV277865.1, read as the reverse complement.
TTTTAATTGATTGTAGAAAACGACGCTTGGGAATACTTTTTAGACTGACAAAATATACGTAGTTCTCGTAGCAAATATTACGACGCCCCGTCGTTTTGTAACGGTATAATTTTCGAAGTATTTTTCTGTTGGTAACGTGAATATTCAAAGCATTTTGTTGTGGAAATCAATTCATAAATGTTAACTTCTGAATAGCTTTCATCTAAATTGTGTGTTTGTCCAGAACTTACGAAGAATTATCTGATTTTAATCCGATTCGCATCGGGGACATGGATCTTTATCCTACGCATTACTGCTTCTGAAAGGTGCCGTTGTTGATGTCTCCGATTCTGGGGGAACCTGTCAATCACTTTTTTGATAATCAAATAGATCTACTCGGCGCATGTGGGCAAACTTTTACCCAACATAGTTATCACTCAGCCTGCCATAACATGTCACTCCCCGTGTACACAATCAAAGTAATCGACGATTGCGTAACGTGTTTACACGCATCACTTAGCGTTTGGTGATAAGCGTGTGTAGGGATTAGCCAGAGAACTCTGAAGCCAAATTTTAAGATTTTTAGAGTCGGCGACCGAGGTAAATGATATAAAAGTTCATTTAAAAATAAATGAATCTGGTCAAATGAAATATCGGGAGATTTCGTCTCCCGACTGGGAGATCGTGAGTAGAGGTCTAATTTCGGGAGCTCCCGGCCATATCGGGAGATATCACATGTATGATCTAGGTCACAGGAGCTAAAAAAATATTGTTTCAATAAATATTTCAAAAACCTTCTTAATGAAATCTTCAAAAATCTTCTAGTCAAAATGTCCAGCTCCGTGGTTCACAAATTTTACTGAAATGTTTTCTAAAAAGTTCTTTGTAAATATTCTTCAAATCATTGCCCTGGGCATATACTCAGCCTTTGGCACAATCGTATTGTCATAATTTCTCAGCTTAGTAGTTCAAGGTGAGCGATTTAGTGCCGTATACGACTCTTGTTTAGCATTGCTATAAGTCTGGTTTTCTCATGGGACAGCTTAAATTTTTCAACCTATTACCCAATAAATACTCCTTTTAACCCTTAAATATATTCCAACACTGAAGAAAATAGTTTCAGTTTATACAGGAATGAATATGCACAACAAGAAATATTTCCTATATCTTAGCACCAAGTAGCTTAAAGCAGGCTGAAAGTATAGCAGGATGTGCCTCAAGGCACATTTTGCTTTACTTTCAACCAGCTTTAAGAAGTCACCAATTTTCAGTACAAAACACCAGGCTATGGGGTATAGGGTTAGGCTACATAGGTTTCAATGAATATTAATTGACCATGTTTGTTTTCTTGCAAGCAGCAGTGTGTAGACTGGTTCAGAACCCAATCTGAGAAAGAGTCAAGTAAACGCAAGTAAGTAGCATAGGTACATTCTAATCATCAGTGGCCAGGTACCATTCAACCCATTTCCTCATAAATACGCCTTTTTACGCCTTTAATTAATTCCTCTTCTGAAAAAAAATAGTTCCAATTTATACTGACACAAAGAAAAATCATAAGAAGTATTTTCTATATTCTAGCAGTTAATAGTTTAAAGCAGGCTGAAAGTAAAGTAGAATGCGCCTTAAGGTGCATTCTGCTTTACTTTCAACATGCTTAAATGGCCACATATCTGCAAAACTAGAAACAGGCTATAGGGTAATGGGTTAAGTGATGTAAAGGCAATTACCAGTGTTTCTTTGTACGCTTTTCATTATTCATATGCTAAGAAAAAGTAGTGCCTAGCTAGGAAGTTCTGAACATAAATCAAATATAATAGGCATTTTCCTGTTTGTAACACAGTAAACAGGTTATTGGGTATTGGGTTAATATACTTATTCTTATACAATGTACTTATTTTACAGGGTTGCACACAAAGTATTGATCTTCAACACAACAGGAGACAGAGATACCTCAAGCCTTCTTACACCACTTCTGGTAGGTAGACATGTGTGTGTCTAACCATGTCAGTATTATATTTGGCTACACATGACATCATTTTTCTCTGTCTCTTTCTACATGTCGGTTGGTTTCTACCTGTCTCTATTTTATTCTCTCCCATCTGCCCAATGGCTCTCACTTCTTACACTCTACATCCACACATCTCTCATTCTTTCTCTCTATCATTCACTTTATCTCCCTCCCTGTCTGTATCCCCCTCTCTTCCTTCCTCCTATATATCTCTCCTCCCTCCTTCTATCTCTCATCTCTTCCTTCCTCTATCTCTCTCTTTTCTTCATCTCTATTTCTCTTCCTCTCTATCTTCTCTCATTTTATCTCTCTCTGTTTCTGAACTCCAAATCTCTCTTTCTCTCAATTGCATGACTGTTCCTGTTATGTACTAACCAGGCCATTTTATCATAACCATTACCAGTTTCTGTTAGTCTTATTCATGTACATGTATTTAATTCTAAGGAAACACCAACCTGTAGCATCCAAATTAATATACAGTTGAACTTCGATATCTCGAAGTAGGTTTTGTCGAACATACCCGTATTTCAAAATTAAAACGTGGTTAAGCCACGTTTTAACTTTGAAATATGGGTATGTTCGACTTAACCGAGCATGGAATAATGCAGTTCATATGTAGAACTATCAGATAAATTGAGTTAAACGAGTTTGAGATATCGAAGTTCGACTGTAGCTAGAGCTCATTAGTAAAGATTAATATGTGTTTATATTTTCAGAGTTGCCAGTTTGACTCTGCCTTGTTCTGTCCAAACATTGCCTATGAGGCGGCCATGAGTGCAGGTAGGGCATTCAGCTCAAATATGACCTATCAAGTGCTTGAGAATGATAACAGACTCAACTCAAACTCTTTATAACCTTGGAGCTGTACAAGTATTGTCTGCCTAAAACATCTGAATTTATAAAATTGACATTCAAAGGATTAATCCATTATCGGATAAATACACCTTTTTATGTCCGTGCATGACTTAGTCAGGGGCATATTGTTTTTCCCTGTCTGTCTGTCCACAACTTTAACCTTGTCCATAACTTTGGAACTACATGTGATAGATACTACATATTTGGCATGTGTACTCAACTACAGAAGCTCTTAAATTTAGTACAACTTTGGCTATGTACCACAATTGTCAATGTCATTTAGAGGTCCAATAGGCTGAATTTAACATTGGCCATAACTTTATAACTACATGTACATTTGATGAGTCTTTTTTATTTGACATGTATACTTAACTTAAAAACCTCTTGAACTCAGTACAAGTTGGGTCATGTGCAACAAAGGTCAAGGTCATGATAAAGTCAGATGCCATAGTGTTTCACGCACATCATGTTACACCTTTACTTCATTCCTCTACTGAAGAAACTAGTTCTACTTTACGCAGGCATGAATATGCATGATACAAATTAATTTCTATATTCTATCGGATGTTAGCTTCAAACTGGCTAAAAGTAAAGCAGAATGTGCCTTAAGGCGCATTCTGCTTTACTTTCAAGCTGCTTTAAATGATCACTTGTCTTCAAAACGAAGAACCAGGATAGATATAGCACATGTATGGCATTATTTCATGCTCGGTTAAGTCGAACAGACCCATATTTCAAAGTTAAATGTGGCTTAGCCACGTTTTAACTTTGAAATACGGGTATGTTTGGCTTAACTGAGTTGGAGATATTGAAGTTCGACTGAAATTGACTTATTTGGGGAAGAGCAGCAAGTATTGTTGTAAAGAGAGTGTGGTTGTAGGGAGGGAGCACTGTAAGACAGACTTCTGACAAACTAACCTGTAATTCTACAGTTGAGTTACAGTCCAACTTCCATATCTCGAACTTGGTTAAATCCAACATACCCGCATTTCAAAGTTAAAACCTCGCTTAGCCATGTTTGAACTTCGAAATATTGGTATGTTCGACTTAACTGAGCATGAAATAATGTAGTTCATGTGTAGAACTATGGGATAGTTCGAGTTAAGCGAATTCAAGATATCGAAATTTGACTGTATCTAGAAAACACTTAGTCAAACATATCCTTATTTCAAAGTTTCAATTACAGAAATGTTTGACATAAATAAGTATAACCCATTTCCCCATAGCCTGTCTCTAGTTTTGAAGACATGTGGCAACTTAAAGCAGGTTGAAAGTAAACCAGAATGCACCTTAATGCACATTCTGCTTTACTTTCAGCCTGCTTGAAGCTACCATCTTCTAGAATATTGAAAAGATCTCTTTTGTTACATATTCATGACCACATAAAATTGAACTATTTCTTCAGTGGATGAATAAATGAGATGTATTAAAATGCATATATAAAGAGTAATGGGTTCAGAACTTCAGATATTGAGTTTCTTTTGTATATAGAAGGCAATGTTTTCTAACACTAATTGTTCAAACTGAACTATATTTCTAGAAAAGAAACTTGTTCTAATTCAGCATAGCATTTAACTTGTTAAACACATTTTTTTGCAGATCAGACAAATAATACTGTCACAAAGGAGAGCCAATGTGGCCGTTGTCATAGCAACAAACAAACTTGGAACAAACTGACAGCAACTGCTCAAGCTTTAAATGATGGTGAAACAGACAGTGAGGCAAGTCTTCTCAGGTGTTCAAACAAAACAACCACAGCAACGGGTACAAATGGAATTGGTCACGATGGCAACCATAGCTTGGTAGAAACCTTTGCCTCCATTGAAGACTGTATAAACTGGGTTGTAAAGAGGAAAGGATTGGAACAAAATGGAGCAGGGGATGTTTTGTCAGGCAGTGGACATTTAAATGAATATCAGGACCATTTACATGCTGAATCTGTGATAAAAAAGCCAAAACTAGACTCAGAAAATAATAATGTACAGAATGGTGACTTTGGGGCGGAGTCTGAAGCTAATAGGCCATGTATACAGGTGCTTATTACAGGCAGCATACATCTGGTGGGTGGAGCCTTAAGGGTTATCTGGGACAAAGATGGGCGGGGCAAAGAAGTGATTGTTGAATAGAGCTCCGTGTTTTAAGCTAATGCAATGATTTTATTAAAACTTGGGTCCAGATAAGAGGAGTTATCCAAAATTTTAACCCTTTACCCCATAGCCTGTTTCTAGTATTGAAGATTAGATGACTACTTAAAGCAGGTTGAAAGTAAAGCAGAATGCGCCTTATGCGCATTCTGCTTTACTTCAGCTTGCTTTAAGCTACCACCTGCTTTGATATAGAAAATATTTGCATATTCATTACTGTATACTGGAATTTTTTTTTAAGTGGAGGAATAAAGTGAAGGGGTAAAAAGGCATATTTATGGGGTAATGGGTTAAAACTATGTCTCCACCAAAGTTTATGTTGCTTCTACTCCAGGGCTGCCATTTCTCCGGATTTTTCCTAAATCTTCGGATTTTATTCTAACACATGGTAGCTTAAAGCAGGCTGAAAGTAAAGCAGAATGCGCCTTACGGCGCATTCTGTTTTACTTCCAGTCTGCTTTAAGCAGCCACGTTTCAACAAACCTAGAAGCAGGCGATGGGGTAAAGGTAGGATTCGTAAAATCTCACTTGAAAAATTCAAAGGAAATCTTAGGATTTTTCATGTCAACTTATGGCAGCCCTGCTACTCATAAGAATCATCTTGTCAAGACAACAGGGCTCCAGATCAGGGTAGTATGTTTTAAAAATAAAGTCTTTATTTCTGCATTATACCCTATGGTGTCACTACTCATTAGAATCGTCTTGAAGAGACTATTTTAATGAGTAGTGACACGATAGGGTTTGGTTTGAATAGAAAATGCCTAGTTTACTCCCTCTTATCTGGAGCTCTGTTCTAATGAGCAGTAACAACTTAAGATTTGGTCTTAGATAGAATAGAGAAAGTGTTGTAGTTTTATTTAATCCCTCTTATTTGGAGCCCACTCTAAATACAAAAGCTTTAAATGGGTTCTTCATAAATGAGCCAACGCATGTGATACATATAAATTGCCTTTCTTCTTTTATTGAAATTACAGGGTGAGAGATGTAAAAATAAAGAAGTATTAAAACACAAAATAAACATTAGTTTGTGTCATTTAAGTATCCAGTCACGAATTAATAAGCACATAATAAGCTTATTAATTCGTGATCCAGTGCATCTTTATTGGAAGTTATGTCAAACTTTTCTAAAATTTACTCAGATTGTAAACTATCATAAGAGATCGGATGAGTTTGATTATGGGTGGAATCGGACAAACAGGTTAAGAGTAATCTACCTTTGAATTGCTGAAAATGCCATATTTAACAGTATTTACACTCAAGAGGACACAATTTTTATCCAATCTTTTTCAAACTTGCTCAGATTGTATATGACTATAAGGTCTCGGATGTTTATGAAAAATGGTTGAAAAAGGACTGATTGGTCGAGAGTTATCTGCCCTTGATGTGTTGAAAATGTCATATCCAACAGTGTTAACACTCTTGCAACTACAGTTTTCAATGGATTTTGATTATACTGGCACACAATGTATATACATGTAGTTATAAGCTCACGAGGGAGTGCAGTTATTGTTGAAATCTTATCATTGTGGCAACAGTTATCTGCCCTTGATATACATGTACTTTGAAATCCTTGAAAAGGTTTCATTTCAGTAATGTTTAGGCGCTATTAGTTATCTGCCCTTGATGTACTCTACAATAGTAGAATAGGTCGTATTCTAATATTGTTTACATGTTACCTAATGTTATACTACAAATTGGAATTGATTTAGATTTAAACGGGTGAAACAGAAAGGTATAGCTATCATGCTTCATTACAACAGGTGAGCGATATCAGGGCCTTCAATGCCCTCTTGTTTGTTTATTTGACAGAGATTATTCCCTCTGCCAAGAACTCAAAGGAAGGCAGGTCATGGTTTTGACCCTATATGCTGCTTGGCAAGGAATGAGATTATTTCGAAATCATGTTACTGAATTCCTATATCATCTCATTCGTCGGGGATATATGACCTATTGTTGTCGCAGTGCTGTAAAATCCAACTCGCCCATCGCTACCCGGACGTTTCGCTACAGTTGTTTCGCTATCTACCGGGAAGTCGTTTCGCTACCCGATATTTCTAAAGTTATCTTGAATCCTGAGTTCCTGAATAACAAAGCTCAGTTTAAAGATATATTATACAAAACAAAATCTTAAGTTTATTCGTGTCTCATTTTTGTACATATAGATACTAATATCTAATAATACAAGATGCAACATTAGCTAGATCTATATGCGCACATGCAACGTGTGTCGCATGACACACGACTTCTTTAATTGCTTGACCGCATTAAAGGTGTGATTTATCTTTGACTTATACAATAACCCCTTCAATGCAATTCCTATCCGACTTATCAGACCCGTAAAACGACTTCGGATCAGATCCGAAATGTTTGACTCTTATTTCAATAAGTTTTGTGACGTCAAAACACACAATCATTAACTAAATGCAAATAAAAGCAGACACAGCTTATTTAAAGCAGATGCCACCATTCTGTATCCAACCCATAGTCAAACTATTTTATTTATTATATGGAAATTGCCGCTTAGTAAAACTGTACAGAAAGTGTTGATCCTTGTTAGACGCCACGTGCCATAAGCGAAATGTTTTCGGCTACAAGCACGACCAATTGCGACTCGTAGTATTTCTCTCAGCTTAAAACGTCTTCAGCTTATTAATGAATTGTCAGAATGTCTTAAACTGCAATAACGTATTTTGGTTCAATTTCTAAAATTTCAATTATTAATATATTAAACTTAAGTTATAAATATGGTGATAAGTATCAAACAGTATTAGGGATCATGATCAGATGTCGCGTTTTTACAACGTCCGTCAGGATCCAAACTTTTTGCAAATAACCTTTGTGAAGGGGTTACTTCAAATGGGTTCATCCATTCTGCAACGTTAACCCTACAGTCCGCTGTAGGGATTACTGATTACATATGCAAACAGTGTAGACCCTGATCAGAGGGCTCCAAAGGAGCCCTCTGAGCAGGGTCTATACTGTTTGATAATTTCATAGGTTTTTGTTCTCATACTAAACATGTAACAGAAGACTTGTTCTAGAATAGTCCAAAAGGATTACAAATACCAACAAGAGAAATATATAGGATTGAAAGAGGTAAAGTTTAGGTAAGTTGACTAAAGGTAAATCGCAAGGAGTGTCAAACAGTTTGAAACCAGATCAGACGCAAGGATCCGAACTGACAGCAAGAATAGTGACACAGAGATGGGGTTAATTAAAGGGGGTTAATTTATTTTCTATGGTTAAATTTCAGGTAAATTGACAACAGTAATAAGAAAAATGAATGTGATCACTCGATTGCTAGGTGTTGTCTTAATCGCTCGTCCAATCGACACGTGTCTTAATCGCTCGTCCAATCGACACGTGTCGGTATACAGCAAAACCTGTGTTCAACGGCCACTCAATGATCAAGCACGGGGCTCGTACTAGCGAAACGTCCGGGGTAGCGAAACGACTTCTCGTTGGGTAACGAAATGACTAGCGAAATGTCTGGTAACCAGCACGCTAACGATAAGACCTAGCTTGAGATTGTATTTTGGGTAATTAGGTCAAGGCCGCTGTTATAGATCGATTTCATTGACCTGGCAGGGCGGAGTTTGGATGCGGACCTTTGCATCCCATCTGTGCGACCGGTGTAACGCAGTAGAGTGACCCGCTCGTGCAAAATGACCCGGGTCTTTATACTATGTAGAGAATGACCCCAGACTGTGAGGGGGTCATTCTACTACGAGTCGATGGGTCCCTTTTCTGCGGTCTGGGGTCAGTTTTCTACGTAGTAAAATGTCCCGGGTCACTGTTCTACGTAGTGACATGACCCATGGGTCATTTTAGCAGGGGTGGGTCATTCTACTGCGTTACAACCGGCAGCACGCTCTTATATTATCTGAATTTACCGCTGTCGTCTGCCGGTTTGTTCTCAACATAACATATTAAAGGAAATTTTGACAGAATGAAGATAACGAAGAATGACAAACAGCTTGAATCCAGATCAGACGCCGCATTTCGCGGCGTCTGATCTGGATTCAAGCTGTTTGCAAATGTTAACCAAGTCTTAAGGTCTTATATAGATGTGTAATGCTTGACTGCGTTTCAGTGTTATTTCGCACAGGGACCCGACACGATTGCTTTTTAGCTCACCTGAGCTAGCTCAGGGTGAGCTTTTGCAATCCTTGAATGTCCGTCGTGCGTCGTCAACAATTTTAGTGTTTACACTCTAGAGGCCACAATATTTATCCAATCTTTCTCAACCTTGCTCAGATGGTATCTTGCCATAAGAGCTCGTATGAGTTCGATTATGGTTGAAATCTGACAAACAGGTCATGAGTTATCTACCTCTGAACTGCTAAAAATGCCATATTTAACAGTGTTTACACTCTAGAGGCCACAGTATTTATCCAATCTTTCTAAAACTTGTCCAGATTGTATATTACCATAAGAATTCGGAAGAGTTTGATTGTGGTTGAAATCGGATAAATAGATCAAGAGTTGTCTACCTTTGAATTGCTGAAAATGCCATTTTTAACGATGTTTACACTCTAGAGGCCACAGTATGTATCCAATATTTTTAAAACTTACCCAGATTGTATATGACCATAAGAGTTTAAATTTTGATTGAAATCGGACAAATAGATCAAGAGTTATCTACCTTTGAATTGTCGATAATGCCATATTTAACAGTGTTTACATTCTAGAGTTCACAATTTTTATCCAATCTATTTCAAACTTGCTTAAATTGTATATGACTATAAGAGTTCAGATGAGTTCGATTATGGTTGAAATCAGACTCATAAGTCGAGACTATTCTACCTTTGATTTGCTGAAAATGCCATATTTAACGATGTTTACACTCTAGAGGCCACAAATGTTATCCAATCTTTCTCAAACGTACTCAGATTGTATATTACCATAAAACTTCAGAGTTCAATTATGGTTGTAATCTGATCAATAGGTCAAGAGTTATCTACCTTTGAATTGCTGAAAATGATAAATTTAACAGTGTTTACGCTCTAGATGCCACAATATTTATCCAAGCTCTCTCAAACTTACCCAGATTGTATATGACCATAGAGTTCGAAAAAGGGTGATAATGGTTGGAATCTGACAAATAGATCAAGCTATATCTACCTTTGAAGTGCTGAAAATGCCATATTTTACAGCGTTTAAACTCTTGCAACTAAAGTTTTCAATGGATTTTGATTATACTTGTACACAAAGGATGTAGCTATACGTTCTCGAAGGAGTGCAATTATTGTTGAAATGTTATCATTGTGGCAATGAAAAGTCAGAATTGTCAAAAAAATTGTCCTTTTCTGCATTTTAGTGTTTTACGTTTGTGTGTAAACGGGAAAGAATATCGTTTTCACTACTGTAGCAGAGGGGATCATCTCGGTCTAATAAACAGAAAACATTCCCTGTGACAAGTAAGCCCCAGAACCAGAACAAAGGTAGAGGAACAGACTGCCTATTAAATACAGGTCTGACTGTAAATCAAACATGTGGTACATGCCAAACATGTTTTCCTAAATCAACCCTTTACTCCATTGATACTCATGTTAACACATTTAATTTATTCCTTCACTCAAGTAAATAGTTTAATTTTATACAGTCATGAATATGCACAATAAAATTCCTTTATCTAAGCAAACTGCACATAGTTTAAGCAGACTGGAAGTAAATCAGAATGATTCCTGCTTTAATTTCAGCCTGCTTTATGCAACCATATGTCTTCAATACTTAAAATAAGCTATGGAGTAAAGGGTTAAATATCTATTGCAATTATTGGGTTGCAACATACCAGCCATTCATTATGAAAGTTTGTAATCATTGTCAACTTTTACAGTCAATCTTGTATTAAGCGATCACTCTAGTGAAGACCCATATTTTGTGATGTATGGAGCTGTGTGTTTAATGCAGGAATGTGTGTTTAATTCAGAATGCTTCAGTATGAGTTTTCCTCACCATTTCTACCCTGAGTTAGTTAGGCTAGTGTCATAATGAAGAGGTATGTACACTTATTCGCAAGGTGGTTGCTTTATACAAGATTGACTGTATTTTTCACATCTCTTGCTGGAGAATATTGTTTTTCTTGCAGAACACAATTTGTACAACAGACAATAGCTATTAAATTGAGAATTCTTTGTGAATTCAACAAATATTTGCAAATGACAGTGCATGTTACACCAACAAACTTCAATTTTCCTTGATTTTACTTTCCCACAAAGTTTGACCCCTCTCAAACACAATTTCATTTTTCTCAAGATACATGAGGTCAACCCTCCTAATTTATTTTCTATTTTGTTCTAGAGACATGGTAGATAATGTTTAGTGTGGTCACTATGAATGCCCCTGCCTAAATTTTGTAAAAATCTCAGTTTTACTAATGTAAAAAATGATTTTTGAGAAAAAAATGGACTCATAAATTATTTTTGCCGAAATATAAGATTTTATTTTAATATATAATGCAAAATATTTAATTTTTCTACCTGTATTAGTATTAAACAATGTCTTAGGTATAAATACATAAATAAATTTTGATATTTTTATTAATATTTGTAATTTTTATCCTCGGAAAGAAAAAAGAGGGGTAGTCATTTTAGGACGTTTTTTGAAAAGTAGGGTACCAAGACAAAAATACTCATAATTTCAGTTATAGATGGTGAAAAATCTTTTAACTCTGGAAAATGATGTAGAACTGAATACTGAATAAAATGGTGTATAGCTTTTGCGGATTCGTTTCGAAGAGCATTACACATCTAAAACCTTAAGTCTTTTAATACATGATGTAAAAACACGGTCACAAACTTTCTTTGGAAAGTAAGTACAGGGCTGCCATAAGTTGACATGAAAAATCCTAAGATTTCCAAATTTGCATTTTTCAAGTCCGATTTTACGAATGGTACCTTTACCATATAGCCTTTTTCTTGTTGTTTTTTGGCATGCGACTACTTAAAGCAGGCTGTAAGTAAAGCAGAATGCGCCTAATGGCGCATTCTGCTTTACTTTCAGCCTGCTTTAAGAAACCATGTAGTGAAAAAAAATCCGGAGATTTAGGAAAAATCCGGAGAAATGGTAGCCCTGTAAGTATTTTGGTATTTTTGCAGCGAACTTTTTGTTCACCTTAAAGGGATGCTTCTTACTCTGCTGGCATAAAACGATATAAGCTGGATAAATACATTCAAACTCAAAACAAGACACCGATTTCTTCATAAAATAAAACGATTACATATTGTTGTGTAGTGCTTTAATGAATGAGGATAAAGCCGGTCACAAGCTTCTTCGGCAAGGAAGTATTTTTGTATTTTGGCAGCAGAATTGTTGTGTGCATTGAAGGGCTAGATCGGTATTGAACACTATGGACATGGCGGTAAACCGCCAGGCCAAAACGGTTTCCGCTCAATAACTTAAGATTAGATGCCAATTTCGACCAAAACTTGTATTTACACTTATATTTGGATTGTATTTTGGGATTATCGGATCAAGGTCACTGTAACTAAAAAATAGTAAAAGGGCGTACGCTCAATAACTTCACATTGGGTATGCAAAAGTTTACCAAACATGGTAGTATGCAAGCTTACATTAAGACCAAGCTTGTGATTGTATTTTGAGTAAATCAAGTCAATGACACTGTAACTAAAACTGGTTTCCAGTCAGGTTTGATAAAGCTTTGTATTTAGCAAACTTACATGAAGTCTTAGCTTGTGATTTAGTTTCAGTTCATTTGGTCAATGTCATTGTTGCTAAAAATAGAAAAACGGTCAGGTGAATAACTTCAGATTGAATAGGTAAGTTTTGACCAAACGTTTTATTTAGCAACCTGACATTCACACCCAGCTTATGATTCTATTTTTGATCACCGGATGGATCATTAAGCTCACACCAAGAAGTGTCTGTTGGGCTATATTTACAGAATATTGTAATAGGCATAAAATGTACATACATTCATAGCCTTAACAATATACTGTTAATAGCAAACACATGAAATCAATTTGGAGGAAGAAAATATTTTCGTAGGAGAAGTAAATTGTCATTTAGACATATTTTCATATTTTTCACACAACTTTTAAATTCAACCAATATAATTATACTGGTAGTAGTGTACTCGGGTTGTTAACCGTCTATCAACCATATTTTAACCCTTTGCCAGCTGGTCGCGACTTTATTGATTTTTGCAAACAGTTTAGATCCAGATCAGACGCCGCGTAACGCGGCGTCTGATCTGGATCCAAACTGTTTGACACTCGTCTTTAGGTTTCTTTACTTTTAAAAATGTATACTATTGTCAGAAATAATCTTTGTGTAGTTATGAAGCCTCTTGATCATATGTGTATATTGCCAGTTGATTTATATAGAGACAGTGCGAAGATAACGCACATTGTACGTTTTTGTTCTTTGCCTAATGTAATTGTCTACGCTTTGTGCTGACTGTATACCAAAAGCTGAATTTTGTGTATTATCTCTCAAATAAGCTTTAAAGTCATTATTTTTCTGTACTGGACATTTTAAACATAATCAAAGTTTATAACTTGCTGGTGTAAAAGTAAAAGTTTGCATTTTCTTAATTATTAGGAATAATCAACTATTTAGACTAATTTATGCATATTGAAAGAACTGTTCAATGTTAGACGGTCGGTGAATATAACCTGTAGAGATATTGAACACAGGGAGATAGTGCTCCCTCGACCATGGGTTAGATCTCTATAAGAGAGTACCCCGGGAAAGAGACGTAATCAAAGCGCTGAAAGCGCTAAAGGCCTAGGGACTGGCATGATTAATGAACTTAAGAAATTGTAGTGATGATATAGAAACAAAACTTCTTTTTTAAATCAATTTCTACTAAGAAAATCACAATATTGTCTCATACAGTTGTTCTCAGTACCCGGATGCCGATAGAGAGGTGCCGGGACGACTTTCAAAGTGACCCTGATCAGAAAAATGGTTTGTATATCTATCAGCCATCTGAAGGCTGGACTAATCATTTTTATAAATATTTTATCGACTCTGCGTGTAAAATTGCATATGTAAAACAATTGAACGTGTTTTGTGTTACTGTACTTCAAACATGAGCTTATTTTTACATGCCCTGTGCAATAGATTAGATCTATATTGTATTGCATTTGTTTTGAACTGATCCCATGAGAGATGGTAATTTTTAAGCATGTCGAGTTTGGGTTGTTACTAATATTAGTCCTGTGTTTTAATTCCAGGATGAGCACCAGCACTGAGGAGGCTCACACATATAGCCAAGGCATGAACGAAAGAAAATATATGATGAAATGTGCAAACATGGGCTAGAGACCAGCCTGCCGGAGATGTCCAAATGGCAACAGAAGTGGTGAAAGATGAAAGAGATAAAGATTTTCAATCACCAATTGAATAGCACAGAAACAAAACAAGCATCCGACATAAATATTAGATTGCTTTATGTTGTGTAATTTCAGATCTCGTATCATTTCAAAATGCGACATGTCTAACCATTTACTGCATAGTTGTTTGCAGTATTGAAGACAAACTGTTGCTTAAAGCAGACGGAAAGTAAAGCAGAGTTATTCAATAACATATTACAACCAATGAAAATTTGGCAATCTCTTTTAGAGTTACATAATAAGCTAGAACACCAAACAGCTCAGAACTCTGGATCTTCATTATTTGCAAATAGTTTTCTGGTTTTGTTGTTGTTGTTCTGTATACTTTTAGCCCTATACTATATAGCCTGTTTCAAGGTTTGAAGTCAGGTGATAACTTAAAGCAGATTGAAGGTAAAGCAAAATGCTTTATTTTAGCCTGTTTAAGGCTATTATCTGTGAAGATATAGAAAACATTTTTTATGATACCTATCCATGACTTTATAAATTGGAACTATTTTCTTCCTTGGAGGAATAAATTGATTGCATGAAAATAAGTATATATGGAGTAAAGAGTTTATCTACATTGTATTTAGATTTAAGAAATAACCTCCCTTTTATGACCACCAAAATGAAGGCTAATTGATTGTATGAAAGAGGGGTGTCAAACAACAGCAAGTTGAAAATCAAACACATCTCTTTAATGAGCTTGCTGTTTTTCTTTCATCTTGCTTTAATCTGTCACATGCCTTAAACACAAAATAATTTAACACACTTAAGTGGTTGCAATAGAGAGGGTTTACTCTGTGAGAGTGTTGATGAAGAACCATATTGGTAATAGTTCTAGGAGGGAAATTTCAAAGAGAAAGACAGAAAATTATATCAATATATTTACTCAACAAAAATAATACAAAGTATTAAAAAGTTAATTTGCATACAGTATAAAGTATTTAAAACTCGTTCACAAACTAGTGATTTTTTTAAAGAAAACTAGACCTATCACAAATGGTGATTCATACCCCCAGTAGGGTCTTGTCACAAGAGGTAAATGTTTCTGGGTAAAGTTGATGTGTGCACTTAAGTGCTCCCTTTGTAATGAAAGATAAATGTTCATTTCGAATATGTAGCTGTATTTTGAGGGACCATTGATTGAAATCCTCTGAAGACAGGCTGTAGCTTAATGCAGCTCAAAGTGCAGAACTGAGTTCCTGTCTTGTATAAAGCTTTTTTTTAATTACGTTTGAGGTGCATTAAGCTGCAACCTGTATAAAAGAAAGCTGATAAGACAACAATGTCGGGCGATATGCGCACACATGGGTTAATCAACCCATTACTCCTTATCCTGTTTCTAGTTTTGAAGATATAAGACCGCTTAAAGCAGGATGAAAGTAAAGGAGAATGCATCTTAAGGGACATTCTGCTTTACTTTCAGCCTGCTTTAAGCTATTATCTGCTAGAATATAGAAAATATTTCCTATGATTTTTATTTGAGACAGTATAAATTGAAAGTATTTTCTTCAGTGGATGAATTAATTCAAGGCGTAAAAAGGTGTATTGATGGAGTAATGGGTTAAAGCCATAATGAATCGAATGTAGATCTAAGATCAATTAAATAGAAACTGTATGATCTGGATCTAAGCTCATGTGATGGAAAAGTTCTTTACAGTATACTACATGTACTTGGAAAGGTCTACCCTTTGTAATGCACATCACTTGTGGCAGTAAAAAATGAGTTATTCATGCTATATAGGCAAACAGTTTGGATCCAAATAAGACACTGAGTATACGTATTGTCTCATTTGGACCCAATCTGTTTCAATGATAGTGACAATTGTTTCACAAAACAACCCGGTGCGTGTTAAGTTGTGCGTGTTTCAATTTTTGTCTTCTGTTACATAAATGATGTTTGTTCCTAGAAAATTACAATAAATACTTATATATCAATTTACACTTCTGCTTTTTGCTGATTAAATCCAATGAATAAATCAAATGATGTTCAGTAAACTCTGAAACCTCTTAAAACTGAACACTAATGCAGCATTATAAGAATGCAGAATGCTATAAAGGCTTTGTGCAACACTACCTAAACTCATTAAGCAACCATCTGTTACAAATATACATGTATATGTATTTTTAACACTTATTGTTTGGTTTTCAGAGGTTCTACTGTACATCAAAATAATTATTATGTCAGAACTCCATGTAGCTATGTTGATGGCTTCTTTTCAGGGCCTCGTCCAGATTCACTCCGTCAAACTTTAGTTCGAAGTATATGTCTGGTTCTCGCAGACTCGTTGTATTAAATCAGGCTCCATAGCACCAGGTTGGCCGAAAGTTCTCAACTTTGTTCTTCTCGTCAGGTAAAAAGTCTGAAAATATATGATAATAAACTTCATTACAACGGGCTCGCTATCCGGGACGAATTTATTATAATAATAAAGATCTCAATGAAACACTTGGGTCTCTACATCTCCGCGACGCCAAAAACCACAGATCCAAAACAAAAGCACCGCCCACCACTATACAGAGTGAAATACATGTATTTATAACGCGTTTAATTGAGTTATCTAATGATTCCAGTACAACTAAAGAAAGTTTACAACTTCTTTCAATCATTTCGCTAATGGTTTCACACTATCCTGCAGTAAACACCGGGTCGTATTTCTACTTTCATTTTCGATCTAAACACGCTACGGTTTGTACACATACCTTTTGAAAAGCTTGCTTTTCCTTCTTAAACTTGTTAAAGTCTCGCATTTCTTTACCTGAATTCGATTTTTAACTCGGAATTAGTTATAGAACCGAAATTCGTTTCGATTCTGTCAGTTACATGTATCGGTGTAGATTCGTAGATTGTGTTGATATTTAATATATTTTGTGTTCGGTTACACAGCGCATCAACAGGTCAGGGCTTCCATAAGTTGACATGAACAATCCTAAGATTTCTAAATTTGCATCTTTCAAGTGCGGTTTAACGAATCGTACCTTTACCCCATGGCCATTTTCTTGTTTTGTTGACATGCGACTACTTAAAGCAGGCTATAAGTAAAGCAGAATGCGCCTTATGGCACATTCTGCTTTACTTTCAGCCTGCTTTAAGCTACCATGAACTGGGGAAAAATCCGGAGATTTAGGAAAAATCCGGAGAAATGGCAGCCCTGACAGGTAATAAACAAAAGAATGTGCCACGGTGCTGCCAGCGGTAGAATCAGGCGTAGATAATTCACTACTAGTCCCCATTATACATACGGGCTATTCGCAATTACATAATTAACACATGGATGCATAGTGCAATGATTTATGTTAGATATCGACATGGTCTCTGGAGTCTGGAGTGTGTTTACAACTTTACATCGACTTGCTTATAGGAAGAAGCTATCTTCATTCTGATTGGCTACTTAACATTCGGGATTATTTTACGTGGAATCACTCCGCTGTCGGTTCTACCTGGACTATGTTTAAACGCTGGTAGGCGGTAAATGGGCGATAGGCAATAGGAATCCTTCTTATTCTAATAGCCCTTACTCTCAAGACGAAAACGCCACAAGCTTGATTACTGCATATATATAATCAACCACTATCGTTATCATCACAAAAAACGTCGATTACACATGGTTGTTAAGGCTTTTAACGAATAGTGCAAAAACACGGCCACAATCTTTCCCCAAAAAGAAGGTATTTTGGTGTTTTTGATGTAAAGTTTTTGTTCACCCCGAGGGAGCCTTCAATCTGCTGTATAAAAACGGAGTCAGCTTGATTTATCCTTTTAAATCCACAGCCTGATGCCATTTTCTCATGATATTGTGTAGCGTTTCAACGAATAAGGTAAAAAGAAAGCCACAAGCTTTTTCTGAAAAAAGTATTTTTGGGTTTTAGCAGCATAAATGTTGTGTGCCGTGACGGCTACGTGAAGGACGAAGTTGGTATACCGACTATGGCCTTACGGGCCCTAACGGGCCCTAGGCCAAAAACGAATAAAGCAAGCAACACAGGGAGATTGCGAATTCGTTCACACGACAACTCTCTCCACAAGCTATTAACGGGATAGCTTACTTTTGATGATAGCTCGTTAGTACGTTGCTCTCAGATCATTGAGATTTGTTTGGGACCGAAAACAGTTATTATTGAAGAGTGAAGGTTTACTACAGATCGACGATACGCCATAGAGGTTCCATGACAAGCTGGAACATTGACGTTATAGAATTGTAGTGGAATCAAGGTTTGGTAGTTCAGCAGAGACAACGCTAAGCAATCTGTTCAAGATCTCATCATATCGTTCAACAACGCCGAGCAGTCTACTTGAGACTAGTGCTGGTGCCACAGTGTATCATCAGCTACACCAACGCTGAGCAATAGCGCTCAGCATCAGTTCATCATAGTGTAGCTCAGCAGAAGTAACGCTGAGCATACATCGGTTAACGGTCCAGCCTGCACCGTGCTCAAACAGTCTGAGAGTACGGGGATATTGTTGATTAGTTTTTGGTTTTGATGGCAAAGTAGCTCATCCACTTTTAGTTAGTTTCATTCATTTTATATAGTTTTTTATGTAGTTTCATGCTCCATCATCAGGCAAGATAGCCCAAGGAAAATTATTATATATTTCATATAGTCTGTATATTGTGTTCATGCTTTAACTAGTGTCCGGCTAAAGACATTGTCGCCTCATAGAACGCCCATAAAACACACATCAAGCTTTGGGCTCTAGCATTAGGGTTAGGGTAACCGAACATCTAAATTTAACATATTTTGCAGACGACAATTTCGAAGAAGACGATATCACCGCAGAATAAGGGTAATCTCAAGTTAATCTATATAATTTATCTAACTTCCCAACATACAAGGATTAGGGAAGCCTCATTTGCATATATACCAAAGCGCCACGAACTTTCCAATATAACACTTTGACTAAATATGCTAATCTTGCTAGTATGGTTTCAGGGCTTCCATAATTTGATCATAAAAATCCTAAGATTTCAATTTTTCAGACGCAATTTTACTAATCGTACCTTTACCCCATAGTCTGTTTCTTGTTTTGAGGACACATGACTGCTTAAAACAGGTTGAAAGTAAAGCGCATTCTGCTTTACTTTCAGCCTGTTTTAAGCTACGATCTGTTAGGATAAATATCCGAATGCGTAGGAAAAATCCGGAGAAATGGCAGCCCTGTGGTTTAGAATAAACCGAAAGCCAAGTTTACACTCTGAATACATTAGAAGTGTACTGATTTGTATATTTTTCAGAGTATTAACAACATTTTCATCCAATTTATCACATTTATGACATGACATGTAAGAAAAACAATATAGTGTTCCTATTATGTAATACATTAGCAATGTAATTAACAAGTATATTGTCCCCTTCACCGCCTTACTCCGAATGCATGGGTTATTTGCAAACAGTTTGGATCCAGATTAGAAACCGTCGTGTTTGTTTGAATGTTTGTTAACGTCCGTTTCTGCCATCTATGGGTCCATTGGACGCCCTGGAGAGAGGGGAGCAGATACAGAAAACCCGAGTGTGATGCCCTACTCTTATCATCGACAGAATATTCTGGTTCTTTTAGATACACAGTGTTAAGCACTGATGCACTGGACCTCGATTTTTAGCTCACCTGGTGCCCGTTTTACTAAACTACTTACGCAAATTTTTTGCGTAAGTCAAAATCGTTTTGCTCTTATTTTTCGATCATAAACGTTTGCAAACACCAAATAGTCAGATCAGAGGACGCGCTATAAGCGCGTCCTCTGATCTGGCTATTTGCTGTTTGTAGCAAGTGATACTAAAAGATATAAGTTAAAATTTAAAATTTTGACTTACGCAAAAAATTTGCGTAAGTTGTTTAGTAAAACGGGCCCCAGAGCTAGATCTGGGTGAGCTTTTGCAATCCTTGAATGTCCGGCGTCCGTCGTCAACAATTTTAGTGTTTACACTCTAGAGGCCACAATATTTATCCAATCTTTCTCAAACTTGCTCAGATTGTATATAACCATAAGAGTCGGATGAGTTCGATTATGGTTGAAATCGGACGAAAAAGGTCAGGAGTTATCTACCTTTGAATTGCTGATATTTAACAGTGATTACACTTTAGAGACCACAATGTTTATTCAATCTTTCTCAAACTTGCCCAGATTGTATATTACCATAAGATCTCGGATGAGTTCAATTATGGTTGTAATCGGACAAATAGTTATCCGCCCTTGAATTATACTAGCATCGCTCACAAGAATACCTTACAAGATGACTACCATTATAAATTTGACAGAACTGTTGTCAAGCGTGTTCAGCAGCCTTATAAACCAGCCCGTGAAAATTTCAATGAAGTGGTGACCCTATCTGAGCAGTTTCCAATGCACAATAGCTATTATTTATTATTTTTGATATTTTAAGCTTGTTTTCAAAAGACAACACTTCTTAAATGCGATATCGAGAAGAGACAGCCAGGGTTCTGGCAGATAGGATTTAGACCTTTTCTGTTAAACTTCTCAGATAATTTAAATCCTTGTCGGGCTTTGAAATACGGAAAAATTCTAGCAGCTCACCCCACGTGTTATGCACGTTCTTTCAAAGTCTAGAGTAAACTTGCGGTTCCTAGTCAAACTGTTTTGCCTTCTTTAGTAAGTGATGACCATGGATTAGACCCTGCTTCTCTGTCCTGGTGGGTAATCGCCGTCTGTGACTGAACAGGCCGATGCAGAAATGACAGTCTCTTTTGCAAATATCACAGAGATAGACAGACTCTGCTGTTGTCTGGGTTGCTGTTTTTTCTGTCGGGTTCGTTTGTCTTTTGCTAAGCTGATGAGTTTTTCCTCACCTGTCACAAGCTATTTAGCAAGAGTGTTTCTCCACTAGGCCGGTCAGTAACAAGATATCCCCAGTTTTCTCTGTCGATCTCTAGGGATCTCATTTTCCTCTTACCGACATCTCTGTAGCACAACTATGGGCGATCAGCATCCCTTTTCCCGGTTGCAAGTTCTCGTAGAGGATGTCTTTTAGGTATTCTGTCGTCCTCCATACGACGGACATGACCTAGCCAACGGAGCCTAGTCACAATAACCTATACCCAAGATTCCAAGGAGATATGACGTAGAATACTTTTACCCAGGAATAAACAAGTCACCAATAGAGACATATCATGGTGCCGTTAGGAGAAAAAGCATTGAAATTAGCAGTAGACGTCAAAATAATATACAGAGGAAAGAGGGAAGGGAGGTATTGACTGTTTGCGCTTTGAGAGTAAACCGACAGTAACGGAAAGAAAGCAACGTTACGCCCTTAAAACATTTGTAAAGTTGCTGTACAAGAGAAGGTAGATACAATTGAAGGACATGGCTGCTCCGACTTGGTTGACTACCGCAATATAGCATTTAGAAATTATAAGTAGTCTGAAAGATGTTGTAAATTATATTGCTGAAAAGAACACACTACTGAGGGAAAACAGTATAATTATCATTTCAGCACACGGAAGATTTAAAAAAGATTAATGAAGTCATAAAAGTTTTACTCGCTTATTTGTTCCCTTCGAGTCATCCAGTGTGAGGCGAAAAACAAGTTGAAGATATACTGATCATCACAGACAAAATTCCGCACTGTAGGGCTTCATTGAACAGGTAACAGTCTTTGTTTTGCACATTTTACAAGGTAACTTTGAGAGAGCAACCAAATCTTTTTTTACCTGGATTTAAAATACCCGACCCATATCCAAGGGTAAACACCACAGAGGAAAGATGCGATGCATGCTGTAAGATACGACGCATACGTCACATGCAGCACCTGTCACAAGGCTCTGGGACTTGGTAAGCTTAAGGAACAGCTGTAATACTACGATAAAGAAAGTGGATAAACCAACAATAAGCTCTGAAACACAAAGGAGAATGAATAACGGTTCAGTTCATAAATTTGATTCAGTGGCAGGGAAAGTGTAAACATTCTTGCTACCAGATCACAGACAAGATGTGAAAGGGATTCAAATGATAATGTTGTAAGCCCAGATGGAAGAATACGGACAAATACAAGTTACACACCTCATACGAGGTATGAGAAGAAATGTAGT
This sequence comes from Gari tellinella, assembly GCA_922989275.2. Taxonomy (NCBI): domain Eukaryota; kingdom Metazoa; phylum Mollusca; class Bivalvia; order Cardiida; family Psammobiidae; genus Gari; species Gari tellinella. The sequence continues at coordinate 12,683,752 of OV277865.1, read as the reverse complement.
GCTCCAAATGCATACCCATCAAATGTCTAGTACGAATTCCACACTTCTATGTTACCCAGGTTTTGTGTGAGATGCATGCTTTCGACTGTAAAAGATTGTTGTTCTTTTGTTTGACAGACCAGTCTATGACAGTCTTCCATGTCGAATTCCACAAGGAGCTTTTAGCCAGCTGTTGGTCGGAGCTGATTGAAGTGTGCGATGAACCGGAAAAACTAAGACCGAAACGTTGTTACATGTAGTCAAAGACTTACAGGGACATGTTAAGCAGTTTACTGAACATGTTGTGAAGTCTGTCGGGGAGCCTCCGTCTTGCACGGTTATGACACCTCAAACAGATGAATGTTGGAGCAGCACGGGATCTTACATTGTCAACTCAGTTAATCAATCGACTTGTTGCGAAGCTCCGTTACATGTAAATCTAGCTAGTGACGGGACAAAACATGTTATGTGGGGCTATCTGAAAATGTTTTTTAATAGAAATAATAGCGACCAATTACATTTGCGTGGTTTTAGGGATAAGAACCGACTATTTGATGCATTATGTCGATTTAAGTCGATCATGTTTCCCTTAAAATTATAATTGGGGTGGTGTTTATATTTTTGTAGCCTATCAAACCTTCATTTGCTTCTTCAATCTATCGAAAGGCATACACTATGCCACATTTCATTTATCGTTTGTCTGTGGTACGCAATACCTTTGTATCTGTGATTGTAATATCTTCGCTATTTTAGAATCTGTGGTAAGTTGTGGCTTTCATGGCATTACAAATCGTCAAACAACCTATTTAATAATTATTTCGTTCATCTGGGTGGTATGCTTCACATATGTGGTAGATAAATGATTGTAGTGTTAAATATATCACATGTATGGTAGTATGGCCTGTTAAGTGTCTATTTTCCATGGTTAATGTGTAGAAATCGGATTAAATGTCGACAAATCGAACTTTAAACCCCTCGAATATACGTTGGCGAGCAATATTTATCTACTGAATTTCGCCAAGATATGAAACAAACAGTTACCTTCTTACACACGCTTTTAACCGTTTGATTGCAGCTTTCAGATTCAAATTCTGAACTCAAAACATACACACGTGTTTCATCGGGGATTGTTGTTGATATCTATATTATTAAAACCGTCTGCGGTAGAGGTATCCGGATAACTGGGGTGATACTACACATTTAAATGGATTAAGAATAAAATGGGTGAAATTCAAAGATAAAGCTATCAGGTACACAGGGCTGCCATAAGTTGATCATAAAAATCCAATGATTTAAAATTTTCATATTTTCCGACTCAATTTTACTAATCTTACATTTACCCCATAGTCTGTTTCTTGATTTGAAGACACATGACTGCTTAAAACAGGTTGAAAGTAAAGCAGAATGCGCATTAAGGCGCATTCTGCTTCACTAACGGCCATTGGCTGAAGTTCTTATCTAGTTGTTAGTAGAGGGCATTTACAGATTTTGGGGAACTAATTTGTACAGAAATGATTTTTGTGTTTTCATATGCGATGACATGAACCGAATAACAGAAAAAAAGTCCCAAGAAATCACACGATGCGAAATATGATTTTTTGGGTAAAACGACTAAAACAATAAACGAAAATGCGAATTTTTGGAATTTCGCCACTATGACCATGGTTTTGAACAAAAAAGCTCCAACTTTTCAGATTAGGCACATATTCCATTACACTCCAGGCTAGTACCACACCAGTTTAAGAAAAATTAAAATAACTGGATTTTTTGGGGTAAAATTGTAAAAAATAAGTTAAAAAACACACATTTTTGGAATTTCGATACTGTGTCCTTAACATTGAAAAAAAAATGTTCAAGTTTGAAATAATAGTTGCACACACCTTCTAAATCGAGTAAGTTAAATATAAATAAGGTAAGGTAAAGATAAATATTTGTTTTAAAAGAATGTGTTTTTATGGTAAAAATGTATTTAAAAAAACAACAAAAAAAACCATGAATTTTTTAAATTTATATATTATGGCTTTAATATGAATATAAATGCTCCAACTCAATACGTTACACAAAATGTTCTATTAAATAAAGATAAAAAAGATCATTACCAGATAAAAAATGAAATATTATTTAAAAACAAATATATTTTTGGGTAAAACCTTAGAAAATTCCTAAAAATCAGGATTTAGGAGTTTTTTTTCCAGTGGCTTTGAATATGAATCATTTAGCTCTAAATCTTCATGCAAGATACATATTCCATTTAAATGTTATAAATTACTTGTAAGAATACCTGCATGCTTGAATAAAAGTTTATTTTGTCAGTGAAAATGAATTTAGTTAAATGAACACACGTTAAGATCTTGTAGTAGAGGGCATTTAAAAATGTTGGGGGAAAAAATGCACAGAAATGATTTTGTGTTTTCATATGCTCCAATATGTACCGAATAACAGAAAAAAAAAATCAAGGAAAATCAAACAATGCGAAATCCGATTTTTGGGGGTAAAATGATTGAATTGATAAACAAAAATGATAATATTTGGAAATTCCAGACTGTGATCCTGGGTGTTAACATAAAGGCTCCAAATCTACAAATTAGACTGAAAGTTACATGCACTGTCAAATAGTACTAATTGGGATACATAAAACTTTCAAAAAATGGTTCTTTTTGGGTGAAAATCATGAAAATATTAAACAAAAACCAAATTTTTGGAGATTTTAGTAGAGATTACCTGATGTCAAACACGAAAATATGCACAGAAATTGTTTATATGGTAGAGCATGTACCAAATAATAGAAGCAAAATCTAGGAAAATCAATCTATACGAAATATGTTTGTTTGAGGCAAAATTGTTGAAATAGTAAATGAAAACGCTAATTTTAGGGATTTCAGTACTGTGTCGTTGGTTATCAATATAAAAGCTCCAAATTTACAGGCTAGATACTTATACATCTCTATTGTGAAAAGTATTATTAAGGATAAATAAAATTTTAAATTATGAATTTTGGGATAAAAATGTTGATATAATAAATGAAAACGCACATTTTTGGAATTTCCCTACTGTGAACGTGGATATCAATATAAATGCACCAAATAAGCAGGTTAGACAAAAAATCATTTTAACTGTGTAATGGTACTAGTAAGGATAAATAAAACTTTCAAAAAACTGATTTTTGGGTTTAAATTGTCAAAATATTAAACCAAAATCACCAATTTTGGGGATTTTTGTAGACAATCCCTGCCATCAAAATCAAAATTGATTTATGCGTTATCATATGCTTTAATATGTACAAATTAATAGAAAAATAATCTAGGAAAATCAAACAATACCAAATATGTTTTTTGGGTAAAATCGTTGAAAAATAAAATGTAAACTGGCTTTATTTAGGATTTTACTACTGTGGTGGTGCCTATTAAAACAAAAGCTCCAAATCTACAGGTTAAACGAATACTCAATTGCACTGTGGAATGGTACTTATAAAGATGAATAAAACTGTCAAAAAACTGATTTATGCAGTTAAGTTGTTATAATAATTAAACAAAAAACACCAATTTTCGAGATTTTAGCAGAATTCTCCTGGTCTGAAAACTCCAAATAAAGCCTTAAGCAAATAAAGGGAAAAGCGTTGAGAGTTGATTTATGTGTTTGAGTATGTTTCAACATGAATTAAATAACAGCAAAATAAAGGGAAATCCAACAAAGCCAAATACATATGACATTTCGGAGTAAACTGGTTAAAAAATTAGTTTCAATGCGATTTTTTGAAATTTCCACAACATGGCTTTAGATATAAATGTAAAAGCTTCAAATTTACAGGTAAGAAACAATATACTTTGTACTGTAGGCTATAATCACTCTGATTTGGGTCCTCACTATTTGCCAATGATATATATATTCTCGTTCCGCATACAATTAGGGTTAAGTAACAACCTATATTCGTTTCACACACAATAAGGGTTAAAAGACAGCATTTTGATAATTAAACCAATGTACTAGCTTAGACGCAGCATTTAAAATGCCACTTGTCAAATCAGAGTGTGCACTGATAGTAGGCAATAAGCACCACAAAAAGAATATTGACTGTTATTGACCTGGTGATATATATACTATAAGTTATTTCATATACATGTATATATAGTAAGCACTGTTAGATCAATTAATTACATTAATTACGATGTATGCCCAATGTGCGTATACTATGATTTGCTGATATTTCACACATTTGTCAGATTCCATTATGACAGCTCAAAGTACAGGATAGCTCATGTCTAGTTGTTTCCAACCAACACCATAACCAACCAGTATCGTGCAGAAAATCCAACAATGCAGAAAATTGTTCGTTTATGTTTTGATTTCTTTTATTGGTGGAGGGGGTGTATTGTTCCAAATCACTATAATATATTTTTGAGCTTGTTATGTGTAATTTTGGATGAACTAGTTGCAGATCTCATTTGAAAGGACTGTGTCAAGCCTACGTTATGTTTCCAATAACTAATTCGCATATTGTTTGTACCTATAACCGAACCTTTTCCTTTAAAACTTGACACGAGGACATCTGAAATGCTGATCTCCCTTATAAATGGACTCGGCCACCCTGTGACATATCAGACCTAGTTGTTTGACCTTAGTAATGAATTTCAAAACAAATTCAAAATAGTAGTTATCCTTACTTATAAAAGTCTCCATTCATATATTTGTCTTAACTATATTTTTAAGTTTTATATTCATGTTATATTGCTGTAACAATGTACTCAATGTACTTTCAAATGGATTTGGAGCTTTTCTAATCATATTAATTGTCATAATATATACATTAAAAATGTGCCCTATTTAAGTTTACCATTTTTACTTAAAACTTTTAACCAATTAAACTCTTTGATTTATCTTCACTTGAACTAGGCTACATTAAAATGGTGTATGTGTGTAAGTTATAGACCTTGAACGGATAGTTTGATGTCTAAGGTCACAGTATAGTGAAGTGAAAAGATATGGGTTTTCATTTAACTATTTACATTTTTTACCCCCCCCCCCCCCCCCCCCCAATCAGATTTTTTAAACCTTAGTTCATCCTAATAAGTACAAGGCTACAGTACACAGTAATATGTACCTTACCTGTAAATTTGTAGCTTCTATATTCTCGTCTAAGTCCATAGTGTGGAATTTCCAAAAACTCGCATTTACATTAATTGTTTTAAGCAGTTTACCCCAAAATTTATATTTGGCTTTGTTGGATTTTCCTAGATTATTTTACAAACAAGAATTGATGATTTTGGTTTAATATTTTGATAATTTTACCCCGAAAAACAGTTTTTTGACACCTTCATTTATCCTAACAAGGACCATTCTGAAGTAGACATGACTTTTTGTCTAGCCTGGATATTTGGAGTTTTTATATTGATATCCATGGTCACAGAAGGGAAATTCCAAAAAATAGCTTTTTCAGTTATTATTTCAACCATTTTATCCAAAATCATATTTCGGATTCTTTGATTTCCCTACATTATTTGTCTGTTATTTGGTACACATTGAAACATAATTACTGATAAATCAATTCTGTGCATATTTTCCTTTATTTTGATTTCAATGTCAAAATCTGTCAACAATCCCAAAAATATGAAATTTTGGTTTAATAATTTTACCATTTTACCCCAATAATCTTTTGTTTTAAGTTGTGTTCATCCTACCTAGAGCCATTCCATGGTAGACATGAATATGTGAGCATACTGTAGATTTGGACCTTTTATATTGATATCCTCGATCACAGAAGGGAAATCCCAAACATTAGCGATTTAAGTTATTATTTCAACCATTTTACCCAAAATCATATTTTGCATAGTTTGATTTTCCTAGACTTTTTGTCTGTTATTTGGTACATATTTAAGCAAATAATAACATATAAATCAACTCTGTGCACCATTTCCTTTATTTCCTTTTTGATGTCAGGGTCTGTTTAAATCCTCAACATTTGTGATTTTGGTTTAATATTTTGACAATTTCACCCCAAAAAACAGTTTTTTGAAAATTTTATTTATCTTAACAAGAACCATTCCAAAGCTGACATGAACATTTGTCTAGCCTGTAGATTTCGAGCTTTTATATCAATATTCTCGATCACAGCAGGGAAATCCCCAAAATTAGCGATTTAAGTTATTATTTCAACCATTTTACCCAAAAAACATAGTTTGCATTGTTTGATTTTCCTAGACTTTTTGTCTATTATTTGGAACATATTTAAGCAAATAATAACATATAAATCAACTCTGTGCACCATTTCCTTTATTTCATTTTTGATGTCAGGGTCTGTTTGAAATTCTCAAAATTTGTGATTTTGGTTTAATATTTTGACAATTTCACCCCAAAAATCAATTTTTTGAAAATTTTATTTATCTTAACAAGTAATATTCCACAGCTGACATGAACATTTGTCTAGCCTGTAGATTTGGAGCTTTTATATCGATATCCTTGATCACAGCAGGGAAATCCCCAAAATTAGCGATTTCAGTTATTATTTCAACCATTTTACCAAAAAATCATAGTTTTCATTATTAGATTTTCCTAGACTTTTTGTCTGTTATTTGGAACATATTTAAACAAATTATAACATATAAATCAACTCTGTGCACCATTTCTTTTATTTGATTTTAGATGTCACGGTCTGTTTGAATTCTTCAAAATTTGTGATTTTGGTTTAATATTTTGACAATTTCACCCCAAAAATTAGTTTTTTGAAAATTTTACATATCTTAACAAGTACCATTCCATAGTTTACATGAATATTTGTCTAGCCTGTAAATTTCGAGCTTTTATATTGATTTCTACGATCGCAGTTTGGAAATCCCAAAAAATCGTGCTTTTACATATTATTTCAGCCATTTTACCCCAAAAATTATATTTCGCATCGTGTGATTTCTTGGGACTTTTTTTCTGTTATTCGGTTCATGTCGTAGCATATGAGGGCACAAAAATCATTTCTGTACAAATTAGTTCCTTTATTTGTGTTTTTGACGCTAAATGCCCTCTACTATGTGTGTTTCACTGGTATGGGCATTGTACAGTGTTCAGTTGCTTCACACTAACACAATAGGTAAGAAATGAAACGAATGGGGCCAATAGAAAAAAGTTGTTATCCTTTTGAGCAGAGAGAACCGATCTCAAATCATCTATAGGGATTATGCGAGATCAAGCACCCTTAAAGTTTTACTTTGTCAGAATGGAGTTGCTCGTGGGAAGCTATGTCCAGCTCTGTTACTGGCCTGGTTTAGTGGAGTGCGCCAATATGGTTAATCTCATTCAATAGCAGCTCTATACCCTTTATTGGGTATTTAAAATCCTCTGAAGACGGAGCATGGCTGCCTATATGGCGAGGTAATTGAAAACAGCTATGCACGTAATCGACCAGCTTGACAGACAATAATGTCTGTACCAAGCTGTCCTGTGAGTGTTAAGCACAGGTACGCCAACAACAACAACAACAACAACAACAACTTTCCGCTTGTTTTAAGCTACGATATGCTAGGATAAAAATCCGAATACATTACTTAGGAAAAATCCGAGGAAATGGCAGCCCTGGGTACACACGCTCTCGTCTTCTCCTATTTCTCAGTTCAAACTTTAATTGAATTGACTGAAATAACATCATAATGAGCGTCAATTGAACATTTTTGCCGACTCTGAGTTTCGAAATTCTTCGACAACAACAACAAAAGAATTGATCACGTAATAAGTTTGGGTTTACTTTAAAGATTACTGTTTGTAGTGTAATATTTGTGAAGAAAATAAAAGTAAATACACTTTTTATCTTATCATAAACTATAATTTATAAACATGTAATGCTTGATTTGTAATGTCAATCCCCTGCTAGGCCTATTAATGAAAATGTGTAAAAAAAATTATTTCACCTACTGAACACGATTCTATACACATATATGCTTCAAAAAGCCATAAATTAAAAATATAAGAACAGAACAGAACAGAACAATATTTTATTTCTTTTGGACTTAAACGATATGTTTATCGTCCATACATAGATATAAATATAAAGTAGTCAAAATCATCAATATTATTCTTATACAATCATCATATCAAGCATGCATGTGAGAGTAAGTGATTATATATAAACATCATTAATCATATTTGTTCTTATTTTCATTGCGCATTTAATATAGCAACCAAGTTTGTTAATTACACCATAGTCTTTGGATTGCAATAGTTCACAGAGTTTGTACATACTGGGTCTAATTCTGAAACAGTCATTGATATATCTTCTCCTTATAGTTTTATAGCGTTCGCATTTAAACATAAAATGGAACTCGTCTTCGACATCCCCACTATCACAAATAGTACATAGTCTTTCGTTTCTCTCTGTCCTTATTCTTTCGTATCTTCCTGTCTGTATACGTAGTCGATGTGCTGATAGACGTATTTGTGTTATCACTTTTCTATAACTGTTGTTAGCGCACAAATCTAGATATGTCTCATACTCAAATGATACTTTAATTTCCCTATACACAGTTAAAACTCTGTTAGTTTGTATTTCTCCTAACCAACCTTGTATGAAACAATCTATCAATCGCTGCTTAAACACATGAATAAATTGTTTACTGTTAACACTATACGGATTATCCCATACATTCAAAAATCCATATCTACTCAGCATATTTTTTACTTTTGCTGCCCAATTCAAGTGCCCCCTATTCATATCATCAATCATAGATGCATACAATTTGTTAACAATATTGTTGTTTGTGTACATAATCTTAAACCAATATTTTAATATTCTTACGTATCTACCAATAAATAGCGGAAATCTACCTAACTCTCCATAAACACCAGAATTGCATGTGGATATTTTCACACCTAAAATACGCTTGCAGAACTTTAAATGAAGTCGTTCCAAGTCTTTCATATCATTAAAACCACACACTTCCGATGCATAATTTAATATAGAGGTTACAAATGCATCGAACAGCTGACACATTGTTTTCAATGAAAAGTTAAAGTCCCTTGTATTGTAAAGTAGCACATTCATTGCTTTCATTCCTTTACCCACGAGCAATTGCTGATTTCGTGTGAACGAGTCAGAGTAATTAAATACAGTGCCGAGGTAATTGAAGTCATCCACAACTTCAAGTATCTCACCATTGTATTTCCACGATTCGTACTGCCTAAGACGTCCCCTTTTTCGAAATACCATCACTTTAGATTTATCAGTATTTACCGTTAACCCCCAACGATCACAATAGCATTTCAAATTATTTAAGCTGAGCTGTAGGTCTTCAACTGTTTCACCCATCAACACTAAATCGTCTGCGTATAGAAAGAGTAGTAACGATAACTGTTGCAAATCTACACCGTTACTTCCCTTGTCGATAAGATAAAGTTCTAAATCCTCAACAAAGAGAGAGTACAATATCGGTGAGCACACATCACCTTGTTTTAATCCAACCGCTATGTCCATGAGTTCCGAGTAGGTATTAACGTGTCTTACCCTACATTTAACACTGCTGTACATAGAGCGAAATATTCTTAACAGTTTACCATTTACGCCAAGTTTGTTCAATTTGTACCACAATGCATTACGGTTTACGCTGTCAAAACACTTTTTCATATCAAGATACTTCATTTTTTCACCTATATATGCTAATTGAATTCGCCTATTTACTATGCACCAGGTAATATGGTAGATAGTAAAATGTGTCAAGCACCTGTGGAGGTATTAAAAATCTGGTCACAAAAGTGTGACCAGTTTCATATTCATACCTCAATGGACACACTAAATATTCGATTTATTCCGTATAATTTAACATCACTACTTTATTTAAGAAAGACAAATTAAATAGAGAATTTGACATGAGTGCTTAAGTATTTAACACTTTTAAGCCGTAGGTTGCAGTCCCTCCACCTTATATTTTACCGCCAAAACGTTACGTTGCCTTGTAGTATCGTCAACGCAATTGTCGTCATTTGGCGACCTGCTTCATGCAGCGCTTGTGGAGAACAGTTGTACTAAGAGAAAGTAGTCCCGACAAGGCGTGGCCTGATTGTTTTTGTTTATGGTGTTATGATTTATTTTACAGTAAATCACAAGATCTAGATCTAGCTGAAACTGTTAACTAATAATAAACATTATGCTAGATCTTTCTTCTGAATGGATGGAGTTAATTAGGAACCATACTTTCCCTCTCTTCTTATTAACCCCTTCACTGCCATGACGCCATCAATTTTAAACAATTGTCCTCTGATTTTATATTTCATTTTTAAGTTTCAGCTATTTTGATTTAAGATATATTGAAATGAGTGACAAACAGTTTGGATCCTGTTCAGACGCCGCGTAACGCGGTGTCTAATCAGGATCCAGACTGTTTGCAAACAACTAGCGTACTCGGGGAAAGGCAGTGAATGACTTAATGCGTTTAGAGTCATCTCGTTACCAATATTTGTAAAAACAATGTTCAAGTTTATTTATGAATATTTGATACAAAAATGTTTTAAGACGCTCATCTGTCTAACTTTTGCATAGACGATGTTTTAGTTCACGTTTCAGGAAAGCCTGTTTTATATTGGCTAAGTCGTGTCTTGCATGTTACTGAAACTCACATAATTGTCAGTGTCCATATGCTGTTTAACACGCGGCGTATGCTCATGATAGAAACTGCTTTTCAAATGGCAATTTTGCTCGAGCTCGAGCTAAGTCAGTGGATTCAAGCTGTTTGCAAATGTAAGCCAACTTCCCTCCCTATAACGACTCCCCCGAACAACACACATATTTTTGTCTCCCATTGGGTGTCGTTGTAGAGAGGGAACGCTGTAATCGCTAGAAAAATGTTACAAAAACAGATTCTCCCATTCATCCCTTTTCCAATGCACAAGTACAATGTCTGCATATGTACATGTAAGTGCAGTGATGAGTTCAGTAAAGAAATCGACGGCTGTCGTTGGCCATCGATTGCGAGTTGGCTACCGGTCTGAAATACAGTCGAGAAAACGTACTTCTTTCGTTCAAACGCAAACGCATTGCAATGGAATATAGAAAATGACAACCTTTTGACAATTCGACTACCAGTTTTAATTTGGGTGGCAAACAGTTTGGAGTCTGATCTGGCTCCAAACTGTTTGAAATGACATAATTGTTATAAATATATATTCTGTTCTGTTCTGTTTGGGGAACAGCGGCAATCATTGTTGTAAGGAGGGAATCGTTGTTACGAGGGCCGTAATAGTGAGAGAGCACTGTATAACTAAAATGCCATTGCATTCAAATTTAACTCTCCTGGTACGCTGCATTAAACTTGGTCTATAATTAATCGCGTTTATTCTACATTTAAGGCTCATAAATACGGACTATATACAGTAAAACCTCTCTTTTACGACCACTAAATTTATTTGAACTAATAGGTGTTTACGACAGGGGACTGCGTAAAATTAGGCGAACGTAAAACAGAAAACTCTTTCAGGACCTTTTTGTTTTACGTTCACCTTGCTTTAAGGGTGTATCAATGTCATGAGCCATTTTTTTCAAAGTATTAAACTTTTTTTCTATCATTGGTTTTTTGGAAGAGCTATTTATGATGAATGAAATAATGAAAAAAATTATACATGGTGGTGTCCTTTTTTTTGAGCTACAGCGATTTGAAAAAGGTATGTCAAATTTGGTTTTTTTTTCTTCAAATGTTACCCATTCAGAGTACAAGTTTCAGTAAAATCTATTTCAAAACAAAACAAAAATGTTAATTTGGGTTTTCTTTATTTATTTCATGTCTATGGTGGTATGTTCACAAATATAAACCAAATTTAGACAAAGCAGGCACCAGGTTTTAACAATATGGATCCTTGAATATAAAAAATATGCTTGATATAGGGCATGATTTTATTAGATTTTTTTATTTTATGAAAAAAAGTAAAAAAGTTTGAAAATGAAATAGTTCTAGTATTTAACTTGTTCTTATATTCTACCAGATGAAAGCCCATACTAAGGCAGTTCAAAATATGAAAAGAAATTGAAAGGTCAGTGTTGAAAATTGTGAGTTATTAAAGTAAAAAGAGTTATCACCCCTTACCAAATGTACAAAAAAGTACCATATCGATGATATTTAGAGCTTTATAAATTTCACATTTGGTGCCTTATTTTTCTTAAATTAGTTTTTGTATGAAGAAATACTACCATAGATAGGAAATAAATAACACAAACCCAAATTATCATATTTGTTTTCATTTAAAATGGGTTTTATTGAAGCGAGCTGTTTGAAAAGGACAAAATAAGAGGAAGTGGGTGGGGTAAATTTTACATGGCCGTAGAGCCAACTGTTGTTCACCAAAATGTACACTTTTTCTATTTTTTCATTCATCTTAAATAGCTCTTCAATACAAAACCATCATAGAGTGTTTTCATATACTTTGAAAAGTTCCCAAATTCATGACATTGATACACCCTTAAGCTGTCATCTATCTTGTATGCAGTCAATTAGTTTTCTTTTAAGTGGTCGTAATATTGAGAGGTTTTACCGTATATGAATACTAAAATGTAATACCGTCGAACTTCGATATCTCGAACTCGCTTAACTCGAACTTTCCAATATGTCGACAAATGAACTTCACTATTTTATGCTCGGTTATGTCGTACATACCCGTATTTCAAAGTTAAAACGTGGCTAAGCCACGTTTAAACTTTGAAAAACGGATATATTCGACTTCGCCGAGTTCGAGATATCGACGTTCGACTGTATGATAAGTCAGTTTCAGATATTAATAGTGTTATTCAGTCTGTCATTATCGCACTTTCAATCGGGCGCAAATTTAAATATTCGCTGAAAGATATCACCTGAATGACTAATATGTTACTATTGAACCCAATGGTTCAGCAATGAATAAATTATAAAATTACAGTTCGTCTTAACGATAACAAGAATACGTTGAAACAAGAAATATGATCGGCATGGGTTACAGAAGAGTTGTGATGTATCATAGCTCATAAATACTGAATCTAATCCTATAGGTTAAGTCGTATATTAAGGATGCAAATCACTTTTGCGTGGTACAATTTATCACTCATATTGCATAATGACATAAGTAACCGAACATCATCTGTACAGGTAACTCCCCTTGTATTGTAACTGCTTTACCAGTCATACACGGGATGTCAGTCGTGGATTTCTTATACATGTTAGCAGTACTGTTGAAAAAGCAGTCAGGAACAAAAATCAAGCATTTTGGAGAATCATTCTTTAGCACTGTGTATACAATTGTCCGTTGAAAAAGGGCGACTTTTCAAATTACCTCCCTCTGCATTGAAAAAGGAGTAGACTTTGAACAAATAATACTCGTAAACGCATTATTGCAAACGATGTCTCTCAAAACAATCCCCATAACTGTGTGCCTACTTTATTTTCTGCTGTTCCATATTTCTTTGATATTGCTTTCCAGACCTACACAAAACTGGGAGTTTTGTCTATGGCACATCCTATGTTAAACAACTGACTAAACGTTTTTCGCTCAGTATACAGTTTGATGAGTTCGCATCTTTTAAAAAGCGCTCACATTTGCTCTACGGCGGCCGCAGAAACGTGAAATCGAGAGAATCTTGCGGCGGCCGTACGGCGTATGGCCGTAGACGTCACCGTAGAATTATAACATTTTTTGCATTTCTACGGCCGCCGTAGAAAACATACGCCGCAGAGTGGTTCTGCGGTTGCCGTACGGTCGCCGGAACTCAATGGTCACTTGTCCTATTGTGCATTTGTACTTTTCTCATATTTGTAAAAACATGTTTATTAGCTAAAATGGATTTAGATGTTTAAATGCTCTCCAAATGTGTCCTTTGAGTTCACGGTGTAGTTGGACTGATATGAGTTGTGTGAACATGTAGCAAAACCAAGGTGTGTCAGGAGCAGCATTTTGGTTGCAGAGTATCTGATGGGGTTTCCACGACTGCCGTACGCCGTACGGTGGCCGCAGGTTTTTTAACCCCAAAAAATAAAAACTCGCCGTGTAGCAAATGAGCGCAACAGCCGGCGGTCGTAGGAATTCTGCGGCGGCCGGGGAATTGCTACTCGCCGTAGAAATAACAAGTCGTGCGACCGCCGTACGGCAGCCGCAGCAAATGTGAGCGAGGCATTAGCTAGGCCTTAGCCAGGCGTTACTGTTTATGTTGAACATACGATGCATATTGCTCTAGTTGTTACTGTATCTGTGGATTAAATTTTAACTTATGTTTGATTTAAAACGATCACCCCTGGATTGTAAGCGACAGTTATGCGTTGGAGAAATGATTTAATGACAACTACATCCCTGAAATGGGTAATTACTGTAAAAATTAGCACCGAATAACGGACGCCAGGTGTCAGTTATCACGTAAAGCGCCTTGATTCTTCCGTGACTTTAGTATACAGTGAAACCCCTCTAAACCGGACATGTGTGGGGGCAACGTAAATGTCCGGTTTAGAGGGGTTTCCGGTTTAGAAGGGTTTAACTTTATCTTGTTTCTAGTATGGAAGATAGCTGATCACTTAAAGCAGGTTGAAAGTAAAGCAGAATGCGCCTTAAGGCGCATTCTGCTTTACTTTCAACCTGTTTTAAGCTATCATCTGCTAGCATATAGAAAATACTCATGATAAAACATATTCACGAATGTCTTTTCTTCAGAGAAGGAAACAATCAAAGACATAATAAAGCACGTTTATGGTGTAGTGTGCTAAAATAAAGAAGGGCTGGAAACGGGACCAACGTTTTTGTCCGGTTTAGAGAGAAATCCGGTATTTAGAGGTTCCGGTTTAGAGGGGTTTCGCTGAATAAATAGGCCTCATACCAAGTTTGGGGAGATGAGCCAAGTTAGGAGACTGACTCGGTAATCTAGAACTATAGGAATCTGGGACCCGTTTCATAAAAAACGACAAATGCGGTCGTAAGTCAAAACTTTAAAATACATTAAATTTCTGTATTGTGACACCTCTTTGGAATCGTCTTTTCAAGACGATTCCAAACAGATGTCACAAAACAGGATTAGAATGAGAAAATAAATAATAATTGAGAATTTTATAATCTGACTTACGACAACATTTATCGTACGAAGTTTTTATGAAACGGGCCCCTGAGCGCATATCTCTCGGGACTTAAGTTACCAAATAAAGTTAATTGATACAAAGTCTGACTGTATGTTGTCACTACGGCCTTACCATCACATTAGTAAATATATGATTAACAGAGTGCAGCACAAGACATAAAAAAATCAAGACGACTTTTATCTTTCTCATTTAAACGCAGACAGAATTCAAAACTCAATGCAATAGCATGTAGAAAAAATACAATATTTGCCATTCCTACCAAAGAGAAGATTTTTTAATTTATTTTTTAAATATCTATTTTTAGCTCCTGTGATCTAGATATGGAACGGACCGGAACCATTTGAACAATATTGGTAAAGTATACCTCTAAAAATTACACCTTGCAAAATATTAAAGCTCTAGCTATATTAGTTTCAGAGAAGAAGAGGTTTGAAGATTTCACTATATAACTCTATGTAAATTTGTGACCCCCGGGGCGGGGTCATATTGGACCACAGGGACATAATTTGAACAATCTTGATAGATTAACTGAAGATGATGCTTTGTGCAAAATATCTAAGCTCAGGGTACTGTGGTTTCAGAGAAGAAGATTTTGTAAGTTTTAATTGAATTTTTTTTAAATATTTTTAGCTCCTGTGACCTAGATATGCAACGGACCGGAACCATTTGAACAATATTGGTAAAGTACCTATAGAAGTTAAACCATGCCAAATATCAAAGCTCTAGCTATATTAGTGTCAGAGAAGAAGAGGTATGAAGATTTTTCTATATAACTCTATGTAAATTTGTGACCCCCGGGGCGGGGCTATTTTTGACCCAGGTATATAATTTGAACAATCTTGATAGAGGAACTGTAGATGATGATATGTGCAAAATATCTAAGCTCAGGGTACTGTGGTTTCAGAGAAGAAGATTTTTTAAGTTTTTATTGAAACGATCTATTTTTAGCTCCTGTGACCTAGATATACAACGGATCGGAAATATTTGAACACTTTTCAAAGAGGTCTATATAAGAATCAATCCTGCCAAGTTTGGTTAAAATCCATCCAGTAGTTTAGGAGGAGAGGTCGTTTAAAGAAATTGTTGACGACGGACGACGACGGACACAGCATGATCAAAATAGCTCACATTGGCACTTTGTGTCAGGTGAGCTAAAAACCATGAAGGTTTAAGAGTTTATTGTTCTGTTTATTGGTAATGACTTAAACGGAGAGGTAAACAGACACCAGTACATGTAGGGTAATAGTATGAATATGCTAAAGGATTGTTGTTGAGCTAGTACGAGGTTCTCGATGGACATTCCGGACTGCAAACGAAAATACGACGTCGTCAACATGCTAGTACTTCTTCCTTACACACATACTATAACCTTCATCCACTCAACGCCGAATCGACTTGACCCATTTGCGCCTAGTGGATTCTTTCATGTATATATATTGGATTAGTCCATTTTTTTTATCAAATGGATGCCTGGTCGAACTTTTCATTTTCCTTTTTGTTTTATATTGAAATTCTTATCAGCAAACAGTGTATACACTCTAATCAGACACCGCATAATGCGGCGTCTGATCAGAGTCTACATTATTTGCCTATGTCCCTCATATGGGATCGTGGGCACATATCAGATATAATAATAAGTATTATTTTGGTTTCATATCAAAATGGTACAATTTATTTCCGCGACGGGCTGGCGTCCCTGGTTACGATAGGTATAGAGTCTCGCCTAAAAGAGCAAGTCACGTTTATCGTCACTTCCGGCCTACACTCGGGTATATAAGGGACAAGCACATGTGTTTTCGCTCTCTTGCTAACCGTTCAGACGAATCCCACCCACCCATGCCCAGTTTGTTATTTAATATTTTGTAAAGCAAAGGCATTGATAACCAGAACGTTTTGCAAAGAACACAAACTAGGAAAACAATGCCTTTGTTGAACCTAAGCTATTAGCCTTGCCAAATACTTGTAACATGTAAACTTGTATG
The DNA here is from genome assembly GCA_922989275.2 of Gari tellinella. NCBI lineage: Eukaryota > Metazoa > Mollusca > Bivalvia > Cardiida > Psammobiidae > Gari > Gari tellinella. The sequence goes on along the minus strand of OV277865.1, from coordinate 12,666,744 downwards.
CCTTCACACGGTTTCTGCTGCCGAGTTATTCTATTCTAGGCCATATCTGGAAGCTCCTGCTGCAAACTATACAGCCACAAACCATATTGTACAGTAAATCCAAGTGGAACTAGGAGCTTCAAGGGCCATGGTAACGCTATGTCAAAGAACAGCTCAGCAGCTACTTCAGAGCAAAAGGAAATATGAAGACAGTTTAAACTAAGTTAAGCTGGATCTGTTTGCCAGCATGTGATAAGTGCAGTTCAGTGTGAATATTGCTCAGTCAATAAGCAGCAAGTTCAAGCCAGGAGGAATATCGGGTAGTAGGAAGCAATTGCCTAGTTTGCTTATAATCCACATTTCTTGGGCACTCAGTCTAACTAGTATTTGACTTCGTAAATATAATTGATAGTCGGAAGAGACCGATCAATGCTATTAGTTTAATTTAAAATATCTGGTCTCACTTTCATTGTTTAATTCACTGAAGCAAACCTCCTTCGCTTATTTTCCTCCTGGCTCGGGCTTGAACGTAAGTGGTAACATTAAGTTACAATCGTCATCAGAACTCTAATACAAGTTAAGACTTTCTACGTCATGGGTTGTTTTAGAGTAATCTTAGTTGTTTGTTCGAGCGGAGGCACCTCGTGGTATGAGAAAGAACCAACATAGCTATTTTTCTACAAACAATCAATTGGTTGGGTCTAAGCTTCTGACTGGGGCTATGCCTTTATATCAGTCCGAAACAAACCCCAATTCAATTGTCAAAAAGTTAATTTGTCGTTGGTACGGGCCAGTCTTTATTCCACAATTAAGGGTTAATAGCAATAATAATTCAATGTCCCAACTCGAGGCTAGGCAATCAAATACTTTGGTCACAGGGTTACAGATCTCAATTTAAGGCAGAAGTAATAGATCAATGAGCTGCCTGTTTCTGGTGCAGGAATTCATACTTGGCTGTTAGTACATGTATGTACCGACATGGTGGTCCGTTTGGCTAGTAGGAGTATTCGGCATAGGGTCTCGGGTCAAGATATAAAATAGCAGTGAGTATTGTTCGACAATATTGACCTAACGTTGAACTTTATGCATGAATAAATTATAATGAGATGACGCTGTATAAATCAATAATCGATAGCCTACGTACAATTTCGGGTTGTTTCGGCGGATTACGTGAATCTTGTTACAGTTGTGATCCTCAATGGATTAACACTCTACATTGAGCAAGTTCAAAAAGTTGTTGTTCCCGAGTCTCCTAGTATAATCGCATCTACTAAAACGCATCATGTTGCGCTTTCGAGTGGGTTTTAATCCAGGTAAGATCATCGATGTTCTCACCTGCGACTCTTGCCAATATATACCTAATTTACATACCCTAGATGTAACTAATCTGCAATAGGTGTGTCGTTAGAGCAAGGGATTTGTAACATCGAGGTTCCGCGTTCGAATCTCGATAGAGGGGAAAATGTTTTTATTTTATAAAATGTTATTTAATAGACTAAACAGACGCTATGACATAATGTTTTTAAGAATAACAAAAGAATCTTGTTCTAATCGAAATAGATGTTGTATGATTACTTAAAAGAAACAGTATAAATTGTAAAAAAAAATAGTGAAAAAATGTACGAGTATTGCATGGGATTCTAACCACTGACTGTACGGGAAAATAATGTATAGTCGTCTTCCTTACCACTTGCGCTAAATACCTGTCGATATTTGTAGAACCGGGCAATGCTATATTTTCTCGGTGCCGATGTGGTTACAATGTGCGTTCTCGTATGAATGATAACGAAGTGTTCCGAAGCTATATTTAGAAATGCAACAAAGTGTGAAATTATGCTAATAGAGGTCACCAACGTCAGGTCAATATTGTCGAACAATACTGCTTGGTTAGTTTTAAGGTATGCTGCATAAGGACCTTGGCCTCATTTAGTTAATGGCAGGGCACGAAGTGCCGTCCAAGTATAAGCATGCTGTGCATTGTCCGAGAATAAATTTGTAAATTTCGCAGCGCATGTGGATATGCTCGTGCAGGAGCGTTCAGTGTATGGCTAGTAGCCAGAGTTGTAAAGTTGCAGGCCAGACGGGCTTGTTCACATATGAGCATGCCGCTCACTGTCAGTAGCCAGGGTTTGTGTAATGGCAAGGCCTCCTGTGCATAAGCATGATTAGTATTGTCTGTGGCCCAAGTAAGGTAATTGCAGCGCATATGGGTTGCCTGCTCATAAGTTAGTATGCACATTACCCGTCCAGTTCGGGTAATAGCAGCGTATGGTGTCTGTTTGGTGTAAAAGCACGGCTGTCCGAGGTTGCCGGTGCATACGTATGGTCCAAGGGTAAAGTTGAAGAATTGCAGTACAGTTCTTGACCCGTAGACAAGTATTCAGCATACTGTTTGGTGCCCAAGTAGTCACGTGGCATGCCTGCCTGCCTGCGTAGTAGTAATTGCCACAAAGCTGTTTGTTGGGAAAGCGACCCTTCAGAATTTTAATAGTATCTATAATTATGGCATAGCTCTTCGGAATTCATAGTAATGGATGGTTTGGTCAGTTTACAATAGTACAGCCAGAAGCCTTTTCTTGTGGATATAACGCTACAGTATATTCGAATTTGGCCCAGGGATTCTAAGACTGGTCAATAGCTAGAGCCTAGCAGGTCTGGTATTGTCCATGAAAGTAAGTGCAACTCCGGACCTGCATGGCTTATGGTCTCTATAGGTTAACTGTCATGTATAATGAAGTGGAACCGGGGGTACTGCCTCCTGCTCAATAGTGTATTGATAAAAACAACCCATGGCCATATTCCCCACAACTTAAGTAATGTTTTAGTGTATACATGCATTGTAAGCCAATATGTACAAGTCAGGCCATATTAAACATATATAAAGTTGTCATGTCTTGTCAGTCTTTATCAGAGCTACATACACACCAGTGAGTGTGGCTCTGTTTCTCAGCCCAGAGTCATTGAAATAATGGTGATTCTTCCGGATAATTAACGCGAAATTACATGAAAATCTTTTGTTTGTTTATTTCTTTAACCCATTGCCCCATCAATACACATTTTATGCCTTTAACATGTTCCTCATTCACACAAAATAGTTTCTCCTTATACATTTATAAATATGCACAGTGAGATATTTAACATATATCCTATCAGATGTAGCTGAAACCCATTACATCATTAATACGCCTTTTATTTATTTCTCCACTAGCAGCTTACAGCAGACTGAAAGTAAAACATAATGTGCATTAAGGCACATTCTGCTTTACATTCAACCTGCTTTAAGTGGTCACCTATTTTCAAAACTAGAAACAGGTAATGGGGTAATGGGTTAACTAAAGCAGACTGAAAGTAATACAGAATGCGAATTCTCATTTACTTTCAATCTGTTTAAAGTGAGTACAGTGGAGAATCTGTTATTCTTTCCCGTTTAAACGCAAACGTACGCAAACGCAAAGCGCTGAAACGTAGAAAAGAACAACTTTTGGACAATTCTGATATTTCATGTTTATCTTGGTGGTAAACAGTTTGGAGCCTGATCAGACGCCGGGTTACCCGGCGTCTGATCTGGCTCCAAACTGTTTGCAATAGAAATAATAGTTTTAAAGTAAACGCGTTTATTGGGAAAGAATAACGTTTTCTCCACTGTAACTGATTTCAAAACTACGAACACGCTATGAGTAAAGGGTTAAAGGTATCAAATAGGAGAGAACGGTTCTGTTCACATCCTTTAATGTTTTGCTCCTATTCGCAGTGTACATATAGTTTGGACGTTAAATTGACTCTTTTTGTATATATCCATACCTTGCAGCCAATGATACCATGTAGTCCAATATTTGTCTTGATATTGGTTTGCACGTGCAAAAACACCCGGTGCTGTGTGCTATTAAAGTCAACCCAGTATTGAAAACAACAGTACATCGAGTACAAGAGAATGACGCCTTCGTCCTCTTTTAGGCTTGGATATTGTAATGAAGTTTTTCTATGTGCTGGCTAAAATATTTAAATATATAGTGCCCACTCTCGACAACGGCCCTCCGAAAAACGATTCCTTCTTTACAACAGTGCTTGCATATGTTTCCCAAACAAAACATTTACATTTAAAGCTTACTGCTGCAATGCTGTCTGCTTAAAATTGTCGTCTGCTGTTTTTCTGAAAGTAAAGTATTGGATATTTTGCCAGAAGAAAGGTAGACGATACACATTATTTGATTAAAGACGAGCGATAGCTTAACTTACCAAACGCCTACGAGTTCCTTTGGGCGAAACAAAGTCAAATTAACAGTACTAGTTTTTAAAACAAAAATATATGCGGTTTATTTTATTCAGAGTTGCAAATAGCTTGGAACCTACTAAAACCTTACGTCTGATCTAGCCCAAAGCGGTTTGCTTTGAACATTATCATTTAATCACAAATTTGTATTGAGAAAAAATATAAGAACACGCGATGCTTATTCATGTAGGGTAGGAGTATAAGAATACACCATGAGTGTTGATGTAGGATAGGAATTTTCTCCCCCGAGGGGGAGAAAATTTCTATCCTACATCAACAAAACGAATGGTGGATGTTTTTTCTCCCATTTAAATCACTAAAACATGATAAAAATAACGAAATAATTGCAGTTTCTGTGCACTTTTTTTCGCAAAAACACGACGTTGTTTATAATAATAATAATAATAATAATAAAAATAATAATAATTCTTTATTCAATCAGTAACTTGAATTAACAAATTCCTCGTTACTCTTAACATATTAACATACACGTTAACATATTTACAGATGGCCAAAGTGGCCAAACAAACATGCATATAATAATAATAATAATAATAAAAAAAAAAGTATTTCAAGTGATAGTAGATTTATTTTCGAAAATTTAGAATTTGAGGTTGAACTGCTATTTTCATGAAAAAAAAAAAAAGATATTAAATGATCATTTTTGGTAAATGATTAGATAATAAAACACTGACTCGTATACAAATCAATCAAGGTAGTTCAGTGCAGCTTTCCTCATATCAAAAGCTTCATAGATATACCTTGATAGATTTAGTAAGGTTTTGGAACTATTTGATTTCATCAACTCTACATACTTATAAGCACTTGGGTTTTGGTAAAAATAACGTTTTAGATATTTTTTTCTTAAGTCAGTATACAGAGTACATACTAAAACAAAATGAAACTCGTCTTCTATGTCATGCTTGTAACAAAACACACAATGCCTTTCCTCTCTTTCAGTTCTACCTGCACCGTAACGCCCGGATTCAATTCTTAAATTATGGGATGATAATCTCAACTTAGCTAAAATATACATGTACTTCTTTGGTAAAACAGTAAGATAATGTTCGTGTTCAAAAGTTTCTTTGAAAAATTTGTATGTATATAAAACGTTAGACTCTTGGATAGAAGCACACCAAGACTGTTTAAATACGTCCACTACTCTGGCTTTAAAAACAACATGAAACTTATTTAAATCCACCGTATATTGATTCAGCCAAACATAGGAAAAACCATAATCATCTAAAAGTTTTTTAACATCACTTAACCAGTTGGTTTTACCCTTGTTAAGATCATCACCCATTTCACTCAACAATGTTTGAAGAATAATATTTTCACTTAGAACAAGTTTGCACCAGTACTTAATTACTCTGCTATACCTATTGATATACAATGGAAACCTACCTAACTCACCGTAAATACACATGTTACGTGTAGAAGCTCTAACACCTAATAATCTCTTACAAAATTTTAAATGCAGATTCTCCAATTGTTTACTTTTTTACTTTATAGTGACGTCGTCAGAATTACGTCATTTTGTTACCCGCGTCATGCAGCGCTTGTGGTAATTGATTGAGTTGGGTTTTACGGCACCGCGACACATGCTATGGTCATATGGGGCCGAGCTTGTGGTAAAGCTGGGCAAACAATAATGAACGTCACGTGGTATGGATTGATTCCACATGGGGAATATCTCTATCCCACATGGGCGAAAATGGGAGAATATTTCCCCTCAAGGGTCAGACATCTTAAGTCCATGGGTAACGATTTCAGGATACCGTTGATGAACAAATGCTCCTGTTCTACATAAATTGACGAATGCCAGAATTCACTCCCATTAATCTTATTACAAAAGCCCCATGGGGCATATTTAGCTCACCTGAGAATAGTTGAAAAAATGGAGATAATGATTTATGTCCAGGACTGACCTAGATATGCAACAGACCGGAACCATTTGAACAAAATATGTAAAGAATATTTAAAAGTGTCCCCATACCGAATATAAAAGCTCTGGCAATATTAGTGTCAGAGAATAAGACGTTTGAAATTTTCTCTATATAACTCTATGTAAAACTGTGACCGCCGGGGCGGGGCCAATTTTGACCCCAGGGGCATAATTTGAACAAACTTGATAGAGGACCTGTAGGCGATGCTATGTGCAAAATATCTAAGCTCTGGCCCTTGTTGTTTCAGACAAGAAGATTTTTAAAGTTTTCATTGAAAAAATCTATTTTTAGCTCCTGTGACCTAGTTATGCAACCGACCAGAACCATTTGAACAATTTTGGTATAGGACATCTAGAAGTGTCACCATGCCAAATATCAAAGCTCTGGTCACATTAGTTTCAGAGAAGAAGACGTTTGAAAATTTCACTATATAACTCTATGTAAAACTGTGACCCCCAGGGCGGGGCCAATTTTGACCCCAGGGGCATAATTTGAACACACTTGATAGAGGACCTGTAGCCGATGCTATGTGCCAAATATCTAAGCTCTGTCCTTGCAGTTTTTGACAAGAAGATTTTTAAGATTTCCTTATTTTTTCACTTTGATTGCCATGTCAACCAGAGTTCTGCATTGTTTTTAATTCTTTGAACAAATTTGAAAGAGCTTGACCCAAGGAACATTTCTGTAAAGTTTGGTTGAATTCTATCTAGCGGTATAGGAGGAGATGTCATTTGAAGCAATTGTTAACGACGACGCACGACGGACGACGACGGACGCCGGACACAGGGCCATCCCAATAGCTCACCTTGAGCCAAAAAACAAAACAAAACGCAAACAAACTCGTTTTCTCTATGCTCGTGCCAAACCATCATATTTTATCAAGTCGCGGTTACGGCCAGTGCTTTCGGCGCTTTGATTTGTATTTGATGTTGATCTTGTCCCTCTAGGCAACTGATCAATGTTGTATTGGGAGATCGGCTGCGAACATCTGTTGATTGCTTGGGCACTACTACGGACGTAACTGTTATTACAGCAGACGTTACATATAAGGTAAAATAAGCCAAACTAACATTGTATCTTGATGTTTAGATTTTAATTGTAGCAATATAATTTATTTAAGCGCTTTTGGACGCACTACCCCTGTGTGAAAAGAGCGCTATATAAATCTGGTATAATAATAATAATTGTAATTTACCACCCGCTTTAGAATGTAAAACATCTATGACAAGGAGAGGATCTTAAATAAGCTTATGCTTTCGATCTCATCCTTTTTGACATTGTTGTATGTAATTGACAAATGTTATGATCTTTTGAAAAATAAAATATGTTTAAACTAACATTGTATAAACTAACATTGTATATTTCGTTATCGTGCTTTATGATGACAATCTATATACATGTACAATTAAGAAGACGTTATCGTGTCTAGTTTTACCCTTTCCCATATAGAAGCGACTTTTAACGTATTTAATGTGTTCCTCCGCTGAAGAAAATAGTTCCAGTTTATACCCTCAGGAACAATAACCATTAAAAATATGTTATATAGCCTAGTAGATTTTAGCTTAAGCAGGCTGAAAGTAAAGCAGAATGTGCCTTAAGGCACATTCTGCTTTACTTTCAACCTGCTTTAACCCTTTCCCCCATAGAAGCGCCTTTTAGCGGATATGATTTATTCTTCCGCTGAAGAAAATAGTTCCAATTTAATCAGCCATGAATATATAGTATAGGGAATATTTCTATATTTTAGCACATGGAAGCTAAAAGCTGGCGCATTCTGCTTTACTTTCAACCTGCTTTAAGTGGTCAACTATCTTCAATACTAGAAATAGGCTATCAGGTAAAGGGTTAAGTGATCACCTGTATTTATTGTTATAAACGGGTTATTGGGTAAAGGGTTAAACGCATCATAAGTTGTACACACTGTCATAACATGTATTAAATCGCATGTTTTTGAAATTTCGTATGATTTATTTGTGTGGTAAAGAGTTATGAACCTGATGGAGTCTGATTAGACGCCGATCTCTAAACTGTCCGCAATATCAAACGATTTAATCCATTATCCAATAGCCTGTTTCTAGTTTTGAAAACTACTTAAAGTAGTTTGAAAAAAAGCAGAATGTGCCTTAAGGCACATTCTGCTTTACTTTCAGCCTGCATTAAGCTATTATCTTCTAGGATAAAGAAAATATTTTTTATGATACAAATTTTTGACTGTATAAAGTGGAACCAATTTCTTCAGTGGAGGAATAAATTAAAGGCGTAAAATGCGTATTTATTGTGTAATGTGTTAACATATAAAAACGCGTTTATTTCGATAGAATAAAGTCTTCTCCGCTGTGGGATTGAGCCTATCATCGCCTATTTGTTCATGTCCGTTTATGCCATGTATGGGCTAATATGGTAAACGTTGCACATATTCTGATTCCTTATAAATGGTACACGATAAAATCTTGAAGATACAGATCACACCGTCCAATCGGTTATGGTTACCGCATCGATAAAGTTGTGGTTACAGTGGAGAAAACGTTATTCTTTCCCAATAAACGCGTTTACTTTAAAACTATTATTTCTATTGCAAACAGTTTGGAGCCAAACTGTTTACCACCAAGATAAACATGAAATATCAGAATTGTCCAAAAGTTGTTCTTTTCTACGTTTTAGCGCTTTGCGTTTGCGTACGTTTGCGTTTAAACGGGAAAGAATAACAGATTCTCCACTGTACCTCTCGCAACGAGAGTCGATTAAAAAGGTGAGTTTATATTTTGCTTCAAAACACTCCTTCTTTCACAAGATCGGCACTTCTTTGTATGCAGCCGTAAAAAGCAATGTTTGCCGAACATGTTGGTGTAATATTTTCCAAACAGCATACAGAATGGTGTATTCAATCGGTGAATTAATGTGAATCAATATGCCAAAAAACCAATATTCTTTCTTTGTGACTGAATATCTCCGATATATGACAAACTCTCGTTAAATCACCGATGTCGAAGGTAAATCAAAGTATTTGTCTGTCTATCCTATGAATTTCATATTGCTTTGTTAAATATCAAGGTAGTTACAAGTATTTTCGTGTAGTGAGTTGATGCTCGAATGGCTAAGGTTACCACATTTTAAAAATTTTGTGGTTAGGGTTAACCCTAATTCTGGGTGCAATTAGGTTACGGTTAACCGACAACTAACATATATGCAGTATTACAGCCTCTAAAGACACATACGTCGTATTTCCCCCTGGAAATTGAAACATATAAGACCCACAGCTGTCATGTATATTCTGTAAAGTGGTTTTAGCCTATTAATTTATGTTCACAACCATTATTATTTTTAACGTGTAAATCGGGTTTTTACAAAGATGTACAAACTGACCGAATTCTCACAGTAAATAGTCATCTGTTTATTGTTTAGAAAACAATTCATTGTATTGAAGCACAATACAGAGGTCAAATTCTATATTTATGATGTGACACTTGGTTTGTATATGTACTGATTACTGAATATATTTATTAAATCTATTGTAAACAACACGACCCCGCGTGTTTCGAGCTAAGTTGTGGGTATATCATGAACAATTATGTGTCGATAATCCGGACACATTGACTCCAGTAAATATTTCAGGATAAACGAATTTTCTGGATACACTAATCAACAGCAAATTCAGTAATCGCAAATCTTAAGTTTGAAAAAAGTCACAAATACCTATCGTTTTCCTTTTGTATTAAATGATCTTCATTGCGCATAGCATTGTAAACAGACAGGAGCCCTCTTATCTAGGTCTATACGCAAAACTACGCTAACCCTTACACTGTATTTATAGTTTTTAATAGATCCAACATTCCGTGCTAACTGTTTGCCCCCCCCCCCCCCCCAAAAGTAGGCCCCTCTTGTTAAGTTCTTCATTAATGTTCAGAATACCTATATCCCTTCTTTGTTAATTTTGCAAAGTTCTAGTTAATTTGTTGGGTTAAACTTTTTAATATTCCAATTTATTTTCGTTTTAGAATTTCAGAATCAGATTTATTCTGAAAAGACGAGTAAATTTTACTGTCATCAGCAATGTTTTGTACAGTTCTTCTGTGACACAGAAGATGCTCTTGAAACGTTGAAATCCTTAAAGTCCAATAAATATCTGGGACCTAGCGGGATTCACCCAAAAGCTTTTACTTGTAGCTCAAAATGAACTATAAGACCTATTATACACGATCTTCAAAACATCTGCAATCAGGAAATCTTCCCCTTGAATGGAAAAATGTATTTGTCTCGCCGATCTTTAAAAAGGGCAAACAACTTGAGACATCAAATTATAGACCCACCAGTCTTACATCAATAGTATGTAAACTTTGTGATTCTGTAATACATGAACTCATGAAATACTTACTAACCAATAAATTACTGTCTGACTCTCAATACGATGTCCGTCCAGGGAGATCCTGCACCACACAGTTATTGAAAATACTCGATGAATGGACCGAGCTACTTGACACAGGAGATCCAATAGATGTTAAATATCTTGACTGCAGCAATGCATTCGACAGTGTACCAAATGAGCGTTTAATTCTTAAACTTCATACAGCGGATACAAAATGTCTGCTTTGAGAACTTGAAGCATGTCGTAACGTTCTCTTCTGAATTCAAGAGTAGGAAAACCTATTAGGGTCAGTATTTGTGCAAGAGAAAAATACGACGTATGAGTCTTTAGAGGCTGTAATACTACATATGTTAGTTGTTGGTTAACCTTAACCTAATTGCGCCCATAATTAGGGTGAACCTTAACCACCAAATTTTAAAATGTGGTAACCTTAGCCATTCGAGCATCAACTCACTACACGAAAATACTACAAAATATGGGGGCTGACATCTTGGATGATGACGTCACGGCTTTTACGAAGAGTTGTGCGTGACGTTTCGGAATTCCCGATTTCGGTGATATTTTTAAACTAGTTTAAGAATGAATAACCCACAACACTCACTTGTACTGATTTCCTCCAAAATGACAAAATTTCAAACAGTTCAATTCATACCCTTTAACGCTAAAAATGAACGTTACATTTGTATTTGCAAAAAGCTACTTCTCAATCGAACCGATAAAAATAACGGATTACCAACACGTCATCAATATAAATAATGACGTCATTATTGGTGGTCATATGACTTCCAAAAATAGTTTCAGATTGCATTATAATACAGGACTGCCATCTAATAACTTGGTTGAAATGAAAAAACCTAAGATTTCCAAATATGCATTTTTCAAGCACGATTTTACGAATCGTACCTTTACCCAATAGCCGATTTCTAGTTTTGTTGGCATGTGACTACTTAAAGCAGACTGGAAGTAAAGCAGAATGCGCCTAATGGCGCATTCTGCTTTACTTTTAGCGTGCTTTAAGCTACCATAACCTGGGGGAAAATCCGGAAATTTAGGAAAAATCCGGAGAAATGGCAGCCCTGATAATATAGCTGTACGGAGGTGTTTTAACTTTTAATATATCTATTTGATTATTGGGTAACAACATATAGATCTTGTCCCAAACAATTTAGGTTGATAATAAAAGTTCGAGTCGGTTGTGTAATCCAGATCTCAGTCACGAGAGGTGTAGCCTCGAGTGTGATCTGGAATACACAACGAACTGATACAAGAGCGCTGATCACACACTGGAGATAGATCTATTCCGTTTTCATTAGTACAACTTTGCTTTTTTCCGTCCATAGGCAAAGCCTAAATACATATTACTACATATGTTAGTTGTTGGTTAACCTTAACCTAATTGCGCCCATAATTAGGGTGAACCTTAACCACCAAATTTTAAAATGTGGTAACCTTAGCCATTCGAGCATCAACTCACTACACGAAAATACTTGTAACTACCTTGATTTTTAACAAAGCAATATGAAATTCATAGGATGGACAGAAAAATACTTTGATTTACCTTCGATATCGTTACATTAACGAGAGTTTTTCATATATCGGAGATATTCAGTCGCAAAGAAAGAATATTGGTGTTTTGGCATATTGATTCACATTGATTCACTGATTTAATACACCATTCTGCATGCTGTTTGAATATTATTACACCAACATGTTCGGCAAACAGTGCTTGTGACGACTGCATACAAAGAAGTGCCGATCTTGTGAAAGAAGGAGTGTTTTGGAGCAAAATATAAACTCACCTTTTTAATCGACTCTCGCTGCGAGAGGTAACCACAATTTTATCGATGCGGTAACCATAACCGATTGGACGGTGTGCAGATCGATTATTCGTTATTGAACATTGTACGGTGAAACGTATATACTGATGTTCATGAAAGTTTAATTTCAGATATTTCTGACTCTTTCTATGAATGTGTTACATTTCACGAAAGAACTTTCTTTTCATGTGAAAATGATTAAATTGGTTGTAAAAAAGACGATCGCGGTATTGACGAATCGGCAAAATGCAAACGATTGGTGATTATAGCGATGTGTTGTTGTTGTTGTTTTTAATTAGGATGCACGTCCTTGCGGTATTGACGAATCGGCAAAATGCAAACGATTGCTAATTAGTGATGTGTTGTTGTTGTTGTTTTTAATTAGGATGCTACGTCCTTGCGGTATTGACGAATCGGCAAAATGCAAACGATTGGTAATTAGTGATGTGTTGTTGTTGTTGTTTTTAATTAGGATGCACGTCCTTGCGGTATTGACGAATCTGCAAAATGCAAACGATTGGTGATTAGCGATGTTGTTGTTTTTAATTAGGATGCACGTCCTCGCACAGTCATGTAATGATCATCATCAGGGCTGCCATAAGTTGACATGAAAAATCCTAAGATTTCCAAATTTGCATTTTTCAAGTGCGATTTTACGAATCGTACCTTTACAGTGGAGAATGTGTTCTTTCCCAATAAACGCTTTTACGCTAAAACTATTATATGCAGTGCAAACAATTTGAAGCCAGATCAGACGCCGGGTAAACTGTTTGCCACCAAGATAAACATGAAATATCAGAATTGTCCAAAAGTTGTTCTTTTCTACGTTTTAGCGCTTTGCGGTTGCGTACGTTTGCGTTTAAACGGGAAAGAATAACAGATTCTCCACTGTTCCCCATAGCATTTTTCTTGTTTTGTTGACATGCGACTACTTAAAGCAGGCTGTCAGTATTCTGCTTCACTTTCAGCCTGCTTTAAGCTACCATATACTGGGGAAAAATCCGGAGATTTAGGAAAAATCCGGAGAAATGGCAGCCATGCATCATCCCCTGCCATACAGCTCTGGTTAACATAGGTTCATTGTTGTTTGGGACTCATGGTAAGCACTCGAAAACGGAATAGGTTATATAACCCTGTGCAGAATAGACATGTCGAATCGAACAGGTCAAAACGTCCCAAACCGCCCAGCATATTTGTCGATAAAACACAATCAGTAGCGTGTTCGCTTATCATTGTTTGCTGTTTAGTTACAGTTTAGGTTAGCAGTTTGTGCCCAGTGTGTAGCGTGCATAGTACAGTAGAGAAAACGTTTTCTTTTCAAATAACCCCGGTTACGCTTAAACTATTATTTTCATTGCAAACAGTTTGGAGCCAGATCAGACGCCGGGTAACCCGTCGTCTGTTCAGGCTCCAAAATGTTTGCCACTCAGATTAAACTGGTAGTCACGAATTGTTAAAATGTGTCATTTTCTATATTTCATCGCAATGCGTTTGCACGAAATAATTACGTTTTCTTAATTGTTTTTCAGACCGGTAACCAAATCGCAATCGATGGCCATCGATATCTTTACTGAACTCACTATTGATATGATAATTGTTAAAGTTTCAATAATTTGAATGACACTGCTGGCTTCATGCGGCATTGCTTTTTAAAGTGTTCTCTCTCTCTACAACGGCCCTCCTTACAACGACTCCCTCTTTACAACGACCAATTTCCGTGGTTCTCCAAACAAGATGATTAATTGTGTAACACTTTCACTGCAATTTCGTCTGCTTAAAACTGTCGTCTGCTGTTTTTCTCAAAGTTACATAATGGACATTTTGACAGAAAAGAAACTTAAGAACGAGTGACAAACACAGCTTGAATCCAGGTCGGACGCCGCGTCACGCGGCGTCTGATCTGGATTCAAGCTGTTTGCAAATGTAAGCCAATTTCCCTCCCTATAACGATTCCCTTCGAACAACGTACACATTTTTTGTCTCCCACTGGATGTCGTTGTAGAGAGGGAACGCGGTATGTATATTTATGCATAAAAATATATTGGTGATCATAGCAGCCCTATGTAAGTGTTTTGTTTGTACAAAATGTCACTCTTTATATCACATGGTCATGATTTGAAATGATTTGAAGTGGTTATTTTGTACTGCAAATGAGGATGTAGTATTGTCGTGAAAATGGTTTAAATAGGCTATTTTGTCGTCATTAATTGCTTTCCAGTATAGTCTATTAGTCTAGTCATCCTACGAAAGAATATGACCTAACCTTCAAGTAATTGCAACAGGAATAATTCAACATATTATACTATCTTTAGGGTATTATAATAAACATATAAAAAGTCTAACAAAATTTTCTAAGGGGTAAGTGGTTTATTTAAACCCCACTCTTCGAACCTAGTGTTCTTTCCCCAAATACATTGCGTATACAGTGGAGAATCTGTTATTCTTTCCCATTAAACGCGTTTACGCTCAAACTATTATTTGCAGTGCAAACAGTTTGGAGCCAGATCATACGCCGGGTAACCCGGCGTCTGATCAGGCTCCAAACTGTTTGCCACCAAGACAAACATGAATTATCAGAATTGTCCAAAAGTTGTTCTTTTCTACGTTTTAGTGCTTTGCGTTTGCGTACGTTTGCGTTTAAACGGGAAAGAATAACAGATTCTCCACTGTAGTACTATAAGTCGCAAGAAGGCAGCAATATACTTGCATATTTAGTAGCACCACATAATTATGACTGATTGAATTGGAACTATTTTCTTTAGCGGAGGAACAAATCATATGCGCTAAAATTCGCTTCTTTGGGGGAAAGGGTTATGTTTTTATGTCTTGTGTCCAAGTTTTATGGGGTTGATTTACCCAACCCACTATTTCCCTAATTCCATTAATAATCATAAAACACGTATAGTTCATAAAGCTTAGTTTTAAACTTTTAGATACCACACACTCAGAGAAAATTGAAAGCTAACCTAGAAGCTTTCGCCCGTATACTGCAGACTTTTTCAATCAACTGACGCTTCACTGGGACTTGAAAACTAAGCATTATGAACATTAATACACAGTTGAATTTCCACAAGAACACTATACTTGTTATGCTAAATCTTCTGCTCGGTCAGGTTATTACAGAATGACAAGCAGTTAAGCATGTCTACATAATATATTTCATTCGTTAACTGACATTAAATTGTTTACTTCAAGTATCTGCTTCTTTGATTAATTATTATCAACGCACTGAGAGTACTACTATAATAAACTGAACACCAACAGAAACGCTTTAACATCAGGGCTCCAGATAAGGAGAGTATTTCAAAAACAGATATTCAACTGAGTAAATTTTGGGTCATGTCCAAGAAAGGTCAAGGTCATTTAGAGGTAAAACCTAAATGACCAAGATTTACTCCCAATTCTAACTATTACTGAAAACTTGGCATACAGATGTTTCAAGTCCAATTGTTTGAAAAAATGGAGACATTCAAGATTTTAATTCTTATGAATTCTTGATGACAATTACATGATTATGTATTTGTTCATATTCAATAATATCAGTTTGCTGGAGGTAAGTAAATTGAGAGAAACTGTTAAGAAAGCTGACCAAATCACACAAACAATAAGTACAGGAGAAATATTGTGTAAACGTCTATACAGATTTTTGAATTATGGAAGGTAATCAACAAATTTTGAAAGAAAAACTCTCCTCAGAAATAAATTTTGATTTTGCATCACCAGTATTACTGAAGAATTTATTAGAACTCCACACAAAGATAACCCAAAGTAAATCTTGTACTCTCAAAGATTTAGCAACTGTTCTTGAATGTGAACATGACTGGTTGAGGAAAAAAAGTCTTCAGTGTAAAACAGGATGTTAGAATGCCTCGTGGAATTGCTAAAATTTACTATCTCATGCAAAATCTTGATTAAAAGCAAGAAAAACAGGACATAGAAAAAAATCAGCAGATTGGTGATTTAGAAAACAAGAGCCGCATGTGGCCCTAAATTGCTCACCAGGGGGCCGTTTCATAAAACATCTTACGACAAATGTTGTCGTAAGTCAAAACTTCAAAATACATTTAATCTCTGATTTCTCTATCTAATCCTGTCTTGTGACATCTTTTTGGAATCGTCTTTTCAAGACGATTCCAAAAAGATGTCACAAGACAGGATTTGATGGAGAAATAAATAATAATTGAGAGTTTTATAATCTGACTTACGACAACATTTGTCGTAAGAAGTTTTATGAAACGGGCCCCTGGAACCCATGTTTACGGTCATGGTAATGGACCAGTAGTGATAAAATTCCACTATAAGCCATCACTGGTAAATTAACCCCCACCCACAGGCAGCCATGTTGATTGAATTAGGAAGATTCTTTGAAGAAAACTGGCAAAGGGTCACCCATCATTACTTTTTTAAAAATATTCTTAAATCAGACCTATAGTTTCAGAGAAAAAAAATGTCTATACAGAAATATAAGGGAAACTTGCCCCACCCACTGGGGACCATGATTTTTAATATATCAAAATAATTTTAAGAAATCTGGTAGAGGGTCACCCATGGATCATTTGTGTAAAATTATTTTCAATTTGGACCAGCAGTTTTGCAGAAGACGATTTTAAAGTTTTAACTATACAGTATCATAAGGAAAACATGCCCCACCCACTGGCGGCCATGTTTTTAAGATATCAAAATTATTTTATGAAGTCTGGTAGAGGGTCACCCATGGATCATTTGTGTAAAATTATTTTCAATTTGGACCAGAAGTTTCACAGAAAAATATTTTTTAAAGTTTTAACTATACAGTATATCATAAGGAAAACGTACCCCACCCACTGGCGGTCATGTTTTTTAAGATATCAAAATAATTTTAAGAAATCTAGTGGAGAGTCACCAATGGATCATGTGTGTCTTTTCCAGGAAGGGGTATAAAAGCCACTACCCGGACCGAACTTTGCCGAACCGAACCTAAATTTGCCGGACCGACAAATATTCGGAGTTCCACTATAAGCATACAAATAATTTAAATTGGAAAAACTTTGGTACGTATACGATAAATAACCCATTATTTACACACTGTAAAAGTATTATAACCATTAAAAATCTAAATGTTGAAAAAAATGCGATTTTGTAATTTTAGGGGGTATAAAAGTCACTACCTATTAAATTTCAGTTAATTCTGTTTTTCTTCTTAAAAACGGCTTTGTGTAATGTTATTTGATGATAAACTTATATCAAACCTTGTTTATTTTATGGCATGTACCAAAAAACCCATATTTGGGGAAACATCACTCTTAAATTCACATTTGATGTGAAATGTTTAATGCCGAACCGGAATATATCGGACCAGCGTAATATATACATTTCCGTAAGAATGACACAAACTGTATTTTTCAGCCGTCTTATAGATATGATATGCAGAATGCTCATATATTATCAGATATTGGATATTAATGTTTTAAATAAAGCAAAAAAACCACTGTTTTATATGTTCAAATTCATTTAGAATATTTAAAAGTGCAGTATTTTTATGATTGATGAAAAAGGTCTTATAAGATAGAACATTAATAGAACATTATTATAAACTTTGAACAATAATAGCAATTATTGACCATGCGTCTATTAAATGCATGCTATTTAACAATGCAAACAACAATTATTAAAGCCGCATTGTGTTTTTGAGAAACCTGCATAAAACGGTTGTTTGGGGTCCAATTTGAACTACATGGGACGTGATTCTTTCACAAAAACCGGCTTTATCTAAGAAATTCGCTTTTTAATTTTCATTTATATTTTGTTTTTGTGCGGCACAATTTAAAGAGCCTCCTTTGTGAATGGAAAGAAGGACAACTCTGTAAATACAGGGCTCCAGATAACGGAAGTATTTCGAAAACTAAAATCTTTATTTCTGCTTTTAAACCCAATGGTGTCATACTCATTAAAATTGTATCGAAGAGACGGTTTAATTAGTAGTAACACCATAGCATTCGGTGCTGAAATGAGTGAGAAAATGTTGGATTAGTTTAGATTACTCCCGCTTATCTGGAGCGCTGAAAATGAAGCGGTTAACCCTTATTCTGCTGCATAGACGTCTGCGTTGACATTGTCGTCTGCAAAATTTGTTCAGTTTAGATTTATGCATTGTTTTAATTACACAAACCTTAAGACGAGTGTCAAACAGTTTGGATCCAGATCAGACGCCGCGTTACGCGGTGTCTGTTCTAGATTCAAACAGTTTGTAAACTCTGTAAAGTTGCGACCAGTAGGCACAGGGTTAAACTATGAGATCCAGTCGCAACGTGTTAATAATATTCACGGTGGGTGACCGTGTAAAAAAACACGGAGGATCTATTTACCAAGCTTGCTGAAAATGACTGTTTCAGCCTTGTCCGCTCTTTAACTCAAACACTTCTGTTTGGATCTTCACCAAACTTGCTATAAATGTTTATTAGTATAGAATCTAGGTCAGGTTCAATAACTAGCAAATCGCATGAGGCATGTTTGAGTTATTGCCCTTAAATAATTAAAAAAAATGACTATCAGCATTTTCTGCTCTCTAACACAAACACTTTTTATTGGATCTTCACCAAACTTGCTGACAATGTGTATTGGTATTAAATCTAGGTCAAGAAAAAAATCGAATACAGTTGAATGAAAATCCTTCAAGAGGTAAAGGAGAAATGGAGTGGTCATTTATTACTTAACTTATTACCAACACGGCTAAGATGAAGCACATGCAACCATTGACCAAATATTTGGCTAAAATAGAATAAAAACTGGTCCTTGTAGAGAGTGGACAGGGCAAAAATAAGGATAAAATAGCAAAATTTAAAAAAATTAGAAGAACCATAACTCCAACATGCCTTTAGCGATTTGGGTATTTATTGAACTGGACCAAGATTTTATACAAATATTATTTTCAGCAAAATTGGTGACGATCGAATTAAAACTGTTTGAGTCAGAGAGCTGACAAGCCTGAAGTGGTCAATTTGTAGTCATTCAAGGGCAATAACTCCAACATGCCTTGTGCAATTTTGGTAGTTAACATTATCGACCTAGATTTCATATTAATAAACATTTTCAACAAGTTTGGTGAATATCCGATAAAACTATATGTGTTAGAGAGCAAAACCTGCTGAACATTCATTTTTAGTACTTAAGGGCAAAAACTCAGACATAGCTTTTGCGATTTTAGTAGTATTCGAACTAAACCTTGATTTTATATAAATAAACATTTTCAGCAAGATTGGTGAAAATCACAAAAAAGTTATTTGTGTTAGAGAGCAAAACATGGTGAAACAGTCATTTTTAATACATAAAGGACAATAACTCAGACATGCCTTATGCGATTTAAGTAATACTCAAACTGAGCCTAGATTTTGTATAAATAAAGAATTTCAGCAAGTGTTGTTAAGATCCGAAAAAAACTGTTTGTGTTAGAGTGCAAACAACTGAAACAATTAAAGGGCAATAACTCAGATATACACTATGCGATTTTAGTAATATTCAAACTTAACCTTGATTTTATAGTAATAAAAAAGTTTGGTGAATATCAAATAAAAAGTGTTTGTGTTAGAGAGCAAAAAATGCTGAAACAGTCATTTTTAATAATTAAAGGGCAAATACTCCGACACGCCTATTGCGATTTTAGTAGTAATCAAACTAAACATAAATTTAATATTCTTGAAAATTTTCAGCGCGTTTGGTGAAGATCCAATAAAATAATTTGTGTTAGAGATAAAAAATAAATGCTGAAAAAATCATTTTTTAATACTGAAAGGGCAAAAACTCAGACATGCCTCATGTGATTTTATCAGTAATCAAACAGGACCTAGATTCTATATTAATAAACATTTTCAGCATGTTTGGTGAAGATCCGATAAAAACTGTCTGTGTTAGAGAGCGGACAAGACTGAAAAAGCCATTTTTTAGAATTCAACGGTAATGACTCTGACATGCCTAATACAATTTGAGTAGTTATCGAACATTTTATACCAATACATATTTTCAGCAAGTTTTTGGAAGATCAGATAATATTCGAGTTAGAGAGCGTACAAAAAAGTGTGAAAGTCTGACTGACTGACGGAGGGACGGGCAGGTGGAGGGGGTGGTGGTGGCGGGGGCGAACAGGCGTTTACTGTAGGACCACACGATGGGCCTTAAAATGCGCACTCGCTGCTTTCGTTTTACCACCGTTGTGAAGAAATGTGACTCATTTTAAAGCAATATCGTAGATACGCTCGCACACTGTGAAGTTGATACCAGCTGTACCACGTGACACTAATCCGTGTGGTAATGTTTATGTCAGACGTTCTACTTTCGGTTTGTTATGGGTTTAAATCGCCTTTTTGGTGATTTAGGTCTGTCTTCAACATTTCATAGACCAGTTTGGCCCATCAGAATGTTCAAGCATTATTATTAACCGTTATTGTATTTCGGACATTAAACAAGAGCCCCATGGGGCATATTTAGCTCACCTGAGAATAGCTGACAAAAAGGATATAATGATTTATGTCCAGGACGGGGTCATTTTTTACCCGAGGGGCATAATTTGAACAATCTTGATAGAGGACCTGTAGATGATGCTATGTGCCAAATATCTAAGATCAGGGTACTAGGGTTTTAGACTAGAAGATTTTTTTTAAGTTACCATTGAAAATATCTATTTTTAGCTCCTGTGACCTACATATGCAACAAACTGAAACCATTTAAACAAAATAGGTGAATTGATTTATTTGTGTTTTATGGCCCATCGACACCAATGGTCATTTAGAGCCGAAAAATATTAATGGGAGAAAAAAGTATGAAATCAATTTTTTTTTTTTAAATATATTTTATTGATTTACAATTTGGAATAAATATTAATTGTTTTTAGAAAATCAAATATCTTTGTAATTTCAACAAGTTCAAACAGTTCCCGAAGAGAATCTGCCTGAAAAAATCTATCTCTTACTAAGCACAAATCGGCACATTCAATTAGAATGTGTCGAATTGTATAAGGTTCAAAACAAAATAAACATTCAGGTTGAACGTCACGTTTAATTAAGTAAGAGTGTGTTATAAAAGAGTGACCAATTCTGAGTCTCGCTAATACTACCTCATCCCGGCATGAGTTAAAAGATTCACCTAATGCAGCATGGAGCTTGTTGTGAGTTTCCTCATTCCAAGACTCCAATATAACTAGTAATTGCGGGTTTGAAATCGGAGAAAGGAATTTTCATTTCAGATTCAGGCAATGCCAGGGCAGACTTTGCTGCAATGTCTGCCCTCTCATTGCCCTGAATACCGCAATGACCAGGTATCCAACAGAATTTTACATCTTTAGAATTCGACAGTTCATGATATTTTAAAACAATATTCTTAATAAGAGCATTTTTGGTAGAACATTTACTCAATGACTTTAGAACAGAAAGAGAATCCGAAAAGATTATGTGTTTACTATGTGAATCTTAAGCAATATAATCAAGAGCTAAGTCAATAGCCTTGATCTCAGCCGAAAATATGGAGGCATTGTCAGGTAGCCGAAACTTTGTAACTGTATTGTCAGCCACAAAGGCAGCGGCAACCTTCTCATCATCTTTTGAACCATCGGTAAAAAATTGATTATACTCTTCATGTCTCGAAAGGATTTCATTTAGAAAAGATTTGTATTCAAGTGAGCTTGTTTCTGCTTTTTTATGCCAAGTTAGATAAAAAATAACTTTGGGTGTTTTAATGGTCCAAATTGGTATAGATTCGACTTTGGTCTCTTCAACCAAAGACAAATCTATATCACTACTTTCAAAAGAGTTTTTCATACGTATTCCAAAGGATGGTATAACATTTTCTTTAGATTCAAATAAACGTTTATATTTAAGTTTAAAAACATTATTGTATGTTGGATTTGAACGGTTTGAAGCTAATTTAGAAGTGTATTGCATGGAGAGTTTTTGACGACGAGAGTAAAGAGAAGGTGAAAAACATCTAGAAGTGTCACCATGCTAAATATCAAAGATCTGGCCATATTAGTTTCAGAGGAGAAGACGTTTGAAAATTTCACCATATAACTCTATGTAAATCTGTGACCCCCGGGGCGGAAACAATTTTAACCCAAGAGATATAATTTGAACAAACTTGATGGAAGTCTTGTAGATGATGTTATGTGCCAAATATTTGAGCTCTGGCCCATTTGAACAAAATACGTAAAGCATATTTAGAAGTGTCACCATACCGAATATCAAAGCTCTGGCCATATTAGTGTCAGAGAAGAAGACGTTTGAAATCTTTACTATATAACTCTATGTAAAATTGTGACTCCCGGGCGGGGCCAATTTTGACCCCAGGGGCATAATTTGAACAAACTTGATAGAGGACCTGTAGGCGATGCTATGTGCCAAATATCTAAGCTCATGCCCTTGTAGTTTCAGACAAGATTTTTTTTAAGATTTCCTTATTCTTTCACTTTACTTTGGTTGCCATTGCAACCAGAGTTCTGCATTGGTTTTAATTCTTTGAACAAATTTGAAAGAGCTTGACCCAAGGAACATTTCTGCAAAGTTTGGATGAATTCTGTCAAGCAGTATAGGAGGAGATGTCATTTGAAGCAATTGTTAACGACGACGCACAACGCAGGACACAGGGTCATCCCAATAGGTTTTTGTGAACTATCTAAGTATTACCTTGAAAGTATGTCGTCTTTAACAGTTATTCATTACTCTTGTTCTATCTTCTAAGACCTTTTTTCATCAATCATAAAAATACTTTTTGATATTCTAAATGAATTTGAACATATAAAACAGTGTTGTTTTTTTTTGCTTTATTTAAAATATAAATATCCAATAATATATAAGCATTTTGCATATCATATCTATAAGACGGCTGAAAAATACAGTTTGCGTCACTCTTACGGAAATGTATATATTACGCTTGACCGATATATTCCGGTTCGGCATTTAAAATATCACTTCGCATTTTTTTCAACATTTAGATTTCTGATGGTTATAAAACTTTTACAGTGTGTAAATAACAGGTTATTTATCTACGTACCAACATTTTCCAATTTAAATTATTTTTATGCTTATAGTGGAACTCCGAATATTTTTCGGTCCGGCAAATTTAGGTTCGGGTCGGCAACGTTCGGTCCGGGTAGTGGCTTTTATACCCCTTCGGATGAAACATTTGATGTTCTATTTATAGAGTTCGGGTCGTTTCGTCCCTGTGTAGTTTCGACCTCGGTCGTTCCGGCCTCATTATATATCTTCTTTTGATCCTGCAATTTTTTATATTTCAGCATATAAGCACGCAAAACGTTTTTTGACACTGACATCAACAAGTTTTTCCTAAAAAATGCAGATAAAAGCTATTTAAAGTTCTGTTCAAAAGAGTTAACTGTTACCTTTTTACGCCTTTAACTTATTTCTCCACTAAAAAGAAAATTCAAAATTGTTCCACTTTATACAGTCATGAATCTATGTACCTTAAGAAACATTTTTTAAATATCTTAGCAGATGGTAGCGTTTTAGCAGACTGAGAGTAAAGTCTTCTGTTTCACTTTAATCCGCTTTTAGTGGCCAACTGTCTTCCAAGAAAGAAACTTGTGATGTAATGCGGTATTGGGTTTATCAAAGATGCATAAAATCAAACCCAATAGCAATATCCTTAAAAACTTTAAAACCAGCAATAACAAGAGTAGTACAATCTGAAGATGGTGTTTCACACTATCTACATCATTGCAAGACCGCCTTTTGCTCCTTCCAACTAAGTTAAGTCAGTGTTTTTTTTTTACCATTTTGGGAATTGGTTGGTACTAATTCTATTGGGGGAAAATATGCCCTAAAACGACGTAAAATACTTTATTTTGGGAAAAAAACTGAGTTTAAAACGCCCATTTTGAGGAAAAGCTTGTTTTCAATTTGGAATGGGTCCTTAAAAAACACTGAAAGTAAAAGACTGGAACTCTCTAAGTGACACTTTTAAGTGATAGTGACATCTGTGAACGCCTTAGGATCCAGCCTCAATTTCGACTAATTAACTACAATCAATTATCTTATCTTATTATTGTTTCTTTCTTTCAACACTGATGATTATAAGAAGGGGCATCTATGAAATGCACTAGGGACCTGACCCTGGCCGGTCACTTTTTCCTGACACTGATAATATTTAGTTTAATCAGTGCCTCTGTAGTCTGCTTGCAGCGCGAGAGACCGCGGGTTCAATTCCAGGCCGAGTAAATCTAAAGACAACAAGAGGGCCATGGCCCACAAGTCGCTCACCTGAGAACATTGTACCTAAGTTGACTGGCCAATACAATATTGTGATTATAGCTATAAAAAGATTTTTAAAGGTTTTCCTTTATAAGTCTATATAAAGCTGATAAGCCCCGGGGCGGGGCCAAATTTGATCAAGGGATCATAATTTGAAAAATCATGGTAGAGGACCATAAGGCAAAGCTACATGTCAAATATAAATAATCTGGGCCTTACAGTTTCTGAATAGAAGATTTTTAATAGGTTTTCCTATATAAGTCTATGTAAAACTGATAACGACCGGGGCGGTGCCAAATTTGACCCAGAGGGGTCACAATTTGAACAATCATGGTAGAGGACTATAAGGCAACGCTATATTTAAAATATAAATGATCTGGGCCTTACAGTTTCAGAGAAGAAGATTTTTAAAGGTTTTCCTATGAAAAACTGATAAGCCCAAGGGCGGGGCCATTTTTGGCCCAGGGGTCATAATTTGAACAATATTGGTAGAGGACCATAGGGCAAAGCTATATGTCAAATTTTAAAGATCTGGACCTGACAGTTTCAGAGAAGACTATTTTTAAAGGTTTTCCTATATAAGTCTATGTTAAACTGATAAGCCCCGGGGCGGGGCCAATTTTGACCCGGGGGTCATAATTTGAACTATATAGGTAGAGGATCATAAGGCAAAGCTACATGTCAAATATTAATGATCTAGGCCATACAGCTTCAGAGAAGAAGATTTTCAAAGGTTTTCCTAAGAAAAACTGATAAGCCCCAGGGTGGGGCCTTTTTTGGCCCCAGGGTCAAAATTTGAACAATCTTGGTAGAAGATCATTAGGTTATGATACATACCAAGTATCAAGTGTCCAACTCGGAGGAAAACGACACGTGTTTTACTCCGAGATTTACATTTACAATAGCAAAATTTAACTTCAATTTTACTGCTGTGCTCGCTTGTAGGCTTTGCCTATTTCATATTACTTTCTATTTCCAGAGCTGGTAGAACCACCTGAGAAAACAATAAGGCATCAGAGGACAAAAAGGTGCAGGTCCAGGGGCCCGTGGCATAAAACTTCGTACGACAAATCTTGATGTAAGTCGGATTATAAAAGTATCAATTATTATTTAATTCTTCATCTTATCCTGTCGTATGACATCGTTTTGGAATTGTCTTGAAAAGACGATTCCAAAGAGATGTCACAAGACAGGATTAGGGAGAGAAATTAGAAATTAAATGTATTTTTAAAGTTTGACTTACGATCATTTTTGTCGTACGAACTTTTCTTAAACGGTCCCCAGATAAGTATTTTACCACACTCAATAGGGATCCAAAATATTTACATGCTTATAAAGGGGCTATTTTAAAATATAAATATATATAAAGACATTGAGCTCAAATAAACTGTATTTCATTTCTTTTTAATGCTTTATAATGGTGTGTCCAACTACATGACCTACTTTATTTTTAAAAACTGGTTGGTTCATGCTACATCTTGAGACCCAGTGATCTGCCTAGGCTTCTTTTTTGGCGCAGAAAAATAACAAAATACGCAATGAAAATGCCGGTGCTGCGCCGAGGGACGCGCCCGAAAAATCCGGCGAAAGTTCGAAAATTCCCGTTACGGGGACGAATCGGATGTCGTACTCTCGGAGGCGAATGCTCATTACTGTCTTTTCCGGTTTTCGGAATCCCTCTGATATTATCGCGGATTAAACTCGTCGGGACGCACACAACGGTTATGTCTGACATCTCGGCACCGGTGGTCTCCTTGACATCTATATTTATCTCCTCCCGAGTTTCACGCACAAACCAGAATAAAAACGCAGTCCTTTACTATCAGTCAATACATCTCTAGGCATAACAAAACAACATAAACCATCCACAGATTCCTCTGTGGCTAAATTTAAAGTTTGTTATTGTCGCGAAAACACATGACAAAAATTCGAAAGTGTTCGCCTAGAGTTGGAACTTAGTGAAAAGAATTATCAGACTCACTGAACCTGTTGCTTTAAGGATCTTTGGCACAAACAATAGGGGTTCAAGGTCGATTTTGCACAATTTTCATGTGTCTGCACCCACTAGTAAAATGATGCTGATTCCCAGTTTATTTAGCCCGAACCACTTATGTCCAGACTGCCCCAATTTTATACCAATCCGACTACAAAAGATCATCATCTTAGTGCGCATTTTGTTAAAATCATGCACAAAGTAACATATTAATGTATTCTCTCCTAAAATAATTTTTTTCATCTACCTAAATACATTGTATAGAAGTTTCCCTATAAAACCGTTGCATACCCCCTCGTCTGTAACCAATCTCCGCGATTTCTAAAAATCGAAAACCGGCAATCGATATTCGCTCTTTTTTCGTAACAACGGCAAAATAACGAAATCAAATGATGATACTAACAACGATGTAGCTGGTGAGATTGTTCCTGACCATTAATTAGCAAAAGAAAGTCCCGAATCTTCCTCCGTTAGCGCCCCCTTTGCATCATGTTCGCAATCTTTGACCACGGCATTATATACTCCGTGCTTTGACTGCCGTAAAAAACGTAGAGGAAAATTCCGTTCCTGATGAAGAAATTGGGAAATTTGAAAGTTCTAAATGTGAAAAACGGAACTGAGTCAAACTATTCAGAAACAGAGTATGCATGGATGCTGAAAGAACCCGCACCCTGAGAGACATATTTTCAGGTAATTTAACTGTAATTTTTCTAAAATATTTGAGACTCAGAGTGACCCATTAATTTTAGAAAATGTCCCACTTTTTTACCTTTCCCACCTAGTTCCAAAACCTAGGCAGATCACTATGGAGACCACCATGTGTACAAATCTAGTTTCTTTCTCTGATTAGCACTCTAGGGCCTCACGACCCTCCTGTTTTTGTTTTTGCAGTTGATCATGAAAAAGGGCTACTAAGGATAACAGGAATTGCAAAGTGTCTTTTTTATGTCTTGAATCGGATGTTGAACGTGACGACAAACCATAACGCAACAAATCATACAAGGACTATCTTTATAACATGCCGATTACGAAGATGATACAATGGCGCAGTTTTTGGAGTTTCTTACGTCTAGGATTGGTGTCTGCCTTCCTGATTTCATCACTTTACACGTTAACGGACCTGAAACACGAGTACGAAAGCATCGGTCCCGTAAAACGGAGATCACGGTTTGAACCACAGCCTGGGATGACTTATATCACCAGAAGAAAATTTACAGAATCGCAACGGAGGCGCATATTTATTTTAGGGGCAGTGGGTAAAAATTCCACTCCTTCTGAAAGGTGGGACAAGTTTGCTGTGTATGGCCAATGGTACGATGCCAATAAATTTACAGTGAAAAGTCTTCGATGCTGCTTCAAGTACAGTGATGGACTTGTAACTGAAAACTCAGTGGTTGACTTTGACCAGCCAACATTTATAGGTCTTGTACACGCACCATTACGGCTTTGGCATGCAACATGTGAAAACCCTTACCGTAAAAATCACAGTATTCCAAGTTTGGTCAGCGTTGCCCGGGACTGCAGCTGCTTTAGCCCTTACGTAAATTACATCCGACCGTACTTAACACTAAGAAGACCACCAGAACACATAACGATCACTACAAAACTTGCATATGGAAAAATCAGTCCCGAAACAGTTGTAAGTTTTCTCGAGAGTGCACGTTATCTGGGAGTCGACAAAGTTGTCACATACACAATCGACGGCCTCGACCCGATAACTGATCAAATTATCCGGTACTACGCGTTAACTGGATTTCTTGAATGTCATAAACTTGAGCTGGCCGACAAAAAGGTTTATCGACCATTCCCTTTACCGCAATACGTAAGTGACGAGTGGCTGGTTAAGAAAGATGCATTGGAGAGAAACATGGGTTCGGAATATTATGGAATTTTTGATATGGATGAGTATCTTATTCCATCTGGAAATAGAACTTACAAACAATTACTCCGCTCTTTGCGCAGAACTTATCCCAAAGCATCGACTTTCGTTTTCACCAACAAACATTTTCTCACCGACTACACTGACCGGACATGTACACCCCCTTGTACCCAATTTACTCGTCACGTTAAAACTCCACCCCACGAGTTCGATTACAACCTTATACACCAAAAATTAATATCAATCACATCACAGGTGAGAACCAATTCTATTAATAACCATGACGTCATCCCATTAAAAGGTTATGTCAAACAAGTGTGTCCCAAGGAAGAAGCTTATGTTCGGCATTTCGGACCATGTCGGAGAAAATTTGGTAACGAAACGTTTCTTGGCTTATGCGACAAGCCAGAAAGTTGGATTGAAGACAGATCAGTAGCATTTTGGTCAAAGAACACTATCGAGAACAAAGTTCTGAAAACATTGAAAATGTTTCAATAATGTTACAGTTCGTAAATCCAAGAGACCTTCCTACTAAGTTCTGGGGCTTAATTGTCAAAGGGAATCGTTTCTGTTTATTAAGACCGAGATAATACCCTCTGCCAAGAACTTTAAGTAAGGCAGGTCGGTGGTTTTGATCTCGTGCCCTGCTTGGCAACGAATAAGATAGGCCGAAATCGTCATGAAAATCATAAATTCATCACCCCCTATCATTCATCGGCACTTTATGACCTATTATGTGTCGCAGTGCTGTAAACCCAATCATTTCGTAACCGAAATTTGAGTAATTTTGTAAACGTTATAACCTTATGTCATTTCGTAACCGCAAAAAACCCATTTCGTAACCGCCTAGAAATTTAATAAGTCAGTTCACACCCCCAGAGAACTGGAAAAGTCATTTCATAACCGATTGTCATAGCCTTTAAACACTTTTGTTAATATGTTTTTATATCTGAAAATGTAATGAAATCTTACATTTTTTCACCAAAAATTGAAAACATACAAAGTTAACGAATACATGTTTGGTGTTTTACGGTCATTTGATTCTTTTAAAGACATGCAGAAAGTGACCATATGTGATGGAATTAGTAATTTTTTAGGTACTTTCACAGAACTGTGTTCTTTCCTGTTATTGAAGAGTAATAAGAACCACTAAATTACAATAACTATTTTGCGCTTGAGGCAGGTGGTCGCTAAAAAAAAGAATGAATGAATGGTGTTTTACCGCCCATCGACACAAAAAGGTAATTTAGAGCCGAATAAATAATGACAATATTAAATTAAAAACAATATCAACTAATAAATTACCCCAATGTTAGTCCCGATCAACGAGAAAGTAAACAAAATATGGACAAAACATAATCGACATACTAAAATGTATCGTTCAAAATATTAATATTCAAATTTTATAATATTAATTAATGGCTTTTAAAAATTCAAGTATTTTAGAAATATCTACAAACTCGAACAGTTCCAGCAGAGAAAGTGCCTGAATATATCTATTACGAATTGAATTTAATTAAATCAGCACAATCAATAAGAATGTGCTGAATTGTGTAAGAGTCACTTTCACCTTGCTTTAAGCGACAACCTGTCTTTCTTACAATCAATACCTTTTAGGTTTTTCTGTACACTGTTTCTATACCCAAACATTCATATATAAAATGTGCAATGGACTTCAAAATGAAATAAATTAGTTGGGTTTTTCGGCACTTCGACACAACTGGGCCCGTTTCATAAAACTTCGTACGACAAAAACGATCGTAAGTCAGATTATAAAAGTATCATTTATTATTTATTTCTCCATCTAATCCTGTCTTGTGACATCTTTTTGGAATCGTCTTGAAAAGACGATTCCAAAAAGATGTCACAAGACAGGATTATACAGAGAAATCACAAATTAAATGTATTTTAAAGTTTTGACTTACGACAACATTTGTCGTAAGAAGCTTTATGAAACGGGCCCCTGAGGTCATATATAGCCGATGGGTGATGACTGAAATGTTGATGATTACAGGAAGATACTGTCGATGTAATAAACGGAAAAGTGTCCCTATGTCTATGACAATAAATTTCTGTTTTGTTGTGTTTAATTAATGTCCGTTTCTGCCATCTATGGGCTAATTTAGCGCCCCAGAGAGAGGGGAGCGGATACAGAGAATCCGAACGCGATGCCGTACTCTTATTATCGAAATAGTTCTCTGGTACTTTTAGATGCCCAGGGTAAAGCACTGATACTTCGGACCTCGGTTTTTGAAGTCGCATCCGAAGGACTTGGAAAGGGGGGGGGGGGGTCGAACTCACGACCCATGACGTCGTAATCGGGCGCTCTACCCCTCGACTGATTGATGAGGGGTGATGAGATCAAATGATGATTTCAGGAAGAATCCCATTTCAAAGCTAGTGATTTGTAAAAAAAATAAATCATTTCAATTTCTCAGAATATAAGCATGAAACTTTCATGAAAGTATATTTTTATTATAGATTAAAGATAATTCAATTGATCAAATGATTTTTTTTCAAAAACTGTTTGGGTGTTTTTGTAAAATTAAGATGGCCAGAGGCCAACATTTCGCTCATCTGAAGACATTGTACCATGGATCCTGACTGGGCAAGAAAGTATTTTGATATAGCTATGACCCAGGGATCATAATTTGAATAATCTCGGTAGAGGACGACAATGCGAAAATACATGTCCAATTTTGATGATCCGGACCTTACGGTTGAAGAGAAGATTTTTAAAGGTTTTCCTATAAAACAAGAGGGCAATGACCCTAAATTCGCTCACCTGAGAACATTGTACCTAATAAATACGAAAGACTCAAAGTTGACTAGGCAAGGCAACATTTTAATACAACTATAATTTGAGTTATCTTCCAGACAAGAAAACATGACAAAATGGAATTTTGTTGCCAAGCTTATGACCCTTATCCATGACACATCCTCTTATCAAGCTATTTACATTACTATTTATTTCACTAGCGTCAGCAGAACTTGAGTTATTTTCCTTAAGATAAAATATAACAAAGGGGAAACAAAATATTGCTCCCTTGTGCATTGCTTTTTCTCTCATCAATAACTCATATGATGTCAGAGTGATGATGAGTTGTGTTTTACGGCACTGCGACACGGAATAGGTCATATAGCGCCGATGAATAATGAGGGATGACGAAATGAAATAATGCCGATTTCAGGAAGATGATTTCGGCTAATCCTCTTCGTTGCTGAGCAGCGCATGGGATCAATACCACCAACCTACCTTCCTTTTAGATTTTGGCAGAGGGGATGATCTCGGTCTATAGCCCAATTAATGAATGACACAAAGGTTTTTCAACTGTAATGGGTCAATGGATGGTACACTGCATACCATAAAAAATCCCACCAAAATCCACCAATGGCAACACCTCGTTTTGGGCCAAAATCCAAGATGGCCGCCATTATACAAGGCGTTATTCTCATATTGATGTAGTATTGGAAGTAAGTGAGCTAGAAATACAATTAAGGTGTCTTTTCCCACTAAATGTTGGATGCCAATTCGTTTGGTGATAAAATATAAATCATGAGAGGTTAAGGTCATACCTTAAAGGTCAGTGTCAAGGTAAAATTTGGTAAAAAAGTCAAATTTGTAATACATTTATCTGTTTTCTTACTCCATTAGTCTCGAGA
Source organism: Gari tellinella (assembly GCA_922989275.2). NCBI lineage: Eukaryota > Metazoa > Mollusca > Bivalvia > Cardiida > Psammobiidae > Gari > Gari tellinella. The sequence goes on along the minus strand of OV277865.1, from coordinate 12,634,604 downwards.
AATTACTATTTATCCAGTTAGCAGTAAGCACATGTGTATTCACAAGTATCATGCATTTAAATCATGCCTTACTGACAAGACTAATGAAAAAGTGGTTACAATTCGCTCATATATCCTTGATTCTCATACATCAGATCCTTCCCATATTTCCAGAAGCCTCACACAAACGCTTGATATACCGCGTGGGATCTGCTGACGTCATTTATGCTATTTAAATTGTCTTCTCTTAAACCGTAAGGCCCAGATCCCTCAATATTTGACATGTTGTTTCACATTGTGGTCCTCTACCAAGATTTTTAAAAATATGACAGCTGTATCAAAATGTTGTCTTGCCAGTCAGCTCCCATGGTAGAGCGAAATATGGGCCTCTGGTCCTCTTGTTATCAAATTTATTTGTTGGATATTTTGACAGTAGAAACATAAAGACGAGTAATAACATATTAAATTTAATGCATCTAATCTTAGTTAAAGCTGTTTGCAAATGTATTCTATGTTTTTTTTATTTTCCCTCTCTATGACAACTCCCGCCAAACAACACACAATAGTTGTCTCCCGTTTGGTGTTGTTGTAGAAAGGGAGTACTGTACTACAGTGTATTATGTTTTCTTCATTCAAACATAAATCATTTATCTTTTCCTTTCCAGTTTATAAACTGAACAAAAACAAACTCAAATGTAGTAGTCGGAGCCGACAAGGTCACTTTACATATATAGTAATCGATCAATCTCACATATAACAGTGGATCCACACATACACAAACAAATTAGAGCCACTTAAGTACTTATGGTTAAATAAATGTCACTAACATAACGTTATCACTGCATGAAAGATACTCTTTCATGACAAAAAGTCAGTGTCCACTGTTCCTAACACACTGTAGTCAAGTTAAACACCAATCTCATTACTCGCTCACTATGGCAACCAAACATAAACCAGCCTGAAAAATAAAACATTATTGTAGCAAAGAAATAAGATAGGGAGGGTGGGTGGGTGGGAAAATGTCAATTACGAAGTATATGTAACCTTGTCGGACCGTCGAATGAGCTTATACCTCTATACATAGATGCACGAGCAAATACCCGGATTAAACGCCTGACTGAACAGCAATGGTCCGGTCCAATGCAGTAGGTCACGTATAAACATACGATACGGAGCTAATTTATATACATGCTATGTATATATATGCTAAGCCCGTTTCAAAATTATCGATTTCGTTATCGGGTGCAATTTTATATAGTCACTCGAAGGAAATCAATATTGAGTTACCATTGAACCCTATGAATAAATTAGAAACTTACAGTTCGTCATTATGATAACACAAAATTTGCTGAAACAAGAAATATGATTAGCATGTGTTACAGAATAATTGTGACGTACCATAGCTCATAAATACTGAATCTAATCTTATTAAGGGTGTATCAATGTCATGAATTTGGGAATTTTTCAAAGTATATGAAAACACTCTATGATGGTTTTGTATTGAAGAGCTATTTAAGATGAATGAAAAAATAGAAAAAGTGTACATTTTGGTGAACAACATTTGGCTCTACGGCCATGTAAAATTTACCCCACCCACTTTCTCGTATTTTGTCCTTTTCAAACAGCCCGCTTCAATAAAATCCATTTGAAACGAAAACAAATATAATAATTTGGTTTTGTGTTATTTATTTCCTGTCTTTGGTAGTATTTCTTCATACAAAAACTAATTTAAGAGAAAACAGGCACCAAATGTGAAATTTATAAAGCTCTAAATACCATGGATATTGTACTTGTTTGTAAATTTTGTAAGGGGAGATAACTCTTTTTCTGTAATAACTCAAAATTTTCAACACTGACCTTTCAATTTCTTTTCATATTTTGAACTGCCTTAGCATAGGCTTTTGACAATTTGACCGTTGCCATAGTGGGTTATTTTTAACACGGGCTTGAATGTTTAATTCTTTCCCGTGTTACTAATAATCCTGACTGAGAATTTTGTTAGATTTTTTACATGTATTTACTTACTGTGCTGGCGGTCTTTTTGATTGTAAAGTTGTGGAACAGGGTTTATATTTTATGTACACTGTTCGTCTTTATAGGTGAATATAGGGGATAAGTGTGAGGTTGGGCGCCCCTAAACCCAGGTTTAACCCCCCAGTGGTTGTTAATGGTTAATTTATAATTAATTATTGCTTGCTGCTGACCGTACCAAGGCGGGCTCCTATGTTCACTTTGCTTTATGTTTGTCTTGCGTATTGTTTTCTGTTTGGTGTGTGGGATTGCGTGTGTGTGTGTGTGTGTGTCGTTATGGTATGGCTGTGTGTGTGTTCTGCTTTAGAGATGGGTGTATTGTTTGTGTTGCGTTTCCTGCTTGAGTCTTCTTTCGTATTTATTTCATCTGGTACAAGATAAGCAAAAGTTTAATACTAGAACTACTTCATTTTCAAACTTTTTTACATAAAAGAAAAAATCTAATAAAACCATGCACTATAAAAAGCATATTTTTGATATTCAAGGATCCATATTGTTCAAACCTGGTGCCTGCTTTGTCTAAATTTGGTTTCTATATGTGAAAATACCACCATAGACATGAAATAAATAATGAAAACCCAAAGTACCATGTTTGTTTTGTTTTGAAATAGATTTTACTGAAGCTTGTACTCTGAATACGTAAAATTTGAGAGAAAAAGTCAAAATTTGACATACCTTTTTCAAATTGCTGTAGCTAAAAAAAAAAGGACACCACCATATATATTGTTTTTCATTTTTTCATTCATCATAAACAGCTCTTCCAAAAAAACAATGATAGAAAAAAAGTTAGATTTTTTTAAAAATTCGCTTACGACATTGATACACCCTTAACAGTGTGATAATCTTATAGCTAGGTCTTAGCCCGGTATTACTGTATATGTTGAACATATGATGCAAGTTGATCAAGTTGTTACTGTATTCTTGGATTAAATGTTTAACTTATTTTTTTTAAGAGGATCACTTTCGGGATTGTAAACGAGATATTTGTATTGAAGGAGGGCTTTGTAACTGCTACATGCCTGAAATGGGTAATTAATGTCAAAATTTACGGACTCCAGATGGGTCGGCCAAGAAGTTAAGCATTTGATTCCTCCGTGACTTTAGTATATAAATGGATCTTAGCCCCAGTTTTGGGTATATTAATTGAGCTAAGCTAGCCTAGAGCACATCGCTCGGGATTTATGTGACTACGTTGTCACTACGGCCTTAACATCACATTTGTATATATTATATGATAATACATGTAGAGTGAAGTTCAAAATATATACACTCGTAAAAACATTTATCTTTCCCGTTTAAACGCAAACAGAAGGCAAAACACAAAACAATAAAATGTTGAAAATTGCAGTATTTTGTCATTCCTACCAACTTACCTTAATCTGAGTGGCAAACTAGTTTATATCCTGATCAGACAGCGGATCACCCGGTGTCTGTTCTTGCTCCAAACTGTTTGCATTCGATATAAATGTATGTATGGACAAATCCATGGACGTTTAAGAGTTTATTGTTCTGTTTATTGGTTGTGCCTTAATCGCAGAGGTAAACAGGCACCAGTACTGCAAACGACAAAATACGACGCCGTCAACATGTTAGTACTTCTTCCTTACAATCCACTAAAACCTTCATCCACTCAATGCCGACGGGTGATTTGGGGTTTGCGACACACGATAGTTCATATAGCGCCAATGAATGATGAGGGTTGATGAGATGAGATAATGTTGATTTCAGGAAGATGATTTCGGCTTTTCTCATTCGTTGCAAATCAGCGCATTGGATCAAAACCACGTACCTGCCTTCCTTTTAATTATTGGCAGAGGGGAGAATCTCGTTTTAATAAACAGAAAACATTCCCTATACTATACCCTATTACAAAAGAAACTGTGCACTTGATTATCTGTAATTTTTCATTGACTGTTTTCCTAAAAGCCTATGTATTTGGTACATAACTTGAGATCAGTTCAAGAACAATATGGCAGTTATTTCTGATTTTGAGATGCGTTTGTTTAAACTGGATGAGAAAAGACAAGCGTAAAATTAAAAGTTACAAAGTTACTCTGACAGCCAGACTGTGTTCAGTTGGGAATTTTATGTCGGTTTAGTTGTAATATTATATTTTTTGTCAGTATCGTATGCGTCCATCTTTGTAGCTCACCTGAGCACAAAGTGCTCAAGGTGATCTATTGTGATCGGTCGCCGTCTGTCGGTGTTGGTGTCGTCCGTTCACAATTTCTTTCAAACAACTTCTTCTCTGATACCAATGGCCCAATTTTAACCAAACTTGGTCAAATACATACTGTAGTTGTGAGCTTTAAAAATTGTTAAAACAAGAGGGCCAGAATGGCCCTTAATCGCTCACCTGTACAAGGTGATGGGTCAGTGATTTCAGAAAAGAAAATTTGTGAAACTTTGACCCACGGGCGGGGTCACTTTTGACCCCAGGGACATAATATGAATGCTCTTGATACAGGACCTGTAAACGATGCTATGTGCCAAATATCTATGCACAGTACACTATGATTTCAGACGAGAAGATTTTTAAAGTTTTCATTAAAAGAAATCTATGTTTAGCTCTGGTGACCCATATATTCAACAGACAGGAACCAATTCATCAACATATTTGAAAGACGTTAGACATTACATCATGCAAAATATCTAAGCTCTAGCCATATTGGTTTTAAAGAAAAATGTGTTTGAAAATGTCACTATATAACTCCATGTAAAATGGCGACACCCGGGCCGGGGCCAATTTTGACCCCAGTGGCAAAATTTAAACAAATTTGATAGAGGCCCGACGATGCTATGTTCAAAATACCTAAGCTCAGTGTATTTTGGTTTCAGACAATAAGATTTTTAAAGTTTTCATTGAAAAAATCTATTTTTAGCTCCAGTGACCCAGATATTCAAAACACCGGAACAAATTCGACAACATATGTGAAGGACCTCTAGACGTTACACCATGCCAAATATCAAAGCTCTGGCCAAAACAGTTTCAGAGAAAAATGTGTTTGAACATTTCACTATAACTCTACGTAAAACAGCGACCCCCGGGACGGGGCCAATTTTGGCCCCAGGGACAAAATTTCAACAACTTTGATAGAGAACCTGTGGACAATGTTATGTGCAAAATATCTGTCACAGATTTTTCTAGCCTAAACTAGAAAAACGTGTGATTCCGAATTCGTTTTACAAATAGGTAGGATTAAACAATGAGACTAACTTTACAATTAAGTTTATTGAAGAAAAAACAAGAAAAATGTTTACAAGAAAAAACATATACTAATATAGGCCTTAGCTACTAATGATATTCCTTAGAAAGATGACTACAATTAAACAAAAGTCATCCAAATAATAATAACAGTCACTTGTTCAACCACTAAGGTTATGGCCACGTAGGCAGTTCTTTATCACACAGATATTTGCCAGTAAATTGCCACTAAGGCGAACTGTTTCTCACATAAAACAGCCACTAAGGCGCTTAAATTGTCACACAGACACTAGCCACTTAGGCAAGCCACTAAGGCACTTAATTTGTCACACAGACACTAGCCACATAGGCGATTAATTTGTCACAGACACTTGCCACATAGGCGAGCCACTAAGGCACTTAATATATCACACATATAATATTAATTTCTATAATTCCATCACATAATAGTTATGCAAACTAAAGCCACAAAGGCATAATCATATAAAGTCGCTGAATTTGTACAGGGCAGCGAGCACAACCGGTCGGGTCCTCTTGTAGTCGGACAGCTCAACGTAACCAAACGCCAGACGCATTCTTCGCCAACTACACCAAGTCAACATAACCCCGCTACAAGAACCCTAGACATTTAACGGTTTACGTCTTTGCATCGCATAGCCATAGACATGAAGCCACCTACAATGATATAGAACCCTTATTTACAACCTATTCGAATGTAACCAATTGCACAGTCAATACGTACAAAAGTAATGCGTGTAAACAGCTCACGCGCAATGCGTACAAATAAATAATTAAACAGACGTGCCGAGATATGACAGAAAGCCATACTACTATTGTAACAACTAACTTACGGTTTAAGCAGACGTCTCATTCTCACGTTTCCTCTGCCACGTACGAAGGACATGACTGCTACCCGACAACTGAGACACGCCTTGTATACGCTATTTATAGACACTGGTCAAGCTAAACCGGGTACCAACTACACACGACTGACTGACCACTAATACACACAGGTATTAGGTGATTTTATCTACTCTGACCATACATATAACGTGTCCAACTAAAAACATGTATATACGCAATCACCAATTTTATCTCTACGCTACTGTATACTTTCAAAGTTGTAGAAAAATGTTAATACAATAAATAGCCGCCAACGACAACCAAATATCTAAGCACGAAACTATATAAAATAGACACAGAACGCCTATTTACAAACTTTACGCATACGCAGTTGGTTTTGGATCCAATAAATATCTGACAATATCTAAGCTCAGTGTATTTTGTTTTCAGACAACAAGATTTTTTAAAGTTTTCATTGCAAAAATCTTTTTTAGCTCCAGTGACTCAGATATTCAACAGACCGGAACCAATTCGTCAACATATGTGAAGGACCTCTAGACATTACACATTGCCAAATATAAAAGCTCTGGCCATAATGGTTTCAGACAAAAATGTTTGAACATTTCACAATATAACTCAATGTAAAACGGTGACCCCGGGGGCGGGGCCAATTTTGACCCCAGGGTCAAACTTTGATCAATCTTGATAGAGGACCTATAGATGATGCCATGTGCCAAATATCTAAGCTCTGGCCCTTGTGGTTTTTTACAAGAAGATTTTTTAAGATTTCCTTATTTTGTCACTTATCTGCAGTGTTTCAAATTCTTTGAACAACTTTGAAAGAGCTTGACCCAAGGAACATTCCTGTGAAGTTTGGTTGCAATCAGGCATGTGGTTTTGAAGAAGAAGATGTTTGAACATTTCACGATATAACTCTATTTAAAACGGTGACCCCCGGGGCGGGGCCAATTTTGACCCCTGGGTCAAACTTTGAACAATCTTGATAGAGGACCTATAGATGATACTATGTGCCAAATATCTAAGCTCTAGCCATTGTGGTTTTTGGCAAGAAGATTTCCTTACTTTTTCACTTTGGTTGCCATGGCAACCAGAGTGCAACCAGAGTTCTGCATTGTTTCCTTATTTTGTCACTTATCTGCAGTGTTTCAAATTATTTGAACAACTTTGAAAGAGCTTGACCCAAGAAACATTCCTGTTAAGTTTGGTTGCAATCAGGCAAGTGGTTTTGAAGATGTTTGAAGAAATTGTTGACGCAAGACGGACGCCGGACAAATAAATACGAAAGACTCAAGCAGGAAACGTAACACAAACAATACACCCACCTCTCAAGCAGAACACACACACACAGTCATACCACAACAAACACACACACACAATACCATTCCTTCATCTACACACTAAATAGAAAACAACATGCAAGACAAACATAAAGCAAAGTGAATATAGGAGCCCGCCTTAAGACCGACCACAAAAGCTCACCTTGAGCACTTTGTGCTCAGGTGAGCTAAAAAGTGGCTGGGGCAATCGGTCTTGTTGCCATGGCAACCATGCACAATCACTCACACACTATGATCTATCCAGTTTATTTGTTGATCAGGCCTTACTTAATCCTCTGGTGATGGTGGGGCCCGACTGTCCAGTCTCGATCGTAGTCTTCCTCTCCATTCCTGTCTGTGATGAGGGTTGATGGGATCCATACCCAGGGTTTTTCTGTCACGTTTGACAACATCCTCCCAGGACAATTTAGGTCTGCCAGTATTCCTCTCTGCTGGTACATTCAATTGTCGGACAATATTTTAAAAAATCTTCTCCTCAAGAACGACTGGTCCGATTTCAATTTGGTTTTCACCAAAATGTTTCTCAATTAATATACTTTCAAAATTATTCAAAGAATTTTGATCCGTCAAAAGACATGGCCGCCAGAGGGCGTGGTCAATTTCCGTACAGTTCAGTTTCACATAGACTTATATAGGAGAACCTTTAAAAATCTTCTTCTCTGAAACCGTAAGGCCCAGACCTAATATATATGGCATCTAGCTTTGCTTTGTGGTCCTCTACAAAAATTGTTCAAATCATGACCTCAAGGTAAGAAATGGCCCTGCCATAGGGCTTATCAGTTTTACAAAGACTTATATAGGAAAACCTTTAAAAATCTTCTTCTCTGAAACCGTAAGGCCCAGACCTGTTATATTTGGCATCTAGCTTTGCATTATGGTCCTCTACCAAAATTGTTCAAATCATGACCCCTGTGTCAAAATGGACCCACCCCAGGGCTTATCAATTTTACATAGACTTGTAAAGGAAACCTTTAAAAATCTTCTTCTCTGAAACCATAACGTCCAGACCTTTTATATTTGGCATCTAGCTTTGCCTTATGATCCTCTACCAAAATTGTTCAAATCATGACCCCTGTGTCAAAAATGGACCCGCCCCAGGGCTTATCAGTTTTACATAGACTTATATAGGAAAACCTTTAAAAATCTTCTTCTTTGAAACCGTAAGCCCCAGACCTTTTATATTTGGCATCTAGCTTTGCCTTATGGTCTTCTACCAAATTTGTTCAAATCATGTCCCCATGGTCAACAATGGCCCTGCCCCGGGACTTACCAGTTTTACATAAACTTCTAATGGAATGTTTTTTAAAAACAATTGCTTCTCTGAAACCATTGTCTGAATTCAATAATATTTTGAACGAATATTGTTTAAGTGACCCTTTATTAGCACTATTTATATCATTGCCAAATTTTCCCCTTTTGCTCAAATAGTAATAATGACAAAGAGATTCCGAATTACTTCTTCATGCAACAGTCCACATACATGCAATGACAAACTTCATTTTGCATTGAGTAGTATATAACACAACAGTCCTCAGGTGAGCGATTTAGGGCCGCATGCGGCTCTTGTTCCATGATCCAAGCGGCAATGAGACATCACGTAGAACTTACCTGACGTCTGATAAGGACGTCGGGAATGACACGTTGTCCTATCCCTGAGTTAGGGCATTTGCAAGGTCCATCAGGTTTTTTCCTCCTAAAACCCAGCGTGCGAGCATCATGGTGACTAAAAATATTATTACACCTATCAGAGAAAAGACACGAGTCCACTCCCCTGTCGCCCTTAAGGTCTTAGATGGGTAATGCTTGACTGCGCATAGGGGCCCCGACACGATTGCTATTTTTAGAGAAAAAAATCGCGAGAAGGTATATACTTCTGACGGTTTTTTCTCAAAAAGCAATCGTGTCGGGGCCCTGTGAGAAATCGAGCCCTGAGTGGAAAAGTTGCAAATCGACGAGTGGCCGGTGCAGAAATAAAAGAAAAACATGTTTTGTGGATCATAATAACTATTGTGCGGGCGGTAAAATTGTTGAGTCTGCCAATGAAGAGCTAGATTTGCCAGGACCAAACAAAGCGCCCATAAATGATGAGGGATGCATGATGAGATGACATGATAATGATTACAGGAAGATGATTTCGGCTTATCTAATTTGTTCCAAAGCAGCCTGTTTGGATTAAAACCACCAATCCGCCTTCCTTTTAGCTCTTACAGTGGAGAAAACGCTGTTCTTTCCCAGTAAACGCTTTTACGCTAAACTAAGTACTATTTCCAGTGCAAACAGTTTGGAGCCTGATCAGACGCCGGGTAAACCCGGCGTCTGATCAGGCTCCTGACTGTTTGCCACTCAGATAACAATGAAAAGTCAGAATTGTCAAAAACCCGGCGTCTGATCAGGCTCCTGACTGTTTGCCACTCAGATAACAATGAAAAGTCAGAATTGTCAAAAAATTGTCCTTATCTGCACTTTAGTGTTTAACGTTTGCGTGTAAACAGGAAAGAATAACGTTTTCTCCACTGTAGCAGAGGGGATCATCTCGGTCTAATACACAGAAAACATTCCATGTGACAAGTAAGCCCTAGAACCACAACAAAGGTAGAGGAACAGAATGTCTATTAAATAACGATCTGACTGTAAATCAAACATGTGGTACATGCTAAACAGTTTTCCTAAATCAACCCTTTACTCCATTGATACTCATGTTAACACATTTAATTTATTCCTTCACAAGTAAATAGTTTAATTTTATACAGTCATGAATATGCATAATAAAAATCCTTTATCTAAGCAGACTGTACATAGTTTAAGCAGACTGGAAGTAAAGCAGAATGAATCCTGCTTTAATTTCAGCCTGCTTTATGCAACCATGTCTCTTCAATACTTAAAATAAGCCATTGGGTAAAGGGTTAAATATCTATTGCAATTATTGGGTTGCAACATACCAGCCGTTTATTATGAAACTTGGTAATCATTGTCAACTTTTACAGTCAATCTTGTATTAAGCGATCACTCTAGTGAATACCCATATGTTGTCTGGTATTGAGCTGTCTGTTTAATGCAGGATAAAACTAATTCAGAATGCTTCAGTAGGAGTTCTCTTCACTATTTCTACCTGCCTAATCTTTGTAAAAATATCAGTTTTGCTAAAACGTAAAAAATGATTTTTGAGAAAAAATTGACTCATAAATTATTTTTCCGAAATATAAGAGATTATTTTTAATGTATTATGCAAAATATTTAATTGTTCTGCTTGTATTTGTATACAACAATGTCTTAGGTATAAATGCATGATTAAATTTTGATCTTTTTATTAATATTTGTAATTTTTTATCCTCGGAAAGAAAAAAGAGGGGTAGTCATTTCAGGACGTTTTTTGAAAAGTAGGGTAACAAGACAAAAATATCCATAATTTCAGTTTTATGAGGTGAAAATTCTATTAACTCCGGAAAATGATGTAGAATTGGATACTGAATGAGATGGTGTATAGTTTTTGCGGATTCGTTTCGATAAGCATTACCCATCTAAAACCTTAACAGAAATGACTTCATGCTAGCTGGAAAAACGAGCAACCAAATGACGTGCTGTCAATATCTTTCCGAAAAAGGGTCCCCTAGCCCGGATGAGTGTCCGAGTTAGTCGGAGACAACACAATACGGTCTGTCAGCTGTTACCGTACTGTCTTGCCGAACTAGAAGATGTTTGAAAACGACGTTGAAGTTACGTAATCATAACGTGTTCGTTTTGTAGCTCACCTGAGCCAAAGGCTAAAGGTGAGCTATTGGGATGGCTTTGTGTCCGGCGGTCGTCGTCGTCGCTAACAATTGCTTCAAATGACATCCTCTCCTATACCGCTTGACAGAATTCAACCAAACTTTACACTGTGGCCTAGTTATGCAGCCGACCAGAACCATTCGAACAATTTTAGGACATCTAGAAGTGTCACCATGCCAAATATCAAAGCTCTGGCCATATTAGTTTCAGAGAAGATGACGTTTGAAAATTTCACTTATATAACTCTATGTAAAACTGTGACCCCCGGGGCGGGGTCAATTTTGACCTCAGGGGCATAATTTGAACAAACTTGATAGAGGACCTGTAGATGATGCTATGTGCCAAATATTGAAGCTCTGGCCCTTGCAGATTTTGACAAGAAGATTTTTTAAGATTTCCTTATTTTTTCACTTTGGTTGCCATGGCAACCACAGTTCTGCATTGTTTTTAATTCTTTGAACAAATTTGAAAGGGCTTGACCCAAGGAGCTAAAATAGATTTTTTCAATGAAAACTTAAAAAATCGTCTTGTTTAAAACTACAAGGGCCAGAGCTATGATATTTGGCACATAGCATCGCCTACATGTCCTCTATCCATTTTGTTCAAATTATGCCCCTGGGGTCAAAATTGGCCTCGCCCCGGGGGGGGGGGGGGGGATGGGCGGGTGTCACAGTTTTACATAGAGTTATATAGAGGAACTTTCAAACGTTTTCTTCTCTGACACTAATATGGCCAGAGCTTTTATATTCGGTATGGTGACACTTTTTAATATCCTTAACTTATTATATGCCTTCGAGTGATATCGAGCGTTTCCGCGTGTATTTGCAGAGTAAAATACAAGAGTCTGTATCAGCCACCTTGTATGAGCCACTTTGTATTTTACTCTGACCTCGCTTTCGATTTGACGTGACGTCATTTACGTACATGTACGAGTGCCGCGTTATTCTTTGTGACATACAAAAAATCTTGTTCTGCTTCAAATAACTAATAAATTTTGGATATAAAATGATTTAAACAACTATTTAGTTGTTTCTGGTTTGTATTCAAGGCATATAATAAACACATCACCAGTTGGCAGTGCGCAACAGAGTGTTGCATTTAGCTCTCGACGTTTTTGGCGGAAACAACCGATCAGACTCGCGCCAAGGCGCTCGTCAGATCGGCTATTTCCGCCAAAAACGTCTCGAGCTAAATACATCACTCTGTATCGCGCTGTCAACTGGTAATGTGTATATATTTTGTTCAAATGATTCCGGTCTGTTGCATATCTAGGTCAGTCCTGGACATTAATCATTAGCTCCATTTTTTCAGCTATTCTCAGGTTAGCGAAATATGCCCCATGGGGTTCTTGTTTTAATTGCTGTTCTAGGTAGGCCTATCTATTCTGTTTGCAAAGGCAATCACTGTGGTGGATATATCCGCCACTAGAGTGCATAGAGTTAAAGAGATGACTCTATTGAGCAGTCACAACATAGTATGTTAGTGAAATATTGAGAATTATGAAAATGTTTATTTTTGATTTTAGTTTCCACCTCATCTGGAGTCATGCTTGTCCTATACATCAAGCAGCTAGAGCAGAATTTATATCAAATTTATTTTCTTTCAATTTTTATTATACAATATTCTCACCTATATAACAACCACACAAAGGACATGATGATTTAGGAATTTGTTTAAAGCAAGATGAAGTAAAGCAGAAAGCTCCTAAAGAAGTTTTACTTGTATCTTGCTTTAACCATTTCCATCATAGCATGTTGTAAGTGCTTAAGACATGTGGTTTATACTTAAAGCAAGATTCTTCCTGTGGCAGTCTGCTTGTTAAGATACCAATCTCTTCAGGGCACCAGATAATAGAGAGTAAAATGATAAATTCAGCTTTTTCTCCCCCATAGCAGCACAAACTCCTATGATGCTACTACTTAGAATAATCTCGGAGACGATTCTAGTGAGTAGTGACACCATAGGATTTAATGCACAAATAAAAATTTCAATTTTTGAAATACTCCCCTTATCTGGAACCCTGTCTATCAAAAGACATAGGCATGCAAAACAAACATTAAAACTATAGTTTATGGACGTGTCCTTCTGAACAACAGCTGTGACAAGTCATTACAGACAGACCTTATAGCAACAAAACATCTTCTATACAGTAAAGTCTCAACAAGGAAAGATTGCTTTCAGTGCATCACACTGTAGGCGTTTTCTGCCTTAACTCTTTCCTCCCTATACTCCAGAGACCTTCCTACTTTGCCGTAGTTCTGGAGCTTAACTGCCATAGGGGATCTTTTCTGTTTATTAGACCGAACTTATCCCCTCTGTCAAGAACTAAAAGGAAGGCAGGTCGGTGGTTTTGATCCCATGCGCTGCTGGCAACGAATGAGATTAGCCAAAATCATCTACCTGAAATCATCATCTCATCTTATCATCCCTCATCAATCATCGGCGCTATATGACCTATTTTCTGTCGCAGTGCCGTAAAACCCAACTCATCATCATCATCCTCCCTATAACTTCAAATGGACAATTCATTTCTGACTATTAAGGGTTGTTTTTGTCAATGTTTTGCATTATGACAAACAGTGAACACCCAGATAGGGCTCCGTAAGGAGCCCTCTGATCTGGGTATTCACTGTTTGTACTTTTCACATGTTTACTGTTTGAAAAGGACGCATATATGTGGGATTATGGTTCAAAAGGTTAACCATCTAACACTAAGTAACTCTTGTGGGTTATCGAGTTCCATTATGGATCTTTTAAATAACCAAAATGTGATCCAGTCAGTACTCGGAGTTCTGGGTAATTTAATAAATACTGCTTTAAAATTAGCAAACAGTGTAGACCCTTATCAGAGGGGTCATATAGGAGCCCATTGATCTAGGTATAAACTGTTTGCAAATGTAATGAGTATATTAAACAGGTCCATGGTGTTAAAAGACTTAACCATCCAATTTGTATCTCGTTTTCAATGATTAAAGCAGGTACATGTGGCTGTTTAAAGCTGGCTTAAAATACTACAGAAACCTCTTTTAACATTTTCCTTATTTTGAAGACAAAAGTAGAAAGCAAAGCAGAATGTGCTTTAAGGCACATTCTGCTTTACGTTCAGTTTGCTTTAAGCTACAATATTTAAGGAAATAGAAAATATATTCATGAAACTACAAGTATTTTATTCAATTTGCTTTATAAGCAGCCACTGAATTTTTTCCTATGAATCTTTACCAGGAAATGGTGGAAGCATGAAAAGGTAGTTTTAATGGCCTACGTATGAAAACCACTTACTGAGTGAAAGAGTTAAACTGGAAATCTCTTTTAGACTAAATAAACCTTAATCCTTAACTCCATAGATACACATTTTGATGCATTGTTTCACCAATGAAGAAGTAGTTATGATCAAGCATTACAAATACTCTAGTTTGCATATTTTCATTCAATCTTAGCAAGTTAGTTTACTGATGTGAAGTAAAATGTGTTTTTTCTTTCTTTAAGACATACGAATATTTACTCATTCACGTTTTCGATGGCATATGCATTTTCCTCGAGCTACACGTGCAGACAATGTAAAATCACGTATTTTCAAATAAACTAATCATTTATTTATACTATGTGATACATTTTGTTATCGATGGATAGCAAATATACATGGAATTTTGTGTGCGAAATGTTAAATGGATACGTCTTCTAGATATTGAAATGCAGTCCGAGAACTATGGCACAGTAGGAAGGTTTCTGTGGCTCAATGCCGGATCGAAATAAAATGTCAGAAATAATAATGGTGATTCTTTCTAATATTAATTGCGAAATTACATGAAAATATTTTGTTTATTTATTTAGTACATGGCTTGGAGCTCTCGGCAAATCGGATGCCTAAACAATCGTTGACTATGTATAGATTAGACCATGGTTGAGCGCGACTAAAATATAGTTCATGGGGGCGTAACGCCCTAGAACTATGTCGTTTAGTAGCGCTCAACCATGGTCTTAACTTTTTTTATACGCACACCTCTAAAGGTGGTCGTATATTGGCGTGGCCTTATCCGTTCGTCCGTGAATACGTTCGTTCGTCCGTCAACATTTTGTTTGTTCGCAGTTTCTCGGAAAACTATTGGAGGGGTATTTATGAAACTTCACAGAATCAAAAGGGTCAGAATGGCCTTTGATTGCTCACCTGACCATGGTGACACTAAGCTGGGTAAAGGAATTTCAAACAAGAAGTTTTTCAAGTTTTCATCGAAAATATATATTTTAGCTCCGGTGACCCTGATATGCAAACAAGATGCGAGCCTAATTATCGCTCACCTGGAAAAACCAACACAAGGTCACATGACCATCTGGGATAGGATCATTTTTTACCCCAGACATAATTTCAAATATCTTGCTAATGGACTTGAAAATAAAGTTTTCTGTCAAATATTGTGTACATGTGCGGTTTCAGACAGGAAGACTTTTCATTGAAAAAAATATACTTTTAGCTAATGTGGCCAAGTTGTGGCAGTTTTTACCCAAGGGGCATAATTTGTTCAATCTTGATAGAGGACCTGTAGATGATGCTTTATGCCAAATATCTAAGCTCAGGGTACTGTGGGTTCAGACAAGAAGAGTTTTCTATTTTTAGCTCCTGTGACCTAGATATGCAACGGACCGAAACCTATTTTAAAATATTGGTAAAAGGCTTCTAGAAGTGTCACCATGCCAAATATCAAAGCTCTGGCCATATTAGTTATAGAGATAAAGATGTTTGAATATTTCAAAATATAACTCTTATGTAAAATTACGACCCCGGGGTGTGGTCATTTTTTACCCCAGGGACATAATTTGAACAATCTTGATAGAAGACCTGCAGACAATACTTTGTGCCAAATATCTAAGCTCAGAGCATTGTGGTTTCAGACAAGAAGATTTTTAAAGTTTTCATTGAAAAATTTATTTTTAGCTCCTGTGACATAAATATGCAACGGACCAAAACTATTTGAACAACTTTGAAAGAGGACCATACAAGAATCATTCCTGCCAAGTTTGGTAAATATCCATCCAGTAGTTTTGGAGGAGATGTTGTTTAAAGAAATTGTTGACGACGAACGATCGACGACGACGGACACAGAACTATCAAAATAGCTCACCTTGGCACTACGTGCCAGGTGAGCTAACAACCGGAACCAATTCAGGCCATATTGGTTTCTGAGTAGAAGATGTTTGAACGTTTCACTGTATAATTCTTATGTAAAACGGTGATCCCCGGGACGGGCCAATTTTGACCCAGAGGCAAAATTTGAACAACTTTGATAGAGGACCTGTAGATGGTGTTATGTGCAAACTATCTAAGCTAAGTGTATTATGGTTTCAGACAAGACGATTTTTTAAGTTTTCATTGAAAATATCTATTTTTAGCTCCGGCGACCCAGATATGCACAAGACCGGGACCAATTCAACAACATAATTATGTGAAGGACTTCTGGAAGTTACACCATGCCAAATGCCAAATATCAAAGCTCTGGTCGTATTGATTTCAGAGAAACAGATGTTTGAACATTTTACTAAATAACTCTATGAAAAACGGTGACCCCCGGGGCGGGGCCAATTTTGACCCAATGGGCAAACTTTGTACAGCTTTGATAGGGACCTATAGATGAGGCTATGTGCCAAATATCTAAGCTCTGGCCCTTATGGTTTTTGATAAGAAGATTTTTAAGATGTCCTTATTTTCTCACTTTGTTTGCCAAGAGTTCCCCATTGTTTCAAATATTTTGAACAACTTTGAAAGAGCATGACCCCAGGAACATTCCTGTGATGTTTGGTTGCAATCAGGCTTGTGGTTTTGAAGAAGAAGATGTTTGCAGAAATTATTGACGCACAACGGACGAAGACCGACAACAAAACCTTGCTAATGATATATGCATAAAGATCTGAAGCTGAGTTGATTTGAGGTTCATTCGATAATTCATTACAGAGAAATCTGCCCTTGATGTTCTTAAATAGCAACTACAGTTTTGAATGGATTTGATTATATTTGCCCACAGTATAATTATAGAAGTAATAGCGATTTTTGTTGTCAAGAGTTATCTGCCCTTAGTGTACTCAGACAAGCTAGAAAAGGCTTTTATTTCAATATTGTTCAGAGCTCTTAGTGTCTACAAATTAGAATAGAATTTGATAAAACTATATATTTCTTTGCCAGGAGGCGTATACTGTACCGTTAGCACTGGCTTGGACTCGAGGAAAAAGGAAATGACGATACCCTTCGTTTCTGCCCTTTTTTTATTTTTACGAAAAAAATAATTTTATTGTAATATTTTACAACAAGATGCGGCCCGAAATCGCTTACCTGGTACCCATGATTACGGTCATGTAAATGGACCAGTAATGATTAAGTTTTCACTTATTCACCCTACCAATTGGTGGCAATGTTGTTTGAGCTAGGAAGATTATTCGAAGAAAACTGGCAAAGGATCACTCATGAATCATTATTTGTGTAAAATCATTCTTAAAACAGACCGATAGTTTCAGAGAATGTTTTTGGAAATCTTTTCTATACAGAAATATAAGGAAAACATGCCCACCCACTGGCGGCAATGGTTTTAGCTCACCTGAGCCGAAGGCTCAGGATGAGCTATTGTGATCCCATTCCGTCCGTCGTCCGTTCACATTTTCTACATCTCCTCTGAAACCCCTGACCCGATTTCAACCAAATGTTGTCAGAAAAATCAATGACAAGGGGAAACGAAATCTTGTTAAAAGTTTTGGCTTGAGTTATTCCCCTTTGCTGTGGGACTAGATTTTCTAACATGATCGTATAGACAACTTTTAATGCATAAGAACATTTTAATTTTTTTTCTCAGAAACCAAAAGGCCCAGACCTTTGATATTTAGCACGTATCATTACCTAATAATCTTCTACCAAGATTCTTCAAATTTTGACCATGGGCCAAAAATGGCCCCGCCCTGGGGCTTATCAGTTTTTCTGAGGAAAACCTTTAAAAATCTTCTTCTCTGATACTGTATGGCCTAGATCATTAATATTTGACATGTAGCTTTGCCTTATAGTCCTCTATCTAGATTATTAAAATTATGACCCCCCTGGGTCAAAGTTTGCCCCGCCCCAGGGCTTATCAGTTTTACAAAGACTAATATTGGAAAATCTTTTTCTCTGAACTGTAAGGCCTTGATCTTTAAAATTGCCTCATGATCCTCTACCAAGATTTTCAAATTATGACCTCGGGCCAAAAATGGCTCTGCCCTCGGGCTTATCAGTTTTTCATAGGAAAACCTTTAAAATCTTCTCTGAAACTGTAAGGCCCAGATCATTTATATTTGATATGTAGTATTCACCAAGATTGTTCAAATTATTACCCCCGGATTAAGATTGGCCCCGCCCTGGTGCTTATCAGTTTAACATAGACTTATATAGGAAAACATTTAAAAATCTTCTTCTCTGAAACTGAAAGGCCGAGATCATTTATATTGGAAATGTAGCTTTGCCTTATAGTCCTCTACCACGATTGTGCAAATTATTACCCCCCGGGGATTAAAATGGGCCCGCCCTGGTGCTTATTAGTTTAACAGACTTATATAGGAAAACCTTTAAAAATCGTCTTCTCTGAAACTGAAAGGCCGAGATCATTTATATTGGAAATGTAGCTTTGCCTTATAGTCCTCTACCAAGATTGTGCAAATTATTACCCCCCGGATTAAAATGGGCCCGCCCTGGTGCTTATTAGTTTAACAGACTTATATAAGAAAACCTTTAAAAATCGTCTTCTCTGAAACTGACAGGCCCAGTTCTTGTCACATAGCTTTGCCTTGAGATCATCTACCAAGATTGTTCAAATTATGACCCCGCCCTCGGGCTTATTAGTTTATCATAGGAAAACCTTTAAAATTCTTCTGCTGAAACTGTAAGGCCCAGATCATTTATATCCGACATGTAGCTTTGCCTGATGGTCCTCTACCAAGATTGAATGTTTATTTTGTTCTGAACCTTATACAATCCGGCACATTCTTATTGAATGTGGTGATTTGTGCTTAATAAGCGATATATTTTTTCAGGCAGATTCTCTTCGGGAACTGTTTGAGCTTGTTGAAATTTCAAAGAAAACTTAACTTTTCCCCTCTGACAATTAAGCCCCAGAACTACGTCAAAGTAGGAAGGTCTCTGGGGCCTCTGGTTAGATAGGACCTGTAGTATGAAGTACATTTATTTCAAATGATTAACAGTAGCAACTTTTTTGCCATTTATTCTTTTAATCATATTCCATACTTTTTTGGGTTGATGTACGGGTATTAATTTTAGAGACAAAAGACTGCCAGGATTTCTTTTTAGACTGTCTTATAGTACGACGTGCTTTAGCTCTAAATATTTTAACATTTTTAAGGTTTTCTGAATTTGGACATAATCTAAATTTTCTAGTGGCTGCTCTGCGTTCTTTGATTGATGCTTTGCATTCCTCATTAAACCATGGTCGAGTACGCTTCAAATTAACAGAGGTCTTAGGTAAACACTCCTCTGCTATTTCTAGCAGATTAGTAGAAAATTCTGCTATTGGATCGTTTATATCATTGAAGGCAGTTATTTAATTTAAAATGACATTGGGTTTTTGATTGATTGAGAAAAAACACAAGACAAACACTAAGAGGCTCTACTATTACATAAATGTGGGAATGATTTCAGGAAGATGATTTTGGCTAATCTCATTCGTTGCCAGCAGCGCATGGGATCAAAACCACCGACCCGCCTTCCTTTTAGCTCTTGGCAGATGGGATAATCTCGGTCTTACAAACAGAAAAGATCCCCTATGAAAATTAAGCCGCAGAGCCACGACAAGGCAGGAAGGTCTTTGGGGAAAATGGCATTGGGCTTCATATTTTTAGCTCACCTGAGCCAAAGGCTCAATGTGAGCTATTGGAATTGCCCTGTGTCCGTCGTCATTAACAATTACTTCAAATGACATCTCCTCCTATACCGCGTGACAGAATTCAACCAAACTTTACAGAAATGTTCCTTTGGTCAAGCCCTTTCATATTTGTTCAAAGAATTAAAAAACAATGCAGAACTCAAAGTGAAAAAAATAAGAAAATCTTAAAAAATCTTCTTGTCAAAAACCGCTAGGGCCAGAGCTTAGATATTTGGCACATAGCATGATCTACAGGTCCTCTATCAAGTTTATTCAGGGGGTCAAAATTGGCCCCGCCCCGGGGGTCACAGAGTTATATAGTGAAATTTTCAAACGTCTTCTTCTCTGAAACTAATATGGCCAGAGCTTTGATATTTGGCATGGTGACACTTCTCGATGTCCTTTACTAAAATTGTTCAAATGGTTCTGGTCGGTTGCATAACTAGGTCACAGGAGCTAAAATAGATATTTTTCAATGAAAACATACAAAAATCTTCTTGTCTGAAACTACAAGGGCCAGAGCTTAGTTATTTGGAACATAGCATCGCCTACAGGTCCAAAACAATGCCCTGGGGTCACAATTGGCCCCGCCCGGGGGTCACAGTTTTACATAAGAGTTATCATTATCTCCATTTTCATACCCCCACAAACAGAGTTTGAGGGGGTATACTGGAACCAGCCTGTCGGTCTCACTGCCAAATCTTGTACTTTCAACTCCTCCTTCAGTTACAACCTGATTCATTTGATACTTGGCATAATGTAGTAGATGTGCAAGACACAAATTTCAAGTCTCTGTG
The DNA here is from genome assembly GCA_922989275.2 of Gari tellinella. Classification (NCBI taxonomy): domain Eukaryota; kingdom Metazoa; phylum Mollusca; class Bivalvia; order Cardiida; family Psammobiidae; genus Gari; species Gari tellinella. The sequence goes on along the minus strand of OV277865.1, from coordinate 12,613,738 downwards.
ACCTTGACCTTTGGCCTTGAAATTGGCAGGCAAAATCTTGTACTTTGTACTCCTCCTTCACTTTCAACCTGATTCACTTGATACTTGGCATACATGTTACTCAGGAGTAGTAGATGTGCAAGACACAAATTTCAGGTCTCTGTGACCTTGACCTATGACCTTGAAATTGGCAGGCAAAATCTTGTACTTTGAACTCCTCCTTTACTTTCAAACCTGATTCACTTGATACTTGGCATAAATGTTACTCAGGAGTAGTAGATGTGCAAGACACAAATTTCAAATCTCTGTGACCTTGATATTAGTCTGCAAAATCTTGTACTTTCCCAGATAACATTTTGACGTTGGCCCAACGTCATTCACTTTGTTGGCCCAACGTCGTTCATTTGTTCACTTCGTTGGCCCAACATTGGGATGACGTTGGCCCTTACTATGCATGCTCGTTGGCTTTTGGTTGGCCCCACGGTTGGGCCAACGTTGGGAAATTGTTATTTATCGTTGGGCCAACATTGGCCCAACGTCATTTCGATGGTTGGGCCAACGGTTAGGCCAACGTTGGACCAATGTTGGCAAAAAGTAATTTATCGTTGGACCAATGTTGGCCCAACGTCATTTTGCTGATGTGGCAACGGTTGGCGGACCGTTGGGCCAACAGCGGAAAAATACTATTTATTGTTTGGCCAACTTTGGGTCAACATCAACAAATGTGTTGAACCAATGTTGGGCCAACGATGTGTAACTATTTTCCATCTGTAGCCCATCAGTTTTATTTTGAAAAAATACTTCTCATGAGAGTCAATCATATGATGTCATCCAGCTTGGGTGCAGAGCAGAAGATTGGTGGTTCTAAATTGGTGCTAAATCAGAGCGGAAGTCAGTTAAAGAAATCCGGAGTAGATTAGCATCCTAGGTCTTCCTACGCCTGAAGCTGGATGTCATGATATGGCTCAAATACAGTTAGTGCCAGACATAAAACACAAACAAAATCAAACATTTAATTCTTTAATTATCAGGGTTTGTCTAAATCTTTGAAAATACATAAACATCTTAACTTTTCCTATTCAATTATCCACTCCAGGCAAACTTAGCATACTGGTGCACACGTTTTGTCAATTATGATATCAATATCTATCTATTTAACCCTTTACCCCAAGAATATGCTTTTAATTTACTCCTCCACTGAAGCAAATAGTTCCGCTTCATACAGTTGTGAACGTGTGAGTATGATGCATCATGAAAAATAATTTCTATATGATATCCTAGTAGATGGTAGCTTAAAGCAGTGAAAGTAAAGCAGAATGTGCGTTAAGGCAAATTCTGCTTTACCTCAACCCGCTTTAAGTGGTATCTTGTCTTCAAAAATAGTAACAGTTTATAGGATAATACATTAAACAAATGTTTAACGATTCACAAATATGTGCTTATATAAAGGGGACAACATCCTTTTTTGCCATAAACTGCACCAATGTTTAAATTCTGCCCTAGCTACCCTAAAATCATTTTTCAGACTTTGAGATTTATCTATTTTCTCCAAATCTTGATTTTAAAATGCGTAAACGGTAAAACCTATAAAAGCATCAAGTTTCTAGACATATGCAGTTCAATTCCATTATTTGCAGGCTTTAACCCTTTACCACATAAATATGCATTTAATTTATTCCAAAACTAAATAAATGTTCCAATTTATACAGTCATGAAAATGTACCATAAGAACTATTTTCTCTATTCCTATACTGAAGAAAATAATTCCACTTTCTGCAATTGTAAATGTGCATCATGAAAAATAGCTTCTGTATGATATCCTAGAGCAAATGGTAGCTTAAAGCAGGCTGAAAGTAAAGCAGATTGCACCTTGATGCATATTCTGCTTTACTTTCAACCTGCTTTAACTCGTAACAAAATAGCCTAGTTTTGAAGACAGGTGACCAGGTAAGTAGTAAGCAGAATGTGCCTTAACCCATTACCCAATAGCCTGTTTCTAGTATTGAAGATACATGACCACTAAAGGCAGGTTGAAAGTAAAGCAGAATGTGCCTTAACTTAAGGCGCATTCTGCTTTACCTACAGCCTGCTTTAAGCTATCATGTGCTAGAATATAGAACATATTTCTTATAATACATATTCATATCTGTACAAACATCATCTTTATTCTTCAGAGGAAAAATTAATAAAAGGCGTATTTATTGGGTAATGGGTTAAGTGGCAATCTGCTTTACTGTCAACCTGCCTTTAGATACCATCTGCTAGAGTTTAGGAAATATTTCTTACGGTGTACATACATTACAATACAAAATGGAACTACTTTCTTTAGAGGGGGAATATATTCAAAGCATATTTATGGGGGAGGAGGTAAAAGGTTAAATAGTCATCTGTTTTCAAAACGAGAAACAGGCTGTGGGGTAAAGGGTTCAAGACTGAAAACCAGATGGCAAGTTGATGTTTTTCAGAAAAAGATTAATGTCAGGATAGGAGGAAAATTTTATGTGAAAAAGCTATCTTTATTGTAACATAAACTTAGCAAAGGACATCACTGGGATGGATATTTCTTTCTTTTTTTTTTAAATTTTTTTTCACTGCACAACATTGAATCCCAAACATGATCAGTAATTATTATTGAAAAACAATGTATGGATTTGTAATATTGATCCAAGTTCTTAAAAACTTAATATTTACGTTTTTAATCTTAAAATACACCTGACATTCGTTTACATATCAAATAAAATAGAACATTCTGGTTTTCGGTCTCTTTTTAAAGGCCTTACCGAAAATAAAATGTCTCTGTCTTAAGAGCAAACATCTATGAATCATTGTTCTTAAATAGTTCAAACAGTCTTCTTACATATTTGAAAAGTTGATAATAATAAGGTGTTTCTAACTTTCTGGATCATTGACATGGGTTTGTTCCTGCTTTTGTCTTGCCATTTTCTTCACTTCACTTTATCTTTCCATTTCTGCCATGCATACCTCAGACACTCCTTGACAATTCTCTTAACCTCATCCAAACTTTATGACATGATTGTGCTGCCTCTGAAACATAAACCATACATGCATGTTACCAATATGCCTAACCGGCGGATGTAGTCGAGGGTAAAGCGCCTGCTTACGACATCAGGGGTCATGAGTTCGAGCCCCCGCCAGACCAAGTCCTTTGGATGAGACTTTATAAACTGAGGTCAGATGTATCAGTGTTTTACAAAGGGCATCGAAAAGAACCAGAGAACTCTTTCGATAATAAGAGCAGGGCATCACACCTGGTTCTGTGTTTCCGCTTCCCTTGTTTTCTTGAGACAAAATGAGCTATCTGTTGAGGTAATTATCCCTTTACTCCATACCCTGTTTCTAGTATTAAAGCCAGATGACCACTAACCAGTTGAAAGTAAAGCATAATGTGCCATAAGGGGAATTCTGCTTTACTTTTAGTCTGCTTTAAACTACTATCTGCTAGAATATAGAAAATATTTCTTATCAAACATAGCCATGACTGTAGTATAAACTGGAACTAGTTTCTTTGGTAGAGAAATAAATTAAAGGTGTAACAATGTGTAACTATATATAATGGAGTATGGGGCTAGCCTAAGTATCCATTCAAGTAGCTTGCAACAGATTTTTCAACGGTTAACAACCACTTACCTCTTGAAGTGACCTTGTTTTTTTATTCACAGCCGTGACATGATTAAGTTTAAAAAATGTGCTTCTTAAAAAATGCAAAAAAATGAATATTCCTACCGAGGTGTATCATTATTTAGTCAAAGTTGTGACTTGCATTTGCATGTTTTTTCTTGTAGACTTAAAAAACATTAAACAATTAAAATTGTAAAAGTCACATACTACTTATCACTACAGTTGGGTACCACAAAGAATAATCAAGAGGGCTTTGAAGACCCTGGTATATCGCTCACCTTTGGTAATGAAGCCTGATAGCTTTACATTTGAGTTTCACCCGTTTTAATCTAAATCCATTCAAAGTTGTAGTAAAGCTTGTAAACACTTTTGGAATACCTCATAATTCTATCAAGGGCAGATAACTATTGCCACACTTATTAGATTTCAACAATACTTGCACTCCTTCGATAACTTATTAGTGTATACTTTGTATGCAAGTATAATCAAAATCCATTGAAAACTAGTTGCAAGAGTGTAAACGCTGTTTGATATGGCAATTCAAGGGCAGATAATTCATGACCTATTAATTCGATTTGAACAATAATCACGCTTATTTGAACTCTTTTTGTCATATACAATCCGAGCAAGTTTGATAAAGACTAGATACAACTTGTGGCCTATAGAGTGTAAACACCGTTAAAATGGCATTTTCAGCAATTCAAGGGCAGATAACTCTTGAGTCTTGACCTATTGGTCTGATTTCAATCATAATCGAACTTATCTGAACTCTTATGGTCATATACAATTTGAATAATTTTGAGAAAGATTGTATAAAAATTGTGGCCTCTAGAGTGTAAACAGCCTTTATCACATAATTTGCGGTCTGGGAGTTGCATAAAGCGACTGTATAAATATCGTAATCCACTAGTGGAATATCGTTTTTTGGGCTCCGGCCCAACTTGTTCGTCCACAAGCGCTGCATGTAGCGGGACGCCAAATGACGTCATTTACTATGACGTTGACGTAAACAACGAAACGTTGTGGCGGAAAATCTATATAGCAGAGGGTCTACAAACTTAAGACTTCAATCAATTTAATAGGTGCTTAAACTTGTTATGTGATAAATAGAATCTCACATTCGTGCTCATTATTTATCATATTTAATAAACTCGTTGACTAAAATGAATATGACATATGGAATTTTCAGCAATTCAAATGTAAATAATTTTTTATCTGTTGGTCTGATTACAAACTCATACAAAATCTTAATATGGTAATATACAATCTGGGCAAGTTTTAGTGAGGTTTGATAAATATTGTGGCCTCTAGAGTGTAAACACTGTTAAATATTGCATTTTCAGCAATTCAAATGTAGATAACTCTTGACCTATTAGTCTGATTTCAACCATAATCAAACTCATCTAAACTCTGATGGTAATATACAATCTGTGCAAGTTTGAATAAATATTTTGGCCTCTAGAGTGTAAACACTAAAATTGTTGATGACGGAAAAGGGACATAAGGATTGTAAAAAGCTCAGGTGAGCTGAAAACCAAGGGCAATAACTAACAAATGACAAATCCCAGGGTTGCATGCCTTGTTGTAATGAGTTGCCCTTTTGATACTAAATAACTATTTAAAGTTTCAAGTTAATACCTCTGGTAGTTACTTAAAACCTAAGAGTTGGCCCGTAGTTCAAGGTCAATGTCACAGGCATCTAAATTTGTATGTGCATAGAAAGGTCTTGTCCATAAACACACAAACCAACCATGAAAGGAATATCTTAAGGGACATAGAAGTTAAAGGCATTTTTCGAAACCTAAAAATTGCCCTAAGTTCAAGGTCACATGGGTCCCAATTTGTCTGTGCATAGAAAGGTCTTGTTCATAAACACACCAACCAACCATGAAAAGAATATCTCAAGGGATATAGAAATTAAAGGCATTTTTCAAAACCTAAACACAGATTTCAAAACCTAAAACTCGAGTTCAAGGTCACAGGGGTCTAAATTTTTCTGTGCATTGAAAGGTCTTGTCCATACACACAAACTATGAAAGGAATATCTCAAGGGACATAGAAGAGGCATTTTTCGAAACCTAAACAGAATTTTACAAAAACATTAAAGGCAGACGCTGACACAGAGGACAACGTGATGACAATTGCTTGACTTTTTGAAAAAGTCGAGCTAATAAAATGTTTGCTGAAGCGTTATGAGTTTTGAGAGTAGCGTCCTTTTAAGTTTTATAACCATTGACCATGGTGTACACTATGTGTTTGAGTAAATAACATGGTATGTACTGCAGTTACTGCTGTTTCATACAAGAGTTGTAACAGACAACAAAGCTATCAAACTTAGGTTACCTTATTTCCTGATGGAGTAGACTTGGTTACAGACGGTGTTGACCCATTACAGAAGACGTACATGGCAATGACCTGGTAACAGATGTCATACGGAAGGCGTAATAGGTGGTGACGACATCTGTATCCTGGAAATGATAATAACTACAGTGCTCCCTCTCTACAACGACATCCAACGGTGGACACAGTTTGAGTGCATTGTTTGGAGGGAGTGGTTATAGGGCGGGAAAATTTAGACTTGGCTTACATTGGTTTAGCTTCCTATTAGGCAAGTATGCATGTGTATACAATTTTCTTTTTACAGAAAATCAAAAATTAATTGGAGCACTGCATATGGGTGCTGGACTCTTGACTTTCATATACTTTATATTGCCAATTAAATTGGAGATTTTTTAAATTACAAATTTTAATTTAAAAAAGGGCAATGTCTCTGGAAGGACAAATCCCAGAGCAACATGCCTTATTGAAGTGAGTTGCCTTTTTGATACTGGACAAGTTTTAAAAGTTTCAAGTTAGTACCTCTCTTAGTTTTGAGAAATTTCATTTACAATAGCTGTAAGAGAGACGACAAAGCTATCAAACTTAGTTACCTTATTTCCTGGTGGAGCAGACTTATTTACAGACGGTGTTGACCTGATTACACAAGGCATACATGGCAATGACCTCGTAACACATGTTGTAAGGAAGGCGTAATAGGTGGTGACAACATCTTTATCCTGTAAATGATAATAACTAATAACTCTCAACAATAACATCCATCGGGGAACACAGTTTGAGTGCCTTGTTTGGAGGGAGTCTTTAAAAGGAGGCAAAATTAGACTTGTCTTACATTGGCGTAGCTTTCTACTAGGCAAGTAGACATGTGTACCGGTATACACTTTTGTAACAGAAGTCCAAAAATCATGCGGAAAATGCAATAAAATTGAAGCCTAAGAAGGGTTTGGGGAAAACCCCATTTTCTTTTTACCAATTACATGATGATGTTTGTGCCTTTAACGCCCCAAAAGTCCTAAGAACGCATCTGCAGAGACTATCAAGGAATAGAATTTTCTCGGGGCACCATGACGCCCCCTCATAAGAATGGTGTAGCCACTCTCTAGTAGGCACATACATTTAGCTACATGTATGCTAAAAAACACGAAACTGCGTACACGCTGTCATAAAAATTGGAACAATTTGAAACTAAAATCAGAGTGGGAAAATGTATTAACCTGAAACGGACAATTTAACATATATATTTTCAGTTTACATAGATTTATTTTAGAATTTTACCTGATTTTGAACGTGCAAAACAACACACCAGAGGCCATCTAGAAAATTTTTTTTACATTGTTATACAACTCAAATTTTTCGCAGAGGACTATGCCCCCGAACACCCCTAGAAGAGTTATGCTAATTCTAGACAAGCAACACCCATGGCTAACATTTGCATACTGCTTGAATCCAGATCAGAGACTGATTACGCAAGTCTAATCTGGATTCAAGCTGTTTGTCACTCGTCATTTATCATATTTTTTGTATCATCGTATTAATAAATTGTTATGTCCAATCATTTGTAACTTAGAGAAAAACAGCAGACAACAATTTTAAGCAGACGATATTGCAACAGTAACAGTGCTGGACATAAATTAATTGTCCTGTTTAGGGAACAACAGCAAGGGTAGTTGTTGGGAGGGCTGTTGTATGGTGGGACACTGTAATTCAGAAATTTAGCAAACAATATTGGACAGTAACTGTTGAAAGTGTTAGGGGTACCTTTGGCATGACTCCTTTTAATCAGGGTCTACACTGTTTGAATAGTATAAGTGCACTCTTCACAGGTACACCATTGTAAAGGATACATACATGTGTCACTAGGGAGGTCTGTTAAATTAGGATAAGTGAACAGAAAGCTATCAAGCTTAAGTTAGTTACCTTGTTTCCTGACCTGTGGTATAGACCTGGTTAAAACCAAACTCATCCATCCATCCTGATTACATGGTTTCATGGTGTTGACCTGATAACAGATGGCATGAAGTACAGTTGGATGGTGTTGTAGGTGGTTGGGACTTCTGTTTCTGTAAATGAAAAAGACTAGATTAACTTTCAGAATTTTAGCAAACACCATTTGACAGTCACTGTTCATAGAGTTAGTGGTAACTCTCACATGACCACACTGTTTTGCATAGATTAGTACAAGTGCACTCTTCACAAGTACAGCATTTGTAAAGGATGCATATAAGCATGCATGCAGCATCACCAGAGGTAATCTATTAACATAGGATCAGAGATCACAAAGCCATCAAACTTAAGTTACCTTGTTTCCTGTTGGCGTAGACCTAGTTACAGACGACTGATGGTGAAAAAGAGTGGATCACATATTTGAGGGCTAATGCTAACAGCCAGTTTCCAATACTACTCAGATGGAGCCCATCAATAGCCAGGAAGACTCTTTTTTCTTCAAAGACATACGTAGGGCCAGGCCACATAATGGGAGTCCAGGCGCCACCATCTCTCCTCTGACAGGCGTTTTACTTCTTTCTGGTGACCCTCCTTAATCTCTGGACTACAAAAATGTGAAATAAATGTTAAAATTGGTTATTTCACAAGGGTTCACATTAAACTTTACAATGTCCACCATCCACTCTTTTAATACCCTGATGAATGCATATGGTGAGAGACATTTATTTCTTATACAGTAGAACCCTTCTATTACAAATACTACATAAGATTATTACTACTGGTGTACACGTACTTTGATTATCTCAAAATTTTGTTGCCTGTCTTAACCCTCTGATGAGCACCATTTGATTTTCATCTGAATTGTAAACTTAAGAGTTGTCGGCAATTTTTTTTAAGTCAGATTTAAAGAGGCTCGCAACCGGATTTAGCATTAAAAATGGTAATTTGTAAATATATGTCAAATGATTATATAAATGGGTAAGATTTAGTTTAGGATAATAAATTCTGTTAAAAAATGCATTTCCAAAAAAAAAAAGAAGAAGCTCTGGTGGGATTCGAACCCGTGACCTTCCATTGCGGAGACAAACAAGAAAAATGAGGACACTCCTTTACCGCCTCGACTACGGACGCTCTCTCTATATATGGTAGCGAATTAACGTACTTCACTGGTAGCGATTAATACTACATTATTCGGCTCCGGTTTATGTCAGAGCCCGTGTAGAGAAGCAACAACAACAACTATACCGTCAGCTGACGCTATTGAAAAACGATGGAATATATCTAAAAAAACTAAGATTCGTTGACGATTCTTGAGACTTTTTTTGGACTGATCATATTTTTTTAATGTCAGAATCCAAATAATGCCACAAATTTGCTTTTATTTGAGTATTTTATTTTATTTTGACAAGTACACCATCCGGTTGCGAGTCCCTTTAAGGCTTTTTTACTCAAGAAATATTGATACGATTGTCAAACACTTTGGATCCATCTTCCTGATCAGATGCCACAATAAGCAGCACCATGTAGAAGGCAACATTGGGGAGGAGTGATCCGATATTAATGTTTGAGTGTAATTCTGTGAGTAAAAATAGATATGATTGTGCAAATTGCCGAGTAGATCAGATGCTCCTGTAACCTAGCTATGCAATGAACAGTTTTGAACAATATTGGTAAAGGACAACTAGAAGTATCCCCATGCCGAATATCAAAGCTCTTGCCATATTAGTTTAAGAGGAGAAGACATTTGAAAATTTCACTTTATAACTGACCGCCCCGGGTGTCACAGTTTTACATAGGGGTAAACTCTATGTAAGGATAATTTCTGCCAAGTTTGGTAAAAATCTATCCAGTAGTCTAGAAGGAGATGTCGTTTAAAGAAATTTTTGACGACTGACGGGCGACAACGGACATAGCACAATCAAAATAGCTCACCTTGGCACAAACCTTGGCACTTTGTGCCAGGTGAGCTAAAAAGATATGCAGGGTTACCTAAAATATTCAACAAAAACTTTATCACTTGGCCTAAATTTATGAAATTCGGTAAAGTCCAAATATTGGCCATTATGTCCACAACATCTAGAGCTGTCATTGATTTAGCAAAAAGCATATAAACAATATCGATATACATGTATTGGGAGACAAATATCGATGATATATAGATATATCAATTTGAACATTCATATAACTCTAGAGACAGGTTATTGGAACGTACATGTATTTCTTATTTGAATTGACTTTTAAGTTAAACATTTACCAAACTTACTACCATGTACCTGTGGCTCGGCGCCATATGACCATTTCATGTGTCGCGGTGCCGTAAAACCCAACTCAATCAAACCTGTAAATGAACTTTCAGCAAAACTCTCAACATTAATGCATGACAAATTAACTTTTTCATATGAATATACTGTGAACAAGAGTGTAATTTGCAAAAGCTATATAACAGTGTAGAATCAGGAAAAAGAACTTTTTTAACAGTACATTTCTAGTCAGTTTTATTTTTCCATTGTATCGAACTATCGATACTCTGAAAATGTGTATCGATAATCGATCGATGAATAAATATTGGCGATACATCGATATTGTTCCTATCAATGACAGCTCTAACAACATCCGGTGGATTAAACTACTCAACCTTGTAAAAGTTTGCCATACCCATTACCCAGAGTAAGTATGAAAATGCAAAATACCTGTGCATAATTGTGATAATGATATATTCAATTGTCAAAATCAGTCAATGGGGTAAGTTTTAAGTTGGGACATTGATTTTCTGAGTTTTGAAACTGCTTTCAACATCTTCGAAGTGAGGTACACTGAACTGAAGTTCAGAGGGGGCAAGCTATTGAACTACTGTTGGAGGGTCGAGGCCAACAGCAGGTTGCTGGACAGTTCAATGTGTATTTTTTCACTAAAGAACGTCTTATCAGATGCATGAGAGATGGGAACCCTTGCAGACCGACCGTGAACGTGACGCTGCACGTCATTACTTCACCTTAACACAGGACTATCCGCTCAGTTCACCTGCGCAATCGCCACCATACAGGCAGTGAAACTGTTGATAACACGTAATGCAATAATCGTCAACATATCTATGGTTACACTGTACCAAACCTGTTATGTGTCAAGGGTCTGCCAGCCTTACATCGTTAGGCTCGTTTGCCACTTAACGCTCCGCGTCATGCATTAGGGACACATTCCAGTCACCGACGAGTTCCGGGTTCACGCTATATTGATCTGATGGTCCATGTCCTGTATACGCATTGGGAATGCTACGCAGTGCTGATACGTAACGTGTGCATTCTTAAGAGGGATAGGTTTGGCAGATGATCTGTTATGGAATGGCTGATGAACTGCATGTAGCAATGCCAAAGGATTTTTTTAAAAAACATTTTCTGGGATATTTTGTGTTTATTGGGTACATCTTGACCTAAACATGTATAAAAGAAACAAAAAATGATGTTAAAGTACATCTCTTGAAAAAAAAGAGGAAAAAATAAAACGACACAATTTGTGCCTCAGAAAAAGCTTTTTTTGTTACTCTGTTTTAACTATAAATGTCACATTTCACTTTTTTTCCCCATCAGTTTTTCAGTATTGAAAACTATTTGCACTTATTTAAATCATTCGGAATGCTACTTGTTGTGGTTTGATCCCGATCTCGCTAAAAAAAAAATGTGCGTATTGTTGGTTTGGAAGCCATTGAATCATGCATATTATTTATAAGATCGCCAACAGCCACACCACCTTTCAGATTTTGACATTGCTACTGCATGCATAGGAGAGACAAAGCAGCCTTTCGATTTTTCCTAGTGCAGGCCCCAGAGACCTTCATACTTTCTATCTATCTAAATTCTAAAAAGTCAAAACCCTGCTTGGAACCTCAACTTGAGGCATGTTGACTGTCAGAAATTAGAAAAATAAAGGCATTAAAGAGCTAATCACGGAATTATAAACTGACTTCTGTATATTTCCGTGAGCTAATGAGTAAAATGTTAAAAACAGATTTAAAAAGTTGGACGAGTTCTGGGGCTTAATTGTCATAGGAACCTTTTCTGTTTATAAGACCGAGATTATACCCTCTGTACAGAACTAGAATGAAGAAATAGGAGTAAGAAATGGTAAAATAAAAAATAGGGTACGAAAAGGCATGGGTACGAAATGACTGTATAACGCTGTCAAAACCAAAGTCTACAAAATTGTCATATTTTGACCTCTAGTGGCTCTACAATCAAGGTCTAGCAATAAACTTATACAATATAATGTTTTAACTGATGATTAAATGAACAAATAATTCACTAAGAATAAGTTAATGAGAAAACTCAATAAAATTTGGACATACCCCACCCACTTTCAAAAGTTATGGACCCGAACTCAGCCATGTTTATTTTATAATAGTTGTACATATAATGTTTACTTATTTACCAACTGTCTTAAATGAACTGAAATCTGTTGCTTTATACTTTTTGTGTATACATTTCATGCAGATATACTCACATTTGGGTGGATTTTTTCGTCTGCATGTGGAAATTTTCTAAAATGGATAGGTATAAAACACAGCCGAATGGTAGGGTCTATAAAAAATACAGTGTCGTCTCGCACAGAATACGTTTTTCTCCGCTAAAATCTAGAAAAAATGTAGATTTAGGTAAATTGATTATTTTTTCCCCATTTTAAAGAAATCATTAAGAGCTCTACTTGTTATAAATAGAATCTAGTATATAATAATAGATCTATAGCAATATTAGGATACTGCATTTATTAAGTAATTTTAATTAATTTTTTGTGTGGTTGTGGTTTGCTTTTAAAATATAATGGGACCACATATTTGGTAAAATCACTTTTAAGATCTCTATCAAATTGTGTGTTTATGGTTGGCTATACAACGTTGGCCCAACGTTGGGCCAACGTTGTATAGCCAACGCCGTCTATGTAGGAAAGATGGTTGGATGTACAACGTTGGCCCAACGTTAACATGCCAACGCCAACGTTGTGCCAATATGCCGACCATTAGCCAACGTTGGGCCAACGTCGCTCTGCTATCTGGGTTCAACTCCTCCTTCAGTTTCAACCGGATTCATTTGATACTTGGCACAAATGTTACTCAGGAGTAGTAGATGTGCGAGACTTAATTTCCAGGTCTCTGTGACCTTGACCTTTGGCCTTGAAATCGGCAGGCAAAATCTTGTACTTTTAACTCCTCCTTCACTTTCAACCTGATTCACTTGATACTTGGCATAAATGTTACTCAGGAGTAGTAGATGTGTAAGACACAAATTTCAGGTCTCCGTGACCTTGACCTTTGGCCTTGAAATTGGCAGGTAAAATATTATACTTTGAACTTTTGCTTCACTTTCAACCTGACTCACTTGATACTTAGCATAAATATTACTCAGGAGTAGTAGATGTGCAAGAAACAAATTTCAAATCTATGTGACCTTGACCTTTGGCCTTGAAATTGACCTCTAACCTTGGTTATGAAAATAAAAATGTCCAGAGTATATCTCTTTTACCTATCATCCACGAATACCAAACCTGGTGTGTTGTTATTATTATAATTATGTTGGGATTGCAGAGTGTCATTTACCATTTTTAAGTCATTTGACCTTGGCTTACACCTTTGACCTTATCGTAAAACCTTAGTGAAAACGTCTGCAGAGTGTGACAAGAGTGCTGTATAGTGGGGGTATTTATCACCTTTAGTGATAGCCGTTCTAGTTTCAGCCCCATGGGTCCCTTGTTCCCAATTCTTCTTTGTGAATTTCCAAAGAGGAATTTGATCACAACTTTGAGAAGTTACTTTGAATTCGTAATCTAAACGGAGAGAGGGGCTACCAAGGGAAAGGTCTAAAGAAGAGTAATTTCCAGTGGCAGGGTGGATATAGGTAGATGATTTGTCGTTGAATAAGCAAATCTCATTATTTTCAATTAGGGTTTCAAGTTGTTTCCCTCTTATAATTTGTAGATGAACATCCCCAAAGAGGCTGTGCCGATTTAAATCACCTAAAATTATAAACGGTTCAGGTAACTGCTTGATTAAGTTTTCGAGTACCTCTTGTTTACATGGTCATTTGGAGGTAAATATACAGAACAGAAAGTGATCGTTTTATGAAGTGTCACACGTACTGCGACTGCCTGTATTGGCGTGCGCAAGTCAACTTTACTATGGGGTATTCGGTTGTGAATCAAAATAGATGATCCACCCGATGCTTTTTCTGTATTACATGAAATAAAATTGAACATTTCGTATGAACCATTTGAACAAAATAGGTGATGATGATGATGATGAGTTGGTTTTTACGGCACTGCAACACAAAATAGGTCATATAGCGCCGATGAGTTAATGAGGGATGATTTGATCTCAGGAAGGTGATTTCGGCTAATCTCATGCATTGCAAAACAGTGAATGAGATCAAAACCACCAACCTGCCTTCCTTTTAGTTCTTGTCAGAGGCGATGATCTCGGTCTAATAAACAGAAAACATTCCCTATGACAATTAAGCCCCCGAACTACGGCAAAGTAGGAAGGTCTCTGGGGAACAAAATAGGTATAGGACATCTAGAAGTGTCACCATACGGAATATAAAAGCTCTAGCCATATTAGTTTCAGAGGAGAAGAAGTTTGAAAATTTCAGTATATAACTCGATGTAAAACTGTGACCCCCGGGGAGGGCCAATTTTGACCCCAGGGGCATAATTAGAACAAACTTGATAGAGGACCTGTAGGCGATGCTAGGTGCCAAAATCTAAGCTATGCCCTTGTAGTTTCAGACAAGAAGATTTTTTAAGTTTTCATTGAAAAAAACAACACATTGTTTTTTAGCTCCGGTGACCTAGATATGCAACCGATCAAAATCATTTGAACAACATTGGTAAAGGACATCTAGAAGTGTCACCATGCCAAATATCAAAGCTCTGGCCATATTAGTTTCAGAGGAGAAGTTGTTTGAAACGTTTACTGTATAACTCTATGTAGAACTGTGACCCCGGGGCGGGGCCAATTTTGACCCCATAGGCATAATTTGAACAAACTTTGTAGAGGACATGAATATGATGCTATGTGCAAAATATCTAAGCTCTAGCCCTTGCAGTTTCAGACAAGACTTTTTTTTAAGATTTGGCAAACAGAGTTCTTCATTGTTTTTAATTCTTTGAACAAATCTGAAAGAGCTTGACCCAAGGAGACCTTCCTACTTTGCCGTAGTTCTGGGGCTTAATTGTCATAGGGAATTGTTTCTGTTTATTAGACCGAGATTATTCCCTCTGCCAAGCACTAAAAGAAAGGCAGGTCGGTGGTTTTGATCCAATGCGCTGCTGGTCAACGGATGGGATTAACCGAAACCACGGTCTTATAAACAGAAAACATTCCCTATGACAATCCCCAGAACTACGGCAAAGTAGGAAGGTCTCTGGGGAACAAAATAGGTATAGGACATCTAGAAGTGTCACCATACGGAATATACAAGAGGCCCATGCGGGCCTAAATATCGCTCACCTGGAAAAACTAACACAAGGGTCACATGACCCCTGGGGTGGGATCACTTTTCACCCCAGAGACATAATTTCAAAACTCTTGCTGATGAACTTGACAATTAAGTGTGCTGTCAAATATTTTGAACATGGATCGTTTCAGACAGGAAGACTTTTCATTGAAAAAAATCTATTTTAGCTAATATGACCCAGATATGCAACAGACCCAAACCATTTCAGCAATATTGGTAAAGAACATCTTAAAGTGTCACTATGCTAAATATCTAAGCTCTTGCCATAGTAGTTTCAGAGAAGAATATTTCACTACATAACTCTATGTAAAACTGCGACCCCTAGGGCCTTGGCGGTTTTAATCCAATGGGCATAATTTGAACAATTTTGATAGAGGATCTAAAGATGATGCTTTGTGCCAAAAATGTCAGCTCAGGGTACTGTGGTTTCAGACAAGAAGATTTTTTTAAGATTTCATTGAAAAAAATCTATTTTTAGCTCCTGTGACCTAGATATGCAACGGACCGAAACTATATTTACAATATTATTTAAGGGCTTCCAGAAGAGTCATCATGCCAAATATCAAAGCTCTGGCCATATTAGTTTCAGAGAAAAAGATGTTTGAAGATTTCACTACATAACTCTATGTAAATTTACGACCCCCGGGGCAGGGTCATTTTTTACCCAAGGGACAGAATTTGATCAATTTTGATAGAGGACCTATAGATGATGCTTTGTGCCAAATATCTAAGCTCAAGGTACTGTGGTTTCAGACAAGAAGATTTTTTAAGATTTCATTGAAAAAAATCTATTTTTAGCTCCTGTGACCTAGATATGCAACTAACCGGAACCATATTTACAATATTGGTTAAGAGCTTCCAGAAAAGTCATCATGCCAAATATCAAAGCTCTGGCCATATTAGTTTCAGAGAAAGAGATGTTGGAAGATTTCACTATATAACTCTATGAAAGTTTACGACCCCCGGAGCGGGGTCACTTTTGACCCCAGGGACATAATTTGAACAATCTTGATAGAGGACCTGAAGACGATGCTTTGTGCCAAATATCTAAGCTCAGGGTACAGTGGTTTCAGACGAGAAGATTTTTTAAGTTTTCATTGAAAAAATCTATTTTTAGCTCCTGTGACCTAGATATGCAACCGACCGGAAATGTTTGAACAACTTTGAAAGAGGACCATATGTGGTGAAATAGGGCCGTTCAGGATCATTCAGGCCAATAAATAAATACGAAAGACTCAAGCAGGAAACGTAACACAAACAATACACCCACCTCTCAAGCAGAACACACACACACACAGTCATACCACAACAAACACAAACACACACAAACACACGCAATACCATTCATTCATCTACACACTAATAGAAAACAACACGCAAGACAAACATAAAGCAAAGTGAACATAGGAGCCCGCCTTGGTACGGTCAGTAGCAATCAATAATTAACTATAAATTAATTAATTATTAACAACCACTGGGGGGATACACCTGCTGTTGAAAAAAGTGGGTGGGGCTATCGGTCTTGTTGCCATGGCAACCACGCACAATATCTAAAAAAAATCCTTCTCAAAAACCACTGGTCCGATTTCAATTTGGTTTGCACCAAAATGTTTCTCAATTGATATAATTTCAAAATTGTTCAAAGAATTTTGACCCGTCAAAAAACATGGCCGCCAGAGGGCGTGGTCGTTTTCCGTATTTACATAATATTGACAACCAAGGTCAAAACTTTAAAAAATCTTCTTGTCAATAACCATAAGTCCTAGGACAACCAAATTTCATATGTAGCATCATGTTGTAAACCTTTACCAAGATTGTTCAAATAATGACCCCCAGGTCAAAAATGGCCCCGCTTTGGGGCTTATCAGTTTTAAATAAGAGTTATAAAGGAAAACCTTTCAAACTCTTCTTCTCTCAAACTGTATGGCCTAGACCTTTTATATTTGGCATGTAGCTTTGCCATCTGGTCCTCTACCAAGATTGTTCAAATCATGACCCCCGGGTCAAAAATGGCCCCGCCCTGGGGCTTATCAGTTTAACAAAAAGTTATATAGGAAAACCTTTAAAACTCTTCTTCTCCGAAACTGTATTGCCTAGACCTTTTATATTTGGCATGTAGCTTTGCCTTATGGTTCTCTACAAAGATTGTTCAAATCATGACCCCGGGTTAAAAATGACCACGTCCCAGGGCTTATCAGTTTTACATGGAGTTATATAGGAAATATTTAAAAGTCTTCTTCTCTGAAACTGTATGGCCTAGACCTTTTATATTTGGCATGTAGCTTTGCCTTACGGTCCTCTACCAAGCTTGTTCAAATTATGACCCCAGTGTTAACTAGAGCTATCACTAAAGGTGACTGATACCCCCACTCCAAACTGACCTGTCACAAACATCACAGTGACATGTAGAAAGAATAATACATGCATATTACGGAACTAAATTTCAAGTTGAAAAGGGGCATAATTCTGTCAAATTTTATGCAAGATTTGTATTACTTGACGAAAAGTCTCACAATATAACTCATATAATGTGTACCACTATGAAGACAATATCATGAATAGTTTTCAAGAAAATGGCATGTTCCAAGAAAATACAAAAACAATTCAAGTTAAAAAGGGGCATAATTCTGTAATTCTGCAAACATCACACTTATAATGTGTACCAAGTTTGAAGACAATGTTATAAATAGTTTTCAAGAAAATGACATGTCCAAAGAATAAATGCATATTAAGGAACAAAATTTAAAGTTATAAAGGGGCATAATTCTGTTAAATTTGTGCAAGAGTTGTCAAACTTAATGAAAAGTCTCACAATACAACTCTTATAATGTGTACGAAGTTTGAAGACAACATCATGAAAAGCTTTTAAGAAAATGGCATGTTCAAAGAAATAATTTCTCAATTAAGAGACAAAAAAATCAAGTTAAAAAGGGGCATAATTTTGTCAAATTTAGTGCAAGAGTTATGAAACCTATCAATGAGTGTCCCCAAATAACATTGATAATGTAGACCAAGTTTGAAGATGGTAACATAAACAGTTTTCAAGAAAAAGGCAAATGTCCCGAGAAAACGCGACGGACATACGGACCGACCGATTTGATTTGAGTTTTACGGCCCATCGACACCAATGGTCATTTAGAGCCGAAAAATATTGATGGAAGAAAAAAAAAGTATGAAATCAAGTTTAAACATCAATTTTTTTAATTTATTTATTACTTTTTTTTTTTTTTTTAAATATATTTGAATAATTTATAATTTGGAATAAATATTAATTGTTTTTAGGAAATCAAATATCTTGGAAATTTCAACAAGTTCAAACAGTTCCCGAAGAGAATCTGCCTGAAAAAATCGATCTCTTACAAATCAGCACATTCAATAAGAATGTGCCGAATTGTATAAGGTACAAAACAAAATAAACATTTAGGTTGAACTTCACGTTTAATTAAGTAAGAGTGTGTTATAAAAGAGTGACCAATTCTGAGTCTTGCTAATACTACCTCATCCCGGCGAAAAGGCCGGCATGAGTTAAATGATTCACCTAATACAGGTTGAACAGCATAGAGTTTGTTGTGAGTTTCCTCATTCAAAGACTCCTGGCAATTTTTAAAAATGTAACTAGTAATTTGGGGTTTAAAATCGGAGTAGAGAATTTTCATTTCAGATTCAGGCAATGCCAGGGCAGACTTTGCTGCAATGTCTGCCCTCTCATTGCCCCGAATAAATACGAAAGACTCAAGCAGGAAACGTAACACAAACAATACACCCACCTCTCAAGCACAACAAACACACACACACACGCAATAAATAAATACGAAAGACTCAAGCAGGAAACGTAACACAAACAATACACCCACCTCTCAAGCAGAACACACACAATCATACCACAACAAACACACACACGCAATACCATTCCTTCATCTACACACTAAATAGAAAACAACACGCAAGACAAACATAAAGCAAAGTGAACATAGGAGCCCGCCTTGGTACGGTCAGTAGCAATTAACAACCAACTATAAATTAATTAATTATTAACAACCACAATACCATTCCTTCATCTACACACTAAATAGAAAACAACACGCAAGACAAACATAAAGCAAAGTGAACATAGGAGCCCGCCTTGGTACTGTCAGCGGCAATCAATAACCAACTATAAATAAATTAACCATTAACAACCACTGGGGGGTTAAACCTGGGTTTAGGGGCGCCCAACCTCACACTTATCTCCTATATTCACCTATAAAGACAAACAGTGTACATAAAATATAAACCTTGTTCCACAACCTCACAATCAAAAAGACCGCCAGCACAGTAAGTAAATACATGTAAACCATTTAGCAAAAATTCTATGACAAGATCATTAGTAACATGGGAAAGAATTAAACATTCAAGCCCGTGTTAAAAATAACCCACTATGGCAACGGTCAAATTGTACTCAAGCGACTAGTAACTGTAAGACATGGAAGGGTCTAGGGTACGACAGAGAGGGAGAGAAAAAAGAAAGCACGAAAATCCGACATAACTCTCCACAATGACCAGGTATCCAACAAAACTTCACATCTTTAGAATTTGACAGTTCATGATATTTTAAAACAATATTCTTTATAAGAGCCTTTTTGGTAGAACATTTACTCAAATAATGTAGAACAGAAAGAGAATCCGAAAAGGTTATATGTTTACTATTTGGATCTTCAGCAATATAATCAAGAGCCAATTCAATAGCCTTGATCTTCGCTGAAAATATGGAGGCATTGTCTAGCAGCCGAAACTTTGTTACTGTATTGTCAGTCACAAAGGCAGCGGCAACCTTCTCATCATCTTTTGAACCATCGGAAAAAAACTTGTTTATAATCTTCATATATCGAAAGGATTTCATTTAGAAAAGACTTGCATTCAAGTGAGCTTGTTTCAGTTTTTTAAGACGGACGGACAACGTGATTCCTATATAGCCCCCCACCACCGGTGGTGTGGGGGCATAAAAATGGCCTCGCCCCGAGGCTTATCAGTTTTACATAGACTTATATAGTAAAACCTTTATAAATCTTCTTCTCTGAAACCGTAAGGCCCAGCCCTTTTATATTTGGCATCTAGCTTTGCCTTATAGTCCACTACCAAGATTGTTCAAATCATGACCTCAGGGTCAAAAATGGCCCGCCCTGGGCTTATCAGTTTTACATAGACTTAAACAGGAAATAAATACGAAAGACTCCCACCTCTCAAGCAGAACACACACACAGTCATACCATAACAAACACACACACGCACAATCCCATTCCTTCACCTACACACTAAATAGAAAACAACACGCAAGACAAACATAAAGCAAAGTGAATATAGGAGCCCGCCTTGGCACGGTCAGCAGCAATCAATAATTAATTATAAATTAATCATTAACTACCACTGGGGGGGGGGGGGGGGGGGTTAAACCTGGGTTTAGGGGCGCCTAACCTCACTCTTATCTCCTATATTCACCTATAAAGACGAACAGTGTACATAAATTATAAACCCTGTTCCACAAAACCCTTTAAAAATGTTCTACTCTGAAACCGTAACCATTGTTAGAATTCAATAATATTTCGAATGAATATTTTTTAAAACACCCTTTATTAGGACTTTTTATATAGTTTCCATATTTTTCCTTTTTCCTCAAACAGTAATAATAACAAACGGATTCTGAGTTATTTCTTCATGCAACAGTGCACTTCCATGCAATGAAAAACTTCATTTTGCATTGAGTATTACACAATGGTTCCTCAGGTGAGCGATTTAGGGCCGCATGCGGCTCTTGTTTGGCATTTTGATCATTTTGAAAAAAGTATGACCTTGCAACAGAAATGTGCACAATATCATGGCTAAGCCGTATGTCCTATCTCATAGTAGTTGTTTTATTGTGTACAATTGTTTGTTAGTCGGTTAAAAAGCTTTGCAGCTTATGTTAACTGTTTTATGTCTTGCCGACTCAAAATAAAATTTATTTGATTTGGTTTGATCTGATCTGTGAATTTGAATCGTTGCCAATCAACGAATCGGATCAAAACCGACCTGCCTGCCTACGACAGAGAGGGAGAGAAAAAACAAAGCACGAAAATCCGATATAACTCTCCCGGTTAAGGACGGCTTTATTTAGCTTGAAATAATTCCTTTAATGTTTAAAGCATCTTATTCTGTTTTATTGTTCCTGCTGATATAGCCGTCACATTGTGTGTTGATTGAAAATGTAATTTGATAAATCTTTCGGTATTTTATTAGAATTTTGATGTTTGAATTTCTCTAAAAAATAATCCTCTACCAATTATCATTTCATGTAATTTTTAGAAAAACTTGCATGATAACCAAATTAGCCTGTGGGTAAATGTACTGGAATGTGCGTCCGATATTTAAGGTTGAGAACAATTTTCTTTGGACAGGACAATCATTGTGAAACTAGCAAATTAACATTTTAGCCATCTAGCCATCATTTATGGGCAGTTGTACACTGATCGTCTTTATGGGTGAATATTGGAGATAAGAGCGAGGTTGGGTGCCCCTAAACCCAGGTTTAACCCCCAGTGTGGGTATGAGTGTGTGTGTGTTCTGCTTGAGAGGTGGGTGTAATAAATACGAAAGACTCAAGCAGGAAACGCAACACAAACAATACACCCACCTCTCAAGCAGAACACACACACAGTCATACCATAACACACACACTCCCATTCCTTCATCTACACACTAAATAGAAAACAACACGCAAGACAAACATAAAGCAAAGTGAACATAGGAGCCCGCCTTGGTACGGAACTACAACTGGGGGGTTAAACTTGGGTTTAGGGGCGCCCAACCTCACACTTATCTCCTATATTCACCTATAAAGACGAACAGGGTACATAAAATATAAACCCTGTTCCACAACCTCACAATCAAAAAGACCGCCAGCACAGTAAGTAAATACATGTAAAACATTTAACAAAAATTATATGACAAGATCATTAATGTTTGTGTTGCGTTTCCTGCTTGAGTCTTTCGTATTTATTTACTTAAAGACTACAGACAACTTTGCTGGCGAAAATCAGTAAGGATGCAATGAGTTGGTAAATAGAGCACTCATTTAAGAGTGAACCTTATAAAATCCTTCGAACTGGGTCTTTATTGCCTGCAAAGAACTTATAAACTTGTATCATGTAGTATTACGGTTTAAAGTCATTGTTAATTTAATTAATTAATCAGGTAAAGTAATTTAATTATTACTTTTCCATAGAGACCTTCCTACTTTGCCGCAGTTCTATAGCTTAATTGTCAAAGGGAATTATTTCTATTTATTAGACTGAGATTATTCCCTCTGCCAAGAACTAAAAGGAAGGCAGGTCGGTGGTTTTGATCCAATGCGCTGCTGGTCAACGGATTGGATTAGACGAAACCATCTTCCTGAAATCATCATCATTTTATTTCATCACCCCTCATCATCAATCATCGGCGCTATATGACCTATTTTGTGTCGCAGTGCGGTAAAACCCAACTCATCATCATCATTAATTATTACTTTTGGAAACCCAGTAATTTAATAGTTTTATTCCACTAATTGGTAATTTAATTTATACTTTGTTAAGTAATTGACGCCATGTCTGGCTGACAGGTGCCGCATTCTCTGTATGCACATTGTTTACTTCCGGCATCACATACTAGATGTTCTGCAACTGTACTTGGAAATGAATCAGTTATGATTTTCAGTCAGTATAGCTTCAAAATCATGTACTCCACAGTATTGTAAACTTTGCATAAACATGTTTCTCTTTAATCAACTTTCTTTTGTACTACCCAGAAAGGTATAAGGCGGAAGAAACTTGGATTAGACATTTTACAGCCGGGGTGCTTTTCCAAGAAGCCCTTGTAAAATTTCAGCAATGTGTCATTAAGATAACGCTTCTGCATCTTTATTTGTCCCCCTCGTGATTGTGTCTTTCTCGGGGCCTGTGAACTATTGATATCTTCTTCAAGGTTTTGCCTAATTTTCCTTCTCATCTCAACATTCCGCACCACTGAATAAATCTGAATAACGGGAGATTCTTTGAAAGCACAGAAAACAAAGCAAATACTGAAAATTGCAGACTCGGTTTAATTGAGTCTGTTCATGAGCAATACTGAAATATGCAACAGTGCTCACGCCCCCTAGCACCAGCTTAAGCGGAATTCAACTTTCAACTGTAAATGCGCTGAAATCAATGATTCCAAAGGACCAGAAAGTATAACAACACAGAGAATGAAGTACAGGGCGACTTTTTACAGCCGCCACACAAGCACTTAACATCTGCTATTGTGAATTATATAAATCTGAATAAGGGGAGATCCTTTGAAAGCACAGAAAACAAAGCAAATACTGAAAATTGCCGACTCGGTTTAATTGAGTCTGTTCATGAGCAATACTGAAATATGCAACAGTGCTCACGCCCCTAGCACCAGCTTAAGCGGAATTCAACTTTCAACTGTAAATGCGCTGAAATCAATGATTCCAAAGGACCAGAAAGTATAACAACACTGAGAATGAAGTACTTCTTTAACTTGTCCGTCTAACCATCTTCGTAATTATGGAGGGGAATATCCGCCTTTTATTTTCAACTTTGCTATTTTCATTTTCTAATTCTTATTCTTATTTTAAACTTTCTATTTTGATTTTCTAATTCTTATTATTATTATTAGTTCTCATTTACTTTTTCCAATTCTTATTGTAACATTTCAATAACTAGATCTATTTCGAAATTTTGATTTATATTTTTATCTTTTTATTTTATTTTTGTTCTAAAATTATCTAATAAAATGTCTTTGTTATGACTGTATTCTGTTTATTGTTCATTTAAGAACTAAGAATTACTTTTTCAATATTCTACTTGATAAATTTGAAAACAACAAGAAGAAGAGAAATTTATCCATGTCAAGTTCGATGTTGCAAATGTATAAATACAAGTTAACAATAAGAATTAGAAATCAAGAATGTTTTAAGACGGGAACCGGTAGTTCAATTATGACGCTGGGTGGCGTCTGAAAAATGACTGCTCCCTGAAGTCGGAAGACCTCGATACTTGTCCATAACAAGAAGAAGCTGGTCTGCTAGGCCTATTTGTTTTAGATTAAACGTCCGGCAAACGTCCTTTATTACTCAGAGAAACCCCTCAGAGAATACCCTGTGGAACCTTTCCAATTCACAACTGATACAAACTCACCACGTTCTGCGAATTCTAGCTTATTTAAGGAACATCAGTGTCGCCGTAAGCTTGCATCACTCTAACCCTGTGCCTCCATCACCTTGAACAAACTTTGTCGATGTAAACATTGCCTTACCCCGTGTATAAAACAGGTTTGATGCTGACAAGACGTTGCGTATGCCGGCGTCTTGTCACAATACAAACGTTGTGATACTCCTCTAAATTCCCCCCTATAAATTTCAGTTTGAACACTGAGAAAGAGATATTCATCAAGATCCAACTATCTTTAACCCTTTGAACCCTAGTCCCGCATATAGGCGTCCTTTTCAAACAGTGTACATGTGAATAGTACACTTGTCCTATACAAACAGTGAAGACCCAGATCAGAGGGCTCCGAATGGAGCCCTCTGATCAGGGTCTTCACTGTTTGTGATAATGCCAAACATTGACAAAAACAACCCTTAAAAGTCAGAAATGGACTAGACTAAAATGGAAACTGGAATTGTCCATTTAAAGTTTTAGGGAGGAAAGAGTTAAGGTAGATCTAAAGCACCCCAAATGGGATCATGCCAATGTCGGTACTCTATGCAGATCAATCTGCCATTCTCTCAACTGACTATTGGTTGATTTCATGCCGTTGATGACACTACATAGATTACCAAAATTGACCGACAAGAGCCCGACTCCACTAGGGGTCTCTACCTTAAAGAGGTTTGGAACCAGATGGAAAATTTCATTTGCATTTAAAGAATTGTAGATGTAGTTCGCGTCACAAGCTTTATTCAGACAAAAAGTCCCAATCAAGACCAAGAAATATGTCCTTCTTGGGACAGTTCACATTAAAAACATATAACGCCTGTCTGCACTTCATTATAAGTGCATATGCAAAAATTGTTGTCAATCGGTAAAGAAATGTAGAAGTAGATCTATCATTGATTTAGACTCTGTCATTATATGATCTTCAGAAAGGTTCATATTGGAGCAGACTAGATCTATTATAATTTTATAAATACTCTTTTTATCCTCTTACAGTGGAATGCTCTTCCTGTAGATGTCGTGCTGAATGATAACTTGAAAACTTTCAAGTCCTCAGTCCGCACTCGAATTATAACACGAATGAATTATAATTCATTAGTGTCTGCACCATGAAATATTTTAAACCTTAGTCAAGTAATTGTGTTTTTATACTGTTTTAACCTTTTTTCCTGCAAAGTTTGTAACAATCTTACCTTTATTTCGTCCGCTAAAGCTTATCTTTTATACCGTTCTTAAAGATATTTCCTCAGTCCATTGATGAAGTCCCCCCACCCCCATTGTTCTCGATAGGCGAGAAAAAGCATGCAGCATAGGCTGCCAGCGGGTATACCAATCTCAGTTTACCTGGTGAGGCCCAGATAAACTCATGCTCTAGAGGCTTTTTAATGGTTATTTCTAACCAAACTTTCAAATATAAAGGTCGGGTCTCACATGAGACGCTTTAATGGTTCTTTGCTACCGGCATGTCCACAAGACACATGCTTTTTGCAAGGGAATTGTCTGGCAATGCGTTATCACCGAAAGGTCGTCAGGAGATATCTTTAACACTGCTCTTACAAACCCTAATCACTTAAAAACTGTTTTTAACTTGTCTGTTTAATGCACTGTTTTTGCATTGTTTGTGACTACTAGGAAATTGCAGTCGCTTTTATTATTATTCTTTTAACACTGTCTCCGACCTCCCTACAATTATCAGCAATTGACAATAGGGAGTAGCCACGTAGAAGTAATAGAAGAAGCTAACAGGCACCGACGCGGTTGGCCCGAAATTATCCGCAAATTACCCGTGCGGGTGTGATTCATAGAGTCGTATGCTTGGATCGGGCCCGGCGGTGTACCGAATGCACTTAGCCCGAATGAAACGAGTGCGCTTACGGATTTTCGGGATAAACCGGTACACTCCGGCATATTAAATCGCGTCCACCCATTCATTCATTCATATTATTTCCTCCATTAAGTAGAAAGGGTGACATGTAATTCGCTTTCTGCTTTACTTTCACCTTGCTTTGGCAGTCGCCTGCTTCTGGTATAGCTATTTTGTGTATTTCGGCGACTGTTGTAGAGAGGTTTTACTGTATATGACGTTTTGACGTTAACGCGCCAAAACGTCTACAGTATTTGTTTATCGTTACGTCATCAAATTATATACTTATTCCTTGAAAAAGCCTAACGGCGAAACGTTGGAAGATAATTTAATTCGTGTTGGTGTTGTTATTTTTCTTATATTCTTATATCTCCATTAAGTAGAGCATTTTTGTCAAGCATATATATAAAAGTGCACAATGAGACACGCGACATAGTATAATACATGTGTAATAATAACAACAATAATACCCAATTATCCATACCCCATCAGCCCACTTATACCCCTGAATACGCCCTTTTGCACCTTTAATCTTTCTTTATCCATTGGAAAACTAGTCCCATTCTATAAACATCGCAAAAACACGATTTACCTATACAAATATGTCATTAAGCAGCTAGAAATTGTTTAGATGCTGATCATATATGCTTTAAATACTGCCCGATATTTTACGTAAGATCTACATACTTAAGAGATTTCCCTGTAATGCATTTATCTCTCACCAATAATCACTTCAAATCCCAAACTGGTTATTACAAAAAGAAGTAGACAACTCAAACCTTTTTTGATCCACTGTGGATCATGATCAAAAGCCGGGTAACAACCATCTTTTCACAGATGCAAGATTTCTTTTCAAGCAATGTGGATCCTTTAATACCAGAAGCCGATTAAAGCAGCGTCTGAGCAAGTCTTCAGGATTCACAATTGTTGATATTTATTCTATTAGTTTTAGAATTAGAACAGATTTCGTTTTCAAGTAGTTTGGATCCTGATCAACTGTTTCAACAGCCGCATAGCCACTATCTTTTCACGGATGAAAGTTTTACTTTCCAGCATTTTAGATCCTGATCAGATGCCGTGTAAAGCAGTGTTTGCTCAGGATCCACAATGATTGACACTTATTTTTAGAACAGACCAAATTTGCTCTACTGCATTATCAATATCATATATTTAGATTACTTTTTGAACAGTTTGGATCCTAATCAGAAGTTGCGTTAATAGAGACTATCTTATGCATGGATGCAAACATTATTTTCAAAAACTAATATTTTCACATCACAGAAAGTCAGTGACGTCATGACTTCTGTTTTGATTGATTTTATGTTTGCTAGCACTTTGAGTAACTTATAAAGGGCATAAATACTCACCACACCAATCTGTTAAGGGTACCATATCGATAAAGCTGAGGTTACCTTGCTCAGCGAGATGTTCGCTCCTGAAGACTTCTACTTTCTGAAGATTGGCATTACTTTGTATGCATCCATAAAAAGCAATGGTTGCCGAACATGCTTGTGTAACTTGGCAACTCCAGGATACAATTAAGTCTAGTCAATCTGTTTGCTAGATCTATTTAGGGGTTATCTTTTATCTATTCTTTATACATTGTAAACTGACAAACGGTGCAGACCTAGTTCAAACATTTAGACGTATCTACATGCTCCATTTTAACAATAAACTTTAATTAATCTTATAGTTTCATTTTATATTTATCAAAACAATCTGCTTGTCCTGGAGTCAAATTGACAAGCCGGACAAGTCGGAACATGGAATTCCACACCCTGCCTTTTGTCCCCTATTGCAGTGAAATACAAGGGTCCTGCAATATATTGTGGTAAAAAGTAGGACCGAATTTTGAATGACTATGTTTTTTAATTTTTAACCAAAGACATGTTTGAATCATGATATGGTGTATTAAAAAATTAAAAAATTGACATGATTTACATGAAGACCTTTGCTCCATTTTAGATGAGTGCTAATCAAAGAGCGTTAGAATTGTTACGCCAGGCTGCGGCTGCCTTGGATGGCCGCCAAGGAGATGCCACACCAGGCAACTTAAACAGGACTGCTGCCACACCATCGACCAGCACTGCAGCAGAATTGCCACTGAACACTATCGCTGCCAGTGTGCGAAATATATTTGCACCGTACCGTGGTTGTGGTACTGGTAGGTCATTCCATGGTGGTCGAGGATTAGGGAGAGGAAGAGCAAAGCCAGTTAAGTACTGGAACCACAAGTTCTGCCTGCTGATTTTGTCAGACATAAAATCCAGCTTTATCATTGACAAAAAAGTAAAATGTTATAGTATTGGGATGGTAAAATTTTCCATGCTGATAAATTTCTGCGAAAAGGATCCATTTGGCTTTTCTAATGGCCTTGTCAACCGAAGTACAGTCGAATTTCGATATCTCGAAGTCAGTTTTGTCAAACATATCCGTATTTCAAAGTTAAAACGTGTCTGAGTCACGTTTTAACTTTGAAATACGAGGGTTGTCCCAAATTAACGTGACAATCCGACTGAAACAAAGTATTCATTTTTGAATACTTCTACAAAGTTTCAAGTCTGTATCTCCAAAAATGAATTTTATAGAATATTTTTAACATACACACATCTCGTCGACCGGCGCACACCACGACGTTGTTTCGACGCCGAGTTTATTCCTTCTCAAAATACTCCCCTTATAATGGCGCTGCTTTTCTTCTGCCTTTAATAATAAACGTGGGACCCATCGGGCACAAACACATGTCATTTTCAAGTCATCGGATATAACTCTGTATACTTACGATTTCGAGAGTCCAATTTTGGAAGAGATTTCCCGTACCGTTTGTCGTCTGTCCGTGTTAAGAACATCACGAACCTGCTGCACTGTGTTAGTATCTATCGTTTTTCTCCTGCTGAGTTGCATATTTTCCTATTCCCCGTCCGTATATCCATGATGCCATTTGTACACAAGTGCGCGGGAGACTTTCCGATGCTTTTCCACAGAAATAATGTGTTTGTGCGTCTGAACGGGGGTCATTCCCAAGCTCGCGCAGAATTCAATGACTGTTCGGTGCGCCGCCTTATCGCCGGACGTCGCCATTTTCACAGAAGTTCAATGTAGACGAGCAAGCTAGACTTATCTTCACGGAGTTGTCTTACCGGCTTTTGATTTAAAAATAGTTCTAAGTGACGTCATAATAATTGACGTTAACGTTCACGAGTATTTTTAGCGTTTAGCAGAATGCATTATTAAGATAGATGGCTTTAAATTTATGTGACAACAGCGTTTATTCAGGCTAATGAATGTGTTCGACTTAACCTACTATGAAATAGTGCAGTTCATATGTCGAACTATGTGATAATTCGAGTTAAACGAGTTCGAGATATCGAAGTTTGATTGTACATTTCACACCACCTCGTATATCTAGATACCCAAACTACGGTTGTTTTTAGCTCACCAGAGCACAAAGTGCTCAAGGTGAGCTATTGTGATACCGCTCTGTCCGTCCGTCCCTCCGTCTGCAATTGCAAACGACTTCTCTGAAACCAATTGTCCCAGAGTAACCAAACTTGGTCACATACATGCTATTGGATTGAGCTTCAAATGTTGTTAAAATAAAGTGGGTGGGGCGAATGGTCTTGTTGCCATGGCAACCGGGCACAATATCTAGAAAAATCTTCTTCCGAGACCAATGGTCCGATTTTACTTTGACTTGCTCAAAAGAGTCACCTAGACAAAATCTATGTAATGTATGAATATGAGTTATGACAGGTCAAAAAGTAGGTCATATAGTAGAGAAGGCTTATGAACCTTCTAGTTCATATGGAGTAGACACATCAACATTATCCTGACACATTTGCTTCTTGTGACAAGGTCCTAGTGGGGGTATTAATCACCTTTATTGATAAGTCTAGTTAAATCTGGGAACTTTGTGAACTCTGGTGAGCGCCTTAGAGCCATTGACCCTGAACAGTTGTTTGTTTTTTCCTTAAATATTGTGCTCTGACGACTGTACTCATCTTCTTTTCCGTTTAACAGAAAGTAAAAATTAAGTTTCTATAATGAGCCTTTAGATATTTTTAGAAGCTTGCAAATCATGAAAGGTCAGGAAACTAGGTCGTGCTTTAAATAATTCATTTCTCAAACAAATAAATAATTTGTCTTCAGCCTCCACTGAAGACCTGTATCACCTGATTGGTACGATGATATCGGTCAGCATTGTCCATGGGGGTCCTGGTCCGCGTTGTTTTAGTGAAAAGTTCTATCAACTAATCACTCAAAAACAAAGTCGAACGATCCAATGGCAGCTGCAGGACCTGCAGGATGGGGACATCAAGGAGAAATTAGAAAAGGTTTGGATTGTTATGCCCTCGCACGACTTAGCCGGGGGGGGGGGGGGGGGGGGGGGCATATTGTTTTTGGTCTGTTTGTCTGTATACAACTTTAACCTTGGCCATAACTTTTTAATTACTTAGGATAGAGACTTTATATTTGGTATGTGTTATCACCTCAAGAAGAGCTCAGTAAAATTTGGGCCATGTCTGACAAAGGTCAATGTCATTTAGAGGTCATTTAGCGGTAAATCTGGTGGAAAGGGAGATAACTCATCCTATATTATGTCAAGTGACTAAGAAGTGAATAGGAAGCGAGATAACTCATCCTAACTGCTGTTAATCTTAAAGTGACATAATGTACATTTTGACCGAGAATAAATTAATGACGAGTGACAAACAGCTTGAATCCAGATCAGATGCCGCGTTATGGATTCAAGCTGTTTGTAAACGTAAGCCTATTTGTCTCCCTATAACGACTCCCTCCTAACAACGTACACACTCTTTGTCTCCCAATGGGTGTCAGTGTAGAGAGGGAGCACGGTACAAATTTTCTTCAAATTTAAATCTTTGCCAAACTTTCTAAAAATGCATGTTGTCACAAATTGTACTACCCAGGTTAATTGGAAAACAATTTTTTTGGCATAATATTTTTAATTCTCGTCATGTCAAGCTTGATTATGAACATCATAAAGAGAAAAATTTGGTTGTCAAATTGCATGAAAATTGAACTATTCAATCAAAAGTTTTTCAAAGAAAACCTAAATTTACGTGATTAAAGTCCCATAGACAACGACCGTCAAACGATTACAATGTAAATTCAGGTTCGTCTTTCATAACAGTTGAATGGATTGACCTATTTACATGAAAATTGGCATTTGAATTCGTCTTTCAGGTGAAGTGTCAGGTAATAAAATTTAGAAGTATTAAATTTAATGTATTTATAGTGTTAACGGTCCTTCAGGACAGGCGGTCACTAAATACAGTTAGGAAACAGCACTGAACGCTCATGGTGAGGGTTCAGTGCTGTATGTGACCTTTATTTAGCAACCACCTGTCCTATTGGACCATTTTTTGGTTCATTTGTGTTTCCAGTTTTCAGAGGTTTTACTGTACATTCTTATGTCTCCTCAGATCGAGAATGCCACATCGTATGAGGAGATGCTTGGGGCAGCTGACAGTGCCAGTGATATACTTGATGTTGCTGGCTGCACCGGTACAGTCCTGAAGGACCTCCATGCTGGCAAAGATCTCGTCAGAGCAGCAACCAGATTCTTTGTCTTCGAAAGAATTGCAGATCCCCTTCAAAGGCAAGTAGTTTCAGTCCCTAAGCACTACTGGCATTTTGAACAAACCTATATGATCACATTGTGATCATAATTATGTCTCCCCCCATATATGGGGAGACATATTGTTTTTGGCAGATTTGTCTGTTCATCTGTCTGTCTGTTACACATTTTCATAGGATTGTTGCTCAGCACGAGTTGTGGTGCATTTCTATATTTTTGTTACCTCCCCCTGGCAGTTTTTGAGTTATTATCCCTGATGTGTAGAAAATTGACATAGTTCATTACTAAATTTTGTTGCATGTGTTACTCAAAACCAAAATGCCTCAACGCTTAAAACTTTATAGGATCGTTGTCCACAATGGGTTGTTTTGCACCTCCAAATTTTTGTTTACCGTGGGTATAACTTAACTTAACCTTTAAACTCTGTAAAATAACAAGCATTAAATTTAGAAGAAGAGCTATGCTGCATTACATAAAGCTGTTGGATTAACGCTAGTGTTAGGAAGGTTTTTGGCTAATTTTGTTGTCTTTTCAGATTCAAAGATGGCCTTACTACACTGGGCATGCTCAATTCTGTGCAGCAGTATCCAGGCCTATACAAGGACCTGTTCTGTGCGAGAGCTGAACCCCTGTCAGCACATGAAGTTGAGAACCTATTCCGAATTCAGCCTCTAAGCGAGGATGGCTCCAACAGGCGCACAGCAGAAGAGGATGTGATTGGGTGGTGGCGCGAGTTCGTGATTGATGTTGAGGGTAAGGGTCCGTTTTTATGTCTGTCTGTCTGTATACAACTTTAACTTTGGCCATAACTTTTTAATTACTTAGGATAGAGACTTTATATTTGGTATGTGTACTCACCGCAAGAAGTTCTTGAGCTCAGTAAAATTTGGGTCATGTCCGACAAAGGTCAAGGTCATTTAGAGGTAAATCTGGTGGAAAGGGAGATAACTCATCCTATATTATGTCAAGTGACTAAGAAGTGAATAGGAAGGGAGATAACTCATCCTAACTGGCCATAACTCTTTGATCATGTGATTATTTCTAAATTTAGAAATTAGTCAATATGACACTCTTGACAAACCTTGTTATGACAACGACGTCATCATGACATCAATATGACGTCATGATGCTATGGTGATGATGTATTTGAATCAGCTAAAAAAAAGCTTGTTTCTTTTGTACATTTTCATCACAACAACAGCAAGGAGTACAATTGTAACCTGCTGTATGATTTTACTTGAAAGTTTCATTTTACAGAGATTTGCATTAACCTGGATTGGAGCTCACCTTTGTGATTGTTACTCCTCAGCCGGCATGTAAAGTAAAATGCCAATGGTGATCATTATGTCTCCCCCATATATGGGGAGACATATTGTTTTTGCCCGAGTTGTCCGTCTCTCAAAAATTTTGTGGCATGTGTAACTCAAGAAGAAATGTGTCCACAGGTCACAGTAACTCAACAAGAGCCGTCTGGTTATGGGGCTTGATGGAGATATTATGCCTATAAACATTTTTAGAAAACTAGTTGAGTTAGAGAGCAGACACGTTAAAGAGTTAGAGTTAGAAGTCTTATCAACTTTTTAAAGATGACAGTTCAGTTAAAAAGAGCATGTGTTATCTTTTCAGAAAAACAAGTACCGTATGAAGTAACATTCCAAGACCTGTTAATCTTCAGCACCGGAGCAAGTGAAGTCCCCCCGATGGGATTTGTTCCCCCTCCATCTGTTACCTTTCTACATGGGAATGATGGGAAAGCGTCTTCATTTCCAAAGGGACAAACATGCTCCAATGAGCTGCAATTGCCCGTTTGTCATTCCACGTATGAGGTATTTCGAGAAAAAATGGCTTTTGGCATAGCCAATACACAAGGGTTTGGAATCATTTGAGTACCTTGATTCATATATTTAAATTTTAAAGAGGCTCGCAACCGGATTTAGCATTAAAATGGTAATCTGTAAATATATGTCAAATGATTATATTAATGGGTAAGATTTAGTTTAGGATAATAAATTCTGTTAAAGAATGCATTTCCAAAAAATAAAAAGGATGAAGCTCTGGTGGGATTCGAACCCGTGACCCTCCATTGCGGAGACAAACAAGAACAAGAGCCCCATGGGGCATAATTCGCTCACCTGAGAATAACTGACAAAATGGAGATAATTATTAAAAATATTTATGTCCAGGAAGGGGTCATAATTTGAACAATCTTGTTAGAGGACCTGTAGATGATGCTATGTGCCAAATATCTAATATCAGGGTAGTAGGGTTTAAGACAAGCAGATTTTTGTAAGTTTCCATTGAAAAGAAATCTATTTTTAACTTCTGTGACCTACATATGCAACAGACTGAAACCAGTTGAACAAAATAGGTAAAGGATATCTAAAAGTGTCACCATGCTGAATATCAAAGCCTTGGCCATATTAGTTTCAGAGAAGAAGACGTTTGAAAAGTTCACTATATAACTCTATGTAAAACTGTGACCCCCGGGGCGGGGCCAATTTTGACCCCAGGGGCATTATTTGAACAAACTTGATAGAGGACCTGTAGGCGATACTATGTGCCAAATATCTAAGCTCTGACCCTTGCAGTTTCAGAGGAGAAGATTTTTTAAGTTTTCATCAAAAAAAAACTATTTTTAGCTCCTGTGACCTAGTTATGCAACCGACCAGAACCATTTGAACAATTTTGGTAAAGAACATCTAGAATTGTAACCATGCCAAATATCAAGGCTCTGGCCACATTAGTTCCAGAGAAGAAGACGTTTGAAAATTTCACTATATAACTCTTTGTAAAACTGTAACCCCCAGGGCGGGGCCAAATTTGACCCCAGGGGCATTATTTGAACAAACTTGATAGAGGACCTGTAGGCGATACTATGTGCCAAATATCTAAGCTCTGACCCTTGCAGTTTCAGAGAAGATATTTTAAGTTTTCATAAAAAAAAATCTATTTTTAGCTCCTGTGACCTAGTTATGCAACCGACAAGAACCATTTGAACAATTTTGGTAAAGAACATCTAGAATTGTAACCATGCCAAATATCAAGGCTCTGGCCACATTAGTTCCAGAGAAGAAGACGTTTGAAAATTTCACTATATAAGTCTTTGTAAAACTGTGACCCCCAGGGTGGGGCCAAATTTGACCCCAGGGGCATAATTTGAACAAACTTGATAATGGACCTGTAGATGATGCTATGTGCTAAATATCTAAGCTCTGACCCTTGTAGTTTTTGACAAGAAGATTTTTTAAGATTTCCTTATTTTTTCTGTAACGTTTGGTTGAATTCTGTCAAGCGGTATAGGAGGAGATGTCATTTGAAGCAATTGTTAACGACAACGCACGACGGACGACGACGACGGACACAGGGCCATCCCAATAGCTCACCTTGAGCCTTTGGCTCAGGTGAGCTAAAAATGAGGACGTGCCTTTACCGCCTCGACCACGGACGCTCTCTATATATACGGTAGCGAATTAACGTACTTCACTGTTAGCGCTTAATACTACATTATTCGGCTCCGGTTTATGTCAGAGCCCGTGTAGAGAAGCAACAACTATACCGTTAGCTAACGCTATAGAAAAACGATGGAATATATCTAAAAAAAACTAAGATTCGGTGACGATTCTTGAGACTTTTTTTGGAGTGATCATATTTTTTTAATGTCAGAAGTCAAATAATGCCACAAATTTGCTTTTATTTGAGTATTTTATTTTATTTTGACAAGTACACCATCCGGTTGCGAGTCGCTTTAAATGTCAATTTCATGATCAGTTGGCATGAACGTGAAACCCATTTCACAAGGAAACGGGTCCGATATGATAATTACTTATGTTTCCTCCGTATATATGGGGAGACATTGTTTTTAGCCGAGTTGGTAAAGTAACTGTGTTGTTCGTTATACTTCTTACGTGGAATGGCTAAATGCCAAAACATTTGTGTGTTATGTTATCTCCTCATATCCCTTACAAGCAGATTTCCAAACTAGAATTAAATTAAAATGGTATTGTATCACAAGTGGAGTTGAAACAAGCAGCACTGAATTTTCTCAAAACTAATGCATGGTATTGAAAAGAAATGTTCACTGAGTGTCAACAATAGAGCTATTTTTCTTTCACAACTCTAATATTTGGAGAAAGGTTACCTAAACCGAATATAATTCCCATATACATGTATATATATTTAGGATTCGAAATCTGTGTTTAGGTTTCTAAAAAAATTTATTACTCTTATGTCCATTGGGATATTCCTTTCATATTCAGTTTGCATGTGTATATGGACAAGATCTTTCCTTGCATGCAAATTGTTAGACGTAGACGTAGATGTTTGACTTTCTGACCTTGACCTTGAACTTTGGACCCGCATTTAGGTTTCAAAATATGCGTTTAGGTTTCTCAACTTTTCTCTAACTCATATATCCATTAAGATATTTCTTTCAT
This sequence comes from Gari tellinella, assembly GCA_922989275.2. Taxonomy (NCBI): domain Eukaryota; kingdom Metazoa; phylum Mollusca; class Bivalvia; order Cardiida; family Psammobiidae; genus Gari; species Gari tellinella. The sequence goes on along the minus strand of OV277865.1, from coordinate 12,577,229 downwards.
ATTTGGCATGCATGTGTATATGGACAAGACCTTTCCATGCATGCCAAAAAATTAGCCCAGTGTCTTTGACTTTGAACTTAGGTCCCGAAAGGTTTTAGGTTTCGAAATCTGCGTTTAGGTTTCAAAAATGCTTATAATTCCTATGTCCCTTGAGGTGTTATTTTCATATTTAATTTGCATGTGTATATGGACAAGATCTTTCCATGCAGGCAAAAAGGTTGACCTCTGTGACCTTGAGTGTGTTTCTTAAGGTGCCGGTGGCAAGCTTTGTTGTCTCTCTGACAACTCTTGTTTAAAACATGAAAGCAGTATAAAATCTAAATGTTGATTAATTATCATCAATGAGCTGTGCAGATTCTATATCTGCCTATGTAATTCATAAGCAGATACAGTTTTTATGCAGCTACCCTTACCTTAGGTTTTGCTTATTACTGTTTGAAAAAATATGTTATATTGAAGTTTGCTCTTGGTTCAAAAATGTAAGATATAAGAAATAGTATCTATATCTTAGTAGATGATAACTCCATTTCTTATCTAAATATGATTTTCAATTCACATCTGTAGCCTTTGTCACTATTTATCCTACGTTTTAATCATGACTAGCGTGACAGCTTTATGTGTGACAATGATCAATAGTAAATTTGTGATCACAAGGACTGGAGTATTTAAAACCATTAAAGCATATTGTTAAAGGCATGCCGACACCAATTTGAAACCAACATATTCAGTTTATTCATTTCTCATATCAATGTGTTCATAAATGCTTGAAAAATCTGCACAAAAAAAGGCTAAAACATGGCATGACAGGATTCTGGAATTGCTATTGCCTCGTATGTCCAAGGTATTTTGTTGCATGGTTCATCCAATATGTTGTCAGGGTGAACACAGACTGAAAAGTATTGTTCACCTGCCTTCAACCAACTCTAGCTGATTTGCTTATAAGAATTGTGTATTGTGAACTTCATTTACTGATGTTTGTAAACAGTATAATCTTGAATGGAGCAAGTACATAAGTGACAATATTATAATTAAAACATTTGGAATATTACTGGATTATTGTATGGCATATGGTTATCATTACTATGATCATGACCAATTCATTACCAATAGACCAAATTAAGGTTTCTTTCTAGAGAGCTACTGACTTGCACATACTTTTAAGGTAGACAACTTGTAATGTGGCTTTTTGAAAATACAATCAATACTGTGCATCGACGGAACCATTCTATATTTTCTGGAATAACAATTGGTTGTCGTCAACCAATTGTTTTTCAGGAAAATATTTATCTGTTCCAGCGCCTAGTACCAACGACAAACAATGTCATGATGTTTTCAAAATGGTGCCTTCATAAAACCTTAATTTTTAGAAACATTTGGGAATTATTCACGAATTTTAGTGAAAATCATAATATCCGTTGGCAAATCGCTAGAAAATGGTCATTAAATCAGTATTTGACAGATTCACTGAAACATTATTTCCAATCAGTGGATCTCTAGAAAATGGCCTTTTTAAATAAGTACTCTAGAGATTTACTGAAAATTATTTGCCGGTCATTGAATTTCTAGAAAAGGTCTTAAAATTTTAGTGATTCTATAGAATCACTGGTCAAACTCAGTTAATCTATAGATTAATAGAGGATTTTAGTGATTCTATAGATTCACTGAAATTTCAGTGATTCCTTTATAGATTTACTGTGCTATATATGCTACAATGAAAAAGAAAAACAGGGTTCCTGAGGCTGAATTATTTTAGACTGCTATTATTATTCTTTGCGTAAAGGTTGCAATGGACTTTTGAGTAGCCAAGTTGATCAAATGTAATTGTCAATAACACATAAAACCCTATGCCTACCATCCCTGCATTTCTTTTTCGTTCTAGTATATTTGACTGACTTTCGTTCTAGTATATTTGACTGACTTTCATTCTAGTATATTTGACTGACTTTCGTTCTAGTATATTTGACTGACTTTCATAACTAAGAACCTTTCCTCACCGTAAAAAATAAACTGTCAATTTAGTGTTTTGCTTTGGTTTAATTTCTATTTCCTAATGGATATTTTTGTATGCTCATTAAACAAAACTTCACGACAAAAGCAATGCTCTATTTTCAAAAGATGTGGTGTCACCGACATCTCACACATGTGACCAAACAACTATTAACACTCCTACAATGTACATTAAGGTAGTACGCTACCAATTTGGGCGACACCTAGTGGCTTTTAACGAAGTAGAATAAATCAAGCATCGTTACTCAGCGAAATTGTGCTTAAAGGTTACCTCCTGTAGGTACTTTCTGTTTCAAACAAACTCCATTAATCCCGTAATATAAACATTAAATACATGTAATTCCACTTTGGGACATGAAAGTATGTGAAACTTGAATTTTAGCTTGAACACATAGAAACTTATGTTTTTTTACCATTTTCTTATTATTCACCATATAGCTTTTATTGGGTGAAGTATCATCAATTTTCTTCGGATTTATTTTGATTGAGTGAGTGTTGTCATTGAATTTGAGCTGAAAATAATCAAGAACAAGAAATTGTTGAAGTTTTCATTGAAAAAAAACTATTTTTAGCTCCTGTCACTGTGACCCATATAAGCAACAGACCGGAACCATTTCAACAATATATGTTGAGGACCTCTGGAAGTTACACCATGCTTAATATCAAAGCTCTGGTCATATTGGTTTCAGAGAAAAAAGATGTTTGCAAATTTCACTGTATAATTCTGCTTTAAGCAACAATCTGTCTTCAATTATGGAAACTATCTGTGGAGTAAAGGCTAAAATTTGAGAGAAAAAAAATATACCATGTAGGAGTTTTCAACTTTGAATTTAGCCTGTGCAAACAGAGTAGACCCAGATCAAAGGGCTCCTAAAATTGATCCACATATTTACATTTACATTAACAAACAGTATACCTGTGAAGAGTACAATTGTCCAATGCAAAAAATGTAGATATAGATTAGAGGGCTCCTAATTGGGACCCTATGCAATGACTTGTAACAAACCCAAAGATACATAGTGCAACACTTGCCCTATGCAAACAGTTTAGACCCAGATCATAAGCTCCTAATAGGACCCTCTGATCAGGGTATGCACTGTTTGTCATGTTGCAATGAATTGTAATCTAGTGCCACATATTTACATCAACAAACAGTGTACCTGTGAAGAGTATACTTGTCCTATACAAATAGTGTAGACCAAGATCAGAGGGTTCCTTACAATGCCATAGCTGAAATGCTGGGAAAGATCTTTACAAGTTAATTTGGTGTTCCACCAGGGCAAATATAAATGCAACACATGATAACAACATTAGTTGTGAGCCGTCCAAAACCACAAGACCTCTTGGAAAATGTCAACTCCCCAACAGTTAGACTCTTTCTGTAGTATGTGTTTAAGCTGATGCCTCTGTGTTTCTGAGACTTGAATGGTGTCCGGAACTGTGACTGACTGTGCATGAGTGATAACTGAGTCTGGGTTGTACTCTACTCCGTAATTTGCATCAATCTGCAACCAGATAGAATGAATTTTAGTGAAACCTTAAACTGATTTAATGGCAAAATATGTTGGTAACTTATATGGAATGGAAAGAAATTTAGCAACAAACTTACTTCTTGCATACCAAATTGGTTAATTATTCACTACTTTGTTGTGTATTAAATTGGTCCCTCATATATATATGTTACAGGCAATTTCAAAATTTAAGCACATAAATGAATGCAATTCAACTTTTATTTCATTTGTGAAAGCTTTCATCTGAAGATTGATAAAAGATAGAAGGGTTACTTTCGCTATTGTCTCAACAATGCTGAGGTTGAAATAACAGTTTAGGACCAAATGAAAGCAAAAGCATATACAGTATGTTGAAAAAAGTTATTGACAAACACAATCCAAGTTGACAAAACAACAGGAGAGTGATTCAATTTTTAGAAGCGGTATAGGAGGAGATGTCATTTGAAGCAATTGTTAACGACGACGCATGACGCACGAAGCCGGACACAGGGCCATCCCAATAGCTCACCTTGAGCCTTTGGCTCAGGTGAGCTAAAAACTAGAGCTATCACTAAAGGTGATTGATACCTCCACTCCAAACTGACCTGTCACAAAAACACCACAATGAAATGCAGAAGGGATAATACATGCGTAATTTAGGAACTAAATTTCAAGTTGAAAAGGGGCATAATTCTGTCAATTTTTATGCAAGAGTTGTCACACTTTAAGAAAAGTCTCACAATACAACACTTAAAATGTGTATCACGTTTGAAGACAATATCATGAATAGTTTTCAAGAAAATGGCATGTTCATAGAAGAAATTCTTATTTAAGAGACAAAAATATCAAGTTAAAAATGGGGTAATTCTGTCAAATTTAGTGCATAATTTTTGAAAAAATGTCCCTTGGTCCAACTCACATGAATACCCTCACATATAGTTGGTTCATCTGTAGAAGTTTGAATGAAATCCTTCAAATGGTATGAAAGGAGTCAACTGCAAAAAATGCATATGACCATCAAATGCCCTTATGACATTGTGGATTAACCAAATGTAAAGAAAACTTATGTTCACAATTACACAATGACAAAAGTACATATGAAAGTCATGAACATTTATAGCAATTATAAGATATGTGTTGCGAATCCTTTATTTTCTGCCAACTCATTCTCAGAATTGATTGTTTAACAATATTTCACTGACGGCAAACAATGGGGAAATATTTAGCCACACCCCAAGTAAAATAGCCTTAAGTATTTTCAATTGGTCTTTACAGTTTTTGGACTTTATATATAGTTTTCAAATCATTGCCAGGGATAGATTGAATATTGTAATGCTTGTAGGCTTACTGTATCCATGCTTGTTGGCTGTCTAGATAACAACCATAGTTGCCAAGGAGTTCGATTGCTCTCTGTTCTAATTGGACGATGTCTCAGTGCTTCCATATATCTGTCTAAATGTGCCTGTATCTTTGGTAGGAACACCAGATGCAGCAGCATGATGTGAGTTTCAGATGCAGGTTCTAATATTCCCTCTTCCTCCATAGTGTAGAATATGGAATAATAGTATGATGTGACACCTGCCCATACTTCTCTCCATAAGCGCTCAATCCTTTAAAGACACAAGTATACACTCAGATTATTCAACAGTTATCAGAGTTGTAGCAAAGCTCCTTCTTGCACGGGTCCTTAACACTAAAGGGTCATGATGGCCCTGGATTTGTTCACCTGATGTCAAATGATATCCTTTGCTTTGTTGTTTAAGCTAGTTATCTACTTTCTCATGTTCCTGCAACATTTAGTATCAAAATCAGCTTTTCATTTCTTTTTACTTTAACAGATTCTAAGTCATTATTTTCTTCTTTGTTTAAAATACTATAGAGAAGACTAATAAGCAAGATATGAAATATCTGTGGATGAACGTCTATAAATAACATACATTATGCTGAGGTATTTGCATGTTTTGTTTACCTTTGGTTATGGACTGATCTTCCAGCAATGAATGGCTTATCTAAAGTCTGTCTGCGTAGCATGTATTCTGCAACCATGACGTTTTTACCTCCTTTATCTGATCTGACCCTTTCTGGTAGACCATATTGATGGACAGCCTCTTCAAAAGCACCCAGAACAGTGTCAGCTCTATTGTTGTCACTGATTTTCATATACACAGGGAACCTAGAATAACCATCCACCCCTCCATGAATTACAAGGCGCCATCTGAAAAAAAAATCTTGGTTGTATTAAAGTTAGTAGTGATAATAGTCGTACTTATATGTGAAAACAAAAGGGCCTGAAGGCCCTGATATCACTCACCTGTTATAATGAAGCCTGCTAGTTTTACCTTTGAACTTTACCCGTTTTATTCTAAATCTATTCAAGTTTGTAGTATAGCATGTAAACAACATTGGAATACGACCTACTCTAGTATAGTAGAGTACATCAAAGGCAGATTTATAACTAGAGCCAAAATAATACTAAAATGATGTCTTTTGTAGCATTTCAAATATATCAAGGACAGATAACTCATGCCACAATTATCATATTTCAACAAAAAGTGCACTACCTCGAGAACTTATAGTAATATACATTGTGTGCAAGTATATGAAAAATCCATTGAAAATTGTAGTTACAAGAGTGTAAACACTGTTAGGTATGACATTTTAGCAATTCAAGGGTGGATAACTTTTGACCTATTGTCCGATTTCAACCATAATGAAACTCATATGAACTCTTATAGTCATATACAATCAGAGCAAGTTTAAGAAAGAATGTACAGTTGTATTGTGCCTCTAGAGTGTAAACACCATGAAATATGGCATTTTCAGCCATTCAAAGGTAGTTAACTCTTGACCTATGGGTCCGATTTCAACCATAATCAAACTCATTGGAACTCTTAATTCTTATGGTAATATACAATCTGAGCAAGTAAAAGAAAGATTGAAATCATTGGATAAAAATTGTGGCCTCTACAGTGTAAACATTAAATATGGCATTTTCAGCAATTCAAACGTAGATAACAGTTCACCTATTAGTCTGATTTCAACCATAATTGAACTCATCTGAACTCTAATAGTCATATACCATCTGAGCAAATTTGGGAAAGATTGGATAAAAAATGTTGCCTCTAGAGTATAAACACTGTTAAATATGGCAATTCAAAGGTAGGCAACTCTTGACATATTTGTCGATTTCAACTATAATCCAACTTATCCAAACTCAGTTTACAGTTTAAACTCTTATGGCAATATACAATCTGAGCAAGTTACAGAAAGATTGGATCAAAATTGTGGCCTCTAGAGTGAAAACACTAAAATTGTTGACGATGTGCCACTCGCTTCAAAATGAAACATGCTTTGTTTTGTTTTTATATATATATAATCACTGCATGCATACAAATTACAATACAGCGTTCCCTCCCTCACGCTATGTACCCGGATAATCCTGACAGGCTCGAGCGACCCTAACTCGGCTCAAACATGGCTGACGTTTTTACATGGCTCCTTTCGTTTTTTCAAAAACTTCCCTATTGAAAGGTAGGTTTCGGTTGTATTATTTGTCGCTATCGCCCAAGTATTGCTTTAATTCCAAAGATCCATTGTTACATATACCCATCTTTGTGTTTTAATCTTGAATGTTGAGGAACAAGGCCAAACATTCGATCAAATTATTTATAAAAAATCCTTAAAAATACTTACAGGTTTTATTTGCCCATGCTATTTTGTAGTTTGGAAGCAAAACGACACTACTTTGTATACTTGCTTAAACTGTGTTTTCATTCCAATGCTTGTTGTCACAATGCTCGTTTCTATGTGCAGAATGCAAGAAAATGGATTAAAAACCTAACCGTCTAATAGATAAAAACCAAACCCGGCAACATACTAAGTGGATTAATTTACAGTATGCAGTTTAATCCAGAATACAACATTCCTTTTCCTATCTGTTAGGTGCTTATCCATTTACTGTTCGCATTTATCCAGTACGGTTTAAAATATTTGTCAGGATTTATCCGTAAATGCATACCCATCACTGTATCAAGGCATATTTTTACATGTACATTTAAACTTTAATACTATTGCACATTGTCATATAGATGTTCATTGAACTAATACCGCTATAAAGTAACGCATTATTCCATTCTAAGTTACTTTAAAACACCCGGAAACATAACAATGTTCATTCTGAACACTTTTTTCGTATGCATTTTCTTGAATTCAGCCAACATATAGCGATTGTCGAACGAAATATTTAGTACACAGACCGTGTTACCAATACACGATACTATGGCTATTAAAGTTTTACGCGTACACACCACACACATTATGACATATAAAAAAAAAAGACAATTAATGACATACTTTTTACCGTCTTCCGCCATAATGATATGGGGTTAGGGTCGCTCGAGCCTGTCAGGATTATCCGGGTACATAGCGTGTCCCTGCAACGGCCCTCCCAACAACGATTCCCTCCCAACAACGACCCTTGCCGCAGTTCCCTAAACAGGATAATTATGTCTAACGCTTTTACTGTTGTGATATAATCTGCTTTAAGTTGTCGTCTGTTTTTTCCCAAAGTCACATATTTTACTGAAAACAACTTAATGAAGAGTGATAAACAACTTGAATCCAGATCAGACGTCGCGTTACATTGTGTCTGATCTGGATTCAAGCTGTTTGCAAATATAAACCAATTTCCCTCCCTATAACGATTCCCTCCTAGGAACGAACACATTTTTTGTCTCCCAGTAGGTGTCGTTGTAGAGAGGGAACACTGTATATATAAAAGACTATCTCAAAGTTGGAGTTAATGATGAGTTTGACACATCAATCTATAATGCACCATTTTTAAAGGGATACAAACATCGTGCGACGTTGAAACTGACCAATTGACTATTTCTGGGATAACTGGGTGGCATCAACCAATCGTTTTCCCAGATAATGTCGATCAGTTCCGATGCTTATTTCTGACGTCAAACCATGCTCTGAGTCTGATATTTCAAAAATGGCTTATTACTGGTTGACTACCTTAAATAATCAAATGTCTCTATCTACAGGGAAGTAGTTTTCAACCATTCCCCTTGACCAAGTTTTGAGTATAATTTACTTTCTAAACTAACTCTCATCTTCAGGGTCTAACGATAAATTGTATTCGACATTAAAGGGGGGGGGGGGGAGATGTGATGAAAATTAAATTGGAGAAGGAATGAAAGGCAGACCAGATGGACGGACAGTTTTAAGTGCCACCCGAACGAAGTTTGGTTGAAATCTGTTAAGCGGTATAGGTGGAGATGTAATTTGAAGCAGTTGTTAAGGATGACACACGACTGACAATGGGCCATCCCAATAGGAATTATTTTGTAAAATTTAACAGTCACTCACCGTATTAATTTATGGTTTCCATCGATGTGCCACAGAGCTTGAGCGCCACTCACAGAATATGTCCGTCGCTGTATTCTCTGCGAGGCCAAGAACACTCTACGGAAGAGGACACCACACGGATCATACTCCTTCACAGCTGCCCGCACTCTTTGTTCCGGTAATTTTATGCCTTTGGAAACTAATAGGCTACGGATAGTTCTATATCCAACATTGGGGAATTCAGAACACAACTGCTGCACCTCACTAAACACTTCTTCGTCTGATATCTGAGAATAGGTTTGTCTTACAGATAAATTAAATTCTTCCATACGCCTCTCAATTGTTCTTTTACTAACATTGAAAATTGAAGCTACATCCCTGACTTTAAAACCCGCACTTATTAAGTACTCAATACTTTCGAAAGGGATATCATATTTTCTTCCTACTTTCAAATGTTCTTTGAATTCGAACCTTTCTTCAGATGGTTGGTGTTCCAATATTTTCAACGCTTCATCAACTAATCCAATACTATTATCAACACAACAATAAACTGTTAGTTGTAATAAGTTTGTGATGACATTTTGTAACTCTGATGTTAGGTTCGTTGTACGTCCATTTACCAAACATTGACAAATGTATAGAATCTTTTGCCTGCAGAGATCTTTTATACATGACAGCTGTTCTTCAGAACTGAAATAATACAAATAATATATGGCTTTATTTAGAGGAAAAAAAAACCAGCAATATATTTGAAACACAAATGAGACATGCCAAAGGGAAAGGGGGCTAAATGACATTGACATCAAAAACTTGCTTAGAAAGATGTCATCTGAAGGCAAACCAACTGCAGTCAAGTGAGTTATATTAAAAATGTACAAACTGACGAACTAGTCTTCAAATGATACAATTTTAAATAAATATTTTGACATCAAAATGTTTATGTCATTTGGCGTAATGACAGAGCCATGATCAAACAGATCAGCTAGATTTTATACCAATACACATTTTCAGCAAGTTTGATGAAGATTGGATAAAATTACTTGAGTTACAGAGCGGACAAAAAAGTGTGACAGACAGACTGACAGACGGACGTGCTCATAAAATGATAGTTACGTGGCACATAATTGAAAAACATTAACCTGGCAGTTTCTTGTAACATTAACCTGGCCAGTTGTGGGACATAGGGTTAGGGGTAGGGTTAGCCTCCAGAACATTCTATAACAAAGTTAAGATCTCATTTATGTGGCTAACCAAAGAAATTAAATAAAGAAGGAAATGGCCACTTAAATAAAGATTGTGGGTACGGACTGACTGACTGACAGACAGGGGGATTACTATAGGGCACCCACCTCTCGGTGGGGCCCTAATTAGATTTACATGAATTTCAGAGTTCAAGTCAATGCTTGTACATACTTATCTGATAGATCCATATCATCTTCATTGTAAGCTGGATTCAACTGTCATGACATCTATCATCAAGTACAATAACTTCACCATGGCCACATACAACACAACCTGAAAATAAATATGCTGAAAATAAAAATGTTTTTTATTTACTAATAAGAAATAAGGTGGCGGGGGGACCATTTATATGGTGACCGTCTTTCTTTTAGGAATCAACAGTTCCAGGTACTACAATTTAGGGTTTTATACAAAATCAGTGAGGGGTCCAAGTTGGCATCTATTGAATATATAGGTATTTTAATTTAAAAAAAAAAACTAATTTGGAAATCCCCCACCCCTTCTAGATCCCCGCATGGACATTAGTCATTACAGACAGACAGTAGATCAATGGCTTTAACAGTTAAATGCCTTTCCATTGGGGGTTTGGTAGCCAAAGGCGGTAAATCAACCTGTCAATTATTATACTCAGGTACCCAAATTCAGCCCACCTAAGCTTTTTAAAGTGGACAATACAAAAAAAGCTGATAAGTTTCAGCAAAATTCCACTCATTAACTACGAAACATATTTCCATCAATCTGCATTGAATTTGATTCAGAATTACAAGTTTCTACCTCGCGGTTCCACTCGGTTAATATTATTTAATGAATCAACAAACATGGCACTACCTGGCAGCCATTTTTAAGGTCTTAACTCCGCCCACCTATGACTAACATGTGTTCCTAGAAATAAGTTTGCCACAATTAACAGTAAGCAAAATCATGTGATATTAATTAATACTCACCCACACTCTGTGTCTGATTCTTATTACTGTATTGTCTCATATGTACATGTTATATATAGTGAGAAATAACAAGAGCCCCATGGGGCATATTTCGATCACCTGAGAATAGCTGACAAAATGGAGATAATGATTTATGTCCAGGACAGAGTAATTTTTTACCCGAGGGGCATAATTTGAACAATCCTGTAAATTTCAATATATAACTCTATGTAAAACTGTGACCCCCCGGGCGGGGCAAATTTTGACCCGAGGGGCATAATTTGAACAAACTTGATAGAGGACCTGTAGGTGATGCTATGTGCCAAATATCTAAGCTCTGGCCCTTGTAGTTTCAGACAAGAAGATTTTTTAAGATTTCCTTATTTTTTCACTTTGGTTGCCATGGCAACTAGAGTTCTACATTGTTTTTAATTCTTTGAACAAATTTGAAAGAGCTTGACCCAAGGAAAATTCCTGTTAAGTTTGGTTGAAATCTGTTTTAAAGGGTATAGGAGGAGATGTCATTTGAAGCAATTGTAAACGACCGCACGACGACTGACAGTCATTATTGCTCATCATCAGAAGCTGTCTGATCTGGGTCTACATTGTTCTCTAGAAGATTCTGTATATCCTATCAGCATGGAAATGGTTAACTCTTTCTACACTAAGTAACTATTGTGGGTTATTAGGTACCCTTGTGGATCATTTTAGTAAAAAACAAGACTGTGCGTTCAATAAACGCTTATGCCCCCAGTGGCATCCTTGACAATATATTCTGAATCTTTTCTAAGTCCAAATTAGGTCAAGGTCAGGGTCAAACTGAGCATTGGTGAGTTAATAATGGTCCAAGGCAACAACTGTATAAGTATCAAAGCATTCTAGTCAGTTGTGTTGACGCTAGACGAAACGGTAAAATCTAGTTAACCAAGAAATAGCCTATTTAAAATTTTCCAAGTCCAAATTAGGTCAAGGTCAAAATCAAAGTTTGGTGATATTGGTGGATAGGGAATGGTCCAAGGCAACAACTGTATAAGTATCAAAGCATTTGGTTAAGCGATGTTGATGCTAGACGAAAGGGTAAAATCTACTCTATAACCTTGTTACGGACGGACGGACACACGCACGGAAAGACGGACGGACATGACAATTACTATATGCCCCGCATCTGTCGATGCTGGGGGCATAAAAACATGAACCAGTCTACTTGGAAGTCTGGGTAGTTTAATAAATGATGGTCTGAATTAGCAAATAGTGTTGACCCAGATCAAAGCCCTCTGATCAGGGTCTACACTGTTGCAAATTTGATGAGTTTATTTTAAACAGACCCATGGTGTTTATAGAGTTAAAATAAATTCCTTTCAACCCTACATTCCTCTGTAGAAATTACTGATAGCATATGCAAACAGTGTAGACCCTGATCAGAGGGATTCTATAGGAGCTGAGCAGGTTCTGTAATGTTTGAAGTTTTCATTGTTTTTTTGTTGTCATACCAGAACTACAACATTAGACTGGTTCAAAATGCCTGTACTGGAAGATTCTAAAAGGATAATAAATTCTGACAATATATAGGGTTGAAAGTTTATCTTAAACCCATTACCCCATAACCTGTTACCATTTTTAATACAGGTGAACACTTCAAGCAGGGTGAAAGTAAAGCAGAGTGTGCCATAAGGTGCATTGTGCTTTACTTTCACCCTGCTTTATTTACCATCTGCTAGGATATAGAAAGAGGTTCGTACTGTACATTTTCATGACTGTATAAAGTGGATCTAGTTTCTATGGTAGAGGTAAAATTGATAGGAGTAAATAAGGTCACTGGTGTATCTATGGAGTACTGAATCTTACTAATGGGCTTAAAAGTATACTTACAGTGAAGGAGACGACATGTAGTAGTGGTACATTGATATTCCAGCTCAGTCAGCACCAGGGTTTCTTGAGTCAGCATTTTTTTTTCAAATACTTTACAATTTTTGCTTCTTCAACATTTCTTTCTTGGTCCAGGTTTGGAATAACTGTAAGCAAAGACAATTAACTCATTCAACATTTTACAGCTTTCCTCTGCAAGAATTGGGTTCTTTTAGGAGATTTTAAATTTACTGTTATCAGGCTTTAAGCTGTCACATAACCTTTATCATTATACAATCAACAATACTTTGTTTCAGCGACTGCTATAGAGAGGTTTTACTGTACTTGTATTTAAAATAATGCAGATAATATTTTGAAGCATGTACAATAATAACCCATTAAGTCAACTATTATACAGGTGAACATTTCAAGCAGGGTGAAAGTAATGCAGAATGTGCCATAAGGCGCACGTTATTATATTATATGGTTTCTGACTAGGAGTCCTAGTAGGACCAAAACTTTTTTATGTGAAAACACAAAATAAACTTTGAGAAATAAAAGCAGACAATACTTGCAGATCAGGAGGTTAACTTAACTTATAGATCTGTATCCAAAATGGTATTGTATACACATTGAAACGTGTGTTTCTTGTTTTACTATATCCTAGTTGACTTATTTCGTTAAATTGCAAGTTACACAATTTCTGAATAGCATTGCAATATTACACTGAATCAATTCAAGTACTGTATAGCTCAGTGGTAGAGCGTCCGCTTGCAGTGCGGGAGGTTGCGGGTTTAATCCCCAGCTGGGTTAAACCAAAGACTTGAAAATTGGTAGTAATGGCTTCCCTCCTTGGCCCTCAGGAATTCGGGTTTAATAGCATTACGACTTGTTCGTCAGTGTCAGGATAAAGTGACCAGCCGGGTACAGTCCCAATGGTGCACCTAATAAGTGCCCCTTCTCATAATCATCAGAATTGATGGCGTTGAGTAATAAATAGAAATAGAAACAACATTAACCCGTTACCTCTTAGCCTTTTTCTAGCCTTAAAAACAGGTGACCACTTAAAGCAGGTTGAAAGTAAAGCATAATGTGCCTTAAGGCACATTCTGCTTTACTTTCAGCATGCTTTAAGCTACCATCTGTAAGGATAAAGAAAATATTTCTTCTGTTACATATTCTTGGCTGTATAAATTGGAACTGTTTTCTTCAGTGATGGAATAAATTGAGGCGTAAAAAAGGTGTTTTTAAGGGGTAATGGGTTAATTGTTTTGGGTTAATTTCAATTCTTTATTTTCACTTGTCACTGATATGTATCAATGTAACTTTAATAACACAAATAACACATGTATGTAAAGGTCAAAAAGTGATATACCATAACCAAGCATAATCAGTTTTCCTGTTTCGAAACTAATTAAAAAAATGGACCGATTTGACCAGGTCCGATTTGGTTTTGGGCCGATTTTACTGGGGTCGGATTTGGTTTTGGGCCGATTTGACCCGTTACCACTCCATTAGATTTGGTTTTGGGCCGATTTTACTCGGGTCCGATTTGGTTTTGGGCCGATTTGACCCGTTACCACTCCATTAGCCTACTAGTACCCTTTTCGCAAATAACTGGCCAACTTTTTGTGACCATATCTCGGTCGAATTTCAACTTACGCGGCTGAAATTTTCAGTACAAATAGTTGGATGTTATTTAAAAATATTGACCACCTCACATTTTTGTGTTTTGGTTGCGCCTTCATTCAAATTACAGAGCAATATATGAGAGAGGGGGGCATTTCTTTCGCGAGCCCGGCGTTCATTTTGTGATTTTCCCCATCTTTTAATGTGTTTTATTTACAATCGCGTGTAGATAGTATACGTATGGTGACTCTAAATCATCTTCTGTTAAGTGCCGAAAATGTAGTAATACGGGAAAATACGCATTTACTTACCCTCGATCATTCGCGACTTCAATGGCTGTTTTGCTTGTTTCTTCCGGATGTGGATAGACTGGGGAGCAGTTATTATTCAATATATTTTTTCACTTTCAAGAGTTATCGTTCGTTGAGCTGGCTCCATTATTTTCAGCGCAAGAATTGAGAAATTGAAACAGAAATGTTTAAACAAAGATCAGCACAATGCAATAATATAACAAGAATATTGGATTAAAAAATGGAACATATAATTGAAAAATAAGAATGTAAAGTTAACAATTATAAAAAGAAAAATGAAAACGATAATAAGAAGTTGTGATTTAAAACTAGAATGTTAAAAGTACAATACAAAGTTTAAAAATCAAAGTGAAAATAGAAAGTTAAAAATAAGAATAAGAATTAGAAAATCAAAATAGAAAGTTAAAAATAAGAATAAGAATTAGAAAATCAAAATAGAAAGTTAAATAGAAAGTTAAAAATAAGAATAAGAATTAGAAAATCAAAATAGAAAGTTAAAAATAAGAATAAGAATTAGAAAATCAAAATAGCAAAGTTGAAAATAAAAGGCGGATATTCCCCTCCATACGTAATAACTGTCTCTTGAAGTTTAACCGTCTTTATCTTTTTTGGTGCCCCAAAAAGGATGTTTCCCTTTTTACTTGTATACTTCATGCACTGTATTCTCTATCTCTTGGTTTCACACAAAGCTTTGTATCGAGCAGTTTCTGCCTTTAAATTTAAAGCCCCAGAGACCTTCCTACTTTGCCGTAGTTATGGGGCTTAATTGTCAAAGAGAATTGTTTCTGTTTATTAGACCGGGTTTGAGATGATTAGAGATGATTTTGATTTTAGTATTGTAAATTATCCTCATCTAGATGGCGATGTTCCCCGTTCCACATCTTACGGGGTTTATATTTCACAACTTATTCGCTTTGCTAGGGCCTGTACCACTGTTGAGGACTTCCACATTCGTAATGAAACTATTACTGAAAAGCTTCTTAAACAGGGGTACAGATTTCATAAACTTCGTAAAACATTTTCTAAATTCTGTTATAGAAATCTTCCTCTCATTAACAAGTCTAAATGTAACTTAAAGTCTTTTCTGCGGCAAGGTATTTCACATCCGGAGTTTTATGGTGATGTGATTTACAGACATCGTAAGATTCTTGGACATATACATTTTCAAAACCTATTTGTGAAACGTATTAGATTTTTCCTCAAAAAAGATTATGATCCAACTATATTGCTGCGCACTTCACGTTTGGTTATCGATCAATCTACATTTGATAACTATGCTTTCCTCTTTTGTTGTGCGACGACAGACAGGGCTTAGCACTACATGATGATGTATCTCTAAAGCCGTCCTTAACCGGGAGAGTTATGTCGGATTTTCGTGCTTTGTTTTTTCTCTCCCTCTCTGTCGTACCCTGGACCCTTCCATGTCTTACAGTTACTCGTAACTACAGACTAGTCGCTTGAGTACAATTTGACCGTTGCCATAGTGGGTTATTTTTAACACGGGCTTGAATGTTTAATTCTTTCCCATGTTACTAATGATCTTGTCATATAATTTTTGTTAAATGTTTTACATGTATTTACTTAGTGTGCTGGCGGTCTTTTTGATTGTGAGGTTGTGGAACAGGGTTTATATTTTATGTACACTGTTCGTCTTTATAGGTGAATATAGGAGATAAGTGTGAGGTTGGGCGCCCCTAAACCCAGGTTTAACCCCCAAGTGGTAGTTAATGATTAATTTATAATTAATTATTGATTGCTGCTGACCGTACCAAGGCGGGCTCCTATGTTCACTTTGCTTTATGTTTGTCTTGCGTGTTGTTTTCTATTTAGTGTGTAGATGAAGGAATGGGAGTGTGCGTGTGTGTGTTTGTTGTGGTATGACTGTGTGTGTGTGTTCTGCTTGAGAGGTGGGTGTATTGTTTGTGTTACGTTTCCTGCATGAGTCTTTCGTATTTATTTGATTTGCTCAGCCTGCGTTCATTAGACCGAAAGTATCCACTCTGCCAAGAACTTATAGAAAGAGTTAGTGGTTAAGACACCACACGCTGCTTCGAAACGAATGATATTAACCAAAACCATCTTCCTGAAATCATTATCATCTCTTATCATATATCGGCGTTATATGATCTATGTTTTGATAGATGATGGATAGATGAGTTTGTTTTTTTTGATAGATGATGGATAGATGAGTTGGGTTTAGCTGCAGTACTGTACCTCTAACTCTAGACCAAGGTCTACTAGAGCTACAGTTTGCTAGCATCTCTACAGTGGCGCAAATTCTGCAGCAGTTGTTTATCAGTTATATATGTTCAAACAGTTGAGAATTTATCTTTAAACTAATATTTTAAAATAGTTTGATACATAACCTTCTTGTGTTAAGTAATAACCCACTCGAAGACCATTTGAAAACTTTTCGGTGTCAACCCACTATTTGTTTTGATTTTCCAAGCCGAGACAGAACTCGCGCATGCGTAAAACGCTGTCCGGTTAACATATAAGGCTTTCATTCATAATTGGAAAACTTACTGAGCTGTGGTATTTTTGATGAATTCGAGGATTATTTTTGCCCAGGTAAACTAAAACATTTATTTTATTGCTAATATGGTTAAGGTTGGCAGCTTAAAAACAAGTTTAAAGTTTAATTCGTGTATTAGATATTTTCCCGCCATTCGTTGACATGCGCGGCGGTTTTACTACACACTCCATATATGGAATATGTTGTAAGAGGTTAAGGGACACCCACAGTGTCAAAAAATGCATTCCAAACCGATACCTACCTTTTATTTTTCAAAAACGGTAAAAATTAAAATGTTATAGTAACTTATTCAAGCGACAGTGAATCGCTGTCGGCATTGCGCCATTGTAGTAACGATATCGCAACTAAGTTGGGTTTTTACGGCACTGTGACACAAAATAGGTCATATAGCGCCGATGATTGAAGAGGGGTGATGATGATGGTTATTCCATCCGTTGACCAGCAGCGTATGGGATCAAAACCACCGACCAACCTTCCGTTCTTGGCAGAGGGAATACTCTCGGTCTTATAAACAGAAACAATTTTTTGTGATAATTAAGCCATACAATTGCAGCAACGTAGGAAGGTCTCTATGGTCTATTTTTAGCAAAAGCTCACCTGAGCCAAAGGCTCAAGGTGAGCTATTGGGATGGCCCTGTGTCCGGCGTTGGTCGTTAACAATTGCTTCAAATGACATCCCCTCCTATACTCTTTGACAGAATTCAACCAAACTTTACAGAAATGTTCTTTGGGTCAAGCTCTTTCAAATTTGTTCAAAAAATTAAACAAGGGCCACTATGGCCCTAAATCGCTCACCTGGTACACATTGGCAAACTTGACCTATAGTGACCTAGATTATGACTGGACATGTATACCCACAATCAACCTCTAGAGTGTAAACAAGATTTTCCAATGATTTGACCTAGTGACCTAGTTTTTGACCGGACATGACCCATATTCAAACTCGACCTAGATATCAATGCGACAAACATTCTGACCAAATTTCACCAATATCCAATGAGATTTGTAGATTATGACTGGACACGTATACCCACAATCAACCTCTAGAGTGTAAACAAGATTTTCCAATGATTTGACCTAGTGACCTAGTTTTTGACCGGACATGACCCATATTCAAACTTGACCTAGATATCAATGCGACAAACATTCTGACGAAATTTCACCAAGATCCAATGAGATTTGTAGCCTCTAGAGTGTTAACAAGGTTTTTCTAAGATTTGACCTAATGACCTAGTCTTGACCCACATTCGAACTTGACCTAGATATCAATAAGACAAACATTCTGACCAAGTTTCATCAAGATCCAATGGGATTTGTAGCCTCAAGAGTATTCACAAGGTTTTTCTATGATTTGACCTAGTTTTTGACCAGACATGACCCATATTCAAACTTGACTTAGATATCAATGAGGCAAACATTCTGACCAAGTTTCATTAAGATCCAATGAGATTTGTAGCCTCTAGAGTGTTCACAATGTTTTTCTATGATTTGACCAAGTGACCTAGTTTTTGACCGGACATGACCCACATTCGAACTTGACCGGACATGACCCATATTCAAAGTTGACCTAGATATCAATGCGACAAACATTCTGACGAAATTTCACCAAGATCCAATGAGATTTGTAGCCTCTAGAGTGTTAACAAGGTTTTTCTAAGATTTGACCTAATGACCTAGTTTTTGACCGGACTTGACCCACATTCAAACTTGACCTAGATAGAAATGAGACAAACATCCAGACCAAGTTTCATCAAGATCCAATGAAATTTGTAGCCTCAAGAGTGTTCACAAGGTTTTTCTATGATTTGACCTAGTTTTTGACCGGACATGACCCACATTCGAACTTGACCTAGATATCAATGAGGCAAACATTCTGACAAAGTTTCATTAAGATCCAATGAGATTTGTAGCCTCTAGAGTGTTCACAATTCCATGATTTGACCTAGTGACCTAGTTTTTGACCGGACATGACCCACATTCGAACTTGACCTAGATATTAATGACACAAACATTCTGACCAAGTTTCATCAAGATTAAATGAGATTTGTAGCCTCAATAGTGTTTACAAGGTTTTTCTATGATTTGACCTAGTGACCTAGTTTTTGACCAGACATGACCCATATTCAAACTTGACTTAGACATCAATGAAACAAACATTCTGACCAAGTTTCATTAAGATCCAATGAGATTTGTAGCCTCTAGAGTGTTCACAATGTTTTTCTATGATTTGACCTAGTGACCTAGTTTTTGACCGGACATGACCCACATTCGAACTTGACCTAGATATCAATGAGGCAAACAAGGTTTTTCTATGATTTAACCTAGTGACCTAGTTTTTGACCGGACATGACCCATATTCAAAGTTGACCTAGATATCAATGCGACAAACATTCTGACGAAATTTCACCAAGATCCAATGAGATTTGTAGCCTCTAGAGTGTTAACAAGGTTTTTCTAAGATTTGACCTAATGACCTAGTTTTTGACCGGGCCTGACCCACATTCGAACTGAACCTAGATATCAAGGAGACAAACATTCTGACCAAGTTTCATCAAGATCCAATGAGATGTGTAGCCTCGAGAGTGTTCACAAGGTTTTTCTATGATTTGACCTAGTTTTTGACCAGACATGACCCATATTCAAACTTTACTTAGATATCAATGAAACAAACATTCTGACTAAGTTTAATTAAGATCCAATGAGATTTGTAGCCTCTAGAGTGTTCACAATGTTTTTCTATGATTTGACCTAGTGACCTAGATTTTGACCGGACATGACCCACATTCGAATTTGACCTACATATCAATGAGGCAAACATTCTGACCAAGTTTCATTAAGGTACTTCGCATGTGCGCTTAGTTTTCATACAAATGTTATGAAACTTTTCATGAAGAATGATAATAGCCTAAGAAACAATGTGTGAAAATATAGGCAAAATTTATCGATTGGTTTGTCTTTAATGTATCTTTTTCTGACAAAAACCTGGAATTTTTATGATTTTATTTTTCTCAAAAAGAAATAAAGCTAATGACTATAAATCTCGCCCAATAAGTAGTCCACAACATTCATTACAAGAAAAGCTGAAAACATTTTGAATAAAGGTGTTCAGAAAGATGTTGTCAGCTATTTAAATTTTGCAAAATGCTAAAAAATTGATTTACAAAAAACTGACTCATTCAATGTATATTTGTTTTCGTTTTATTCAAATGTATGGTTTATGAAAAAGTTAGTCTGAAAAAATTAGAAAATATTACAGTCAGGATTTGTTGTAATAACAGATTTTCTTATTAAAATGTGGGATATTTGAAGTTGAGATACATTACCTACCTTAAAATTAAAATTCTGTCATTAAAATGCATTGTTATTTATCATGGACTTGCATACAAGTTTAATTTTATTTTTTAAACATAATAATAATGGGCAATATCGATCTTGAAAAGGTTGACGTATAGATAAGCTTCAATGTGTGGCTTTATATAGTTAGATCAAATCGTATACATGTATACCGATTTAATTGACTTGTAAGTCACTAAACTAAAACGTACATGTAAGTAGACATTTTAATTGGACTGTATATAACATCACTAATTCTAATCAACGAAGACTAGAAAATAACATGTCCCTTGATCACTGCGTTATAGATTGACAAGTCAATAAATCGGAAACTTAAAAAAAATACTTTGGATCGGATGGGTCTCGAACCTATGACCTTTGCATTGCTAGTCAACCACTATACTGACTGTGCTATGAAGGATTATACTAGATCGTATCAACATTTCCTTTATATAAATTTTCTAGTATAAGCACGTATGGAAAATGATCAAGTCGTCAAGACGCATATCCGCTCGCCCGCAAGACCGACTTCCGGTAGCGAAAGGCCTTAAGAGCCAATGAGATTTGTAGCCTCTAGAGTGTTCACAAGGTTTTTCTATGATTTGACCTAGTGACCTAGTTTTTGACCGGACATGACCCACATTCGAACTTGACCTAGATATCAATGACACAAACATTCTGACCAAGTTTCATCAAGATTAAATGAGATTTGTAGCCTCAATAGTGTTCACAAGGTTTTTCTATGATTTGACCTAGTGAACTAGTTTTTGACCAGACATGACCCATATTCAAACTTGACTTAGATATCAATAAAACAAACATTCTGACCAAGTTTCATTAAGATCCAATGAGATTTGTAGCCTCTAGAGTGTTCACAATGTTTTTCTATGATTTGACCTAGTGACCTAGTTTTTGACCGGACTTGACCCACATTCAAACTTTACCTAGATAGAAATGAGACAAACATCCTGACCAAGTTTCATCAAGATCCAATGAAATTTGTAGCCTCAAGAGTGTTCACAAGGTTTTTCTATGATTTGACCTAGTTTTTGACCGGACATGACCCACATTCGAACTTGACCTAGATATCAATGAGGCAAACATTCTGACAAAGTTTCATTAAGATCCAATGAGATTTGTAGCCTCTAGAGTGTTCACAATGTTTTTCTATGGTTTGACCTAGTGACCTAGTTTTTGACCGGACATGACCCACATTCGAACTTGACCTAGATATTAATGACACAAACATTCTGACCAAGTTTCATCAAGATTAAATGAGATTTGTAGCCTCAATAGTGTTTACAAGGTTTTTCTATGATTTGACCTAGTGACCTAGTTTTTGACCAGACATGATCCATATTCAAACTTGACTTAGACATCAATGAAACAAACATTCTGACCAAGTTTCATTAAGATCCAATGAGATTTGTAGCCTCTAGAGTGTTCACAATGTTTTTCTATGATTTGACCTAGTGACCTAGTTTTTGACCGGACATGACCCACATTCGAACTTGACCTAGTTATCAATGAGGCAAACAAGGTTTTTCTATGATTTAACCTAGTGACCTAGTTTTTGACCGGACATGACCCATATTCAAAGTTGACCTAGATATCAATGCGACAAACATTCTGACGAAATTTCACCAAGATCCAATGAGATTTGTAGCCTCTAGAGTGTTAACAAGGTTTTTCTAAGATTTGACCTAATGACCTAGTTTTTGACCGGGCCTGACCCACATTCGAACTGAACCTAGATATCAAGGAGACAAACATTCTGACCAAGTTTCATCAAGATCCAATGAGATGTGTAGCCTCGAGAGTGTTCACAAGGTTTTTCTATGATTTGACCTAGTTTTTGACCAGACATGACCCATATTCAAACTTTACTTAGATATCAATGAAACAAACATTCTGACTAAGTTTAATTAAGATCCAATGAGATTTGTAGCCTCTAGAGTGTTCACAATGTTTTTCTATGATTTGACCTAGTGACCTAGATTTTGACCGGACATGACCCACATTCGAATTTGACCTACATATCAATGTGGCAAACATTCTGACCAAGTTTCATTAAGAGCCAATGAGATTTGTAGCCTCTAGAGTGTTCACAAGGTTTTTCTATGATTTGACCTAGTGACCTAGTTTTTGACCGGACATGACCCACATTCGAACTTGACCTAGATATCAATGACACAAACATTCTGACCAAGTTTCATCAAGATTAAATGAGATTTGTAGCCTCAATAGTGTTCACAAGGTTTTTCTATGATTTGACCTAGTGAACTAGTTTTTGACCAGACATGACCCATATTCAAACTTGACTTAGATATCAATAAAACAAACATTCTGACCAAGTTTCATTAAGATCCAATGAGATTTGTAGCCTCTAGAGTGTTCACAATGTTTTTCTATGATTTGACCTAGTGACCTAGTTTTTGACCGGACATGACCCACATTCGAACTTGTTTTACAAAGGTATATAGTGAAATTTTCAAATGTCTTCTCTGAAACTAATATGGCTAGAGCTTTGATATTTGGCATGGTGACAGTTCTAAATATCCATTACGTATTTTGTTCAAATTGTTCCGGTCTGTTGCATATCTAGGTCACAGGAGCTAAAAATAGACTTTTTCAATGAAAACGTAAAAAATCTTCTCGTCAAAAACCATACGGACTAGAGCTTAGATATTTGGCATATAGCATCGCCTACAGGTCCTCTATCAAGTTTTTTCAAAGTATGCCCCTGGGGTGAAAAATGACCCCGCCCCGGGGGTCAGTTTTACATAGAGTTATATAGTGAAATTTTCAAACATCTTCTCTGAAACTAATATGGCCAGAGCTTTGATATTTGATATTGTGACACTTCTAGATGTCCTTTACCTACTTTGTTCAAATGGTTCCGGTCTGTTGCATATCTAGGTCACAGGAGCTAAAATAGATTTTTTTCAAAGAAAACTTTAAAAAATATTCTTGTCTAAAACCCTAGTACACTTATCTTAGATATTTGGCACATAACATCATCTACAGGTCCTCTGTCAAGATTGTTCAAAGTATGCCCCTAGGGTAAATAATGAACCCATCCTGGACATAAATGATTATTTCTATTTTGTCAGCTATTCTCAGGTGAGCGAAATATGCCCCATGGGGCTCTTGCTTTTAAAATGACATCTCCAAAACTACTGATTGGATTTTAACCAAACTTGGCCTGCACGATCCTTATATAGTCCTCTTTTAAAGTTGTTCAAACATTGTCGGGCCATTGTATATCTAGGTCACAGGAGCTTAGAAGATGGATGGATGAGTTGGGTTATACGGCACTGCGACACACAATAGATCATATAGCGCCGATGAATGATGCGGGATGATGATTTATTAGACTGTAAGGTTGAGATCCTTATTATTTGACATATAGCTTTGCCTTGTAGTTCTTAACCAAGTGGGTTTGAAAAATTATTTGGCCCCGCCCAGGGCTTATCAGATTTGATAGGAAAACAATTACAACCGTAAGGGCCAGATCGTCAATATTTGGCATGTAGCTTCGCATTGAGGTCTCTCTTGAAGTCTTGTAACTTCTTGAAGTACGAAAGGTGGTGGCCGGAGTCTGTGGAAAACTGTTCAGGTGTGACGCCTGGCAGTCCCAGGCCCCTTTATAATCTCCCCATGAAATAAGAAAAACGATATAGGGTTTTCGTATTGTGCCTCCAAGAACAGATCAAAGTAGGTTTTTTTTGTATTGTGCCCCCATAAGAAGTTTCTCTTTTTGTGCCTAAGTTTGCCACATGTCACTCAACAAAATCAAAACCTCAAGAGGCAAACAATGCTAATAGTCCCAATAATTTCCAGCCCCCGCAGAATGTCTTTATTAAACTCGTACTTAATCTTATTAGATTTCTTCCTGAACTATACAGAGGGTTTGTCTTTATAAAACTTAGGGGCCAATGTATGTTTAAAGTATTTTAATTGAGCGTCAAGATATGTTGAACATGGAAAAAGCTTCTATCACGAAAACCACTGTTGATTTAATTTGCTCCGAGGATCTCTCTCTATTTCTTCCATCTGTGTGCATTTGTTGAAGTTCGTTTTCCATTGTAGAAACGTGGCAACCTATCCGTCAAGCACAACGTGTTGCTCTAATCCTGTTGTCCTCTTCAATAGAATATAAATACGAAAGACTCCAGCAGGAAACGCAACACAAAAAATACACCCACACAGTCATACCATTACTAACACACACACACACACGCGGGCAATACCATTTCTTCATCTACACACTAAATAGAAAACAACACGCAAGACAAACATAAAGCAAAGTGAATATAGGAGCCCGCCTTGGTACGGTCAGTAGCAATCAATAATTATTTATAAATTAATTATGAACAACCACTGGTGGAATAAACCTGGGTTTGGGCGCGCCCAAACTCACTCTTATCTCCTATATTCACCTATAAAGACGAGCATTTCATTATGAATTCTAATAATCAATTACCTATACTTAAAATTAAACCTGGATATGAGAATAAACAGGTGTTCAAACTACTGAATGGTCACATTTGACAAACTTTCATTCCAAACTGACCTAAGGATTGTTCATTGTAGGGTACTCTCTCAAATTTCGTCAAATGTAGGTCATCCAATTGAAAGTGTGGTTACCATGGCAACCAATTGAAAAAACTTTAAAAAAAATTCTTGCCAAAAACTGCTGGTCCGAATTGAAATTAATTTTACCCAAATGTGCCATTGGTGACCCTCTATGAGATTTCTAAAAATAATTTTCCTACCTTAAAAAACATGGCCGCTAATGGGTGGGGCAGATTTTTCTTATATGGCTATATATTGAAATGTTTTAAAATGTTCTTGTCAAAAACTACTGGTCCGATTTAAAAGAAATTTCATGCAAATGATCCATGGATGACCCTCTACGAGATTTTTTAAAACTATTTTTATATCTGAAACATGGCCGCCAGTGGGTGGTGCACGTTTTCCTGATGTTACTGTATAGTAAAAACTTCTTCTCTGGAACCACTGGGTCCAAATTCAATTGATGACCCTTTACCGGATTTCTTAAAATCATTCTGCGATCTTTAAAACCATGGCCGCCAGTGGGTGGGGCAAGTTTTCCTTATATTTCTGAATAGAACACGTTTAAAAATCGTTTTCTCTGAACTATTGATTGATTTAAGAATGCCTCGGAGATCTTCCTACTTTGCCGTAGTTCTGGGGCTTAATTGTCATAGGGAATTGTTTCTGTTTATTAGACCGAGATCATTCCCTCTGCCAAGAACTAAAAGGAAGGCTGGTCGGTGGTTTTGATCCCATGCGCTGCTTGTCAACGAGTGGGATTAGCCGAAATCATCTTCCTGAAATCATCATCATTTCATCTCATCACCCCTCATCTATCGTCTATTTTGTGTCGCAGTGCCGTAAAACCCAACTCATCATCATTTAAGAATGATTTTACACCAATAATGATTCATGGGTGACCATTTGCCAGCTTTCTTCAAATAATATTCCTAGCTCAATCAACATGGCCACCAGTGGGTGGGGTGAATAAGTGTAAACTTGTAAATCATTGATTTCAGCGCATTTACAGTTGAAAGTTGAATTCCGCTTAAGCCGGTGCTAGGGGGCGTGAGCACTGTTGCATATTTCAGTATTGCTCATGAACAGACTCAATTAAACCGAGTCTGCGATTTTCAGTATTTGCTTTGTTTTCTGTGCTTTCAAAGGATCTCCCCTTATTTGGATTTGATCATTATTGGTCCATTACCATAACCGTTATCATGGGTACCAGGTGAGCGATTCGGGCCGCATGCGGCTCTTGTTTGTGGTATTGTCCCACAATGTAAACATATTTTTGGCTCTTACTTTGGAATAGAATGATCTGAAAGCTAAACCTTACCGTATTACTTTTTGTCCCACAACTGGCCAGGTAAATGTAACAAAGAATGGCGATATTAATGTCATTAAAGAAGGTCAGGTTCATGATTTCGCATTGTGTGATTATTAAAAAAAGTCACACAAGTACCTATTTGTGAGTACGGTTTGACGTTTGACGAAAGGTAGCCCTGACAGCTCATTTTGAGCTTAGAACTGTTTAAGCAAAGTTAAATAAAACAACAAACAAACATAAACCAACTTTGTTCCACAAAACCAAGCTTACTTAACTAATATCAGAATATCACGGAGCTCACATCCGTGATTAGCATAAGTTTAACTTGTCATAGGCAAACAGTGTGGATCAAGGTAAGATGCTGTATGTAACACTGCGTCTTATCAGTATGCAAGCTGTTAGGGTACTAATTATCCCCTGCCGAAAGGCAGAGGGATACTGTTTTAGGTCTGTCCGTCCGTGCGTGCGTCCGTCACGTTTTCCGTCCGCAACTGTATCTCCGAAACCGATAAACAGATTTAGATGAAACTTGGTATACTTATTTGTCATCATAGGAGCACCGTAGGAAATCAAATTTTTTTCAGAAAATTTTAGGAATTTAGGAGTTATCTGCCCTTTTTGTGTTAAAAATGCCATATTTAACAGTTTTTACACTCTAGCAACTACAGTATTCAACATATTTTGTTTATACTTGCACACAATGTCTATAAGTACAAGTTCTTGCAGGTGTGCAATTATTGTAAAAAAGGATACTTGTGACAAGAGTTATCTGCCCTTGATGTACTTAGAAATGCTAGAAAATGCTTTATTTTGATATTTTTTACATACTAGAGCCTGTAAATATGCATGGATTTTGAAAAAACTTTCTTGAATTATGTATGGCTACAAGTTTTCAAATGAATTTGATTATTGTTGAAAACTGAGAAATTAGTCATGAGTTAATAACTATGGCTATTAGTTTTCAAATATTTGTTATCATTTTTGAAAACGGAGAAACTAGTCAACAGTTATCTGCCCTTGATGAGTCGAAAAAACCATATTTAACAGTTTTTACCATGTAGAAACTAGTCTTTAATGGATTTTGATTTAACTTACACACGATGTATATAAATATAAGGGTTGCAATTATTGTCCAAAAAGGATACTTTGTGGCAAGAGTTATCTGCCCTTTATGTACTTAGTAATGCTCAACATGGCTTTATTGTTTACATGCTATTGTGTACAAATGTGAATGGATTTTGAAGAAAAAAAATTAAATCATATATGGCTATTATTTATAGAATGAGTTCAATTATTGTCGAAAATGTGCAAATTAGTCAAGAATACTCTGCCCTTGATGAGTTGAAAATGTGTTTACACTCTAGTAAATTCTACAGTTCTGATTTGTTTTAAATAAAACTTGCACACAATTATAAGTTCTTGAAAGTGTTTAATTACTGTTGAATTTGAGTCAAGAGTTACCTGCCCCTGTCATACTTAGATTTATAATGCTACAAACGGCTTTATTTTTTGTATTTTTTAGGCTTTAACATGTACAAAATTGAGTGGATTTTATAAAACTTTGTAAAAAGCTTTTGAATGTTGATCTTTATAGACAGGTGATCACCATTTGCCCCTTCCTCCCACATTAAAATTTGCCACTTTCTTCTGGACAATCGCTGCGGCAGGGGATATCGGCTCTAAGGTGCTTGTTGGTGACTGTTTCGTAAAAGAAATAACGATAATGCTAAGTATACAGTCAGTATTATACTGAGCGACCACTAGAAGATCTCATTGTATTCTTACATATGGATGTTGCCGTGTGTGGTGTGGGAATGACGCAGAATGCTCCAGTGAGATATTCGTTTTGTTTTCATGACATGCGTTAGGCGACCGTCAGTTCTTAGAAAAGTCCTTGCCTCTTCAATTGCTGAAAGCTTTGTATAACGGTGACTGCATGCTTGTGTTATTTGGCTCTAGTTTCATAGTAAAATGAGCTTTTCGTCACACGACCACTTCTAAAATTTGCATTAACAGCTTCCAGTTTACAAATCAAGTCTAGCGCCCTTCTGGAACATTTAGGCTTTCTTTTATCAGATTACATTGCAAAATGACAAAAATCGAATACCTGGATTGGATGGCTCTTAAAGAAACCCTCTGCTCCGGAGTTTCACTGTTTTTAGGACATGGATACTCTTTATAGATACACTGTTGATATAGGACGAGTATTATTGGCACTATGGTTTTATCAATGCAGTTACTTAGATATCCATTTGCCCTTTTTCTGGACATTTTGGAGCCATACCAAACGCCACGTGGTGCTGCTTTTTCTCTGGCTCCAAACTGTTTGCTTGTGTGAAGTTTGTTATGCTTGAATAATCTTAACATGTGGCGATTTCGACGCAGGCGATTAATGTTCGCCGTACAAGGCATTTAACAAATTAAGAAGGACACAAATGCACTTTTTCAAATGCATGTCCTCTTCCCACTTGAAAATGCATGTAGTATGGTATATTACCAAAATCTAAAGAGACAGACAGACAAACATATAGAGATAGAGAGAGAAAGATACTCACATACGGAGAGACAGACACATACAAACAGACAGACAGACATACACGCAGACAGACAGACATACACACTGACAGGCATGACATTTTCTAACACTGATACTAAACAAGTTCTATCTAGCAATTAATGGTGACAATAATGTATTGTTACTACAGTTTAGCACCTGTTAAGTGCTTAATATGTGGCAGCAGTAAAGCAGTGTGTTTTATGGGTAATATAAGACGGTACGTACTACTACGAACATAATGCAAATTGATTGCATGAAAAACATGTAGAAATTTGGTGCGAGGCGAAAGAGAAACAAAAAGCTCCTGAAGGAGCTTTCTTTTTATAGCTTCCGCCTTGATTTAAGCAACCATATATCTTTATCACCAATTTATTGACTTAATTTTGCGCTCTTGGAAGGGGTTTCTGTCGTATTTCAAAATCCATTATTATTACTGCTGGGTTTTATTTTCTTGTATGAAAATCATGGAAGTTGTGTTTGAGGCATTTTGATAAAGGCAAGATAGCGTATACATGCGTTGTTAACTCTTATCCAGCTGACTTGGTCGGTATTACCTGGCAGTTCGGACCCAGATCAAACGCCGAGTAACGTGGCGTCTGACCTGGATCCCAACTGTTTGACACTCCTATTTTTGTTTTGTTTTTCATTTAAGAATGTGTAAATCTAAATTTTACAAGTATGCAGACGACAAATTCTCAGCAGCAGACATTACAGCAGGGTAAGGGTTAAGAGAAAGATGAAGTGGTGAACACGGTTTGTTTGTTATATCAAGTGTACCCTAGCTTCGCTAGATAGATCTATGTTTAGGGTACACCGATATCATGGTCAGTTTTCTTTAATTTTTACCACTATCTGAAACATTTATAATAACAGTGACTTTTACGCTGCTCTGTTGTTTGTATGATTGATTGTACCTCAAAATCTCATCTAAATTTCGTTTCGCCAGGAAGATTTCTTTCAATGGGGTAGATCTATACCGATATTGTCGTTATGTCTCAATATTCAATTTTCTAGTTTTTCAGTGTATAATCCGTTAGATCTATATAAAATGCACGATATGATGTAAGAAGTCCAATAAGACAATAGTACTGAGAATATTATAAGATTAGGAAATACGTATTACTTCCCTTTAATGATGATACAGAGTATACAGTTACACTTTTTAGATAAGCCTAGTCTGTTGCCTCCCTTTAGCAGCTATCTGTCTATGCTTTAAACATATAAGTCATTACTGCATGCATTTTAATTAGGTCTAATTTGTAAACCTGTTATTTAGCCAAATGTACTTTGATGTAAAAAAGCTACTTAGTATATTGGTGGAACTATTTCAAACTTTTTTTTCAGTTATATAATTTACAATATCATATACATGTTACTAAGTTGGCAGAGCGTCCGCTAGGATAAATATAATAGTTGCCCATACTTATTCATGGAACTTATTCAAGTAATTATATATTATAAGCTGTTCAGTCTTAACGACATACAGCATAGTTCAGACAAATTACATTTAATGTACATATGGAATTCTAGTAATAATGAGAGTGGGACCGAAAGCTTATGAAAAAAGCATTCTGCTTTACTCCGTATTTCTAGAAGTAAATGTTGTCTTGGGAGAAAAAAAACAACTTTCTACATGTCCAATTTTGTTTAGACTATGTTAATGTTTGTCTGTTGCTGATTTTTGTGTAAATCATGTACCCGAAATACAGTGGAAAGGACTGCATTTTGACCATTACACGCGCTTGTGCTAAAGCAAGTTTATCCTATAAATAGTTTTAGCCAATTCAGACATCGAGTAAATCTGTGTCTGATCAGGCTCCAATTTGTTGTTGTCACTCAAAAAATTCAATCTTATATTTCTTTGCTTTGCAATTAAAAGGGAGTGAAAAGAACCCTCTCCATTGTAAGTACATCGTATCATAAGAATTGTGCTGAATCCATGAGGTAGGTAAAGCAGAAAGACTGGGACAGGTAGAGTGTACAGCAAATAACCAATAAAGCAGCTCTCTACTTTGCTTTTCACCTTTTATCAAATAATCATCCGCACTGGACACATCCAAGCATATGTTTTTGCTTTTGGTTCTTTGACAAGGGTGTTTTAAACTTGTATAAAATCATTGCCAAAGTTTCTAAACTGAGATTTCAGATGTTAGATATCTACATGTAAAATTTTATATTTTCTTTTAATAGGAAAAAATGCTAATTAGTTATTATACATGGATACAATTTTTCTCAGACAAAAAAGGTTTATGAAACAATTTTACTTAAAATGAAACAGATCGTAAAAAAGGTGTGCCCCTTATAACACAGACTTGTTATTAATATTTTTGGACTATACGTCGATGCGTTAGTACTGTCCGTAAATCCGTTCTGTCCGAATGATATGGCTACCCTCTATAAAATTAATAATTATAAAGCATATATATATACAGTCGCAGGGGACCCTTTTTATGCCCCCAGAATCTACGATTCGGGGGCATATAGTTTTTGTCATGTCTGTTGGTTTGTCTGTCCGTCCGTCTGTCTGTGCCAATAACCTTAACCTTGGCTATAACTCTTGCATTTTCATACCTGGACCTTTTATACTTGGCATGTGTCTTCCCTGTATTAAGACCTTTCCATCCATACAAATCTTTGTGACCTTGACATTTGACCTACTTTTGTTAAAAATCTTTAAATGGCTATAACATTTGCACCAGTAGGTCTACGGCTTTCATATTTTATTTATATATTTCTTGTGTCAAGACCTTTCCAACCATACGAACATCTTTGACCATGTGACCGTGACCTTTGACCTATTTAATCAAACTTTAACCAAAAACCTTAACCTTGGCTACAACTTTTGCATTTTTAAACCTGGGCCTTTTATACTTGGCAGTATTCCTCATGGCAAGACCTTTCTAACCATACACAATTTTTTGACCTTGTGCTTGACATTTGACCTACTTTGGTAAAAATCTTTAAATGGCTATAACATTTGCACCAGTTGGCCCAGGGCTTTCATATTTTGTATGTATATTTCTTGTGTCAAGACCTTTCCAACCATACCAACATATGTGACCATGACCTTTGACCTATTTAATCAAACTTTAACCAAAAACCTTAACCTTGGCTATAACTTTTGCATTTTTAAACCTGTGCCTTTTTTACTTGGCATGTGTATTCCTCATGGCAAGACCTTTCCAACCATACAAAACTTTTTGACCTTGTGACCTTGACATTTGACCTACTTTTGTAAAAATCTTTAAATGGCTATAACATTTGCACCAGTCTTGTGTTAAGACCTTTCTAACTATACCAAAGTCTATGACCATGTGACCTTAACCTTTGACCTATTTAATCAAACTTTAACCGAAAACCTTAACCTTGGCTATAACTTTTGCATTTTTGCACCTGAGCTGAGCCTTTTATACTTTAGCTGTGTCTCCCTAGTGTCAAGACCTTTTCAACCATACAGACATATTTGAACTTGTGACTTTGATCTTGACATTTGACCTACTTTTGTAAAAATCTTTAAATGGCTTTAACATTTGCACCAGTATGCCCAAGCCTTTCATATTTTGTATGTATATTTCTTGTGTTAAGACCTTTCCAACCATACCAACGTATTAGACCATGTGACATTGACCTTGACCTTTTTAATCAAACTTTAACAAAAAACCTTAACCTTGGCTATAACTTTTGCATTTTTGCACCTGGGCGTTATATACTTGGCACGTGTCTTCCCTGTGGCAAGACCTTTCCAACCATACAAAACCTTTTGACCATGTGACCTTGACATTTGACCTACTTTTGTTAAAATCTTTAAATGGCTATAACATTTGCACCAGTAGGTCTACGGCTTTCATATTTTATTTATATATTTCTTGTGTCAAGACCTTTCCAACCATACCAAGGTCTTTGACTATGTGACCTTGATCTATTTAATCTAACTTTAACAAAAACATTAACCTTGGCTATAACTATTGCATTTTTGCACCTGGGCCTTTTATACTTGGCAGGTGTCTTCCCTGTGGCAAAACCTTTCCAACCATACAAAACGTTTTAACATTGTGGCCTTGACATTTTACCTACTTTTGTTAAAATCTTTAAATGGCTATAACATTTGCCCCAGTAGGCCTACGGCTTTCATATTTTGTTTATATATTTCTTGTGTCAAGACCTTTCCAACCATACCTACGCTTTTGCCCTTGTGACCTTGACCTTTGACCGGCTTTTGTATAAATCTTTATACGCCTATAACATTTGAACCAGTAGGTCTAGAGCTTCCATACTTTGTATGTACATGTACATTGTATGTTTCTTGTGTTAAGACTTCTTCAACCATGCCAATGTTTCATTTACCATGCGACCATGACTTTTGACCTACTTTTGCAAATAAGCATTACATTACAGAACATGATTTGAAATAGAACAAAATTTAACAGAACAAAATTCGGGAGAACTTGTCTCTTTAAATGAAGAACTAAAACAAATAAATGAAAATAAATTGAATGGAAACATGATCAGATCAAAAGTTAAATGGAGCATTGAAGGGGAAAAACCTACTAAATATTTTTGTGGTTTAGAAAAGACAAATATGCAGACAAAAACATTAGGAAAAGTTATGAAAGATGATGGATCGGAAGTAACAAAACAAAATATGATTTTAGAAGAGATTAAAACATTTTATGAAAATTTATATAAATCTAAAGATTTAGATACAAAACATGATGAATATAACTATTTTTTTGAAAATGATAACATTCTTAAACTAAGTAAAGAGGAATCCGAATATATTGAAGGAGAATTAACACTTGATGAAGCAACACACGTTTTGAAAAATATGAAAAATAATAAAAGTCCAGGTACATCTGGCTTTAAAATAGCGCTGACTTCTATAAAGTATTTTGGGGGAAAATCGGCATTTTTGTTGTTGGAGCACTAAACGAATCTTTCCACAATAATAAGTTGTCCGATACACAAACCCAGGGTCTAATTACAGGCATCCCAAAGGGAGACAAACCTAAACAATATCTTAAAAATTGGCGCCCTATTACACTTTTAAATACAGTTTATAAGATAGGAACTGGGAGCATAGCGAATTCTTCCTAAACTGATTCATCAAGATCAAACAGGGTTTCTTAAAGGACGTAATATAGGAGAAAATACTAGGTTAATTTATGATCTGCTTCATTATACAGAAGAAAAGGATAAACCAGGTATTTTACTTATAATCGATTTTGAAAAAGCTATCGATTCTCTGTCTTGGTCTTTTGTAAGAAAAACTCTAAAACTTTTAACTTTGGCTGCTCAATACAAACGTGGTTCGATATCTTTTATAAAGACGCAAAATCAACCGTTACTCAGTGTGGCTTCCTTTCAGACTTTTTTAAGATTGGGAGGGGTTGCAGACAAGGTCACCCTTTATCTTGTTACATATTTATTCTGTGTGCAGAAATCCTATCGATTAAAATAAGATCAAACCCTAATATTAAAGGTATAACAATAAATCAAACTGAATATAAATTGTCTCAGTTTGCTGATGACACAAGTGTAATTTTGGATGGTTCAAGCGAATCTCTTAATGAAACGCTCGATACTCTTTCAAGATTTTCCGATATTTCCGGTCTAAAAGTTAATTATGAAAAAACAAAAGTAGTTTGGATAGGTAAGAAGAAATATAGTTCTGACACAATTAAAACTAAATGGAAACTAACATGGAACCAAACTCAATTTGAGATGCTAGGAATACGTTTTCATATTGATTTGGATAAGATTATTAATTTAAATTATAAACCAAAAATAACTGAAATAGAAGAAACAATAAGAAAATGGAACAGGAGAATATTAACACCTATAGGCAAAAAAACTCATCAAAAGTTTGTTGGTCGCTAAACTAAATTATGTGTTTCTTGCTTTGCCGAAGCCTACATAGTCAATGATCAACAACTTACAAAGTATATTTTATAACTACATCTGGGGCGGAAGTCACAAAATAAAACAATCTGTTATTGTAAAAGAATATGAAGGGGGCTTAAACATGGTCAACTTAAGAGCATTTATAGACTCACTCAAAACAACATGGATCAGAAGGTTAATAACGAATAATGGAGGATGGGTGGATATAATAAAAAATTATATAGATGTAAACAAAATGTTAAATTGTGGGAAGCACTATTATGAACTATTTGCAAGTAAATCTACCAATAAATTTTGGGCTGAAACTTTTATGGCATTTTCAAATATAATAGATAAACATATTATTGATAAGGATGCAATTCAAGATTATCCATTATTTTATAATCACATGATTTTAGTTGGACACAAGAGTGTTTTCTTAAACTCATGGTTCCAATATGGTTTACATTGCACTGGAGACTTGGTAAATCAAGATGGTGCAATCATGACTTTTAATGAATTTAAAATCAAATATAATCTACCTACCAATTATCTAATTTATAACGGAATTAAATTAGCCATTGAGAAAGGACTTACAAATATACAAGTAGGAAAAAGAGATTTAAATCCTGCTCAGAAACCAGTTTTTCCACCTTATATTAAATTAATTTTGAAAGATGCTAAAGGTTCAAAATCCTTCTACAAATGTTTGAATAGAAATACTATCCAGCCGACCTGTAAACAAACGTGGGAAAAAACATTACGAATGAAAATTAAGGAAAATGAGTGGAAATGCATATTTGAGATACCTTTTATTATAACAAAAAATACAGATATACAATGGTTTCAGTTTCGAATAGTTCGCAGAATACTTGGCACAAACTATCATCTATACAAAATTAATTATATTGTTAGCCCATTATGTACCTTCTGCAAAACAGATCCAGAAACTATTGACCATTTGTTTTGGCTTTGCCCTATCAGCAAGAAAATAATAATAAACTTGTTTTCACCCCTAAAACAATTTTTCCATAGTCTTGGTATGGAAACAATGATATTTGGTTTTAGAAATACATCAGATACGGTTAAAAATCTTATTCTTATCCTTTTTAAAATGTATATTTTCCAATGTAGATACAATAAATATCTACCTACAGTACTAGGTACAAAGCTTTACTTATCCTTTAAATGTAAATTATTTAATTCAATAGCAATTGAAAAAGATTCTGAAGATTCTTTTCATAATCAATGGGACCAATATAAAATTCTATTTGAAACTTAATATAACCTAAGATAAGATAAAATATTTCGATATACATGTTAATTTGTATATAAATGTATAGACAGACAACGATGTCTGTTTTTCATATGAACATGCATACAAATGCAGAACTGCTTTTTGCTATGAACTATATACATGCCTGGCTACAACAATTTCAATTTTTTTTTTTTTCAACTTTTCTGGGGGTTTTTTGTTGGTTTTTTTAGAAACTTAGTCAATGTATGAATAGAATATATGTAAATATATGTACGCAATTATGCAATGCATAAGTTTGTAAGGTGTGTAGGTGGATGGTTCCCCGACCTCTATACACCTATGACGGGGGAAATAATCGAGGTCCTCAATTGACAAGGCCTGAAAAGAAAAAAAAACTTAACTGAAGGGCAATAAAACGAGCATACTGAAACGATATTACAGATTCGAGAACATACATAGTCACCAGCTCTCTGATTATCCTGCAGTGTTTGGCAGAGGCTTGACAGACAACATGGGCCAAATCATTCCTCTTCCAATAAATTTGGAATTGAATTGTGATGGCTCCTATATACACTTCTATCATGAAAGCAAAATTGTTAATGACGCACTATGGATAAATGACAGTGACGACACCACCTATCCTTTATACCTAATAAGCTCAGTAGAGCTAATTACAAGATAAAAAAATAAAAAAACCAGAAGTGTGCCTATGTCCATGACCTTTGACCTATATACAATACTTCTATCATGAAAGCAAAATTGTTAATGACGCACTATGGATAAATGACATAGTGACGACACCACCCATCCTTATACCTAATAAGCTCAGTAGAGCTAATTACATGATAAAAAAACCCAAAAAACCAGAAGTGTGCCTATGTCCATGACCTTTGACCCATGGACTATAAGCATCAATAACAACCAACAACAAAACAGCTTAATGTCACAAGAGACAGCCTGATTAAGGTTTTCACTTGTGTGGCTAAAGAGATGGCCTGGTTAAAGTGTTTCATTTATATGGTTAGTTTTTTAAGCATAACAAACTTGTACCAATTTTTTGGCTCAGATGGACAGACAATGGTAAATATATATGCTTCATTCCCTCCCCGCTGTATTATTAGTCAAGGTTAATGGTCAAGAACATCCAACTGTGATGCAGCAAGCTGTACCCATCAAGGCACATCAGCATGTGAAGTTGCAGGACAGTAGCTGCAGTATTTTGTCCATAACTAACCTAAATGCAATAATTTACCCTTGGTTGGTACAGACGTACACACATACACTTTACATATAGCAAGGACAACACAATAAGCCCTGCACCACTTCCTGGGCAGGGCATAAAAAGGCAACATACCCGTGTCAACAAATAGTTGCCCCCCACCAAAATCATATGTTAATTCCCCCCCCCCCCCCCTCCCAAATAGTGCGATTTGCAAAAAAGCAAGCATAAACTCTCCATCCTTTTTCACAACTTTGGCAGTTAGATTGGGATTACGGTGATTGTCATTTAGCAGTCTTGCTAAGACCCATCTTCCTCTGATGCACCAATCCTGGTTAATAAACAAACAAGATGTGCATAATCAAAACAATCTTGCTAGAAGACCTGTCAATTATCTAAGCTCAGGTCTTTATGATTTCAGACAAGAGTTATGAAGATTCCACATGAATTATATTTTTAGCTGATGTGACCTAGATATGCAAATGACCATCAAAAATGTTGGTGAAGCGCTTTTAGAAGTTACACTATGTCATAAATCAAAGCTATGAACATAGCTTTTCAAAGAAGATCATGTTTGAAAATTTCACTATATAACACTTTGTAAAACTGCGCCCCCTCTTGGTGGGGTCATATTTTTACTCAAGGAGTAAAATTTGAACAAAGAGGACCTGTAGACGATGCTCTGTGATAAATATCTAAGTTCATGGTACTATGGCTTGATTGTTTTCAAACAAGAAGATTTTTGAAGAGTTCATTGATAACAAACTATTTTTAGCTCCTGTAACCTTGAGCACTTGGTGATCAGGTGAGGTAAAAAGAGTTTCAAACTGATTTTATGTTTTTCTATCATTGCTTTTTGAAAATCCTCCTATTTTCAACAGGATTGGGGAATTTCCTCTCCTATTTTTCAATTTCTAGAGTAGACATTGTTGTCATATAGACTCGAACACATTCAATCCTACCGATGAGTATACCGTTTGGTTTGGTTTGTTTGGTAACGTCCTCTTCTGTCATCTAAGGGCTAATTGGATGCCCCAGAGATATGAGAGCGGATACAGAAAACCTGGGCGCTATGCTCAACTCTTAATATTGAAAAATGTTTCTGGTTATTTCAGATGCCCAGTGTAAAACACTGATACATCGGACCTAGGTTTATGAAGTTTCATCCGAAAGACTTGGTCCAGCAGGGGATCTAACTAACGACCCCTGGCATTGTAGTCAAGCGCATTACCACTCGACCACGTCCGCCGATATGAATATACTGTTATCACAATGTGCATGTAAAGAGTTCACTTGTCTGAAACAAACAGTGAGGATCCTAATCAGAAGGCTCTTTTAGGAGCCCCCTGATCTGGGTCTGCACTATGTCATTTTAAAATATTTAGTATTTTAAAACCTGAAATAGTCAAAAAACAGTTTTACATTTAGATTTCGCCCATAACCAAAATTATCTCAGGTTAAATACAGTCAATTCTCTTTAGAACGCTATTCGATACAACGGAATATTCATCATCTGACTTAAATCCATTAAGGACAAAACCAGTCACTCTTTAATTACTCTCAATACAACGGAATGTTCAGTTTTACCTTTCGATACTATTTTATAAGGTTCATGTATAGTGTTTTTTGGTGCATGTTTGAAAGGTGATATTTTGGTCATTTATGGAGCAATGTTGCATAATTTCATATCAAAATGTTCGTATTGCAATGAACAACCTTATGAGATAGCTTACAACTTGATCGAAAAACTGTGTATCTTGAATTTGAACAATATGTTTGGATTTGCACCAAAATGTGAAGCAAATTTTCTGTACTGAAATTCAACAAATCCTTCCTCTATATTGAAGAATATGCTTTACATGAGGTAGTAGGACCAAAATCCTGACGAAATCCACTCAAATAACAACAGAAGAAGTCATGGAATATTTGACAATTTTCAAGGACAACACTATTTTGCAATGGGGGACTACTTATTTTTTCCAAAGTATGGTGGGCAACACGAGCCTCTGTCAAACATTATTACATGTATAAATATGCATGCTGTATTTTTTTTTTCATCCTTTTTTTAACTGAATTATACCTTGAGAATACATTGAGAATCGTTGTTGGGCTCTCGCGGGAGGGTCTGCTTCTTTATAACCCCATCCTCTTCCTAGAATTCTTCTATAACTGTTTTAACTCATGTTGCAAGATACATACATGATTATAATGACTTCATTGCGTATAACGATTACACAATTGCTATTCAAATCCCAGGTCTCTTTATGCGTCTAAGCTTGCCAACGTGTTCCTTACTTTGCACGTGCGCAGATACAGGTGTTTCACTGTAAACAGCGCTACATTCATTACCGCGAAGGCAAGAGAATCTCTCGACACGGTCCGCTCGCCTCAATGCGCAAAAAGGAGGAGTGACCGTGGAGAACGATATGTTTGAGAGAGACATAATGGGTGGTGGCAGCGCTGTGGTCTGGTTTGGGAAAATTGGAACTCTGGAAAATTTATTTGGTTATTATTCAATAAAATGCCAATGCTCAGCGTTACATCAATGTTTTAAATAGCACAGTGATTCGATTCATGCAAAAGAAAGGAAGGACCTGGCATTTTCAGCTTGACAATACATGTATAAAGCATCACACGGCGCGTATCACCACACACTTTCATCCTAAAATACATTAACGTTCTGCCTTGGCCTGTTTTATCCTCGGTCATGAGCCCCATAGAACACATTTCGGATGTATTTGATAACAAGGTCGGGTCAAATCATCAAATTTATACCATAATGACCTCCAAGTGCATTTTGGTTGGAATGGCAACGTATTTGAAACGTTACGTAAAATCAATGAGGGGACGTATTCTGCAATGTATCCGTAAAATAGAGGGAACAGTGGTTACTAGTGCTTTTTTAAACATCATTTTAAAATAAGCATCAAGTAAGTGTTTGTTTCCAGATGCTGTGTGGTCATCATTCTAATTATTAAGAATATTCCATTTCGACCCCTCTCACTGACTGAATTATTCATTAAACAGTATGCAATATTTGATTCTAATCCAATGAAGTACACAAACACATGACTATGACATTGAAGCTTCGATTACAAAAATAATTCATCCGGCATATAAATGTATCAACAAAATTTATTATTTTTAATTCTATATAAACTGAAGTGAGATCCGGTTGTTTATAATTCTCTGTGAAAAGTGTTGTAAACTTATTGATGTTTTTTTAATTCGAAAAATATTTTTAAGGTAAAATCTTTCTATATGTATATCCTCCATTTC
Source organism: Gari tellinella (assembly GCA_922989275.2). Lineage (NCBI taxonomy): Eukaryota > Metazoa > Mollusca > Bivalvia > Cardiida > Psammobiidae > Gari > Gari tellinella. The sequence continues at coordinate 12,536,478 of OV277865.1, read as the reverse complement.
TTAAAATAATTTTCAACATTGTATCATATCACCACGGCTTCGTCGATGACCAAGCAATTTTTGAAAACCAATCTTTCGGTACATGTAAGGTTGACAATCCAGGAGACGCTTATTGGTAGGCTTACATAATTTTTAAACACTTCTTTTAAGAATATATACCATAATACATGATAATAGTGTTTCCATATTGACCTGACGAGTGCTTTGTACAAAAATATGAAATAGCTTTTCGAAATATAATCATACATTCTGATTATTAAGGATAATACACTGTTGGATTTGTTATCTTTTTCAGCTATATGACTACTTACTTTTTAATCCTAATAGTACCCCTAAATCCCCCATTTAACCAGCAGACTCAATGTCCGCAAAGTTCAAAGTATACTGGTAGTATCGGTTGTCTCTTCCAAAGTGTATGGTTCTGTAATTTTTCACATTAAAACGCAACAGCCACTTTGACTATGTGTAAGGCATCTAAGTCGTGCTGGATAATATCAATTTTAATGTCTTTGTTGTATAGTTTGGTACCATAAGCGAATAATTTCACAATACTACGTATAACCTCAGGGGTAGGGGTCATCTATTATAAACATATGAATACTATGGGTCCCAGGACACTTCCCTGGGGTACCCCACTTAAAATGTATTTCCACGAAAAAGACCAGGGTCCGTTCACAGATACATATTGCCTACGTCCAGTAAAAAAGTCACGTTTCCATGACAAAACTTTCCCTCTGATACCAAATACTGATACTTTGCGAGAAAACGTTAATGTACTATGCTCTCAAAAGCTTTGACAAAATCTAAATATACAATATATTTTCCCAAATTCTATCACCCTCAATGTAATGTGACTAATCATCTATGTATTCAATTAACTGTAAAACGCAGGATCCCCTAGAACGAAAACCAAATTGAGCATCAGATAAACTAATATATGATTGTTTCTGACTAAATTTTCAAATATCTGTGCCCTTATGATTGTTTTTAAATTCTTACAACTACTGAAGTAAGGCTATCAGGGTGGTAGTTGCATACTTATACTCATGAACTATTACAGTATTTTAATGTGTGTGTATGTGTGAAATGCAGAAGCAGAATATACGTGAAAAAAGTAGTAAGGACAAAAACGAATTGTGTGTCTCTGCCCAACGAAATCGTCGGTTTGGTCCCTACTAGGACACCATAGAAAGCCTTGTCCAAATCGTGCAATAGTATATACAGTGGAGAATCTGTTATTCTTTCCCGTTTAAACGCAAACGTACGCAAACGCAAAACACTAAAACGTAGAAAATAACAACTTTTGGACAATTCTGATATTTCATGTTTATCGTTGAGGCAAACAGTTTGGAGCCTGATCAGACGCCGGGTTACCCGGCGTCTGATCTGGCTCCAAACTGTTTGCACTGCAAATAATAGTTTTAGCGTAAACGCGTTTATTGGGAAAGAATAAAACATTCTCCACTGTACATGAGCATTTACCCCTGAACCTGCCAAAGGCTTGAATAGTTTCACAACAAATGTAAGCTTTATATAATAGAGATCGCAATGTAAAGTGAAATATTAATCAACATTACAATAGCCGGAAAGATGTGGAATACTTGAATGTGTGTAAAAAGGTGATTTAAAGGGACAAACTCTTGATTTTCCTGAAACAAAGGTCAGCTGTACAGGGACGGATTTACTTTTCCGACAAATAATCCGCTGAAAAATCGTGACTTTCGGAGAAATTTATGATCGAAAGTAATGCGCAATGCACTTATTTTATTGTTTATGTATCAAACAACAATAGTGTACAGAAATAAAAGTTGAAAATATGGATATTAAAAAATGAGAAAATGCGGATTAATCGGAAAAGTCGACAAATGACATATTTCGGTGACCTTGATATAATTGAACGGATATATTGTCTAACTGCAGTGATTCGGGTGAGTGACATTCCATCAATCATATTGCTTGTTCTTTTCTCTGTCCGCACGTATATAACAATTGTCAATCGGTTTTGTACATTTGGAGTAAATGGACTTTAAATGTTAGCAAACTTCTACAAATTTGTAAAATGCAAATGGCTGCCCTTGAATCAAGCATGGGGTATTCTAAGGGCCAATTACAAGGGTTTTTCTGACTTGTGTAAGACATTCTGTGTAGGAGTACCCAGTATGTAATGTGTTCTTTGTATGTATTCTACCAGATTTCCGAAAATACGTGCCATTAAGTGATTTGATATATTCTGCTGAAGAGGCTATTTTCACTCCAAGTTCGTAACTTTTGGATCTTCTGACATCACAAGTACACTTATATTAATAAAAATTTAGGCATGCTCCTTTTCATTGACTAATCATTTATGCTGTGTGAAAATATTTTTAGCCAATGTGTTATAGTTATTGAGTATTGCAACTTTTCAAATTTGGGTATTTTTTTCTCGTACATGGACGTTACATGAACCTTAACCTTACTATTTTTAATTTATTCATCCACTCAAGAAAATAGGTGGTAATACTTAAATACAGATAAGTGTAACAGCAAGCATATTTTATGCATTTATTTTACATTTTCATAATACTGCTACCGGTTTGAATATATTTTAAGCGGACATAAAACTGTCACGAAGTCGTTTACGTTCATGACGTAAATGGCGTCGTTGAGTCATTTGAAGACGTCTCTCTTGGTGATGTGAAAAGTTAATTTAGCTTAGGTTTAAATAACTATTAATTGTTGTTCCTTTAGTCGTCTTGCCTGGATGTTGTCGTTCATTTTGAAAATTGGGAAAACGCTGAATTTGGGATCTAAATTGATACAGTTGTCGATATGTTCGCTGACTTTTAAACTTTGTTGATCGGGTGGCTGCGATGAACGTTAATACGTTTCCTTAAATTGTTGGTTTCGCAGATATATTCTTCTTGGTATCCATTGCAAATCAATAAATAGACGACATTCCGAAAATTTGCAATTCATATAAATTCATCTTCACGTTAATTGTTTAACACATTGTTCTCCATTGAGGCGATAGCATAGCGCACAATTTCCCTTTTTGCAGCGGGTATACCTGTTTGGTTCATCATTTGTTTTTGCAGAATCTGGCTCTTGTCAGGAGGCGTTTCAAAGAAAAGGTTCACGAAGGTTTAAATTTGCCATAGAGAATATTTTCCGTTTATTAGACCAAGATTGTCCCCTCTGCCAAGAACTAAAAGGAAGGCAGGTCTGTGGTCAGCAACAAATGAGGTTAACCGAAATCATCTTCCTGAAATCATCATCTCATCTCACCATCCCTCGGCGCTATATGACCTATTTAAAACAGCAAACGGAATTTATGAGCAGACGATGTTGAAAAGTGAAAGAGTGAGACATATATGTCATATTTTCGGGACAGCAGTAAACATTGTTGTTCAGAGGCAATTGTTGTTCAGAGAGCAGTTGTAGGAAGGGAGTACTGTATAGTGACGGAGGAATCACATATGTTACTTAATGTCATGATCTGCAATTTCATCGAGTCTTGTTGTTATAGGTTTACCAAATTTGGCAGAAAGCCTCTCCTTAATGTTTTTCTCCGGCGCTGTCCTATACAGCTCCTGTGCAGTCGGGAGATGGTTAAGGTTGCCTTTCATTACGTTAATAATGTCCCTCCAACGAGTTGGGTTTACTCTGTACGCTCTTAACATTAACATAGCCGATTCTTTTGAGAAGCGGGCAGCTTTTTTGCGTTTCTGATAGATTGTTGCTAAAATCCGAAGAAAAAATATGCATGGCCTTAGTCAGTATAATACTGTGTTGTTGTGGTCAACTTATACCAAATTGATATCAAACCCGAACGCATATCAAATTAATAAGGGAATCGTGGGTCAGTAATTACAAAAACAACAACAAAATAAATAAATAGAATTATAACAATAATAAAAAATATCAACATTATAATGGTCACTGAAAAAGAAAAAATAAGATAAATGGATGATAGCTTAACGCGAAATGAAAGTAAATGAGCTTTATGTCTTACTTCCGTCTAGCGTGTAAGTCACCAGTATTACAAAGTGAAAAAGAACTCTCAATTACTGGTTGTAACATGTGAACGAGACGTATTAGGTGTACCATGTGCTTTACGTACGTCCGTCCGTTACCTTTATTGACCGACTTTAATGAAACTCATTATCAATTACTCAAATGAGTCAACTCTTTAGGCATTTGTGACTATATTTTTCAAAGTTATGCCCCCCCCCCCCCCCCCCCCTATTGTAAAATAAAAGGCCCCCACCCCCTTATTGTAAATTAAATAAAATGGTTAAAAAAACCAGAAACATTTCGTTCTGCGTTGAATGCCTTTTAAATTTGATATGATGGTACAGAGATTGAAGCGGTTTTGTTTTCTGTGCTCTCAAAGGATCTCCCCTTATTCAGATTTATATAATTCACAACAGCAGATGTTAAGTGCTTGTGTGGCGGCTGTAAAAAGTCGCCCCGTACTTCGTTCTCAGTGTTATACTTTCTGGTCCTTTGGAGTCATTGATTTCAGCGCATTTACAGTTGAAAGTTGAATTCCGCTTAAGCTGGTGCTAGGGGGCGTGATCACTTTTGCATATTTCAGTATTGCTCATAAACAGACTCAATTAAACCGAGTCTGCAATTTTCAGTATTTGCTTTGTATTCTGTGCTCTCAAAGGATCTCCCCTCATTCAGATTTACGGGTGTTTGTATGTCTCTTTTCTTAAGAGTTTTTCCCTTTTACGCATTAAAAAAAGTATTTGCTGAAAAATGATTTTAGTTGCATTTGGCTTATTGTAACCAAATTTCACATCTACAGTGGTAAATACGCTATTCCTACCCATTTACGCATTATTCTATGCGTAAGAAACGCATAGTGAACGGTTAACGCCTAACGGTTTAAACGCGATAATAAACGCTTATACCAGAGATGTTGCGATTGGCCAAGATAATGTTTTTATTATCTCAAGAAAACGAAACGTTCGTTTTCCTGAAATAATTATTATACAAGAATATCGTTCCCAACGATGGATGCTCCCCACGAAGAAAAAGCCCAAGGTAAAGCATTTTTAGTAGGTGAACACAGTAACAAGTTTCATCAATTTACGATATAACATTCAGGAGATATGCTTCGGACAAAAATGAATTAATTATGAAAAAGGATGGCAAATCAATATTTGGAGATGACAGGGTTATAATTATTGTGTACTACACTTCTTTTTGTCATCCGCTAACACGGTATCAAATTTCAAGTTACAGTGCGGCAGAAAATTTGATTTTTTAAAACATTTATGTAGAAAAAGGGAGATAATTCAATATTTGGAGATGGCAGAGTTATGGTTCTTGAGTACAGCACTCTTTCTGTCATCTCGTATCACTGTATCAAGTTTCATCAACTTACAATGCAATGCTCAGGAGATATGCTCCAGAACAAATTTGATTTTTTTTTAAATAGAAAAGGGAAGATAATTAAATACTGGGAGATAATAGAGTCATGGTTCTTGTGTACTGCACCTCCTTATGTCATCACCTATCACTGTATTAAGTTCCATTAACTTACGGTGTAGCAGTCAAGAGATATACTCCGGACAAAAAAAATTGTATTTTTAGAAAAAGGGAGATAATTCAATATTGGGAGATGACAGAGTTACCGTTCTTGTGTACTGCACTTCCTTCAGCCATCCTCTATCATTGTTACAAGTTTCATTACCTTTCAGTGTAATGGTCCAGAGATATGCTCCGGACAAAATTGATTTGAACAAATTTGATTTTTTTTTTAAATAGAAAAGGGAAGATAATTAATTATTGGGAGATAATAGAGTAATGGTTCTTGTGTACTGCACCTCCTTATGTCATCACCTATCACTGTAGTAAGTTCCATTAACTTACGGTGTAGCAGTCAAGAGATATACTCCGGACAAAAAAAAATGTATTTTTAGAAAAAGGGAGATAATTCAATATTGGGAGATGACAGAGTTACCGTTCTTGTGTACTGCACTTCCTTTAGTCATCCTCTATCATTGTTACAAGTGTCATCAACTTTCAGTGTAACGGTCCAGAGATATGCTCCGGACAAAATTGATTTTTTTATGAGAAAAAGGGAGATAATTCAAAATTGGGAGATGAGAGAGTTACGGTTCTTGTGTACTGCACCTCCTCCTGTCATTCTCTATCACTGTATCAAGTTTCATCAACTTACGTTGTACCGTTCAAGAGATATGCTCCGGACAAAAAAAGCGTGACTGACGGACAGAAACACGGACGGACGGACAAAGCGGCGACTATATGCTCCCCCCTAAAGGGGAGCATAAAAATGAATACGACGAGGATTTGATGCAAAATATAACGTATTTTGTTACGATAGTGCAGAGCATACCCAATACAACTGACTTCAATTTACAGTTCATCAGGCACATTCAAACAATTACGAGAGAAGAGACGTATTTTCCCTACTAGCAGAGAATAGATACAATTTTTATCAAAAAACATCTCAAACACCGGAGACCTTGATAACCTTGCAAACTCGCATCGACAACCAGGAAGAAAGGTTATACAAACTATCAATACGTAATAGGTTTTAGTGTTTGTTTTGTGGTTAAGCTCGTATCCATCATATCACATGTTATCAAACATGTTCAATGTCAGCCTTTCTACCGAATATGAAATTAGACAGCTGTTACCCGTGTTAAGAGAAAAACTGAATGAATATATTAGATGGCCAACTGTGGAAGACTGGAGGCTCATGCGAGGAACTTGGCAAAAAGTACATGACGCAGTGGGTGCAATAGAAAGCATTTCTCATGAAATCTACAAACCACTATCAGAACCAGAAGAACAGTACTATTCTGGGCACAGAAAATATCATGCGATCCACACAGGTGATCGTTGACGTGTGTTGAATGTTTTCTATTAGGGGACAAAATATACCCTAATAGGCATCCAATAATGACCCCATATAGACGCCTTCAATTAATCACGTATCAGATTAGCTCCCTTGCTATGACGTCATACGAGGATAAAGTAATTATCGCGATTATTACAGATCTCTCCACAGTTTTTCTGTACTCTGCCACAAAAAGCAAATGTAAGTATTATTGGTCAAATATTAATTGAAAATATGATTATTCCGTCAAATGTCCGACATTATGTTTCCGAAATATATTGTAATTGCGCAATTTATTGAATTGTCATGTGTTTTCGCGATCGTACTGGCGAGCGCTGCGGTCTATGTGAATCATAGAATATGCCATAAAGCACGCGATAAATCACTTTGAATGGCATAAACATACCTTGGTGTGAATAAATATTATGTTTATCTTATAAATTTGTCATTTTCCGACGTTTTCCGAATGGAATACCATAATTACAGCCATTCTTTCTTTTCATACTTCAACACCCCCTCACGGAGAATTTGTGCATTCCACCATTTCTGGGAAAGCTGACTGAACAGAATGTTTATCGGACACAAAGTTTTGCCACAGAAAGGATCCAAGTTGAGAGAGCCATCAACAAACTCAAGAATTTCCACATTTTTTACCTGGCTGTCCCTGTTTCACTTTTTGGCAGTATTGACCCACTCAGGACAGTATGTGCACTGCTGACTTTATTTTAGGATCCAATTTTGTCGTGCCAAGGAACAGAAAATAGTTAAAGTAACTTTATATTCTAGTTGTCACATCATGACATGGATGTTGAAGCAGATTGTGACAATTTATTACCGCACCAACTTAACCCATTGCCCCATAGCCTGTCTCTAGTTATGAATGGGCAACATAATAAATATTTCTTGTATACTGTCAATTTGTAGCCAAAAGCAGGCTGAAAGTAGCAGAATTCATGTTAATGAGCATTCTGCTTTAGTTTCAACCTGTTTAAACAATACTAAAACAGACTATGGAGTAATGTGTTAAAGCAGATTGAAAGTAAAGCAGAATGCTCTTTACAGAAGCAGTCTACTTTAAGTAACAATCACTTAATGATTATACAGGGTTCCATATAAGCGGGAGTAGACATAACAAATCCAATATTTTCTTACTTATTTCAGAACCAAATCCTATGGTGTTACTGGATCTACTCATTAGAGTTTTCTAGAAGAGACGATTCTAATGAGTAAGTTCAGTAGTAACACCATATGTTTAATGCATAAACAAAACTTTAAAGATTTTACTTTTTGAAATCCCCTTATCTGGAGCTCTGGTGATATTCTTTTTCTTGTGTTTACCAGAGATGGTCACTTAGAGAAAGATGCAAGTAAAGCAGAAATTTAAATAGTGTCACCTTGAAACACTTGCCATTTTTAGTTTTGAAGACCGGTTACCAAGTTAACCAATTGTTTCACATTTTAATACATTTAATTTATTCCTCCTCTGAATAAAATAGTTCCATTCAATATAAAGTTATGAAGGCATCATCAAAAATATTTCCGTTTCCTAGAAGTTGACAGCATAAAGCAGGCGGAAAGAATGCACACTTAGGCACATTCTGCTTTACTTTCAATCCGCTTTAAATGGTCAATTCAATTCAATTCAATTCAATATTTTATTTCCTCCACTTCAGGAGATATGTGAAACATTACAATATAAACAGTCATACAGCATTTAGGCATCTATATACATACAATGTATTGAACATACATGTATTGAAACACAGTTTTTTACAACTCCTTGCTATAGTCTAAATATAGTCTGACCCCCTTTCTATATGTACGTTAGGTAGTCGAAAGAGAGGATGTGCAGGTCATATTTCAATTACAAAAGGAAAAGTATCATAGTTTGCCCTTGTGAGAATCCTACCGAAACGAAGGTGTAACATTTTCTAAGGCATACTATGTATAGTTTTTATCATTTATATTCTCTCGCATTACAAAAAATGTACCACTATTACATGTATATAGCAATTTCTTTGGTACACTCAATTAATACATATAAATGTAGATAAAGACAATAGTCAATCATGTACATGATATGAAAGTAGTTAGCCCCGATTAGATCGAGTGCCGAGCAGTAAGCATGGCGAATCATTAAGCCGTGGTCGAGTATAGGTAGTAGAACGAGTAGCATGTGAAGCCAAGGTACGAGTATAGAATAATTATAGTGGGTATGAACGAGTAGCAGATCGTGAGCGGGTACGAGTACGAGTAGCAATACAACAGCATACAGTGAAAACTGTGTTATTCTCTCACAACAAACGCGTTTACGCTAAAACGAATATTTCAACTGTAAACAGTGTGGAGCCTGATCAGATGCCGGGTAACCCGGCGTCTGATCCGGCTCTTTACTGTTTGCCACTCGGATCAAAATAAATTTTGAGGAATATGTCGGAATTGTCAATTTCTACGCTTTAGTGTTATGCGTTTGCGTTTAAACGGGAAAAATAACATTTTCTCCACTGTATGTGTGTACATCATGATAAGTATTTACAATCTGTTCAGGCTAGATACAACATAATTGAAGGTTGTAGTAAGAAATAGCTTCTCACTTATAGTATTTAGGACGGGCGGTATTGGTGACCCCAGAATCCTTAGAGTCCAATCAAAAGTATCTAGACCTGAAAGTTCGTTAAGGAAAGGTATTCCCTGTGTGGTTCTGATTTCATTATTTAGCGTGTTTCTCAGATCTTGTGTTTCCAGGCATTCCCTTAGAAAGTGAGCAAGCTCTTCGTATGTTGCTGAGCCGCACACTTGACACGTTTCGTTTTCTAATTGTGGGGCTCTGCACCATACGTTGGCTATTGTTGACATGGTGTATCTAGCTGAACTGTTTTTTTAGGGTCGAGTACACAATGCATGGTTTTATACTGGGGTGGAGAACTCGGAAATACAGAAAGTCATTATCAGTAGCCATGCGTTGGTCCCATAAAGCAGATTCATTTAAAGCAACAGCATTATTTACAATATTCTTCCATACATGTTTTTGTGGAAGAGAATCTGGGTTAGAGATGAGCGTATTGACAATAGCAGTTAATTTATATTTTGAAAGTAAATTGCAGACGTCTGGTATGAAACCGTAAGATACAGTCGATTTGTCCAAAAGGTACATATAATACTTTCTCAGAAATATTTCTTTTGTAATGCACTGTGAAGGTAAGGTGAGTATTTTGTGAAGGAAAAGAAGTTTTTGTTTTTCGATCACTGAACTAAGCCTATAGAGGCCCAACATCGATTCCGCAATGTCTGATCTGGTAGAAATTGAAAATCCTTGTACTTTCTTAGCTATGAAGTGCTGAAATTTGTTAATCGTTTTTGTGTCAGATTGCGTTAAGTTGTTCCACAGCTCGGATCCATACAGTGCAGTCGGGACGATGATTTTGTTATAAAGGTCACGTGATACTATAGGGTTTACCCCCTGGGGATGGATTCCCTGACCGGCCATAGCATAGAATGCATTTTTGCCTTTCTGTATTCTTGATTCTATTCGTGATTTCAATTTCAGATTTGACGCCTGTAATATCCCTAAGTGTTCTGCAGTTTTATTCTGTTCAATGTAATCACGTCCGAATATTATGCTAGTTTCTGGTGGGTTGCGGTTTTGACTGAATACTACAATGCTTGATTTTTTTGTATTTATCGCCATGTCCCAATTTACGCAATACGTATAAACTATATCGACCAGTTTTTGAAGGTTTAAAGGAGAAATCGCTATTAGAGATAGATCGTCAGCGAACGTCGGGTTACCGCTATGTACTGACATGATGCTTGCCCCGTGGCCACTGTTCTCTAGAAGGTTAAGTAGTTCGTCTATGTAAGCGAGGTAATAAAATGTAGAGAGTACTCCCCCTTGACGTACGCCTATCTGAACGTCTATAGCGTCTGACGTAATATTGTTTGCTTTAACAATACAATTCAGATCTTCATAGGATGACTTAAGTAGTCGTAGGCATTTTCCTGTGATTCCCAGGCGTCCTAATTTAACGAAAAGTGATTCATGGTTTATGCTATCGAAAGCGGCTTTTTGATCAAAGAATGCGATGTAGACGTTGCTGTGACGCTCGATATTGTAGTAAAGTGTTTCTTGTAGGTTAAATGCTGTTGTTATGCAGCTCATGTTCTTTTGAAAACGATGCTGTTGATGTGAAGGGAATTTACATTGGAAGTTCTCTTTATACTTATTCGTTCTGTTCAGCATTACTTTTTCGAAAAGTTTACAAAAGCACGGCATAAGTGAGATAGGTCTAAAGTTATTTGGATCCGATTTGCTTTTTCCTTTACCTTTTTATACTGGGATAAGTGTGCTTGTTTTCCAGGTAACGGGTATTTTTTCAAAGTGTAATATTGAGTTAAATAGAAAGGTGATTGCTGAGCAGAATGTGCTACCTGCGTAAATGATGTGCTCATTAAGTATACTGTCGTGGCCGGGGCTTTTGTTTTTCCGTAGGGAGTTAATTACGTTGCTAATTTCTCTTTCAGAAAAGGGTTTAGTTAGATTTACGTTCAGAGTATCGTTCTCGCGCTGAAGGTAATCGTTCAGTTCTTCGGATCTTTGTATGTTTTCTTTATAATCTGCTTTAAACACTTTCGAGTAGTGTTGTTGAAAGCCTTCGGTTACGTTTTCATTATAGTATGGTGTATCGTTAACGTCTATCCGCGTGCAATTGCCAAACTTTTTCCCGCTTTTCTTACGTAGGAGTTTCCAGAACATTCTATGGTCAAGTTCTGCAGCTTTATTTAGTTCGTCAAACACTTCGTTTTCATAAGCGACTCGGTGCCGTCGTTGAGTTTGCCTAAATATTCGTTTTGCATCCTTATATGCTGCGTATGAGTCGAATGCGTTACCCCGGGGTTTACCCTCGTTTATCCATAGCTGACGTTTTGCCTTGGCTCTTGAATGCGCGGCTTTTACGTCGGATGACCAGTACGGTTTCGCGCCTTTATTCAACTTTTTGACTGGCAACTGTGCAGATGCTTTATGAAGGATGTTAACCAAGGCTGAATTTAAGTGATCGGGACTATGAGTATAGGTGGTTTGATTAGCACATGTCAGCTCTAAAAGTTCTTCTGTTTGAGAGGTTATTTCAGTACTGTATTGAAGTAAGTGTAGGTATGTGCATCTGTTCCAGGCAATTTTTGCTGATAATGTATCTTTTGGCATATAAACAACTGTTTGGTCAATTTTGAACAGTAGGGGTAGGTGGTCAGAAGTTAGGATTTGAGTTTCACTAAGGATGTTGAATGACTGTATGGATGCGGCTGTGGAACCTTCAACAAATACGTGATCTAATGAGGAACTAGATGGTATAAAAGTATGCCTGTCAGACAGTCCAAACGACTCTTGTAAAGAGGTTAGTTCGTGATCTCGAACAAAAGCATTCAACAAGTATGTTTTGCGGTTGATGGCTATGTTTGAATTGTTATTTGTTGTCACTAGTTGACCATTAAAATCGCCTGCTAGTATAACATTGCCGAGTTGTGAGTACAACAGTAACAAAGACTCTACATCGCCTAGAGTGCTCTTATATCTGTCTATATCGTTATCAGCAGGCATATATATGCAGAATATGTACAGTGGGTCATTATAATGTGCCCTTATCTCTATACCCGAGATTCGTTCATTGCTTATATTCAAATTTTCAGTACAGAATATTAATTCCTTTCTATATAAGATCGCTGTCCCCGCTTTCCCGCATGTTAGAGTATTATACTGGTCGATCGATTCATCGATTGTAAATATCGAATAGTAGTCAGGATTGATGCTGTCTAGAAACGTAGCAGAGTGGGGTAGAAGTTTATGCTCTGTGAGTAAGGCTATGTCAACATTGTATTGGTCTAACATCTGGGAAAGCGGATACGCCGAGGACATTATTCCTCTAACATTCCAGCAAAATATGTTTAGAGTCATTATGATTAGAATGTAGCTTAATATAATATAGATGTTCATTGGTCTATTCGTAGTCATGTGTTGCAGTTAGAGTTACAGTAAGCTTTCACCAGGCATTGCTGTTAGCCACATGCCATGGGTTTTTTTCACGATCGTACGAGTCTTTTGATTGTTCATTCTTGTTTTATTCATAATTATCATAGTCATTATAGTCACTGTGGTAATTGTAGTCATTGTAATTCTCATCGTTGTTTCTGTGATTGTATTGTCTATTGGATCTTGGTCTATACGCTCTATTTCTTCTCTGATTTCTGGCGCGTTCGTTTTCCTACTGTGTCTTGCTCACCCATTTGCGACAAGTTACACCCTCGGGCCAGAAGTATTCACTTTCAATTACTTCTTCTTCCTCGTAGTATACGTTTATTCGGGCTGCTGAGCCCAGCTTGCCATAAAACATAGTCATATGCGTAGGTTTTATGTCTTTTTCGAGTAGATAATCTTTGATGTCGTTTTCACTGGCACTTTCATCTATATTTCCAATGTAGTATGAAGAGATTTTCCGACGCCTTGCTGCTTTGAACCTAGAATTGCCCGTGTCTGTTGAGATTGCCTCAGGACGGGTATAAGTTCCCGTATTGTCACGGGGCGCCTTTTCTGGTGACTTATAAGACGCAGTTTGCTTCTGCTTAACTTTATCTGTGTGTGTACTTTGAGGGTGTAGAACTGGTTCAACGATAACTTCAACGTTTGTTTTCGATTTTCCATTCGTAGTGGCGGTGTTGTAGTTGTTTGGAGGACATACTCTTGAGTTGGTTGAGACTTTGTCGGTATGACTTCTTGGCTGCTTTACTTTGTTCGCAAAGGTCTGCTTAGGCTCTTTTTCGCCTTCTCTATGGTCGTGAGGTTGGCTAGTTTGTGCTTTTTCATTTTCAGAAGGTATGTTGCTGTCGAGGAACCTTTGATTCATAAGGGCTATAGTTGTGCTTACTTTAGAGATGTCACACTGTAGTTTCTCCATATTAGATGACGATGTATGTACTGGTGCTCTGGAGAGAATACTATTAAGCGTTCCTTGAAAAGTGCGGAAGGAGATGGTCATGCTAACTAGATCGGATCTTAGGTCGTTCAATATATGTGAGTCAGATTTTTGTCTTTTTGAAATTTCTAACACTTCTGACTGTAGGAGAGTAAGGATAGATAGGACATCGGGCCTAAGGAATTCGCTTGTAAAGGTGTTGTTTTCGTGCTCATCTTCAATCACCACGGTTTCATTATTCATGTCCTGTATATTGGAGAATACGTCGTGTATTTCCCTCGTTCTTTCACCGTTTAAGTACGCGTTTAATATATAGCAATCAGTTGCACATTTTGTTTGGCGAGATGCATGTGAAGAGTTACGTCTCTTAACTAAACGTGTCCTTGGACAGTCGGGGAAGCCTCTAGCTCTTTCTGCCAGCCTCTCTCTGTAGTCGTTTATTTGATCGTAATTGTTATGGCACTGTTTTATTACTTCTGCTGTGTATAAGTCCCTTGGGAGCCCTGTCAACGCATTGTCGAGATCCTGGAAAAACTGTTGCGGTCTAGGCGCTTGTGAGTAGTCATCAGTGTCGTATTTCATCATCGCTATTCCCTCGAATCGATTCAACTTCCGATTTTATTCTCAATAGTTTTTGATTAACTATTCTTTTGGGATCCGTTTGATCAAGATCAAGATCGGTAATCGATGTCATTTCTATTTTCACTTTGTAGGGGATTACCTCCCTTGAAATAACTGTACATGTAGGTTTGATGCCTGTTAATTGTTTACACCTGTATGCGTCTATGTGTAATCATGCGTGACGGAATTTTATTCATAGTCCTTGGTATTTATTTCGAATTTTTGTACTTCCCCACCCAGCTTTGCATGAACAGGCAAAATGAATTTCAATAAAGTCACAATACACACGATTTATAGCCGCCAGCATCAAAGCTGCAGATGCTACCTACATTATACAAGGTCCGAAGCTAGTTGTATTCTCGATATGATCGCTACAAATGCAGATATTTAATTTTATTTTTTGTCCGATATTGACTTCGATGTAAACATTGGCTGGTTCCCTTTTAAAGTTCCATATAAGCGGGAGTAGACATAACAAATCCAATATTTTCTTACTTATTTCAGAACCAAATCCTATGGTGTTACTGGATCTACTCATTAGAGTTTTCTAGAAGAGACGATTCTAATGAGTAAGTTCAGTAGTAACACCATATGTTTAATGCATAAACAAAACTTTAAAGATTTTACTTTTTGAAATCCCCTTATCTGGAGCTCTGGTGATATTCTTTTTCTTGTGTTTACCAGAGATGGTCACTTAGAGAAAGATGCAAGTAAAGCAGAAATTTAAATAGTGTCACCTTGAAACACTTGCCATTTTTAGTTTTGAAGACCGGTTACCAAGTTAACCAATTGTTTCACATTTTAATACATTTAATTTATTCCTCCTCTGAATAAAATAGTTCCATTCAATATAAAGTTATGAAGGCATCATCAAAAATATTTCCGTTTCCTAGAAGTTGACAGCATAAAGCAGGCAGAAAGAATGCACACTTAGGCACATTCTGCTTTACTTTCAATCCGCTTTAAATGGTCACCTATCTGCAATAATTGAAACAGGATATGGAGTAAAACTGATTGAAATTAACGAAGAATGTGCCTGAAGGGACAGTCTGCTTTAAACTACCATCTGCTAGGATATATATATATAAATATATTTTTTATTTCTAACAGTTAATATATTGATGGATGTTTCAAGTGAAGCTATTTTCTTCAGTGTAGGAATGAATTAAAGGCATAACATATGTGTGTATGAAGTTATGTATGGTTTAAACTTTTTATAGAAATGGGTGTAATTGGATTTACTGGTTTTACTAGATACATAATAAAACAACGTCACCTAACGACCTTTTTTGTGTTTTTATCAAGCAAAACCTTTACCAAGCAGGTTCATTGAGCAAGGAGAAATCAAAATAATATTTAAAAATAACATGAAGTCAAGTATACTTGGTTTAACAACGTTTTTATTTTCGATACATTTTCTGACCAGAGTTTACTCTGACATAATTAACAGTTTGCAACTATAAATTTAAAGAGATCTAAGGATGCTTTTAACCCTACATTTCCTTAACAAGAGCATATTAGCATAAGCAAACAGTTTGGATCAAAATGAGATGCTAAATGTTTTGGCTACTCATAAATCTATGCTGTTTGACACCTGAAAATTTAATTTAAATTTGAGCCAGATTAGTTTTGGAGCTGACCTGCACCTGAAATATTTGTCCATTAGATTTTAACTATTTCTACACTAGTATCTCTTGTGGGTTATTAGGTTCCCTTGTGCATCATTTTAGTTTCCAAACCTTGAACCAGTCTACCTTGAATTCTGAAAAGATTGATAAATACTGGCCTAAATTAGCAAACAGTATAGATCCAGATCAGAGGGCTCCTTTTATTGGAGCCCTCTGATCTGGGTCTACATTATTTGCAAATGTAATTCATGAGTATATTTTAAACAGGTGCATGGTGTTGAAAGAATTAATAAAGAAGAAGAAGAATCTGCCTGTGTAAAAATATTTCAAATAAACCAGTTTAACAGTCAATAAAGTTACTGTGAAAGCGCAATGAAAAACTAAGAAGGGCTCCAGATAAGGGGAGTATTTCAAAATAATTTATTTTTTTAGGTCTTATTAAACTCTATGCTGTCATTACTGAAAATAATCATGTCTTTCAGACGTTTCTAATGAGTAGTAACATCATAGGAGTTTGTGCTAAGTGCTTACATAGTGTCCGAAAGAATTTGTTGGATTTGTTCAGTTTACTCCCTCTTATTTGGAGCCCTAAGTCTTAACCTATTACCCCACATATAGCCTGTTTTTCCTTCTTCTTTTTTTTTTTTAAAAAAACAACAGGTCACCACTTAAAGAGACTCGCAACCAGATTTAGCAATAAAAACAGTAATTATCAATGTAAATATATGTCGAACGCTTATATAAACGGGTAAGAATTAGTTTAGGATTCTGTTTAAAAAATGCATTTCAATAAAAAATTATTTATTGAGCTCTGGTGGGATTCGAACCCGGGACCCGGTATGTGGGAACAGAAAAGCAAAAAAAGTCCCGTTGGCCCACTCGACCACAGGGCTAATCATATCTTTGGGATTGAGTTAACGTACTTCAGTGTGTAGCGATGGAGTGTACATAATTCGGCTCGGGTTATGTCTGAGCCCTTGATCAATTTCTGTTGCGTCTTTGGACAAAACGGATAAAGACTGATCATATTATTCTAATGCCAGATGCACGATATTGCTACACATTTGGTTTTATTTGAGTATTTTCGTTAATTTTTGCAAATACACCATCTGATTGCGAGTCGCTTTAAAGCAAGTAAAAATAAATCAATGTGTCTTAAGAAGTTAAGATGCATTCTGCTTCACTGTAAGCCTGCTTAACCCTTTCTCCCATAGAAGCGCCTTAAGTTTATTCCTTCACTGAAGAAAATAGTTCCAATTTATACAGTCATAAATATGTATCATACGAAATATTTTCAGTAGTCTAGCAGATGATAGCTTAATGCAGGCTGAAAGTAAAGCAGAATGCGCTTAAGGCGCATTCTGCTTTACTTTCAACCTGCTTTAAGTGGACACCTATATTCAATACTAGAGACATGCTAATTTTGCTATGTGGGAAAGGGTTAAAACTACCATCTGCCAGGATATTGAATATAATTATATCTCATGGTGCATATTCATCAGTCATGACTGTACAAAAACAAATACTTTTCTTCCATGGAGGAATAATTTAGAGAAGTAAAAAGCATATTAATTGGCTACTGGGTTAAGAGACTAAAACAGTAAAAAAAAAGATACAAGAAAATTAAGAAATGACTAGACTTCTATCGAGACTGATAGTTTTCACTGAATAATAAGGCCCCAGCCTTATAAATGTCCAATTCGAATGCTTTATGAGCATGGACCCAGGCCTCAATGAGTTATTCAGTCAATAAATAGCTTAAATAACACAAAATTAACAACACACGCTGCTGACATGCATAAATTAAATACAGTCAACCATGCATTATGTGCCGTGGATCAAGAATAATGCTGAAAGTTCATGTGCAAGCATTCTGCAATACTTGTTATCTGCTTTACAAAGCCACCTGTCAAACTGAACTAGTTTCACTGATCTCAATTACAGATTGATATACAGTAAAACCTCTCTATTACAACTACTACATGAGCTTAAATTTTCTAGTACAATTTATTATTGACGGTGACTGCTTCAAGAAAGATGAAAGTAAAGCTTCACCTTTATTTTCTGCTTTACTTTCAGCCTGCTTTAAGCATATGTCCTTTGAAAAGCCACGTAGCATGCTTTGTTTACATTTGTTTCTTTTGGCTGGCCATACACATGTCATATGAAGGTTTCGCACTGTTCAACCATTGCTTCACACATTTCCCCCTCGCCTAGAGCCGCCATTGACTTCGACTTCCTGAAGTTAGAATTCTTCATCAAAAGCTCTAGATGACTTATTTTTCCCTTGTTCAGGAACGCAGGGCTGTAGTCACACCCAGCGAAGGCATGTAGACCAGGCAAGGCAAGCACAAATTCTTCTGTCAAATTAAGAACAAGATTGTTGACACTGATTAACCGTCATGTGTTATTCCAATCATGCCCTACATCTATCCATAATTTCACTGTGCTAGTGCTTTGGAACCAAAAGTTGAGCAGTATCACAAGCACGTCTGTGTCCCAGCTTCTAACAACGATGTTGACATGTTGAAACCTACTCTTGTAGTCGAGATGAAACACCGTACGAGTGTCTGCTTCTTCATGGTCACCTGTGAGCTTTTCAACTTGGACTTTTTGCACAGTGTCACCTATTGCAGTGAAGCGAAAACATTCGCTGTTGACACTCTGGTACAGATGGCAATCCTTCAATGTGTCAGCATATGTGTCTTTCTCCCATTCTTTAGCTAGGAATACCATTAATGATTTCTTAAGGAATCTTGACCGCAGAGCACCTTGCTACTCCTTTGACCGCATTTGGTCTGGTCCCGTGATGAGATAGACTATGTATTCTTCTCCCCTTTTGGCTCTCTCACTGTCTTTAATGGATGGTGTTGAGTAGACATCACACACACGATGAATCTTTCGACAAACTAGTAAATTGCAAGAGAAGCCACCTTGCAAGGTCCCCATATGACCTTGGTGGGTCCTTTTGAAGATGAAGGGAGAAGGTCGCATACAATGATGAGTGTGCTTGTCTGTGGTGGCACAGGAGGATTCTTGCTGAATGTTTCCAGGTGTGTCATTAGTTTGGATTTATCGGTTGTGTTCAAGCTGCCGTCAGTATGAGCTAGTGCTAGTGGGACTGGTGTAAGAGGATACTCTAACATCTTTATCAGGTCTATATTCTGAACAGTGCTTAACGGGAGTAGGCGGCGGGCATAGATCTCTTGTTCCAGCAATTTCCTGTACCCTTTTCCCCACTGGTAACCTTGTTTTAACCGAGGCACTGAATCATCTTCCATTTGATTGGTTTCTCAAATCTTGCTGGTTCTTTGACGCAAGCCTCTCTATATTCCACAGAAGAGCATTCGTCTGTCTTTGTGATCCCCAGCAGATCATCCTTGAGTCACTTTTTCCCCTATGTCAAACCGTACAGGTATGTGTTCTCTGCTATTGTGAAGGGATTCATTGTAGACACAATTGATGGGACACTCTTTTTCAAGGTCTTCGTGGTCCCGCTTGATTATATTAGGCTTTAGATCCTTCGTTGTGTCTTCGATCTTGTTGATCCCTGCAGAGTCCAACAATGAACCCACTCGGAAATACTTCAACGGGTGTATTTTCATCAAGGAGAACAAGAAAAACTTCTCAATGACAGCAGTTGATATGACTCTCAAGCAAACTGTAAACACTGATGCTGCTTCACGGCAGACAGGAATGGGCTCATTTGTTCATTCAAAGAATGCAAGATCTAGATGGATGGTTATAAGATCGATAAGAAGTGCAGTTGTGGGTTCATTGTTGGATTCTGCAGGGATCAACACGATCGAAGACAACAAAAGATCTAATGCCTAATATAATCAAGCGGGACCATGAAGACCTTGAAAATATTGTCTCATCAATTGTGTCTACAATGAATCCCTTCACAATAGCAGAGAACACAGACCTGTACGGTTTGACATAGGGACAAAAAGTGACAGATGGAATCAAGGATGATCTGCTGGGGTTCACAAAGACAGACGAATGCTCTTCTGTGGAATATAGAGAGGCTTGCATCAAAGAACCAGCAAGATTTGAGAAACCAATCAAATGGAAGGTGATTCAGTGCCTCGGTTAAAACAAGGTTACCAGTGGGGAAAAGGGTACAGGAAATTGCTGGAACAAGAGATCTATTCCCGCCGCCTACTGCTGTTAAGCACTGTTCAGAATATAGACCTGATAAAGATGTTAGAGTATCCTCTTACACCAGTCCCACTAGCACTAGCTCATATTGACGGCAGCTTGAACACAACCGATAAATCCAAACTAATGACACACCTGGAAACATTCAGCAAGAATCCTCCTGTGCCACCACAGACAAGCACACTCATCATTGTATGCGACCTTCTCCCTTCATCTTCAAAAGGACCCACCAAGGTCATATGGGGACCTTGCAAGATGGCTTCTCCTGCAATTTACTAGTTTGTCGAAAGATCATCATGTGTTTGATGTCTACTCAACACCATCCAATAAAGACAGTGAGAGAGCCAAAAGGGGAGAAGAATACATAGTCTATCTCTTCACAGGACCAGACCAAATGCGGTCAAAGGAGTGGCAAGGTGCTCTGCGGTCTAGATCCTTTGAGAAATCATTAATGGAATTCCTAGTTAAAGAATGGGAGAAAGACACATATGCCGACACCTTGAAGGAATGCCATCTGTACCAGAAAGTCAACAGCGAATGCTTTCGCTTTACTGCAATAGGATAGGTGACACCGTGCAAAAAGTTCAAGTTGAGGAGCTCAAAGGTGACCATGAAGAAGCAGACACTCGTACGGTGTTTCATCTCGACTACAAGAGTAGGTTTCAACCTGATGTCAACATCGGTTTTAGAAGCTGGGACACAGACGTGCTTGTGATACTGCTCAACAATTGGGTCCAAAGCACTAGCACAGTGAAATTATGGATAGATGTAGGGCATGATTGGAATAACACATGACGGTTAATCAGTGTCAACAATCTTGTTCTTAATTTGACAGAAGAAGTTGTGCTTGCCTTGCCTGGTCTACATGCCTTCGCTGGGTGTGACTACAGCCCTGCGTTCCTGAACAAGGGGGAAACATGACCTCTAGAGCTTTTGATGAAGAATCCCAACTTCAGGAAGTCAATGGCGGCTCTAGGCGAGGGGTAAATGTGTGAAGCAATGGTTGAACAGTGCGAAACCTTCATATGCCATGTGTATGGCCAGCCAAAAGAAACAAATGTAAACAAAGCACGGTATGTGGCTTTTCAAAGGACATATACCCCGAAGTCCTTTGAAAATCCACTGGTATCGATCAGGGGTATTAACCCAAGTTCTCTATTACCATGCGCAGTGATTGTTCAGCTACATGTAAAGATGGCATTCTACATTTTGTTGGCATATGACAACGTGCCATGCTGCCAAATCCAGTTAGAGAGTCACCAGTGAGATATAGGTAGAATTTCACTGATGAAATCTATCAAATACAGTGGTATTGGCTATCCATTGCCAAAGGACATTGCAAAGTCCTTGATTCCCAGGGTGGTGATGCCACACTGTTTGAGGATGATATGGAGGATGTGGAAGTCAAGTATGGAGATCAAATATATGGATCAGACGATACGGATGAGGAGCAGGATTAACTTTGTTAGGTGTGTGACACGAGTGGCTGGATACACATAGTAAGACATATGAATTAATTGTGGTGTTTGAGCATGCAGTTAACAGTAAATTTCATAACGTGAGATCTAAATTGTTGGTGCATGATGAGTTGGATAGCTTAAAAAAATTAAAGTGAGTAACAGGGAGAGAACAAATGATGAAGTCATTATTAATGTGTAGATGTGCTAGAAATAGATATGTTGCCAGATGAAACAATAGCTAGATAAATGTTTTTGAAATAATATATTGTTTCTTTGTATTGAGTAAAATTTAACATTAGATTTATTCGGTATTGAATCATTTTCTGGAAAGATTAAATTCTGTTACTAAAAATAGATATTGGCAGCCATTTTAGATTGGAAAAGAGCATATCTTATTAATTTATTGCACACTGGTATAGATAATTCCTTTTCAAAACACTACACAATCTATTACTCCTTGATTTTGAGAAGAAATGTGTCATAATAGGCAATTTTTCAGAAAAGTCTGCGACTGTTGAAAACTGATGTATTGCCTTAATTACCACCTGTACATACACATGGTGACATATATTTGGTTAAAATAGCACACAATACTCTATTACACTTCTGGTAACAATAATAAGTACAATTGTTGCTTGTATTATATGTTTCTCAGTAGATTTATCCACTGAAAAGACGAAATTTTTTGAAAAAATGTAATATGTTTCTAAAAATAGACATTGGCGGCCATCTTGGATTGAGATAGAATGTAAAAAAGTCTTGTAAAACAAACTTTGACATTTATGTAGACACATTGGATAAAGTTTGGGCATCCTAGGCAACATTTAAGTCTCCAATATAGAAAAGAAAATTGCCATTGCATTTTCAAAATTTACAAGAAAATCCAAGGGCAGATAACTTTAATCCAAATTTCCTCCCTTGTCTCTACCTAAACTCTCATCAGACGGCCATTTCTGAACTCCTGAGACAATTTCCTATAAGGTATATATAAAAGTTCCAGTGCCGCTTTCAACATAAATAAATCTTACCCAGCTCTTAGACTACTTCCTCTGATGATGAAGTACACGGTCTGGTGATGGTGCAATCCAAGGCCGAGGGAAGTTTGGGTTCACAACTAGTCCACATTTTGAAAGTGTAACCACTCTGCCACTGTTGCTCATGTTCTAGGCATATCTTCACTCTTTGTCCTCGACAACGAACTTGCACTGTTCAGGGGCCTTCTGAAGAGTAGCTCCTGGAATGTCATTCTGTGTCAACTGAAAATTTAAAAACACAATTCTTAACACATATTCTGCTAAGAGCAAGTATTTGCAACTAATTGGATCCGTAGTAATACCTCACAAAAAAGTTGTAAATTCCCGATTCAATTTGTGCGGGTTCAAGTATCTCAGGAGTTTTTCCATTTGGTGTAAATATTTTTCGTTTATATCAGTATTAATGGCATATGATAATAAAATAATGATCACAGTTACTTATGTGCAGCTTATTTATAACAAATATGACGTTTTTTAAACTAAATATTCGGCAAACAACTTGTTTGCTTCTTCAGGAAATTTATCCGAAATACTCTTCCGTCCGGATATCCAATACTACCATCGCAAGTTTCGCTTCGTTTGTAACGATTTGCGTGCGTTCGGGAGGAAAAGTTGTAGAGACGGTATTCACAAACATACAGAAAAACAATCGCGAGTAAATTCACACAAAGTATTAGACTTACCGTGAGTTTTTGAGTTGAATACTGTGTGATTGTTTATCGGCGAATTTCGTAATGGTGTATCCTCTAATTGCGTCACTTCCGGGTAAGGGAGATAACCGCGTAATTCTGCAAAGTGCTTATTTGAAGGCGTCTATACAAATGCCCAATTGGCCAGAAAAGAGCATTGAGAAAGTCAAAAATGTCGCAAACTAAACTGCTATACATGTATTAGTAAATTCCGTGTACAAATTGAGAATTCGGTAGCGGAATTGAAAACGTATAAAGTAATAGCTACTTTATGGCGCCATCCAGGATATGCGGTGGCGGATGTTGTTTTTATATGTGCTGCCCTCGTATGTAGACGTACATGAATAAATCTTATATTGTAATGTGTTGGTGTACTCTGACCGTAACAACCGTCTTACCCATAGTCATCCGTAGCGCGACTTGAATTTTAAATACATGTATTTGCAAACAGTTTCGATCCAGTTCAGAAGACGCGTAACACGGTTTCTGATCTGGATGGAAACTGCTTGCCACTCGTATTCAAAGTTTCTTCAATTTGAAAATAATGAAAACATGATTTGTTAAAGCTTTCGCAGACGAAATATTTGAATAGGACGACAATTCAGCATGGTAAGGATTCCTGCTCCTTTCAGTTATTTTGAGAAAGTCCCTCATTCCTAAATGACTACAGTAAATCAAATCTAAAACAACCACTAAAATAAGGCTATTTTGTGTATGAAACACGTGTTGCAGCTAAAAGAAAAGCGAAAAGCTTTCTGTTTCACTTTCACCTTGCTTTAAACTTGTTTTATTGGTAGTTTTAGAGTGGTATTACAGTATATGTGATAGTAATGTCCGTATCTGTCGTCAACATCGGCAGTGGCATTGGTGACAGATCTCAAGTATAGTGGAGAAGACGTTTTCGTACATTAAGCTCTAACCTTAGCGAAAATCAATTTCTTTAGTTCATTCATGCTACTATTGATTGGGATTTAATATGCAAATAACATTTATGAATTTTAATGCCGTTAGGTATTCAGTATGTACATGTATATAAAGTATGTGCAAATGAATAAATCTTATGCCTTACCCTTTCACTGCTGCGATATCGTCTGTTTTAAATTGTCGTCTGCTGTTACGTTTTGGAAATTCGACAGAAGCAACATAAGGAGGAGTGACAAAGAGTTTGAACCCAGATCAGACGCCGTGTAAGTCCAAATGTTTTAAATTGACCTCCCTATAACAACTCTCTCCGAACAACACACACAATCTCTGTCTCCCATTGGGTTTTGGAAGAGAGTGAGCACTGTAAACGCAAATTACGTTGTACTCTTTTGTGGCGGATATATTGTGCGGCGTATTCGTGGTCTATCGATAACGCTTTTGACTAGCAACACAGTGGCGTGTTCAATTACCACTGTTTGATGTGAAGGTAAGCAGTGTGCCCCCCCCCCCCCCTCCCGTGCAGAGTACATTAGGGAAAACATTTTCTTTCCAAATAACCCCGGTTACGCTTAAACTATTATTTTCATTGCAAACAGTTTGGAGCCAGATCAGAGGCCGGGTAACCCGGCGTCTGATCAGGCTCCAAACTGTTTGCCACTCAAATTAAAACTGTCGTTTTCTATATTTCATCGCAATGCGTTTGAACGAAAGAGTTACGTTTTCTCCCCTGTATTTCCGACCGGTAGCCAACTCCCAATCGATGGCCATCGATTTCTTTACTGAACTCATCACAGTATTGCCGGTTTTAGCCCCCACTACAACAAATATCGTTACTAACGGTCCTTGAAAACAGAGTCCCCGTGTATTGGTGCTTTACACCGCATGTAAAAAAATCCGTGGTTTCTTCATCAGTAGGACTCCATCTGTACCTATTATTGCACCTCTCCTTCAACTATATAGCACATGTAGTAACGAGGCTTGTGTCAAGAAAGGATTCTTTATTTGCATACTCAAAACTCAAAGGCAAAAACATTATGAGCACGATTGTACCAAATAAAATTAATCAATTTTAGCTAAGGTTGATCACTGATTACGTCTAGTGAATTTGTTACTACTTTGGATTTAGGGTTTCGGCAATCGATTGACGAACATTAGAGACTGTGACCACATAGCTCCTAAATGAGCTTTGTGACGCAGGGTCAAACGGATTTGAACACAAAACATCAACAAGTTTTGATCCATGCTTATAAAACATTTGAGTTGAGTCTGAAATCGTTCTAAAACTTATGCTCAAATCTGATCCAATCAAATGTTTGAGAACGAAATCAGACTCAACTCAAACGCTTTACAAGAGCTGGGCTGTTCTTTTTTTTTCTTTTTTTACAAAATGCCAATATTTGACAAAAAAGGATGAGGGGCATAACTGCTTGAAATATGGGCTCGTTTGAGCTATTGTGGTAAGAAAACTTTGTATTAAGTTTCATTAGAATTGTTAAAAAAAATGTAAGAGAGCGGGTTCACAACTTTGCATTACAACCAAACACGTGTAAAGGTTTAATATTCTATATCTGAAAATGTAAAGCAGCTACGCACGCGACATTTTTGGACGTACGAACGAAAGCACGGACAAGAGGCAATCTGACCCGAAATGAGGGACGGCCCTTAACACACCAGCACAACAACATACAACACTACCGCCGCGTCATCAGCATCGTCAACATCATCATCATTATCAAAATCCTGACCACCAGCAATATTATCGCCATCATCATTGTCATTGCAGTTGTTATATTTGTTTATGCGGTGTGCGTTGCTGCATATTCAACACCGTCCTGTCTATACGCTGCAATACCCCGCATAGACGAAACCTGTCAGGTGTATGGGGCGACGCGCATATGCGGCGTCACAGAGCTTTCTTACCAAGGTTTACACTGTATAGAACATGTTTACTCCCCTTAAGTACACTGGTTGGACAAACAGCATATACCTGTCACTTTGGGTTAATGGGTTGCTATTTGCACACTTTAAAGACCCTGGTACAAAGAAAGCAGCGAACGTATTTTATCTGGGCATTTTTAGAGCACGTATTGAACAGAATCGGCGATTATTAAGCAATCAATATGAAGCTTTTGACTGGTTCGATTGGAGTAGAATCAGACCAAACCTGGAATAAATACATATCATGTGAGGAACAACTACTATTTAGGTACTCTAGAATAAATTAAAGACAGTGTCGGCAAATACCTTGGTGTAGCAATAAAAGAATTGCAGGTTTTAAAGCGACTCGCAACACAACGGTGTATTTGCAATTTTAAAAAAAGTACTAAAATGAAGGCAAATGTGTTCAAATTATACGCATTGCAAAATAATGAAAAGAATTTCTTACATTAGACTCTAACCTGGGCTAAACTCGATTTCTTTAGTTTCGTCATGGTCTTGATGATGGGGATTTAATATGCAAATAACATTCACGAAGTTCAATCTATTGAGTATGTATATAAAGTTTTTGCAAATGAAGCAGTCTTTACAATATGTGATGACTGGCGATTTATTAATCCTATTTCATTGAATTTTAATAAAAAAAAACCTGTTAGTGCCCGCTAGTGTTTCATTCAATACGTGTGTCGGTAAAACGAGGTAAATGTACAAGGTAACAGGGCTGCCATTAGTTGATAAAAAAAAATCATAAGATTTCAAAATTTTCAATTTTTCAAGCGCGATCTTCCGAATTATACCTTTTAGCCGTAGTCTGTTTCTTGTTTTAAAGACACGTGATGCTTAAAGCAGGTTGAACATTCTGCTTTACTTTCAGCCTGTTTTAAGCTTCTATCCGTTGGAATAAAAATCCGAAGATTTCGGAAAATCCGGAGAAATGGCAGCCCTGAGGTAATGACCAATGTGTATTCCTTTATCAGCCAAACCTGTCCTGCTTTTTACCCCTTCATCGCCATGCTGTTGTTTGCTTTAATATTGTTGTCTGCAAGATTGTTTTCAAAGAACAATTTAAGGTCGGATTACTTACGAAATATCGATATTGGTTTGATTATGGAAAGTTCTTTTAAGTTTTGAAAAACACATACAAAAGAAAAGCCAAATTGCTCAAATACAGCTCCGTTATTAAAAGGAATGTGGATATACCATAATACCTGTCCAAAAAATCAACTGAAATTCTAGTTCATGACCTTATCCATTCTCATCTTGACTA
Organism: Gari tellinella; assembly: GCA_922989275.2. NCBI lineage: Eukaryota > Metazoa > Mollusca > Bivalvia > Cardiida > Psammobiidae > Gari > Gari tellinella. Next base: position 12,508,935 of record OV277865.1, on the reverse strand, counting down.
CTGCAGTTGTCTATTTACAAACATTCCGGCATACCAAATTAGATATCGTCAGAGAATACAGAACCAAGCAGCTCGTGTTGTAACCAGTGCATCTTTTGATCAACCCAGCACTGTTATACTGAAAGGTTTGCACGGGCTGCCAGTACGTGCAAGAATAATATTCAAAATACTTGTTACAGTGTTTCGCATTGTTCATGGAACAGCGCCAGTATATCTACGCTCACTCAATGGGTCACTACAAGCTTAGACAATCATCCGATATCAAATGTGTTGTCCCTAGAAGAAACAGAACAAAGTTTGCTGATAGGTCAATCGTGTGGTTGGTCCAAAGTGGTGGAACTCTCTTCCAAAGGACTTAAAATCAATCTCAAATATTAAAGATTTCAGAAGAAAATTTAAAACATGTCTATTTGAAACTGTATATTAAGTAGAATATGAAGTGCTTTTAAAGACTTCATAAACTGTATAGATCTATATAGACTTACTGTGTAAAGCGGCGATGAATATATTTAATAATATCTGCGCTATAGAAATAGAATTGAATTGAATATAAGTGGCAAGCAGTTTGAATTCTGATAAGACGCCGCATCATGCGGCCTCCGATCTAGATCCAAACTGTTAGTAAAGCAGACTTTTGCGCTAAGAGAGTTAAATGATTAAGCGCTGTGCCGTAAAGCGTAGTAATTCACGTCTAATGTAGATGAATAATAATTACGACATAACTATCAATGACTGGATTATTATGTTATTAAAAGTGTGCTTCCTCAGTGATGAAGTTGAAAGTAGCCATAATTCCAATCTATACAGTCATGAATATGTATCAGAAGGAATATTTTCTTAATTCTAGAAGTAGGTACGTTAAAGCAGGCTGAAAGTAAAGCTGAATACGCTTTAGGGCGCATTCTGCTTTACTTTCAACCTGCTTTAAGCAGTCACCTATTTTTAATACTACAAACAGGTTATGGGGTAAAGGGTTAACACTTATTGATTGTTTGAATAAAAGATGGCAGCTTAAAGCAAAGTAAAAGTAAAACAGAAACTTCATACAAAAGCTTTCTGTATTCTTTCACCCTACTCTATCGTAAACTCATTGACGCAATATACTGGTCGCAAAGGTGTCATTGTACATACAATACCCTCCAAAATACGTTTCAACTATATTCGTCTGTTCCTAAACCAATCATACTTTTTTGTTTCTTACTACATGCTTATATATGTTACCCCATTTAAACTGCAGCGCTTCCTTGGCTTCTGTTTTTTAAAGAAGCAAACTTGTGTTAAAAAAAATCAAGCTTCCGACGACTAGAATAGGCTCACACCACTGACTAAATCCCGTCACTGCCTTAAGTCGAGTACAATGGTTATTTGCAACAGAATTAATCCTATTCAAACGCTGCGTTAAGCAGCGTCTGATCAGGATCCAGACTGCTTTTTTCTGATTTAAAAGTTTTCTAAGTCAAACAACTTAAAACTTTTGAGAACGATACGAACATTGATTAATGTAAATGACGTGTTACAGTGGAGAATCTGTTATTCTTTCCCGTTTAAACGCAAACGTACGCAAACGCAAAGCGCTAAAACGTAGAAAAGAACAACTTTTGGACAATTCTGATATTTCATGTTTATCTTGGTGGCAAACAGTTTGGAGCCTGATCAGACGCCGGGTTACCCGGCGTCTGATCTGGCTCCAAACTGTTTGCACTGCAAATAACAGTTTTAGCGTAAACGCGTTTATTGGGAAAGAATAACAGATTCTCCACTGTAGCAAAGAAGAGGTTCATGGATATAAACAATGCTCCCTCCCTACAAACGACGCCCTCCTTTCAACAACGAGTGCCACTTTTCCACACAAAAGGCAATTACAGTAAAACCTCTCTATAACAGCCACTAAAGTGTGCTAATTTATTAGTTGTTTTTGACAGGTGACTGCTTAAAGCATGGTGACAGTAAAACAGAAAGCTCCTGTAGGAGCTTTCTGTTTTACTGTCACCTTGCTTTAAGCTGTCACCTGTCATTTAAATAACCAATTAGTCCTCGTTTTAGTGGCCGTTATAGAGAGGTTTTACTGTATGATAACCCTATTACTGCTGCAATATTGTCTGCTTAAAATTGACGTATTCTGTTACGTTTTGGAAATGTTTACAAAAGAAACAGAGGCGAGTGACAAACAGTTTGAACCCAGGTCAGACGGCGCGTAACATGGCGTCTTATCTGTATTCAAACTTTATGCAAATGTTCTCTAACAGAATTTATTTCCCCTCCCTTTAACAAGTCCCTCCGAACAACACACTCAATCTTTGTTTTCCATTTGGTATTATAGTTGTTATGGCGCAAATTACGGTGTACTCCTTTTTGGCGATCACATTGTGTAGCGTATTCGCGATCAAGCGGTAACGCCTTTGACTAACCACAAAGAAGTCCCTGGTTTAAGCCCCCGCTAAAACAAATAATTTTAATTATGGTCATCAGGTAAAGACTTCCGGTATATTGGTGCTATACATCGGGCATGTAAAAGAACCCGTGGTTTCTCAATCATTTGGATTCCATCTGTATCTCTGTACTTGCGCCTCCCCAAATAACCTATAAACCGCATGTAATAAAACACTTGTGACACGAAACACTGCACAAGATTTTTCATTTGCATACTCAAAAATCAAGGTCATTAATATTAATGAACACTATATGCATATTAATTTCCATAAATCATGAGCATGATTTAATCAAATAAATCGATTTAAGCTCATGTTAGAGTCTCATGTAAAACATTCTTATCATTGTGCAATGGGTATATTCTGAACCGATTTGTCACTGATTACGTCTAGTGAATTGTGACTACTTCAAATTGATTTCAGCAATATATTGCAAAATGACAAATATTATAGACCACAACGCTCCTAAATGAGCTTTCTAATCAAGGTTTACACTGTTTATTTAGAACATGTTTACTCCTCTTAGGTACACTGGTTGGACAAACGCAATGCTTGTCTCTTTGGGTAAATGGTTTACCAATTGCACACTTTTAAGACCCTGTTACCAAGCAATGACCATTTTTTAATCAGGGCATATCAGAACACGTATTTTCCAGGAATTATGATTATTTAGAGACTGCAATCACTCTGAAGCTTTTGTCTGGTTTGATTGGAGTAGAATCGGACCAAACCTGGCAGGAATACAGTTCATGTTAGGAACTACTATCAAGGTACTCTAAACTAACTGATACAGACAGTGTCGGCAAATATCTTGATGCAGCAATAGAAGCATTGCAGGTGTTAAAACGTCTCGCAACCAAATGGTGTATTCGCAAAATTAAAAGAAAATACTCAAATAAAAGCAAATGTTTAGCATTATCGTGCGCCTGGTATTAAATATGATCAGTCAAAAATCATCATCAAGAAAATTAATCAAATCTTAGGTCATGAATGCGCAAGCATATTCAGAAACGAATACCATCTATGCCGTCGCTATAGACTGAATTATGTTACTTCGGTCGCCGTAAATTGAATAGCACGCTTAGCTCCATCAGAAAAGCGTGTATCTTTATTTGCATTTCCCGTCCCCGCATGCTGGGTCCCGTGCATGAATCCAACCAGAGCTAAACAGGAATTCATTGAAATGCAATTTGTAAACAGACTTTCTTAAGCTTATCTCTGGTTAAAAAATATTTGTAATCAATATCTAACGTTTCGTCAGTTTTTAAAATAAAACGATTGATTTTGATTTGTTTATGTAAACAGTATAATTATTTAATGCAGACGAAAATTCAGTAAAGTAAGATTTAATGATAGCATCGCTACACTAGACTGGACACATATCAAGGATAGAAGATCATCGCCTACCTAAGACAATCGTATACAGTCATTTACAATGCGTACATTCGCAATATGATCACCAAAGTAACGCTATAAAAAGTCTGTTTAAGACGTTTCTCAGTGTCAGCCACAAGTATCACCGCCAGTTGTCAACACCATCCGCATACCATGAAAACTGAAGCGAATCCATACACAGGACGGGGTATTCCCTGCGATACATCATATATCCAATGAAACGTGACAGCGAAGGAAATCCTGTGCACCAATACGAGGCTAGACCTTCCAATGCAGTCTCTAGATCCGCACCTGCATATCCCATATCGGCAGTGTGAGGGTAAACGTGGACGGATAGTATAACCTTCATAATTTGAGTTAGCGAAGTAAAGTTGTTACGATACGATGGCAGACTATCATATAAATAAGTTGAAACGGACAGAAAAATGTGTGTAAATCAATACGGACGCTCTAGTTCTGTATTATGTGAGTAGATCTAGCTTCTTTTTTCTAGTGATTAAAAATTGTATTGTTAAACCATTTCTCAAATGAGGTGTCATGCTATTGTTTATATCATTTACTCGCATTAGAAATGATCTTACATTTACTCGCATTACAAATTCTCTTTTGAATTTAAAAAAATAAAGGCAGCAAAGTCGTTCTACAATGGAAAGTGAAATCATTTCTAATACCATAGTGCATAATTGACATATATTTAACCCCTGTTACTCGAGCGTATCCGTATTTCAAAATGACTGTAGTACAATTAACACGTTCACTGTATTACCCAAAGTACATTGACTGTTTTGAAAACAGATTAGATCCTCACCAGACGCAGCGTCACGCAATGTCTGATCAGGATCTAAACTGTTTTGACATTCAATTTTATATTTCTCAAGTCATGTTACCTACACTGATTTTGAGAAATAAAACCTGCTGACAATTGTAATAGTATAAAGCTGATGCTGACATTGCATGGCAGGGGTTAAATCGCTTCATACCGGACTATTCGGTATCTTACACACGGGACAAACTAGTGCCATAACAATAAAGTGGAGACAAACGGCAATCAATCACGTTCAGAGGAAACTGAACACAACTTGAATTTAATAAAATGTAATAGTATACCTTACCTACGTACGCTCCTTCTTTATGTTTGTAGAAGCTAGCGGTCACTATTATACGATAGTGCCCGGTAATAGTGACCGCTAAGAAATGTTGACGTCATATGATGCTGCTGCTGAGGAACCGCTCGTTGCTTGCTTGTTTACTTATAGTGTCTCACCCGAATTAATCTATCAAGACTTGCGCCATGTTGGGGATCTTTAGGGAGCACTTATGTCGCTCTAAATTTATTATAATTTTTTAAAAATTTAGATCTACAACGGAATAAACTTAATTGTTTGCAATTTTGTAAAATATAGTATTTTCGGTTTTTATCAGACAGCGTACATGTTTTTACTTTCAAATAGATCTAATAAGAATAGAATAAAAAAAGTACAATGTTTGATTAAACAAATAAATAATGCTAAATTTGAGTTAAAGGGAGGTAAAAAAAAACAGCATATTTTCTTGTCTGAGATTGTATGAAAAAGAGGCTTCCCAGAATTTTGTACAGTTTCAGATAACGAGTTTAAAGCGACTCGCAACCAGATGGTGCATTAAAAATAGTAATTTGTATATATGTGTCAAACGCTTATATAAATGGTAAAGAATTAGTTTAGGATAAGAAATTCTGTTTAAAAAAATGTATTTCAATAAAAATAAAATATTGGTCTCTGGTGGGATTCGAACCCGGGGCCCGGCATTGGCGGACAGAAGGCAAAATAGGGGAAACCGCTTAGATCAATGGACCACGGAACTATCCGTTTATCTCGTATCGATTTAACGTATTTCAATGTGTAGCGATCGAAAGTGCATACAACTTCGTAATTCGGCTCGTGTTTATGTCTGAGCCAGTGTAGAGAAGCAACAACAACAACTATACCGTCTACTAGTCGGTATAGAAAAACGATGGAAAATATCTAAAAATCTAAGATTCGGTGACGATTCTTGAGACTTTTTTTGGACTGATCATATTTTTAATGTCAGAAGCCAAATAATGCCACAAATTTGCTTTTATTTGAGTATTTTATTTTATTTTGACAAGTACACCATCCGGTTGCGAGTCCCTTTAATTTCAAAATTGATTAACCACTATCTAGATCTAATGTTAGATAGTATTTACCTCACTATACCCACATACAAAATGTTTTTCAATAGATCTATTGAACAGCCGCTTCTGGTTCAGTACTGGTAGGCTAGTTAAAAGCAGTACTGGTAGTTAAAAGCAGTGCGTAATTAGCCTAAGAAGATAAAAAAAACGACAAGTCATGCTGTGATCATTATGAGTAACTGTTGTTGTTTTCTGTTAGAATTAAATCTAGATCTAGAGTTCTACATTTGATTGTTTGAACTGTAATGATTTGTTCTATGAACATGTTGAATAAAATTGCAGTATAATCTAGTTAAATTATTGTTGATGTTGACAATACAATATTTCGAATACATGTATGGTGCGCCTATCCCTTTTATAAACAAGATCTAGGTCTTTATTAATTTTCAAACAAAACTTAACTCAAAACTCTTTAAATATTTTTAGAAAAATTCAATATTATTTACTTTTGATAGATACAATTGTTCTATTAGAAGTTGTTTTGTCATTTTTTTAGCATTATCTCCAAAATTCATTAAAAAAAGTGAAAATATCTAGAATCTAGTAAGAGTGAATTAAAGGGAGGTATTAGCGGAACGTCATTAGATACTGCTGAAAACAGTTTTGATCCAAATCAGATGTGCGGTATACTATAAGAAATAGTACAGCCCACTTCGGGCCTCCTTGCATTATAGTGATCTCCCAGTCAGCCCCAAAATAGTTTACGGCCCTCAGCCTTCGGCTTCGGGCCGTAAACTATTTTGGGGCTGACTGGTCGGTCACTATAATGCAAGGAGGCCCTCAGCGGGCTGTACTATTTCTTATATATTAAATCACGGGCTTTTTTCCGTTCCAGTTTATCTAATTGGCAAATATTCTGGACCCTTTTCAGACACAGGGTTACCCGTCGTCTGATCTGGCTCCAAACTTTATGCAAAGGAAATAATTACAGTAGAACCTCTCTATTACGACCACTAAATTGTGTCAAATATTAGTCGTTTAATACAGGTGACTGCTTAAAGCAATGTGAAAGTGAAACAGGAAGCTCCTATAGGAGCTTTCTGTTTCACTTTCACATTGCTTTAAGCTGTCACCTGTCTTTTATACAGACAATTAACCTCATTTTTAGTGGTCGTAATAGAGAGGTTCCACTGTATTTTATGACGAACGCGTGTATTGGAAAGGAATGCCTCCTCCTTTTATAGTTTTGTTACTGCGGTGAAACCTGCATTAAGCGTGTTTTTAAAAACACAACTACAATGTGCTTTATAATTGAATGTTCTGCAATATATTATTGAAGATATTTCGAAAATTTGTAAGGCGCAATACCACACTTAAATAAACCCTGCCACGTGCCTATTTTCCTGATGGATAACAGGGAGCCTTATAAACGTTTTGTTATTATGTCAGTTGTCCACATGACCTGCAGCCAGATAGAGAATAATCATTATGTCATTGCATAAGATAGGACTGGTTTATTCTTCGATGGTGAAACCAATTAACCGCGATACTTTGCCGAGCGGTAACTGCTTTTTCCGCGACCAGAATAAATCAGTCATAGCTTATGCAATGACATATTATTCTATTTATCCCGTCATTAAATGATTTTAGCATTTCAAACTAATACTAACTCCATATTTGACAAATTTACACTGTTTTTTAGAAAAATCTTACATACCCCGCATAAATAACAGCAAGGAAGACAGTGGCGAAGTACGCCTAAGTTTACCCAACAGAAAAAGGAATTAACAAAACGCTTCTAGTGAAGTAATGGCAACGAACTGGAAAAGTAAGTTGATTCAAATTTGAAAAATTATACAATTGAAATCAAATGGACCATACTTTACGCTTCATCTCGTAAGATAAAAATTCAAAAATATCGATTGCTAGCCAGAGGCATAAGTCGAAAAAATACTTCACATCATGATGCAAGCAAAGCATTTTGCAGGTATACTAACATGACCATTATTTGGAATTGTTTCTGTTTATTAGACCGAGATTGTTCCCTCTGCCAAGAACTAAAATGAAGGCAGGTCGGTGGTTTTGATCCCATGCGCTACTGGTCAACGAATTAGATTAGCCGAAACCATCTTCCTGAAATCACCATCATTTCATCTCATCACCCCTCATCAATCATCGGCGCTACATATGACCTATGTTGTGTCGCAGTGCTTTGAAACCCAGGAAGACCTGAATTGCCTGGAAAGGTTTGTGATATTGATGTACGACATGTCAAGCTCTGCTAAACGTTCGCATTGACATGTTTGCTAGAAAACAGAGATCATACTACGCAATGCCACCAGCACGAGCGGCTTTAACAAAGCATTCTAAACGTGCCGCATATCAAGTGGGGTGTATATGGGGACATGCTACTGAGTTGGAAATGGAAAGTTTAAGTTCTGTAAAATGGGGCTGGGGTTATTGTGATATAAATGGCAAATCGCGTGGACAGACCTTCCTGATGTAGCTGACAGCTGCAAAGAACTCACAAAATGTGGGTGCAATTCCGATTGCCCCAGCGACCTTCCTACTTTGCAGTAGTTCTGGGGCTTAAGGGAATGTTTGTAATCACCTTCCTGAGATCATAATCATCTCATCTAACCATCCCTCATTAACTCATCGGCGCTATATGACATTTGTTCTGTCGCAGTGCCGTAAAATAAATACGAAAGACTCAAGCAGGAAACGTAACACAAACAATACACCCACCTCTCAAGCAGAACACACACACACAGTCATACCACAACAAACACACACACACACACACGCAATAACATTCCTTCATCTACACACTAAATAGTAAACAACACGCAAGACAAACATAAAGCAAAGTGAATATAGGAGCCCGCCTTGGTACGGTCAGTAGCAATCAATAACCAACTATAAATTAATTAATAATTAAACAACCACTGGGGGGTTATAACTGGGTTTAGGGGCGACCAACCTCACACTTATCTCCTATATTCACCTATAAAGACAAACAGTGTACATAAAATATAAATAAATACGAAAGACTCAAGCAGGAAACGCAACACAAACAATACACCCACCTCTCAAGCAGAACACACACACAGTCATACCATAACAAACACACACACGCACAATCCCATTCCTTCATCTACACACTAAATAGAAAACAACAGTCGAGACCGACAAACCAAAAACAGAATTCATTACAAAACGTGGACTCTTTCAGTTCAAAGTTATGCCCTTTGGTTTATGCAATGCTCCTGCCACGTTCGAGAGGCTAATGGAGATTGTCCTCTCTGGTCTACAGTGGGACATTTGTCTCATCTATATGGACGATATAATCATTCTTTGGAAAACATTTGAGGTTATGCTAAAAAACCTGGACACGGTGTTTCAGCGCCTTTCAACAGCAGGACTGAAACTGAAGGGGCCAAGAAGTGTCATCTCTTTGCCGAAAGCTTCGAATTTTTAGGGCATATCATTTCCACTGAAGGCATCTCAACAGACCCAAAGAAATTTGAGATAGTAGAGAAATGGCCAGAACCAACCTCTCCGAGCTCAGATCTCTCTGTCGTACCCTAGACCCTTCCATGTCTTACAGTTACTCGTAACTACAGACTAGTCGCTTGAGTACAATTTGACCGTTGCCATAGTGGGTTATTTTTAACACGGGCTTGAATGTTTAATTCTTTCCCATGTTACTAATGATCTTGTCGTAGAATTTTTGCTAAATGTTTTACATGTATTTACTTACTGTGCTGGCGGTCTTTTTGATTGTGAGGTTGTGGAACAGGGTTTATATTTTATGTACACTGTTCGTCTTTATAGGTGCATATAGGAGATAAGTGTGAGGTTGGGCGCCCCTAAACCCAGGTTTAACCCCCCAGTGGTTGTTAATGGTTAATTAATTTATAGTTAATTATTGATTGATACTGACCGTACCAAGGCGGGCTCCTATATTCACTTTGCTTTATGTTTGTCTTGCGTGTTGTTTTCTATTTAGTGTGTAGATGTAGGAATTGTATTGCGTGTGTGTGTGTGTTTGTTGTGGTATGACTGTGTGTGTGTGTGTTCTGCTTGGAAGGTGGGTGTATTGTTTGTGTTACGTTTCCTGCTTGAGTCTTTCGTATTTATTTGTAAAATTGCTTCACGCTCACACTACCCTTTTGTATATATTGATTGATGATTGTCTGTTTTAATCACTAGTTCGTTCATTTAGTTTTAGCTTGTTTGCGTGTATATATTAATACAATATTTTATGTTACTAATCAACCGGTCAAGTAGTCCCCAAGGAAAATTTAGATATATCTCGGCTATTAGCCCGGCACACGTTACAACTTTGGTTGGATACGCATTACAAAATCTCCATTGTCAGACCCCCAGTCTCATTATTAATACCATGGCCGAGAAAAGTAATGATCCAGATGTAGAACTTCTCTGGCGCCACTTAGAGGAGCTAGAGAAAGACAATGCGTTGCTGAAGATGCAATGTGAGATCAAAGATTTAGAACTTCAGCTACAAAATGCAAACATAAATCCTTCCAGTCAAGCAGAGGGAAGGCATCGCTATAAGACAGAACTGCCTAGCGAAATGACTAGTACATCCAAGCCTAAAGTCACATTTCCAAATACCTCTAAGCGACCCCAATATACAGAGATTCAGGCTAGAGGAGGATTACCGATGGTAGACCCATCTAACCAAGACATGTCTAGAGCAGACCAGTCTAGGCTAGATAGGTCTAGAGTATATCTATCTAGAGTAGACCAATCTACAGTAGATCCACCTAAGGTAGGGTTATCTACAGTATATCGATCTAGGCTTGATGAGCCTAGAGAAAATCATACCTCTAGTAATGCACACCAACAGTCTACCAAAGCCAGATCAGCTATAGTCAAAGCTGCAACTTACGATGGGACCAGCTCTTGGCTTGATTTTAAAGCACACTTCGAGACATGTGCTGAGATTAATGCATGGAACTACACTGAAAAGGGTTTGTACTTAGCTGTCTCCCTGCGTGGACAAGCCCAGTGTGTATTCGGAAATCTGTTCTCTCACTCAAAGGACTATGCTTCATTGACTAAGGCTTTGGAAGAACGTTTTGCCCCTCCCAACCAAACAGAACTATACCAAGTACAGCTGAGAGAGGCGCTAAAAAGCCTCAGAAACACTTTCTGAGCTAGGTCAAGACATAAGACGCTTAACCAATCTGGCCTACCCATCTGCTCCTGCAGATCTCAAGGAAACATTGGCCACAGAGCAATTTGTAGACTCTTAGATAAACATCGACATGCGTTTGAGAATAAAACAAAAGACCTGTTAGCCTTAATGATGCTGTTCGCCATGCTGTTGAGTTGGAAGCCTTTAATATGGCAGAAAAGGCTAAGTTGCAGAATCTAGGTATCATTGGCTCTGCAGAGCTTATGTCTCAAACAATACTGCCAGATAAACCCGATGAGGTTACCTTGTTGAAGTTACAAGCCAGCCTAGATAGGCTGGAAGAAAAATTCAATGCTATGCAGCAAAACAAAAGAGCTGAAAATAGCAGGAGTGGGATTGTGCGTGTGTGTGTGTTTGTTATGGTATGACTGTGTGTGTGTTCTGCTTGAGAGGTGGGTGTATTGTTTGTGTTGCGTTTCCTGCTTGAGTCTTTCGTATTTATTTGAACAGCAGAAGCACACAAGGACCTGCTATAGATGTGGCTCAAAATTTCACCTGCAGGCCAATTGCCCTAAAGGCAAAAATCAGGTCGCGTGACCAAGCTTCAAAGAAACATGATAAAAACAAGAAAGAGGAAACGGAATATTCTAAAGCCAATTCTATCGGCTCTGGCTTAATGCTCCCAGTACAGTTCGGAGATGAATCTCTGAATTGTTTGGTTGATACTGGTGCAACTTTAACTGTGTATGGGATGCATCTCCACAGAGCAAACAGGGCATCTTGACAGAGTATAATAGGACCCTGATTGCGGCCTCAGGTACCCCTCTCGAGGTAAGAGGACGAACAAAAATTATGTTAGGAATAAATGGAGACAATTATGAGACCGAGGTTGTAGTAGCAAATGTAGAAAATGACGTGATGATGGGGTTAGACTTTCGGGAACGTTATGAGTTTAGCGTGGACGTAGCTAAAAAGACTCTGCATATACAGGGCAAGCAAACAAGCTTGAACTGTGAAGGTTCTATCTGATGCTATATGATCCCTATAGCCAATGATGTTACTATCCCCGCAAGTCAGAAATAGTTGTACAAGGTCAGATCCCCATGATGTTCAAGAGTAGTAATCTTTACCTTGTAGAGCCGTCTGAAAGAATGTTACAGTCAGGAAAAGGGTTCATGGCTAGATCATTGGTACTCGGAAATACACCTGTACCTGTAAGACTCTTGAATGTATCTGAGGAAGACCAAATACTTTCAAAGGGCACCCAAATAGGCCAACTGAGCCCTGTTGATGAAAGTAAATGTAGGTCGTTTGTAACCATTACCAATCCTATGTCTGCTCACCTTAAAGACTTATACGAGCGTACTGTTGAGGGCATGTCTCCAAAGCAATGCGAGGAAGTTAGGAAACTCTTGATAAAGTACTCCTCAGTCATTTCAGAGACTGATGAGGATCTAGGAAGAACGGGCATAGTGAGACATAAAATTGACACGGGTGACGCGCATCCAATTAAACAACCTTTGCGCAGACCTCCTGTACACATGAACCCTGAAATAGATAAACAAATAGATGATATGCTATCAAAGAAGGTAATACAGCCTTCAAAAAGCCCTTGGAGTAGTGGCATTGTCCTAGTGACAAAGAAAGATTGTAGCAAACGCTTCTGCGTAGACTATCGCAAGCTGAATGATGTTGCAGTAAAAGACTCCTACCCCATGCCGAGGATTGCTGACTCTTTGGAGCAACTGGCTGGTGCGCAGGGGTTCTCTTGCATAGATTTGGAACAGGAGGAAGCAGACCGACCAAAGACAGCCTTTAACTCAAGACGAGGTCTCTTTGAGTTCAAGGTTATGCCATTTGGTCTGTGTAATGCCCCTGCAACCTTTGAAAGGTTGATGGAAACGGTGCTGGCAGGCTTAAACTGGCAAGTTTGTTTAATATACCTGGATGATGTAATCGTCCATGGACGGACATTTGAAGACATTCTATACAATCTGGATAAGGTCTTCGATAAACTGCAAGAGGCAGGACTAAAGCTGAAATCAAGAAAATGTCAGTTGTTCTGTAAGAAAGTCTTCTATCTTGGACACGTGTGGCATCTGAAGGCGTGAAAACAGATCCACAGAAGACGCAAACTGTGGGTGACTTGATAGAGTCAAAGAGTGTAACTGAAGTAAGATCCGTCTTGGGTCTTTGCAGCTACTATCGTAGATTTATCTGTGGGTTTGCCACAGTTGCAAAACCATTACATCGACTGACAGAGAAAGGGGTAAAATTTGAATGGACTAACGAATGCCAACATGCATTTGAGCAGCTCAAACAGAGTTTGTGTGAAGCTCCAGGTGAGTGTTTAAAGCAATGTGAAAGTGAAACGGAAAGCTCCTACAGGAGCTTTCTGTTTCACTTTCACATTGCTTTTAGCTGTCACCTGTCTTTAATACAGACAGTTCGCCTTCTTGTTAGTGGTCTAAATAGAGAGGTTCTGCTGTATATAGAATTTCAAATTCTACAATTATAAGCAGACAAAATATATAAACAGGCACCTACTGTGTTAAACGGGTTATAACGTGAAACTGGCAGTGAAAACGTTTTAATTGACATAAGAAACATTGACATATTCAGCCTTAAGATATTATCTGGGTAATGCTTGACTGCGCACACGGGCCCCGACACGATTGCTATTTTTAGAGAAAAAAATCGATATACTTCTGACGGTTTTTTTCTCAAAAAGCAATCGTGTCGGGGCCCTGTGAGAAATCGAGCCCTGAGTGGAAAAGTTTGCAAATCGACGAGTGGCCGGTGCGCAAATAAAAGAAAAACATGTATTAGTGGATCATAACTATTGTGCGGGTGGTAAAATTGTTTTGTCTGCCAACGAAGAGCTAGATTTGCCAGGATCTGCGAGACAAGCGCCCATAAATGATGAGGGATGCATGATGAGATAACATGATAATGATTACAGGAAGATGATTTCGGCTTATCTCATTTGTTCCAAAGCAGCCTGTTTGGATTAAAACCACCAAACCGCCTTCCTTTTTAGCTCTTACAGTGGAGAAAACGCTGTTCTTTCCCAGTAAACGCTTTTAAGCTAAAAGTACTATTTCCAGTGCAAACAGTTTGGAGCCTGATCAGACGCCGGGTAAACACGGCGTCTGATCAGGCTCCTAACTGTTTGCCACTCAGATAACAATGAAAAGTCAGAATTGTCCTTATCTGCATTTTAGTGTTTTACGTTAGCGTGTAAACAGGAAAGAATAACGTTTTCTCCACTGTAGCAGAGGGGATCATCTCGGTCTAATAAACTGAAAACATTCCCCTATGACAAATATGCCCTAGAACCACAACAAAGGTAGAGGAACAGATCGCCTATTAAATACAGGTCTGACTGTAAATCAAACCTGTGGTACATGATAAAACATGTTTTCCTAAATCAACCCTTTACTACATTGATACAGTATCATGTTAACACATTTAATTTATTCCTTCACTCTTGAAAGTAAATAGTTTTAATTTTATACAGTCATGAATATGCATAATAAAAATTCTTTATCTAAGCAGACTGTACATAGTTTAAGCATACTGGAAGTAAAGCAGAATGAATCTAGCTTTAATTTCAGCATGTTTAATGCAACCATGTCTCTTCAATACTTAAAATAAGCTATGGAGTAAAGGGTTAAATATCTCTTGCAATTATTGGGTTGCAACATACCAGCTGTTTATTATGAAACTTGGTAATCATTGTCAACTTTTACAGTCAATCTTGTATTAAGCGATTACTCTAGTGAATACCCATATTTTGTCTGGTATTGAGCTGTCTGTTTACTGCAGGATAAAACTAATTCAGAATGCTTCAGTAAGTGTTTTCTTCACTATTCCTACCCGGAGTTAATTAGTCTAGTGTCATAATGAAGAGGTATGCAGACTAATTCGCAAGGTGGTTGCTTTATACAAGATTGACTGTATTTTTCACTTTCTTGCTGGAGAATAGTGTTTATCTTGCAGAAAATAATTTGTAAAACAGACAGTAGCTATTAAATTGACATTTTTGTGAATTCCACAACTATTTGCAAATGACAGTGCATGTTTTATCAAAAAACTTCAATTTTCCTTGATTTTACTTTCCCACAAATGTTGACCCCTCTCAAACACAATTTCATTTTTCTTAAGTTACATGAGGTCAACCCTCCTAATTTTTTTTTATTTTGTTCTATAGACATGGTAGATAATTTTAAATGTAGTCAGTATGAATGCCCCTGCCTAATTTTTGTAAAAATATCAGTTTTGCTAAAACGTAAAAAATGATTTTTGAGAAAAAATTGACTCATTAATTATTTTTTCCGAAATATAAGAGATTTTTTTAATGTATTATGCATAATATTTAATTGTTCTGTTAGTATTTGTATACAAAAATGTCTTGGGTATAAATGCATGAATAAATTTTGATCTATTTATTAATATTTGTAATTTTTTATCCTCGGAAAGAAAAAAGAGGGGTAGTCATTTCAGGACGTTTTTGAAAAATAGGGTAACAAGACAAAAATATCCATAATTTCAGGTATATGAGGTGAAAATTCTTTTAACTCTGGAAAATGATGTAGAATTGGATACTGAATGAGATGGTGTATAGTTTTTGCGGATTCGTTTCGATAAGCGTTACACGTCTAAAACCTTAAAGAGTTTGGATCGTTATCAGTTGTCGCGTAAAGCATGCTTAAGTTGAGAAGGTATTATTATTTCCCGTTAAACAATACCTAACGGAAACGCTATACTATAAAAATCGAAAACGAGGTCGGTTTATTTTACTTAGAATTGCAAACAGTTTGGAGTCTGATCAGACAAGGGTTATGAAGAGACTGGTCAGTCTCGAAACGGTTTGCAAAGGGCACTATATTTAAGGATAAAACGAGTACGAGCAAAGTATTCTCCACATTACAATATGCCTTACCCCGAGCACAACAAATTTGGGCAAACTGTTTGGATCCTGATTAGACGCCGCGTGGCGCGGCGTCTGATTAGGATTCAAACTGTTTGACACTCAATTTCAGAAATTCTTCAGTCAAAATAGCAAAGATTCAAATTTAAGAAATAAAAGCAGACGGCAATTGTTTAAAATTGATGACGTCACGGCAGTGAAGTGTTAAATATTGATGCTGTCGAGTGTGCCAGTAAAGGGGATGTTTAATTTCATTTTACATTGTGTTTTTTTTTTGCAGTTGGTCTGCCAATAAAATACACTTAGGGTCCGAAGAATCACAAAGAGTCATTATTTATGCTTAAACCGGGTGCTGAAAGAGACGTCAAACCATTACACAACACAATATACAAACCGTATTTGGAGCATGACGATGATGAAGAGAATAAAGTGGACTGGCTTCAGACTGGGATTGATGTTCGCCGTCCTTATTTTAACACTATACACTTTATTGGTCCAAATACACGAGTACAAAAATATCGGTCTAACGAAACTGAGACCACGGGCTGATCCAAAACCCGAAATGACTAACATCATTGATAGAAAATTTACGAAATCGCAAAGCAAAAGCATTTTTATTTTAGGGGCAGTGGGTAAAAATTCTACTCCTACGGCAATGTGGAACCAGTTTGCTGTGTATGGCCAATGGTACGACGCCAATAAATATACTGTTAAAAGTCTTCGATGCTGCTTCAAGTACAGTGATGGCTTTGTAATTGAAAACTCAGTGGTTGACTTTGACCAGCCAACATTTATAGGTCTTGTACAAGCACCATTACGGCTTTGGCATGCAACATGTGATAACCCTTACCGTAATAATTACATTATGCCAAGTTTGGTCAGCATAGCCCGGGACTGTAGCTGCTTTAGCCCGTACGTAAATTACATCCGACCGTACTTAACACTAAGAAGACCACCAGAACACATAACAATCAATACAAAACTTGCATATGGAAAAAGCAATCCCGAAACAGTTGTAAGTTTTCTCGAGACTGCACGTTATCTGGGATTCGACAAAGTTGTCACATACATAATCGACGGCCTCGATCCGATAACTGAGCAAATTATCCGGTACTACGCCTCAACTGGATTGGTTGAATATCACAAACTTGAGCTAGCTGACAAAAAGTTGAAACGACCATGCTGTGATCAGCAATACGTAAGTGACGAGTGGCTTGTTAAGAGCGATGCACTGGAGAGAAACATGGGTTCGGAATACTATGGAATCTTTGATATGGATGAGTATCTCATTCCATCTCGAAACAGGACTTACAAACAATTGCTCCGCTCTTTACGGGAAACTTATTCGAACGCATCGACTTTCGCGTTCACCAACAAATATTTTCTGACCGATTACACTGACTTAACATGTACGACCAATTGTACCAAGTTTAAGCGTCACGTAAAAACTCCTCCCCCCGAGTATAATTACAACATTTTCCAACTAAAACTAATTTCGATCACATCACGTGTGATAACCAACCATAACATCATCCCATTAAAAGGTTATGTCCAACAAGTTTGTCCCAAGGAAGAAGGTTTTGTTGGACATTTCGGACCATGTACCAGTAAATATCTTTATAACTTATGGCACGTATGCGACTTCAAAGAAAAGTGGATTGAAGACAGATCAGCAGCAATATGGTCAAAGAACACTATCGAGGACACGGTATTGAAAACATTGGAAATGTTTCATTCATGATTTCAGTATGCAGTCAAAGCCTACAGAGATGGCGCTGTTCATCAAACAAAAACAGCAGATATTGCGCCGTATATGTCCTTTTTGGATTCTTTTTATTAGATGAACGAGATTTATCTGTAGACAAAGCAGTGTTTTAATATACAGCAGATCATTGCATGTGATACAGCAAACAATGCAGACAATGTCACTACTGGGTTTTAGCTCACCTGGCACAAAGTGCCAAGGTGAGCTATTTTGATCGTCCTTCGTCCGTTCGTCAACAATTTCTTCAAACGACATCTGCTCCTAAACTACTAAATGGATTTTAACCAAACTTGGCAGGAATGATCCTTATATAGTCCTCCTTGAAAGTTGTTCAAATATTTCCGATCCGTTCCATACCTAGGTCACAGGAACTAAAAATAGATCATTTCAATAAAAACTAAAAAAAAATTTCTTCTCTAAAACCACAGTACCCTGAGCTCAGATATTTTGCACAAAGTATCATCTACAGGTCCTCTATAAAGATTGTTCAAATTATGTCCCTGGGGTCAAAAATGTACCCGCTCCGGGTGTCACAAATTTACATAGAGTTATATAGTGAAATCTCCAAACCTCTTCTTCTCTTAAACTAATATAGCTAGAGCTTTGATAATTGGGCATGGTGTAACTTCTAGAGGTACTTTACCAATATTGTTCAAATGGTTCCGGTCCGTTGCATATCTAGGTCACAGGAGCTAAAAATAGATTTTTTCAATAAAAACACAGTACCCTGAGCTTAGATATTTTGCATAAAGCATCATCTACAGGTCCTGTATCTACATTGTTCAAATTATGTCCCTGGGGTCAAAAGTGACCCCGTCCCGGGTGTCACAAATTTATATAGAGTTTTATTGTGAAATCTTCAAACCTCTTCTTCTCTGAAACTAATATAGTTAGAGCTTTAATATTTGGCATAGTGTAACTTCTAGATGTACTTTACCAATATTGTTCAAATGGTTTAAGTCCGTTGCATATCTAGGTCACAGGGGCTAAAAATAGATTTTTTCAATAAAAACTTAAAAAATCCTCTTGTCTGAAACCACAGTACCCTGAGCTTAGATTATTTGCATAAAGCATCATCTTCCGGTCCTCTATCAAGAGTATTTAAACAATGTCCCTGGGGTAAAAAATGATCTCGCCCCGGGGGTCACAAATTTACATAGAGTTTTATAGTGAAATCTTCAAACCTCTTCTTATCTGAAACTAATATGGGCAGAGCTTTGATAGTTGGCATAGTGTAACCTCTAGATGTTCTTTACCAATATTGTTCAAATGGTTCCGATCCGTTGCAAATCTAGGTCACAGGAGCTAAAAATAGACTTTTTAAATAAAAACTTTAAAAATCTTCTTGTCTGAAACCACAGTACCCTGAGCTTAGATATTTTGCATAAAGCATCATCTACAGGTCCTGTATCTACATTGTTCAAATTATGTCCCTGGGGTCAAAAGTGACCCCGTCCCGGGTGTCACAAATTTATATAGTTTTATTGTGAAATCTTCAAACCTCTTCTTCTCTGAAACTAATATAGTTAGAGCTTTAATATTTGGCATAGTGTAACTTCTAGATGTACTTTACCAATATTGTTCAAATGGTTTAAGTCCGTTGCATATCTAGGTCACAGGGGCTCAAAATAGATTTTTTCAATAAAAACTTAAAAAATCCTCTTGTCTGAAACCACAGTACCCTGAGCTTAGATTATTTGCATAAAGCATCATCTTCAGGTCCTCTAACAAGAGTATTTAAACAATGTCCCTGGGGTCAAAAATGATCCCGCCCCGGGGGTCACAAATTTACAGAGTTTTATAGTGAAATCTTCAAACCTCTTCTTATCTGAAACTAATATGGGCAGAGCTTTGATAGTTGGCATAGTGTAACCTCTAGATGTTCTTTACCAATATTGTTCAAATGGTTCCGATCCGTTGCAAATCTAGGTCACAGGAGCTAAAAATAGACTTTTTAAATAAAAAACTTTAAAAATCTTCTTGTCTGAAACCACAGTACCCTGAGCTTAGATATTTTGCATAAAGCATCATCTTCAGGTCCTCTATCAAAATTGTTCAAATAATGTCCCTGGGGTCAAAAATGACCCCGCCCCGGGGGTTACAAATTTACAAAGAGTTTTATAGTGAAATCTTCAAACCTCTTCTTCTCTGAAACTAATATGGGCAGAGCTTTGGAGAGGACTTACATAGGCAATGCCTGTTGTCCAATCCATTTCATTTTTTGAATAAAATATTGTTTAAACTAGAGCTTTGATATTTGGCATAGTGTAAACTCTAGATGTACTTTACCAATATTGTTCAAATGGTTTCGGTCTGTTGCATATCTAGTTCACGGGAGCTAAAAATAGATTGATCCAATAAAAACTGTAAAAATCTTCTTGTCTGAAACCACAGTACCCTGAGCTTAGATATTTTGCACCCAGCATCATCCAATTAACAATTGGCACAATCCTATTGTCATAATTTCTCAGCTTTTCAAGATATGTTACATTTATATCAACGGTTCCAGGTGAGCGATTTAGGGCCGAATACGGCTCTTGTTTATTGTCTGCTTTGTTGTAAAAAACGCACATTACCTGTATACGCCTTCAACAGACTACCGGAATGTCATACATACTATTAACAAGACGTTATTACTTCACAATTAACGCGATTTAGCTAAAACTACAGTTTCCATTGCAAACAGTTTTAAGACTGATCAGCCACAGGGTAACCCAGCGGCTTCTGATCAAGCTCCAAACTATTTGCCACTCAGATTTTTAAAAAATGTTGGAATATAGCATTGTGTTTACGATTCATTTGCGTTTTAACAGCAGGAGAGAAAACTGTCGTCTCTAATGTAATAGTGCGCTCACATTTGCTCTACGGCGGCCGTACGGCCGCCGCAGAGACGTGAAATCGAGAGAATCTTACGGCGGCCGTAGAGATTCTACGGCGGGCGTATCCCAATATCTTACAGGCCGTAGAGGTCGCCGTAGAATTATAACGCGGAGTTATAACATTTTTTCATTTCTACGGCGGCCGTAGAAACACACGCTGCATAGTGGTTCTACGGCCATCGTGCGGCCGCCGTAACTCGATGGTCAATTTCCCTATTGAGCATTTGTACTTTTGATCATATATGTAAAAATGGATTTAGATGTTCTTAAATGCTGTCCAAATGTGTCCTTTGAGTTCATGGTGTTGCTGGACTGATATAAGTTGTGTGAACATGTAGCAAAACCAAGCTCTAGAAATGATTAGCCGTGCGGCCGCCGTACGGCAGCCGCAGCAAATGTGAGCGAGGCATTAGCCAAACATTATGTTTTTAGCTGTTAGGCTACACGTTCAGAACAATAATTGACTGAAGTCGGGCAGACAGTTTGAGTCATGGATAGACGCGGTCATTCTGCTTTAAATCTTACTTTGAATGAATTGTTAAGGCAACATTTTATAGGAATAAATGTAATGGGGTTGAGGCTGTGCAAGCAAATGATAAAATTAGGCAGTGAAAGTGTTCATAATTCAGAAAACATAGACTCAGAAAACCCTTTAGCTGCCAAATTAATCGTAATATTTTTACCCCTTCGCCGTTTCATGCTTTGTCTGCTCCAATATTTGTGTCTGCAATATCGTTTCAAAGTTAGATACGGCAGTATAACTAACGTATTTTCCAAATTAGGTGGTTAACAGTTTTGATCCAGTTTAGACACCGCGTTATGCGGTGTCTGATCAGGATCAAAACGGTTTGTAAATGCGCTTTATGTCGTCATTGAGAGTGAAACATGTCATTACATTTAGTGTTTCTCTTATGTGTATCAAAAATACTTCTATAGCTTAACTCTTTCGCTGCCAAATTAATTTGCAAGATCGTTTCAAAGTTAATTTAATGAAGTATGATTTAAAACATATCGATACTTGTGTTTAACAGTTACAGATTTGCTCCTGAGCAGACGCCGCGTAACGCGGCCTCTGGTCAGGATCCAAACTGTTTGCAAAGTCGACTTTTGGCGCCGTTGGCAGTCAAATGGAAAGCTTTACCGTCTTACCCCGAGTACAAACTTTATTTAAAAAACTCGTGGGATCCTCATTGGACGCCGTCCGATCAGAATCGAAACTGTGTGTCTCTCTTTTCGACATTTTTAGTCAATTTACCTCAAACATGAATTTGCGAATTAAAAGTTGTCGTCTATATTAGTAGAGTAGTAAGAGATATTTTATGGTACAAACTTTTAAAATACGGTGTAAGGGGGAAACCATTAGAGGTGAATCACTAGTGCAAGGCACTGCTGTGTTCTGCGTTAGGGAGTCACCTGTATTCTAAAGAAAGCTCACCTGAGCCTTCGGCTCAGAATGAGATATTGTGACCGCTCTTCGTCCGTCATCCGTCCACATTTTCAAACATCTCCTCAGAAACTACTGACCCGATTTCAACCAAACGTTGTCAGAAGCATCAGTGACAAGGGTGACGAAATATTATTCAAAGTGTTTGGCTAGAAATATTCCCCTTGCTGTGGGACCAGATTTTCTAACATGACCGTATAGACAACTTTTAATGCATAAGAAAATCTTAAAAAAATCTTCTTCTCAGAAACCAAAAAGCCCAGACCTTTGATATTTGGTATGTATCATAACCTAATGATCTTCTACCAAAATTGATAAAATTTTGACCCCGCCCTTGGGCTTATCAGTTTTTCTTAGGAAAATCTTCTTCTCTGAAACTGTATGGCTTAGATCATTAATATTTGACATGTGGCTTTGCCTTATGGTCCTCTACTAAGTTTGTTCAAATTATGACCCCGGGTCACAATTGGCCCTGCCCCGGAGCTTATCAGTTTAACATAGAGTTATATAGGAAACTCTTTAAAAATCTTCTGCTCTGAAACTTTAAGGCCCAGATCTTTAAAATTTTACATAAAGCTTTGCCTTATGGTCCTCTACTAAGATTGTTCAAATTATGACCCCGGGCAAACAATGGCCCCGCCCTTGGGCTTATGAGTTTTTCTTCGGTCAACCTTTGAAAATCTTCTTCTCTGAAACTGTATGACCTACATCATTAATATTTGACATGTAGCTTTGCCTTATGGTACTCTACCTGGATTGTTCAAACTATGACCCCGGGTCAAAATTGGCCACGCCCGAGGGCTTATCAGTTTTACATAGAGTTATATAGGAAACTCTTTAAAATATTCTTCTCTGAAACTGTAAGGCCCAGATCTTTCAGCTTTGCCTTATGGTCCTCTACCAAGATTGTTCAAACTATGACCCCTTGGCCAAAACTGGCCTCGCACTTGGGTTATCGGTTTTTCATAGGAAATCCTTTATAAATCTTCTTCTGAAACTGTAAGGCCCAGATCATTTATAATTGAAATGTAGCTTAACCTTATAGTCCTCTACCAAGATTTTCAAATTATGACCCCGGGGTCAATATTGGCCCTGCTTTGGTGCTTATCAGTTTTACATAGACGTTTATAGGTAAACCTTTAAAAATCTTCTTCTCTGAAAATGTAAGACCCAGTTCTTTAATATTTGTCACATAGCTTTGCCTTGTGATCCTCTACCAAGATTGTTCAAATTATGACCCCAGGCCAAAAATGGCCCCACCCTCGGGCTTATTAGTTTTTCATAGGAAATACTTTATAAAGCTTCTTCTCTAAAACCGTATGGCCCAGATCATTTATATTTGACCTGTAGCTTTGCCTTATGGTCCTCTACCACGATTGTTCAAATTTTGACCCCTTGATCAAATTTGGCCCTGCCCTGGGGTTTATCAGTTTTATATAGACTTATATAGGAAAACCTTTAAAACTCTTTTTATAGATATATATATCACAATATTGTCTTGCCCAGTCAGCTTAGGTAACAATGTTCTCAGGTGAGCGACTTGTGGGCCACGGCCTTCTTGTTATTCAATAGTATCTTAAACAAAGGTTAATCTGTACTCTTATATAGTTTCTACATTTTGTTTCATTCATTTCTTTTGTTGTTGTTTTGGTGTTTTTTAGCTCACCTGAGCATTCGGCTCAGGATGAGCTATTATGATTATGATTTTTTTTAGAGTCAGAAATTCTGTAGTTGCTTTAGACTGTCGCGTTTTCCGTCACTTACGTTGTCACGTTGTCAGTCGGTCTGTAAGTAGTTGTTTCTTGTTGGTTGTAGTAACTAGTAGTTTTCATACTATTGCCACGAACCCTAAATTTATCTTGACATTTCTTGTATATATAAATTTACTAAAGAAAGCCTTTTATTTGCAAAATATGATGATCTTGATTTGTTTCAGAAATTAGGGTGTATCCCAAGTTTAGAATGAGGGTCGTGGCAATAGAGAATTAATTGTATAGAATTGTTTAATGTTGTTTATTAACTAGAAGAAACGGTTTAAATGCCTTCTCCAACACAAACAAACGGTTAGTGATTTAGTTTTCTAGGGGTGTCCCCAGTTACGATCAAAGCATAATTATTCAGGAAAAAGGTGGAGTAATAAGGTGAAATAAAACATCACATAGCAAACAGGGCGGTCCACGATCGGACTTCTCTGTTAAGAGACGTCTTATCTTGGGCTGCACTGTTTGAAGTTACCGTTACTTGTAGTGATATCAGTGTGGTTTATGTAAGCTTCAAGTAATTACTTGACACATCTTTATATAGTCGCCATATTATTATATTTGTTTGTTTATAATACATTTTGTATGTACATGTATGTTTATAACATAACTATGTAACGCTTAATGTTGTCCTCATGGGCTTTCAAGCCCACTGGATTTATGAAAATAAACTGTAAACTGTATGATCCCATTTCGTCCGTCGTCCGTTTACATTTTCAAACAACATCTCCTCTGAAACCGCTGACCCGATTTCAACCAAACTTTGTCAGAAGCATCAGTGACAAGGGGGAACGAAATTTTGTTCAAAGGTTTTGGCTAGAGTTAATCCCCTTGTCGAAGGACCAGTTTTTCTAACATGACTTATAGACAACTTTTAATGCATAAGAAAATCTTAAAAAATCTTCTTCTAAAAAACCAAAGGGCCCAGACCTTTGGTATTTTGTATGTATCATAACCTAATGATCTTCTACCAATATTGTTCTAATTTTGACCCTGGGGCCAAAAATGGCCCCGCCCTGGGGCTTATCAGTTTTTCTTAGGAAATCCTTTGAAAATCTTCTTTTTGAAACTGTAAGGCCCAGTTCTTTAATATTTGTCACATAGCTTTGCCTTGTGATCCTTTCAAGAGTGTTCAAATCATGACCCCATCCCGGCTAAAAATGGCCCCGCTTCTGGCTTAAAATTTCGTAGGAAAACCTTTAAAAATCTTCTTCTCAGAACTGTGAGGCCCAGATCATTTATATTTGATAGGAAATCCTTTGAAAATCTTCTTTTTGAAACTGTAAGGACCAGTTCTTTAATATTTGTCACATAGCTTTGCCTTGTGATCCTTTCAAGAGTGTTCAAATCATGACCCCATCCCGGCTAAAAATGGCCCCGCTTCTGGCTTAAAATTTCGTAGGAAAACCTTTAAAAATCTTCTTCTCAGAACTGTGAGGCCCAGATCATTTATATTTGACATGTAGCTTTGCCTTATAGTCCTCTACCAAGATTGATCAAATTTGGCCCCGCCCAGGTGCTTATCAGTTTTATAAAGACTTATATAGGAAAACCTTTAAAAAATCTTTTTATAGCTATAATCACAATATTGTCTTGCCCAGTCAGCTTAGGTACAATGTTCTCAGGTGAGCGACTTGTGCGCCATGGCCCTCTTGTTTGTAATTTGCTTGCGTTCTGTTTCATTTTCGTGCAGTGCCTGTGTATAATCACAATGTTAACAGTGGGGAAAATATCAACAGCCGAACACGTGTTTTCATATAATACTCTTTAAATGGAAATGTATGAAATACTATATCTCCAGATAGCATTGATTTCTACATCTTGATAATTATAGATGTCCTGGTCTATAACTTCAATAGTAGAAGTCGATGTTTATGAAAAAAGGTTTAAATGTATAATATCTAACTCGGAATTACAAAATTAATACATTTAATGATTATTGCCTTTATGACTAATCATAAAATATGACAATGGACATATCAAAGAAATATTGAGGAAAATTCACATGAAAGTTTTATAAATACATGTATATCAATCAATAAAAATACATCTCTACCGTTGTCTTAATCTTCTGCGATATTGACATACATTTATAATTTAGTAATTTTATGTCACTATATCGGAACATTGAGAACCAGGGTACCCTCACTCATTACTTTATTGACAAAGTTTTAGACAAAAACAATAAGAAACAAATATTCACCTCTAATAGTTTAGTGTCTTTATTCACTATTTTGTTAAATACACATGAAAAACGGTTTTTAGACCCAAAAATCTAACATTTACCTTTTTGCCCTAAAATACGCAGTAACTTTTAAAAGTAGATTTTTCATTCTCATGCAATTTTCTAAATTAGATAATACTTTACTAAACTTGACCAAAAACTTGACCAAAATGGCCACCTAACCACTTGCGGGTCATGAGAATTCATGTTCCTAGAGCTGGAAATGTGGCCATGCAATCTTATACAATCTAACAAAATCGCTTACGTGAAAAGCCGTTTTCCACGTGCATACTGGTTGTCATGTGACTGTAATTATTATTATCCCCTGCCGAAAGGCAGAGGGATACTGTTTTAGGTCTGTCCGTCCGGCTGTCCGTGCGTCCGTCACGTTTTCCGTCCGCAACTGTATCTCCGAAACCGATAAACAGATTTGGATGAAACTTGCTATACTTATTTGTCATCATAGGAGCACCGTGGGAAATCAATTTTTTTTCCGAAAATTTTAGGAATTTATGAGTTATCTGCCCTTTTTGTGTTAAAAATGCCAAATTTAACAGTTTTTACACTCTAGCAACTACAGTATTCAACATATTTTGTTTATACTCGCACACAATGTCTATAAGTACAAGTTCTTGCAGGTGTGCAATTATTGTTAAAAAAGGATACTTGTGACAAGAGTTATCTGCCCTTGATGTACTTAGAAAGACTAGAAAATGCTTTATTTTGATATTTTTTACATACTAGAGCCTATAAATATGCATGGATTTTGAAAAAACTTTCTTGAATTATTTATGGCTATTAGTTTTCAAATGAACTTGATTATTGTTGAAAACGGAGAAATTAGTCATGAGTTATCTGCCCTTGATAAGTAAATTGGCCATATTTCACTGTTTTTACTCTCTGGCAACTACAATTATGAATGGATTTAAATGATACTTGCACACAATGTCTATAAGTAAAAGTTCTTGAAGGTGTGCTATTATTGTCAAAAAAGGATACTTGTGGCAAGAGTTATCTGCCCTTGATGTACTTAGAAATGCTAGAAAATGCTTTATTTTAATATTGTTTACATCCTAGTATCTATAAATATGCATGGATTTTGATAAAAAAAATTCTTAAACTATGTATGGCTATTACGTTTCAAATAATTGTTATCATTTTTGAAAACGGAGAAACTAGTCAACAGTTATCTGCCCTTGATGAGTCGAAAAAACCATATTTAACAGTTTTTACCATCTAGAAACTACAGTCCATAATGGATTTTGATTACACTTACACACAATGTATATAAATATAAGGGTTGCAATCATTGTCAAAAAATGATACTTTGTGGCAAGAGTTATCTGCCCTTTATGTACTTAGTAATGCTCAACATGGCTTTATTGTTTACATGCTATTGTGTACAAATGTGAATGGATTTTGAAAAAAAAATTAAATCATATACGGCTATTATTTATAGAATGAGTTCAATTATTGTCGAAAATGTGCAAATTAGTCAAGAATACTCTGCCCTTGATGAGTTGAAAATGTGTTTACACTCTAGTAAATTCTACAGTTCTGAATCTTTTTAATAATACTTGCACACAATTATAAATTCTTGAAAGTGTTTAATTACTGTTGAATTTGAATCAAGAGTTACCTGCCCCTGTCATACTTAGATTTATAATGCTACAAACGGCTTAATTTTTTGTATTGTTTAGGCTTTAACATGTACAAAATTGAATGGATTTTATAAAACTTTGTAAAAAGCTTTTGAATGTTGATCTTTAAAAACAGGTGATCACCATTTGCCCCTTCCTCCCACAATAAAGTTTGCCACTTTCTACTGGACAGTAGCTGCGGCAGGGGATATCAGCTCTAAGGTGCTTGTTTGTATGCTGATGTTTCCTGCATTGCAGGACTTATGCTTGAATAAATAAAGTTGGAGTTGGAGTTGTTGTGCAAACATATTGAATCCTAGTTACGTAACACTTGCTTTTCTTAGAATTCTTCATTTCAAGCTACCACTGTTACAAACGAATAGGCATGATTTATTAACTCCAATGTCTCATCTTTGATAAAAAATATTTCATATAAATAAAATAGTTACTTACCGATTTTATTTGATGTTCAATAGTGTAATCTTACGCTCTAGTAAGGGCAAAGCCTCACGTTTGGAACACCCAAATCACAATATGTCTTCTCTTAAAATGCCAATGGCATTTTAATACATACTTAGTTTTTTAAGTTAATTTGTATTTTGCTTACTGTCTTATGTTTCTTTTCGGCAAGGCACGTAACAGTCGCAAATTAACGAAACAGTTGGTAACAGTTGAGACTCTCTAGCACGACCACTTAATTGTGTAAATTATCTAAGGTTGAGGAAAGGTGATCGCTTATGGTGGGGTGGAGGTGAAACAGAAAGCTCCTTTAGGAGCTTTCTGCTTTACTGTCACTTTGCATAGGCGGTCACCTGTCTTGTAAACAATCGTTTGGCCTTTTATTAAGTGGTCGTGATTGAGAGGATTTGCTATATATAGAAGTAGTGTCATGTGCGATATTGTACTGTACATGAACTGTATTGTACTTTGTTTGTATTGTATTGAGTAAAATTAACCCCTTCTTTGTCATGATATCGACTCTGACACCTGATATCAGTATTTTGCGTAAACATATTAATATGTTATATAGTTCTATTACTAGTGTACATGTTACATCGACATGAGTTTCCTACATTTTGTATCCTGATCAGAATGATTCGTTTCAAAACAGTTCTTACATCTCAAGGCAGAGAAGGGGAATTTAACAACATTGCATAAGGACGGGTTTGATACTTTCAAAATCAAAAACTATTGATAAACAACACATTTAATGTATATAAAAAAAATGTTTTTGAGCGAAAAACGAAACAAAACCAAATATAAACAGATTTTTTTAATCTATAGTGGATTAAAGCGAACGCCTTATCTTTCGTTTTAGTGCGCACAAGGTGTGATCATTAGCACCATCAGTAAGCTAAAATGAAAACGTATAACTATTTCGGATTGATAAATGACTTCAAATCATAAAATTTGCTTTAAAAATTATTTTGCGTTGCAAACGCCTAGTTATAACATACGAAATTACAAAATAAAAATCTGCTTCATTTTCCTCTCTTTATTTGCAAACGTAAACCTTTACCATCTACCATTGACGTTAAGATTATGTATTTATAGTTTTGAGTTTACCTTTGTAGTCAAACAACTAGGTCTGACGTGTCAAAGGTCAGCCGAGTCCATTTTGTAGGGAAAACAGCATTCCTCATGTTCTCGGACCATATTTTAAACATCCGATATTCGTATATGAGATAAAAATGAAGGCCGGATTATTGTGAGCAGTTTAGCGCAGTAGATAAAGTCTAGGTATGCAGAAGGCAAATAGCAGTATTTTTTATTAAGCGTGGGTTCGAATCCCACGCCGACCTTACACTTTTATATATATATAAATCTTGCCTGAATAGAAAAGCATTATATTATATTTCATACTGTATAATATAAGCTGACCATTTATGCACATGTTCGTCAGTGTTGGAGAAGGGGTGTTGCTTCAGTTCGTATATATTCAGTCCTATATTATTTTA
This sequence comes from Gari tellinella, assembly GCA_922989275.2. NCBI lineage: Eukaryota > Metazoa > Mollusca > Bivalvia > Cardiida > Psammobiidae > Gari > Gari tellinella. The sequence continues at coordinate 12,479,207 of OV277865.1, read as the reverse complement.
AAACATTAATCGATGATAAAATACATACATGTACATACATACATTTAGGTCCCTACATGTATATTGAAATGAATTACTGTTTACAGGGCTCCAGATAAGGGGGAATAGACTCAAATGTTGCAACATGTACCAAACCTTATGGTGTGACTACTAATTAGAATTGTCTCATCGAGAAACTTTAGATTAGTAGTCACACCATAGGGTTTGATGGAGACATGAATATTTTAGTTTTTGAAATACTCTCCTTATCTGGAGCCCTGATTACGGTGAAATACCTAGAAATCGACTACCCATTCAGGACGAAAGTGGTCTTTGTAGACAGGCTGCTGCTGAATGCAGAACAAAAGTAATGGAGACTGCTTTATGCATTTTCCCCCTTAAATTTTGCTGCCACCTGCCTCTAAAAGGCCAACAATGACTTAAGTTTAGAGGTGTTTCATCGTGGATCTACATAGATCTACATTACAATAAAAGTATATGATGGTTGAAATGAAAATGGAAATAAAGTAATTATAGAATCCTTAAAACGTTTTAGAAGAAAAAAAAGAGTTTTAGGTTGATGCGTGATTCGAACCCACGCCAAATAAAATTTACGATCATATACTCGCTTATAGGCCTACGATCTATCCATTACGCTATGTTTCTGATAACTAGTCTGCTCCTTGTTTATACATATAACTCAACCTTTTCTTTAAAAGCATGAGACGAGGATATCCGAAATGCTAATCTCCCTTAAAAATGGACTCGGCGACCCCGTGACACGCCAGACCTAGTTGTTTGACTATACTGATTGGCCTATGGCCTTTTGTATCAATAGACTATCTATCTGAAAATGTAAACAAAACATACCTGTACGATTGGTCTCGTTCAGTGTTATATTTTTAAGACCTCAGCACTAAATGAAGTGTGATGGTGGCTTAATGGTATAGGCAGAGGCGTTGTGTTTGAAAGGTCCCTAGTTCAAATCTCGCTGACATATTTTTTTTTTTTTTTTAGTTTAAACATATTTTATTTCGTAATACAAACACATGTTTAAGTCATACATAGATCATTAGGATTAGAACGAAAGCAATTGCTTATTAGGTTCTTCTCCTATTTGATGGCATAATACAATCACGACTAACAGACTGTATTAAAGATAAACAGAAATATGGATGATATAGGCAATTGATATTCAATATTCAATTTACAATATGGAGTCGATCTTGTAACAATTATTGTTCAGTAGAAGAATAACGTAATCTGCTATATTTTGAAAGTTCTCTGCATTGGTTGTATTCTGTATAAATCAGTTAATATCTTGAAATTTATCTCATACTTCACTGAGTGTTGTTTTGATACAAGATCAACTTCACATATGTGAAATATGTTTCATCTGGGTAAAATTTAAACAGTTTGATGATAGGGTATTTGTGATGCGTGGAGCACCAGAGATGATAGGGTGGTTGGGGGTAAGTATTGTATGATAGTCTAAAACGGTAATTGCCGATGAGTGTTTCTGTGGAGTTAACTGGATTATTCTAATCATTATATTCATATAAGTGATTGCAGAAAAGGAAAATAAAACAAGTCGACATTTCAAGTAAAGAACTTCACTAGTGGTTACTTAAACCGTTGTGACTTAGTAATATAACTCTGAACAGAGTTAAAAATTGTAGTATTTTGTTCCAATGTCAAACTGTCATCGCCATAGAGAAACAGTTTTGTGGTGGCTATACATATTGGACTGACCATGCGTAGTAGTATCAAACGTAAATGGTCGTAAGTGCGACAAGACATGAAGTAGTGTTCAGTACTCTCTACTTCGCCACAGTGGCAGAGAGGTGAATCCACTATATCCTTTTGAAAGAGGGTAAGGTTTAGAGAACTACAATTTGTTCTAAGTCGTGTATGTATAATTTGAGCATCTCTACGTCCAGTGTAATAATAAGGTGGTATTTTCGAGGACCTTTCTGAGGTAAGCGAGTACTTGAAGGAAGACACAGAGGAAGAATGTCGAATTTCAGGTGAGAGAGAATTCCACAAGTGAACAGAGGATGGGAGGAAAGAATTGGAGTAAAGCTGTGTGCGACACAAAGGAATCTGAAGATTGTCTTCGTTTCTTAGACGATAAGAGGAAACATCGCTAACCAAGGGAGGCACTAAAGAGGAAAGATATGAAGGAGTTAAATTATGAACCATTTTATAAAACATAACTAGTTTGTGCTTTTCTCTCCTCGTTGTTAGGCTTTCCCATCCAGTTTCAGTGTAAAGATTCTGTATTGATACAAGTTTAGTAGCACCAATTACTATTCGTGCAGCTTCATTTTGAATGCTATCTAGTTCTTCTTTCTCTTCTTTTGTGCAGTTTCCCCAAACAACGTCAGCGTATTCAAGAATGGGTCTGATAAAACTAAAATAGATACTTTCTAGAGATTTTCTGTCAAGAAGAAATTTTAATTTGCGCATTATGTTTAACCTGTTCCAAGCTTTGATCTTTATATTTTCTATGTGCAAGTGCCATTTACCATCATTTGAGAAATGAACACCAAGGTGTTTATGAGACTGAACTTCAGTTATATCTTCATTTGACATTACTAACGTAGGATGAATAGGTTTATTTATTTTGCGAGTAATGATCAAAGATTCAGTTTTGGAAGGATTGAAAGAGACAAGCCATCGTTTAGCCCAGTCTGAGATTAAAGAAATGTCAGAATTTAGAGTAGCAGCAGCGATATTGGCATGCTCCACGATAATGTAAAGACTAGTGTCGTCAGCAAATAGACGAATATTAGACTGGATATCTGAGACGATATCATTAATATAGATAAGAAAAACAGAGGTCCAAGGATTGAACCTTGAGGAACACCTGCGTTAACATTTGACCAGCTAGATGTGGTGCCAGGAAGGATAACCCGTTGTTTTCTATGCGATAGATACTCCGCAAACCAAGCTAAAAGAGGGCCATTGATACCTGCGCCCTTCAATTTCATTAAAAGTCCTTTATGCCAGACACGATCAAATGCTTTGCTTATGTCAAAGAAAACCGATCTGATTTCTTTACCATCGTCTAATGCTTTGCAAAATGTATTATAGATGAAAGTAAGTTGGTTCACTGTAGAATCTCCCCGTATAAAACCGGACTGTAAATGTGACAGAAAGTTATTATCTAAAAGAAAGTTATAAACATGTTTAAAAATTAGCCTTTCGAACACTTTGTCTACATTACTAAGAAGGGATATGGGACGGTAATTATTTACAAGGGAAGGGTCGCCTTTTTTAAATACAGCACAAACATTTGCCTGTTTCCACGATGAAGGTAAAGTGCCTTCAGATAAGGATTTGTTGAATATATTACATAAGGGTCCACAAAGTTCCTTGGAGAGTTCTCGGAGAACACGATTATTTATTCCGTCTGGTCCAGACGCCTTTCCTAATGGGAGACATTCTAAGATTTCCATTACTTCATTGTTACTAAAATTGATATGAGACAAGGAAGAATTACAAGTAGGGACTATTGGCACATTCGCATTTGTATCATCAATCATTGTTTGTTCTGTAAAGAAAGTATTCAGGAGTTCAGCTTTGTCTTTGTTTTCAGTAGCAATATCATTGTTATAATAAAGAGTTGGTATTGAAGGGTTTTCATTAGATGACATACAACATTTTAAAGATTTCCACCAATCGCGTGAGTTTCGAGTACTTGACGCAAGTTTAGATGCCAAGTTCAGATAGTAATCATGTTTAACAGCACGAATAAGAGTTATAATTTCGTTTCGGATGGTTTTAAATTTGTTCCAAGTAAAAGTGTTGTTTACTTTCTTTGCTTTTTTATATAACCTTTTACGTGCTCGTATTTTCCGTTTTAGTGCTGTTGTTATCCAAGGAGGTTCAGTCGGTTTTATTGTAACAATTTTATTTGGAATGCATTGATAGCTTAGGTCTAGAAGTTTTTCATTTATGTTTTTACTGTATACGTCAATGTTCTCGTCGCTTACGTCGGTCCAGTCAGTCAGGTTTGCCTTTTCACGTAGAGTATCATACTTACCTTTTTCATAGTACCATACTCGTCTTTGGTATGAACTGATTTTGGGTTTATCATAGTTAAAAATAGCATAAATTGGACAGTGATATCTTAGTTCTTGGTTCAAGAAAGGGTCACCAACTCCGCTAGTAATAACCTTTGTTTGTTTGCTGACTAAGATAAGATCAATAAGTGAAGAAGACTGTTCTGTAAAATTAGTTGTTTCATTGATAATCTGGTTTAAATCATATTTAAGGCAGATAGAGTTAATTTTACGGGCTGTAGGCTGTTTTAACATATTTAAATTAAAGTCACCAGTAATAATCACATCATGTGTTTGTGAGTCGAATGCGTAGCTTATTGACTCTTCAATCCTGTCAAGGTATGATGTGTCTGAATTTGGAGGTCTGTAGAAAGTACCTATAAGTATGTGTTTGTTTTTTATCATTAATTCTACCCAAATACATTCGAGACCAATAATCTCAAGATCAGTACGCCTTTTATACGGTAAATGGCTTTTTATATAAACCATTACTCCCCCATGGCGGTCTCCCCGGTCCTTCCGTTCAGGTGTATGGTACGAAGGAATGCGAATGTCAGACGTATCAACATCATCGTTCAGCCAAGTTTCAGAAAAGGTAAGTATGTCAAAGTTACTAAGTTCGATAGAAAGAATGTCAATCTTTTGTAGAATACTCTGAACATTATAATGAACAAGAGAAATATTGCGAGAAAAGTCAGGGAAGCTTGACAGAGAGCTGTCATTTGAAGAGCTAGAAAACGACGAGGTACTTAAGGGGCCTGGATTCGGTTGAATGTCACCCGAACAAGCTAGAAGTAAAAACGCCAGAAATGAAGCATGGGAGTGTACAAGAAATAACATCAGACAGTATGAAAATATACCAATAGCTAGAGTTGTGAGAAGTGTTGCTGTAAACTGAATATTTCTGTAATATGCTAGCCCTGGTAAGGAACGTTTATGTATTGGAAAATTACAAACTCTGTACTTCTCAATTGTGTTAAGAAGTTTTCTATGTATAGAGAAAGAAGAGGTTTGGCATTTATACACTGACAGTAGAATAATTATAGTTAACGTAATACGGAAGTTCAGTCTACACCGATATAACGGCATTATAGTAGGACAGTTATTCATTATTGAAGATAGAAGGAAGTGTACATTCGCAATCAAACCAGCTCTCTTTACAATGAGATCGAAAGAATACCGTTATATGTAATAGTATTGATATACTGTTACCCTCAACCACCACATCATCAAGATCAAAATAGAATGGAAAAAAAGAACAAAACAAAATATGAAGTTGGATCGAAAACATTTCGATATGGATATTTGGGCATGTAGGACAAGCTTTTATGTTCTTTACAAAGTGGAGTGTGCTATGTTTACATTTTTGTTATAGCAATATAACTGTTGAAAGCAAACCCGTTAGTAGTTTAACCCTTTTGGCGCCAAAAAAACAGTTTAAATGCAAAGCAGACGCCGCTTCACGTGTTATCTGATCGGGATCCAAATTACTCAAGCCTAATATTTCAAGCAACCCAATAATTCAAACTTAAGAAACAATTACAGGCGATATGTTTTAGAACAGACTTTTATCATTGATCATGCGTGTATTAGGAGGATTGTGACGTCATAATGGCAGTGAAAGGGTTAACTACTAGGGCGCCAAATAATTTTTTTTTTAGCTCACTTGGGCTTAGATAGTTGGCACATAGCATCATCTACTGGTCCTCTATCAGTTTTACAAAAAGTTAAATAGTGAAAATTTCAAATGTCTTCTCCTCTGAAACAAATATGGTCAGAGCTTTGATATTTGGCACTTCTAGATGTCTTATACCAATATTGTTCAAATGGTTCTGGTCGGTTGCATATCTAGGTCAAAGGAGCTAAAATAGATTTTTCTCAATGAAAACTTAAAAAAAGATTATTGTCTACAACTACAAGGGCAATAGCATAGATATTTAGCACATAGCATCGCCTATCGGTCCTCTATCAAGTTTGTTCAAATTATGACCCTGTGGTCAAAATTGGCCCCGCTCTGGTATGTCACACTTTTACAGTGTTATATATAGTGAAAATTTCAAACATCTTCTCCTCTGAAACTAAAATGGCCAGAGCTTTGATATTTGGTATGGTGACACTTCTGAATATCCCTTACCTATTTTGTGCAAATGGTTCTAGTCTGTTGTATATCTAGGTCGCAGGAGCTAAAAATATAATTTTTCTATAAAAATATTAAAAAATCTTGTCAATAAATTACAAGAGCTAGAGCTTAGAAATTTGGCTCATAGCATATCTACAGGTCCTTTATCAAGTTTGTTCAAATTATGCCTCTGGGGTCAAAATTGACCCAGCTCCGGGGGTGTCACAGTTTTACGTAGTTATATAGTAAAATTTCAAATGTCCTCTCCTCTGAAACTAATATGGCCAGAATTTTGATATTCGGCATGGTAACACTTCTAGATGCCCTATACCTATTTTGTTCAAACGGTTCCAGTCTGTTGCATATGTAGGTCACAGGAGCTAAAAATAGATTTTTTGAAAGGAAACTTACAAAAATCTTCTTGTCCAAAATCGTAGTACCCTGATCTTAGATATTTGGCACATGGCATCATCTATAGGTCCTGTATCAAGGTTCAAATTATGCCCCTCGGGTAAAAAATTACCCCGATCTGGACATAAATCATTATCTTCATTGCGTCGGCTATTCTCAGGTTAGCGTAATATGCCCCACGGGGCTCTTGTTCATTTTTTAGCTCATCTGAACCAAAGGCTCAAGGTGAGCTATTTGGATGGCCCTGTGTCCATCGTCCGTCGTCGTTAACAATTGCTTCAAATGACATCTCCTCTACCAAATTTACCATTTTCGATTTCCGATTTGAAAGAATCGTTGAATAAGTCTAAAGATACGGCCGTTGGACCTGATAATATTCATTATCAGCTCTTGAAACACCTTCCTGATACAGTAATGGTGATTTTGTTATCCACCTTTAACAGAATATGGGAAACTGGTTTGCTTCCTCCATCATGGAAGGAAGCCATAGTTATACCAATACAAAAACCAGGCAAGGACAGTTCTATACCATCCAATTACCGCCCTATTGCTCTTACTAGTTGTACCAAAGTGGGTTCAGGAGCCAAAGAAGTACAAATGATCATCTGGTTAGGTTAGAATCTTTTATTCGTGAAGCTTTTGTCAAGAAGGAGCATTTAGTTGCTGTCGTCTTCGATCTTGAGAAGGCTTACGATACAACTTGGAAGTATGGTATTTTGAAAGACCTCCATGAAAACGGTCTTAAAGGCCGGCTTCCTATTTTTATTGAAAACTTTCTCAATGATAGGGACTTTCGAGTCCGAGTTGGAACTACTCTTTCCGATATGCAAAAGCAGGAAATGGGTGTTCCACAAGGAAGTATTTTTTCTTACTCTTTTTTATGTTAAAATTGATAACATTGTTAAGTGTATAACTAATGACACAGATTGTTCATTGTATGTTGATGACTTTTTGATTTGTGACCGTTCTAAAAGCATGAATACTGTTGAACGTCAACATCAACAGTCCATTAATAAAGTCCAAAATGGGCTACTGAGAATGGTTGTTAATTTTCTAGATCAAAAACAAATTGTGTGCATTTCTGCAAACTTAGAAAGTTTCATCCTGATCCCGAATTGCACCTGAATGGTATTCCCATTCCTGTCGTGGATCAGGCGAAATTTCTCGGTGCCATCTTTGACAAGAAACTTTCCTATGTTCCCCTCATATTAAATATTTAAAGGCAAAATGCCTGAAAACATTAAAATTACTTCGCGTACTTGCACATACTGACTGGGGTGCAGATCGCAAAGTAATACTCAGATTGTACAGAAGTTTAGTAAGATCTAAACTTGATTATGGGTGTATTGTGTACGGCTCTGCAAGAAAATCATACTTGCAGATGCTTGACCCAATACGTCATTAGGGTTTACGTTTGTCATTGGGTGCCTTTAGGACATCCCCTGCCAAAAGTTTATATGAACCTTCTCTTTACTCTCGTCGTCAAAAGCTATCCATGCAATACACTTCTAAATTAGCTTCAAACCGATCAAATCTAACATACAACAATGTTTTTAAACCTAAATATAAACGTTTATTTGAATCTAAAGAAAATGTTATTCCATCCTTTGGAATACGTATGAAAAACTCTTTTGAAAGTAGTGATATATATTTGTCGTTGGTTGGAGGGACCAAAGTCGAATCTATACCAACTTGGACCATTAAAGCACCCAAAGATATTTTTGATCTAACTTGGCATAAAAAGACTGAAACAAGCTCATTTGAATACAAGTCTTTTCTAAATGAAATCCTTTCGAGACATGGATATTATAAACAAGTTTTTACCGATGGTTCAAAAGATGATGAGAAAGTTGCCGCTGCCTTTGTGGCTGACAATACAGCTACAAAGTTTCAGCTACCTGACAAAGCCTCCATATTTTCGGCGGAGATTAATTCTATTGACTTAGCTCTTGATTATATTGCTGAAGATTCATATAGTAAACACATTATCTTTTCGGATTCTCTTTCTGTTCTACAGTCATTGAGTAAATGTTCTACCAAAAATGCTCTTATTAAGAAACCATGAACTGTCGAATACTAAAGATGTAAAGTTTTGTTGGATACCTGGTCATTGCGGTATCCAGGGCAATGAGAGGACTGTTATTGCAGCAAAGTCTGCCCTGGCATTGCCTGAATCTGAAATAAAAATTCCTTTCTCTGATTTCAAACCCCAAATTACTAGTTATATTTTTGAAAAATGGCAGGAGTCTTGGAATGAGGAAACTCAAAACAAGCTCCATGCTGTTAAACCTATAATAGGTGAATCATCTAACTCACACCTACCGGTTCGCCGAGATGAGGTAGTGTTAGCAAGACTCCAAATTGGTCACGCTTTTATAACACACTCTTATTTAATTAAACGCGACGTTCAACCTGCATGTTTATTTTGTTTTGAACCTTATACAATCCGGCATATTCTTATTGAATGTGGTGATTTGTGCTTAATAAGAGATAGATCTTTTCAGGCAGATTCTCTTCGGGAACTGTTTTAACTTGTTGAAATTCCAAGATATTTGATTTTCTAAGAACAATTAATATTTATTCCAAATTGTAAAGCAATAAAATATAAAATAAAATGATGTTTAAATTTGATTTCATCCTTTTCTTTTCTCCATCAATATTTTTTCGGCTCTAAATGACCATTGGTGTCGATGGGCCGTAAACCACAAATCAATCAAATCAAATCTTCTCCTATACCGCTTGACAGAACTCAACCAAACTTTACAGAAATGTTCCTTGGGTCAAGCTCTTTCGAATTCGATCAAAGAATTAAAAACAATGCAGAACTCTGGTTTAATTGCCATGGCAACCAAAGTGAAAAAAAGGAAATCTTAAAAAATCTTGTAAAATCTGCAAGGGCCAAAGCTTAAATATTTGTAAAATTTTAAAGATTATTGCACAGAGGATTCGTCCATTAGCGTCCACTCGGGTACGGGCACAGGCGATGACGAAAGTCCCCAAAAGAACGTTATTTCGTGCCAAACAACACGAAATTATCCATCAAAGAGCGAAAAATCAGATCAGACAAATCATCATCGATTTTCTTTTCCAAATATAAAATTTTAAACTTCTGTTCTGTTCTATAAAACTTAAAAAAGTGTTTGCCCATAGGGAGATTCGAACCAACAACCACCAAGATATGCAATAGCCTGTGTCATCAACTCTTGAATCGGTACCAGACTCCTGAGTCAGATACTGTTCGTAGCGCTCCGGTTGCCTCCGAGGAGGTAGCTGTTGTTCCACTGAAACCAGTTATTGACGCTCCAGCTGCCTCTGCAGAGAAAGCTGTTGAGCCACAGAAAACGGGGACGCCCGTGCCTGTTACAGGCAAAACGGAAACCGCCACAAATTGTGGCAAGCAGGTATCTCCTGCCTTGTCAGGTAAACAGTCTGGCAAGCAGAAGACGCCTGGGTACATTCAAGCCGCAGAAGGAATGTGTCCACTAAGGACCCCTCTTCGCCGATTAACAGATACGAGATCCTGGCGGATGGGGCTCCTGATCAGATGGAGTGCACTGACTGACACTCCATCTGATAAAGGGGCCAATCCTCGATCTCGAATGCATGCACCACATTAACATTGAACCATGGATTAAAACAATAATCCAATGGAATTGTAGAGGCCTTAAAGAGGCTCGCAACCGGATTTAGCATTAAAAATGGTAATTTGTTAATATATGTCAAATGATTATATAAATGGGTAAGATTTAGTTTAGGATAATAAGATTTAGTTAAGGATAATAAATTCTGTTAAAAAATGCATTTCCAAAAAAAAAAAGGAAGCTCTGGTGGGATTCGAACCCGTGACCCTCCATTGCGGAGACAAACAAGAAAAATGAGGACACGCCTTTACCGCCTCGATCACGGACGCTCTCTATATATATATTGTAGCGAGTTAACGTACTTCACTGGTAGCGCTTAATACTACATTATTCGACTCCGGTTTATGTCAGAGCTCGTGTAGAGAAGCAACAACAACAGCAAAACCGTCAGCTTACGCTATTGAAAAACGATGGAATATATCTAAAAAAACTAAGATTCGGTGACGATTCTTAAGACTTTTTTTGGACTGATCATATTTTTTTAATGTAAGAAACCAAATAATGCCACAAATTTGCTTTTATTTGAGTATTTTATTTTATTTTGACAAGTACACCATCCGGTTGCGAGTCGCTTTAAGGCTAATTATAATGAACTTGAACTTCTTCTGACTTCATTCTCGCCATCTGTCATTTCTTTGCAGGAAACTTTCCTTAAACAATTGGACAATATGTCTCTGAAAAATTATACACTCTTTAATTACATTTCAACAAATGCAGAAAGAGCATCTGGGGGATCTTCGTTAGCTATTGCTAACAAGATTCCTCATCGTAAAATACACTGCATGCGTGGCTGGAAGTGTCACTTTTCAGAGAACCATAACAATATGCTCTATATACATACCACCAAACTGCGTGGTAGATCCTGCAGAAATTGAAAATCTAGTTAAACAACTCCCAGAGCGTTTTATGCTTTTGGGCGATTTAAACGGCCACAATCCTCTTTAGGGATGATCCGATATAAATGATCGTGGGAAAATCGTAGAAGACTTTATAGGTAGAAATGACCTGTCTTCTCAATGATAAATTTTCCACATATTTACATCCTGCCACTGGGCACTATTCCTCACTAGACCTTTCCATCTGTAGCCCACCTCTTTTACTCGACTTTGAATTTACAGTGCATAATGACTTGTGTGGCAGTGATCACTTTCCTATAATTTTGTCAAATGTTACACCAACCCCACCAGATTCTATTCAACACTGGAAGTTTTCAAAAGCTAATTGGGGAATGTTTCCATTTCTTTTTAATTCTAGAATCACCCCGACTATGTTCAATGATATCGAGGTTGTGTCGATGGGCCGTAAAACACCATTCATTCATTCATTCAATGATATCGAGGATCCAATTGAATTGTTTTCCTCCACACTACTTCAGATTGCTGAAGAATGTATTCCTAAGACCTCTACCAATTGAAAACGAAGTAGACAATCGTTCAATGATGAGTGTAAAACTGCAATCAGAGAACGCAGGGCCGCTGTCCGAAAATTTAGCCTGCATCCAAGTACTGATAATTTAGGAAATGTTCAACTATTTAGAGCTAAAGCTCGCCGTACCGTTAGGCAAGCCAAAACGAAATCTTGGCAATCTTATGTCTCAAAAGTCAGTTCTCATACTCCTTTAAAAAGGTTTGGGACATGGTTAAGAAAATTACTGGTAAAGGCAAACCTTCATCAGTAAAGCATTTTCAAAAGTCTGATTCTAATGCATGAGCAGGAAGAGGGCGTCCCACAAGGTAGCATACTATCTGTTACACTACTTGGTATAAAAATCAACAATATTGTTAAATGTTTAAATAACGATGTTGATTGCTCTCTATATGTTGATGATTATTTGATCTGCTATAGATCAAAGAAGATGCCAACGATTTGTCAGCTTAGAAGAGTCCATGATCCAGTTTTAAATCTGAATGGCATTCAGATTCCAGTAGTTGCGGAAGCGAAGTTTCTTGGTGCAATTTTTGACCAAAAACTTTCATTCGTCCCGCACATCAAAGCTTTGAGTACCAAATGTCTCGAGGCTCTTAATCTTCTTAGAGTCTTAACCAACACTGACAGGGGAGCTGGTCGAAAAATTCTTTTACATTTATATCGTTCTTTGATTCGTTCCAAATTAGATTATGGAATCATTGTATATGGATGGATCTTATTTACAGATGCTTAATACAATTCACCATCAGGGACTGCGGCTTGCACTGGGAGCGTTTCGAACCTCACCGATCGAAAGTCTTCTAGTGGAAGCCAATGAACCATCTTTGGTCCTCCGAAGAGAAAAATTAGCCCTTAATTACATACTTAGTGTAAAATCCAACCCCGACAACCCAACTAATGAAGTCATTTTTGACCCAAGGTACTCCACCCTTTACGACAAGAAACCCACAGCAATACCACCGCTCGGGTTACGCATAAAACCTGCCATTGAAGCTGCAGGACTAAATGTAGATAGCATTCGACAATTAAAGCCATCCAAAACACCCCCTTGGACAATGAAGAAACCAACTGTAATTCTCTCTTTAAGTGATAGCAAAAAATCATCCACTAATCCATTGGAATTTCAATCCAAATTTAACGAATTAAAATCGCATTATCAAAATTATACAGCAATTTATACTGATGGTTCGAAGGATTGCCTCAGGGTGGGACGTGCATCTGTTAGTGATTTGCACACCTCTTAGGGGAGGCTTCCTGACAACGCATCCATTTTTTCTGCGGAAACTCTTGCTATTGACCTTGCTTTGAGGTTTATACTGAAAAGCAATAGACAAAATTTCATTATATTTTCGGATTCACTTTCTGTTCTTCAGGCTTTATTAAATCGAAATACTACTAACCCTCTAATTCAACAGCTTCTTTTGAAACACCACAGTATTTCAACCTTCAAAACTATCATACTCTGTTGGCTTCCTGGCCATGTTGGCATTGCAGGCAACGAAGGCAACGAAGAGGTAATTGCCGCAGCCTAGACTGCCCTTAATCTAAATGCCGCTCATATTAATCTGCCTTTTACTGATTTTAAACCTCTTATTAACCAGTACACTACGTCTAAATGGCAAAGTTCTTGGAACAACTGCATTAGTAGTAAATTATTTTCAATCAAGTCTATTATAGGTGAGAGTTGTTTATCAAACATACCTGTGCGCAGAGTGGAAGTGGTTATTTCTCGATGTCGCATAGGTCATACTTATGTAACTCATTCGTACATATTGAAACGAGAAATTCAGCCAGAATGGGTTTTCTGCATGGAGCCATACTCTGTTAAACATTGCTTATTAGATTGCGTTGATCTTTTTATCGCAAGACAAAGATATTTTGAAGCTCGTTCTATGAAAGAACTTTTTAGTTCAGTGCCATATGACAATATAATTTTCTTAAGGAGACTGGTCTGTACAGCAAAATTTAGTTTTTAAGAGGCTTTTATTATTACTTAATTATGTGTATGTTTCCGTCTTTTAAGTTTTCTTTTTTCTTTCCGTGCTTTTACACTCTCGTTGATCGAGATATTTTATTGTTTTTAGATATAATTGTTTTAGTGTGACGTGTGCCGGCGCCATATGACCATTTCCTGTGTCGCGGTGCCGTAAAACCCAACTCAATCAATCAATCAAAGCGGACGAGACCCTCTCTGGGCTACACGGCCAGTTACCTGTAGAGATTGGTTTTATTGTTGTGTTTTATTAACCTGTCAAAATTTAAATAATTATACGCTGGCTGAACACGCTAAATATAGCTTCGGTCGATATCGATTGTTTCCGCTACGTTGTAGGTTGAAACATGAAGTTCATAGTTAAAATAAGATTATGATACGTATATGTCATCGTGGTCGAGACAGTACGGTAGTGTTTTACTAAGTACATGTATGACCATGAGTTCGATACCCACCGGGGTCTTTATTATTATTATTATTATTATTTAGTGTATACATTTAACTCGATTATTGATTAAAATTCGACATAGAATGCACAATGTCCTTAAATTCCTTTCCGTAAATCAAAACGGAAAGTATCGACTTGATACCGAAGGTAAATATATACTTTCAGTGACGTATGAATATTCAAATTTTGACAGGTCAATAAAACCAAACAATAACATCTTTGATTATGTCATTTTATCTGTAATGTTAGTAAACATTGGGAACAATAGGTGTGCCATACGATCCAGTGTTTGACACTAACTCGGATCACAGAGGATCCCATAGGGATCTCATGCTTTGAAACCAGGGATCCCTCCATGAGATCAGGGTTCCCTCCCAAATTTCGCTATAATGGAGGGAATGAAAATGGAGAATTATAACACTGCATATTATTTTATGTTATGTAACCATTGTTGTTTTCACATCAAAGACATAAGAAGTCTGAAAGACTTCTTCTGAAGGCTTAACATGTCCTGGCGAGCAAGGACATCTTCAATGTCATCATCCTCGGAATCAGACTGGCAGAGGTGACCAAGCTCCTCCTCAATTTCAGCCTCCAAGCGTCCTCTATCAACTGGCAGAACTATCTCGGGCACCTAAGGCTCCTCCTCTGCATTTGACTTGACCTGAAAAATAATGAACTTCTGAACAAACAGATTTACTTCAGCACATTCAACTTTACTGAAAGGTGTAATTTGGAGAGATTTTGCTATTGAACTAACAAATATCTGACCGTATTTGTCTGTAATGTATGTGTCACCAACAGATAACACCTTATTTTTTTGTCAAGCACACACATTTTTACATAGTCTGTGTAGGGTCTGCCATTTTTGACAATGTAGTGTGCATTTGCAAACAATATTTTCAATTTGTCCATTGCTGCTGTGTTGAGCAAAGACTGGGAAGCAGCAGCAGGAGATATTTCTTTTGCGATTTCAGCTTTTTGCATGTCCTCAACACGCCTGTGTACTTCACTTGATGCATGTTTTTTCATTGCTTGTAATTTAATATTTGTACATCCAGATATAAAAGCATCTTCTTTTTTGTATTTAACACATGTCTTGCATGTTATGGTGCATTTATCTGAATCAAAAATCAACCATGAATATTGCTTTATCCGCAATTGTTGGAAATTACGATGCGCTTGAAGCCTTTCGTCATTAGTTTTTGCTATTTTAGCTTGTGGCTCTTCAACCCCTTGAACGAATCGCCACATTTTTTACCTATCGCGAAAACTATTGACCAAAAGTACAAAAAGAGATGAATAATTAAGCGAAAAACATGAAATACTTACCAATTTTCGGCCGAAGTAAAATTCTCACAACCGTATAGAAACATATCGATGTAAACATCCGGTTAAGTTGATTTGTAGTATCAAGAAATAAACGAAATTTCCCCAATGGTAATACGGAGTAAACCGCGTTTAAATTTCGTCAACGATGATTCGGTTAAATAAATATTGATAAGAAAGTCGCGCAGGCGCAGTCGATAAACACGCGAGTCGGATGTAAACAAAACCGAGTAAGGCGTTTCGAAATTGATTTCGTTCTTGTTTTTCAGCGGAGCTGTCTATTATCTATTTAAACACACATTTCTATTTAGACAAACATTTGAACCAATCATATTTGATCAGAAATTTAGAATTAAGAGCACCTGTTGAAACTGAATTGTCTGATTGGATAGTAGCCAGGGCTCCAGATAAGAGAATTATTTCAAAACTTAAAAACTTTATTTGTGCATTAAACCCTATGGTGTCCAACTCATTTGAATTGTCTCTTCGAGACGATAAAAATGAGTGGTAACACCATAGGGTTTGATGCTGAAATGAGTGAGAAAATCTTAGATTTGTTCAGTTTACTCCCCTCTTATCTGGAGCCCTGAAACTGTAGCCTGGCTGGTTTATGCACTGATGTGAGTGTAAAATTAAGAGACACAGACAGTGTGTAATACTGAGCTGATGACATCATGTTTCTATTTTAAGATATGCTAGCAGATGTCTATTTATAGATAGACAGTGGTAGCTAGGTGGTTTGTTTAATAATGGTTTACTTCCAATTTATTTTAATTGTTAGCTATTTGTACAAATTTACCATACATTGATAGCAATATAATAAATGGCCTCAAGTGAGTTAAACACAATTGTGTTGTTTCATCATTTATTTACAAGAGTGAGGTGCTATAGAACGTGTAAAGCAGAGCAGACTGTTTTGTATGGGCATGCACAGTTTATCTAGTTATAGTTTGTTTCAAGAAACTCCCCATGAATGAAGTTTGATATATAGAACAATATAGTTTAATCTGAGGATCTCCTACCAGTAGCTAGGATATGGGTTATATTATTGTTTTGCATTTATGTACATTTATAGTGTTTTAGTAAGAGTTATGCTATATCCTTGAATGTGTATTTTTTGCTTTTCAATCCAAGATATTACAATTCTTTGAAAACCTCCAATTTCATACAATTTTGCACACCCATCAACAGCATGAATTCCACCACTCATTCCGCTGAATATCTTTTTTAAAGATATTTCTTGTTGATTGTTTGTCTTAATTTATTTCGCAGTTTTTTTTATTGTTTTAAGCCAGGAAAAATAGGGTTCCCGCCGTAATCCCAAACTGCCGACTGCCGGTGTAACGAAGCATTTGACCCCCATCGAAAAGTGAACCCCCGGTCAAAATTCGACGTCGTAGAATGACCTCCCATCGTCGAATTATGACCCCCATCGTCGAATTATGACCCACCTGTCGAAATACAACCCCCTTTAAAAATCCTTGATATTTTGTTTAAAGTCAGTTTTGCATATGTTAAAGTTGTTTTAAACCTAACTAAGTTTTGAGTGAATAAATTATATTGATTGAATTTTAAGTGTGTCTGCCTATCAATGGACAACCTTATGGGTATCGAACCCAGAACCGTTTACCCTTTTACAAGTATACATTTACGATCTACCAATTACTCTTGTTCGATTATTGATTTAATTTCGACGTAGCAGGCTGAGTAAACCCCAATCACACATGTACCACGTTTCCGAGAAAACGTATGATCAGAATTTACAATACG
Source organism: Gari tellinella (assembly GCA_922989275.2). Classification (NCBI taxonomy): domain Eukaryota; kingdom Metazoa; phylum Mollusca; class Bivalvia; order Cardiida; family Psammobiidae; genus Gari; species Gari tellinella. The sequence goes on along the minus strand of OV277865.1, from coordinate 12,462,022 downwards.
CTCGTACTGACATTCATTCCAAGAAATCTTCCTATTTTGCCGCGGTTTCTTTGGTTTAACCAACTACCCAACATCCTTTTTCTAGCTTTAAAGACAGATGACCACTTAGAGCAGGTTAAAAATAAAGCAGATTGCGCATTCTGCTTTACTTTAGCCTGCTTTAAGGTACACTTTGCTAGGATATAGAAAATATTTTCTTATGGTATATATCGATGACTGTATAAATTTGATCTTATATCTCCAGAAGAGGAATAAAAAGATCAAAGGCGTAAAATTCGTACTTATTAGGTAATGTCTTAACATATTTTCATAGAGGATGTTTTGATTTGTCGGAACTTATCCCTTTTGTCAAGAAATAAGAAGAATGTAGGTCGGTTGTTTTGAGTGGGCTTTTTTGTCTTTTGTCGACACTTGCTATGTTGTGCGTTTATAGTTTACCATGTTAAGTGTAAATTTAATTGCATTTACTAAACAAACAAGCAAACAAGCAAACAAACAAACAAGCAAACAAAAAGCGATCAAAATCGGAAGCTGTGTTATGTTGCCTCATTGCACATCACACCATTCAGTGTCGTAGAAAGACTCCGGTCATTATTCTAGCTCGTATTTTGACACCTCGGCCATTATTCGATATCACAGTATGATTCGCCGGTCATTATTCGATGTCGTAGAATGACCCCCGGTCATTATTCGATGTCGTAGAATGACTCCCCGGTCAATTTTCGATGTGTAGAATGACTCCCCGGTCATTATTCGATGTCGTAGAATGACCCCCGGTCATTATTCGATGTCGTAGAATGACCCCCTGATATCATTCTATTTCATAGAATGCCACCCCTGCCCCGATATGGTAATTACCGTATTTGATGTCAAACAAAGACCCCTTGTCATTTTTCAATGTCGTAGAATAACCCCGCCATGGTTGCGATCAGCTCCCTGAGGGTAAATTCATATCATATTGCTAATTACCTAAATCATTGGATGCTTCTATGTTGTACAATATACTGTCAATAATCTAATCAATTTTCATAGTCATATGCCGCAATGTTTCTGTTGCGACACATTGTTAGATGACAAATGTCATTGGAACCGATGTAAATATTACATATACATGTTCTGTAAAAGGGGGATACATATTTGCACTCGTTCACGTAACGTTTATTGGTATGGAGTACCACTGATAGACTGTAAACTACGTTCAATAAATTGTCACATATCTTCAAGAATAGAAACATGCTAAGGAGTAAAGGGTTGAATAATCAGGTCTGACATAATGCATCTAACAGACAATGTATTTGAAACTTTAAAGCCGCATTGTGTTTTTGAGAAACCTGCATAAAACGGTTGTTTGGGGTCCCATTTGAACTACGTGGGACGTGATTCTTTCACAAAAACCGGCTTTATCTAAGAAATTCGCTTTTTAAATTTTATTTATAATATTTTGGTGCAGCACAAATTAAAAAGCCTCCCTTGTAAATGGAAAGAAGGACAACTCTGTAAATACAGGGCTCCAGATAACGGAAGTATTTTGAAAACTAAAATTCTTTATTTCTGCTTTTAAACCCAATGGTGTCATACTCATTAAAATTGTCTCGAAGAGACGGTTTAATCAGTAGTAACACCATAGCATTCGGTGCTGAAATGAGTGAGAAAATGTTAGATAAGTTCAGATTACTCCCGCTTATACATGTGTAACTGGAGCATCTGGTTAACCCTTATTCTGCTACACAGACGTCTGCAAAATTTGTTCAGTTTAGATTTATGCATTGTTTTAATTATACAAACCTTATAGTGTCAAACAGTTTGGATCCAGATGAGACGCCACGTAACGCGGCGTCTTTCTAGATTCAAACAGTTTGTAAACGCCGTAAAGTTACGACCAGTAAGTAGACACATGCTTAAACACTTTGAGGTCCAGTCAAAACGTGTCATATTATTCAGCCTTGTCCGCTCTCTAACTCAAACACTTCTTTTGGGATCTTCACCAAACTTGCTACAAATGTTTATTAGTATAGCATCTAGGTCAGGTTCAATAACTAGCAAAATCGCATGAGGCATGTCTGAGTTATTGCCCTTGAATAATTAAAAAATGAAATTTTTAGTAATTCAAGGGCAATAACTCCAACATGCCATGTGCGATTTTGGTAGTTTTTGGTGAATATCTGATATAAACTGTATGTGTTAGAAAGCAACAAATGCTGAAACATTCATTTTTAATACTTAAAGGGCAAAAACTCAGACATGCCACATGCGATTTTAGTAATAATAAAACTAGACCTAAATTTTATATGAATAAATATTTTCAGCATGTTTGGTGAATATCCGATAAAAGCTGTTTGTTTTAGAGTACAAAAATGACTGAAACAGTCATTTTTTATAATTAACAGGCAATAACTCAAAAATACCTCATGCGATTTTAGTAGTAATCAAACTAAACCTTGATTTTATATCAATGAAAATTTTCAGCAAGTTTGTGGAAGATCGGATAAAAAATAGTTGAGTTAGAGAGCGGACAAAAAAGTGTGATAGTCTAACTGACTGATGGATGGACGGGCGGAGGTAGATACGGTTGCCCCCAGTGAAGTTGAATTCGGCTGTATCACGTGATACTAAGCCGTGTGATAATGTTTATGACAGACGTTCTATTTACGGTTTGTTATGATTTTAAATCACCTTTTTTGGTGATTTAGGTCCGTCTTCATCATTTCATAGATCAGTTTGGCCCATAAGAATGTTCAAACATTATTATTAACCGTTATTGTATTTCAGGCATTAAGAAAAGGTCTGAAAACACAATGGGACTTTAATGATGTTATGTGCAACAGTAACATTTATACATTGTGTCTTGGTAATTAGCAGTAATTCAATAAAGAAGTATACAGGCCAAAAAGACATGCCATTTCATATAACAGGTTTAACATGTAGAAAGCACTTCAAAGAGCTTTGTACAAAACTTTTGGTCTGTATTTACCCTTTGCTCCATAGGCAAGCTTGCAAATTAGCTACGTTTAACTGTGATTAAGGCAGGACAATGCATACAGCAATATGAATTTTATGCAGAAAGCTCATGTATGCTTTCTGCTTTACACTCATTTTGTTGTTAGCTGACGCCTGTAATTAAAACTATTATTGGATTTTATTAGTGTATCTTAATCTTATTTGCAGATGTAGGTGCAGGCGGCCTGAGGCGCTACTGTGGAGGAAAGGGTTAAGGGCTCACTTGCTTACAAAAGTATACTTCCATACCCAGGGGGCACTATAAAAAGGCTGTGACTTTTCAAACTGTAAACTTGCATCCATGTATTCTTAAGTTTAGAATCTTTGATTATTTAGTTGACAAAGAACTTGTAAATGATAACCTATCAGTTATATATGATATGCTCCATGTAATTAGTTATTTTCAGTAATGTTTTTGACTGTTATCAAAATGTAATGTGTGATGTAATGCATTACTTTTCCAACGTACTTGTAATTTAATACATTACAAATGTAAACGTAAAAATAATTGTAATATAATACACTCTTTAGCAATGTAATTGGTGACACTTGTAATGTAATGTATAACTTTCTCAAGTAATTCACACCATGCCTGTTCCCGGCCCACCGGCCTGCATACTCCATGACTGAATTACTACCTTAACTTATTTATAAGTAAGCTGTCCACTTATTATACCACAGACCCGCAGCCACCTTGTTTCCCTACCATAAGTATCCAACAGATAGGCACATGGTTAACGTAACCCATCGGGAACAGCATTTAGTATACTGTACGTTTCCATGGTGCGCTTATCATGTCTGAATTTTGACTTGTTTATCATCTAAATTTTATATATCTTTTAACTTATTCACGCCTGAAACTTCAAGTGGACAATGCAATTTTTTTCTAGTTATGTCAAGTCAACTTTTGACTAGCTAGAGTTGTTTTATACAAAATATTTCAAAACTGACATATATTGCAAACATATCAGAGAGCTCCTTTGGGATTAGTCTGATCTGGGTCTACACGGTTTACAAAGAACACATGTACTATTGCTAGGTAGACTGTTTGTAAATGACTAATATACTCGTCGCAAGGGTCCAACGGGTTAATATGTGTCTGTTAATTGCTAAAGAGGGGTGGAGTCATTTTTCGATGGGGGTCGATATATTTCAGGAGGGTTCAAAACACTTCATGAGGGGAGTCATAGTACTATGACCGGGGGTCAAATTTCGACGTCGAATTATGACCGGGGGGTCATTGTACGATATCGAAAAATGACCGGGGGTCATTCTACGTCGTCGAATTTTGACCGGGGGATCATTTTTCGATGGGGGTCAAAATACTTCGTTACACCGGCTTCCCTCAGGAAAATCTGGGTGCCGCGGGAAGCCGGGAACCCCTTAGTGTCGAACACTGCGATCTAATTTTACCTGTATCAGTAATTTATGTCAATACCACGAATAATAATGGTCGTTTGCATTTAATAACTTAAACATTAGTGGACGTATTTAAATGAAACTTTGCATACTTTTAAGATATGTCTATACCAACCCTGACAAGAAATATCTTGATTTTTTTTATAGACTGACAAAAATCTTCTCTTCTTTGTTTTATATAAATTTTGTGTCGCTGAAAATGGTATTTACGTGGGTGTTATTGTCTATTACCTTGAGCACATTCGTTTACATGGGAGAACATCACTAGGTAAAATCTCGTAATTGTTGCTTCTGTCTGAAAGGTGAAACCCATGCTAATATTGGATTTTTTAGTTGGGCAAAAGTAAGGCCTAGTCTATTGACACGTACGTATGAAAAACAAAAAACCTTCTATTGACACGTATGCACATAATATTCACTTTATCGTAAGAATCACACTCACCCCCAGAAAGTTTCCGCCCTATATTTGTTGAAAGTAACCAAAACGCATTACAACGGTATGTTTTAGCATTTTATAAAATGCAATCATGATATATGTACATTATAGGTAAGTATTTTTATGAATCTGTTTTTTTATTTTGATGAATTTGTAAATAAGAGGTATAAACAACGGTTTTAATTGAATATACCTGCTTTTGATGTTCTCACAGTTTGCTTATAACAAAGCAAAGAATTTCGCACATTTTTGAGTGGTTTGATATGAGTTATCCATTTAAATTCACATAAGTTGAATCAATTTGCATACGTTTAAATCGAAAAATAAAATATTATGATGACCATAAGAACAAATAGCGATGTAAAGAAATGGAGTTGTCGATCTTGTACGTTTTTGTAGCAAGAACTCGCTAATGACACGTACGGCGATTTATAATACGTTTTAGTTCGTTATTTTGTTTTTATATTGTTTAGTTATTGGAATTGATATACACATATATATATATGGATTAAGAACTGAACAGGTGAAAGGTTAATCCATACTGAAATCCGTACACAAATCATATCTGTTAATGTCTAAAAAAGCAGATGACATTTTTATGATTTGTTGTTTTTATTCTATTTTATTACCACACTATTAATCCATAAAGTCGATAAAATCGAGGATACCTATCGTATGGGTGAACTATTAAGACAGTTCAACGTGGTATAAATTGCCGTACGTGTCATTAGCAAGTTTTCTATGATTCTATCTATTGACACGTACAAGAACGATAACTCGCAATAGGAATGTTAAGAATTGGAGTTGTCTTTCTTGTACGTTTTTGTAGCAAGAACTCGCTAATGACACGTACGGCAGTTGATACCTCGTTTTACGGTCAACGTTTTGTTGTTAAACTGTTGTTTCGTTATTGGTATTGTAATATGTGGATTAAAATATTAAATAAGTAAATATTATTTGTATTAGTGCGCATGTCATATAGTTAAATGTTCTAAAAATAAAGCAGATGACATTTTAAGCAGAATTTGTTGTCGTTATTATTTTACCACTACTAAGCAATTAAGTCGATTAAACCGACATATCGTTGGGAAACTGTCATATTAACAGAGTTTAAACACAGTAAAAATTGGTATAAATTGCCGTACGTGTCATTAGCAAGTTTTCTATGATTCTATCTATTGACACGTACAAGAACGATAACTCGCAATAGGAATGTTAAGAATTGGAGTTGTCTTTCTTGTACGTTTTTGTAGCAAGAACTCGCTAATGACACGTACGGCAATTGATACCTCGTTTTACGGTCAAAGTTTTGTTGTTAAACTATTGTTTCGTTATTGGTATTGTAATATGTGGATTAAAATATTAAATAAGTAAATATTATTTGTATTAGTGCGCATGTCATATAATTAAATGTTCTAAACATAAAGCAGATGACATTTTAAGCAGAATTTGTTGTCGTTATTCTATTACCTCTAATAAGCCATTATGTCGATAAAAACAACCTATCGTTGGGAAACTGTCATATTGGCAGAGCTTAAACACAGTAAAAATTGGTTTATAAATTGCCATACGTGTCATTAGCAAGTTTTCTATGATTCTATCTATTGACACGTACAAGAACGATAACTCGCAATAGGAATGTTAAGAATTGGAGTTGACGTTCTTGTACGTTTATGAAGAGCAAATCTTGCTAATGACACGTACGGCAATTTATACCGTTTTACGGTCAAAGTTGTGTTGCTATTGTTTCGTTATTGGTATTGATTGAAATATGTGGATTAAAATATTAAACAGGTACTAATTTAAACTGTCTGATTTCGTGAACATGACTGATTTTACTCCAACGTTCAAAGCCATAGTTGCAAGATACACAGATAATGCAAGAGACAAATGGAAGAGACAAATGCAAGGATATACTTTTTCTCGAGAGAACCAGTTTATCCGATGAGCTGAGATTTGCATTGCGGTTATGACATTGTGTTTTTATCAGAAACTTGGATCTCAAGCAACACTCATTTCAACCTTGAAATTCAAGGATATGACAGTGACCATTTATATGGCAATAAAACACGAAATGTAACAAAAGGCCGTTACAGTGGCGGACTATCTGTTTATTACAAACAATCGATTTCAAACAAAATCCAAATCGTGGAAAAAAATCAAAATGGTATAATTTGGATGAAGTTATGTGAAGACTTATTTTGTTTCAATGAAACTGTTTATATATGTAATGCTTATATCCCACCATCAAGCTCAAATGTTATTAATTTTGACAATTTTGACTTTTTCAACGAACTAGAAATAGGACTAGAAAAATATAAAATATTAGGAAAATGCTTTGTAACAGGAGATCTAAATAGTCGATCCTCAACTATCAAAGATTTTATCGAATATGACACATATATTGATCATGACAACCAACTGTCAAACTTTGTTTACATTCCGCCACGTGACTCGAAAGATCACGTGCTCGATGTGTATGGCAAACGCTTGGTTGAGCTCTGTCAGTCGACTTCTTTTGTTATAGGTAACGGTCGTCTACATAACGACCTCGGCATAGGGGATTACACATTCCATTCTAGTAAAGGTTCAAGCGTGGTAGATTATTTATTACTACATGTAAATGATCTTTGCGATGTTGTGGATTTTAAAGTTTTAGATCCTACAGAGTTTTCTGATCACTCTAGACTTGTATTTGCATTTGAAAAGAAACATACACAAGCAACACATAAGCCTATAGATTCAAATAATAAGAAAACATTTATCTCATTTGATGATTCTAAGATAGAGGAATTCAAACTTAAGCTGATGTCAAACCGAAATGAATTCACTTCGTGTATAGAAAAACTAGAACAGAATGATTGTATTGATGATATAACAAATACGTTCGTATCGATCTTACACGATTGTTCCCTAGAGGTATTTGGACACACCAAACAAAATAAAACAACAGGAAATCACAATAAAAAACCATGGTTTAATGCAGACTGCTATACTGCTAGAAAACATTTTAATAAAGCTCGAAATGCATTTAATAGGAACAAAACAGATAATATTTTACGCGACGATTTCTTAGAAACAAAGTCAAATTACAATAAAATAAAACGCACTTCAAAAAATAAATACCTAAACAAGGAAAAAAATAATTTATCAAACCTAGGTAAATATAATCCAAAACAGTTTTGGAAAAAAATTAAACGCCAATATACAAAAACACAGAAAAAGGCGCAAAATCTTGACATAACAGATTTATATGAACATTTTAAAAACTTATATAGTTGTGAAAATGACAGCAATAACAACAGTGACAACAACAACAGTGACAATAACAGTGACAACAACAACAGTGACAATGACAACAACAGTGACAACAACATAAGTGACAATAACAACAATAGTGACAACAACAATACCAGTTACATTAACAACAACAACAACAACAACAATCATAATGATTTATTACATGAACACGTTTTTGACGACGATTTAGACAAAGACATAACTATATTTGAATTAAGAGATGCTGTATTTTCTCAAAATAACAACAAAAGTTGTGGATTAGATGATATATGTGCTGAAATTTATAAACACTCATTTGAAGAAACCTCCCAAATTATGTTAAACCTTTTTAATCGATTACTGTCAAAGGGAGAGTATCCAAGCAGCTTTGGCGAAGGAATCATTTGTCCAATATTCAAAGGGGGTGACATAGAAGATTCAAAAAATTATAGAGGTATAACATTAATAAATATTCTCTCAAAAATCTACTCACAAATCATTCTGAATAGACTCACAAAATGGAGCCAGACACACGAAAAAATAATTGAAAACCAGTTTGGATTCCAAAAAGGCAAGTCCACTGTCGACTGTATTTTCGTATTACACGCCATAATTGCAAAAACACTAGCAAATAAAAAAAAGTTATATTGCGCTTTCATCGATTTCGAAAAATGTTTTGACAAAATTGATAGAAGTTACCTATTCCATAAGTTAATAACTGAAAATGTAAGCTCGAAACTTGTAAAAGCCCTTAAAAGTATGTATAGTGTAGTAAAAGCATGTGTTAGATATAATTCAGAAACAACATCGTTCTTCGAATCTAATATCGGAGTCAAACAAGGAGACCAGTGCTCTACCATAATGTTTTTATTTTTTGTAAATGATATATTGACCAATCTAAATAGTAATATTGATGACTTATTCACACTTGATGACTTAAAACTATTCATCCTCTTATTTGCTGATGACGCAGTTGTATTTGCACACACACCACATGCTCTACAGTCATTACTTGACGACCTACAAATATATTGCAACACTTGGGGACTTAAGGTTAACACAAAGAAAACAAAAATTATGATATTTGAGAAAGGCCGACCAACAAAATATGATTTTAGATATAATGATATGATATTAGATATTGTAGACTCCTTTAAATATCTTGGGATAAATATGTTCAAAAATGGAAATTGGTTCCGAACACAGAAAAAACTAGCAGAACATTCATTATTTGCTATGCATAATCTGTTCATAATTTTTAACCAGTTAGACTTAGCTATAACAGATAAATGCAAACTTTTTGATAGCCTCGTAGGCTCTATACTAAATTATGGAGCAGAAATTTTTGGATATCATGAATGTAAATATATAGAACTAATACACTGTAAATTCCTACGAAAAATATTATGTGTTCGAAAAAGTACTAATCTTGATGGTTTATATGGAGAATTGGGTAGATATCCTATGCAAATCTGCCGAAAGATATTAATAATAAAATATTGGTTTAAAATTATTCAATCTGCAAATAACTCACCTGTAAAGATACTATACAATATGTTAAAACAAGACGCAAACAATGGTAATACTTACAACGGTACAAATTGGGCTTCACATGTTAAACAAATTCTTGATGATATAGGAATGTCAAATATATGGATAAGGCAAGATAACGATACTACTCCTCTTAACACTATTAAAGAAAGACTCGTAGATTCTTACAAGCAAAACTGGCATAATAGTATCAACAATTCAAAGCGACTAATATCTTATTGCAAGTACAAAGAAACTCTTGAATTAGAAAAATACCTTAGCTCCATAAATGATAATCGTTACAGAATCGCCCTTACTAGATTTAGACTTTCCTCTCATGATTTAGCTATAGAAAAAGGACGACACATAAATGTACCACGAATAGAAAGAATTTGCCAAAATTGTAACATGAACATTATAGAAGACGAATATCACTTCCTCTTAGTTTGCCCGAAATTTAGCGAACTAAGAAGGCGATATTTTTCTCCTTACTTTTGTCATTGGCCGAATATCCACAAATTTAAAAGCTTGATGTCATCTAAATCACCAAAAACTATTCGTAATCTTTCAAAATTTATATACAGTGCATTTAAAGTTAGGACTGAAAATTAGATCATTAAACACGTTACGATATATGTCAGATTATTTATTCCCCTAAAGTTAGGTGGACTACATAAATATATCTATAAAATAATTAGAACTCTAGTCAGTTTATATATACTTCTCTGTAAAGTTTGTATACGAAACTTAATTTTCCATGTCAGTGCATTTTACGTATGTATATTGAATTGTACATGTTAATTGATGGCTATGAATATGCTAATGCTATTTTATGCCTAATAAAGATCTGTATATAGGTTACTAGCATGAAGAATTCAGCTTTCCTGCTTGGTCATTTCACTTGAGCATATTTTGTTGCCACGCGCTGTTTGACATTTGAATAGCAAACAGCTTGATTTAGTAACAAACAATAAGCCGAGTAAAAACAATTATTGTCATTTGGACAGTTAGGTAATTCACACCTATCTGAAACTCAACGCGCGCTTGTTGTTTGATGTTTGCGGTACACGCCATCTAAATTACAGGTAAATTATGATGTGTATCCAAGCTGCAATCGCGGTGGATCCAAGCTGTAATGTTATCCCGAGTTCCCACCCCAAATCCTTTGCCAGTTTCAAAGTGAATTTCATAGTAACATAACATAACATAACATAACATAACATAACATAACATAACATACTTTTATTGGCTCAAACATTTTTACAATGTTTCTTGCCATTTGAAGGCAAAACAAGATGAACATATTTACAGAGAAGCAATATATCACTGCAATACCGTATACTGGAGTAAGGCAGTATAATATAAACAGTTAACATTTCTTTCATGTAACCGTCATTCAAATGTTAATTTTTTTTATTTTTATTTTTTATCTCATTTCAAATTAGTATAGATTTTAATAGGCCTTTTGAATACGTGTTGGCTATTATCTATCTTGTAAATATTTCAATGGTGAAACAACTGGTAGCAAATAGTGCACATCCAGACCAGACGACTGTCATAGTCGTCCGATCTGGCACTACACTATTTACTATATTCTCTAAACATAACTAAGATGAAATGGATCAAAAAGATGTGTACACAATGTATATGGAAACATATTAATGTACATACAACATAATAGTCGAAGTTATTCCCTTAATCTATTAGCAAAATAGACATATTTTGATAAATTAAAAAGAGTATTTCTGCTTTTACTTTCCATCAATTGATTAAATTTTGTTAAAGTGGGCCATCTACAATATCTGGGTTTTAAGTACTTTTTTCTCAAGTCATTGTAAAAAGGACAAACTAGGGTAAAATGATACTCATTCTCTACAATATTCATGTTACAATATATACATTTTCTTTCCTGTCTTGGTAAATTTTCAAATCGACCTATTTCTATTCTTAATTGATGTGACGATATTCTAAGCCTTGTTAATGCTATTCTATATTTCTTTTCGTGTATTTTATCAAGATAATTTTCAAAAACCATGTCATGTTTGAATCCTGAGTATGATGTTAGTCTCGGTGAGTTATTTATTTCTGAATACCATTTTTGTTTATACATATCAATTATTCTCTGTTCTATTTGATGAAAATTTATGTTTAATAGATCTTGCTCTAACCAAATATAAAGTAAACCATGAGTTTCTAAAACATTTTTAAGTTGATATGCCCAATTTAACCCTCCATAAGTTATACCATTGTCAGTATCCGATCGTAACATATTGTAAACACGTTTAACTAAGAGGTTTTCTCCCAATTTAATTATTTTTAACCAATACTTTATTATATGTAGAATTCGCATAATGTGCATTGGATAACGTCCTAATTCGCCATACAAAGCAACAAGGTTGGTGGATTTTCTGACATAAAGAACTTTTCTGCAGAATTTCGTATGAACAATTTCTATATTTTTACCATGGTGAAAACCCCACACCTCAGAACTATAATTAAGTACTGGAGCAACGAGAGCATTGAATAGTTTGTTTTTCTCTGAGGTAGGTAATTCCATAGTATTGTAAATTAAAAATAGTTTGTACAAGGCTGAAGATGCATGTTCTGCTATACATTTTTGCGTCCTATACCAGTTGGCATTTTTAAAAAAAGTATACACCTAAATATCTAAAAGATTCAACTAATTCTATTTCCTGTCCTTTTAAGTAAAATTTATGTGACGAAGGGCGAGATCCTTTTTCAAATATCATAACTTTTGTTTTATTTATATTAATAGTTAAACCCCAAGTATCACAATAGTTTTGTACATCATTTAACATTGATTGGAGGGATTGGGCTGAAGAACTGAACAATACTTGGTCATCTGCAAACATTAGAATGAATAACTTTAGATCTTCAATCGAAAATATATCTTCTATATCTGTGTTAATGCTTTCGACAATATCATTTACGAACATCATAAAAATTATCGGTGAGCTGGGGTCCCCTTGTTTTACCCCTGAATTTAAGTGCACCCACTCTGTTGACATTCCTTCGTTGTGTTTTATACAAGCTCTAACCGACATGTACATAGATTTTATTGCTTTTACAAATTTTCCACTAACCTTTTGCGCTAATAATTTTTTAAACATAAAGGATCTATTTATACGATCAAAACATTGTTTGTAGTCTAAAAATGCTGCATAAACTTTTTTACCCATGGATAATGCCTTTGTAATTATTGAATGGAAGACGAAAATACAATCAACAGTGCTTTTATGCTTTTGGAACCCAAACTGGCATTTTGTAATTTTATCATACTTTTCTGTCCATGTATTTAATCTATTAAGTAGGAGCTGTGAATAAACTTTTGCTAGAATATTACTTAGAGTGATACCTCTGTAATTGCATGGGATGTCAGCATCGCCACCTTTAAATATAGGCACAATGATCCCCTCACCCCATCTGTCGGGATATTCTGCGTTTAAAAAAAGTTTATTGTAAAATTTAAGTAATAATGGTGATATTATCTCGTAGGAAACCTTAATTATTTCTGCACTTATTTTATCTGGGCCTGTAGCTTTATTATTCTTTTGTTGAAAAACAGCTTTCTGTAACTCAATTTCTGTGAATTCTGCATCAAGCTCTGTATCTACTGTATCTGGGTCATCTGTAATCCCATCGCCTGTATAATTTTCCTGTATTTCATACAAATCTTTGAAATGTTTAACTAAATCTTCCTCTTTTAAATTTGTAGATTGGGGTGTCTTTTTATAAGTTTTTCTTATTGATTGCCAAAATTTTCTAGGCTGCCGTTTCGCCATATTACTAAGTTCGATCCCCTGTTTACGCTTATAATTCATTTTTGCTTTTCTTTTCGTTCTATTGTATTTAGTACGGGCATTTACAAAGGCAACTCTATTCTCGCCATTTTTATTTCTACAAAAAATATTTCGTGTTTGTTTAAAAACTCGTTTAGCATGATAGCAGTTTTCGTCAAACCATTTGTTATCTGTGGAATGTGATTTTGATTTTGTAAAAGTTTTTGAAAAAATAGTTGATGCACTTTCAGTAAACAAAGTAACGAAATCGTCCAAAACTGTATCAACTGGGGACGTACTTATCTTTTCATGAATTAAGACTATTTCGTTGTTTTTGGAAGATAACAAGTTTAGAAATTCAGTTGATTTATTTTCATCGAAAATAATATTAGTTTCTGTACTATTTTCATCATTTAAAGTATTCGTGTTTTCATGCGATACTATTTCTAAAGAAAATGATAAAGGAGCGTGGTCAGAGTGCTCATTAAACTCCTCAATACTAAAATCGCAAATTGTATTTACCTCCCTTTTATTTACAATCAGATAATCTACCACGCTTAAGCCCCTTTGTGAACAAAATGTATATTGGCCAACGCTTGCATCATCACCAATACGCCCATTCGCTATAACAAAGCCAGTCGCTTTACACAATTGTATGAGTTTACGTCCATTGTTATCAATAAAAGTGTCCCTATTTACCCGTAAAGGAAACGTTTCATCATCAAAAAAATCATTTTCATCATCTAAATATTCATCATATGATAATAAGTCTGTTTCATTTGATGTGCGACTATTCAAATCGCCAATGATATAGATTTTGCCCAAGTCCGTGTATTTCTCTATCCCAATTTCGATTTGCTCGAAAAGGTCAATATCACGATCGTCTAACACGTGCGAATTCGCTGGGGGAATATATACCAAACAAATATATACATGTTCATCATGAGAAAATAACGACTTGTCTAATTTAATCCACATTAAACCATTTTGATCTTTTTCAACAACTGATATGTATTGTTTGTATTTATTTTTATAGTAAAAGGAAAGACCGCCGCTATATCGACCCTTTCGAGCACCTAGTTGTTTGTTTCCGAAAATATGATCAGAATCAATACTTTTAATGTCTAAATTTAACTCATGTTTTTTACTAATCCACGTTTCGGTGCATAGTACAATGTCATAATTGTCACAGTATTGCAAAAAATCGTCGTCTGCTAGCTTTCGTGCAAGACCGTTTACGTTCCAGGCTACTATCTGTAACTTCTCATGACTGTCCTATAGCTCCATGCCGCTCTGGTCACTATCGCTGTTATTGGTGCGAGCACTGGGGGTTACAAGTCTGTCATTCACATAAAGTTTGTCGCGTACAAACTTAACCCTGTGCCCCTTTTCCCTTTCCCTCAGCATAATCGGTCGTAACTCTCGACGTGTATCTCGAACCTGTTTTGGCCACTGCACTCCGACACCGTAACCCGTGCGTTTTAGCTCGTCAGAAATGTCCTTCTCGAATGATTTATTTCTCACGCCTTCACGAGCCTTGTTTGAATGAAATTTTACTACGATTGGACGCGTTTGTTTTTGGTGGATCGATCCAACACGATGGGCCCTATCAATAGGGATTTGATCCAGATCTTCCATATGCAGATTTTCTGCGCAGAAATTTTGTATTAAAGATTCACAATTTTCACCGGCATTTTCCTTAATTCCATAAAAAATAAGGTTTTCTCGCATCGATCTGCATTCAAGGTCAAGGACTTTTGATTCAAGGGATACTTTTTCGTTTTGCATTGAATTTGCCTTGCTTTCGACGGTTTTGCACCTTTTCGTCAAAGTTTCAATTTCTGATTTCGCTTTCAAAAGATCACTTGTATTCGAATCATTTTGACTGGAGTTAAAAGTACATGACTGTTCAACCTCATTCAATCGGATTTCAAGACCGCCAACTTTAGTTTCAAGATCTGTAACTTTCACTATAATAGAATTTACAGTTTTTTCTATGCTGTCAATCTTTTTCATTGAAGATTTGATCTGTTTAACATCATCGATTAGCTCACTGGCCCATGTTGGGGTACCTAGGTTCGAGCCCTGGGCTGTGTTTGGGTTAACATTAGGATAAGGGTAACTGGGTGGGGTCACGAACGGACCGTGTCCTGGTTGAGCAGATTGGGCAAACTGTCCAGAGAACTGTGAAGGGGTGATCGGTGTTGTCTGCACCTGATTTCCAAACATAGTGGATTGATAGAAGGCTGAAAGTGCCGAAGGCACCGACTGTATAGTGTTTATCGTTGACCGCTGGTCAGTGTGTTGAGTGCTCGAGGTACACGTACCTTGTTTACAATCTGGTTGAGTGGTTAAACCGGTTTGGCTGGGTGTGTCGCCTGTGTCCGATAATGGTGAAGTTGGGGGTGATCGCTTTTTCCTTCTTTTTTTGGCCTTACGAGCACCGACGATGAAACCTGGCTGCGTCGACATCCAAATACAAGCTTCATAGTTTGAGCTAGCCCAAAAGTTGGTTTTTTAAAATGCGAAAACCATACAATTTACTAGTTTAACGACCAGCTCTCGTAAACATGTCCATCTTGACCAATATCACGCAAAAGTGAGAGTGAGACGTTGATTAAAGTGCAAATATTCTACAATGACTACATTTATGTTCATGGTCTGGATTTTACTCAAGTTTTCAACGATATATATACGTTTGGAGTTATGGATAATACTGAATTTTAAGTGTACAATATGTAACCGTAGAAAAACAATATAACTTGTGGTGACAGAATTCTCTATTGTAATTTCAACGCAGTTTACTAGTTGTATTAATGCATTTTTTGAATGTCAGATTTTAAGTAAAACTTTATGGCAGGTCTTAACTTTGAGATTAGCACTTTTTACATGGTTTTAGTTTTATGTTTTTGTATTGAAATGCTGATAACTAAAAGATGATATTCAGGTAGTAGTTTGATGTGATAACTACTTAATAGTCTCTTATAATTCTTATTTGAATGGCATGGTTAATGTTGTTTTATGATAAATGTATATATGTATATGAACCATGATGAGACTGAAATAAAGATATTATATGTATTCAGCGTGAATGAGATCGTTAAACAGTGTGTTGTGTAAATTGGATTTTATTTGTACAATTGCATATAACAGGTAATAAATACGAAAGACTCAAGCAGGAAACGTAACACACACAATACACCCACCTCTCAAGCAGAACACACACACACACAGTCATACCACAACAAACACACACACACACACACGCAATACCATTCCTTCATCTACACACTAAATAGAAAACAACACGCAAGACAAACATAAAGCAAAGTGAATATAGGAGCCCGCCTTGGTACGGTCAGTAGCAATCAATAATTAACTATAAATTAATTAATTATTAACAACCACTGGGGGGTTAAACCTGGGTTTAGGGGCGCCCAACCTCACACTTATCTCGTATATTCACCTATAAAGACAAACAGTGTACATAAAATATAAACCCTGTTCCACAACCTCACAATCAAAAAGACCGCCAGCACAGTAAGTAAATACATGTAAATTTTTTTTATTTTCTTATTTTACACTATTTATTAAATTAATTGTGATTATATGTATCTGAAACAAAATACTTTTGCCTGGACGTCTGTCTTTATCTATGCTATCTTTCTATCACGGACGCATACGGTAAACGTGTACCATACGTTTGCACGTAGATTGTATCAAATAAGTAACAAATTATGAGGGTTTTTTTAACAATATCATTTAAAAATTATTCTTATACAGTTCTGGTTCATTTTCATTAGAAATTTAATCATATAAAATCGCATACAATGATTGCAATTCTGAGGGCGGAAACCTTCTGACATGGTGGGTGATTCTCACGATAAGTGTAATTTTTACCCTAACACCGTACGTGTCAATAGACACTTCGAAAAACTAACTGTGAGGCCCGATTACATTTTTACTTTGCTAAATTCATAAACACTTCGCCATGAAATAAAAAAGTGCATTGATTTACAAATTGAAGCTCTATAATTCCTATATACATGTAATCTGTATCAGTGTTCGAGTTGTATTGTATAACGTTTACGTTACATGTTGTTTCCTTTAAACGATCAAATGACTTTTTAGCTCACCTGGCACGAAGTGCCAAGGTGAGCTATTGTGATCGCCCTGTGTCCGTCCGTCGTCAAACTTTTTGTTCAAAGATCTTCTTCTTGGAAACTACTGGGCCAATATTATCAAAACTTCATAGGATTGTTCCTTGTAGGGTACTCTCTCAGATTTCTTCAAATAAAGGTCATCCAATTAAAAGTGTAGTTGCCATGGCAACCAAATGAAAAAACTTTAAAAATCTTCTTGTCAAAAACTACAGGTCCGAATTAAAAATAATTTTACCCAAATGTGCCATTGGTGACCCTCTATAGGATTTCTTAAAATATTTTTTCTATCTTAAAAAACATGGCCGCTAGTGGGTGGGGCAACTTTCCTTATATGGCTAATATAGTGAAAACTTAAAAATTCTTCTAGTCAAAAACTACTAATCCGATTTGAAAATAAATGATCCATGGGTGACCCTCTACCAGATTTCTTAAAATAATTTTGATATCTTTAAAAACATGGCCACCAGTGGGTGGGGCATGTCTTCCTTATGATTCTGTATAGTTAAAACTTTAAAATCTTCTTCTCTGAAACTGATGGTCCAAATTGAAAATAATTTTAAACAAATTATCCATGGGTGACCCTCTACCAGATTTCTTAAAATGATTTTGATATCTTAAAAATCATGGCCGCCAGTGGGTGGGGCAAGTTTTCCTTATATTTCTGTTTAGAAATTTTTCAAAAATTTTTTCTCTGAAACTATTGGTCTGATTTAAGAATGATGGGTGACCTTTTGCCAGTTAAGAATCTTCCTAGTTCAAACAATATGGCTGCCTGTGGGTGGGGGTTAATTTACCGGTGATGACTTATAGTTTAATTTTATCATTACTGGTCCATTACCATGACCGTAAACATGAGTACCAGGTGAGCGATTTAGGGCTGCATGCGGCTCTTGTTTTAACTGCTCTGGAAACATTCTGTTGAAAACGTGACAATTGCAAGTTGGTGTAGAGAATGACTGTATCTTAACAACCTTCACGTATAGTGCCTGGTATGAACAAGTGTTCTGATATTTATCACATTTAGATTTTTATACGCCCGTCTTCAGACGGAAATTATTATGTCGTGGCGCTGCCTGTCTGTCCGAGCGCACGTAAGGTCCTTTGTTGGGTAGGGAGAACAATAGATTCCATTCATTCCGTGATTACCCTATTGTTATTGTTGGGTATTTTTGTTGCTGTTGGGTACTTTTAAACAAAGAAAATACCCAACAAATGTCCATCTGTGAGGACGTCCGTCCGTTAACTTTATCATGTCCGCTTTCTAACTCAAACATATTTATTTTAATCCTTTTGAAACTTGGTCAGAACGTGTATGACCATAATATCTCGGTCAAGTTCGATAACCAGCAATATTGCCCCAGACATTCAAGATTTATGCCCCGTTTTTCATGAAAAACGGGCATTGTAGTTTGTCCGTTCTCTAACTCAAACCAATTTATTTTAAACCTTTTGAAACTTGGTCAGCATGTGTATGACCATAATGTCTGGGTCTAGTTTAATAACCAGCAAGATTGCCCTAGACATTCAAGAGTTATGCCCCTTTTTGTAAAAAACGGGCATATTTTAGTTTGTCCGCACCCTTACTCAAACAAATTAGTCCAATCCATTTGAAACTTTGTCAGCATGTGTATGACTATAATGGTTCAATTATGTTCCATAACCAGCAATATTGCCACAGACATTCAAGAGTTATGTCCCTTTTTCATAAAAAACGGGCATATTTTAGTTTGTCCGCTGTCTAACTCATACAAATTTATTCCAATCCTTTTGAAACTATGTCAACATGTGTATGACCATAATGTCTCGGCTATGTACTATAACCAGCAGGATTGCCCCAGACATTCAAGAGTTATGTCCCTTATTTTATCAAAAAACGGGCATTTTTAGGTCTGCTCTCTTACTTAAATTTATTCCAATCCTTTTGAAACTTTGTCAGCATGTGTATGACCATAATGTCTCGGTCTAATATGATAACCAGCAAGATTGCCCCTGACATTCAAGAGTTGAGCCCCTTTTATCGTCAAAAACGGACATTTTTTAGTTTGTCCGCTCTCTTACTCAAACAAATTTATTCCAATCCTTTTGAAACTTGGTCAGCATATGACCCCTCAACTTTCAGGGTTCTTCTCCTTTTGTTCAATTTACCTTGATAGGGTTTTAGTATGACTAAATTCTAAGATTGATTTGACGGGCGTATAATGTGCCCGGCTTGCGGTGCTCTTGTTTTGCGTTTAGTTTAATAACACGTCTGTATAATTTGCGATTAGTTTGGGTCCTAATTAGACCCCGATTGGCTCCGACGTCCGATCAGGATCCACAATGTTTGCAAATGACAGTACGGTTGTTGGATACTTTGAACGTATCCCGTTTAGGGCCTCGTTCAGTCAGTTGTAAACTTCTATGAAACAGTTTTATTACGTAGTGAAAAAATGTGGTTTTTGTTGTTGTCAGAATTGGTATAGGTATACCATGAATCTATGCAAAGTTCCATTTGTCTGCGTTGTCTTGTTAAAAATGTATTTGACAATTATCGGTTTTTATGCTCCCCTTTAGGGGGGGGGGGGGCATATAGTCGTCCTTCCGTCCGTCTGTCCGTCACGCTTTTTTGTCCGGAGCATATCTCTTGAACGGTACATCGTAGGTTGATGAAACTTGATACAGTGATAGAGAATGACAGGAGGAGGTGCAGTACACAAGAACCGTAACTCTCTCATCTCCCAATTTTCCCTTTTATCATAAAAAATCAATTTTGTCCGGAGCATATCTCTGGACCGTTACACTGAAAGTTGATGAAACTTGTAAAAGTGATAGAGGATGACTACAGAAAGTGCAGTACACAGGAGCGGTAACTCTGTCATCTCTCAATATTGAATTATCTCCCTTTTTCTAAAAATACAAAAAAAAGTTGTCCGGAGTATATCTCTTGACTGCTACACCGTAAATTAATGGAACTTGATACAGTGATAGGTGATGACATAAGGAGGTGCAGTACACAAGAACCATGACTCTATCATATAGAGGATAACTGTTGTTTTCAGTGTAAGATCGAAATTTAATCCATTGAGTGAACATCAGACGTTATATTTTCACGAGTGGCGAAGCCACGAGTGAAAATATAACAGTCTGATGTTCACGAAATGGATTAAATTCGATCTTACACTGAAAAAATATAGTTATTCTATTTATTTATGCTTTTAAGCCACCTTTTAAACGAAATTGTTTGACAATTGAAAGTGAAAAGTGCCATAGTTTCCCCGTGGGGAGCCTCATTTTTGCCGCATTACGCAGCTTTTGACGCAAAGAAAATAGTTCTTATAATGAGCTTAAAAACACCTCATTGTTTCGTCAAGTTACATTTCTTTTGACTGTAAATAAATATACAAACACAAATGTTTCGATCATTTCTGACTATCTAGGCTATAACATTACTAAAATAATAAGACCAGGCTTTAATTAATTCTTGCGCCAAATCTAGATATTTTAAGTCCGCCATATTGTTGACCCATATCGTTGAGGTCGCGGTGAGGAAATAACAAAACTGTTGAAATAGTAAGTAAGAACAGTTAACTAGTTCATAGATCTTGTGTAAGTTCTTTTGAAATGAATGTTCAGTCGCTGTCACTTTCTAGATACCGTATACGTTTGAAAGGTCTTCCCGAACAGCTGGGAGACCTGTCATGGAAATTTACGGTGGGGACCTGGGACAGTGATTGTGTCTCGGATACACTGTGGCTGAAGTTGAAAGTCACTGGACCATTGAAGTGACATCCGTCGAAGGCACCATGAGGAAATCCAGTGTTTGAACGTTTGTCCTTTAGCGCTGGTAGTGGAACGTTTGATCCCTGAGGAATGGTTTGCAGGTAAGAATCCCCCCTAGTCTCGTTGGATAGAATTGAAGATATCTCTTTCGCCTGGTTGTTATTTATTCTACTGTAGTTGTTGATTGAATTCACGTTCTTGTGACCCGAAATTTGGACTATTTGGTTGGCAGGGACTCCTTCATCGTTCAGTTTCTGTATAAGTCTTTTTCTTGAGCTGCAATGACAGAAAAAGCAAAAACCATGCATAATCATAATCTCATGATATCCATTTCGTGAACATCAGACTGTTATATTTTCACTCATGGGAAAACTGGTTGAAGCAGTGGGTTACCAAGTGATAATCCACTGCTTTTTCCCGGTAATCCACCGAAAAGCATAAATAAAACCGTCTGATGTTCACTCAATGGATTAAATTTCGATCTTACACTGAAAAAACCCAGTTATCCTCTATTTATTTTTTTATTTATGCTTTTAAGCCACTTTTGAAACGAATTTGTTTGACAACTGAAATCGAAAGTACATTATTTATCCCGTGTTCAGCCCCAAATTTTATGTTGAACACATGTGCGTGACAGTTGGCTGCTTGGCAGTACGATGACGACACTTATTTATTGATTTGACGTCAACCGAATTACGTCTTTACTTCGATCTTGGATTGGTGTTCTTCCGTTGAGTGCTTCACGACAAAACGGGCTGCTTGAATTGAACGATACGACACGATTGGCTACGATTCTTGGGGAGCCCTACGGGGAAAACTCATAAAAGAAGTACGAGAGACGATAATCCCACTGCTTCAAGTGGGGATTATCAAGTGATAATCCACTGCTTTTTCCCGGTAATCCACCGAAAAGCATAAATAAAACCGTCTGGTGTTCACTCAATGGATTAACTTTCGATCTTACACTGAAAAAACCCAGTTATCCTCTATTTATTTTTTTATTTATGCTTTTAAGCCACTTTTGAAACGAATTTGTTTGACAACTGAAAGCGAAAGTACATTATTTATCCCGTGTTCAGCCCCAAATATATTAAATACAGTGGGGAAAACGTTATTCTTTCCCAAAAAACGCGTTTACGCTAAAACTATTATTTACATTGCAAACAGTTTGGAGCCAGATCAGACGCCGGGTAACCCGGCGTCTGATCAGGCTCCAAACTGTTTGCCACCAAGATAATCATGAATTATCAGAATTGTCGAAAAGTTGCACTTTTCTACGTTTCTTTTCGTTTAAACGGGAAAGAATAACGTTTTCTCCACTGTACAGACATCAATCAAAAACGTGAAAGGCAATGCCCACCGTGCCTAGACTCTTGAACTTGTGAATTTCAAATCGACAATTCAAGTTTCCAGTTTAATCTAGTCCATTATTAACTAACTTGAGCTGATATCTGTAATGCATTGCAATTTGACAAACAGTGTAGACCCGATCTCCTCTGATTTGGGTAGTCACTGTTTTCATAGGACAAATGTCCTATGTACACGTGTACTGTCCTAAAAGGGCGCTTAAATGCGTGAACTCAGTTCAAAGGTTCAAGATTTGCGACTACAATGTAACTTCATTTAAAAGGTACATGTATTGTATTCCATTGTGAAAGTTCTTGTCAGACTGCTAAAAAGGTATATTTATCCAGACAGTTTAGTGAACTGGACTGTTCACTTGATCACTGGCGACTGAACTGTAGTCGATGGGGTATTACTTCCCTTTGTTACTACCGGAAGTGTCAGTAAACAAAGAGTTGTGATCATTGGATCTTGATGACCTCCCCTTTCAGGCGGGTGTGCTGGTCGCTTTCTTTGTCTAGTATGGTTCAGCTGATCACGTGATTAATCTGTGCCACGTGATTTGTGTCTGTTTCCTTTCTTAAAGACGTATCCTGA
This sequence comes from Gari tellinella, assembly GCA_922989275.2. Classification (NCBI taxonomy): domain Eukaryota; kingdom Metazoa; phylum Mollusca; class Bivalvia; order Cardiida; family Psammobiidae; genus Gari; species Gari tellinella. The sequence goes on along the minus strand of OV277865.1, from coordinate 12,438,698 downwards.
CGACCTTTTGGTCATAACGCCTTGCCAGACAATTTCCTTGCAAAAAGAACGGGTTTTGTGCATATAGAACCATTGAAGCGTCTTATGTGAGACCCGATCTTTATATTTGATAGTTTAGTTAAAAATAACCATTGAAAAGCACTATCTAGAGCATTAGTATAATATGGACCTTACCAGGTTAACTGAGATCGGTATACCCGCTTGCAGCATTAGCTGCATGTTTTTTCTCGCCTTTCGAGAACAATTGGGAGAGTCTATCAATGGACTGGGGGAAAAGTCTTTAACGAATATATGCTATGCCTGTGTTGGCTTCCGCGTCCTTTTTTAGCCGGCGTCTCGTTTCCAGCTTACATGTACCGCCAGTCTCCTTAACAATTTTCACATTTGATGCAATTTGGTAGAGAACATGTCTGGGTATATGTACCTATTTTTAGCAGTGTTACAAAAACGTTCACAATTGGAATTATTGACGATGCTACACACCAGACTGTCTGTAACCTGGAGCAAACTCTTTTTGTGCCAAATTTGAGACTCTTACCGCCAACATTCTGTCTGCATTGGTAGTGTCGCCTGCAGTATTTTTAAAATCAGATATATAGCTGTTTGACTGGCGTCTGATCAGGATTCAAACTGTTTGAAATGTTGCTTTTTGCGCCATTGGCAGTAAAATAAAAAAGTAACTTTCGGATGGTTAAGGGTTAACTGTTTAACCATGGACAGGACCGTAAGCAAGACGATTTTGATAATTGGTAACTTTGTAGACCCTGTTTAGACAACGCTTTGGGAAGGCGTGAACTGTTTCTTGGTCTGCCCTTTTTGTGATGAATGTGATCACCAAAGGTGATTTGATCTGCGAGTAAGGACAAAAATACGCAGATTGGAAAGTTTATTGTGTTTAATGCTAATGGCAATAAACTCATTTGTACGTACTAAATACGTTTGCTCAGTACACTTCCCTTATTACGTTACATTTGTATTTATCTTGAGCGACAATACAACTCTAGCTGAAACAGGTGGCAACTCACTGCTGAATGAAAGTACAGTGGAGAAAACGTTATTATTTCCCGTTTAAACGAAACGCAAAACACTAAAACGTAGAAAAGAAAACTTTTGGACAATCCTGATAATTCATGTTTATCTTGTTGGCAAACAGTTTGGAGCCTGATCATCTGGCTCCAAACTGTTTGCATTGGAAAAAATAGTTTTAGCGTAAACGCGTTTATTTGGAAAGAATAACGTTTTCTCCACTGTACAAGTAATTCATAAAGCTCCAGTAAGAAAACACAAATAATTATAAAAAACTCGTGGAGTGATCTTTGAAATAAAACTTCGGGACGAATTATTGTGTAGAGGATGTTTATGTCGGTTTATGGTTAAATTGTGTAAGCGGTCCGGATGGCACAGTCGGTAGAGCAATCACCCAATAAGCGAATTACATCGGGATCGAGTTCCGGTCTGGCTGCATAGTCTCTCATGTCACATTCATCTACACACATGTATATTGAGAAGAATATAGGTACCAATCATGCTTATTCATGTATCTCCTCTCGGGGGTAAAAAATCTCATGCCCCTGAGTAAATTTCTGGTCCCGGGTAGAGAGATACAGTGGAGAAAACATTATTCTTTCAGGTTTAAACGAAACGAATCGCAAACGCAAAACACTAAAACGTAGAAAAGAACAACTGTTGAACAATCCTGATAATTCATGATTATCTTGTTGGCAAATAGTTTGGCTCCAAACTGTTTACATTGGAAAAAATAGTTTTAGCGTAAACGCGTTTATTTGGAAAGAATAACGTTTTCTCCACTGTACTCATATTCTACATTCATTAACGCATGCTAGAATGTTTTCCCATTTATCTTATTACAAATACAACAAAATGCAATCATCTCATTTTCCCAGTGTTCTTGCCAAACCATGATATTTTATCAAGTCGTGGTTACGGTCAGTACCTTCGGCGCTTTGATATGTAGTTTTTGGTGTATTTGGTTCGTCCGACTAGAAAATCGATCTATGCTGTATTGGGAGTTCGGCTGCGAACATCTGTTGATTGCTTGGGTACAACTACGGACGTAACGGTTATTATAGCAGACGTTACACATAAGGTAACAAGAAATATCTTTAAAAAAGATATTCGGCGGAATGAGTGGTTGAACTAAGGCTATATAGATGGGTGTGCAAAATTGAATTAAATTGAGGTTTTCAAAGAATATATATCTTGGATTGAAAAGCAAAAAATACAAGTATTCAATTGAAACAGTAACTTTTATTTAAAATGCAAAACTATCATGTACAGAAATGCAAAACAAAACAATAATTTAACTCATATCCTAGCTACTGGTAGGAGATCCTCACATTAATCTATTGTTCCATTCATACAGTTTCTTGAAACAAACTATAGCATACACAAATGTACAGATACAACAATCTACTGTACTTCACTCTTGTAAATAATGATGAAACAACACAATTGTGTTTAACTCACTTGAGGCTATTCATATATAAAATATTGCTTTTAATGTATGGCAAATGTGTACAAATAGTTAACAATTAAAACAAATTGGTTGTAAACAATTATGAAACACCTAGCTTCCTCTGTATATCTATAAATAGATTTCAGATCATAGCATAATTTTGTCAATTATGTGGCCTAGTGTAGTAAACAGACAGCCTGTATCTCTAAATTTTACACCCACAGTCCACATCATGTAAAACTGTAATGGGACATAAACCAGCCTACAGGGCTCCAGATAAGAGTGAGTAAACTAAACAAATCACATTTTTTCACCTCTTTTAGCACCAAACCCTATGGTATTACCACTCATTTTGATTGTCTTGAAGAGACAATTCATATGTATAGTGACACCACAGGGTTTAATGCACAAATAAAGATTTTAAGTTTTGAAACAATTCCCTTATCTGGAGCCCTGGCTACTATCCAATCAGACTATTCAGTTTCAACAGGTGCTCTTAATTCTAAATTTCTGATCAAATATTATTGGTTGAAATGTGTGGCCAAATATTAAAGTGTGTCTAAATAGAAAACAGTCAGCTCCGCCGAAAAAAAGTTAAACTGATATTGTATATTTCGCTATCGTGCTTTATAGTGGTATTCTCTATACATTTGTACATGTACAGTAAAGAAGAAGTTATTTTGCCTTTTTAAACACATATGAATCTCAATGTTATTAGATTAAAATATTAACATTGTTTTGAAATGTCTAACGATTTATTCTAATTTGTGTGGAAACGAGTTTGGAGCCTAATCAGACGCCTGTCTCCAAACTGCTGATTATACAAATGGAAAGAAACATGTCTTTTCTGCTGTGGGATTTAGCCTTTCATTACAACATGTAACCGTTTGGTTTAATTATTTTGCAGAAAAGAAATCGTCTGAAAAAAATTGTCGTCTGCATTTTAATGCCAAATTTAGAGCTTTTTGTTTTTTTGTTGTACTGTCACCTTGCTGTAAGCAGTCACCTGTCGTAAAACCTAATAATTAACGCAATATACCGGTAGTGGTTGTAAAAGAGAGGTTTACTTACTTCATTTATAAATAAAAGCTGACTACTCAGCTTGGGCCAGTGTCATTAACTCATTGAGCCCTAGTGGCGCATATATGCGTCCTTTACGAAAAGTGTACCTGTGAAGAGTACACTTGTCCTTTGCAAACAGTGAAATCTATGATCAGAGGGCTCCTGCAGGAGCCCTCTGATCAGAGACTTCACTGTTTGTCATTTTGCAATTTATTACCTAAAAACAACCCTAAATACTCTAAAATGGACCAGCCTTTATTGACAACTTGAATCGTTCATTGGAAGTTTCAGGGGATAATGCGTTAACTTCGTACTACAAAGATGGTTGTATGTCAAAACTTTAAAATACATTTAGTTTCTTATTTCTCCATCTTATCCTGTCTTGTGACATATCTTTGGAACTGTCAACCCAAGAGATTCCAACGAGATGTCACGAGACAGGATTATATGGAGAAACAAATAATAATTGAGAATTTTGTAATCTGACTTACGACAACATTCGTCGTATAAAAAAAGGTCGTTTGCAGTTCAAAAAAACACGATAAATCTTAGATAATTTTAAAACTAATGGACGTATTTAAATTAAAGTTTGCATACACTTATGATGTGTCTATACCAACTCTGACAAGGAAATTCAGAATTTTTGAAAGTCTAACTAAAATCTTTTCTTCTTTGTTTTATATAAATTTTGTGTCGCTGAAAATGGTCAATTACGTGGGGTGTTATTGGCTTTTACCTTGATCACGTTTGTTTATATTGGAGAATATCCCCAGGTAAAATCCCGTGCAAGTTGCTTCTGTCTGAAAGGTGAATCTCGTGCTGATATTGGTTGTTTAGTTGTACAAAATTAATTGTGAGGCCCCATAATCCATTACATTTTTACTATGCCTAAATCCACGAACTCTTCATCAGGAATAAAGAATAAAGAACAAAGGAATAAAGAGAATTGCAATTACTTTTCAAACCGACGCTAATGTACCCCAGTCATGGCCTCGTTCGGTTAGTTGTAAACTGCTACGGCATGCGATAGCTTAACGGTGAGGCGTTGCCGGGTCGTGAAAGATAGGCTGTTGAATAACTTGAAATCACCCTTCGGAAAAGTGTCCCTTAGAAGTGTAAACTTTATATAGAAGTTATGAATAAAACTTTTTTATTACGAAGAGAAAAAAATATTTCTTTTTTGTCAGAGTTGGTATAAGTATATCATAAATCTATGCAAAATTCCATTTGTCTCCGTTTTCTTGTTATGGAGATATTTGAAAATTATCGTGTTTTTTTGAACTGCAAACGACCTATACGAAGTTTTATGAAACCAGAAGCAGATACTATCCTGGCATGTTTCGAAGACATTCATATGAGTTTTACATCGTATGGTTTGAACGAGGCGACTTAGGTATTCATATTAAAATACTCACATGCTCTTGAGCTATGTTAACCCATTACTCCATATTTACGCATTTGTACGTCTTTCATGTATTCATCCTCAGAAGAAAATAGTTCCATTTTATAAAGACATGAACATGTATCATTGGAACTATTTTCTATATTCTAGCAGATGTTAGCTAACAACAGCTAGAATGTGCCTTGATATGTATTTTGAGTGGTCACCTATATGTGTTTTCAGTACTAGAAAAAAGCAATGAAGTAAAAGTATAATCACTTAGTATAGTATGTTTCTCAATAAGTATATTAAATATGTCCCTGATATAAATATTTTGTGTACACCAATCGTTCCCTGTCGTTCGTTTATAATGAGAGCGCTGAACAGAGATAGACATACTAATATCTTCTATTTTCTTGTTTTATTGTTTGTATAAATTTAGAGTGATGTTTATAAATTATATTAAAACCCATCCATTATACTAAGAATTTACAAACATTGCCCTCTGAATTTGTCATCGTTAAACAATATGGTTTTCTAAAATCATCGACAACCGGAACTAAAATGCGCTCACACGTATTTCGTTAACATTGAAAACTCGATGTTTAAACTTCTCCACTAAAAATGTTAAATAGACTTTAAAAATGTACGACAACGTGCTGGTTTACGATGTCCGGTACCGTCTGCGCATTTGAATTTAATCAATAAACTACATGTACAGTGGATAAAACGTTATTCTTTCCCAATAAACGCGTTTACGCTAAAACTATTTTTTCCAATGTAAACAGTTTGGAGCCAGATCAGACGCCGGGTAACCCGACGTCTGATCAGGCTCCAAACTGTTTGCCAACAAGATAAACATGAATTATCAGGATCGTTCAAAAGTTGTTCTTTTCTACGTGTTAGTGTTTTGCGTTTGCGTTTCGTTTCGTTTACACGGGAAAGAATAACGTTTTCTCCACTGTATCTAGGTACTGGCTAGATAACACTGATACGACAAAACGAACGGACTCCCGCTTAACGCTTCAGTTCCCGATATACTAACGCATCGGCTATCAAACATTTGTCCTTGGATATTACTTTAACTGTAGACCAAGACGACTCTTACGGAATGTACTAATGCATGCATACGTACAACTTATTGTTTAACGTGAGAAAGTTTAGACCGTAACGGCGATTTCTGAGGAAATTGATGCTCATTGACCATAAAATTGTTCCGAATAGGCAACAAAATCAGCTGTCATCGACACAAATATGTTCGTCGAGTACACTGGTTACAATCGTTAACTTCATATGAAAAAAATCTATTAAACAAGTAAGGATTTTGATTGTTTTATTACAACGAACTGCGCTCTATGTGTGTATACAACGAACAGGCTCCCGATCAAAATCTTTGTTGAGGTTGTTTCTCACAAACGCGAGACCAATTTGAAATAAACCTTTACATCTGCAATACAATGGGCGTCTGATCTGTATGCAAGCTGTTTGCAAATATGAACCAAGTCTTACATACACATGTACCCCTCCCTTTAACAATTCCCCCCCAAACAACACACGCACTTTTGTGTCTATCATTCTGTTTTGCTGTAGAAATGGAGCACTTTAGCAGGGATACACGCACTTTTGTTAAAAATATTCCGACCTTTGAAGTTTAAATTGGATCAATAAATTAGTATTTTCAGGTTGCCCAATAACTAAAAGCGCCTTCAAATTCCATGCTAAACATGCAAAGTAATTTGAGAGCAACATCCGACCCTTAAATTAAATTAGAAGAATAGGATGAGTCAGTATGTACATGTAACCGTCAGCACATTATGTCCTTTTGACTACGAAAAACTGGTGGTGATGTTCCGACTTGAAACTATAGACTTCAGACATCCGACATCAAACTTGAAATGTTTGACTTCAGGCTTCACACTTCCTACTTAAAACATCAGCATACAGACACTATTAGTTATACAGTTTTCCCAAGGGTACGTGAGGATTGATTACCGGCTGATTAGTTTTCCTCAGCTGGGAATAAATCCCCACGTACCCTGAGAAAAAATGTATAACGAACTGTTCGATACCCCGGACATTTCGCTACAGTCGTTTCACTACTAAACTAAAAGTCGTTTCGCTACCCAGGACGTTCCGCTACCTGTGCGTTTCGCTACCCAATAATTACTTATAGCAAAAACGAATATTTAAAATAGTTCTTTCCATCCAATTTGTCGTTTTTAATAACCAAACACTAATTCCCCGTCGGGCAACAAAAAACTACAATCTTACACAAGTAACACTATGATACGTCAGAATTTACTTGTTGTCGTCACGTGTACAGCAGCCATATTTTTAACAGTTTATCGTTATACAGCTGCAACCTTTGCTGACACAAGGACATACTCTGAGTGACAAGTGTGAAGTTTTAAATGAAATTGAAACGAAAATATTCAGTTTTAAAAGGTAAGTGACCTTTTTTATTGTTTTACTGCTTTCTTTGAATATAGTTATGTGATTGAAGCATAAGGGTCACGTGATTCATGGACCTCTAAAGAATATGCTACTTTGGTTAAACTGAAACACATTCCGTGTAACGTTGAGCCACGTTTTTATACCCTACCATCTTTTTCTTCAATGGAGGAGTAAATCATATTCGCTAAACGGCGCTTCTATTGGGGGAAAGGGTTAAGAAATTTAGACCCTGTTTTTAACAATATAAACCGAGATCTAGGGTATAAGCGCGGTATACTTTGCATCGAAAATAACCAGAGAACTCTGCCGATAATAAGGGTAGGGCATCGAGTTAGAGTTTCTGCTTACGCTCTCTTTGGTATATATCGGGTATTTTAAATTAAGGAAATTCGAACCTCCCTCCAGCCGACAGACAACGTGTCTAAACGTTTGTTGACTAGACCGGAGAGAGAGCGAGAGAGAGAGAGAATGGGAGAGAGATGTAGATGTGGGGAGGGGAGAGGGAGGGAAAGTGAGAGTGGGAAGGAGCGAGAGGGAATTGAGGGAGAGAGACATGGACATAGAGAGAGAGAGACAGAAATTGAAAAAAGTATTATGAAACGAGAATGGTTTTTGACAATTTAATCAGCATTTGAACGCAAATGGTTTATCAGAGGCATCGGCAATGTTCCGGAAACAGCTGAATTAACACAAAACACTCGTGATTTCCGACGTTAACAATTCAACATTGTATGTTTTCGTGACGGTACTTTTTCATCGGTGTTCACGTCAATATAGACGGGACGAATATTACAAGTTGCTCATTTTCCAAGAACAAAGTTTAATATCACAAAAGTTTCTTCGTAGTAAAATGTTTTAATATTTGGTCGAGTCGAGTAGTCGGCTTTATTGTTTGTGACACAATGGAACATTGGATACATCCCAAGGGGAATTTCTGTGTACCCTGTCAGCTCACAGGGTACGTGGGTCATGTCTACGTCCCATCGGCCAATCAAAAGCGAGGAAATTAAATTGCAGTATAATAAAGTTTCTTTATCACGTGTTTAAACGTCATCGGCAAACAAAAATGATTGCTGTTTTTCCAAAATACGGCATTTATGTCTAACTCTTTTACTGCTGTAACATCGTCTGCTCAAAATTGTCGTCTGCTAATTGTCCATATTAATGGACGTTTCGACGGATTGGACCTTTAGATAAAATTATAACAGTTACGCTCCAGGTGCCCGTTTCATAAAACTTCTTACGACAAACGTTGTCGTAAGTCAAAACTTTAAAATACATTTAATCTCTGATTTCTCTTTCGAATCCTGTCTTGTGACACCTTTTTGGAATCGTCTTTTCAAGACGATTCCAAAAAGATGTCACAAGACAGGATTAGATGGAGAAATAAATACTTATTGAAAGTTTTATAATCTGACTTACGACAACATTTGTCGTAAGATGTTTTATGAAACGGGCCCCTGGGTCTGATGAGTCAGTACAGTGGAGAAAACGTTACTTTTTCCCCGTTTAAACGCAAACGAAACGCAACGCATTAAAATCGAGAAAATGACAACTTATTGATATTCCTAATTATTTATTTTAATCTGAGTTGCAAACAGTTTGGAGCCTGGTCAGACGCCGGGTTACCCGGCGTCTGATCTGGCTCCAAACTGTTTACAATGGAAATAATACTTTTAGAGTAAACGCGTTTATTGGGAAAGAATAACGTTTTCTCCACTGTATGACCTACTCACTACACTGAGTGTCGCAGTGCCGTAAACTCCAATTAATCCATCCACCAGTGTGTACAGTAGAGAATAAGTTTTTTATTCCCGTGTAAAACGAAACGCAATAACGCGTAGCGAAACCTTTCGACAGTTCTGCCTATTCATGTTTATCCGAGTGGCAAACCCGGCGTCTGATCTGGCTCCAAAATGGTTACCATGGACGAAGTTGTTTTAGTGTTAACGACATTATTGGGGAAGAATAACGTCTTCTCAAATGTTACCGAATTCAGGTTGAGAGAAAGCAGCATATCACGTGTACATAATTCTACCACATACGATATGCCCCCTTTGAACCCCTATCGTGCAAACTCATCTGCTGCAAAATTTTCGATTAAGCTATATACGAGGGGAATTTTTTTAAGTAGTGGCAACTGATTAGTAACTTCAATATTATAAGTGCAAAATACATGTACGATATATCATTTTATAGAGCAATCTTTTGCCGACACAATGGTGTAACGCACGATAAGATCTCATAAAGTCGATAAGTTACAACATGAACCTAAATGACCCCTACTTCAGGATTAGAACATAGCACATGTCAGACATTAATTTTTGACGTAAAAACATCTTTTTTTTTTCTTTTTTTTTTAAAAAAACCCAAAAAACTGTTGAAATATATCAGTTCATGTTTCAAAACCAACTTTCAGTCCTTTTCGACTGGTTACCCAAGTAGGTTGTCCCCCTCGCAAAACGTCGGTAAGATCGATATCGATTATTTTCTTGCCTGTCAGCCCTATATAGAATATATAGGGGAATAATTTTCATTGTTATAATTTAAGGTGTTGCAAATGTGTGTCAATATTTTAGCAGTTATAGCAATAAACTTCATTTTCTTCTGTTTGACATGGTGTAAATTTTAAGTTTCCATTTTAATGACATTTTGCTTCCATTTTGATTTGTAAATGGTACCTGTCGGACTCATTAAACATATAGTAATAAAAGGTGAAAGTGTGTAGTTTGCTAATTTTATACGAAAATAAAGCTTCTTTTTTTATCATATCTGCGAATCTTTTAGCAGTTATGAGGTGAAAGAATGTTTCCTAAACAATCCAAAAATCGTTTTTTTTAAGTTGAAATAAGTCATTTTGCTTCCAAATTAAGCTGAATGTTGACAAATGTCGAAATAACAAAAATCGGATTTTTTTTCCTCCAACTCATGATCGGCCATTTCCGCGAATAACCATACGCACACTCGTTATCGTTCCATGACTGTGTCTTGAGTCCCGATGTGTGTATATTGGGACTGTTGTCCAGCAATTATGTCGTAAGCGATAACGACCTAAATAACGTATGTCTTTGGTATATATCGGGTATTTTATTTTAAGGAATTCGAACCTCCCTCCAGCAGACAGACAACGTGTCTAAACGTTTGTTGACTAGACCGGAGAGAGAGCGAGAGAGAGAGAATGGGAGAGAGATGTAGAGGTGGGGAGGGGAGAGGGAGGGAGAGAGTGAGAGTGGGAAGGAGCGAGAGGGAATTGAGGGAGAGAGACATGGACATAGAGAGAGAGACAGAAATTGAAAAAAGTATTATGAAACGAGAATGGTTTTTGACAATTTAATCAGCATTTGAACGCAAATGGCTTATCAGAGGCCTCGGCAATGTTCCGGAAACAGCTGAATTAACACAAAACATTCGTGATTTCTTATCAAAGCTTTAGATGACCAAACGCACCGATTTTTAACCACGACGTCCAGGGGAGATAATTTAAAAACGTGAGATGAGTACAGAAATCAAGTAGGATAACTCTTAAAATATTGCTTCCATTATTGGACATGCTATTTTAATTGAAATAAAAAAATAAGAACCATTGAGAGGGTTTTTGACTTAGATATACTTTTTTTAACAAACAAAATTTCTTATTTTGCATATGAAACCTCTCAACGTGTGATTTCGAACACTATACTATTTTCTAGATCGGTATATGTACATGTTGATCTAACCGCATAACAATCTATTTCAATGACTTTAAGTATAGCCTGGTTTAATATAAAAATTGAGTATTTTTAAAGTATTTTTTATTTATTTCGTTTATTACATGTATTAATATTCATTTTATTTATTATTTTATTTTATTTTATATTTTTTATTTTTTAAAACAATATCATTCTATACTGTGACGTGTGTGCATACTTGTCTGATTTTACTTGACAGAAAATTACATAAAATTATTCAAAATAATAAAGCCGCAATAATAATTATTGTATACAATTTTGTTAAAAAGGATACATCTACAATACACAAAAAGGTCTAGTGTCCTTTAGAAGGGATCCTTAGGGTTAATGTTGTGACTTATCGACTTTTGTGATCTTTCCGTGCGTTATATCATCTTGACGGCAAACAATTGTTCTTTAAAATGATACATCACACATGCAGTTTGCACTTATTATATTGAAGTTACTGATCAGCTGTCACTACTTAAAAATGCGCAGCGAACATTTTTAGATTTAATATGAGAAGCAATCATTTTGGATTTAGATCAGGAGCCGCGATTTCTTCATGAATACTAAGACAAGTTAAATGAATACTGCGACACTTCGTCGCCTTATTCTTTTAGTGTGCTCTCTACATTTTTGGACATATTGAGATAATATACATCGTTGTTTTCGTCTTAAAGTGAACTGTCACCAGGAGCAAACAGAAAATGGATTTGGCGCCTAGTTTCAAAGTTACCGCCTCACAACTTGCGCTATCTCCATGATTCTCAAACATTTTTCAGTGTTATACTAAGCTATGTCCTGGAGTTGCAGCATTATAATACTTAATTTATAATCCTTAGAAGTATTACCCAATCAAGTTTCAGTCATTAAGCACGTGACAGTAATGTTTACAATCACATTTTGCGGTATATCCATATGGGCTAAATATTTGTAATATTACACCGAGCTATCTCCAAAATAAAAGATTGGGCCACAGCTTCCGTGCCACGCCGTGTCGGGTATAATAAATGAAGAATACGGGCATAACCGTAAATGTGACCAGAGCATACAGAATTTTACTTGATAATACTCTATTTCCAGATATTTTAGATAGCTCAGTAAAATACTGAAAATATCTTTTGAATTTTTAGCCAAAAATTAAAATTAAAATTATGGAAAAGCTATTAGATAAATGAGGCTATTATTGTGTTTGGTTATAGAAATGTGCAAGGTCTTTCATATGATTTTAATTTAAAAAAAGACGAAGAATTCATGAAATAACACACTTTAAATATGAAAATGCGTTTTTCTCGAAACTGGTAAAATGTAGATAGCTCATCACAAGAATAAGGCAACGACTTTATAAGCAACACTGTTTTGCTTGTTTCTATATTAAAACGATCAATATTTTAACTGATATCAAATATGACGTCAAATAGAATATACCAAAAGTTTATCAGGTTGACATTTTTGTGCTAAAGTGTTAGGTTAATCAAATCTAGTGTAGATCTATATTCTATATTATTTTGTTATGATCGAATAGTAAATAGCTTTAGATAGGTATTTATGGCTATTCCGATCAGCGCAGACATTATTCGTGTCATTAACCTCTAATAAACATTAATAAGCATTTCTTAAATGTAGCACCATTTCAACTAAAAATGTAATCATGTAGTGCAAATCAACCACGCGTATTTGCACATGCGTGGTGGTTACATCCGTTGATGTCGCAACACTCATAGCATAGTTGAATAGCATTGGTTCCCCGCTTTCTCTGGCCTTTGTTTTGTAGAAAGTCACACATCTTGGTTGACACGCATCCCATGTTGAAGTTAAACACACCAGGGGAAACCAACTCATGCTCAAGGAAACATTCCTATATAAAAAAGATCAACCCACTCTTGATTTACGTTTAACCGTGTGATCGCCATATGCTAACTAGGACCATGCTTTGTACAGACAATGGCTCAAATCTGTGTAGTTAGAATGATATGAGTTGTGTTTACATAAAGCAAAACCAAGGTGTGTACAATTGAGAAAAATTCTTCTTCCCCAATAAACGCGTTTACGCTAAAACTATTTTTTTAATGGCAAACGGCGTCTGATCAGGCTTCAAACTGTTTGCCACGAAGATAAATACAGTGGAAAATCTGTTATTCTTTCCCGTTTAAACGCAAACGTACGCAAACGCAAAGCACTAAAACGTAGAAAAGAACAACTTTTGGACAATTATGATATTTAATGTTTATCTTGGTGGCAAACAGTTTGGAGCCTGATCAGACGCCGGGTAACCCGGCGTCTGATCTGGCTCCAAACTGTTTGCACTGCAAATAACAATTTTAGCGTAAACGCGTTTATTGGGAAAGAATAACAGATTCTCCACTGTATGAATTATCAGAATTGTTCAAAGGTTGCACTATTCTACGTTTAAGTGCTTTGCGTTTGCGTTTCGTTGCGTTTAAACCGAAAAGAATAACGTATTCTCCACTGTAGCAGGAGCAGCATTCGGCTGCATCGCATCCAGTGGGAGTTCATGTACCACGACCGCCGTATGGTCGTTGTGTGGTTGCCGTGCGGTCGCCGTGGGTTTTATAAGAAATTGCAGCCACAGCAATCCCTAATCAAAGCGCTGAAAGCGCTGGGAGGCTGTTGGTATACAAAAAGAACACAGCTTTCAGTTGTACCATTATGTGTGTTAACCTCTTGAAATATTCCCAGGCAAAAGTTCCGTTATGAAGAATTGTGCTTTTTTTCGCGCCAAATTGTGTAATTTGATCTCGGCGTTTCTTCTGTATCCAAACTGTTTGCAAATTCCTACAGTAGTGTAGGAGTTAGCTGCACATGGTTTTTAACAGACAGAATAGAATGACAGAAAGCACAACCTTAGTACGTCTCTACCCATATAGGTGGGACATAATTGCAGTTGTTCAAGATATGTTGCAGCTAAGTTTAATGCAAGACCACAGTAATTTTAATAAAGCATAAAGTCATGGGAGCTTTCTGTATTAGTGTTAGTGTATGAAGCAGTGAACTAATGTAACATGGTGAAAAAGTTGTCACTCAACTGGGACTTGAACCCAGGGCCTTTGGCATAATATGCCAAAACTCTAAATTCTCAGCTTACCAGCCACCCCGCGAAGTATTTCAACCTGTTTCACTATAATCTCAACCCAGCTATAGATAGGCGTTATTCTTTCCAATGAACGTGTTAACTCTTAAACTATCATTTCCATTGCAAACAGTTAAGAGCCAGTTCAGACGCTTAGTTAACCCAGTGTCTAATCAGGATCTAAACTGTTTGCCATTCAGATTTAAACTAATAGTCAGGGTTGTCTAAAAGATGTAAATCTTGCCAGATATACTAAAGCTACATTCTCATCTCGTTAAAGTAAAACAATCAGCAAAATGTTCTTTTATTCCTTTGGAATTGCATTTTCATCAATGAAAAAACAACAACTTAAAAAAACAACAATAAAAAACACCACCAGTTAACCTGTTCCTAGTCATATCACGGTTGGAAAATTAGTTCTGTTACAAACCAGTTTCAAGATGATGGCAATTTCTCATAAAATAATAAATATTTATTTAGCATAAAATAAGTGTGTACCGATTATTCAAGCTAATTGAAAGTAAAACAGAGTGACACTGTGCCATAAAGCAACTCTCAACCAGGTGTATTTGTAAAATTCAAAAAGAAACTCAAATAAAAGCAAATGTGTTGCATTTATATCTTGCATTGAAAATATATCGGATCAGTCTAAAAACATCCTAAAAAAGTCATCTAATATTAGTGGGGTTTTATTTTTGATATTTTCCATCGCTTTTCTTCCTCCCTCTATACACAGGGTGAATACATTTCGATTCCGTTTTCGACTAAATTGAAACAGTCGCCGCGTCATGTGCAAGCATAAACCGAAAAAAATACCATTTGCTCCAACGCTATAAACTGAAGTACATGTAGTTGAAATCAACCGCCTTGAAATGAATAGCCTGCTTAGTTCTATCGGTAAAGCGTGTAGCTTAATTTTCATTTTCAGTCTCCGCATAAATGGGTCCCGGCCTCGAATCCCACCTGGGCTAAAAAAAAATATTATTCAATTTTATGCATACATTTTTTAAACAATTTTTTTTCATCCTAAACTAATATTTACTCGTTTATATAAGAATTTGACCTACATTTACAAATTACACGCACTATACTTTTTATATGGTTGCAAGTATCCTCAAGACGCGGTCTGCTTTAATGTCAGCTGACTTTTAGCTTTGTGTGCATGCATATAAAAAAAGGGTAACTGGATACAATTAATACTTTTGTCTATTTCAAAGGGTTTCGACATTGCACGTAAATAGATCAAGCCTTCGCTTAAAACAATTTTTATGTCACCTTTCATGCTGATACAATACGAAATACATGTATGTTCACTGCTGAACATTACGTTTTGTAATTATGTATATGCCAGTATTCTCTTTACTCTATAGCCTGTTTCTACAATGTAGTATTGCAGATATGTGATCACTTAAAGCAGGCTGACAGTAAAGCAGAATGTGCCTTAAAACGCATCTACTTTACTTTCGTCTGCTTTAAGCTTTCACCTGCTAGAGTATAGTAAATATATCTAAGAGAAATGTAGCAGTTTAATGCAGAAATGATTTAAATCAGTTAACTGCATTACTGTTGCCCCTCATTAACTGTTTTGAAGAAAATGCCTTCAATTAAACTGGCAATTGCCGTAAAGGGTTTTGTAAGTCATGACACCAAATGCGAATTCTACTGCTAGTAACTAAAATTATCCATAAGGTTTGACCTGTCAGTCATCACTTTCCGTCAACTTTCGTTGATACCATCGGAAGTTTCCGTATACTTTAGTTATAGTTCAATGACAACTTCAGGTAGTATACTACAGTCGATGATCTAACGCCAGTGTCGCAATAGCTTAGTGGATAGTGTTATTGACTCGTAGTGCTAGGGTCATTGGTTCGATTCTAGGCAAACGTCGGCTTCAGGTGTTTTTTTCGATAGTTATATATTTTACTAAAATAAAACAGTAAACGTTTGGGTAAAGAAAAACTTGCTGCTTAACGAAATACAGAAGTAACAAAGGGTGCTTTTTGCCAGAGAGTGCTATGAATAACGTAATGTTGCTATAGTGGAGAAAAACGTTTTCTTTTCCAATAAATGCGTTTACGCTTAAACTAGTATTTCCATAGCAAACAGTTTGGAGCGAGATCATACGCCTGGTAACCCGGCGTCTGATCAGGCTTCAAACTGTTTGCCACTTAGATCAACATGACTAGCAAAAATTGTCGTAAATTTGTCCCGCTCTATGATTTATTGCTATGCGTTTGCGTTTCGTTTGCGTTTAAATGGGAGAGAATAACTTTTTCTCTACTGTATACGCACTTTTCTATCCAAGTTTCCTTAGGAAAGTTCACTGTACTTTATTTTATACAACTGCATGAATATTATGGTTTGTATGTGTCTACCCTAAAACAGTTTAAAAAAAAAGACACATTAAGAAGTTACAAAATAAACTCTATCGGGTTTCGAACCCATAACCTTTACGCTGGTAGCGCAGATACATAACCACTGAGCTATTACCGACTGTAGTTATGATATGAATAGCTTATTTACTTTACAATGTTTTGTTGTTTCCGGAAGATAAAAATAGCTTACGGAAAAAGATGGAATATTCATAAACTGACCAACAATACTCGATAAGTATTTGATGTTATTTGTACTAAACAGAGTGTCAAACAGTTGACCCAGGTCTAGATCTGGATCAAAAACTATCTGTATCAGTAATCATGAATTCGCCCCAAAGCGTGTAATAGGTTAATAATCATCTGGATCCAAACTACATGTAGTTCCAACAATAAGAAAGTTCACGCTTCCAAACTTGGCTAGCCTCCTGTTTGCTATGACATTGTCGTATGCAAATTTCATCAGAGTAATTTGTTTTGCATTTTATTTCATCATAGAATTGTATCCTGGTGTAAAACGTTTGTTCCAGATCTCATCTCGATCGAAAATATCCGCAAATAATCACACTTAAAAAATGGGTTAGCCTTCTGCTTGCTATTGAATTGTTGTCTGCAAACTTTGCCGACTTCAGCAGTTTTTAGAGTTTATTTTTCCTTTCATTTACTTAACTACAAAATCGTACCAGTATGTCAAACAGTTCCTATCCAGAGATCTGATCTGGATCCAAACTATTTTCAACATTAATCATGAATTCGCCTCAGTTATCTCAAATTCACAGTTCCCAAGTCATTTTTCCCCCAAGTTTATTCTGTGTAAACACACTTTGCACATTTACACAATTTACTATACCCTTCTTACAAAATCGGCAGTGATTTCCGACATGTACATGTATACAGTAGCTCAGAATTTCAGTCTCCATAGGTGTTTTTATAACTTTCTCACACATTGCCTTCTAGTGCCATTACCGGGGGGACTGTAATTACAGGTTGTGGACAGTTACAATTATAAGTTAATCAATTTGTTATCTACCACTTTTAAGTATAAAATATTCCGCAGATTAGCCAAACAGCGAAAACGTGCTTAAGTAAGCTGACGGTATTTTCTTGCAACTTTGTGCCAATGCATCTGGTACCAGGCTTTTATAAACTGCTCCAAAGGTGATGCGGGTACCAGCATGCTTTAACCTTAGTCTGGTTCCCTGTCTCCTAGATCTCCCATCTATGAAATAACCTGACTAGCTTTGACCTTAGATAACCTAGTTTTATCTTTGATATTTTTCTACAAGATATAGTATGTACAGTAAGAATCACAGTAATGTTATAATCTCTATCTGTGTAATAAAGTTTCATTACACAGATGTAAGCAAAAACTGCAAAACTTAACTTAAAATACTGCTTTAAAACTGTTATTTCGCGCGCACTATTTTTCACCATATAACT
Organism: Gari tellinella; assembly: GCA_922989275.2. Taxonomy (NCBI): domain Eukaryota; kingdom Metazoa; phylum Mollusca; class Bivalvia; order Cardiida; family Psammobiidae; genus Gari; species Gari tellinella. Next base: position 12,420,712 of record OV277865.1, on the reverse strand, counting down.
AACTGTAAGCATACGCCAGATGACCTCCATAGAACTTTATGAAAATGCAAGGGCGGATCAGCAGCTCACTTACCTAATCAATTATGCTTGCTGCAGACGTAGTGCAAGTTTCGGATATTTTTTTCTGTATATAGTTTACCACAACGACAGAAATACACTATCTGAGTAAAACTCCAAATGCAAAGGAGTGTTTCTACATGCAGATCCTAACCATAATTTTGCACCACTTGATAGTGCTTGTGTGTGGATACACACTTGGTGCATTAATCTGAAATAGTTAAAGGTGTTTGGCAGTAGGATTGCAGCTCTCAGAAATTGGTATTCATATTGCTAAAGGCTGTTGTTCCAACAGCCTAAAAATCAAAACTCGCCACGCGGCGGCCGCAGCAAATGTTAGCGCAACTTACGGTGGCCGTAGGAATTCTGCGGCGGCCGGAAAATTGCTACTCGACGTAAAAAAAATTAGCTGTGCGTTCGCCGCAGCAAATGTAAGCGAGGCATAAGTCATACCGCACATTCTGAGATACCAGTGCATCGAGCTATTTGCGATGTTATTAATCTTAGATAGTTCTTTGTCTTTAGCAACTACATGTAGTTCGAGAATATTGCAGACCATGCTTAAGTTAAAAGTGCGCCACTTTAGAATTTCGTTTTCCATCTGATAGCTGAAACATACGCGATTTCATTATCTGCATAAACAGAACATATTTCAACGAATATGCCATTTCTCCTAAATTCAAGTAAAACAGATGTTCTCTATATTGGACCAAACTTGGTCGGACAAAAGTGACTGTTTTTAACCAGTTAGTGTATAATGTTAACTCGCGCTAGTGTCACATCTTGACTGAACAGGCTAAAACATGCATGGTATCAATTGAAAGCTAACGCTGAAGAAAACATAATTTTCTGCGTTTAAATGAAACTAAAAGGCGGGAAATGACAATGACAAACGGTTGCAGTTTTGTGTTTAAATAGAGTGACAAACACTTTGGTGCATGATTAGACGCCGTGGTACTCGATATCTGATAATGCACCAAAGTATTTGCAACAGAAAAAGACTTACGGCATAAATACATCTATTTGGAAGGAATAATATCTGCGCTACTGTGAACAAGTCTCTCATCGTAAATGTTTATTATTCTATGGAACGTGTGGGTATACGAGAGGTTTACAGTCGAGAAGACGTAATTATTTCCCAACAAACGCGTTTACGCTAAAATTGTTAGTTTCATTGCAAACAGCTTTGAGCAAGATCAGACACCGGTTAACCCGGTGTCTGATCTTGCTCAAAGCTGTTTGCCATTCATACAAAAATGATAAATCAGGAGTGTACAACAAGTGTAATTTCTACATTTTGTTGATTTGCGTTTGCGTTTCGTGTGCGTTGAAACGGGGAAGAATATCATTTTCTTGACTGTATAACCCTACTTATATTCAACTGCTCTTTATATACACTGTAAAAACCATGAATTAATATTATCGGATTTTATTTTTCATTTTGACTTACAAATGCATGCGATTTGAATAATATATAGATTAATATGACTACAAATATAATCGAAGTCTTTCAGATGCTAATAGTGTCGTTCAGTCATTATCGATTTCGGATCACGGACAATTTTAAGTTACAGTGCCCCTCAAATGAACGGCCCTCTGAACAACGATTCCCACCTTACAACAACGCTTGCCGATGTTCACCAAACGACATTTTCACGTCTGCAATGTCTTCTTCTTAAAATTGTCGTCTGTTTTGTTTTCTTAAAATCACATAATGGACATTTTAACAAAAAAAGAACATAATAACGAATGACAAAAAGCTTAAATCCAGATCAGACGCCGTGTGATTCAAGTTTATGCTAATGTATTGCACTTTCCCTTCTTATAACAACTCCCTCTGAACAACACACACAATCTTTGTCCCCTAAAGAGGGAGCACTGTACATTGAATGATGGAAACTGAATAAATTATAAGTTAGTTTATGACACCAGGAATAAAATGCATGATTGAATTAAATAATCAATTTTAAGTGAGGTTTGGACCTAATGTAAAAGTTATTTGCAATACATTCGAACTTGGATATCTCGAACTCGGTAATGTCGAACATACCCGTATTTCAAAGTATTTCAATCCTAATTTCCCATTTCGTCTCGACCTTTTTCGCGTAAATTGCAAATGATACACAGCACAGATTAATCAGAGGACTCCCTCGAGGGGATCTCTTATCATGATTTATATAACTGTCAAATGACAGTAGCGCGTTCAATTATCTTGTTTGCTATTAAAATTAGCAGCGTGCAGAGTACAGTAGAGAAAACGTTTTCTTTCTAAATATCCCCGGTTACGCTTAAACTTTTATTCTAATTGCAAACAGTGAATTACACTTTCTCCACAGTATTTCAGACCGGTAGCCAACTCGCAGTCGATGGCCATCGATTTCTTTACTGAACTCATCACAGGTACACTCGTCACATGCAAACAGTTTGAAAAATGACGGAAACAAGCGTCGCTAGGTGTGAGTGTATTTCTATTTGAATGCTAAAACCTTGTACAGTGCTCCCTCCCTACAACGACCCTCTCAACAACGACTCCCTCCTTACAACGACTCCCTCCTTACTACGACTCTTGCCGCAGTTCCGTGCACAGGACTTTTATATCTAACGCTTAAACGGCTGTAATGTCGTCTGCTTAAAGTTGTCGTTTGCTGTTTTTACATATTGAATATTTTGACAGAAAAAAGCCTAATGACGAGTGACAAACAGTTTGAATCCAGATCAGACACCGCGTACCGCGGCGTCTGATCTGGACTCAAGCTGTTTCCAAATGTTAACCGATTTCCCTCCCTATAACGACTACCTCCGAACAACGCACATATGTTTGTCTCCAATTGGATGGCGTTGTAGAGAGGGAGCGTTGTAATACTGAATTGTCGTCTGCTTCAAATATATTGTCTGCGGAAACAAATCAAAATTTTTATATAGATCTTTACTTTTTTTTCAAATTAACCAAAAGTTGAATATGAGTGACAAAGAGTGTGGACCCATATCAGTCGTTGCGTTACGCGGCGTCTAATCTTGATCCAATTTGTTTGCAAATGTAAGCCAGATCGCGCTGGGCAAGGGTAAGGGTTAAAGAAATATACAGTCGTCTACATCAGTTTGAGAGTCAGAGAAATACGACACAATAAATAGTTAGATATCGCTGGCTAAAGGCATTTCTATTCAGAGGGCCCTGTCGACGACTATACTTGTCATTCACAAACAGTGTACCCGTGAATAGTACATACTAATATGCAATATACAAACAATGTAGGTACGTGTAAAATACTTCTAAATTGAGCTTTCCGATCAGGGTCTGCACTGTTTGTCATTTTAATTTTTTTGCAGAAAACATCTCTAAAATAAGCCTTAAATTGACTACATCTAATTGAAAAACTATTGTCTATGTAATTCTCTTTGAGTGCTGCATAGTGATCTCGTTTGCAATGATTGTCGACTGGAACTGTTTCTAGGATAGAATCTTCTACATTCCATTCTCAAACAATGTAAGCGTCACCGTTTCAAACAATGGGACTGATGAGACACCCCGTAAAGCGATATCTTATCAGGATCCAAACTGCTATGGTTTGGTAGCTACATGTAGCGATACACCCTTTCATGATCAAGTTATTCGGGAGAGTTTTACCCCATCACCGCTTTATTGTTGTTTTTTGCAGTATTGGTGTCTGCAATACACGTTTCAAGGTTAGATTTAAGGTTGTACAGTGGAGAATCTGTTATTCTTTCCCGTTTATGCTTACGCATGCGGAAACGAAACGCAAACGAAACGATAAACGCGTTTTGCGTTTATAAGTGAGTTTTGCGTTTACAAACGCGTTTATAAGCGGATTTCTGCGTTTCATTCGGCATACCTTTGTTTTTATCGAGACCGATCAATTATACGAATGAAAAAAAACCCGAAAGGTATTTAAAGAATTACACTGGGTTTATAGTATCTTCTTATGGCTACATGGATGCTTAGATTAAACTGTAAGTGATTGGAGATACATATCCTATATACACAGTTTGACAGGGTGTATGTATTTCTAATTGGTGATTGCCAGAGGCCTTTCACTGAGATACCTGCTGTGTATAAGTCAGGCTTTACTATCTCCCATATATGGTGATGCTGATGCAATCACCAATAATTGACATTCCGGTCATGCTAAGTAACTCGGCGTTTGATCTGGATCGAATCATTTATGCAGACAAGAAACTGAGTAGCACGGCGTATGATATAGATCCAAGCATTGGTTCAGGTCAAATGATTAGTACATCGGCGTCTGATCTGGCTCAAATCAATGATACTGATTGAAAATCTGCCCTTTTGTAAATTGCATCACTTAAACAGTTAGTCAATATACTAAGATAAATACTGTTCTTCATCTACGCAAAATGCATTTCTCAATATCGCTCACTTTATTGCGATCTTTGAAAACATTTTCTATGTACATGTAGATGAGACGCCGATAAGTTCGCCATATAATCAAGATCTAAACTGATGTACATTAACGAACGAATAAATATTTTGATAAAATATCAGACAGATTGGATATCCGTCATAATGCTGAGTGGCTCGGCGTTCCAACGAGATCTTAATTGTTAAATATTTGTTATATTTATTAACTCCGTTTTGATTTTTATGCAAACGGGTTGAATCTGCGCCTGGCTGTTTCAATTTTCAATTACTCTGGAGGAGTTACGGGTAAACTTAGTAAAACGTTAGATCTGCATTACATCAGGATCCAAACTGACAGCTTTGATCAAGTCAAATTAGATCTACTTTATATGATAGTTTTACACTAGCAGTTTGGCTGTAGTTGAGACGTCAAATAGCTCAGTTCTCATTTTTACAGTTTGGATCTAGATGAGATGCCGTTTTGGGACTGTAAAGGTAATTTTACTTTGATTATAAAGTATAATAGTAAAGCTGTTGACACAGGCTCGCAGACTTGATTTGCTACCCCTAATTAGGATTATTCTTACTTTTGATAAGCCGAAGTTTTATTACCCCGTATCCGGTTGATGACGCAACGAGCTGTCACACGAGGAGCAATTATGGAGCCCTTGCTGTCGGATCATGTAGTTATACTTTAGTAAAGATAGATAAGAGATTAGAGTGGTAATGTACTAAGTGATTATTGGTGTGATATGTAAATTACCTATGTATTGTACGCTGAAGAGAAATAAATAAAATTAATATAACCTTAATTTACATCTCATTAAAACATGTGATTTAATTATTCTTTTGGATATATTTGACCCGACACGGCCAGGTAGGTGTGTAGATGACATTGTGTTATTTTTTTTAAGTATATTCATTTGTTGTAAGAATGGACCTAACGGGGTCTACACAGTTTTTATTCCATTTATAGAATTTAGGACACATTAATGAGTGGATTAACAACATAAATATATGGAACATTCGCGAATTTTAAGGATATATTTATGGAATTTCGCATAAATATGTGTGTGAATAGATATAAGAAAACTTCAAGTGCTCGTGCTTAGTATCAAAAAGTGCATATCCTGATCAGTACGTCTTATAAGCTGCAGATCCATTGGAATGAATCTGCTCATTATTAATCAACTAATGTAGATCCAGACCAGCCTGTGCAACAGACACAATACAGATCAGACTGTGCACAATTTGATCATAGTAGCTCGGCATCTGATCTTGATCCAAATATTAATGCGTAGCAGATGCTCAGTAATTTAACGGTTGATCTGGGTCCAAGCATTTAACAAATATTTCGGTTGGAACAAAAAGCACCACCATATTTTTAAACGAAATACAGATCGTCGAATTTAACGATCTACTGAGATATATCGCTTTACAAAACACAATCCGCACAACTTATAACTAGATATAAGACTTTTTATGGTACAGAACACGGAGAAAGGACAAAGTCCTTTCTCCATGTACAGAATGAGAAAGTACCATTATGACGTTGTTTAAACATCAAATATAACCTGTGCAGCGATAAATTCACGATTGACTTATAAGTGCGTTTAAACGCACTTACAAACGCACTTATAAGTCAATAGATAAACGCGTTTAGTAAACGCGTTTTAAACGCGTTTCAAACGCGTTTAAAACGCACTAAGTGGGAAAGAATAACAGTTTCTCCACTGTATGACTTAATAAATAGAGGATATTCAATGAGTGTGTTTTCAGTCGTGAATTTATTGAACTCGTTGGATAAAATAATATGTTGCGAGCCTTGGCGAGCAACATATCATTTTATCCAACGAGTTAAATACATTCACGACTGCAAACACACGAATTTGATAATCCTATTTATCACATAAACACCAAATGACACGAAAATCCGAACGGTCTTACTTTCATTTTTGCTCTCGGCTCTAAGGAAACGATTCGTCATAGGAAGTGGCTAGCCGTCCGGTTCCGGACGGCTAGCCTGTCCTGTGAGGGTAGGCTAGACGTCCGGAATAGATTTTCGTCAGAGCTTATACTGCATAATTTACGTGAGTTAGTGCCTGGATATATGTGGCAAACAACCTTAAATGCAATTTTAAACTTCAGACAAGCGGTGAGAACAGAAACAAGTCACACTTTAAGGAATTAATTTACCGTAACTATGAGCTACGTTCGCATCCGCCATTGTTGTTGTTGTTACCGTATTCTTTCCCCACCTAGTAGAAGAACCGCACTCTCGCAGGCATTTGTAATTGATGATTGAATACCTGTACGTTTCGCTAAACTGACACTTTCGAGCATGTACATAATGTCTTCGGTAGAATGTTTCCATTTTTAGTTGATTTCTTTAGTGTCACAGAAATATCCCCGACTTAGAATTTCACAGCGATCTACGGTAATGGACAGGTCTTCCCTTTTTCGAAGTATAATGACCTTCATAAATACATGTATTTATTTATTTATTTCTCTTCAGTATACAACATGACAATATATCACAGTTAAAAGTTCAACATAAGATGTACACTGCCACTCTAAGATAGAGTTATAAGAGACGATCTACACTTAAATCGTACTTATCACACTATACAATTTCGGAAGTTTCAGATGAAGATGTATTACTCAAACTTTTACTCCAAATGCCACTTTATGCCGATGCTTAACAATGGATTTTGTTTGTATGGCTTTGTTATTTCCGATTCATTCACAGTTTGCTACTCAGTAGCAACAATACATGGAGATACCGGCCGCGATAATTAGATATGGCGATAATCAACGTATCTATATAATACCATCCATTTGAAATACTTTCGGCAATTGATCTTCAATCTCTAATTATAACATTCAGTTGATATTTACATGCATACATTACATTAAAATCAACAGAAAAGGTAATTTAATTCCTTTATATGCATGTGATTTGTTTATGCTCTCTATTTTTTTTTTGAAAATTAAATGCATTTAGGTTTGTTTCAACTTGTTTTAAATATACCCAGGCACTAACCCACGTAGAAAGCAGTATATTTCTTGAAAGAAATTTATTCCGGACGTCTAGCCTACCCTCACAGGGTAGGCTAGCCGTCCGGAACCGGACGTCTAGCCCGTCCTGTGAGGGTTGGCTAGCCGTCCGGTTCCGGACGTCTAGCCACTGCCTTCGTCATATGCGTTACTCGGTTTTATTCATCCATAGATACTAACACCTATCAAACTAAAATAAAGAAAATCAACATCAAAATATTGTTGAAAGACTTCTCTGATACCATATTTAAATTCAAAAATTGTTGTAATTGACTAAAAATGATCAGCTGACATTTACAATCTAGTTTTTTTCCCCAAAATAACGTCGTTAGAGCAATATGACGTCATTATTATTGTAACGTCTAAATTTGAAGAAAAAAAACCCAATTCTGAATCACTGTTAATACTAGAGCTCTGTGCAGCCTGATTTGCAGCCTGAGTTCGCGGGGCTACTCGGAATAATGTTTCTAGGACACTTGGGAATGTTTCAATACCTAGTGGTGATCTAAGTTTGTCTAGATTCCCTTAAATGATTTACAGTCGGCGTAGTAGTACAGCATTTTGGTGATTCGAAAATTAGTATAAACTATATATGCCCAGTTGGCCGTACGGATTTTCCAGATCTCTATATTTTGCACGTTTATGTGATAAATATTGATAAGAGTGTCAAACAGTTTGGGTACTGCGTTACGCGGCGTCTGATCAGGACCCACTCTTTGCAAACGAGAGACTCGCAACCATAATTTAGCATTAAAAATAGTAATTTGTAAATATATGTCAAATGCTTATATAAATGGGTAAGAATTAGTTTAGGATAATTTGATTTGATTTGTTTTGATTTTACGTCGCTTTCAACAGTTTTTCAGTCATATCGCGACGTCCAGCTAGTTATAGGTGGAGGAAGACCCCAGAAGTCCTTTATGCACTGTTTCAGGCACAAATCGGCAACTGGGTTTAGGATAAGAAATTCTGTTTAAAAATGTATTTTTTTTTTAAAAAAAGAAGAAGCTCAGGTGGGATTCGAACCCGTGACCCTTAATACTGGGACAAACACGCAAAAATAGGAAACCTCTTAACCCACTCGTCCACGGGCTATTAATATCTCTGGAATTGATTTATCGTATTTCAGTGTGTAGCGATGTGGAGTACACAATTCAGCTCGGGTTTATGTCTGAGCCCGTGTTTAATTTCTGTTGCGTCTTTCGACGCAACGGATGAACGATGAAAACTATCTAAAAATGAAGATTTATGGACTTTTCTTAAGGACTTGTTTACACTGATCATATTTTTTTAATGTCAGATGCATGATAATGCTACAGATTTAATTTTATTTGAGCATTTTCTTTTATTTTTGCAAATACACCATCCGGTTGGGAGTCACTTTAAGGCGTCATGTAGAGTGAGAGGGTAAAGTTGCAAGTTGGTTTGAAGTATACACTGACATAGTGGTGGAGCGATTTTTGCTAGCTCGCCGGCAATCAGGGGTCCGTTTCATAAAACTTCGTAAGACAAATGTTGTCGTAAGTCAGATTATAAAAGTCTCAATTATTATTTATTTCATCATCTAATCCTGTCTTGTGACATCTCTTTGGAATCGTCTTGAAAAGACGATTCCAAAGAGATGTCACAAGACAGGATTAGATAGAGAAATAAGAAATTAAATGTATTTTAAAGTTTTGACCTACGACAATAATAATCGCACGAAGGTTTATGAAACGGGCCTCAGCTGTTTATTTTAAGCCGTTTCTCTTTACTGACTTCGACAAAGTACAGTAAAAATCTCTCTTTTACGACCCCTAGATTGTATTAACTATTAGGTGTTTATGACAGATGACTGCTTAACCCTTTACCTGATAGCCTATTTCCATTACTTAAGATAGGTGACTACTTAAAGCAGGTTGAAAGTAAAGCAGAATGCGCCTAAGGGCGCATTCTGCTTTACTTTCAACCTGCTTTAAGCAATCATGGGCTAAAATAATAGAAAATATTCCCTGATACATATTCATTACTGATTAAATTGGAACTATTTTCTTCAGCGGATGAATAAATCATATCCGCTAAAAGGCGCTTCTATTGGGGAAAGGGTTATAGAAAGGTAACAGTTAAAACAGAAAGCTCCCATAGGAGCTCTCTGTTTTACTGTCACATTTCTTTAATCTGTCACCTGTCTTTTATACAATCAATTAGTGTAGTGGTCGTTAGTAGGTTTTGCTCTATTAAATATGGTCAAAGTTATAAAACATTTGAATGGTTTTGAAAATATGGAAAATGGAACTGAAGGCTTTGAGGAGAAATGCTCCATGTTCTAGTCCAAGGCACACAGAGGCTTATGTGGGGTAAAAATGTCCAACACTTCAATAATAAAGCTAAAATTATGAGTGATGTTACCTTTTTAACAGAAGTTTCGTGCTGTAAGCTGCATCTTAGTTAACCAATGTATGATCGGAAAGTTATATCGATTGAGAGCCAGTCGACAGAACGGATACAGGTCGTTTTTTTGGCAACCAATCACCACAAATAGTAACAATTTTACTATATCACTATGACGCCATAACACTGATTTGCATTTTTCAGTTTGGATCCTTATCAGACACAACAAAACGCGGTTCTGATCGGTATTCAAACTTGACATTCGTTTCGAAATGTGTCAGTAAAACTGTCTTAAATGTATCTCTGAAATGATCTTGAAGACAACCGTATTGACGGCAATATGACGGTAAATTGGGTAAACTCTCACGATGATCTTGACCATGTAAGAGATTTGGTTCATAAAGTTAAGAAAACGTTATTCTTTCCCAATAAACGCGTTTTATCTTAATCTATTGTTTCCTTTTCAAAGAGTCTGTGGCCGGCGTATGATGAGACTCTAAACTGTTTGTCGGACATTATCCAAGTGAATTGTCAGAATGGTTAAAAAGTTGTCCTATCGTATATATTATTGTTATGCGTTCGCGTTTCGCTTTGCGTTTAAAGGTATACACCAGCAATTCGTGAGACACCTAGTGGCTTTTAAAGAGGTGCGATAACTCAAGCATCGTTACTCAACGAAATCGTGCATATCGGTTACCTCCCGTAGATACTTTCGGTTTCAAACAATCTCTATTAATCTCCATTAATCGCGTAATAAAGACGTTAAATGCATGAAAGTGTACTTGATAAATGAAAGTACGTGAATCTTGGTAAATGCTTTATCTAATAAGGCTTAGTTAATAACCCAAAACTTCAATCAAACTGAATATGAGCGTGAACCCGAGATCACATAGAAAAAGCCGTCTGCTTATTTAGGCCATTGGTATATGTATGAAAGTGCCTATAGTTTCAAAAGAAGCCTTATAACTTATGCATTTTTTACCATTGTCTTATTATTCACACCTATAGCTTTTATTGTGAGAAGTTTCATCAATTTATTTCGGGCAGATTTTGATTGAGTTAGTTTTTTCATTGAATTGGAGCCGAAAACAATTTAGAAAAATGCATATATATCGGGCAACAAACCATACTCTTTGCATCATACTTTCAGTGAGCATCACTTTTTTACTGTTTTAATGTTTGTTTGTGCCAATTATTACTTTTAATCATTTTTGAAAGGCAAAATAGCGCATGCCGACTCTTTGCCGAGAATGGCTACATCAGACAATTCAAAAACCCATAGACAAAAAAATACCATCATAACCTATATTTTTCTTTTTGCCATTGTACTTAGATAATTATGTTTGAAGAACCTATTCTGAAATTTTCATAGAGATCCATCGGAGATTTCATTTGGTATCGTATGTCCTTAAACGAGAAAGAATTACGTCTTCATTGTAGCTATGATAGTATAATTATCAAACTACAGTGGAGAAAACGCTATTCTTTCCCGTTTAAACGCAAACGAAACACAATGCATTAAAATGGAGAAAATGACAACTTATAGTTTGGAGCCTGATCAGACGCCGGGTTACTATCGGACGCATTCTACTTTACCTTCAAGCATTTTTAAGTGGTCATCTGTGTCAAAAATGAGAAACAGACTATGGAGTAAAGAGTTTAGCTCTAAGTTGTGTCTAACCCCATGTTTGTTGTATAAAAAAGTCAAACAACTAGGTTAGACGTGTCACGGGGTCGCCGAGTCCATTTATAAGGGAGATCAGCATTTCGGATATCCTGGTGGCAATTTTTAAATGAAAAGTTTTAGTTATTTGTACAAACAATAAACGAATTAGTTATCGGACACATAGCGCAGTGGATAAGACGTAGGACTAAAAGGAAGCATGATTGAGAAACATTTTATCAAGCGCGGGTTCGAGTCTTGCATCAACCTAAAATATTTTTTGGCTAAAACGATATATATTAAGGATTCTATAATTACATTGCATTAAAGTAATGCGGAAAGGCCCCTGAAGAAAACAACTAAAACTTGTATTGATATTTGTATTTTATCATCCCTTTGTTTTTTAACATATGGCTAATATAGGACTCGAATTCAAACTAAAGCACCCCTTCCCCAACATTGAAGAACATGTGCATAAATAGGCAGTATAATACAGTATGGAATAAGATAATATTTTACTATTCATTCTAGATTAAAAAAAATTGAGGTTGACGCGGGATTCGAATCCACGCTGAACAAAAATACTTTTATCACAATGCACTCTGCGTACCTACACTTGACCTACTGCGCTAAAGTGCTGACAACAATACCGCCTTCATTGGTATCTAATATACTAAACTCGACTGTTTAAAAATGGTCGGAGAACATGCGGAATGCTGTTATCCCTTAAAAATGGACTCGGCTGACCTTTGACACGTGACGTCAGACCTAGTTGTCAGACTATACGTGTAAGATTGACTGTATAACAGGGGTTACATTGGAGAAAACGTTATTCTTTCCCGTTTAAACGAAACGAAACGCAAACGCAAAACACTAAAACGTAGAAAAGAACAACTTTTGGACAATCCCGATAATTCATGTTTATCTTGGTGGCAAACAGTTTGGAACCTGATCAGACGCCGGGTTACCCGATTGATTGATTGATTGATTTTATTTTGGCAATAGTGGCATAACATAACATAAGGATTTCAGAAGAGTGATTTTGGCTAATCTTATGCATTGCGAAACAGTGCAAGAGATCAAAATAACCACATGCCTTCATTTAAATTCTTGGCAAGGGGGAATAATCTCGGTCTAATACACGGAATCAATTCCTTATGACAATTAAGCCCCGGAACTGCGGCGAATTAAGAAGGTCTCTTGGGCAAAGCGTTTACGCTATGACTTTAAGGCGTTTACGCTAAAACTATTATTTCTTTTGCAAACAGTTTGGAGCCAGATCAGACACCGGGTAACCCGGCGTCTGATCAGGCTCTAAACTGTTTGCCACAAAGATAAACATAAATATATCAGAAGTGTCCAAACGTTACACTTTTCTACGTTTTAGTGCTTCGCGTTTGCGTTTCGTTGCGTTTAAACGGGAAAAAACAACGTATTCTCCACTGTAGCTGAAACTGATGGCAATGTTTGTCAGGACTGTTTGAAACTTATATCAACAGCAAGTCGAATAATGAGAAATAACTACAATTGTCAAAACCTAAGGCAAAATAAAAAACAAACCTGTGTTTCCGGTAACTCGACCGTCCCTAGTTTTTCCCTCCGACCCTAAACTTTTTTAAAGGTTTTCGAAAAATGTATCAGCGAATGTCAGTACTTTTTGCGGCGCTTGTGACTTTCGGTTTTTTTGCGAAGCATATAATAGAAGTTGTTCTACACTTAATTGTTTAGAAAGCTAATTTATAGATGTTTCAGTGTTAAAAAAATGACTATTAAATAAGATTAAGCAAATATCTCAAGGAAATTTGCTTTAAATCTGTCATAAAGTTCGTCCCTTGCACATATGATCTGCTAGTGAAATAATCATTGACACATTCAACATGAAGACAAGCTATCATATTTGTCACTACGTTGCTGTTTTTGTACACCCATATCGAAAAACAAACATGATTATTATGTTTGTTTAGATTTTTAAAGTAATTTTGTATATGGGCAATACCAATAGAATAACAATTTGTATGGATATTTATAAGAGTTTTTTTTTTATATAAATAACCACAGGGGTTGCACAATTAAATACGTTGATATATTTTCATATATATTTTATACCTATATAAAATACTTCATAAGAAAGTTAAATTTATTAGATCTATTCTATGACTTTAAACCCCCCCCCCCCCCCCCAAAAAAAAACCCAAACAAAACCGTCCCTAATTATTTTGGCATGTAATAGGAACCACAGGTACTTTTGTTTTGCCTAATACCCCCATTCCACTGAGTGGCGATTCTTCTACGCTTCGAAATTTTGGTAAAATCGCCGCGAATCGTAGTAGGAACGGCAACAGCGCATTAGAAACGCCCTGATCGTAGTAGAAGCGTAACAGAGGCTCATTGATCGCCACCTCATGGCGAATGTTTTGACCCTGCTCAAAATTTACGTAGCGGCATCGCCGTGGACTCGAAGCGCATCAGAAGCGTACTAAGAAATTCATGAGCGTAGTAGCAGCGTAGTAGCAGCGTAGTCACAGCGTGGTTGACGTAGCGCAAGCGTAGTCGCATCGTACTAAAAGCGTCGAGATACATTGTATTTGCCCGCGATTCCGCTACGTTTCTCGTACGCTCTGGGCGCTCACACTACGCTCTGTACGATCTAGCGAGGATCAAGGCGTTCTCACGGCGATTCGGCCATTTATGAATCACAAAATCGCCGTCCAGTGGAATGGGGGTATAAGCAAGTGATGGACTGATTGTGTTTACAGGTACGGGTATATACATAATTGCGATATGTTGAAACTAAAACACACTTACCTCCCCTGCCTTACAAATGGTCTCATTGCCACAGGAAGTGACGTCAGTCACACCAACACAATCGTAACAAACTCGACCAATAGCTGAGAGAAAGAAACAAACCCAGGGCATCTAATTGCATACTTGTCTAATGCTACACTGGGGCCCGCTTCATAAAGCTTCATACGACAAATGTTGTCGTAAGTCATATTATAAAAGTCACAATTATTATTTATTTCTCCATCTAATCCTGTCTTGTGACATCTCCTGGGAATCGTCTTGAAAAGACGATTCCAAAGAGATGTCACAATACATGATTAGATAGATAAATCAGAAATTAAATGTATTTTTAAGTTTTAACTTACGACCGTTTTTGTCGTACGAAGTTTTATGAAACGGGCCCCTGATATCCAATCACTATCATTCTTTTATCCCAGTAAACAGCATTTCGGAGTCCTTAACAGGCCAGTGAAAGAATTAAGGCAGTTGACTGCTTGAAGCAAGTGGAAAGTAAAACAGAAAGTTTTTGTCTTAATTTTATATAGTTTGAGCCGGCACTTGGTTTTCAAACAATGATTTAGCCCTTCTTTTAGTGGTTGTAATAAGAGGGGTTTAATGTACCCGGCGACTGATCACGCTCGAAACTGTATGCAAAGGAACTAATAGATTTACAGTGGAGAAAACGTAATTCTTTCCCGTTTAAGCGCAAACGAAATGCAAAGCATTAAAATGGAGAAAATGACAACTTATTGATAGTTCTCATTATTTATTTTAATCTGAGTTGCAAACAGTTTTGAGCCTGATCAGACGCCGGGTTTCGCGGCGTCTGATCTGACTCCAAACTGTTTGCAATGGAAATAATAGTTTTTATAGTAAACGCGTTTATTGGGAAAGAATAACGTTTTCTCCACTGTAGCATCATTAGGGACTATTTTAGTGAAATGCCTGGCTTAATCGAGGGAGTTACTCCCCTTGAAAATAAGCCGATAAGTGACTGTCCAGCAAGAAGCCATCGATTTAGATTACAAAGAATTGATAGGGGACAATTTTTGTAACTGCAATAAAACCATTATTATTCCAATCACAATATCCGCCCCGTTATGAGTTGAAAGGTCTAAATCTAAACTTTGTTATGGTATATCATGTTTTAAAATGATATTTCATCTTCAACAGTAATTTTTTGATTATTTAAACAGTAAAGTGCTGCTTATATATTCTTATACGATTATGCAAAAAAGTGGGAGGGTTGTACCATTCTTGGCTCTTAAAAGCAATTTATTTATCAAAATTAAATATCCGCCCCGTTATGAGTAAATTAAGAAAACAATCCTCTTTTTAATGATATAATTTTCAGAAAAATAACTTAGTGTCTTGTACAGTATTTTTTAGGTTGAATTACACTATATTTCATGATATCAATATGTTAGAACCACTCGTTAAGGTTCGTAAATTTCCGACGGAAATTAACGACCGTTGTATTATCAGCGGGCAACCCACCCGGGGCGTTTATTGCTGGTATCATAAATCTGCCAAGGGAAAGGACATATTTCAACCCTATTAGCAATAATCTGTTGCATTAACAGATTAGAAAAGACAAATGCAGCAAAGCGTCACATGAATTTGAGACATCCTCTAGGAAACGTTTGTAGCAGCAGAATTTATAAAGTTTTATGTTGATTAAATCTATATAAAATTGTTTTAAACATGTGATTGGTTATAATGTGTAATAACCTTTTTTACCAAAGTGTCATGAATAATTGAATAAAATAAACGATCAGGTAAATTACCTAATTTAATTGGATTTGATATTTTTTGAAATTTTGTCAAATTTTCTTGTAATGAAATATCCAATATGCTGCGCTATCTTACAGATCGAATGTTGAGTAATATTTTGCTTTGAATTGCTTTGAATAACCGTTAATACTTCGAAATGCAAACAGTATAGTCCCAGATCAGAGATCATCCTATATGATCCTACATGATTGGTCTTGAATCCATTGTAAGTATGCGATGACAGTATAGAAACAGATAAGAGGAATATAGAGAAGGGTCCAGTACTTTCACGAAAGAAATGACAATTTATATAAGCTTAATTTTGGACAGTCCAGTTAAATCTAGTCAATATTTTACTGCTTCGAGCTGTCATTATTAAACTGCATTGCTGAATGGAAGACTATGCAAACCCTGATCAGATGGTTTCTTTGAGTGATCTGAGTCTACGCTGTTTGATAAGAAGGTGTGATTTTCAAACATACTTTGTTTGCATATGAAGGGTTGTGTGAAATGACCCGGAAATACAAAGGAATTGCTGTTTTAGGCATAAAATTGCTTACTGTCATTAACCTTTTAACTGCCAAAGCCGACGACACTGACTTTTGCAAACAGTTTGGATCCTAATTAGGCATGCGGTGTCTGATCAATTTCCGATCTGTTTGACACTCACATTTATTGTTCTTAAGTTAAAACTGCATAAAATTCCCCCAAAAATAATGCGGGCGATGATATAGCAGCGGCTGTGTTTGACGGGTTAATCGTTATTACGCCATAAAGACAGTGAATTTTATAAGGACAGGTTATCTGTCATGTATTGACACAAAGGGAGAAAACCGCAATGCGTATTTTGGCTTCTTCACTAGGTGTATTTAAGGGACGCAATCCAGTGAAATAGACTAAAATAGTCCCTAATGTAAACGCGTTTATTGGGAAAGAATAACGTTTTCTCCACTGTAGCATAAACGCGTTTATTGGGAAAGAATAACGTTTTCTCCACTGTAGCATAAACGCGTTTATTAAGAACAATTAATTTCTTCTTCACTGTAGTATTATTTAATGGTCATAAGTTGTACAAGATATTTACACTACCAAAAATGAATTGATGTATACATGTACAAGTTAATCAGTAGAATTTGATAAATCACAATTGGTGCATCCCTCCCCCATAGCTTGTTTCCTGTTTATATGACAGGTGGTTGCAGCAGGCTAAACGTTAAGCAGAACGCTTCTTTACGATTGTTCTGCTTTACTTCCAGCCTGCTTTAAACACGGTTCGGCCCACTTTTCTGAGCTTCCTTAACAGGGCATAATTAAAGAATGAAAATACATGTATATCACTTAAGGAATAAGTTAATGCGCTACATGTTCTTCTATCGGGTAAAAGGTTAAACATAAACAATGGGACAGGTCTACTTACCAGTCTCACAAAGTGTTCCAGAGAATCCAAGAGGACATTTACATTCGAAGTAGCCGATATAGTCTGTACAGATACCGTTGTTGAGGCATGAAACAATAGCGCAGTCATCTATATCTGAATAGGACAAATGTACTTGTTACATGTACACTGTTTGTACATAATGAGTATACTCGACGTTAGCCTTGGAATGGAATTTAGTCTAGGAATGGCAACGGTTAATCGGTTAACCGTTCGAAAATTCGGTAACTGGTTAATCGTAAAATAAATCATAAAATATTAAAGTTCTGAACTAAACAGCAGAATGTCCATTAACGTTCTGTTTCAGAAGATATTCGCTGTCACACAGGCGGCGTTAATTTGTTTAGGTCTGAAGGAGATAGCCCAAGAGTATTGGTCACATTAGATAAGAGGATTAAATAACCAGTCACATCATTACAGTTAGGCTTTGTCTTTGCAAAGCCTTTAACGATATTGCACACACCGGCAACACTAATTTAAAATTATACTCGCCACGGCTTTAAACAGGGGTACCATTACATTATGAGCTGGGTAGTTTTAAAATTACATGTAGATCTAGCTTCTATATCAGACAAATCCCATCACTACATGTAGACAAAACATGTTTATAGTAAAATGCACGTCACAAATGAATGGATTACGTTAATTTTATTCAAGTACATTGATCTGAGACTGTTGTATTTATTTTGTCAATTATCAATAGGCATTAAGGTAAAATTTATAAACTTTACATGTTACAAAACATATTTGATATGTTTTTAAGTCATAATAAATGCCAAATAATTACCTGACATTTGCGACAAAAGATAATTTTACTTGAACGCCGGTGTAACTGAGTATATTGACTCCATAGAAAAGTGACCCGCGGTCATTTGTTTTTTATTTTACCCCCGGTCATAGTATTTTGGTTCTCCGGTCTTAAAGGGACTAGCAACCGGATGGTGTACTTGTCAAAATGAAATAAAAT
The DNA here is from genome assembly GCA_922989275.2 of Gari tellinella. Classification (NCBI taxonomy): domain Eukaryota; kingdom Metazoa; phylum Mollusca; class Bivalvia; order Cardiida; family Psammobiidae; genus Gari; species Gari tellinella. The sequence continues at coordinate 12,402,228 of OV277865.1, read as the reverse complement.
ACTCAAATAAAAGCAAATTTGTGGCATTATTTGGCTTCTGACATTAACAAAATAAGATCAGTCCAAAAAAAAGTCTCAAGAATCGTCACCGAATCTTAGTTTTTTAGATATTTTCCATCGTTTTTCTTTTGCGTCTGCTGACGGTATAGTTGTTGTTGTTGCTTCTCTACACGGGTTTTGACATAAACCCGAGCCGAATAATGTAGTATCAATAGCTACCAGTGAAGTACGTTAATTCGCTACGATATATATAGAGAGCGTCCGTAGCCGAGGGGATAAAGGCGCTTCCTCATTGTTCATGTTGTCTCCGCATGGAGGGTCACGGTTTCGAATCCCACCAGAGCTTTTTTTTTTTTTTTGAAATGCATTTTTTAACAGAATTTATTATCCTAAACTAAATCTTAACCATTTATATAAGCATTTGACATATATTTACAAATTACTATTTCTAATGCTGTATCCGGTTGCGAGCCTCTTTAAAATTTCGACCGCGGCACACGAAATAAACTGATCCCTTACGAAGAATATAACCCCTATAGATTAGCGACCCATGTGTAAAATACCACGTAGTTTAACGATATAAAGATTCTTTAATAATGATATATGTTAAGTATAACATGTACAAAAATACAATTTTTTCTCTCTTATACTGGGCTTAGAATTATAAATATATATATGTACATTGTATATTATTATTGAAATACATAACAACATAGCTCGAATTTTCTCATACAAAGGACACTATTTATTTAATATATCTCACAGATTTCGAGCTAAAACATGTTGTAAAAATGTATTTAGTAATAAAATCATTAAGTATATGCAATAGTCGATTCAGGAATATATATAAAAAAGAGACCTTATTCTTGTTAATATACAATGTGCGGCAGTAAAAATAAAAAAACAATGTAGAGTTTTCTATGTTTTGTGGTTTGTACATGTATGGGTTTGTTTTCTGTGCTTTCAAAGGATCTCCCCTTATTCAGATCTATATAATTCACAACAGCAGATGTTAAGTGCTTGTGTGGCGGCTGTAAAAAGTCGCCCCGTACTTCATTCTCAGTGTTGTTAAACTTTCTGGTCCTTTGGAATCATTGATTTCAGCGCATTTACAGTTGAAAGTTAAATTCCGCTTAAGCTGGTGCTAGGGGGCATGAGCACTGTTGCATATTTCAGTATTGCTCATGAACAGGCTCAATTAAACCGAGTCTGCAATTTTCAGTATTTGCTTTGTTTTCTGTGCTTTCAAAGGATCCCCCCTTATTCAGATCTTTATGGTACATGTATTGGGTAATTTGTTCCACCGCACTTGTAAACATCACGCAAAATGGCAGATCCTCGACGAAGTGAAAGTAACTCGGAAATATCGCTAATTTTACAACACCACTTTGGCGCTGAGGACTGAAAACCCCGAAGGTTAGTGATAGAAGTTGGTCGTTTTATTGAATCATGCCATGTTTTGAACTGTATATCACCGGGTTATCGCTGTGATATAATAAGACCCGGGTGAACCGACGTCGGTCGAGAATCAGAAAAACACGTTAACTTTGGAGAAAATCGTTCTTGGAATTGTCGAAAAACATAAGATTCTTTTAGAAGAGTGTATTAAATAAGTAGACAAATGTCTTAGCTTTCAATAGTCGAATGAATTATGAGCATACCATGTAAATTGATAGAGTTACAGACTTTTTATACTTGTGGTGTACGAATATCCAGTCAGAGAGTTGCACCCCTTGTTGGTATATATATAGTGTGTAGAAACTAGAAAGCGGTATAGACCCCTGTGTGTTCAAACTGTTTATCACTCGTCCTTATGCTTTTTCTGACAAAATATCCTGTACGAAACGTTCCGAAAAAACTGCAGGCGACAATTGTAAGAAGACTATTTCGAAGCAGTGAAAGCATTAGATATAAATGTCTTGTCCGTGGAACAGTGAAACTCATCGTTCTAAGGATTAAATCGTTGTTCAGAGAGTTGCTGTGGGGAGAGAGCACTTTTGTACTTACTGATTTCGCAATTTGTCCCAGTTATCCCATTGACGCAGGCGCACTGGTATCCATTGATCATGTCTTTGCAGGTGCCACCATATTGGCACGGGGAGCTCGTGCACTCATCAATATCTAGTAAAAACAAAGTTTATTACGTCATTAGCGCATACAGTGTAGGAACCGATACAACTTCAAGGTCCTTCAATAGTCAACGTAAACCACCTGAAGAGAACCAGAGAGTATGTTTTGGAATGTTACATGTACAGTGTTCCCTCTCTACAACGGCACCCCAACAAAGACTCCCTCTTTACAACGCCCCTTGTCACATTAACCTAAACAGAACAATTATTTATAACGCTTTTATTGCTGCAATATCGTTTGCTTAAAATTGTCGCCTGCTGTTTTTCTAAAAGTTACATAACGGACAATTTGACAGAACATTAACTTAATAACGAGTGACAAACAGTTTGAATCCAGATCAAGCTGTTTGCCATGTAAGCTAATTCCCCTCCCTATAACGACTCCCTTCGAACAACGCACACCGTTTGTGTCTGCCATTGGGTGTCGTTGTAGAGAGGGAGCGCTGTAACAGTGCAAATGTCAAGAAGCACTTTCAGTTATACATTGAATGTAAAGTGTTTCATGCGGGGAAGTTTGATTAACCCTTTCACTGTAATTATGGCGTAACAACCCGTCTAACACAGTATCGTCTGCTTAAACTGCTTTGTCGTCTGCTTTTATTCATAAAATTTGAAATCTGATGCGGGTTTTTGACGTTAGAAACATTGATATGAGTGCCAAACAGTTTGGATCTAGATCAGACGCCGCACTACGCTGCCTCTGATAAAACCCCACACTATTTGCACATTTCTGTGATGTTGATCCTAGACGTGAAAGGTGTAATGCATTGATGACTGGACAATACAATAGACTATCATTTTTAGATCATTTAACCCTTTCCCCCATAAAGCGCCTTTTTGCGCATTCAGTAAATTCCTCCGCTGTAGCAAATAGTTCCAATCTATACAGTTATGTATGTATCATAAGAAATAGTTTCCTTATTCTATCAGTAGGTTGAAATTAAAGCAGAATGCGCCTTAAGGTTCAATATTACACGACAGTTGCGACAAAGGATTGTTTTACTCCACAGCCGGAGTAACGGAGTACAATGATTCCATAGAAAAGTGACCAGGAGTCTTTTGTTTTTAATTTAACCCCCGGTCAAAGTATTTTGGTTATCCGGTACATGTATTAAAACTACAACCCCGGCACACGAAGGAAATAGACCCTTTACGAAGAATCATAACCCCTATAGAATAGCGACCTCATGTGTTAACATACCATGTAGTTTAACGATATGAAGATGCTTTAATAATGATATATGCTGGGTATAATATACACCATAACAAACAACCTTGCTCTCTTAGATTGAGCCTAGAATTATAAATAATTATTGTTGGCGACATTAATGAAGATCAGTTTAGCATTGCGTAAACCAAGCCTAAACAGTTAAGGGTTTTAAATAATATGAAAACCGTCATTACTGACCCGACTAGAGTTACACAAACTTCTTCGACACTTATTGAGCTAATACTAATTACAGAAGACATCAATGTTTTGCATAGTGGTTTGGTTACTGTTCCAAGTAATATAAGTGATCACAAAGCAACTTTTATCTTTACCAAATTAATCTTCAATAATTGTAAATGTATGAAGAGGAAAGTATGGATATATAAACATGCCGATTACGAGAAGCGGAATGAATTAATTTTAAATGAGAATTGGTCTTTCATTAACAATGTAGATGTTAACATGCTGCAGAAAAACTAACTGACAAACTTTTCATAAATTCGAAAGTTTACGAGAAAAAGAAATAGACAAAAGAAGAAAGCAATTAAGTCAAAAAATGACACTCAATGGTTCAAATACAAACAATTACGTAACTTAGTAATCAATTTATAAACAAAATGCAAAATAACAGTTTTACAACAATATTGAAGAAGTTGTTAGCAATGCGTCGTGTCTGATCCAAAGGTTATTGGAAACTACTTAAGCAAGTAATTAAAGATAACAACTACTCCCAGAAAATTCCACGTCAAAGAATACGTCAAATAATAATGAAATTACATATTTTACCGATGAGGAGAAGGCAAATTGTTTAAATGATTTCTTTGCGTCAATATCTACAGTTGACGACAGTAACACGTTATTACCACAATTTGTTCCTCTTAGAGATCAAGCTTTCTGTAATATCATTTTAACAGAACAAGATATAGCAGATGCTATTAACATCTTAAATGTAATTAAGGCTGTAGGCGAAGATTTAATTAGTCATACAGTTCTTAAAAATACATGTCACACACTTTCTAAACTACTTTGTATGTTGTTCAATAAATCTCTTAGTTCTTGCGTTTTTCCAAAGATTTGGAAATCGGCTATGGTTATGCCTTTATTTAAAAAGGGTGATACACATTTAGTTACTAGTTATAGGCCCATTTCACTGCGTACATGCAGCTGTATTGGTAAGCTTATGGAAAGGGTAGTATATAAACATATTTATAACCATTTTATCTCAAATGACCTTATATATGCTAAGCAATCGGGGTTTCTTAGAGGCCATTGTACCGTATATCAACTAATAGATATTTATCACCAAATAAACAAGTCCATAGACTCTAAATTATATACGTGTATGGTATTCTGTGACATATCGAAGGCTTTTGATAGGGTATGGCACAAGGGCTTCATTTTTAAATTTAAAAAAAATGGAATCAATGGATCTTTACTATCTCGGATAAAAGGTTACTTAAATGGTAGAAGTCAACAAGTTTTTCTTGGATCAGCCTCTCATTCAACAAGGCACGTCACGGCTGGAGTTCCACAGGGATCTGTGCTCGGTCCTCTATTTTTTCTAGTATATGTTATGACATCTTTGATGAATTATTAAGTATAACCCGTATTTTTGCGGATGATACATCCATAACTTCCACGTCCAGAAACAAACTTGACATGGAAGGAATCTTAAATCATGATTTGCATATAATTTCATTTTGGGCGAAACAATGGCTCGTTGAATTCAACCCTAACAAAACAGTAGCGTTATATATTACGCCTAATAAGAGAGGACACCAATCCAAATTTGATTTTTGATGGAGTCCCAGTTACATTTGTCGAGAACCATAAACACTTAGGAGTAACTTTGAGCATTGACGGAAAATGGCTCTCACATGTAAGCGACATTATAATGTCAGCCTCTAAAGTCTTAGGCATGCTAAGGAAAATAAAATACTCTGTTGAAAGAAAAGCACTAAACCCAATATATGTATCATTTTCTACGACCTCTTCTTGAATATTCATCTGTTGTATGAGACAGTTGTACTTTTTATGAAAAAGAAAATTTGGAGAAAAAAATCAGCATGAAGCTGCAAAGATAGTTACAGGACTAATAAAATCAGTATATCTCTCAAATCTCTATAAAGAAATAGGCTGGTTATCTCTTTCCGATCGTCGAAAATATCAAAAACTGGTTATTACATATAAAGTAATGACGGCTTCTGCACCTTCATATCTTAATAACCTATTCCCTGAACTTGTTGGTTCAACTAATAATTATAATTTAAGAAATTCACAAGATATTTCTGTTATACATCGAAAAACTGAGTTATTTGCAAATTCGTTTGTACTTTCCTCGATTTCATTATGGAATGAATTACCATATACTGTTAGGAATGAAGCTTTACTTTTAAAGTTTAAAAGAACTCTAAATACAACCATTTTAAAAACGCAAAACATCGTATTCCATCGTACTACTTTACAGGGGAGAGATGTTACTCTCTCATCCACTCTAGAATTCGCAATAAATGCAGTAATCTAAATTGAGATTTTTGTTAAAATCACTTAAGACTTGATGAAACATGCGAGTGTGCCTTTGAAAAGAAAGATGCTGAACACTATATTATACATGGTAACAAATACCGAGAAGCGAGGCTTAAACTTTTCAGAGCCACACGTTGTTTTCATCCTTTTAATTGTAACATGCTACGTTTTGGTTCGACTTTTTTGTCAGATACTGATAATACATGCCTATTTGGCGCTATTCAAACGTTCCTAAGGGATACCAAGCGTTTATAACGTTATAATAGGATTTTAAAAGAATTACGAAAAGTATACGTGTATAAACTTAATCAGTAGGGTGAGTAAAATACAGTCGAGCCTCGATGGTGTGAGCTTGCTTGATTTGGAACCAACTTAGGCAGCTTAGAGATATCGAGGATCGACTGTAGTCAGTTATGTAGATTTGCCTTCCTCTTACTTTCTTCTTTCTTCAAATCTTTACCTTCCTGTATGTCTCTTATTATCACACTTCTCTTCTTCGACTTTACCATTATTACGAACATAGAACTTATATTCTTTGAACTATTCTAGTTTTTTATTCTGTTAACAAACAGAAACCACTACCAATGTTACAAACGCCCCCATTTTAGGGGAGGGTCTTTACTAATGTTGATAGAACTTGTGGCCCTACCCATTTACATATATTTATACTTTGTGGTGTTACACGTTTTGTAAATATGTACAACTGTATAACATGTAAATATGAGTAATAAAATATGTTTAAACTACAGCAAAACAGACAGCTTCATTACGATATTTTTGTATGTCACTTTTTTTTAAGCTGTCATCTGCATTTCCCCCAATTAATTAGCCTTCGTTTTAGTGGTCGTAATAAAGAGGTTTAAAATGAACATTTTGTATTTGGTAATCTAAGTGTAAACACTTTCAATTTTGATCAGAGTAGATCTGTGTCTGGTCTGGCTCCAAACTGTTTACAATGACACAAGTGTTTTGAGCATGAACGCGTTTATTTGGGTAGCATCCTTTCTCCTGATACAAAGTGCAATATATCGACACTCAATTGCAATTGCTTTATTCTATCGAAATTAAAGAAAGCTTGTGCGTCGAAAGAGCTTATATATGACTTGCAAATACATATACAGTAAAACATCTACATAACAACCTAACCCTTTCGGCGCAAAATTATTTTGATTTGTTTACCCCTACACCTTTATTTTGTAGTCTGCTTCAATATTGTTGTCTGCAATATCATTTCAAAGTTAGATTTAAGAGAGTATGACATCAGAAATGTCGAAAGGAGTGTCAAACAGCTTTAATCCTGATCAGACGCCGCGTAACGCGGCGTATGATCAGGATCGAAACTGTTTGCAAATTCGACTTTAGGCGACTTTGGCGGTGAAAGGGCTAAAACTAGGTCAGATTGTTGTATAGAGTTTAAAACAAGGTGAAAGTAAAACAGAAATCTCCTTAAAGAGTTATGTTTTGCTGTCACATTACTTAAGAACTCAACTGTCGTAAAACTTAATAATTAACGTAATTTAATGGTCGTAATTGAGAGGTTTTACTGTTCGGCGTTCTGTGAAGAACGTATTGTCTTGTATGGGATATATGCAATCAAGAAATCTCTTACATGAGTATTTATTTGAAGCGTTTGTCTTTGTCTTTCATTGGACATCGAGTTGTATTTAAAACTACCTACGGATTGTCTACTGGACGGTCGCTCCATACAAGACTGATCTATTTTATCGGTATGCAAATCAATGTTATCTATATATAACTCCTCTGAATTAATACCGTTCATGTTCATATTGTATTCATTTGAGTTGGCACATGCTGTATATAATTATCTATGTTTTGGTAATCTTGAGGACAAAAGGATATATACATTCAGAGGATATTCTAACCGATCGGTCAGATTTAAAGGTGCTTCTCTAAAGACTGCCAAAAGTTACATTTTTCATGAGATGCAGATGTTTTATAAGGAAGAAATGTTTCGTTAAAATTTATCACGAATTATGGAAAATATGAATGAAATTGTAACCTAATCCTAAAATGACAAGTCAATATGTCATGAATGACATTTGTCTGTTGGACTACATGTACCAGCTTTCATTGCGACGTTGATGCCATATGTAGCACTTACATGATTACTTTGAAAAATATTATCTAAGATTGGATGGAATATTGTTCAACTGTCACTGAAATAAAAATACTGAGTCAACTCCAGGTCTGTTTTCTAATAATATGTAAAATACCAAAAATGCTGCTAGTTGTCAGCAATGGCTTAGAAACAGTTTTAGAATTCTTAAAGAATGCCACATTAAATCTTCAGTGACATTCAATGTTAATGTATCAATAAAGAAGGTGAATGTTGAGCCGCCGAGTTAAAAGTTTTCTTTTAATCGATTGGCGTTGATGCCGTTAACGCAGTAACGTTACATTATTTTGACAATTTCGACGGTCTAGACATACGCGAGCAGTCACTGAAGACGCGTGGAAACATACAAGCGAATATGTGATGACCAAAATGAAAGACTCCGTATACGTAAGATTTTTATCTGTAGGCGCTAATGACGTTAGTCTCTACAAATCCGGTCAGACAAAATTTCCTCAAAACAAGCAGATATTTGCAAACAACATGATAAAATGCGTTGCAGTTGGTGAAATAAGATATTGATGTTTAATATTAAGCTTATATAAACGAGTTTAGGGCACATAGGACGTAAAACGTCCATGGCGTGAACGTGGCATTTCACATTGGCTCTGAATACAATATTTTGAGTGCTCTTGTGATAAGATCAATCCGCATTCTCGACATTTTAATTTTTTTCTGTTAGGACCATTGATGACCAACAAATAATCAAAAGCCGTGGTTACCAATATCGCAATACATGCTTCGCACGTGAGAAATACATAAATCGTCGAATTTGGAATTGTGGCATAGCGTGGAGTATTCAAAATTCTATAGCTTGATTCAATGCACATTTAACCTTGTATTTGAAATGAAACTGATTACAGTGGAGAATCTGTTATTTTTTCCCGTTTAAACGCAAACGTACGCAAACGCAAAGCGCTAAAACGTAGAAAAGAACAACTTTTGGACAATTCTGATATTTCATGTTGATCTTGGTGGCAAACAGTTTGGAGCCTGATCAGACGCCGGGTAACCCGGCGTCTGATCTGGCTCCAAACTGTTTGCACTGCAAATAATAGTTTAAGCGTAAACGCGTTTATTGGGAAAGAATAACACATTCTCCACTGTACGTCAGTGTGCCATTTCCTGTTTCGAAAAATATGAGTTTGAAAAGTGATCGGTTAGAAGATACTCTGAGTGTACTCACCAAAATAATTAAAGGGGCAAAGGTATAAGTTCATATATCTTTTTAAAAAAAGTGAATCCATGTTTAGATGCCTCAGAAATAAAAATAAAGAAACAACAGTCATTTAATGCAACAATAGTCATGGTTGAATGAATTGAAGGGGACAAGTATCAAAACCCCGGGTTTTAACGTCCACTGGAATTTTGCACGATGTTTCTGCATATTCCTCAATGATTCGTCTGACAACAGTGTTCATTATAACGAGTGCATATTTGAATCTTAAGCAAAAGTAGATTGCGTATTAATATAAATTATGAAAACTATACCCCTAAAGACGCCATTTGTGATTTTGGCTATTTCCTAGATGGTCTGTCCAACGTCATGTTGCGGCGTAGGTTAACGTAAGCAACCGTATCGTCGACAGGTTGTGATCGAAGTTCCTTGACATTGGGAAGGTTAATTGAAGACAAGGTCAACGTCGTTTGCATGTCACATTTGAAGTAAATGACCGACATTGGCATGACGTCAATGGCTCAATTCCATCGTTACGCTTCATACAGTCAGATTATAAACAGACGCGTGGTTACAGGTTATCTTTTCAGTTTGTCGCAAACATACTTCATGTTGCAAACCTATGGACTATAAGACATGACGTGTGACCGGCCTTGACCCCACACCACCGAAAATGTCATCCTGTGTTTTGCCAGAAACCATGTCATTTGAACCTTTAGTTTTCGCAACGTAGTGTGGTCTAGTGCGTCAAAATTCATTTTGAATTTAAATGACGACTGCAGAGAAATGTTAAGACAGAAAAATCGAATGTTTCTTGGACTGCTGTGTGACAAAACATAATCTACTCAGAAAGGGGTCAGGACTCCTATGGGTGGGCATATATTACAGCGGTTACATTGACGTTTACGTCATTAGGAACTGGACTCTGACAAGTTTGAGGTACAGGGTCGAGACTCTAAACTCTATTGTACGCGCTGACGCTGGACCTTTAGGTTCAGGCTTCATCCCGACAGACGACAATACTTGTCCGTACCGAGCACATACAGGGTTGGCCGGTAAAAACCGGGGCGGTTAAAACCGCCCGGTTTTAACCGGTTAAAACCGCCCCGGTCAATACTCCCTGAAGTGGTCAATACTGGTCAATACCGGTCAATACTCTTTTTCTGTTAAAATAAAGCTCTTGAAGCTTTAAAATGGTTTAATTATAGTGTAATGATGTATTACAGATACTCAGGAAGCTATTTCAAGTGTATTTAGGGGGTATAGGAAGCACAAAGTGGATTTTTAAAATCTGAAAAGACCACCCTGGTCGATTGAACTGACCACATTTATTGCTTGATCTGACTGCTTGTGGTCGATTGAAATGACCACTTCCGGTGGATTGAATGGACCACTCTGGTTTATTGAAAAGACCATCCTGGCCAATTGAACCAGGTATATGGTGATTCCTGAAGTATTTGTTGACTTCTACAACTTGCTCTATCACTTGGTCAGGAGTAATTTCCTGTCCCAGCTGATTCAGTAAGTGTGCAGAGCAACCATAAACCGGTTACCCGAATAACCGAAAACAGCTGTTTTCGCGAAAACAGGCTGATCTTACGAAAACAGGCTAGAAAAAAGGTTTTATGTACTGGAAACGTATTTAAAAGGATATAATTCAATAATTTGAACTAATAACAGTCATTTAGGCTAAAAAAGTTGCCTTTCATGACCTACAATCGCCAATAAAATTGACCCGAATCGGCGAATCTATGAAAAATATCGGTCCGTAATAACTAATGTCACACGAAAACAGAAAGTATGATTCGTGTACTAATATCATACGTTGAGAAAACGTATTTAAAAGCATATATTCCAATTAAATGTTTTATAATGATTTAATAATGGCCCCTTTCCGATAAAAATGCTTTTTATTGACCAAAATTGGCGACGGTATGAAAAATGTTGGTCTGTAATGGCATACGGAAACAGCATAGGAAATATGTTTTTTTTTTATTAATATCGCATTCAAAGACATAAACACTGTTTAATAATAATAATTTGAACTAATAAACGTTATTTAGGCTCAAAAAGTTGCCTTTGTTGACCTACAATCGACAATAAAATTGACCAAAATCGGCGACACAATGAAAAATATCGGTGCGTAATATCACATGTTTGTTGTTTGCAATGTAATTTCTAAGTTAATTAAAAAAAATGCAGTATGACTAAGGGCATTTCAAAACGAGTATCAAACAGTTTCGATCCTGATCAGACGCCGCTCAGCCTGTTTTCGCCTGTTTTCGGTTTTTCGGGTGACCCACCATAAACTGTCAGGCTGGGTTCTGCTTCATCACAGATATCTTCTCATTACCTGTGACTATGCTGAAGACGTTGCAGTCATACTGCTCAGCACTCATTGATGGCTTCCTTGGCACAAATAGGAGTCAAACAAAGGGTCAGTGTATAATGCCCCTGTCAGTGTAATCACCCTGTATCAAGACATTTGATTGGTCATATCTATGCCACTCCCACTGCAGTGACATGGGGCAACATAACACATGATAATCTGTTTTGACAGTGATTTACAGGTGTTGCAAACTTGCAAATACTTATGAATATCCCATGGTTGTAAATAATAGACATAAATGAATCTTCAACATTTAATTATTGCCTGACTATGGATATATGACCTTAATGATTAATTATTTGCTGTAATATATTCCCAAAGTGGTCAATTGAAATTTTGAGTGGTCAATTGAGGTTTTCAGTGGTCAGTTGAGTTATAAGTGAACAGTTGATTGAGTTGAAGTATTTAGTGGTTGATTGATTATGAGTATAGCTAGCCTTTTGGTTGGTACACTCCCAAACTGATCCTAGGTGGTCAATACCGGTAGATTTTCACTTGACAAGGCCAGTCACTTCAATCAACCACTTTGTATTTCTGGTTTTATCAAATATTAATTCAAATGTAATTCAAATATTTCAATCTTTAGATAAAGTCATTGATATTATCATTATTCCCAGTATGCTCATGATGACAATGTGTGAATAAGATAGGTAAGGGTACTAGTACTTTATTTTATAAGTAGTCTGATTGAATTGACCACATCAAATGACCACCTGGCAAAAGACCACTTGTGGTCATTAAAGAAAAACTTTGAAAAACAACATCAAAATATCATACTAATATTTAGAAAGATCCTTAACAGTACAGATTGTATGTACTGTATATATTAAACAACAATTTACATTGCTAAGGGTATGATACATAGGTTATAAGTTGGTTCGAAGTGGTCAATTGACCAGTAATGACCGGTAATGACCAGTAATGACCGGTATTGACCGGTTAAAACCAGTATTGACCGCCCGGGTGGTCAATACTCTTATTGACCGGTCGATTGCCAACCCTGAGCATATATGGTGGACCAGTACTTTGAACACGAGGGCATTAGGCAGATGTTCTGACCAGCGAGATCAACAGACCTAAATCACATTGAGATTGCTTACGACACGCGGCAACGCCGGATATCCGGTCGAGATCTTCACCTTATGGGCTAACTGACAGGCGTATTAAATAATGACACATACGGTCTATTGCATACATCCTTAAGTTAATTCTCAGATTTTCCTTTAGGTGCAAGGAAGTGATTAATGCCCGAGGTGAACACATATGATACTAGCTGTAATTTTAGAGAATAACTTTAAGGGTAGTTGTGTTTAAAAGGGAACTGCGATATAGATTTCTACTTTTCGAAATACGGTAATACTGTACAACGAAGTTAACATGTTATTTTACATGAAACAGTTAGAAATGTCTGTGAATAAACTTACTTTTATATATTAGGCCTACCCTATATATTTGCCCCTTAAACCCTTTACCCCATAGCCTGTTTCTAGTTTTGAAGACATGTGACCACATAAAGCAGGTTGAAAGAAAAGCAGAATGTGCCTTAAGGCACTTTCTGCTTTACTTTCAGCCTGCTTTAAGATATCATCTGCTAGGATTTAGATTTATTTTCTTATGGTTTATTTTGAAGACTGTATAAATTGGAACTATTTTCTTCAGTGGGTGAATAAATCAAATGTGCTGAAAGGCGTTTATATGAGGAAATGGGTGTATCGTTTTGTTGAGTATATATACACTAAACATCCCATAATACAGGAGGAACCGGGGCGGATGACGTGACAGTTGAGAAAATATTTATATTTTCCGTTTAAACGGAAACGAAAATGCAATTGCAACATAATGCATAAATTGTAAATGTTTACAATATGCTAGTACATGTATATATGTTGATTTGAATCTGAGTGGCAAATATAGAGCGCATTGCTGGACGTTTGATCTGGCGCCAAACTGTTTGCAATTGACATACCTGATTTATCATAAATGCATTTATTTGGAAGGAAAGCACGCATGTACCTGTTTCACACTCTCGCCCGGTAAAACCCGGAATACAGACGCACGTGTAATTTGCAACTCCGTCTATGCACGTGGCTCCGTTCTTGCACGGGTTTGATGCACATTCATCTAAGTCTGAAAGGAATAAACGCTGAAATGCATTTCTTTGAATAAGAACATTGACTTTTTAAAAAACAAAAAACCAGGGCCCTGGTGCATGACACGTAGTAAGTACCTACCTGTATGCTAAATCCCTCGCTGAGAGTTGAATATTGGCTTTTTACTATTAAGAGCGAATTCACGTTAGACTACGTGGAACTATCAGCAACTTTACGTGGAACTATAGTCCGGTCTATAGTCCATCGAAAGTGAGGCAGGCTCATGCGTATTAAGGTCGACAGAAGAACACCGTTTGTCGAACCAAAGAAACTAAGAATGGGCCGTCTGCGTGTCGAACCATCGGTGTTCTGCTTGAGTAATAGTCACTTTAGACGACTATAGACCGGACTATAGTTTAACGTGATTTTGCTCTATATTTCGAACCTTAGTAAGGGAAAAATGCGACCGGCGCATGCGCATTAGGGACGGCAAAGGAACACCGTTTGTCGAACTTATGCAAACGGAGATTTACTGATCACAATAGTCGAACCATGGATGTTCAGTTGGATCTATAGTCACTATAGACGACTATAGACCGGACTGTAGTTCCACGTGATGTCGCTCTAGATAAACTACAGCGAGGGATTTAGCATACAGGTATGCATTAACTACGTGTCATGCACCCGGGCCCAGCACTACGTTCATTAGCATTGACCTTTCGTCGCAAACCTCTCTGCTTGGAGCGAACTACAGTTTAATACCGCTAAGTGTGTGTCTCTCATTGTCCATCCGCCTGTGGTTCGGTCCGAGCAAAACAGTTCGCTCCGAAATAGTCGCGCTCATGAACGACAGGTTTGCATACAATTGAGTTTAAAAACGACATATAGGGATGGTAAAAAATCTTCCATTTCTCTCCAAAGTATCAGAAAAAGTAGTGTACAAACACATTGACTCTCACTTGACCACCAATAATCATCAGGAGTAGTACCGCAGCTTCTGTAAACGTGCTGCCATTTCTCCGGAACTTTCCAAAATCTTTGGAATTTTTTCTAGCAGATGGTAGCTTAAAGCAGACTGAAAGTAAGGCAGAATGCGCTTTAAAACGCATTCTGCTGTACTTTCAACCGGCCTTAAGGTACTTTACATACGGAAGTCTTCTTGTGGGCGAGCTGAAATGCGTCTTGACGACATATACCTTTTACGCACGTGCTTATACTAGCAAATTTACTTAAAGGAAATGTTGATACTTTTCAGTGTAGTCTTTCACAGTGCAGTCGGTATAGTGATTGACTAGCAATCTAAAGGTTCTAGGTTCGAGTCCAACTCGATCCAAATTTTTTTTTTAAATGAAGTTTCCGACTTTATAGACTTGTCCATCCATAACTCAGTGATCAAGGGGCATGTTATGTTTAGTATTCGTTGATTACAATGAGTGATGCTATATACGGTCCAATTATATGTCAACTTACATGTACGTTTTAGATTAAAGACTTGCAAATCAATAAAATCGGTAAACATATATATAGTGCAGCAGATAATAGCTAAATAACAGAAGAGACTTTCACTTCCGGAAACAAGCACCAAAATTGGCACACATACTCCTTGTGGGTTGCTCTTTTGAAAAAACCCGCTGGCCACTTGAAAATCCAAAATGGCCGCCATTTACCAAGATGGCCGCCAAGGCATATACAGAAACAATGATTTTCGCCCTAAATATGCTAAACTACTTGAAACTTCAAGATGGCAGCCATTTTGTCAAGATGGCCATTACAGACATATATGCATTTCGGAATAAAATGCCAAATACTTATTCAATATCAATAATTTTGTGTCAAATATACTTTTGTAAAATTTAAGATTGGAACCATGAATTTACTAAATAGCTTCCTTGTACCAGGTAGCCACTAAAAATCAACATGGCCGCCATTTTTCAAGATGGCCGCCTCAGAAATATTGCATTTCTCAATTAAATTGCATATATTTGTCATATTTCAATGATCTCTGTGTCTACTTGTACTTTTCCGACTTCGCAGAAATTGAATTTAGAACATTGTGATTACTCATTTGCGTCCTTGTACCCGTAAGATACTTAATGTTCAAGTTGGTAATCATGTTCATGTTGGCACCATTACATCAACAGAAACATTGCACTTTGCCATACAATTGCAAAGACTAATTGTCTGTGTGACAAAATAATTTGAATATATATTGACTATGTAGAATTCAAATCGGAATTATGGAATTGCTCAATTGCTTCCTTGCATCCGTTAGCCACTTAAACAATCATGATGACCGCCATTTTTCAAGATGGTCGCCATGGTATATACATAATTATTAAATTTCGCAATAAAGTTGCAAAGACTTGTTCTTATTCAATGATTTGTGTGTCAAATAATAGCTTTTGACTACATTGTATGTATAAATAAAATGTGGAACTATGATATTACTCAATGACTTCTGTGTACCTGTTAGTTATTTACAGTTCAAGATGGCCGTCATCTCTCAAAATGGCTGTCACAACAATATTGAATTGCTCAATAAAGAACTTAAAGACCTGTCCTATTTCGATGATTTGGTTTCAAAGAATACCCTTAAGACTATTGACTATTTAAATTAAAAACGATGGAATTCATGATGGTATCCAAACATTATGGTATATTTGCTCTCATCGTATATATCATGCCACTGTTGGCTATACGTGCTGGTCAGCAGCAATGGCTGGAACCCGGCCGGGGTTAAGAATGCCTTCATCTAATGCTTGACTGTGACACACGTGTGTGTCTGATATCAGAGCAGAGGCAACATTGATGTAATGCTGACCTCAAATGGCTTTGCTCTCTTATGTAAGGCATAGTGGGTAGACCCATGTCATAGCGACAGGTCCATGTCACTACGATAGTATACAGCCTTTCATAATCATATGACAGCAAATGATCTCAGCAGGCAGGTGTCTGTGTGTTTCAAACAATTTTGAGGAGGAAATGTTTCTCCTGTGAAGAGGGAAGGTCTGCCATTGGTGAAGGTTTTGAAAGTTTATGGACCGTCTTAAGTTAAACCTCCACAAACTTCAGCTTTCGTTTTAAGGGTGCTGGAAAATAGAAATGCTGGTTTCATGGAAAGACGTGGTCGCCGTGGTTGCATTGGGCTTGTAGTCTATGATGTCATATGATGGTCATACTAACATTTGGGAACATGGGAACATTTATTCAGTCTTTCTATTAGGGTTTATCGTCATATTTCTTTGTCACATATGAAACATGTTTGACCTTTGCGTCAGGTTATAAGCAGCTTGGTATGGCATTCTAATGGCTGAGCGCTCTGTTATTCAATTTCTGTCCGTTTCCTGCTCTGTGTTCTTGATAATAACTGACAATATTGGTGATGCTGTGCCTTTTACTCCCTTAAAGTTTCTTTGACACCATCACCATAATTAATTCAGACTGGATCACAAACAATATGAATCGAATTAATTGCGAGAATGATGGGAATGTTAAATGCAATCATAATGTAGCCATCATGCTTGTTGTTATGTATTTAGAAATTTGAGCTTTTTTTATTTTCTTCTTCTGGTAAGACATACTTTTGGATCGTCCCGGATCTATATTTGCCATCTTTGTGAATGGTAAGAAGTCACAGTATAATAATTAGATGTTATGCATCTGCATTCAGTGAATCAATGCCAGCGATTATGCCTTTACAACATATATCATTTAGTTAATGAGTGAGTAAGTTAGATGTGTTGGCACTTAAACACTGAAATAGGTCATACATTCAAAAGTAATTAACCATGGCTTGGCTTTTTTGCGCTGGCACACCCTATCATTTCAGGCACGGCATTTAATTACACGCTATGTAAAGCTATATCCAACTAAATTAGTTAACTGATGCAGGGCTTAATAGTTAGTATTTGGGATACTTACCAAACATGTCAGTTAGTACTGAAACCCATGCAGTAAGGAGTAATGTCATGGTTCGAAATTTGGACTCTATACAGTCAAAAGAGTATTATTTGACACATATAGCATTGCATAGGACAGGTATTTGTCGTTTTGTTCCGCAAGTTCTGAAGGCCCGTCGTAAAAGATGCCAAATAGTGATGTTTACGAGGCTTACAAGTACAAAAAAACACATATGAGTAAATCCATGGTACAAAATTGAAGTATAATAAGACACAAATGTCGTTGAAATAGGAGAAGTATTTGTGATTTTATTAAGAAATGCATTATTCCTGTGGCGGCTATCTTGACTTTTAATAGGCTACCGGGTACAAGGATAAAATTAAGCGATTATATAGTTCCAAATTTGTATTTTACAGAGTAAAAGAAATGTTATTCTATATAAAAACCAAAGCAAGAGGACAAGTATTGACCATTCTATTTAAAAAATGATATATTTCTGTTATAGTTATCTTAAACAATGGTGGCTATCATTCATTTTTAAATGGTTAATTGGTACAAGGAAGCCATGGAGTCATTGCATGGTTCTAAATTTTAATGTTACAGTCCAAAAAATATTATTTGACTCAAAGACCAATGCTACAGGAGAGGTATTTGCAATTGTATGGCAAAATGCAATATTTCTATGGTGGCCATCATGAAAATGGTGGTCATCATAAATTTTTAAGTGGCTAACGGTTGCAGGGAAGCAATTTAGCAATCCCATAATTCCGAATTGAATTCTACATAGTCAAATAATATTCAATCTATTTGACACACATACAATTGAAATAGATAAAGTCTTAGCAATTTTATTGCGAAGTGCATTATTTCTGTTTATTCTATTGTGGCCAACTTGAACATGACTACCTACTTGAACGTTATGTAGCTTACGGGTACAAGGACGCAAATGAGTAATCACAATGTTCCAAATTTGATTTCTTCGTAGTCGGAAAAGTACAATTAGACACAGGCATCATTAAAGTATAACAAATATATACAATTTTATTGGGAAATGCAATATTTCTGTGGCGACCATCTTGAAAAATGGCAGCCATCTTGGATTTAAGTGGCTACCTGGTACAAGGAAGTTATTTAGTAAATTCATGGTTCCAATCTTAAATTTTACAACAGTATTTTTGACACAAAATCATTGATATTAGATAGGTATTTGGCGTTTTATTTCGAAATGCATATATATCTGTAATGGCTATATTGACAAAATGGCTGCCATCTTGAAGTTTCAAGTAGTTAAGGAAGCTGGTGAGTCACTCGGTTGCTTCAAACTTGAATTGTACATGGTCAAAAATATAATTTCAAGCAAAGATCATTGATATAGGACAAGTATGGCAAATATATTGCAAAACCTAGTATTTCTATGCAGGGCATCTTGAAAATGGCGGCCATCTTGAATCTTAAGTCATTTAAGGGTAAAATGAAGCCATAGAGCTATTTCATGGTCCCAAATTGAATTATACATAGCCAAACGCATTTGTTGACACATAAACCATTGAGATTGAAAAAGTTTTGAATATTTAGGGCAAACATCAATATTTCTGTATTTATCTTGGCGGCCATCTTGGAAAATGCGGCCATTTTGGAATATCAAGTGGCCAGCCGGTTTTTTTCAAAAGAGCAGCCCCCAAGGAGTATGTGTGCCAATTTTGGTACTTGTTTCCGGAAGTGAAAGATTTTTTCAGTTATCTGCCCCGCTAGACTATTAAGCCACACATTGAAGCTTTTCAATACGTCAACCTTTTCAAGATCAATAATGCGCATTATAATATTCAAACAGTATAATTAACCTTGTATGCAAGTCAATAAATAACTAATAATGCATTTAAATGACAAAATTTGAACTTTAAGGTAAGTAACTGTATTCCTGACTGTAATATTTTCTAATTTTTTTCTCACCAACTTTTATAAGATTGTTTATGGGTCAGTGGCGGTCCCAGTCCCATCTTATATAAAGGAAACACTCTTCTATCAAGACACTGTCATTCTGTAGAATTAGGGCACATTGACAAACCATTGTCAAAGATAAATCAGTGCTGGACTCTGTAGCAGGAAAAGGGCACAATGACAGACCATTGTCAAAGATAAATCAGTGCTGGACTCTGTAGCAGGAAAAGGGCACAATGACAAACCATTGTCAAAGATAAATCAGTGCTGGACTCTGTAGCAGGAAAAGGGCACAACGACACACCATTGTCAAATATAAATAAGTACTGGACTCTGTAGCAGGAACAGGGCACAATGACAGACCATTGTCAAAGATAAATCAGTGCTCGACTCTGAAGCAGGAAAAGGGCACAATGACAGACCATTGTCAAAGATAAATCAGTGCTGGACTCTGTAGCAGGAAAAGGGCACACTGACAAACCATTGTCAAAGATAAATCAGTGCTTGACTCTTTAGCAGGAAAAGGGCACAATGACAGACCATTGTCAAAGATAAATCAGTGCTGGACTCTGTAGCAGGAAAAGGGCACACTGACAGACCATTGTCAAAGATTAATCAGTGCTGGACTCTGTAGCAGGAAAAGGACACACTGACTGACCATTGTGAAAGATAAATCAGTGCTGGACTCTGTAGCAGGAAAAGGGCACACTGACAGACCATTGTCAAAGATAAATCAGTGCTGGACTCTGTAGCAGGAAAATAGCACAATGACTGACCATTGTCAAAGATAAATCAGTGCTGGACTCTGTAGCAGGAAAAGGGCACAATGACTGACCATTGTCAAAGATAAATCAGTGCTTGACTCTGTAGCAGGAACAGGGCACAATGACAGACCATTGTCAAAGATAAATCAGTGCTGGACTCTGTAGCAGGAAAAGGGCACAATGACAAACCATTGTCAAAGATAAATCAGTGCTGGACTCTGTAGCAAGAAAGGGCACAATGACAGTCCATTGTCAAAGATAAATCAGTGCTGGACTCTGTAGCATGAAAAGGGTACAATGACAAACCATTTAAAACAGATACATCATTAAAAATAATATATTTATCATACTATTAGCCAGTCTAGTATGTCACCTATGAAGCGTACGGAATTACCGGCTACGTGTACATGCACTCAGCAACAGTCTAATAACTATAAACATTACCCCTTATATCCAATAAAATCGTTTTTTGACATACACGTATTCCAGATAGGAACCAAAAAGCGTGTTTAAATATGTGTAACAAATACTTGGGCCACACGTCTCTTACGCCTAGCAAGATAGGACCGCATCCAAAGGCGTACCGATTACCCACATCGACTGTACTCTTACTTACTGATTTCGCAGTTCTTTCCAATGAAGCCTTCCGTACAGTTGCACATGTATTTGCCGATTTGATCCACACATTTGCCGCCATTCATACACGGTGAGCTTGCACACTCATCAATGTCTGTGAAAAAAGCATAGAGTGAGAGTTAACCCATTTGTGCCCACGATCCCATAGGAAAACAGTGTAGACTTATTATTATGCGGCGTCTGCTCTAGGTCTACACTGTTTGCTGAATTTCAATATAAAACAAAACGAAAATGTAAATTTTGACCGGGCAGCCCATTGATAAAAAATGGACCAATCCAATATATAAAACATCGAAGAATCTACTTGGCGTAAATGGGTACATATACCATTATGTTCCATTTAACCCATTCACCGTTGTTTCAAACCATCTTCGTCTGCTTTTATGTCTCAAGTTTAGATATTTCGGTATTTCGACTAAAGAAAAATTAAAAAATGTTTGCCAACAAAGCATAGCGTAATATTAGTGCAATCAAATCTATAACACAACGCTTTCTTTAATGTACAAGACTTAGGCCACCAGTGCAGCAACAGTTCTGAGGCAGACCTGACATCCATTTTCTCTGCGCTAGATCGGGTTCCAGACTATTTGCAATAAATATGTTAGCAAATACATTTTTGTTGGAGAATATTATGTGGGCTGACATATGCATATAATAAGTATGTATAAATCAGACCCAAAGAAAAATTCCGTCTGTTTAAACTTCATTGACGTTTTATACATGTATAAAATTCTTAACAGACGGAATTTTAACAGATGCTGATATGTCTGCTTATGTGTCAGACGGATAGAGGCGTGATTATGGCAGTAAATGATTAACTCTTTGCATCCTGGGTAATTTTTCCCGTCTGCAACAATCGTCGTCTGCTGATGTTTAAAATATGGTATTTTCTTATTTTCTTTTCAAAACAGGGTCAGATTGTCAAACAGTTTGGATCTTAATGAGACGCCGCGTGACGCGGCGTCTCATCTTGACCCGAAACTGTTTTCAAAAGTATATACGAGTTTGAATAAATGCAGACTTTGTAGTCTATTTGAATTTTTAAAAAATAGTTGAAATCTTAAAGTAGGATGACAATAAAGCAAATATCATATAAATGAACTCCATTTTACTTTCAGTCTACTTTAAGCTTCAATTTGCTAGAATTTAGAATATAAATATTACGGTTAACATTTGTACCTGTTTAAATATGCTTTTTAGTGGATAACCAGGAAAAAGATGTGGATTATCACTTGATAATCCAACGTTTGTAAGCAGTAGGATTATCGTCGCGTGTGCTTCTCTTATGAAATTTCCCCCTATGTTCAATCGTGTCTTACCGTTCAATTCTGGCAGCCCGATTTGTCGCGTACCACTCTACAGAAGAGCACGAATCGAAGATCGGAAGTAACGACGTAATTCCGATGACGTCAAATTACTACATCAGTGACGTCATCGTACGGGAAACTGTTTCGGAAATGTTGTCGATATAAACTGAGGACTCAACACGGGATAAATAATGTACTTTCGCTTTCAATTGTCGGACAATTTCGTTTAAAAAATGGCTTAAAAGCATAAATAAATAGAATAACTGGAGAAGCTTTCTTACCAGTTTCGCATAGACTGCCAGTATATCCGGTCGGACATGCGCAGCTGTGCCCTATCGGTGTATTTGTACAGTTTGCGTTTTGCTGACAGGTTACTTTGGCACAGTAGTCTGAAAATATAAAAATCATTTACCACAGAGAAAAGGACGTTATTCTTTACTTGTTTAAACACGAACGAATTGAAACGCAAAAAAACTAAAATGTTGAAAAGTACATGTTTAAGTTTAACCATTCATTTAAATCTGAGTGGCAAACAGTTTGTAGCCTGATCAGACGCCAAGTAACCCGGCGTCTGATCTGGCTTCAAACTGTTTACAATGCAAATAGTAGTTTCAGCGTACAAAATGTTAATGCGTTAATTTAAGAAATGAATTGATTTTTTTGGCGTTACGAATTATCGTAAGATGGCTCCTTTAAGTGCAGCAGAACCCTTCTGTCACTGCCACTATAAAGTATTAGTTGTTTGTTTGATAGTTTCAAAGATAGGTGACATCTTAAAGCAAGATCAAAGTAAACCATACTGATTAATAATCTTAATGATTTTTGTTTAACTCTCATCTTGCTTTTCAAGCGTGATTACCTAAAGCAGGTTGAACGTAAAGCAGGTGATTGCTTAAAGCCCCGATCTCACTGTTCCGGTGCTGGTCCCGGTACGTCCCGGTGGTGATAGCCGGTGAACCGGGGTGGACCGGGATGAGCCGGGGCGTTTTTTAAGAAAAAATAAATTGCGATCTCACATTCCCGGTGTCTCCCCCGGTGGAGCACCGGTTATGAAGCCGGACTATTCCGGTGAGTTCCCGGTTTGGACCGGTGTAGTTCAGTGGATTTATAAATTGAATATGCTAAAAGGCGCTTCTAAGGGAGAAAGGATTAAATGACGATTCCTTTTTCCAATTAATTCTCTTCCACGTTTGACTGTTTCGGGTTGATTTGAGCAATAAATATATATTGTTAAATGGCAAAACGTGCATCACGTAAAGGAGCCCTCTGATAAAAAAGAGTAAAACACCAAGGTATAGTCTATTTTAAGTCCAAATGGCTGTTTAACCGTGTGATCCAGTCATTCCGCTGATCATTGAGTCCTATATTGCCTATAATATTGAGCACTGCTAACATATGGCGTGAAGGCAGCCGTATTAACGGCTCAGACCCTTCAAAGGTACCCATTTTAACCTCTGGATGGAGAGGAGCAACTGCTGGTCCGACTGGAAATCGAACTCACGAACCCTGGTTCCGTAGTTTAATGCGTTACCACTGGACTACCGCCGCCGGGTATACACTTGGTTTTTATGTACTGTTCAAATGTTTATTGTTTGTAAATAACGAGTATACTGGTCGCTAGAGTTCAATGTGTTAAAGCAGAGAACATTTTTCTAACACAGCGAACCCCGAATCGTCGGCGCGGCTTAACCCTTATCATGATAAAATGCCGTCCGCTTAAAATATATCGTGATAATAATACATTAACCAACACACTGATAAAACACTAAACAGCATATCAGTTTACAAGAAGATATACCTTTAGTGCAAACTCCAAAGTTACAGAAGTTGTCATCGCAACATTCGAAACATTTCTGTGTTGTCAGTCGCTTCCTCGTTTCCGACAGATGTCCCTCCAGAGAACAAAACTGCAAAGGGCAGATACTTTATTTACACCACAGTAGAAGACACGAATTCGTACCGAATAATTACGTTTTGCTAAAGCTACATGTTTTATTACCGTTGAAAACTGTTTGCTACTCAGGTATAAAGAATATGTCAACATGTTGAAGTTTATGGTTTTACCTAAAGGTGCTGTTGCGTGTAAACCCTTTACCCCATAGCCTGTTTCTAGTTTTGGAGACATGTGATCACTTAAGGTGCATTCTGCTTTACTTTCAGCCTGCTTTAAGCTACCATCTGCAAGGATATAGAAAATATTTGTTTTGGTACATGTTTATGACTGTATAAATAGGAACTATATTTTCAGTGTAGGAATTAATAAAAAGTGGTAAAGGGCGCTTCTATGGGGGAAAGGGTTAACTGTTTCACTGCCAATTGCCACTTTGCAAACAGATTGGTTCTTGATCAGAAATTGCGTTGCGCGGCGTCTGGTTACGCTCCAAACATTTCGACACCAATATCAATATTTCTATAGACACACCAACCCCAAAATTGAACATCGAAAATTGTCGCCGACGATACTATCAATGCAGCGGATTCTGTGCAGTAAGGGCTTGGGGTGGGGTGGGGGATAAACGATATCACGATAGTTCACGGTGAAATAGTTCTAACACTTTGCCCGATAATCTGTATCTAGTTTTGAAGACACATGACCACTTAAAACAGGTTGACAGCAATGCAGCCATACTTTCATTCTGATTTTAGCTTCCATCTGTTATAGGGTACACAAAACAATTCTAATGAAACACGTTCACGACCGAATCAATGGAGTCCATTAAATTGAATGTGCTAAAAGGCGCTTCTTAGGGAGAAAGTTTACTCATATTTCCAAAAGTACACGTATCTGCTTACGTGTCTTCCTATGATCATAGTAGTCAAAATTGTCTTTCTCTGTACATGTAGTATACTTGGTATTGCAGAAAGTGTGGATCACTCAACCAGTGTCGATAAATTCTCAGGCGGTACAGTGGACAAAACGTTCCCAATAAACGCGTTTACGCTAAAACTATTACTTTCATTACAAACAGCTTGGAGCCAGATCATACGCCGGGTAACCCGGCGTCTGATCAGGCTCCAAAATCTTTCCCACTCAGATTAAAACGAATAGTGAGAAATGTAAAAAAAATATTATTTTCTACATTTAAGTGAAATGCGTTTGCGTTTCATTTGCATTTTAACGGGAAAGAATAACTTTTTCTCCACCGAAACATCTAACAAGTGTATAGATAGAGGACCTTACATTAGTCTTCATTGTTTATCATTCTAATAAACGGGTTAACTAAATTAATAAGTTAGTTCATATTAGTTCTAGTCAACGAGTTTATTAAAAGAATAAGTAATGAGAACGAATATGAGCTTCTATTTACAATATATCACATTCAGTCTCCCGCCACATGCAGCGCCTGTGAACGAACATGTTGGACAAAGCCTAAAGAATGATATTTCACTAGTGGAATACGATATTCATATAATGACTTTATGCAACTCCCAGACCGCTTCGCTAAATGGCCGTGCGCACATTTTTGTTTTAAATCATGTAACGTTACTTATATATAATGTGACAATATAATAAATAAATAATAAATTGTCAATTATACTGTAGCAGTCCTGATCAGGCGCCGCGTAACGCGTAATGTGATGAGGGGCCAAACTGTTTGACACTCGATATGTTTGATCTCATACTACATTGAATCTTACTTTGAAACGATCTTGAAAAACAACAAAATTGAAGCAGACGGTGACGGGGTAAATATCTTATGGCAGCGAAAGAGTTATAAATGTGTAACCTTAACCCTTAGCCTGCCAGTCACGACTATAGCTCCATATGCAAACAGCTTGGATCCGGATGAGACGCCGAGTAACTCGGCGTCTCATCCGGATCCAAGCTGTTTGACACTCGGACACCATTTTCAGCAATTTTGAGCAACTTTGAAGTACTTTGAAACTTGAAGCAGATGAGAAATATAGCAGACGACAATTTATTTGGCGGGCTAAGGGTTAAAATACTCAACCTGTGGTGAGGCACAGCCCCATGCATAGCCCGCTGTTCCATTCTCCGTCTCAACAACTTCTTTGAAACATTTCTGTAAACAAGACCAATATTCGTACAGTCGAAACTCGATAATTCGAACTCTCTTTACTTCGAACATACATGCACCCATATTGCACACTTCAAACGTGGTTTAGCTACTTTTAAACTTTGAAATACGGGTTTTGTCGACTTAATCGAGAGTGCGTTATCGAAATTCAACAGGTAGGGCTGCCATTACTCCGAATTGTTCCGAAATCTTCAGTTTTATCCTAGCAAATGCTAGCTAAAAGTTGGCTGAAATTAAAGCAGAATACTTTTAAGAAATCGTGATTGAAATCGTGAATGATATATTGAACATTTGGAAATCTTATGAATTTTCGTGGCAGCACTGAGTTTGCAGTTGTTATAGACATACGTGGTTTATTCTATTCCTGAGAAAAAATAAGGACGTGGTCGGGTCTGCACTTTTTCTTACGGGTTGATATTGTACTCGTTCCTTTTGTCAACACAAAGACAGATTAAAGGTTGTCTGCTGATAGTATTGCCGAGATACAGTACAGACTAATTTATTCGTTAGCGTTTAACCGCTAACGTTATGCACTGAAGTGTAGAAAATAATTTCTAACTATTTATTTTAATTTGTATGACAAACAGTTTGGAGCCTGATCAGACGCCAGGTTACCCGGCGTCTGATTCTGGTTCACACTGTTTGCAATGGAAATAAGTTTTTAGCTTAAAGACATCTCCTGGCGACCTTTCGATCATAACCTCAAATTCAATGGGGGGACTCTCTCAATGGACTGAGGAAAATTCTTTAACTCTTTGCATGCTAGCGGCGGATATACATGTAGCTGTCACAGGGATAACCTTTGCAAACAGTTTGGAGCGCGGCGTCTCATCAGGATCAAAACATTTTGCCATTCTGACCTTGAATTAAATTTAATTTTAGAACAGTAGCAGACGAAAATTGTTGCAGACGAAACAAATACCCAGCATGCAAAGAGTTAAACGCGATTTATGGAGGGAATAACGTCTTCTCTACTGTATGTTCTTAAAATAGTTCCGTTTTTATATTTAAACAGCATTTATATGGCAAACTATTTTATCTTAAAACTTCTAAGTTTGGTTTCTTTGTGTTGGTATTGAATTGTTTCAGTCACACAAACTTTAGTCACACATAGTGCATTGTGATTCAAACCTTAACGGTAACACCAATATTCACTGCATGCTAAAGTAATATGTCTGTATGTTTAAACATGTTGGACACATTTTGTATGTGGGCCGGGGGCCTTAAAATACAAAAATAGTTAATTGGATATATATATAAAGAAATAGGATAAGACTGACAATAGCTAAGTTCCGATCAGGCTCCTCATTAAGAGGGGCCTTATTTGAATCCAAACCAGGACTGTCATTTCTCCTTATTGTTCCAAAATCTTCGGAGTTTTATTATTTTTCTCCGGACAGACAGATTTTTTCCAAAATCTTCGGATTTCTGCTCTTACTTTTCACATTTGGAAATTTTATGCGTTTTTTACGTAGGAAACATTGTTATGTTTAGATCAAGAGCCGACGCCGCGTTACGCGGCATCTGATGAGGATCAAATCTGTTAGTATAATTAAGTGCTAAAGAGCCTGTCAGCGGAAAGTTAAATGTAAGATTGCGCTTCACAATTAGGAAATCTTAGGATATTTATGAGCAACTAATGGTAGCCCTTACAAACGGGTTGCAAGGATTTTCAAGACAAGCCTACATTGATGTAAGGGTTTATTAAAACTCCTTTTAACAGGGCTGCCATTTCTCCGGATTTTTCCTAAATCTTCGGGTTTTTTCTAGTACATGGTAGCTTAAAGCAGTCTGAAAGTAAAGCAGAATGCGCCTGAAGGCGTATTCTGCTTAACTTCCAGTCTGCTTTAAGTAGTCATGTGTCAACAAAACTAGAAACAGGCGATGGGGTGAAGGTACGTTTAGTAAAATCGCACTTGAAAAATGTAGATTTAGAAATCTTAGGATTTTTCATGTCAACTTATGGCAGACCATCATTTATAGGTACATGTAGAAACATATAGAGACATGTGTATAGACGCATGGGTAATATTAACATACCTGGCCTGCGCCGCACGGATTGAAAACTTTACACTCCGCAGAACTGGAAGATGCGCATTTAAAGCATATATGAGGAGTTGATGCTGAAACGGACAGTTATAGATTTTACCATATTGCTGAAAATACATTCTGTGTTTATACTGTATTCTTACTAATGTTTTAGAATCAGACGTAACCCGTTACCGCATTAACCTTTTCAAAGACACGCGCGTACTTAAGGTTATTCTTTAATCAGAACACGCATGATATCGGCCATAAAATTAGAAAGTGTGCTGAGTCAGTGATGACTACATATATATAGGAAGTATACTTTATCTGAAAAAATCATTTGAATAATGTTTTTTATATATTTTCACTAAAAACCCTAAAACATAAAGTTTGTAATGCCTGCTTTTGCTAAGATCTGTGATTAGTACGATCGAAATTTCAATTGGTTTGTTTTTCTATATAGCACATCTGACACCACTCGACGAAGCCTTTTAGGTAATCTTTCGATAGGACAGATAGTCAGAAGGACGAGAGAAGGACAGAAGGACAGAGATACACTGCCAGCTAGACATACATACACAACCGGACACACAGACATACGGCAACAGACAGAGAGACGGACGGATGTACAGAAATGCACTCCGTCAGATAGAAAACCGGACACAGACAGACAGACATTCGCATAAAGACATACGGGGCCAAAGAGATATTTATGAAACAGATCAAACCTGAATATATGGGATCAAATAGGAGAGCCACTAGGCATGTCACTGAAATTGAATAATGAAATTAAAGTATCACACCATGCTTTTCTGACACTCATATTGTCGCTTCTGAAGACCATTTGTCAAAGCTCCATCGGAGCTCATCGGATGAAATAGGGGAACAATAGACATTCCACTGTAATAGAATAATGAACTTAATGTATAACATCATGCAGATTGTCGCTTCTGAAGACTATTTTGTCAACGCTCCATCGGAGCTCATCGGATCAAACAGGAGAACCAATAGACATTCCACTGTAATAGAATAATGAACTTAATGTATAACATCATGCAGATTGTCGCTTCTGAAGACCATTTGTCAAAGCTCAATCGGAGCTCATCGGATGAAATAGGAGAACTAATAGACGTGACACTTTAATAGAATAATGAACTTAATGAATAACATCATGCAGATTGTCGCTTCTGAAGACTATTTTGTCAAAGCCCAAATAGGAGCTCATCGGATCGAATAAGAGAACCAATTGACATGCCACTGTAATAGAATAATGAAATTAAGTTTGACATCATGCTTTAGTCTTGGCATATATTGAGGTGTCTGAAGACCATTTCGTTATATTTACATTAACCCTGTAGGTCTTTATGTAATCGTATTAACATATGCAGGCCATTACTCAATATTTACATACACCCTGTAAAGTCTCTATGTAATCGTATTAAAAATATGGAGGTCAATTCTCGATGTACATTGTACCTACAAATCGAAAATGGTTCCAGCCAGTTAGAAAGAGGGCGGAGTTTCCGCCGCGGAGAGATACCGACCTAGCGATCAGCTAATGGTTGCTATGGAGTGTAATTAGGATGAAATAAACATGCGCGACCGATTTTTTAAAATATGCTTTGATAATAGATATTTAAGTTGCATTGTTTATTTTTAATGTCTTATAAGTGTTCGTTAAGCACACAGTGACAGTTTATTGGGTAAAATCTTGGCTTTGTAATCAACTCCGAAACATGTATTTTGGACTACTTTTCATACCGCATATTATAGAAATGGAATGGCTGTTACGTCCAGGATTACATCTGTCAAACCTATTTGGCTGGTATATGATATATTTATATACATGAAAACAAATCTGGTCAAATTACACATTAAATGGACAAAACAGAAAATAAAAATATAAATATAAGGAATAAACAACATCTTTTTGCCACTCATGACGGTATGACTACATTAGCTTCGGTGGTAAATTTAAGGTAAACGCCCGAAGCGGCCTGCAAAGCTAATGTAGTCATACCATCATGAACGTCAAAAAGATGTTGTTTATTCCTATAATATTTACATTCACCCTGTAAAGTCTTTATGTAATCGTATTAAAAATTTGAAGGTCATCCCTCGATGAACCTACAATTCGAAACTGGTTTTAGCCAGTTCGGATTTTCCACGTGCTATTCGTGGACTTCTTCAAATAGACTACATCGCGCACTTAACACTAAGCTCCCATTGGTCGACGGTCATATGACACTAGCGGAGTGATACAGACCCATAGGTCGTTGCCATCGCGTTGCTATGTGTGTAAATTGGTTAAGAAAACAACCGCGACCTGTATTTTTAGAATGTGCTTTGGCAATAGATATTCAAGTTGCACTGTTATTTGTTTGCCCTGTAAGTCTTTTCCATTCACAGAGAGAAAGTTTACTGGAAACAATCCTGAATATTTAATACAGTTACAGTACATGTAGTTGGGACTACTTTCTCACCATATTTAGAAACTGGAATGGCTATTACATCGACATTACATCTATCAAACCTCTTTGACCGGTATATGATAAATTCTTATAAAGAAAAACAAATCTGGCCAATAAACACATTTAATTGACAAGACAGAAAATATAAATATAAATATAAGGAATAAACAACATCTCTTTGCCGCTCATAACGGTATGACTACATTAGCTTCGGGGGGCGTTTACGCAATTTACCCCCTGCGAAGCTAATGTAGTCATACCGTCATGAACGTCAAACATATGTTGTTTATTCCTTTAATGAACCTACAAATCGAAACTGGTTCCAGCCAGTTAGAAAGAGGGAGAGATACCGACCTAGCAACCAGCTAGTGGTTGCTATGGCGTGTAATTAGGCTGAAATAAACATGCGCGATTTTATTTTTAAAATATGCTTTATTGATAGATATTTAAGTTGCATTGTTTATTTTTAATGTCTTATAAGTGGTCGTTAAGCACACAGCGACAGAATACTGGGTAAAAGCTTGATTTTGTAATCAACTCCGAAACATGCATTTTGGACTACTTTTCATACCGTATATTATAGAAATCGAATGGCTGTTACATCCAGGATTGCATATATCAAACTTATTTGGCCGGTATATGACATATTCATATACATGAAAACGAATCTGGTCAAAATACACATAAAATGGACAAGACAGAAAATAAAATATTTACAATATCTAAAATATAACCCAGGTTAACAATAGTTTTAAACATCATCATAGACAATAAACCACTAAAACTACATCAAATTGTATGTAAATATGTTGGTATAAATAGTAAACCGCTGCAGTTGTTACGTGATACGAACGGTCGCGCTGAATTCAAATATCCTATTTTTAGGCCGATTTTATTTAACTGGCAGGGCGGAGCTAACACTTGGCAAACAATTACTAATTTACTTTTGAATAAAGGGTTGATAGGTATAGTTCCGTATTATATCGTTATTGTCCGATACTTTCAACTTCAAGAAACTCAATTTATGCGTGCACCAATATCAACGTGCAATTGGTTTATACAGTGCTCCCTCTATACAACAACACCCAATGGATGACAAATGAGGATGACAAATGATTGCGTGTGTTGTTCATAGGAAATTGTTCTAGGAAGAGAAATTAATACTTTGTTAACATTAGAAAAAAGCTTAAATCCAGATTAGACGCCGCATTACGCGGCGTCTAATCTGGATTCCAGCTGTTTATCATACTTCATTATATTCCTTCTGTCAAAATGTCCATTGATATGTAAGAACTAGTACAGCAACTGTTGGTTTTTATGGGGAACTCGGTAGACACCCTTTGTATATATCTCGTTATTTAAGAATATTGAAATACTGGTTTAAATTGCTCAAAACGGATAATATTATTTTACAAACTATGTATAAATTGGCTTTGGAAGAATGTTTGAATGGAAGAAAAAGTTGGTTGTCTAGTGTGAAATAATTATTATGCCGGAACGGATTTGCATATGCATGGGATCAACAATATATATTAAATGAAAATACTTTCATTGATACATGTATATTCAAACAACGTTTAATTGATACCTGTTACCAACGTAGGTATTTAGACAAAGATAAAAGTGAAATATTACAGTTATATAGTAATGTTAAAGAGGTTTTTGGTTACGAAACATACTTATATATATATTGCCATTTGATTTAAGGAATTATATTTGTAAAATTAATCTGTCTGCGCATTCTCTGCATATACAAACCGGTCGTTATGGAATAAATAGAATCCCAAGGGCTGAGAGATACTGTCTGTATTGCAGAAATACAGAAAAAGAAGATGAATACCATTTTATCATTAAATGTCCATGTTTTTCAGACTTCAGAAAGAAATATATAAAGAAATATTACTATGTTAGGCCTAACATGTTTAAATTTGTAGAAATGCTCAAACATTAAATGTTTAAATTTGTAGAAATTCTCAAAACTGACGATTATAACAATTTATCCAATCTTGCTAAATATCTTAAAGCTGCTTTCTCTTTTCGTTGTAGGTTGACTCATAACACGTTATTCATCCTCGTTTTGCTTAGCACTACTTAATTTAACGTGACTGTTTCATTGTTATATCTTTACATATCATATGAATATATTATATGCTATAGATTATATTACATGTATATATGATGATGTACTATGTACAAGTCAATAAAATATATGTTCTGTTCTGTTCTGTAATGTTGAGAAAAACCTGGCAGACGACAACGGTAAATTCCGATAATAAAAGAGCGTGCTGCCGGTACCAAAGTTGTTTTATCTCTCCCTCTCTGTCGTACCCTGGACCCTTCCATGTCTTACAGTTACTCGTAACTACAGACTAGTCGCTTGAGTACAATTTGAACGTTGCCATAGTGGGTTATTTTTAACACGGGCTTAAATGTTTAATTCTTTCCCATGTTACTAATGATCTTGTCATAGAATTTTTGCTAAATGTTTTACATGTATTTACTTACTGTGCTGGCGGTCTTTTTGATTGTGAGGTTGTGGAACAGGGTTTATATTTTATGTACACTGTTTGTCTTTATAGGTGAATATAGGAGATAAGTGTGAGGTTGGGCGCCCGTAAACCCAGGTTTAACCCCCCAGTGGTTGTTAATGGTTAATTAATTTATAGTTAATTATTGATTGCTACTGACCGTACCAAGGCGGGCTCCTATATTCACTTTGCTTGATGTTTGTCTTGCGTGTTGTTTTCTATTTAGTGTGTAGATGAAGGAATGGTATTGCGCGCGTGTGTGTGTGTGTGTGTGTGTGTGTGTTTGTTGTGGTATGACTGTGTGTGTGTGTTCTGCTTTAGAGGTGGGTGTATTGTTTGTGTTACGTTTCCTGCTTGAGTCTTTCGTATTTATTTGAAATGCAAAGGTCCGTATCGAAACTCCGCCCTACCAGGTCAATAAAATCGGTAAATACTTGTTGTAAAGACGACGATACCAACGACCACGGCGGCAAAAACAAAGAAACCTGATCTCAGATTTCCAAGTCTAAACGCAGTTAAAGGTCATGGTCATTTTGGTCAAACGTGCATGAGTAGGTTTGGTGCATGCACACATTTCATGACTGCTATATCTCAAAGAACGTAGAAAATATAAACATTTTTATACCTTGTAACTGGGGGCAACCGTTCTGCTTGAATGGAAAATTCTTGTCCATTTTAACATGCATACATTGTACCAAGTATAAAATGAATATATCAAGGGGAACATAGCATTTTGTTTAAATTGCTTACGCCCTTCAAGACGATATCAACGACATCGAGGACAATGACGAAAACAACAACGAAACAACGACGCGTCGCGCGGCGTATGATTAGAACTGTTTGACTCTCAAAATCTCTTATTTTCTCAGCAAACCTGCCTTAGATCTTAACAGGGTTGCACTGCTTGTCATTGTTCATTATTCTTTATACAGCAACCGCAAATACTAACAAGTCTTATATAGACTAGACTCAAGAACTGGAATTATCCATCTGAAGTTCCGGGTGCGAATTAGTAAGTGACTAACCGCTGTTCACATATTTCACTATACCTACAAGAGTCATGTTAGTAAAGATATGTCGTGTGCAGATAACACATACATATTGTCCAACCACAGTTTAAAGTAGCTTTGTGTCACTTAACTGTTTACGTCCTTGTAAATAGTCACAAATAGACTAAACCTTAATTAGAAATGGAATTGACGGTTAAATGTTTCAGGATTGAAACAATTAAAACAACCCTTTCATGATCAAATTTATCGTTAGGATTTCTTTTTTATCCTTTTACCCATTCATCGCCATGTTGTCGGCTACTTCCCTTTTGTTTTTGAAAGATCGTTTCAAAGTAAGAATCAATGTAGAATGCCGTAAAACATCTCGATTAGATTGTCAAACATTTCGGATCCTGATCAGACGACGCTTTACGCGACGTCTGATCGGAATCAAAACCGTTTGAAAATGCGCTCTTTGGTATCATCGAGAGTGAAATGGTAAAGAAGCGGTCGCTTAACACAGTTTTGATTTCACTAATTTGTTATGAAACCATTTTGATAAACTCATACCTATAGAAAAACAGACCATATTTGCCACCATCGTTGAAGTCTCCGTTATCTTTGTACTAAGTTATTCCAGTATGATCAAAACGACATAATGTATGTTATCTACTACGATTGCCTTAACCACTTCACTGCCATGACGTCATATACTTCAAACAATTGTCATCTGCTTTTATTTCTCAAATTCAAATGTTTCGTATTTTAACCTTAGAACTATTGAAACGAATGACAAACAGTTTGAATCCTTATCAGACGACACGTTACGCGGCGTCTGATCAGGATCGAAACTGTTTGCAAATACCAGTTGTACTCGGGACACGACAGTGAATTGGTAACACGTTTAACAACCACACAACACTTAACTCTTATCCTGTTGTAATATCGTCCGTTTCGAAATTGTTGTGTGCACAAAAAGAAAATAATTCATGCATATATATTAAGTAAAAATCCTAAAGACAAGTGTCAAACAGTTTGGATCCAGACCAGACGCCGCGATACGTGGCGTCAGATCTGGATCTAAAATGTTTTCAAACAATCAGTAAAGTCGCGACAAGCAGGCCAAGGGTTAACTATCAGATTTGATTCAGATCATATTAAAAACAACTGAGCGTCTGATTAGCACTATATTTATTTGACATTAGTGTAACAATTAATTGGGTCAAATTGCTATAAGTCTGTATTGGATTTAGCACAAAGAACAGTATTAAAGCAGACGGTAGTTGGGGAAGGGATAACACGACCGATAAAAGGATTAAGGTCGCTTAAGTATGATAGTGCCACTATTGTCAAAAAAGGTCGATTACCGCTATACTGTCGTCATACAGTGCTTAAACCATAGTCTCGCATATAGGCGTCCTTTGCAAACAGTATACATGTTACAAGAGCACGAGTCCTATACAAACAGTGAATACCCAGACCAGAGGGCTCCTTAAGGAACCCTCTGTAAGGAGCCCTCTGATCTGGGTCTTCACTGTTTGTCAAAATGCAATACATTGACAAAAACAACCCATACAAGTCAGAAATGGACTAGATCTACACTCAAATAGAAACTGGGATTGGCCATTTGAAGTTTCAGGAAGGAAAGAGTTAAGCGGTAAACCGTCTTTAAATATCAACGGATTACCTTACCGTGTGGTCGTTTCATACAGGTTTGGATGTCCTTCGCGGCGCCTGGTCTGGATCAAAACGGTTTGCAAAGTTGACTTCAGTCGCCTACAACAGTGAAATGTTAACCGACAATTAAAAACAATAAATATAATTGAGGGCCCTCTGACAACGTTCAAGGAAATCCCAGTTGTAAAAAATGAATATCTGAAATAGTGTCATTCATGTGAGTACATGTAATTCAGGCAATTAAACAGAAGCGTTTTCCTCGGAACATATGTATCACTTGCCAGCAAACTTCAGTCGAAGAGCAGTTGTAGCCAAAATAAAACGCTTAACTAAAGTTGAAGATATCTGCCGGATAGGAAAGTGTAGAAAATTGGAATAACTTTCATGGTATTGTGACAGGATAAAAATAAGACGTGTGGTGGAAATGCGAGACCGAAGAAAATGTCGGAAAAAAGAAATAACTCTAACATTATTGATGCAAGAGTTATAAACCATGGGCAAGACATTTCCAATTGTCAAGCTATTTCTATAAATTAGCATCCAAAAAGCTTTAGTTAAATAGAAATTATAGTCAAACATAAAAGTGTGACGATTAGACAGACGGTCAGATGGACAGACATACTTCAGAAAAGTTATCTCTAAGTGTCCACTTATAATTGTTCTATTACTTGCCATTTCTGCAATCAGGCTAAAACAATACAACACGGACATGGTCCAGGAGATGGCAATTACATTTCATATATAAAGATTGTTTATCTCTTCTCCAAGACATTTTAGTAGCTACAAACAGAAATAGCATGTACCTTTATGGCTTAAAGTTAAAGTCTGGGGAGGTTATAAACAAATAACATAATCAATAGCTAGTTTAATTAATCAATTTAGAATATTTTCATTCTAATTTCAGGAAAGACAACCTAGCCAATGTACCAAAGGTCAATCGCACAGGGTATGGAATAAGATCATTCAGGTATAAAGCTGTCCTATAAGGAACATACTCCTTTAGGACATACTAACCCTATAGTCTTTTTCACAGTATCGGATACTGTTGCATGTCTGGACGATGACCTATCTGTTCTTCATTAGTGCTAGGTGTGTAACAATACAGTGATTGGATTTGATTTGTTATGATTTTACGTCGCTGTCAACAGAATTTCAGTCATATAGCGACGTCCAGCTAATTTCAAGTGGAGGAAGACCCAACAACACGGTGAAAACCGAATTACAATATATTGCAGTACAGCAGAAACGTATATCACCAACTTACTAAGACGAAAAAGAAACGCAGGGTAGCTTTTCAAGGTAGTCTTAAGTTGTATAACTTAATCAAATGTTCAAAATGATTATTTTAAGTTTACCACTAATCATCATTGAACATTTTGACAAAGTTTCATTCTAGTGTGACCAATAGGCCATGGGAAAATGGTTTTCTTTTTGACATTAACCGCTCCGAAGTAAAAGTGTAGAGTGACTGCCTGTGCTCTGAGAATCAAGCTTGTTCAACATCTCCTATGGTCTCCTCAAACATTTGTCGCAGATATGACTCTCCTATGCATGCATTTCATCAGGCCCCCCTCCCCATACCAAAAACAGACCATCGGCCGAACTTATCGCTAGCTCACGAGAACGTACGCGTAAGCGACTCAGCGTAGCGTGCCCAAAGACGTCGGTATACACGACGTCGACGATCAAATCAATAGAGAGTGAACCGTGACTCGTCGGAAAAGAGAACCTGTCTCCAATACTTCAGTGGAAAGTTTTTGGGCGAATGTGCCGCAAACTACACGCTACGGCTTGCACGACGCTGAGCGTTAAGTGGCCAACCAACGTAAGGAGATTAAGCTCGCAGACCGTTGACGCTAGCCGGTACCGTACAGTGTCGGCATGGATATGTCGACCGTGATTGCCTCACGTGTTATGAGCGATATCACTGGCTGTATGGTAGCAATTGCGCAGGTAGGCTAGCAGATAGTCGTGACGATCAGACGTCCCGTTCGCGGTTGGTTTTAAAGGCTTTCCGTTTTTCGCATGCGTCTGACAAGACTATCTATAGTCTAGAAACGCACCTTAAACTGAAAAGCAGTCTGCTGTTGGCATCGACGCTCCAACAGTAGTTCAATAGCAGGCCCCCTTTGAACTTCCGTTAAGCGTACCATACTTCGAAGATGTTGAAAGCAGCTCATAACTCCGAAATTCAATGTGACAACTTGAAACGTAGACCTTTGAGTGATTTTGACAATTGAATATCTCGTCATCACAATTTTACAGTGGTATTTTGCATGTTCACACTAACCCCGTTTACGGCGGACGCTGCGTAATTTTATCCATCGGAAATTGTTGTCATTGGCCAAGATTTTAAACTTACCGAATTTCATAAATCAAGACCAAGTAATAAAACAATTGTTAAATATTTTAGGTACCCTGCGTATCGTTTTCGTCTTAGCATACCAAAATGATAGAAATTAGCCTTGCAAACTTAACCATAGCCTTCAGAGGATTAAAATAGTGTTTTAATTACAAGGGAGGGTTCAAATTAACATAGACATTAGCTGTGAATGTTATACGTGTCACAGTTTTACATTCAAATTACCAGGCCTTCACTCTCGTATGTGCTCAAATAACATATAGAATATTGTTATACGGAAAACCGTAGTGCGATATGTATTGCACAGAGTAATATTGCAACATACTGCCGTGTTGTTACACCCCTAATACGTGCTTTATATATTTCTAATGTGTTTGCCTCTCCGTTTTGGATGTTTAAACCTCTGTTCCATGAGTATTTATTATAAACTCTATGCACCTAAATTTCAATAACCCTTGTCTCTTTTAAAGATGTAACTAAATGTTATTTAGAAAGCAAATAATGCATATGTTTGAACGATCATAATCCTATATTCAAAAAAGGGTAGCCCATGATCAGACAGCTCTAAAG
Source organism: Gari tellinella (assembly GCA_922989275.2). Lineage (NCBI taxonomy): Eukaryota > Metazoa > Mollusca > Bivalvia > Cardiida > Psammobiidae > Gari > Gari tellinella. Next base: position 12,363,363 of record OV277865.1, on the reverse strand, counting down.
AAAATGTCTGATCTAGTACATGTAGATCTACTACTTGGTTTAAGAAAGCGCAATTATGCATGATGATGGAGTTAGAGGTTTAAAACATGTTAACTGTGATTTCTATGTTATACCTTTTCTGTTGCTAGACTTTATGTTTTAAGTGTGGCTATTGCGTTGTGTGTGTACTAATATGCTTGATATGCTTTTTATGGTTTTCATGGACTGTTAGAAAGTTGCTGATCAATTTCTGAAAGATAAGAATTGGGGGAATAAATGGTTTTACTTCTCTTTTTTCTGCCGTACGTCTGTGCTGATATTGCTATCCGTTTATTTAGTTTACTCTTTTGGAGGCAGGTTTTAGACTTAGGTCACGATCAACAGCTTTCTTCCTGGTTCTTAGTTTTATGTAATTGATGTATGGTGAATGGAACTGGGTTTTGTTCTGGTTTATGCATGCACTTCTATGCACCGATTGTGATATCTAATCCATGCTGTGATATACAAGTGAGCCTTGCCATGATAAAACCTACCTTATTGCATTGCAACATTGTATAGACAAATCACCGTTGTCATTCCAGGCTCTGTATCTGAGTTTGGTCTATACAACCAAATACCGTAAAAATATAGCTACATAAATTGCTTTAGATGCACGTTGGTGTAGATCAAGACCAGTCGCCTCGTCTTTGACGCAACAGCATGCCTTGATCTACACTGTTTGAAATGCTCAACTATTTAGAGCTAAAGCTCGCCGTACCGTTAGGCAAGCCAAAAAGAAATCTTGGCAATCTTATGTCTCAAAAGTCAATTCTCATACTCCTGTAAAAAAGGTTTGGGACATGGTTAAGAAAATTACTGGTAAAGGTAAACCTTTAAAAAAAATAATTCAAAAAACAAGAGGAAAAAAGATCTCAATTTTAGGTCAAACAATGACGAACAATACAATTTACCATTTTCGATTTCAGATTTGAAAGAATCGTTGAATAAGTCTAAAGATATGGCCGTTGGTCCTGATAATATTCATTATCAGCTCTTGATACAGTAATGGTGATTTTGTTATCCATCTTTAACAAGATATGGGAAACTGGTTTGCTTCCTCCATCATGGAAGGAAGCCATAGTTATACCAATACAAAAACCAGGCAAGGACAGTTCTATACCACCCAATGACCGCCCTATTGCTCTTACTAGTTGTGTCTGGAAAACTCTCGAACGAATGATAAACACCCGTTTAATCTGGTTTCTGGAATCAAATGGTTTAATCACCAACTTTCAGAGTGGTTTCAGAAGCCAGCGAAGTACAAATGATCACCTAGTTCGATTAGAGAGTTTTATTCGTGATGCATTTATAAAAAAGCAACATCTAGTTGCAGTATTTTTGACCTTGAAAAGGCCTATGACACAACTTGGAAGTATGGGTTAATGAAATACCTGCAAGATCTAGGTCTCAAAGGTCGATTACCTTCTTTCATCTCAGACTTTCTATCTCAAGTGCGTGTTGGGTCAACCCTTTCAGACCTGCATGAGCAGGAAGAGGGCGTCCCACAAGGTAGCATACTATCTGTTACACTATTTGATATAAAAATCAACAGTATTGTTAAATGTTTAAATAACGAAAATGATTGCTATATATATGTTGATGATTTTTTTATCTGCTATAGATCAAAGAATATGCCAACGATAGAGAGACAATGTCTTAACAAGTTACAAGATTGGACGGATAAAAATGGTTTTTAATTTTCCACATCAAAAACACAGTGTGTACATTTCTGTCAGCTTAGAAGAGTCCATGATGATCCAGTTTTAAAATGAAATGGCATTCAGATTCCAGTAGTTGCGGAAGCGAAGTTTCTTGGTGTAATTTTTTACCAAAAACTTTCATTCATCCCGCACATCAAAGCCTTGAGTACTAAATGTATCAAGGCTCTTAATCTTCTTAGCATCTTAGCCAACACTGACTGGAGACCTGGTCAAAAAATTCTTTTACAAATATATCGTTCACTGATTCGTTCGAAATTAGATTATGGAAGCATCGTATATGGATCAGCTCGAAAATCTTATTTAAAGATGCTCAATACAATTCACCATCAGGGACTGCGGCTTGCACTGGGAGCTTTTCGAACCTCACCGATCGAAAGTCTTCTAGTGGAAGCCAATGAACCATCTTTGGCCCTTCGAAGAGAAAAAATAGCTCTTTATTACATACTTAGTGTAAAATCCAATCCCAACAACCTAACCAATGAAGTCATTTTTGACCCAAAGTACTCCACCCTTTACGACAAGAAACCCATAGCAATACCACCGCTCGGGTTACGCATACAACCTGCAATTGAAGCTGCAGGACTAAATGTAGATAGCATTCGACCATTAAAGCCATCCAAAACACCCCCTTGGACAATGAAGAAACCAAATGTAATTCTCTCTTTAAGTGATAGCAAAAAATCATCCACTATCCATTGGAGTTTCAATCCAAATTTAACGAATTAAAATCGCATTATCAAAATTATACAGCAATTTATACTGATGGTTCGAAGGATGGCCTCAGGGTGGGGTGTGCATCTGTTAGTGATTTGCACATCTCTAAGGTGAGGCTTCCTGACAATGCATCTATTTTTTCTGCTTAAACTCTTGCTATTGACCTTGCTTTGAGGTTCATACTGAAAAGCAATAGACAAAATTTCATTATATTTTCGGATTCACTTTCTGTTCTTCAGGCTTTATTAAATCGAAATACTACTAACTAATTCAACAGCTTCTTTTGAAACACCACAGTATTTCAACTTCCAAAGCCATCATACTATGTTAATCTGAGTGCCGCTCATATTAATCTGCCTTTTGCATGTACTGATTTTAAACCTCTTATTAACCAGTACATTACGTCTAAATGGCAAAGTTCTTTGAACAACTACATTAGTAGTAAATTATTTTAATCAATAAATACGAAAGAAGACTCAAGCAGGAAACGCAACACAAACAATACACCCATCTCTAAAGCAGAACACACACACAGCCATACCATAACAAACACACACACACACACACACACACACACAACCACACACACACACGCAATACCATTCCTTCATATACACACTAAATAGAAAACAACACGCAAGACAAACATAAAGCTAAGTGAATATAGGAGCCCGCCTTGGTACGGTCAGTAGCAATCAATAATCAATTATAAATTAATTAACTATTAACAACCACTGGGGGTTAAACCTGGGTTTAGGGGCGCCCAACCTCACACGTATCTCCTATATTCACCTATAACGACGAACAGAAGCCTATTATAGGTGAGAGTTGTTCATCAAACAGACCTGTGCGCAGAGAGGAATTGGTCATTTATCGATGTGAAAGAACTTTTTAGTTCAGTGCCATATGACAATATAGTTATTTTCTTAAGGAGACTGGTCTATACAGCAACATTTAGTTTTTAAGAGGCTTTTAATATTACTTAATTGTGTGTATGTTTCCGTCCTTTAAGTTTTCTTTTTTCTTTCCGTGCTTTTACACTCTCGTTGATCGAGATATTTTAGTGTTTTTACATATAATCGTTTTAGTGTGACGTTTGTCGGTGCCATATGATCATTTCATGTATCGCGGTGCCGTAAAACCCAACTCAATTAATCAATCAATCCAGCTTATGCCTTAAATGTTTAGCATCGTAAAAATCATGGGTAACAATAAACGCTTATTGATCAGTGTTGTCTGTACTGTTTGTCTGTGTTGTGTACTTGTTTGTATAATTTGTGTCGAATTTATGTAGATTAATTAGTTATGACTGCTCATAAAAGAGTAGATTGCAGGTAGGCCACTGCTTCGAACGTCGCAATGTTTACATAACTACGGATGGATGTAAAATGCAGGCGCGAAGCAGGTGTGCATCTTACTATACATACACATGCATGCGTCTGCACCACATGCCAGATTATAAAGAATTCAACGGCCATGACCTAGCTGGCTGCATGTTTGTAACGCGTTTTATCTTTATTCTTTACTGATTATATATACTCGTATACGACGTATTGACGTTATATCCATTGACTACTGAGAAGCCTAAAGGCGTCATTAGTTTAGTAGAGTAGAGAAATGTTTTATTAAATATTTTTTAAACAAAGGCATACTCTCTCTCATTTTTAAGTCTATATATATCTTAACTTGTTCCGGATGGACATTTGTGTTTATATTGAATATTTTTAACCAAAGGCATACTCTCTCTCTCACATGGCTAGTGTTTATGTAGTATATACATTTAAAAATTACTTAAGCCAAATATGGTTTTCAGTCTCTTAACAGTATTATTCAATTTTATTTTTACGACATTACACTATCACTATAAACATAAACAGTTAAGATTCCTACTATCAAAGACATGTAAAAAGAAATATTGTATTCAGAATTTTCACTTTTAATCTTTTGGTTTTCTTTTCAACCCATACGTTTTAATTAATTTAAAAATTTAAAGGGATTGAACCAAAACAATATTGATAATGATCCAAATTAATTGCAAATGCCAATGCTGTTAGGTTTGGCAATTAAGGGTTAACAATCATAATGACTTCTCTATTTTGAAGTTGATCGTCAAACAAGGCTACGTACGACTCAGAGAGTTCATCGACGGTTGTTGTGAGTGCGTAACTTACGTCTTGAACCGGATGAGAAAATAGACATCAGACGTTACCCAACAAAGCAAAAAAACTGTCTTTGAAACATGGCAATCATTAACAGGATCAAACGCTCTAGTATTTGGATTTGCTTAAGTCTAGGAATGTTCTCCGCCTTCCTGATTACAGTACTATACACAGTCACGGATCTGGGATACGATGTCAAAAAGAGTGGTCTTATTAAAACAATACTGCGATCCGAACAAATACAACGTTTTCAAGTAGAATCGAATAAACGAATTACTAGTAATATCATCCGTAGAACATTTACGCAATCACAAAATAAGAGCATATATATTTTAGGGGCAGTTGGTAAAAATTCCACCCCTACTGCAAGGTGGGACAAATTCGCCTTGTATGGACAATGGTACGATGCCGATAAATTTACTGTTAATCATCTTCGATGCTGCTTCAAGTACAACGATGGATCTGTGATAGAAAATCCTTTGCATGACTTTGATCCACCAACTTATTTCCATATTTTGAAAGCAAAACTGCGTGTTTGGCATGCAACATGTGATAACCCACAAATAAAGGAAAACAACACTCCAAGTTTGATTAGCATAGCCCGGGACTGCAGTTGCTCTAACCTTGAGGTAAACTACATAAAACCGTACCTATCACTGAAACAACCACCAGCACACATCACAATCACTACAAAACTCGCATATGGAAATATTGATCCCGAAACAGTAGTAAGTTTTCTCGAGACTGCAAGTCTTCTTGGATTCGACAAAATTGTGGTATACGTCATCGACAACCTAAACTCGAGAGTTGAACGAATTCTGCGCTATTACGCCTCAACTGGATTGGTTGAGTATCACAATCTGGAACTAGCTGACAAAAAGGTTCCACGACCGTTTGTTACTCCACAATATATAAGCGACGAATGGCTGGTTAAGAGGGATGCATTGGAGAGAAATATGGGCTCGGAGTTCTTTGGAATCTTTGATATGGATGAATATCTTATTCCGTCCGAAAATAGGACTTACAAACAATTACTCCGCTCTTTGCACAAAGCTTATCCCAAAGCATCCACGTTCGTGTTCACCAATAAACATTTTCTGACAGAGTACAATGACCCAACATGTACACCCATATGTACCCTGTTTAACCGTCACGTTAAAACTGCACCCCACAAGTTCGACTACAACCTTATAGACAGGAAATTGATTTCGATCACATCACGCGTGAAAACCAGTTCTATACATAACCATGGCGTCATTTCACTGGATGGTTATAACCAAAAAATTTGTCCTAAGGAAGAAGCTTATGTTCGACATTTCGGATCATGTGGGAGAAAGTTTTCTGGCATATGCAAGGATCCAAATAGTTGGATTGAAGACAGATCAGTAGCATTGTGGGCTCAGAACACTATCCAACACAAAATTTTGACAATATTAGCAATGATACCCAAATGATTGTAATATGCAGAAAAACACCACATTTTAAAAAAGAAATGTTAAAAACGTTTTAACCTTTTTCCAACAATACATTTAAGAGAGCAGTCTGTGTGACTTACAACTGTTAACCCGAGAAACAGAATGTCACCCCGAGACGGAGTCGAGGGTGACATTCTTGTTTCCGCGGGTTGACAATTTGAATGTCACGCGAATTGCTATCTAGTATTAATTTTATTATACCGGGCTTATCAACCATTGTTTTGGAATCGTCTCATTCCTGTTTTATATGTATTTCCTTTCACTGTAAAATGTTTTGTGAAATTTTACCCCTTCACCGTTTCATTGTCGTCTGTTTTAATTTTGTTGTCGGCAATGTAGTTTCAAAATTAAGAAAAAAAGACAGTATGACTGAAGAAATTGAAAACGAGTGTCAAACAGTTTGAATCCTAATTTGATGCCGCGTTTGCTTCGTCTGATCATGATCTAAACTGTTTTCAAATACGCTTTTAAGCGTCATTGAGAGCTAAAAGATTAAGAAGCAAGGCATTCTTAATAAAACATAATTTAAATCAAGAATAATTAGAATTACTTGCTCTACGTGACATTCCAGCGAATGGCATATAGCAAAAGAATGCCGCATAGCTTATACAGCAATGTCATTTAGTGACAAAGATCAAGGGACATTCAGGTAACTTTCACCTATGTGACATTCCAAAGAATGCAGCTTAGCAAACAAATGCCGCATAGCCTAGACAGCAATGTGATAGAGTGACAGTGAAGCTTTTGGATATATGTAAAAAGTATGCCAAATGTTACATTTCGGACTATGGGAGATTTACATTGTAATTCAAAGCAAGGTATACCAAATACTCCATATGAGCTACACTACTTTACAAACCGATGGTATTAAACCCTTTCGGTGCCAAGACTGACCGACACTGACATTAACAAACAATTAAGAACCTGATTAGTCGCCGTGATACGCGGTGTCTGAACATGTAAAAACTGCTTGAAAATTATGTCAAAGGTTTTGAGTCAATTATACAAAGTTTTATCAGTAAAATCAGGTGGAAATATAAGCAGACGATAAGATGGCAGCGACTGTGTTAGGCTGGTACTTGTTTCACAATGAAATGAAGGGGTAACGATGTGTCGGCTAAAGCACTTATAAAAGCATTTAACTTATTATCTTAATATTGTATGCCTCGCTAATGAAATGAACCTTTCATATGTTCTTGCTAAAAACTCAAAGTGTCGTCGTCCTTCCCCGGCTTCAGTGACAATTACATATACATTTGTAATTCAAGAATCGTTACTCGATGAAATCATGCGTGTCGGTTACCTCCCGTGGATACTTTCGGTTTCAAACAATCTCTATTAATCGTGAAATATAAACGTGGAATTTAGTGTGAACCCGAGAACACATACAGACACACATACCTTAGTAATCGCTTGCGATCTAACGCTCAACCAATCAGAGCACGACGCCCATGTTTCGGTCAAAATTTAGACGCGTGGTGCTACGTAAAATTGTGGTCACGACGTCATATGAATTTGAAGCAGGCTGACTGACACCCAGTTCTCTTTAATGACGAATCTCATCGAGCAATGCAGATGGTAGGCTACGCAAATTCATAACATTCAAGATTCAGCAGTCAAGATTTGAGACCGGCTTCACAGCAAGAGTGGAGGACTGACGTACTTATTGAACGTTACGCTACGCCGTAGATATGTAGCGTGTGTTGGTGCAAATAGTTGCCATTCACAATATTAATCATACTGAATACAACTTTGGACTTTTTATGATAATTCATTTATTTTAAGAAAAAACATCTTATATTCAGACTTTTTTATTTTGACCCCTACCAACTTCTTCATTACATCACTCGAAAAACATTCATCCCAGCAGTATGAAGTTAACTGATATGGATTAAAAATGATTAACTTCAGTTCATTTTCGGTATAGGTTTTAGACCATCAACATTATAACTTTCCAGCAAATTTTCCTGTAATCGTGTGGGACGTTTCTACCTGCTCAGTATATGTAAAAAATACTCCAAATGACCCAAACTATTTAAATCTTGGACAATATTTCTCGACAGGTTGCTCTCCAGATATTAAGCTCCAGCCTCTACCCTATATACTCATATTAGTATACTCCCTCTAACTAGTTGGGTTCGGGGCGCATGCTCCCCCAGCGAAATTTTATACTTAGATGGCTTCTAGTGCGTTCAGAGGGCGTGCTGCGCATTTGAAACAGGTAAAATACTAATAAAACCACATGTAAATGTTTAACTTAAAATAAAAAATTGTTAATGATATAGGATCGTATTTTTTTGACGTTGTCTTCTGGCTATTAGCCTAGTCTACCCCTACCCCCTCCGATAAGTGCACACACTTTTACAATGGTGTCCGGGGCATGCTTCCCGGGAAATCTTTTATTTCTATATGGTCTTTGGTGCGTTCTAGGGCAGTTTTTTTATATAACATATGCTTTTTACCATTTTTTTATAATGCACACCTCAAGCATTTAGATCTATTTAAGAAGTTTGATCAATTGTTTAAGGATATATTTTGATTTAGTAAGTGTTTTCATTGAATTTGAGCCGTAAAACAATTAAGAAAAATGCACATATGTATTTCAGACAACAAACTACAATGTATACACTTTGCATCATACTTTTTAAAACTCGTGGTTTTAATGTCTGTTTGTGCCAATTATTACTTAACATTATTTCAGAAAGCCAACATAATGCATGCCGACCCTTTGCCGAGAATGGCTACAGTACACATTTCAAATGCCCATAGACAAAAAAGAACAATATAATCTATGTTTTTCTTTTTCCCATGGTACTAAGGTATGTTTGAAGAACCTATGTAGAAATGTTCATAGAGATCATACGGAGATTTCATTTGGGCGCGTATGTCCTTAATACAAATAATCAAACAATCTGGCGAGGTTTTATGTATCCGAAATGTCATATAATATCCGATAATAGGGTTAGTTTTAAAATAAATTCGTTGCACTAATTAATACTGAATTCAATTGGTTCGCTCGTTTTTTTTAATTGATAATGTAATGTTGTCTAAAACTGTTCCCATTCGCTACAATGGCTTATCGTGAACCACCTAAAATCAGAAAACGCCCTATTAAGCTCATATAACTCCACCCACCATTTATCATTATGGTTCCCGGTTTCCCCTTTTTCATGGGTGCTGCCATTATTGCCCTTTGCCTGTCCCTATGTCTGAGGGCGTGCTCGATTATTAGTCCGGAATTGACGGGATTGACGGAATCGAAATCGAGTGGCCCGGAACTCAATTCCAGAACTGTTCTATCAGTTCTGTTCAAGGATGTGGTGCGAGCAGAATTGTGACGTATCATCATGGTTCCCGGCACAATTTACCAACGCGTCGACAGCAAAGTTATACTAAGCAGGGAACCAGACAACCATATTTGCAAGGGTTCAATTCCGTTTTTACTTTATTTACAAATTCTATGGAATCGTTCCATACAGTTCTGGAACTGATAATCGATCACGCCCTGAAAGTCAAGGGAGAGTGCCCAGTGTAACACACATGACGATGTTCTATGGTAAAACGGGCTCATCAGCTAGAATAAATGTATATTTCGAACGCGAGCACTTTTGGCCAGAAGGCTTTACTTGCCTTAAATGGGTGAGTAAACCTCAGTGGGAAAAAGAGCGTCACAGAAACCAGAGAAGAAACAGAAATTACAGAGAAAGATATAGACAATACAAATATGGCAATAGAGACTACACTCATAATGATTACAACGAAAATAACGACCACATCGAATATCAAGACTATGATGAAAATCCATATAAAAAAAACATGAATGAACAATAACACCGACTCACACATTAACTCGTGGAATGTAAATCTTGATCAGTGGTAGGATAAATGAGTGGCATCTAACGTAACAAAATACAATGAAAATACTATTGAATAAGCCTACCATATCGAGTTACATTTTATTTTCAATGTTATTAAATGTTTTTGTTGGAATGTTAGAGGAATTATGTCCTCTGCGTACCCGCTTTCCCAGATGTTAGATCAATACAAAGTTGATATCGCTTTATTAACAGAGCCCAAATTATTGCCTCGCTCATCTACCTTCCTAGACAGCATCAACCCTAATTTCTATTCGATATTGACAATAGATGAATCTATTGGCCAGTATAGTGCTCTAACATGCGGAAATGCGGGGACGGCTATCTTGTATAGAAAATCACTAGCAGCGTGTATAGAAAATTTAAATGTAAATAACGACCGCATATCAGGCATAGCGATAAAGTCACATTATACTGAACCACTGTACATATTTTGCATATGCATGCCCTTCAACAGTGACATAGAAGCCTACAATACCATACTAGGAGATGTAGATGCGTTACTACAGTTATATTCACAATTTGGTAATGTTATACTAGCCGGTAATTTTAATGGCCAACTACTACATAAAATAACAATTTGAACAGAGTCACCAACCATAAGTCATTTTTGCTTAATACTTTTGTTCGAGATCACGAGCTTAGCTCACTTCAAGAGTCGTTTGACCTCTCTGACAAATATATATTTATGCCTTCTATATCCTCACTAGATCATGTACTCGTAGAACACTCAACAAATGCAGCCATACTGTCCTTCAGCATAATAGGTGAAAGCCAAATTCTTACCTCAGATCACACGCCCTTACTATTCCAAATCGATCAATCAATATGTTATCTTCCAAATAAAACATAATAAACAAAAATAGCTTAGCAAAAATGCACAGACAAGCAATTACTACAATATAGAAACGAAATAACGGATAAAGTAACAGAATTATTAGAGTTTACATGTATAAACAACATCACATACCACAAAGTAGTTCCAGTTATGTTATATGGTTCAGAGCTATGGGGTTTGAATTGTATCAAAGTTATTGAAAATGTTCATGTTAATGCATGCAAACGTTTTATGAATGTAAACAGTAAGGCATGTAACGATGCTATACTTGGTGACCTTGGAAGGTTCCCCCTTCATATTTTTGCATCTAATAGATGTATCAAATATTGGTTACGTTTGTTGAATATGCCAAATACTAGATATGCCAAATTGTGTTATAATATGTTGAAATGTTATGATAATATTGGACATAAGAACTGGGTAACAGATTTAAGAATACATCTTTGTTCAAACGGTTACGGATATATATGGGAGGCACAGGAGGTTTCAAATCCAGTACTATTTTTAGCTGAGTATACCCAGAGATTAAAAGACCAATATGTACAAAATTGGTCTTCTAGATGCCTGGAAAATACTAAATTAAACCATTATCACCATTTTAAATTAGATTATGATAAAGAGGCGTACATTACGGTTCTAGATATACATAAATACAGAAGATGTTTAGCTAGTTTCAGAAGTTCAGCACACTGCCTTGAGATTGAAACAGGCCGTTATTATAATATAGAAAGGGAATTTAGATATTGTCCATACTGTTATGGTAGTATAGAAGACGAATACCATTGTTTGCTTATATGTTCACAGTTTAATGATTTGCGTTCATTGTACATACCAAACTATTATCATGAATATCAAATTTATTAATAAGTTTTTTAGTCTCATGGCTTGCAAAAACCAACAAGTAATAAAAAACCTTGCATTATATGTTTATAAGGCATTTGAAATTAGAAAATTGTTCACATCAGTATTTCATTAAGGTACATATTGGTTTGCTAAAATAACACATTAACACCCTTGTAGAAACTACAAGCCATGATTAATACATGAATGAGGCCTTATATATGACAAATCTTGGGTTTTAGACCACTCCGATATTGATAATTTTTTTCAAGACTATACATGTTTCTTCTGTGCCGCCAAGAAATCCAGTAGAGGTGGTAGAAATTTGGGTGGTGTTGCTGTGTTTGTTAGAAATAGGCTAGTGGGATCTACACAGCAGATTAATATCGATTTCAGGTTTGGGATAATGCTTATTTTTGACAAAAGGTTATTCGATACAGATAAAGATTTATTCTATGTGTGCGTATACTTGCCACCTCAGAACTCGCCCTTCTATGATGGTGAATCTGGCGTTGACTGCTTAGAAAGTGATATAATTTCCTCTTTTCATAAATTCCATAAATGTGATGTTCTTATATGTGGTGATTTTAATGCAAGAACAGCTGAATGAGATGATACTCTAAGTATTGACAGTGAAATTCCTGAATTTCAGGAGTATGAGTCATTTTTTACCAATACTATATCTATTCCTAGAGTTTCCAGTGATAAAGTAGTTAATAGATTTGGGAAGCAACTTTTAGAATTTTGTAAAAGCTATAACTTATTTATCTTAAACGGTCGGTTTGGTAACAGTTCTGGAGACTTTACGTTTATAGATGTTATTGGCTGCAGCGTCATTGATTACTTTATTGCATCTTGTAAACTGTTTGACTTGGTGAACACTTTTTATATTGATAATAGAACTGAATGTAAACACCTTCCTATAACTCTGAGTATCGGTAGTAACTGCATTGATGATACAGTTACAACATCTGAGAAAGCTGATGCTACCATTACTGATTATAAATTTTGTGATGGTGAAGAAGAAACTATTTTTTCAGCAACTTTAGCAGAAAAGATTATAAATGGTGAGTTCGGGTCTCTAAACGATAATCTTGATAATGATGACGTTTGTATAGATAATGTTGTTGAGCGATTGGAAACATTAATTTTGGAGTGTTGTATTAAGCATAAAAGAAAAGTCCATTCTAAGGTTTGTCGCAAAATATCCCCCAAAAATAACTGGTTTGATCGAGAATGTCAATGCTTAAAGTTAACAAAGAACCAGTATCTTCGCAAATTTAGACAAACTAAATCATTAGAAGATCTCAATTCTTATATCATCGCGAAATCATCATTTAGGAAACAGTGCAAACTCAAGCAGGGCCAATATAATAAGAAATTACTAGTAAAAATTTCGGCATCTGCAAACAACCCAAAGGAATTCTGGAAAAATATTAAAATGGCATCGCAGGAGCAAAATAGAAAACCAAGCATAAACATACAAGAATGGTTTGAACATTTCAGGACTGTTTTTGGAGATACTGATACAGATAATAGTGGTGAGAATACAGAGAATAATCTTAGTGATGATATAGAGGTCGGAAACACTAATTGTAACATTTTAAATGAAGGTGAACATATTCTACTAAATAGCGATATTACCGATGACGAGATTAAAACAGCCTTATCTGAATTGAAAAGAAACAAATCTTCTTCTGGTGACATAAAAGCAGAGCATTTGATTGCTTGTGCAGATATGGTAACTCCATTTCTGAAAAAACTATTTAATCGAATATTTAAGTCAGGAGTGTTTCCGAAGCAATGGTCTTGCTCATTGCTGATACCTGTCCATAAAAAGGGTTATATTAATAACCCTGATAATTACAGAGGCATAGCATTGCTGAATGTGTTGAGTAAAGTATATGTAAATGTTTTGAGTAAACGACTTACATTTTATAGTATGGCATATGACAAAATTTCAGAGGCACAAGCAGGATTTAGGTCTGGGTATTCTACCATTGATAATGTATTTGTTCTGTATTCGATAATAAGAAAGTATTTATGTAGAAAACGTCGCAAATTATATGTAGCATTTGTTGATTTTCGTAAAGCTTTTGACTCAGTTCAGAGGTCGAAATTATTTAAAGTGCTTAGAGATAAGAATATTAAAGGAAACATTTTAGACTCTATAAAAGCTATTTATGCAAGTGTTATAGCATGTGCCAAGAGTGGATATGAGATTAGCGAGGAGTTTGAATGTCCAATTGGTCTCAGGCAAGGGTGTAATTTAAGCCCCATATTATTTTCTTTATTCATTAATGAGCTGTATGATGAAATAGTCTCGTCTGGTATTTCAGGCATTCAGCTCTATCCTGACATTATAGAAATACTACTATTACTCTTTGCAGACGATGTGGCTCTCATTGCAGACACTCCAATAAATCTGCAAAAACAACTTAATCTATTAGCAAAGTATTGTGATGCATGGAAACTTTCAGTAAATGTAAATAAAACTAAAATTGTGGTTTTCAGAAACGGAGGACAACTATCTAGACACGAAACTTGGGTTTACAAGGGTAACAGAATAGAAACCGTTAATGGGTTTACTTATATTGGCTCATACTTCAGTTCTCATTTATCTATGTATAATATGGCGAGTGCTTCAGCTATCAAGGCTAAAAGAGTAGTAACTAGCTTATTGTCCTCTTTGCATCATTTATCACCGATGCCTAAATCAATATTTTTTTAAACTTTTTGATACAAAAATAACACCGATTTTATTATATGGATCGGAAATATGGGGTATTTTGCCTATGAATTCTATTGAAACTGTACATATGTATGCATGTAAGCGTTTTATGTGTGTTCCTATACGATCTTCAAACGTAGCAGTAGCTGGTGGTTGTGAGCGGTTTCCCATGTATATCCATGCCTCTAAGCGCTGTATTACATACTGGCTTAGGATTCTATCATTACCTGAATATCGCTATGTATATAAAAGTTATGAGATGTTACGATATTTCGACAATGTTGGTTATATTAACTGGGCTTCACAGGTTAGAATACATCTTTATAGTATAGGCTTTGGATATATATGGGAAAGCCAGACAGTCCACAATAGAAACATGTTCTTGTTACAGTATGTGCAGAGGCTGAAAGACCAATATATGCAAAAGTGGCATGCATCGTGTGAAGCAAGCTCTAAACTTATTACCTATGTTGGATTCAAACCTGATTTTAAATTCGAAGAATACTTAAATGCTATTGATATTTACAAATTTAGACGTTCCTTAGCTTCTTTTAGGATTTCTTCACACTCTCTTATGATCGAAAAGGGTAGACATTTAGGGATTCCTCGTGAACTCAGATTTTGTAAACATTGTAAAGATTTAGTTGAAAACGAATATCACTTTTTATTAGTATGTCCTTTATTTACAGACTTAAGAAAACAATATATAAAACCAAAGTTCTATATGCAACCAACTTTAAATAAAATGAATATTTTGATGTCATGCAGAAACAATGAAATAATAAGGGATCTTGCTATGTATGTGCATTATGCCATGAAATTAAGAAATTTAGATTCTAAATAGTTTAATATAATAAGATTTGCATACAGCGCTCCCTCTCTACAACGACACCCAATTGGAGTAACTTATTATGTGCGTTGTTCGGAGGGAGTCGTTATAGGGATGGAAATTGGCTACATTTGCAAACAGCTTAAATCAAGATCAGACGCCGCATTATGCGGTGTCTGATCTGGATTCATGCTGATTGTCACTCGTCATTGTGTTGTTGATTTTATTTCCCGGTCAAAATGTCCATTATGTTACTTGAGAAAAACAGTAGACGATAGTTTTAATAAAACAATATTGCAATAGTGAAAGTATTTGAGGTGTAATTTCCTTGTTTGGGAATCAGCCGTGATGGTCGTTGTAAGTAGGGATTCATTATTGGAGAAATACTGTATTTATATTTGTCACTGTATTTGTATTGTCACACACTATGATTTTCATATTTGATATACTGTGTCTGGGCTGGAGGCCTTTATCACAATAAACTTTGAATTGAATCTTTGATTGAAATTGTATGTGTATTTTCGAGAATTTATGACCTTGATCACTGTGTATTGTTAGAATTTTATATGCGAAAGTATTTGTGTATGTGCCGGTGGCCATATGACGCAATAAACTGTGAAACTGTGAAACACACAGTCCCGATCTTATAAACTCGGCCTTAGTTATCATCTTGCACGATGATTCTACTCAACTTCCGACTAAAAGGGTTAACAAAGGGACAAAACCATACTGGTCGGCAGAGGTAAAGACTGCACATGCCAGAGGTAGGGAAAAACGACGGATATGGATTAACGACGGTAGACCCCGTGGTAATTCTCTCACCTCATACAAGGACGCTTAACGTATATTTAGACAGACACAAAGACGATATCGTATCGCATGTATATGATAATAAAGTGTTCGATGAACGTAATAAGGCTGCAGAGCTAGATTATAGAATGTTTTGGAAACTATTACGAAAAAAATAGCGAAAAACAATACGGCAACTGCACAGGACTTGTTATCAATACCACGTCAAATAGCAACGAAAACGTAACAGAAGGCTTTCAAAATCACTATTCTACAGTATTTAAATCCGGTTACAACGAAAACATACACAGAACTGCAGAATTACATGACTATCGTCAACGCGAAAACGACACATTAAACTCAAATCTTACAAGACCCTTCTCTGACAAAGAAATAAGCAGTATCATTAACCTACTACGCAAGGACAAAAGTCCCGGTCACGACTGTATACTTAACGAGCATGTTATGTTAACAGGTAACACTCTCCGCCCCGCAATAACGTTTTAATTTAATACGATTCTACACTTTGAAAAAATACCCGATGCATGGAACACTAGCATACTTGTCCTTATCTACAAAGGTAAGGGCAAATGTAAATCGGACCCGAACAACTATACACCCATATCGTTAATGCCATGTGTGTGTAAACTTTTTGAAAAGGTAATGTTAAACAGAATGAATACATGTACCGGTAAGTATAAAGACACTTTTCAACTCAAATTCCCCTGCCCTCAATAACACGGTTTCCAAAAGAACATGAGCTGCATAACAACTGCATTTAATCTTCAGGAAATAATTTACTATGTTATCGAACGTCACAGCAATGTATACACTGTATTTTTCGATCAAAAAGCGGCATTTGTAGTATAAACCACAACCCGCTCTTTGTCAAATTAGGGCGCCTCGGAATTAATGGAAAATGTCTGGAGCTACTAAAATCGTCATATGAAAATCTAAACTGTATCGTCAAAGCGAACAGCATGACGTCAGACGTCATTGACGTACAGAGAGGCGTGCGTCAAGGGGGTGTACTCTCCACATTTTACTATCTTACTTACATTGACGAGTTACTTAACCTCCTAGAGAACAGTTGACTCGGGGCAAACTTCATGTCTGTACAGACCGGTAACCAGGCGTTCGCTGACGACTTATCTCTAATTGCAATATCTCCTCTACACCTTCAAAAACTAGTCGACATCGTTTACACTTATTGCGTTAACTGGGACATGGAAATAAACACACAACAATCAAATATAGTAGTATTCAGCCAACGCCGCAACCCTCCTGAAATCAACATCATATTAGGACAAGAATATATCTAACAAGATAAAAATGCAGAACACCTAGGCATATTACAGGAATCTAAGTTAAGCTTACACTCACGTATAGAAAAGCGAATACAAAAGGGTAGAAATGCATTCTATGCTATGGCCGGTCAGGGAATTCACCCCCGGGGAGTCAATCCAATGGTCTCCCGAGACCTTTACAACAAGATAATAATGTCCACCGTACTGTATGGCTCTGAGCTATGGAACAACATGACTAAATCCGACATTACAACATTGAGCACTTTCCAACATTTCATTGTGAAGACAATACAAGGTTTCCCTGTATCGACCAAGTCAGATATTGTTGAATCTATGCTAGAGTTATATAGGCGGTGTTCAGTAATCGAAAACCAAAACTCTTGTTTCTGCGCAAAGTTCTTAGTTTACCCTCAATTTACATAACTAAAGAAATTTTCACTCGTAAATACTTTATGTACCTCTCTAACAAGACATCAGTATTATATGGCTTCATACCAGACGTCTGCAATTTACTTTCAAAGTACAAACATACTGCTATCGTTAATGCATATATTTCAAATTCAGATCCTCTTCCACAGAAACATGTTTGGAAATTTATTGTTAATAATGCTATTGCCATAAATGAATCTGTCCTGTGGGATCAACGAATGTTTGCCGATAACGACTTCATGTACTTTAGAGTTCTCCATCCAACCATTAAGTCATGTCTTGTTTATAAAACATTCAGAGAAAGTTCTGCTAGATACACCATGGCTACAATGTACCATAGCTAACATATGGTGCAGACCCCCACAATTGGAGGACACAACGTGTCAATCGTGCGGGTCAGCAATGTATGAGGAACGTGTGCACTTCCTTAGCGAATGTACAAGATCTCAGAAACACCTTAAATACTGCAATAGGAGCCATCCATGGAACGAATTTCTTAAATGACAGTTTCGCTTGGGTTTTAAAAATCTTAGGTTCACCGATACCACCAATCCTAGATCCCGGGAGTGAGAAGGAATTTCTCAACAAAACCTTACTATGTTGTATCAAGCCTGAACAGAGTTTATATCTTCTTATAGTGTATAAATTGATACTGTTATACTGCAACTCAGTATTGCATGATAACCCTTATCTTGCTGGGATATCGTCTGCTACTGTCGTCTGCAACGTTTGTTAAATTTAGATTTGTACATTTCTTTTTATATAATAAAGAAACTAAAGACGGCTTGGATCAAGATCAAACGCCGCGTTACGCGGCGTCTGGTCTGGATCTAAACTATTTGTAAACACAATGAAGTCGCAATCGGCAGGCAAACAGTTAACATCTTGTAACTATCTGCACCCTACTCGTACCTACCTTTACACTACTCTATCCCGTCTACTATATACTTTTACACGACTCTCTACTCGTACTTGTCCACTACCTGCTATTCAGTCTGCTCTTTTAACTACTCGTATAGACCGGCATTTGGTTTATCTAATAAGCCCAACACTATTTGCTTATTTATACTTTATGGATGAAATATATAACGTTCATCTACAATATAAAATGTAAGCAAAGCGGGTCAATAGATTTTGAAATACATAATTTGCCATAGACAAATTTGTATTTCGTTTCGGCATGCTTTTCACGACGGCAAATTATGACTCTTTACATGCAAGTGTAGTTATGTTATATATACTGTATCTACTTTTCTTCTGAAACTATGAAGAAAGAAGTTCATTATATATTCAGCTTATACAGTAGAACAACATTCCAACACTGCTCACTCTGGTCGCTTAAGACAGGCGCCATCCTAATGAGGGACACACGTAATGCATAAAGCCTCCGAAGGAGCTTTCTAAATTACGTGTATCTCGCATTAAAAAGCAGCATGGTTCTAAATATACCATTTACATAAGTGTTTCGCAAGACAGGGGGTACTGTATGATTGTTATGTGTTGATTGTATTGTAGTATTATACATATCACCTATATGGAGGAAATAAAACCTTGAATTGAATTGAACATCTTTCTGAACACCTTCAAACTGTTTTAGCTTTTCTTTTATAATGAATGTTGTGGAGTACTTGTTGCGCGAGTCTTATAGTCATAAGCATTATCTATTTTTGAGAAAAATAAAATCATCAATATTTTAGGTTTTTGTCAAAAAAGAGGCCTTAAAGACAACCCAAACGATTTTTTTCTTATATTTGCACACATTGACTTTTAGGCTATTATTCTTCTTCAAGCAATGTTTCATAACATCTTTCATGAAAACTAAGCTCACCCGCGAGCTACCTTAAAACCATACTCTCGCCTTTTTGTAATTACTTGTACCCTCTTTATGCACCAATTTGACACAATCTTATGCCTAGCTCACATTTGCTGCGGCTGCCGTACGGCGGCCGCACAGCTAATCATTTCTACGGCGAGTAGGAATTCCCCGGCCGCCGCAGAATTCCTACGGCCGCCGTGTGTTGCACTCACATTTGCTGCGGCTGCCGCGCGGCGAGAATTTATTTTGGTGGGGTTAAAAAATCTGCGGCAACCGTAGGGCCGCCGTGCGGCAGCCGTACGGTGACCGCACGGCCGCCGTGGAAGTCCCATCAGATACCTTGCAACCAAAATGCTGCTCCTGCTACACATCTTGGTTTTGCTACATGTTCACACAACTTATATCAGTCAAACAACACCATGAACTCAAAGGACACATTTGGACAGCATTTAAGAACATCTAAATCCATTTTTAGATAATATACATGTTTTACATATATGAACAAAAGTACAAATGCTCAAAAGGGAAAATGACCATCGAGTTACGGCGGCCGTAGAACCACTCTACGGCGTGTGTTTCTACGGCCGCCGTAGAAATGAAAAAATGTTATAACTCCGCGTTATAATTCTATGGCGACCTCTATGGCCTGTAAAACTCTGGGATACGCCGTGCGGCTGCCGTACGGCCGCCGTAGAATCTCTACGTTTGGGTTCTTCTTCTCTTTCATCCTTTTTATGCCCCCCTCGTCTTGCCGTGTATTTTGCCAGTTTTTAGGTCTGCGCTTAAAACCCACTCCCGTCCCATATCCCATTTTAGAAAAGCAAGTCAGATTTGCTCAGTCACGAGAGATTTGAATGTCTCTAGTGACGGGCATCTGCTGTGCTAGGTGGTAGAGCGTTCCAGTCTTAAGTTGTTTGTATGAACAATGACCATTTCCTGGAGTCTATGGTGGATGTTTGCACTGTGTAAGTATGTGATTGGGCATATCTAGTACTACGTGTAGGTTTGTTAAGGTAATTTTCTGGGACAATGGGTTATACATATGAGCGCTATGTTTAAACCGATGTGTAAACAACGATAAAAACGACTTCAGCTGGGATCACCGTAAAACATTTAATTTGAACTTATAGCGATATGCAGTTTGATTTGTAGCAATAATTGTTTTTTTAATCAGTATAAGAGTGACTCAATCTGTGATTTTACAGAATTCGGCAAAAGTTATTTTTGGGCTATCGACATGGATCCCTGAGGACGGAAACTGTAACAAAATTAGCATGTCGTCACAGGGGTTCATTAATGAGACTACCAAAATGGGGGCGTTTTAACCTTGGGGCGTTTAGACTTGGGGACATTTTGAGTTGACTATAATTCGTACATGTATTTTATCTATATAGATCTAAATGTCGAACATACCTTGTTCTAGCATCTCGGTGCTCTGCAATAATAGCTGTTAACTTATGGTTTCATTATAAGTAAGTGAACATAAACACCGCTTCGTTTGTGATATACGACGACTAAACAAAATGGCTGCCGAGGAAAACAATAAATCACAAGTTGTCCTTCGCTGTACTAGAGACACTATCTAAAGTTAGGCTAATTTATAATACAGTAAGCGGCCTAACAACCCTATATTATTAAACAGTAGCCTATCGTTACCAAAGTCAACACTAGTCTGGTACCCGACTTCTTCACAAAGTACGTCAGGCAATATGTAATAATGGCCGCTCTCATGAAATAGAGAAAAGTGGGTGGAGTTATATGAGCTGTAATAGGGGTTTTTCTTATTTTAGGTGGTTCACAATATCTCATTGTAACCTACGGGTTCAATGTTATTCAAAACTAAATTACCAATTCAAACATATGTGGTAAGCGACTGAATTCAGCAGAAACTCGTGCAACGAATCATTTTAAAGCACTCCTATTTTCGGCTATTATAAATAAGTTGGATTACATATTAGTATATTGTATCGTTGGTGTAGTGGTTAGCGTCCTTGCTTCTCGTCCAGGCGACCGAGGTTCGAATCCCAGCCGGCTCAGTATTTTTTTACTCTTTATTTGGAAACGTACTTTCAATATAAAACGTTAACAAATTTAAAAGTGTAGATCTATATGTAACCGAATGAATAACGACGACGTATTAGAATCTGTAAAATTTGAACCTATAGCATTGATTTCTCCATGTTTGGATGGAATTGATCAAAATATTTTGGAAGTTATACGGTGAGACATTGGCAGGGTCAATGCATTAATTGGTAGCCAATCTATGAAGGCGTATACCTTTGTTGCTAATTAAACTTTGAGTGGTAAATCAAACATTAGTTTAGTTATTTTTATTGGTTTTCCGAAAAATAAATCATTAAAAAGATGACATTTATTATTTACTACGTTTAAAAAATTATGACCAAAAAAGAAAAATACATTCCGGTGACGGGAATCGAACCTGGGCCGCCTGGACGAGAAGCAGGGATCCTAACCAATACACCAACGGCTCAGTAAGGAGGTTAAATCAAACTGATATATATAATAGCCGAAAATAAGGTTAGTGTTCCAACAAATGAGACAACTTAAGGGCATACGCGCCAAATTCATGGTAACAAAGTACGATAATTCAAGAATCGTTACTAAACGAAATTGTGCGTGTCGGTTACCTCCCGTGGATACTTTCGGTTTCTAACAATCTCTATAAACGTGAAATTTAGTGTGAACCCGAGAACACATACAGACACACAGACATTAGGTATCGCTTTCGATCCAACGCTCAACCAATCAGAGCACGACACCCATATTTCGGTCAAACTTTAAAGACGCGTGGTGCTATGTTAAATTGTGGTCACGACGTCATTTGAATTGGAAGCAGGCTGACTGGCACCGAGTTCTCTTTCGTGACGAATCTCACCGAGCAATGCAGATGGTAGGCTACACAAATTTTAACATTCAAGATTCAGCAGTCAAGATTTGAGACAGGCTTCACAGGCAAGCGTGGAGGACTGATGTACTTATTGAACGTTACGCTACGCCGTAGAATTGTAGCGTGTATTGGTGCAAATAGTGGCCATTCACGATACTAATGATACTGAATACAACTTTGGACTTTTTATGATAATTCATTAAACACCTAAACATTTTAAGAAAAAACAACTTTTATTCAGACCCCTACCAACTTCTTCATTACATCACTCGAAAAAAATTCTTCACAGCAGTATGAGGTTAACTGATATGGATTAAAAATGATAAACCTCATTTTCGGTATAGGTTTTAGACCATCAACATTATAACTTTCCAGCAAATGTTCCTGTAATCGTGTGGGGCGTTTTCGTACTTTTGCTCAGTATATGTAAAAAAATACTTCAAATGACCCCACATATTTAAATCTTGGACAACGTTTCTCGACAGGTTTCTTTCCAGATATTAAGCTTCAACTTCTACCCTACATACTCATATCAGTATACCCCCTCTAACTAGTTGGGGTTCGGGGACTTGCTCCCCCGGGGAAATTGTATTCTTAGATGGCTTCAGAAGCGTTCAGGGTCGTGCTGTGCATTTAAAACAGGTAAAATACTAATAAAAATCCATGTAAATGTTCAACTTAAAATAGCAAATTATTAATGATAAAGGATCATATTTTTTTACGTTGTCTGCCGGCTATTAGCCTAGTCTACCTCTACCCCCTCTAATAAGTATAGCACTTTTACTAGCGTGTCCGGGGCATGCTTCCCGGGATATCTTTTAATTCTATTGTCTTTGGTGCATTCATGGGGCGTTGGTTTTTTTTATATAATATATGCTTTTTTTTACCATTTTCTTATTATCCACACCTAAAGCATTTAGATCTATTCATGAAGTTTGATCCATTTCTTAAGGATATATTTTGATTTAGTAAGTTTTGAGCCAAAAAACAGTTAAGAAAAATGCACATACTTCAGGAAACACACTCTAATGTATACACTTTGCATCATACTTTTAGTAAGCATCACCTTTTAACTGTTTTATAGTCTGTTTGTGCCAATTATTACTTAACATTATTTCAGAAAGCCAAAAATAATGCCTGCCAACTGTTTGCCGAGAAAGGCTATATTATATATTTAAAATACCCATAGACAAAAAAGAATATTATATAACCTATGTTTTTACTTTTTACCATGGTACATGTACTCAGGTACATTCGAAGAACCTATGTAGAAATGTTCATAGAGTTCCTACGAAGATTTCATTTTGGCGCGTATGTCCTTAATTCAATAATAATCATACAATCTGGCGAGATTTTATTTATCTGAAATGTCAACGAACCTGTATAATATCCGATAATAGGGCTAGTTTTGAAATAAATTCGTTGCCCGAATATCATACTGAATTCAACTGGTTCGCCTGTATTTTTTGATTGATAATGTAACTTTGTATAAAGCTGTTCCCATTTACTACAGTGGCTTATCGTGAACCACCTAATATAAGAAAACGCCCTATTAAGCTCATATGACTCCACCCACCACTTATCATTATGGTTCCCGGTTTCCTCTCTTTCATGGGTGCCGCCATTTTTGCCCGTTGCCTGGCCCTAACTGTCTGAAGATAAAGGGACATAACCAGGCAACACTAGCGACGAGTATACTCTTCAAATGCACACAATACAAGATACAGTCGGGTTTACAATGGGTAACATTAATTTAGCTCTAATATATAAGCTCTTTTATCACATAAAACCACCTCTGGCAGTGTAATAAAGTCATTCAATAAAGTTTTGGGTTCCGGCCCAACCCGTTCGTCCACAGGCGCAGCATGATGCGGGACGCCAAATGACGTAATTTGCCATGACATTACCGTTAACAACGTCAACTTTTGGCGGAAAATACATATGGTGCAAAGGCTACAAACTATGGATTCAGTTGACTTAATAGTGTTTTCAAATGTTTATGTGATAAATAGAATCTAACATTCGTTCTCATAATTTTTATTATTTCTAATAAACTCGTTCACTAAAATAAATATAACACTCACCAAGGCTCGCGTCATATTATTTTAGTCAACTCGGTTATTAAAAATGATAAATAATGAGCACTCATACAAGATCCTCTTTTTCCGACTATAGACTAGTAACAATAAAACGTTAACAATTTAAAAACAAACAGCCTGTGAAATTAAGATATAATTTAACATACATAAAGGACACAGTTAAGATTTATATAGAATTAGTTTTTAAATAATACTACAATGTAAAAATCTGTCGTTAGATAATATTCTTTGGTAGAAATTATGAACAATCGTTTCAGTGTAGGTTATAAGTTATTAACGCATTTGTTAGATCAAGGGACGCAACTTTGACACAAAATGAATATATTTGCTGCAGATTTGTCTCCCTTATCTGATTGGAGCATTATCAAGTAGAAGATTATAATTAATATGAAAGTTCAGCCTGGGTCCTGATCAGATAGCAAATTACTTAGCATTTGATCTGAACCCAGCTATTTCAGGTAAAAACGAGAATCACAATCTCATATATATATTTTAAGTGGACATTAAGGTATTCCAACACTGAAGGTAGGGTAATTGTAACGTAAATATGATATTATGAATAGATACTTCATGTAATTCCCGTGTCTTGTGGGAAATATGAAGACTTTTCGTCGTCTCTTCTTGAAAATATTTTGCAATTTTGTATTTAGCCTTACAGGTAGGAAAATATGCAAGACAAATTAAAAGACAGATATTCCTGAAAGGTGATTGTTATATACTGATACTTTTCATGGCATATTTTTGGTGGGGTTTGTCTGTATTTGAGGATGAATTTGTGATTTAGGGGCATGTAGTTAATTTGCCCTGCCTGTTTGTGCCATAAAACCTTAACCTTGTCTAAAACATGAGCCTTTTATACTTTGCACGTGTCTTCATTTTGTCAAGACCTTTCGACCAATGCGCATTACCATGTGACATTAATATTTGACCTACGTTTCCAAATAAGTAATTTACGTCACAGAGGTGAGAAGCTTAGAATTTGTCAGTTATAGTGACTATAACCACTTGGCCACGGAGACAGGGTTAATGTGAAATGGTGAGAAAAAAGTGGAGTCAAAGACCCTACGCTTACAGAGCGAGTGATCTACTGAGTGAGCCATCCGGACCGCTTACACAAATCTCTCACAATTAAACTATAGACTCAACCCGGCTACACACACATCATCTACACAAGACTTCGTCCCGATTTCTTATTTCAAAGTACACTCCACGAGTTGTGTGAGTACATATTCATCCTGCGGGTTATATACGTTGGGTGCCAAATGTAACAAGGTTAGAAAAATATGCAGCAAGACCGGGACTCAAACCCGGAACCCTCGCTTACAGAGCGAGTGCTCTACCAACTAAGCCACCGAACCGCTTACACAAACACTTTCTGCGTCTAATAAAACTAAATTTGTAAATATATAACACTTTTATTAAATATATAAAAATCCAATTTCAGCAGACATACTAGGCAAACTTGTATACAACAACATGTAAAAACTGATTAGTCATGCTGCAAAGAATATACCTTAATGACTCTTTATCTTGGAACGGACAGGTCACAGCAAACAATGTAGACCCTGATCAGACTGCTCCTAAGGGAGATGTCTGATCAGGGTCTACACTGTTTGCCAATCAGTTTGCAACTTTTGAACAAAATACTGTTTGATAAAAGCAATCAGTTCAAATGTTTTGATCAGTATTGCAATCATAAAGGATGTTGCAATGTTTAGGATTTTTTGGGAAACAGAGTTCACCAAATTATTGATTTACATATCTGAATTGGAATTTCATACATGACACTTCTCTTGTATTAGTCAATCTTATATCAACATATTCCCTCTTTCATAAATACGCATGCCTCATACATAATAACTTTTCATGATTATATCATGTTCTATGACTAAAGATCAAATAGTGTATCTGCAGAAAAAAGAGTAAATACTCACATACAAGTCAACTTTTGGGTGTAGGATTTAAAAAAAAGTTGAACCATGTCAGCACGCTGACGACGATAGATTAGAGTTATATTGGGAGACCCAGTGATTTGAGACGATCTTCATATGGTACTTGCTTTAATCCTGTAACCATCTTCGTCGCTCTGCGCTGAACAGTATAGCTAGAATGTCTTTTTTGTATCGACTATATTTGGTTCCTGTTGACTATTTACTTTAGCTCTTTCGCCTTTTAATCGACAACTCCTCTATCCTCTATCCACGGACTGTTGTCACTAATGACTCTATGTAGATTTTCACACCGGTATAGTTTGCTTCTTGGAAAGTTGCTCACTGGTAAACTTATGTGAATATGGTGTGGATGTCGGAGCAAGGTTGCGCTAGGGAGACGGTGGGAGTTCCGAATCTGCCGGTTGCCTCTATGTAGGTTCCGAGTTCAGCCTGTATGGTTTCCCTCCAATTGTCTATATGCTCATGTTCTTCTTTTTCTAGTAGTGTATGGATATCCAGAGCTGGGATGGCGCATCGCTCTTGTAATGACTTGGCTAGAGCTTCTCTCTCAATTGTGTATTTGTTGCACTCCAGGAGGTAGTGTTCAGTTGTCTCTGGAGAGCCGCAGGTACATAGTGCAGAATCGGTCTGGCCAACTTTGTGTCGATAGGCGTTGAGTTGAGAATATCCAGTCTGTAGTTGTAGGATGTAGGTGGCGATAGTCTTGTTTGGCTGGTCTAGGCGTCTTTTGTGGTCTACTGTTGGGACAAACTCATAGTATTTCCTTCCTGTAGATGAGTTGTCCCACCTTAATTGCCACTTGGCTAAACAAGACTTGTGTCTTGCCTCCTTCACCTCCTGTATGGTAACAGTCCTGGTGTCCTCTGGCATGTTAAGTGCTTCTCGGGCCCCTTCTTTTGCCAGTTCATCTGCCTGGTCGTTACCTTGGAGACCTGCATGACCGGGGGTCCACTTCACTTCGACAGTGATGTCTCTGTTTTTGGCAAGGATTACTAGGCACTTTTTGATCTCCAAGATGAACCATCTATGGTTGTTGCTTTTCCATCCCATTGATAGTATCCCTACAACTGATTGACTATCACTGTAGATATGTAAGGCTTTACCTGCTGCTCTTGATGCTGTCTGGATCATATGCTCAAGAACCATGAGTACCGCCACTAACTCTGCTAGTAGGATCGAGCCATGTCTCGGTACTGGACGTTTGAGTAGTACTGGGTCGCCTTCTGGGTTTATATTACCGCACCTGCACTGCATGGACCTGGATTGGTTGTGCATGAGCCGTCTGTGAAGGCGAATGTCGTGTCTTCAGGAGCTTCCATCATTAGGTCCATTATTGTCTCCCTGCCTAGGTTCTCCTGTTCTTTGGTTCTGTCCTTTGATGAGCCTAAACGACTCCAGTACTCTGGTCTTGTTCTTGAGCTGAATAGGTCCCCAGCTTCTTCGTAGTCTAGTTCAGGTTCGATGAGCTTTGTGGAGACTCCGGTGACTTGCTCCATCTCCACCGCTTGGCTGTATGCCAGGGCCAATGGGCTGACGTGTCTTGGTGCGGTGTCGTCTTCCAATAGGCTGTTTAGTTTTTGCTTGAGAGGATGGCTTATATTCTTTGCCTGGATCTTGGCTAGCTCCCTTATAGATATTTCTTCTAGTCTCAGGTCTATCGGGAGGATTCCTGCGGCTATTTCCATGGCTTCTCTTCCAGCTGTCTGTGGTAACCCTAAACACAAAGCTAAACCTTCCCTTTGCACCGTATCGAGTGGTGTCTTGTCCTTGGCCCCTTGCCATACTAGTGCCCCATACTCTACAATGGATCTGACCATGGATCCATATAATTTCATCAGCTTTTTTGTGGATACTTTGGATGCAATGCCTTTTACTTCTCTAATTACACGCAAGGATCTATTAGCTTTCTGTTCAACTTGCTTGACGTGAGGTTCGAAAGTCATTTTCTCATCTAGGGTTATCCCGAGGATTTTGGGCTGATGTTGTATTTCAGGGTTTTGTCATCGATGTTAAACTCCTTCTTGTCTAATTTCTTGTTCAATGAAAAAACTGTGGCCTCTGTCTTTTGTAGGTTCATGTTCATTCTCCATGTGAAACACCACTGCATTACTGTCTTTACCTTTCGGCATACCTCTGTGATAGCATCTTCTGGCTTTTCGCATGTGGCCCATGTAGTTCCGTCATCGGCGAATTTACAGTGCTGGTTCCCTGTATCCTTGAACATGTCTTCCATGTAGATGTTGAATAAGGTGGGTGCAATAACACTACATTGTGGTAGACCTATCTTGGATTGGAATGGTGGACTTTGGTGGTTGTCTATCATGCATGGGGGTGCTGGCAATTCTACTAACGGTAGTACTGAGTTCGACGATGGCCTCTTTGTCAGTTTTTTTGTATGCATCCCACATTTCTCGGGGGTTTTGTGCCTGGTCAAATTTCACCAGGAGAGAGTCAGACCATTCTTCTTGTTCTTTTTCTTTTATCTTATCAAAACTGTCTTCAGCCTCTATCAGTCTTTGTTTGTTTATTGGTGTGTTTCTCTTCCGAAAAATCTTCTGACTGAAATTAAGGTGTTTTTTTGCCATCGAAACATCTTCATTCCACCAGCAGGGTTTTGTTCTCTTTTTTCGTTGTGGCACAGTTTTTCCTGGCATGATTACGCCCCTTGCTGATTCCATGATGGTTGTAAATGTCTTGTAACTACTTTCTACATTTGTGTGTTGTTCTTTCAGCCATTCTCCGAACCGTTCCTCGGTTTCCTCTCGCCATGTATTCCAGTCGACATTTTTTAGGGTTATATAAGTCCTTGGCGGGTCTGTTGCCATTTCCTTGTTTATACTTATATCACTGTATATGGGGATGTGATATGATCGCACTGTCTCATGTGTTAGGGTGTCACAGGTTTTAACCATGGTAGCGATGTTTGACGACGTAAGTATAAGGTCTATCACGCTCGTACCGTTCCTCCTGGTTAGTTGGCCGTCATTGTGGATGCTCAGGTTGCTCTCTGTTAGCATATCCTCTATTATTTGGCCGGTTTCATCTGCTTTGATATTCCCCCATTCTTGACTTTTACCATTGAAGTCTCCCATTAGTATTATGTTACTGAGGCCAGACTGGTGGATAGCTTCTTTCAACAGCTCCATTTGTGCCGTCTGTTTGGGAGGGATGTATGCTACAACCAGGTATGCTGTGATGTTACTATTAGTCGTGATTTTTGTTGCCACTACTTCTGGCCCTGGTCTGTTGAAGACCCGACACTCTTCAGCTACGTAAGTATTGGTGTCCCTGCAAAATATCGCTACCCCTCCATGATTGTCAGTTCCCCTTGGGCGTGTGAAATCCTTCCAATTGTTGAATCTTAGTTTTGTATTGGCTTGTTGCCAGGTTTCATTTAAACATAGGATATCAATTTCATAGTTCTGAACTAAATCTTCGATGCTGCACTTTGCAGTGTTGAATGCCTGGCAGTTTAAAAATAAAAATTTCATGGCTGTTTTGTTAAAGTTAAAGTGCTGCTTGTATCCTGAGTCTTTTGCTCTTCTCCTTAAACACTGAGCATCTAGAAGAGGATGCCGGATGTTTTTCTCCACAAATGTAGCTTTAAGATTTTACCCATGCGCATGCGCAAGAACAAAAAATAGCCCACGGAATTCCCCCTCACATACGCAGCGGTAAAAACAGAAGCGCTCAGAATTATCGTTGTTTACCTTAAAGCCGCGCTCGGAGCGCCTCTTTTTTTTACCGCTGCGCATAAGAGGGGGTTATCCCCGGGCATGCGCATCGCGTCACTTCCGTCTAAACTACTCCTAAACTACTCCACAGCATCAAAATAACAGACACTCGATCGGTAAACGCGGCCGAAAACCGAATTAATACGAATCAAAAAGGTGTAATTTTCTACTTTTTTATTGCAATGCGTTTGCGTTTCATATTTCCCCTAAAACGCGTTTACGCTTAACTATTATTTCATTGCAAATATTTTGGAGCCAGATCAGACACCGAGTAACCCGTTTCTGATCAGTCTCCAAACTGTTTGCAACTAAGATCATTATAAAGAGTCAGAATTGTCGAAAAGGTGTCATTTTCTACTTTTCTATTGTAATACGTTTGCATTTCATTTGCGTTTAAACGAGAAAGAATAACGTTGTCTCCACTGTACCTGTAATGAACAGATGTACGAAGTATGTCCCTGCTATTAAAACTATCTATATTTACAGAAGATTTAAAGGTTAACGCAAAGCAGATAATTCACATATAAACCATATTTTCTTTCCATTCTTCTTTAAACAGACTTTTGCATATACACACATCAGCGAAATCGAAATTTGGTCGAAGGAACGCAGTTGCTTAAGTAGTACTAACTGCATAAAGCAAAGATGTGATGAGACAGATGCCATACATGTGACTATGAACAATCGGCATGTTCCAAACAGTTGTGAATATTTCCTTTGTAGCTATAGATAAACGTATTGGTATAACAATGGTTACAATGTCAATATCGTACAACACTTATTTCTGTATGTCTATGTGTCCATCAGTCTGCCTGTCTGTGTTTGTCTATCTGTATTTCTATCTGTACACCTGTTTGTATAGAGACAGTGCGAAGATAACGCACATCGTACGCTTTTGTTCTTTGCCTAATGTAATTGTCTACGTTTTATGCTGACTGTATACCAAAAACTGATTTTTGTGTATTTTCTCTCAAATAAGCTTTAAAGTCATTATTTTTCTATACTGGACATTTTAAACATAACCAAAGCTTATAACTTGCTAGTGTAAAAGTAAAAGTTGGCATTTTCTTAATTATTAGGAATAATCATCTATTTAGACTAATTTATGCATATTGAAATAACTGTTCAATGTTAGACGGTCGGTGAATATAACCTGTAGAGATATTGAACACAGGGAGATTGCTAATTCGTTCACACGACAACTCTCTCCACGAGCTATTAACGGGATAGCTTACTTTTGATGATAGCTCGTTAGTACGTTGCTCTCAGATCATTGAGATTTGTTTGGGACCGAAAACAGTTATTATTGAAGAGTGAAGGTTTACTACAGATCGACGATACGCCATAGAGGTTCCATGACAAGCTGGAACATTGACGTTATAGAACTGTAGTGGAATCAAGGTTTGGTAGTTCAGCAGAGACAACGCTGAGCAATCTGTTCGAGATCTCATCATATCGTTCAACAACGCCGAGCAGTCTACTTGAGACTAGTGCTGGTGCCACAGTGTATCATCAGCTACACCAATGCTGAGCAATAGCGCTCAGCATCAGTTCATCATAGTGTAGCTCAGCAGAAGTAACGCTGAGCATACATCGGTTAACGGTCCAGCCTGCACCGTGCTCAAACAGTCTGAGAGTACGGGGATATTGTTTATTAGTTTTTGGTTTTGTAGCTCATCCATTTTTAGTTAGTTTCATTCATTTTATATAGTTTTTTATGTAGTTTCATGCTCAATCATCAGGCAAGATAGCCCAAGGAAAATTATTATATATTTCATATAGTCTGTATATTGTGTTCATGCTTTAACTAGTGTCCGGCTAAAGACATTGTCGCCTCATAGAACGCCCATAAAACACACATCAAGCTTTGGGCTCTAGCATTAGGGTTAGGGTAACCGAACGTCTTGACAATTGGGGGGCTCGTTCCGGGATAGTTCTTAGGAGGTTTATACAGTTGGAACTGTTAGGGTTTGAACAAGAGTTGCATGATGGATCAAGACAAGTGGATAGAGGCTGGTAAACTGATGGGCTTGAGTGGCTCGGAGCTCATGACATACGTTGAGAAGAGAGAACGAGACTTTCTCGACAGAGAAGAACGTATGCCGAGACGAGAAGATGAGCGTCGCAAGCAGGAGATTGAGAGCGCTGAACAGAGGCGTGGGGATGAGGACGAACGCCGAAGGTTGGAGGTTGTGCGAGAGGAGAGAAAGCGCAAGGACGAAGATGAACGGCTCAAGCTTGAGATACAGCTCAGAGACAAAGAGGCTGCATACAAGCGAGAAGAGCAAGAGCGAGAGCTGGAGTTGATGAAACTTCGAGCTGAGGCCGGAACTTTGAAGCATGAGACTACGAGCAAGTTGCTGAGACCAAAGTTGCCGAAGTTCGAAGAGAACAAGGATGATATGGATGCATACATCGAACGTTTTGAGCGTTTTGCCAAGAGCCAGGGATGGCATGAAAAGACATGGGCAGTTAGTCTCAGCTCATTGTTGACAGGCAAAGGTCTTTTAGTGTACACCAGCATGCCGCCTGAGCAAGCTTATGATTACAAAGCGTTGAAGAAGGCAGTGCTCAAACGGTATCAGTTGACAGAAGAAGGGTTCCGAACGAAGTTTCGAGATAGCAAGCCTGAGCAAGGTGAAACTGTATTTCAGTTTATGGCTCGTATAGTTCGTTATTCCTGTAGATGGGCAGAAATGGCCGAGATAGACGAAACGTTTGAAGGGCTGATGGACTTGATAGTCCGGGAGCAGTTTATCAAAACATGTTCGCCTGAGCTAGCATTGTTTTTAAAAGAAAGGATGCCGAGCTCCAGGGAAGAAGTTGTTCATCTAGCTGAGCAATACATTGAGGCTCATGGTGGGTCCATAGTGTCTAACAAGACTGCCAGAACAAGCGGCTCAGTACCTAACAGCCGAGACCTAATATAGCATCGAACTATAGGTCGAACACAGTGCCCAGGCCTGATGCCCAGAAGAAGGTTTGTTTCTTATGCAGGAAAGAAGGTCATTTTGCACGAGACTGCAGACAGAATACAAACCCGAAAAAGATTAGCGGGGCAGCAGTCTGCTACCCAGACCATGAAAGTAAATAGCATACAGATGGTCGACAGTCTCAGAGAGGTTGGAAGTTCGAAGACAGGTCTAAGAACAAAGGTTCGGATGGAAACAAGATTTCAGCTCTATGCATGTCTGTTTCCATGAACAAAAGCCATATACAGGAGTGTATACAAGACGGCGAACTTCAGCTTGCCAACGGAGAGTTGGTGTCCATCATTGCTGGTGGATGTACTGTAGATACGCTCGAGGGCGAGAGAAACTTGAAGTTACAGAAAGGCTATGTAGGGACCAAAGAGGTGACAGTTTTAAGAGATACCGGCTGTGAGTTAGCCGCAGTTCGGAAAGACTTGGTCGATGATAGCC
The DNA here is from genome assembly GCA_922989275.2 of Gari tellinella. NCBI lineage: Eukaryota > Metazoa > Mollusca > Bivalvia > Cardiida > Psammobiidae > Gari > Gari tellinella. The sequence continues at coordinate 12,329,707 of OV277865.1, read as the reverse complement.
AAATGCTGGACAAGAGATATGTGATCACTATCGATGGCCAGGCCAAGATAGTTCCAGCAGCTTTGATAGAGGTTGATACACCAGTTTACAAGGGGAGCATAGAAGCAATGGTTTTGGGCTCACTCATCTGTGATTTAGTCTTGGGCAATGTAGATGGAGTTTGAGATGCTCCAGACCCAATGTGGCTTGAAGAGAGAAAGCCCGAAGGACAGGGTCAAACTAGTGTGGCTGCAGCGGTTGTCACACGGGCTCAAGCCGCTAAAGAGATGAAACCTATAAGGGCGCTTAACGTGCCTAGTCAACCATTAGATGAGATTGACGTTGATGTGCTTCAGAAGGCACAAAAAGTCGATGAGTCTTTGAAGAAACTATGGTCATATGCTGAGAGTTCGAGCAAGCTCGAGACCAAAGGTGGTAATAAGTACCACTACATGGTAAATAAAGACGTTTTGTACAGAGTGTTCGAGCAAGTCAAATGACAGGGCTCAACAGAGACGAAACAGATAGTTGTTCCAACACAATTTAGAAAGCGTGTGATGAGCTTGGCTCATGAAGCTATTATGGGTGGACATTTGTCAGCAAAGAAGACCATCGACAGAATCACTACAAGTTTCCACTGGCCAGGTATAACCAGTGATGTTACGAGATTCTGCAGATCGTGTGATGTTTGCCAGAAGACCATACCAAAAGGACGAGTCACAAAGGTGCCCCTTGGTGAAATGCCGATCATAGATACCCCGTTTCATCGAGTAGCGGTCGATCTGATAGGTCCCATCACACCAGTATCTGATAAGGGAAACAGATACATTTTGACAGTGGTAGACTATGCCACAGGATATCCTGAGGCTGTAGCATTGCCTAGGATAGAGACGGAACGAGTAGCTGAGGCGTTGCTCGACGTATTTTCACGTGTTGGATTCCCAACCGAAATTTTAAGCGACAAGGGCAGTCAGTTCACGTCCGAACTCATGGGTGAAGTCTGCCGACTTATCTCCCTGAAGCAGTTCTTCACAACCCCATACAACCCAAAATGCAATCGGCTGTGTGAGAGGATGAACGGGGTTCTGAAAAGTATGTTGAAGAAAATGTGTCAGGAACGGCCGAAAGACTGGGACAGATACTTGTCCGCTGTTCTCTTCGCATACAGAGAAGTTCCACAGGCATCAACTGGGTTTGCGCCGTTCGAACTGTTGTATGGACGCACAGTTCGAGGCCCCATGCAAATACTCAAAGAGCTTTGGACAGAGAAAGAAACGCCTGAAGTCATGAACACATATCAATATGTGCTTGATCTTCAGAACAGGCTGGAAAACACATGCCAAATTGCTAGAGACAGCATGGCAGAAGCCCAAGTTACTTACAAACACCATTATGATAAAGCAGCCCGAAACAGACACCTCGAGAAGGGAGACAAGGTTCTGTTGTTATTACCAATTTCTCACAACAAGCTCTTGTTGCAATGGAAAGGACCATTCGAAGTGGGCGAGAAAGTGAACGGGATGGGCTTAAGAGTGAAAGTTGGTGATAAGATCTGCAAGTATCACATCAACCTGTTGAAAAAGTATGAGGAACGGCAAGACAGCGTGGTTGCTGGGCTGGCGATAATAGAGGCCGAACAGAGTGAAGACTATGGTGTTGTTGACGATGAAAACTTGCTAGACTTAGCTTGTTTGAGAAGCGAAGAGACATACAAAGATGTCAAAATCTCAGACAGCTTATCGTCTGAACAACACCAAGATGTGGTAAATTTGCTAGAAGAGTTTCAAGATATTTTTACTGAGATGCCAGGTACCACGACGCTGGCCGAGCATAAAATTGAATTGACATCGAAGACTCCAGTACGGGTTCGTCAATACCCCATACCATATGCTAAACGGGGTGAAATTGAAGCAGAAATTCAGAAAATGCTCGACGCAGAGGTGATTGAACCAGCGTTATCTGACTACGATTTACCTTTTGTGATGATCAAACAGAAAGATGGGTCCAACAGATTCTGTATCGATTTCAGGAGACTGAATATGATCACAAAGTTTGATACAGAGCCCATGGGTAATGTTGAAGACATCATGTCAAAGTTGAAGGAAGACAAGTTCTTCACCAAAATTGACCTGAGTAAAGGCTACTGGCAAATACCGGTTGGTGACAAGTCGAAGCATTTAACTGCTTTCTCGACATCAGATGGGAGCTACCAATTCATGAAAATGCCGTTCGGCATGGTCAACTCGGGTAGCACATTCAACCGAATGATGAGAAAGTTGTTGCGCGATTGCAAACATGCGGACAACTACGTTGATGACATCCTTGGTCACACGCAGTTATGGGACCAACATCTTACCATGCTACGGGATGTTTGCTGCCGAACTAGACAGGCTGGTCTGACTCTCAAACCATCAAAGTGTTTGATTGGTTTTGAGAATATTTCGTTCACGGGACATGTTGTAGGGAATGGTATGATGAAGATGGAGGAGGATAAACTTGAAAAGATCAAGAATGCTGAGCAGCCAAAGACCAAGAAGCAAGTTCGTGCTTTCTTAGGCTTGGCTGGATATTACAGGAAGTTCATACCAGCATTTGCTGATGTAGCGGCTCCGTTGACGGACCTAACTAAGAAAGGTCACCCAAACAACGTGATCTGGCTGGCAGAGCACGAGCAAGCTTTCAAAACGTTGAAAGACATGCTCACAAGGTCACCAATTTTGCGACTGCCAGACTTCACTAAGCCGTTTATTCTCCAAACTGATGCTTCTGATAGCGGAGTTGGAGCAGCATTGCTGCAACAGTTTGAAGATGGCATATTCCCATTGGCATATGCAAGCAAAAAGCTTCTCCAGCGAGAGAAGAACTACTCTGTGATTGAGAGAGAGTGCTTAGCAATAGTGTTTGGAATCAAGAAATTCCAAAAGTACTTGTATGGGACAAAGTTTGTTCTACAGACAGACCATACCCCATTATCTTACATATAGAAGTGTAAGATAGAGAGTGGCAGAATAATGCGATGGGCATTGTTCTTGCAAAACTACCAGTTCAGAGTCGAAGCAATCAAAGGCTCTGAGAACATGTGTGCTGATTATCTGAGAAGACAATAAGCTCAGCACACTTTTGTACAGATTATTTTGTAGTTAGAAAAACTTAAAGTGTTTTCTTGAGAAAGGGGCTATGTCAGAAATAATCTTGTGTATATTACCAGTTGATTTATATAGAGACAGTGCGAAGATAACGCACATCGTACGCTTTTGTTCTTTGCCTAATGTAATTGTCTACGCTTTATGCTGACTGTATACCAAAAACTGATTTTTGTGTATTTTCTCTCAAATAAGCTTTAAAGTCATTATTTTTCTGTACTGGACATTTTAAACATAACCAAAGCTTATAACTTGCTAGTGTAAAAGTAAAAGTTGGCATTTTCTTAATTATTAGGAATAATCATCTATTTAGACTAATTTATGCATATTGAAAGAACTGTTCAATGTTAGACGGTCGGTGAATATAACCTGTAGAGATATTGAACACAGGGAGATTGCTAATTCGTTCACACGACAACTCTCTCCACGAGCTATTAACGGGATAGCTTACTTTTGATGATAGCTCGTTAGTACGTTGCTCTCAGATCATTGAGATTTGTTTGGGACCGAAAACAGTTATTATTGAAGAGTGAAGGTTTACTACAGATCGACGATACGCCATAGAGGTTCCATGACAAGCTGGAACATTGACGTTATAGAACTGTAGTGGAATCAAGGTTTGGTAGTTCAGCAGAGACAACGCTGAGCAATCTGTTCGAGATCTCATCATATCGTTCAACAACGCCGAGCAGTCTACTTGAGACTAGTGCTGGTGCCACAGTGTATCATCAGCTACACCAATGCTGAGCAATAGCGCTCAGCATCAGTTCATCATAGTGTAGCTCAGCAGAAGTAACGCTGAGCATACATCGGTTAACGGTCCAGCCTGCACCGTGCTCAAACAGTCTGAGAGTACGGGGATATTGTTTATTAGTTTTTGGTTTTGTAGGCAAAGTAGCTCATCCATTTTTAGTTAGTTTCATTCATTTTATTTAGTTTTTTATGTAGTTTCATGCTCAATCATCAGGCCCAAGGAAAATTATTATATATTTCATATAGTCTGTATATTGTGTTCATGCTTTAACTAGTGTCCGGCTAAAGACATTGTCGCCTCATAGAACGCCCATAAAACACACATCAAGCTTTGGGCTCTAGCATTAGGGTTAGGGTAACCGAACGTCTTGACACCCATGCAATGCTCATTGGTCTTGTGCACATGTTATATTTGATAGTTCGGCTAGAAATAACCAGTGAAAAACTTATAGAGTATCAGTTTGTATGGGCCTCACCAGGTGAACTGAGATTTGTAAAGATTATGCTGCATGCTTTTACAGTTACTTTAACGCTCTAGAGAACAATGGGGCAGAGGGGGTGGTAGTCCATTAAAGGCAAAGGAAATGTCTTTAAATAAAACGTCTGTTTGTCTGTTTAAATGCACGTATGTTTGAAAAATATTTAAAAAAACACTTGAATTTGAATGTTTGAGCTGGTAAACGTTCAATACAGGACATCAGCAATGCCGAAAGCTTTCTACATAACTATTGTCCTACAGTTGGCAGACACCTGGCCAAATGATTGTGGCAGAGACATATATTACAGATTAGTTGCTGTTTCAGGGGGTAACACTGTATATTGATTTATATACAGATGATCTTGCATTAATCTTTATATTCTACCGATATATCGTCAACTTTAGTGTCAAATTGCGCGCCGCTATGGTTGAATGTGTTAAATCGTGCAACAGTTGAATATGAGTGATATACAGTTTGAATCCAGCTCAGACGTCGCGTTTCTGATTCCAACTGTTTTCAATTGTTAGCCAAGTCGTGCTTAGCATGTTAAGAGGTCATACATGTATCAACGGTGACTTAACCCACTGAGCAATATCGGCGTGTGTACTCGTCGTTTACAAATAGTGTACATGTGAAGAGTAAGTTTGTTCTATGCAAACAGCGTAGATTAATATCAGATTACCCTCAACCCTTTCATGATCAAATTATTCGGGAGGTTTTTACCCCTTCGCCGCTTTATTGTCGTCTGCTTCATAATTGTTGTATGCAAGGCACGTTACGAAGTTAGATTTAAGGTTGTATGACTTATTAAATATCGATTAGAGTATCAAACAGTTTGGGTCATTACCAGACGCCGCGTCTTTGAGAGTAAAAAGGTTAAAGAAGCCATATGAACAGGGTCTGTACTATTTGACTTTTTAAATTGGAATATAAAACAAATAACCCTAAAACGTATAAGATGACTGTACTTCATTGGAAATTGGCATGGTCTGTTTGATGTTTCAGGAGTGAATAAGTTAACCCTTAGCCTGCCACTCACGACTATAGCTCCATATGCAAACAGCTTGGATCCGGATGAGACGCCGAGTAACTCGGCGTCTCATCCGGATCCAAGCTGTTTGACACTCGGACAACATGTTCAGCAATTTTGAGCAACTTTGAAGCACTTTGAAACTTAAGGCAGACGAGAAATATAGCAGACGACAATTTATTTGGCGGGCTAAGGGTTAATGCTAGAGTGTTTGTTAATTTGTTACTTATTATACATGTATTGAACGTGAACTGTAATTCGCATATGACTCATACATAACATATAATAACACTGTCTCATCAGCAACTATATAATAGTTGAGAAGACGTTATCTTCCCGTTTAAACGCAAACAAAACTCAAACGCAAGTAAAATGAAAAACCGTAGAAAACTATATTTTATAAAAGATTCTAAAGTTTCGATTTTGTACGAGTAACAACCAGTTTGGAACTTGATCAGAACCTGGATTACCTGGCGTCCGGTTTGGGTCCAAAATGTTTTATAATAGAAATAATTGTTTTTTGCATAAAGGCGTGGGGTGGGAATAAAGAACGTTTTCTCCACTGTACTCATTAATATTAGAATCCGCGCACCGTTTCTTTTGTGAGAGATACTTTTAATTACATATTGTATTTAATACGTATTAGTGGAGAGCGTACTTATTAATATGTTATGCCGCATACAGCCGCAACTAACTTAATGTGTTGGAGGAGTCTTACGCACTATAGCCAGATACACACAGTAAAGACCCTGAACAGATGCCGTTTTCCGTAAAACGTTCCCATACAGTGAAGCTCACTTATAACGAAAGTTGTTATAACGAAATATTGGAGAACCCAACAAATCTATTCCCCATCACTAATAAACGTACTGTATATCGCAAACTTGAGTGATAGTGATATAATTTGAAAATGAGGCATTTTAGGACAGATATATCTTTCTCACATAACTACCCGTTTTCAATAGCGAACAACGATCGCGAATATCCGCGTCTCCAACATGTGTGAGATCAGTGTGATTAAACTGTTCGTTATGTGAGAAAAAGAATCTATCACTAGTCGATGTATGGGACAAACTGATCTCAACCTCGTCTAGAATAGAAAAATTATTAAGCTTGCTTAATAACATTTCAATTCTAGACTCGGTTGAGATCAGCTTGTCTCATACATCGACTCATTACAGATCCTATATACATTGTATCTATTTCTGACTGATAGGTCTACTAATGAAGCTAGAATGCATATCACATATTTCTATCAGACTAGTAACTGTCTATGACATAATGATCTAACATGATTTCATATAAGAAAAACTAGCTCTGCTCCTTGGTGGCCATGCATTTTTATATATCGTCACAATTTTAACAGTCTTGAAAGAGAATAACCTTTACATTTATTTGTGCTGTATATGAAAACAAAAGTCATTTCTGACCTGCTTGTCATACAGTATTCCCTCCCTACAATGGCCCTTCCAACAACGACTTCCTCCTTACCACGACCCTTGCCGCAGTTCCCTAAACAGAACAATTATGTCTAACGTTTTACTGCTGCAATATCGTCTGATTAAACTTGTCGTCTTCTGTTTTTCTCAAAGTTACATATTGAACATTTTGACAGAAAAAACATAATGACGAGTGACAAACAGCTTGAATCTAGATCAGACGCCGCGTTACGCTGTTTGGAAATGTTAGCCAATTTCCCAAGTTTTAAAGAATTCCTATATAAGTCTATGTTAAACAGATAAGAATGATGGAGATGATCCAAATAAGCAATGTTTACTTTCGATACAATCCATCTCCAGGATGTTGTTAGCGCATTGCGAATTATAATGTGCGTATAAAATTCATAAATGGTAAAATATCTTAGCATAAAACATGTTTTAAAAAAGCTGAAAACCAATTTTATATTAAAAGGTATTTGCCTTAAGGTAAATCCGCATGCCAAATAACTGCCTTACACTTTTAGAGATTTTTTTCCCAGAGTCCCTGTATACCTGAAAAGCCCCAGAGATAGGGTCATGCGAAATATATATAAGTCTAAACTATCTGGGAATAAAATATTTTTGAACTAAAACTGCAGTCCAAGTATGTGCCGTACAATTTCAGAGAAGAAAATTTTCACAGGTTTCCCTATATTTTGAGGTTAATTAACAGTGTTGAGTACTAAACTGAATTCTATTGGACGGGTATACAGTGGTCATGTGGATTATGATTGCGGTGTACGAGTTCAATTGAATTCAGTATTGTCCTTGACACTGTTAAATGCCCTCGTTATGCCATACCATAAAACTGTGAAAGACGCGGTAGCTGGTCTTGTTCTACACTGGTTAACAACCATATGCAACTAAAGTATTTTATGTAGATGTATTATATACGGTAATTGGCAGTGTAAACCAACTGTAGGTTTGATTTGTTTTGTTTTTGTTTGATTTTACGTCGCTTTCAACAGTATTTCAGTCAAATCGCGACGTCCAGCTAATTGTAGGTGGAGGAAGACCCCAGAAGTCCTTTATGCACTGTTTCAGCCACAAATCGGCAACTGGGTAGTACCACCGACTTTCCGCAAACCAACTGGAAGGCTTCCCTACATGAAAAATCCGAACGACCCTACTGGGATTCGAACTCACAGCGGCGAGGAGCTTAGTGGTGTAAGTCACAATGACTATACCACTAGGCCACGGAGGCCCCCTCCAACTGTAGGTACAGATGCTGGGGTGACAACAGTGGTTGGTTTGTGAAATGCTGCAATGCAATAAGACTGGTTTTGTCATGACACGGCTCATATGTAAATGTTATAGTGTTCGGCAACGAGTGTGTTAATTATGTTATACAGTGGAGAAAACGTTATTATTCCCGTTTAAACATCAAGGAAACGCAAACGCATTGCAATAAAAAATAGAAAATAACACATGTTCGACAATTCTGACTTCATGTTAATATGAGTGGCAAACAGTTTGGAGCCTGATCAGACGCCGGGTTACGTGGCGTCTGATCTGGTTCAAAACTGTTTGCAATGATATAATAGTTTTAGGGTAAACGCGTTTTCTCCACTGTACATGTCCTCATCTGCCGTCGAAACAATGACTGCAGCTCAAATGTCCTATACAAGACTTGAAGCTGCACAGAATCTACATAGCTCTTGCCTTGGCGTTAAGAAACAGCCAACAAAAGTTATCGATGTCGAGTACCAGCAAAACATGTCTGGTTGGCCTGTTTGTGTGGATGTGGGTGCAGCTGGAGCCAGTTGTATCTGATGAGATAGATATATATCGAGGCATATTTATTACGGTATATATTCAATTTTATGCTTGAATTACAGTAGAATAAAATGTTCTTTATACAGTTGAAACTCGGGTGTTCCATCTCAGCTAAGTCTAACTTACACTTATTTAGATCTAATCTGTTGAATTTCGATAATTCGAGTTCGCCTGTTTAGATTATGCTTTTATTATAAAGTTGAAACGTGGATAAGTCAGGTTCTCACTTTGAAATACGAATATGTTTGACTTAAGCAATCTAGAACGATCGTGGTTCAAATGTAATTTCGAACCGTACAGTAGTACACCTGAATGAGATATTTCTGATTGAGTAACATGGTGTTTTATCACATATATCTCTCATTCACCCCTGAAAATTCAAATGAAAATATCGTGTACCTAATTCAGTCCATTATTGACTATTAACCCTTTCACTGCCAAATCTTTCGTTAGATATGTACAGTGGAGAATCTGTTATTCTTTCCCGTTTAAACGCAAACGTACGCAAACGCAAAACACTAAAACGTAGAAAAGTACAACTTTTTGACAATTCTGATAATTAATGTGTATATTGGTGGCAAACAGTTTGGAGCCTGATCAGACGCCGGGTTACCCGGCGTCTGATCTGGCTCCAAACTGTTTGCACTGCAAATAATAGTTTTAGCGTAAACGCGTTTATTGGGAAAGAATAACGTTTTCTCCACTGTACCCCTTCACCGTGTCATTGTCTTCTGCTTCAATTATGTTGTCTGCAATATCGTGTTTAAAGTTTTAATTATAAGACAACAAGACTGACACAATTTCAAAACGAGTGTCAAACAGTTTGGATCCTGATCAGACGTCATCAAGCGTCATTGAGAGTTATAGGGTTAAGGTTTGCATTTTACAATTCTATCGTTAATTACAAACCATGTAGACATTGCTCAGAGGGTTCCTATCGTACTCATTGACATGGGTCTACACTGCTGGCATATGACAGTTATACTCTTTACGTGTAAAATGACGAGTATATAGAAGTCACTTGGTCTGTATATATGTTATAGATCTCCATGAATGGGGGAAATGAATAAACTACTACTGGACGTTATGGCTGTTAACAAGTGTCCTACCTTCTTCAGTCGAATAGGGTAAACTCCTCCTATAACGACAACAAGGCGATGGTTCATGTTCGGTGTTTAACTTACTAAACTTGGAATTTCCAATTGATAATTCGAGTTTACAATTAGGTTTAGTCCATTTATTACTATTTACGACAATATGTTGCAACATGACAAACAATGCAAGTCCTGCTCAGAGGGTTTCTTTGATCTTAGTCTACACTGTTTGGATAGAGGGCAAATGTACTATTTACATGTACAGTGTTTGTTCAGAACTAGTAGTATACCCACTGTCAGGGTTTAACCCATTCATTATCAAATTTATCGTGAGGTTTTTCCTCCTTCCCCGCCATAGTTTCATCTGATTCAATATTGTTATATGCAATGTCGTTTCAAAGTTAGATTCAAGGTAGTATAACTAACATAATTTCAAAACAAGTGGCAAACAGTTTTGGTCTTGATCAGCCACCGCGTGACGCGGCGTCTGATCAGGAACAAAACTGTTTACAAATGCGCTATGTGACGTCAATGGGCGTGAAAGGCTTAAACTGTAAAGACAGGTGGCTGTTAAGAAAGGGAATTAAAGTTAAGCAAACAACTAATTTTGGAGTTTTAGCTTTTCTTTCATTTTACTTTAAGCTGTCACCCATGGCTGCTAAGAGAAGGAATTTAAGTTAAGCAAACAACTCATGTTGGAGTTACTTGCTTTTCTTTCATTTTTACTTTAAGCTGTCACCCATGGCTGTTTAGAGAAGGAATTAAAGTTAAGCAAATAACTCATTTTGGAGTTTATCGCTTTAATTTCAATTTACTTTAAGCTGTCACCCGTCTTTCAACGCTCAGGTATTCCTCTGTACAGTAGTCGTAATATATTGTTTTTCCTCAGATTAATCGGAGGTGTTTTTCTTCAGATAATTATTAAACGTATTTATAATATGACCCGCGGCTCTCCGCGTGAATAACACTATCATTTAATTTTGGTACATGTAATACACACATCTTTATTACACTGAACAACATAACAGAACAGAACAGAACAGAATTTTATTCAACTTGTACACAATCAGGTACCTCGTTAAACATCAAACAATCATACAATACAAACATACATACATGGTCACTGTAGTTTATGGTAATTAGTAGTATAGGTCTAAACTTGTAGTAATACAATTAAAGTAGAAAGCCATTTAGAGTACAAAGAAAGCATTGTAGAAAGCACTGTGCTATAGAAAGCACTGTGCATCTTACTGTAATTTATGTACTTTCTCTATAAAATATTTAACAAAGTTAAGCTGTTAACATTTCTAACCTTCCTTATTCAGGAGAATGAACTATGCAATTTTGCAGATAAATTAGACGATTAATTGATTTTTATGGTTGTTAAAAAGATTTGATTCATATCATCTAATATAACACTGACATGGCATACATACATTAACAAACATACAAACACTTGATCTATAAGCCTATGAGTAAATATTTTCTCATATTGTTGGCCTTTACTATGTATTTACTTAATTTTATCAGTTCAGCATTGTTTTTTGACTTGAACAATTCTGTAAATTTTTGCATACTAGGGTTGCTATAAAAATAACGTTTAATGAATTTAAAGCGAAGATTTGTATATGCCGAACACTTCAAAATAAAATGAAACTCATCTTCCAAATCATTACTGTCACATAGTTGACATATTCTTTCATGTCGTTCCAAGCGATTTCGCCCATACCTTCCAAACTCAATACGTAGTTTATGTGCAGACACGCGCAAACGTGTTAAGGCAAACCTTGAGGATTTATATTTTAAAGTGTTCAAATAATCTTCAAGGCAGAGATCTTCTTTAATATATACATATAGGTGACTTAAAACAGTATTGTTTTCTAAATCAGCGTGCCATTGTTGTGTAAAACAGTCTATAACTCTCCGTTTGAATACTGGTAGAAAACGTTTAAAATCAACTTGTTCTTGGAAGTCCCAGACGTCTGTGAAACCAAAATCATTTAGTAAACCTTTCACTTTCGAAGCCCAATTAGTTGCTCCCTTCTTACATTTTATACGGACATCTTGATATATATATTTCAAAATTATATTGTTGGTACTTAATAAATTGTTCCAGTATTTAATTATTTGAACAAATCTGTTAACGTACAAAGGATATCTTCCCAACTCTCCGTATACCGCCGCATTACTTGTACTTTGTTTAACGCCCAGTATAGCCTTACAATATCTTAGGTGTACCCTCTCAATATCTTTTGGCTTTGAAAACCCCCAGACAGGGCTAGCATAATTTAGAATAGATCCAGCAAACGAATCAAATAATTGTAAAGCTATCAAAGGGCTAATTCCATATTTGGTAATATTACACAATAACGTATTAGCCGCTTTGCTAGCTTTACCCACAATATACTGGTTATTTAAAACAAATGAACCCGTGTAATTAAAAACTACGCCTAAGTAATTGAAGTCGTTTACGATTTCTAGAGGCTCATTGTTATAAAACCAACGTTCATCCTGTTTTACTGGCCCTCTTTTGCGGAAAACAACTACTTTTGTTTTACTTGTATTTACCTCAAGATCCCAATATTGGCAGTATTCATAAAGCTTATTTAAGCTGTACTGTAAGTCTTGTACTGAATTTCCTATTAAAATCATATCATCAGCAAACAAAAGAATTATTATACAAATATCGTGAAAAGATAATCCAGATGTGTTACTATCCTGCAAAAAAAGTTCTATGTCCTCTAGAAAAAGCGTGAACATAGCTGGAGAATTGTTAAGTCCCTGACGTAATCCAACTGATATATTGAAGAAGTCAGAGTAAGAGTTACAGTGTTTGACACACGATTTTACGACAGAGTACATAGCTTTAAACATTACGAGGAGCTTACTGTCTAAACCCATATTATACAATTTAAACCGAATAATATTCATACGCGCTGTCAAAAAAAAAATGGCGGGCACTGACCTAGCTGGCAACGATCGAGTGCCGATAGACGGAAAGGGACTACACGCCCTCCAATCAGTTGCTACTTCTCCGAAAAGAGCAGCAAATCAACTGAGCGCTTGGTACATCCGATAAGCAGCGCGCGTACATAAATTTTAATTATAACACCTCTCAAATGGGATGAATACATTCAAAGAAATAGCTACTTCTCCGGCCGTTCGCTACTACTCCTGGACGGTGGCTACTTCTCGGAATGAAAATTGGTAATACATCACTCGTTTGTTGTTCAATATTATTGAAAATTGGTATTTGAGACGAACTGGGTGTGATGGGGCGTCGGTAGTACGAATAATGGCACATTAGCTACTATTTGGTTGCTTGGAAGGTAAAACATGCCGGAACCCTTGTTTCTCGGATCACTGTCCAACGGGACAAAGGCTCTCAAGCTTACAAAAACAGTTTTTCTGTGGAAATACCATGTTCGATGAATAGTAAAAAGAATGCCCCGAAGCATGACATTCTTAGTTTTTTTAGTTTTGGGGTTAAAGTTAGTTTAGTAGTGAAAATAGGTAAACACCACTCACCGTTTTCCATTTGTTGTCAAAATGTATGTACGCGCGCTGCTTATCGGATGTACCAAGCGCTCAGTTGATTTGCTTGTCTTTTAGGAGAAGTAGCAACTGATTAGAGGGCGTGGACTAGGAGCAATAAAATCATCGACGGTACATTTTATACGGTACGGATCCTACGGTAGACCACGACTATCTGCAGTTTACAGAGAGACAAACCAAATCCAGTACGTCAGGCGAAGCCCCAATAGACCTAGCCTAACTTTCGAGCTGTTCCGCCTAAAGTTTGGTCATATCATACAAATCCTGATCGCTGTCCTGTTACACTGCTTTAAGCTACACTCTGCTAGGAAAAAGAAAATATTTCTTCTGATTCATATTCATGATTGTATAAATTGAAGCTATGTAATAGTATTATCTACAACATTTTAAACCATTTATGCAGAAAAAAGACCTACCGGCTACTCTGGTCCCAGTCATCCTTTCGCGATTCAAATCTGAATTACAACAATCCATGCCAATCATAATGTAGTTATCAGGACATAAAACATCTCGTTTATCAACATCTACATTCATCTTAATCCATCACAGCTCAAATATATTTCGAAAATTTTATATTCCAACACAGTTCAGAGCGAATATTCTCCTATTCACGCACAATCCTATGCCACAGTTAATACAGAATCTTGGTCATCAACCCTAGATACATGTCTGGCGGTTTAAACAACATTTTGGCGCTCGGATTCAAGGTGGAAATTTTCATATTCACAAAAGCACAGAAGGGCCGAATGTTCCAAAACGAAAACTGGTTTTAAACCCAATCGACAGTGACCGTGATGAGTAGAAAAACTGTGTTTGCGTCTTCGTTCAAATGTTGAGCAAAATATACGACGCGCACTTTAAACAGACTCATGTGCTATTACAGTGATGGAAAATATTTGTGACGTTATGATGTGACGTTTTTAACTGAAACTCTAAATGTATTTTAAAGTGATGTTTAATCAAATTTCACAGATTACTTAATTATCAGAAAGATTCTAAATCCAAATCTAAATTGAATAAAGGCTTATATAGTGACAATAAGTCAATAAAAAATTGTGAAATTTGGAACTACTTTTTCCCAGGCACTAAGAAAATCTCATTACGCCTTCCATTGATAGTTTCTATATAAGGAAGACTTTACTACAACCTACGTTACTCCTAAGAAATTGGCTGTAAATATTAGTGTGTTTTGGTCATGTTATATATAGCATCTTATATTCGTGTTCATATTTATTTGATTTATGAAATTCGTCTTTTTGAAACGATAAAAAACGAGCTAAAGCTCAAAAAGACTCATTTAATAAATCAAATAAATATGAACACTCATTTAAGATCCTCTATGTATTAGTTTCATCATTACCATAGCTTCTACTATCAATATTATGCTAAGGACCATTACGAATATTACAGTGGAGACGACGTTATTTTCCCCAATAACCGCGTTTACGCTATAACTCTTTTTTCCGATGCTAATACAGCCGAGGCTCATAAGTCTTTCCCCAAAATGGCCGCCGCTTTGTTCTCTACCCTAAGCGCATGCAAACTTTAAACACCAACCAACTCAAAACGGCAACTCCAACTTACCTGAAACTTTCAGTATTTTGAAATAGACCCGTTTTCTTTCAGAATATACCAAATTCTTCTAGAAATACTCTCATAAAGTGATTGTACATAGGCCTGACTGTAACGATCCCATATGCCAAGAACATGTCTGATAAGCTCATCCTTAATTTTGATATTCGCTGCACGCTTGCACAAGTTAGTTTTCAAAAATGTCCACACATTTTTTATTATATTTAAGTCTGGGCTTTAGGCTGGTCGAACCATTGTCGGCATATTATCGTTCCTTCACCCTTTGATGGCGAGTCTAGTTTTATGCTGAGTAGCATAGTAATCGTGGACACTGTAGGGCTTATTTTAGAGCTTTTTAGCTATAAATGGCCACAAATCTGTGTGTAGATATTAAATATATTTCTCGGAATCGATATTACCATCAACTGGTGTCAGGGTTCCATCTCCATCATATGTTAAACAGCCCCTGAACACAACAGATGCTTTGCAATATGAGGTGGGGTCGGCATGGTTTTCCGTGGTCTCCCATACCCTCCCACTTCGAATCTTGTTTTCGGAGTTCCCTCACTCTCGAAATCTCTTTGTAAAATTTGAAATGGTAGATCTATCGATGTTTACCGATCGTGAACTTTTGTGAGCACCTTGAGAGTCCTTAATTAAATGACGGATAGAGTTTTTTCTGCTAGTGTGTCAATTCCTTGCGTTTTACACTTGATATGTAACGTAGCAGACGATCTTAACAACTCAATATTATTTGTTTACAAAAAATGAAGAAGATATCGGTGTAATCATAAAATTCACTGTGTTAAAATTTCAATCTTCCTAGTAACTAAATCGCGGCGCTATTAAAGTTTTTCTAACGCGGCCATATGCGGTACCGATATCGGTGCCATGTTTTGGGGAAAGACTTATGACCCTCGGCTGTAGTTTGGAGCCAGATCAGACGCCGGGTAACCCGGCGTCTGATTTGGCTCCAACTTGTTGTAACTCAGATTAAATAAACGATCAGAATTGTCAAACAGTTTCTCCATTTTATTTCAATGCTGTTGCATTTCATTTGTGTTTAAACGGGAAGGAATAACGTTTTTTCCACTGTAGCTATGCAACGGAAGCTCGAACAAGCGACACCTGTTTAACCAGTTCAGACAATTACCGCTGGACTACGAATCATGTCTAAGACATTCAGTTAGCCCGTGTTTGATTCATTTTTAAAATTTTCTCTAGAGATCAAGAGAAGCAACTCCACTGGAGCTGGATCAGGCAGATGTATTCGAAGAGAGGTCACTTCCAGATCCAGATCCAATAATCCCTAAGGTAAACATTTATTTTATGAACGAATCATAGTCGAATAATGTTCTTTAACCCTTTCATGATTGTGAGTTTTTATCCCTTCATCGTCATATTGTCATCTGCTTTACTATTGCTGTCTGAATTATCATTTCAAAGTTAGATATAATGCAGTAGCACTAACGTAATGTCATCAGTTTTGAGCCTGATGAGACGCCGCGTAACGCGGCGTCTGATCAGGATCAAAAGTGTGCTTACAACTGCGCTTTATTACGTCATCCAGAGTGAAAGGGGTTAAATCTGTGTTTTTCGAACTCGCTTAAATCGAAGTTATCCGTATTAACATTTTCTTCTGTTAAATTTCTATAATATACATGTACTGTCAGATCTATGGCGATTAAATCCCTTGTTAACACGAGCATAGTTCATGCGGATGATTTCCGTTACAATTTCAGCCCCAGGAGGCGCGACTGAGTTCAGCAACCAGGTCAGTGCTACCATTACAATTTAACAACAAAAACTAGATCTACTACTGTTACTACTAATATTACTTCTACAACACATTATACTACAAATCTTCAAATACTTCTTTCGGAATTGAATATATACTGTGTATTACATGTACATGTATATTGTCAGAACTATCGCGAGTAATACTTTGTAACACGAATATATTCCATGCAGACAATTTCTTTAACCATTTCAGACTCCAAAAGGAGCGACTAAGTTCAGCACCCAGGTAAATGCTACTACTACAATTACTGCAATAACAAAAACTACTACTACTTCAACTACTTCTACTATAACTTCTACAGTAACTACTACTTCTACTACTAAAATACCTCTATCGAAATTGTAAGAATATAATATTATACCGGTATCTTGTCAGAACTATAGCAATAATGCCGTTGTTAATACGAGTTTAGCTTATGCCGACGATTTATTTTACAATTTCAGACTCAAGAAGGAACGGCTGAGGTCAGTAACAAGAACAAAATATACTTATACTATAACTACCCCTACTACTATGCTTACTGTCCCTACTACATCAGCAAAAACTACTGCTACTACGTTAACTGCTACTACTACAACTGCAATTTCTACTACTATTATTATTATGTTTACTACTACAACAACGACAACGACTAATCTTAATTTAAATCACTACAACAAAAATAGCTACAACGGCAACAACTACTAAAGCTATTCAAATACTTCTTTCGGAATTGAATATGTACCGCATAATACATGTATAGTTTCAGAACTATAGTGATAAATCATCTGTTAAAAATGAGTTTAGATTATGCTAGCGATATATTTTACCATTATAGATTCCAGAAGGAGCGATTGAGTTCAGGATCCAGATGACTGCTACAAATGACACAATAAAAAACTTCTTATACAACAACTACTTCTTCTAATTAGATACAGCAAAACCTCTCTATTACGATCACTAAATTTGGTTAATTATTGAGTATTTAAGGCCAGTTGTTGTTTAAAGCAAGGTGACAGTGAAACATAAAGCTTCTGTTAAACAGTCACCTTGCTTTAGGCTGTCACATGTTTTTATCATTCACTCATTCATGTCGAGCCGTTTGCTTCCGCCGACGTCCTCGGGTAGACATGGACCTCCAAACTTCTTTATTGAGCATACAATTTGCAACTTCCTCTGTGTTTCTCATCCTGGTGTCCTCCAAACGACTGTCTACGTAGGTCTTTCTTTGCCACCCCTTCTACGAGTTCCCTGTCTTGGCTGTCATAATACAAGGTGGCTAGTTGTAAGTTCTGGATGTCTGTAGCAATGTCCAGCAAACTTCAATCTTCTTAGCCTTATTTTCTCTGAGAGTTTTGGGAGGTTTCCATATATCTCCTTGTTTGTTAGAAGGTCTCTCCAGCTGATCTGATGGACCACGCGTAGCATCTTGGTATAAGTGCCATCTATACTTTTTATCAGTTTAGCAGTCATGGTCCATGTCTCACAGCCGTAGATGAGAACTGACTCAACTGTAGCCAGGAATAACTTCACATTTAGTTTGCGGTCTAGATTAGAGGCCCATACTGCCCTCATCTTGTTGAGCACTCTCCAAGCTATTTCCTTTCGAATCTTGAAGTCTTTGTCAGAGGATTTGACCCAGGAACCTAGGTATTTGAAGTATTCAGTCTTCAGATCTACGCACCTGATGATTTTTAGTGTATGCTTAGATTCCATATTGAATGTCAGGTATTCTGTTTTCTTTGGGTTGAGGCGTAGTCCTACTTTCAAGCATTCTATTTCAACTCTTCCTAAGAGTTCCTGAGCTTGGTCCATTCCATCTGAAAGCAGGGCTATATCATCTGCAAAATCGAGATCTGTTAGCATTGTTTGACCGACCCTTCTGTTTTTCTGGGTGTAATTGTAAACCCTAGTGCTTCTTCTTTCCCTTTGATAGCTTGTCTCAGTGCGTAATCTAGTACACTTATTAAGAGGTAGGGAGCTAGTGTGTCTCCCTGAAGTACTCCGGCCAACAGTTCAAATTCTTCCGTGTCTCCATCTTGGGTAACAACTCTGGCTCTTGTGTTACAGTACATTGTCATGACTGCTCGGATAATAATCTCTGGAATCCCATATGCTGATAGTATCTTCTTCATTTTTGTTCGATGAATTGTATCAAATGTCCGACCGTCGTTTGTCCTTGTCTAAAGCCATTCTTGTTGTTGCGGAGGAGATCATCTAAGGCTGGCCGAATCCTGTTGAGCAGCAAACGGTTGAAGAGCTTTGCAATATTTGAGCTTAGGCTTATACAACGATAGTTGTTTGTGTCAGTTAGGTTTTAGGATTTCGGTACTGGGGTGATATTCAGCAGTGACCACTGTTTTGGTTTTTCGTTGTTTATCAAGTCACGATTGCAGAGATAAAGAATTATGTCATCTAGGTCACAGCACTTGATTACCTCGGGTGGGATTTCATCTGGCCCACAGCTTTTGCCTAGTTTAATAGACTTCTTTGCATTTTCATACTCTGTCTTGCTGAATGGTCCTACATTTATATCAAGTTCGGGTTCAATGGGTGGTATGGCTTCATCTTCATGGTCTACAGCGGGTGCACTTCCGAGCAATGTGCTGAAGTGCGTAAACCATGTATGCTCTTTCCGTGTATGCCTCCTCTACTTTCTTTATTCTTGCCTCAATATATTTCTCCTGCAGTCTATCATAGAGTTGATAAAGCTGAACCTATGCTCGTGTCAGCTCTTCAACATTTTCTTGAGTGTAGCTGGATGTTACATGTTGATATGATGAATCTACATCATCCCTAGCTCGACAGACCTCAGGCTGATTAGATATATAGGCCTTCTTGACTTTCTTTCTGATGGGTATTACTATCTCTTTCGCCTCCTCATTCGCTTGTACAAAACTTTTATATCGTACAGTTGGATATTCGTCGACTGAAAGTGCCTGAAATCTATTTCTAACCTCCACTTCATATCTTTGTTGGAGCTCCGGTATGCTTGAGAATGTCTTCCAGTCATATCGCACCTTTCTCACTCCAGGCTTGGGAGTCCTCAGGCTTAGACACAATCTCATGGTGATTATTCTATGGTCTGTGCCTATACTAGAGAAGGTATTATATGCTTCAGCATTCTTCACACTGTTGCGCCACTTCTTCTTAGCTAGGATGAAATCAATTTGTGCCCTGGTACCAGTGGAACTTAGCCATGTCCAAAGTTTTCCTGGCCTTTTCTGGAATTCAGTATTGGCTGCAAAGAGACTGTTCTCTTAAAGAAGGTCATTCAGGTATTCCCCATTTCTGTTTGTCTTTTCATGATATGTATAAGTGACATCTTCTTACTGGTTTTTTATACAATCAATTATCCTTCGTTTTAGTGGTCGTAATAGAAAGGTTTTACTGTACTTCTTACGGAATTGAATGTATACCGTATAATTCACTCATACTTTCAGATCTATAACCATGCATCACTTGTTAACACAAGTATATATTAATCCGACGATTTCTTTTACCATTTCAGACTCAGGAAGGAGCGACAGAGCTCAGCACCCAGGTAAGTATTACTTGTAATTACTACAAGAACTAAAACTACTTCTACTACTGCTACTACTATTACTATTACATTACTAAAGTAACAACTTCTACTGCTTCAGATTATCCTACTGCCACTACTATTACTACTACAACATCTATTACTCCTTTTATAATTATTATAACAACTTAAACTAGTACCTAAATGCATATTTTGCACTTGAAAATATACCGTTTAATGTATTTTTAAGTTTATGTCGACGATTTCTTTAAAATTTATTATTTCAGATTCCAGGAGTAACGACTGAGTTCAGCACCAAGGTAAGTACTTTAATTACTAAAACAAAAAAAACAACGTATTACAGTGGAGAAAACGTTATTCTTTCCCGTTTAAACGCAAACAAAACGCAAACTCATTGCAATTAAATCGAAAAAAACCCATACATTTTCGACACATAACTATATGTTTTAATTTGAGTGGCAAACCGTTTGGTTACCCGGCGTCTGATCTGGCTCCAAACTGTTTGCAATGGAAATTATAGTTTAAGCGTTAACGCGTTTATTGGGAAATAATAACTTCTTTTCCACTGTACCACTATTAAACTGGTTCTACTGTTACTACTATTTCTACTTCTTCTACTACTACTATTACTAAGACAACTTACTACTACTAAATAAATACGAAAGACTCAAGCAGGAAACGTAACACAAACAATACACCCATCTCTCAAGCAGAACACACACACACAGTCATACCACAACAAACACACACACACACACGCAATACTACCTCTCCTACTACAACAACAACTACTACTACTACTATTACTACTACTACTACAAATGCTACTTTTACTTATTGCTTCTTTCGGAAGTGCATATTTACCGTATATTATATTGTCAGAACAAATTCGATTAATCCCTTGTTTACACTACTGCTTCTATTTCCACTGCTACTACTACTATAATTACTACTACTACTACAAATACTACTTTTACACATTGCTTCTTTCAGAAGTGCATATTTTTTACCATATATTATATTGTCAGAATTAATGCGATTAATCCCTAGTTTACACTTGCTTCTACTACCACTGCTACTACTACTATACTTACTACTACTACAAATACTACTTTTACTCATTGCTTTTTTCGGAAGTGCATATATACCGTATATTATATTGTCAGAATTAATGCGATTAATCACTTGTTTACACTACTTCTTCTACTACCACTGCTACGTCTTTTGTAATAAATATAAGTTCGATATTGTTTTTCTCCAGTACGATATCCTGACAAAACTGGAGATTGGACGCATACCAGCGCTGGAAACTCTTTACTTAAATATTGGTCACTATCAAACTATGTTGTAGACTAGATAAAATAAAATAATTTGAAATGATTCTATTTCAAATAAAGCAGATATCTGTTCAATATATGAGTTGGAATGTTTCGTACTATTTTTTGTATAATGCGCATGCGTAACGTAAACATTATGCTACAGTGGGGGAGACGTTATTCTTTTCCATTTAAACGATTTGAAACGCAAATGCATTGTACCATAATGTAGAAAATAAAATACTATTAGAAACATTGACAACCCTTTTTATTCAGAGTGTCAAACAATTTGGATCTTGGTCGGACGCCGGGTTATCTTGCGTCTGATCTAGATTCCAATGGTTTACAATGTACATAAAATTTCTACCATAAACGCGTTTTCTGGGAAGAAAAAAGTCTTTTCCGCTATAAGCCGCCATTCAATATGGGATTAAACTGATAACTTTAAACTGAATGTTAACTTAATGCAGCTCATTGACCCTTTCACTCTCAATGACGCCTTAAAGCGCGGTTGCAAACAGTTTGGGTCCTGTTACGCGGCGTCTGATCAGGACCCTAACTGTTTGACATTCTAATCGATATTAATAAGTCATACATCTTTAAATCTAACTTTGAAACGTGCCTTGCATACAACAATTATGAAGCAGATGACATTAAGGCGACAAAGAGGTCCAATTCTCCGGAATAATTTGATGATGAAAGGGTTAACTCATTGAGCCCTAGTGACGCATATATGCGTCGTTTACCAAATGTTTACCTGCGAAGTGTACACTTGTCCTATGCAAACAGTGAAGTCCCTGATCAGAGGGCTCCTGTAGGAGCCCTCTGATCAGGGACTTCACTGTTTGTCATTTTTCAATTTATTACAAAAAACAACCCTAAATAGTCTAAAATGGACCATCCTTTATTGCAAACTGGAATTTTCCATTGGAAGTTTCAGGGGATAATGAGTTAAGCCAGTCACTGCCATGACATCATCTACTTTAAACAAGTATTGCCGCCTGCTTTCTGTTATTTCGCTCAATTTTTAGGTAAATGTAATGACGTTATGAGTGTAAAACAGTGTGTGATCTGTTCAGCCGTCATTTTACTCACGATAAGTCACTGAACGGGTTAATACTGTCGCCTACACATTTATTTTATAGATATATGCCAGGCACTTCGATGCTGGCTTTTGCAATACAGGCTAATAAATATGCATGATTCATGATATGCATGACGTCAAATATATCTGCGCATGCGTCTTCAATTGGGACTTGGAGTACATGTCTAGAGACAGGCTTACAGCAGATACTGTTATACATGTATTATGGAAACATGGTGGGACGGGGCATTAACATTTTTTCCATTTTATGTTTGCTTGTAAATAAAATTATGATTATGAGTAACTACTTCTTTTGTCGATGACTTGCAAGTAGGTTGACTGCAGATATATCGATCAACAAAACAATTCTTTATTGATGCACAAAGATTCGCAAACACAGTGCATAATTTACCGAAAACACGTCAACTTTCCTTGATTTTACTGTTCCAAACATGTCGACCCTCCTTAACAAAACTTCATTATTCTCAAGTTACAGACGGTAAACCTTTCTAATTTTATGATATTTTGTTTTAGAGACATGGTAAATATATTTCAATGTGTCCACTGTTGTGGTTTTGGGTCTTTAATTAATCCGTCAATGGTGGATTGAATCTAAGATATAAGACAATGTGATGTTAACAGTTCAGTTTATTCTGGTGGAAGTTTAACTGTGTGGTAGTATTCATTATTGAAAAGTTTAGACTGTTCAAATTCACACATAAGTATTGAAAACTATTACCTAGGAGCTTTCACCTGACTACTTCAGGCTTCATCAGCTTTGTGACGGTCTGTTACTTACTGACCACTAACACCGCTCTGGTTGGTGAGCTATGTTAAGGTATTGTCCCAGATGTGCGGGAGATTGTAACGGCCCCCGTCCCTGTTCAGCGCCGGCTTGTATGCTCGAATGTAAATAGATTATTTTATGCCCCGCTCGAACCACAAGGGTGCCCGGTCTAGAATTCTCACATAATCAATGTCTACACAGTATCCAGGACAGTCTTTATTTATGTGCCGTGAAACCTCACTGCTGCTGGAACTTGGTCTCCTGTAAATCCACAAGAAAAAGCCCTTGTAATTTCTATTGCCAATTTACCAAACCATTCCTTACTAGGGATTCCAGAGCTATGTTATAACTTTAGTTGCAACTAATTTCTGTAAGGTAGCTTCCCTGGTCTAGCAACATAACCCTCGGACACAAGCCGCGCTGAGCACTTGCTCTGACCGAAACAATTCCGAAGTCGACAAGCAACCAAAACCATAGTCCCTATGACTTATGGGGGTGAGGGAGGGTGTTATAATTGACACAATCCTGCATCCCTGCTATAGTTAAACGGCACAGTCCAGTAGTACATTTTGCCTGAAACGGCACATTAACAAACACCATTTAACATCGTGCCAAATACTCATACGCTGGCAGGCCGGCATGTAATGTGATAACTCGGGCACCCAACAGTACGCTGAATACTCGTCTGTAGACGGGCCAAGAAACAATACTGCAGTTCTTCAACTCTATCCTTGGGCCATACCCATGCACAGGCATACCTCGGACAGTCATACTTTTTCCACCGAACAGACACATACACGCAATTACAAAACACTGGCCTGACAACTCTCCACATACTTATACGCAGGCAAACCCACATGCACTGCAATTACACAACACTGGCCGGACAATGCACAACATACTTATACGCAGGTAAACCCACATGCACTGCAATTACACAACACTGGCCGGACAATGCACAACAAACTTGTACGCAGGCAAATCCACATGCACTGCAATTACACGACTCGGGGCTCGGACAGTGCTCATCATACTTATGAACAGGCAATCCCACATGCCCTGCAATTACACAACACTGGCTTCTGACAATGAGCAGCATGCTCATACTTGGTCAAACCCACATGTCCTGAAACTTCACAACACGTGCTACTGGCAATACACTGAATATTCATGAACCGACATGCCCTGCAATTACAAACCAAGCAATACTCACTGCAATTTCATAACTTGACCCGAGAAAATACACAGAATACTCCTACAGGCCGAACGGACCACCACGTCTGCGCGTAATATTACAGACCCGCCACAGACAGCTTACTGATCAGTCACCAACGCCTTGGATTTGAGAACTTTGACGTACAAACAAGATTCTGATTGCATAGCCGACTGTTTGGATATGATATTAATTTACCCATTGAAAGGCCCTTAATTATGGAATGAAGACTGGCATATACCTATCACAGATTAACTTGATTTTGCCAATTGAATTGGGGTTTGTTCGGACTGATGATAAAGGCATAGTCCCAGTCAGAAACTTAGACCCAACCAATTGATGTTTTGTGACAAAAAACTAGTTCTGGAGATCCATACTCATACTATACAATAAGGTGCCTCTGTTCAAACGTCAACAACCAATATTGCCCTAAATCAACCCGTGACAGAGAAAGTCTTAAATTGTATTTGTGTTACACTGTGATGGGTGTGGTTTAATGTACCACCTTAACGACCTCAAGCTTGAGCCAGGAAAATATTTGCGGTGAAGGTTTGCTTCAGTGAATTGAAAGTGATTTCAAGGGGATGACCAGTCTCGTTATTTAATTAAATATGCCTTGAACTGGTCTCCTCAGACTATCATTTATATTTTACGAAGTTAAGTACTAGTTAGACTGGGTGTCCAGAAGGATGCATAATAAGCAAACCAGGCTATTGCCTCCTACTACCCCCGATATTCCTCTTGGCTCTAACTTGGCTGCTTCAACCGAGCAATGTTCAAGTTCACACTGGACAGCACTTAGCACATGCTGCCAAACAAATCCAGCTAAGTTAAGTCTTTAAATGTTCTCGTATTTCATTTGCTACATGTATAGTAGCTCTTGAACGGTTCTCTTGTACGACATTGCCACTTGGATGTCTGTGAAATAGGGTTGGTGCCTGTACAGTTGCGGCAGAAGCTTCCAAACATGGCCTAGAATAGAATGACTCGGCAGCAGAAACTGTGTAAAGGCACTTAAGTCTTAACTAGGTTAACATGTATACAAGTCTCCATGAATAGCTTAGGTTTGAACAAAGGCATTGCTTTCCCAGTTAGCGTACATTATAACGTTCTAGCCGACAATGCTTTGATTTACAAAATAATGAAAGACAAACTGGGACTGGGTGGGTGGGGTTTGTTGTAGCGATTAGCAAAAGAGTGGGAAGCATGCCGTGCTTCTCCCTTATATACCCGAGTGAAGGCCGGAAGTGACCATAAACGTGACTTGCACTCATCGGCGAGACTATGAACCTATCGTAACTAGGGACGCCAGCCCGTCGCGGAAATAAATTGTACCATTTTTATATAAAACCAAAATAAAACTTATTGTTAGAAATTCCAAAATTAAATAATTTTCCACAGTTTAGTGCGTTGCGTTTGCGTTTAAACGGGATATAATAACGTCTTATCTACTGTACGAGGGCTGTCCCAAAACACCGTGGACACATTTATTTTTTGAAGAACACGACGTATTATTTCTATGATTTTTTTACTGATGCTATTTCAAACATTTTCACATTTGTAGAAAAAAGAATGAGGCTCATTAACAAACTTGACCCTTATTTATTAGCAAATATAAATTGCTGGTTAGAATGTGCGGCGCACGAAAAAATCTTACAGGTAGATTTAGAGATGTGCATCTTTAAACCTCCTACAATGCAACTTTGAGCTTGAATTCGCGCGAAATTGCGTCATGAACGTTTACGTTGCTATGTGTGACGTCATCCTGGAAAATATCATTAAGGTAGCGGTATTTTGAAAACATCGATAGAGTTATCGCGAATGGTACTGTGTTCTGAAAACGCTAGAAATGACGACGTCAAAGGAAAGTGCGGCGCAGCAAAATGTTATAGAATACTGTGTTAGGTTAAATATGAACCCGACACAGACGTTTAAACAACTACAATCATCAGAAAAGTATATACATTAACAAAATTAATTTTTTTATCTATATCATTAGCTGGCAGTAGCTTAAGGGCAAATGCGCCAAGTTCGTGTGACACCTAGTGGCTTTAACAAAGTACGACAATTCAAGAATCTTTACTTAACGAAATCGTGCGTATCGGTTCCCTCCCGTAGGTACTTCCGGTATCAAACAATCTCTATTAATCGTCTACTTATTTAGGCCATTAGTATATGTATTAAAGTCCCAATAGTCTCAAAAGAAGCATTATAAAATATGCTTTGTTACCATTTTTTGATTATCCACACCTAAAGCATTTATTGTGTGAGTTTCATCAATTGCTTACGGATAGATTTCGATTGAGTGAGATTTTTCCTTGAATTTGAGCCAAAAACAATTAAGAAAAAAGCATATATTTCAGTCAACACTATGTACTTTGCATCATACATTTAGTAAGCATCACTTTTTAACTGTTTTAAATTTTAATAATTGTTTGTGCCAATTATTACTTTACATAATTTCAGAAAGCCAGAATAATGCATGCCGACTCTTTGCCGATTATGGCCAGACATGTTCAATTAATTCATCCATCCTGTTAACAATTGATGGTAAAGTCCAGTTTTCAATTAAGTTCAGTACATATTTTACTTTTTTATTGATGTTTTCATCCATACATTGCAAAGTGACAAACATTGTAAATCCCAATCATAGGGTTCCTTTAGGACCCCCCTGATCTGGGTACACACAGGGGCCCGTCGCATGCCATGCCATCATAAAAAAAAAAAACCTCTCCACGTTCAAACACCATATTTTGACCTACAACTCATTTTCTGCAGAAATAAATATATTTAGTATATACATTGGAAAGGTGTCCAACTTCTGCGGCAAACGTGCCTCGCGGGAAACACCAACTTCATTCCGAGTCTTATCGCGAAGTCCAATTCTCCATCGATTGTAAATATGAAAAGACCAACCGACGCAAAAATCCCAAATTTACAACATAAGATGCATTTAAAGACCAACTGCTACCGTTAACATGCCCTTCCTACCCACAAAGGTCGCAAATCTCTTTCATCGATAAAGTCACTACCGACAAGTCCATGTACGAATTTACCACTGGAGGCTTCTCTACATACAGGAATGTTCTTGAGCAAGATATGCACCGCGAACTGCCCCTCCTCACCCAGGGGGTTCAATTGGGTACATGTGAAGGATATGAGCCGGTACTGCGGCTGCCTACGTACCATATGTTAGCAGTGCTCAATATTGTAAGCAATATAGCTCGATGATCAGGGGAGATATAAAAAAGATATAAAAAAAAATGAAGAGCTACTGATAATGAAACAGTTGAAAAAGACAGTGAATGAGATCTGGGATAAGTTTCAATCCTCCCTAGAGAACAGCGTAAATCTGAATGTTCTATCAAAGATTGCCAAGTCCAAAGATAGTTGACCCTGAATCTCTAAATACATTCGGAAACTAATTAATGAAAGGGACAGATGGTACAAGAGAATGAAAAAGTCAGGTAACCTAAAGAAAACCGCCCAGAGGGAGTTGAAGCGAGCGTACTGGAGGTATATTGATGGTGTTGTTTCTCCGGAAACAGAAGGAGAGTCAGGGGTGGCACAAATAAGAAATTTTGGACGTACATAAAAAATCCGACGGTAACTACATTCCTCCACTAAAATCCGATGGCCTTCTACATGCTGATTCTAAAAACAAAGCAAACATTCTAAACGGTCAGTTTCAGAAGGCTTTCTCAGACAGTGTTAACTTTGATGCCAGTCAGTTCCAAGAGAGATGTAATATGGAAGGTCACTTCAGCAAAATGGAAGATATACATATTACAGAAAAGGGTGTGTTAAAGAGTCTGAGAAATGTTAAAGAAAACAAGGCGCCTGTACCAGATAGTATATCGCCCGGCGTGTTAAAGGAACTGGCTGTGAAAGTTGCCCCAATTCTGACTCTCATCTTTAACTACTCATGCCAGGCAGGAGAAATGCCAGAAAGCTGGAAGTCTGCAAACATCTGCCCTATATTCAAAACAGGAAAGCGCTACGAAGCAATAAACTATCGTCCAGTGTCGTTAACGTGTATAGCATGCGAATTAATGGAGCATATCATGACAAGTAATATCATGTCGCATGATAAACAGTGTAGACCCTTATCAGAATGCCCCCATCTTGATGAAGTCTGAACAGGGTCTATACTGTTTGCTCAGGCATGTGTGTCTCAATTTTAGGGTCATTACGGTATACAGAGCAACCCCTCTAAACCGGAACCTCTAAATACCGGAAATCTCTCTAAATCGGACAAAAACTCTGGTCCCATTTCCAACCCTTTCTTATTTTAAACCATTACACCATAAATATGCATTTTTAAGCCTTTCATTTATTCTTACACTGAAGAAAATACATTCATGAATATGTATCATCAGAAATATTTTCTATATTCTAGCAGATGATGGCTTAAAGCAGGTTGAAAGTAAAGCAAAATGCGCCCTAAGACGCATTCTGCTTTACTTTCAACCTGCTTTAAGTGATCAGCAATTTTCCATACTAGAAACAATCTATGGGATAAAATCCCTTTAAACCGGAAACCCCTCTAAACCGGACATCTATGTTGTGCCCACACATGTCCGGTTGAGAGGGGTTTCACTGTATAGCCAAAAGCAGATCAGTACACACAATTTACGAACAATTTCCGTATCTGGTACATAAGATTTCACCACACATATCAAATGCTATCCCTTTTACTGCCATTTAATGATATGTTCAAATACTTTGGATTCAGATCAGATGCCGAGTAAGTCGGTATCTGATCAGGATTCAAACTCTTTGAAAATTGGTTCCAATTTAACTTGATGGCAAATAACCAAAATACTAATTACACACGATAAATTTGAAATAAACGATGGTTTTGCAACCAAGGGATAACTATCTTCATTGATACCGATATCTCATGTATACAAATTGTATTGATTATACATTTCCATGTATATAATTTCAAATAAATCTAATAGTATTGATTATATATACGATATTGATTTGTTAACTTTTAACAGCCGGTCCACAGTTAGAGTTATGATCATAGAATATAGCCATGCGAAAAACCTTTATTATTGCCGCTATTGTCTTAAGTTTAGGAGCAGTAGGCATATCGGCAATACGGGTGAAGCTGAAACAAAAGTATGCGGAATATATAGCGTTGGAATACAATGAGGCAGGCGAACCAGTAAGCTTTGAATATGAAAAGAACCAGGTAGAAAAGATCGCCATTGATCATAGAAAGAAACTTGTTTATGGAGTAGGTAAGTACCTGACGTCATCATTCACTGCCATTATGACGTCATCATTCACTGCGGGGACGCTTATATTTTATGTATTTAGATTTCGACCTCTAAGGGCCTTTTACAAAGAAAATCAGGTCAAAACACACATTTAATATTTGTTACATGCATTCAGCCATAAATTCAAAGAGAATATTGTTTACAACAGTGTTTGTTATTGCCATTGTCATGATGTCATCATGACGTCATCATCATGGTGTCATGTGTGCAATGGCGTCATGCAAGCATTCGCGCAATTATTCTCTTTGACATTACAGCTCAATTGGCGGTACGTTCGCAGTTTCCAAATCATTTTGAGAAGAGGATGTTTAATGGAGGCAGAATCGAAAGACATATTTCTGAAACCGATTGGATCTGGTAGCTGCGAACGTACGTATACCATTTGGCTGTAATGTCAAGGAGGATAATGCACTAATGCAGTCATGACACCATTGCACACATGGCGTCATCATGATGACGTCATGATGACGTCATGACAACCCTTTCTGGAATATTCCCTATCTGTGATATTGTAAAAAATATATTTTATGGTTTGCGTTGTATGAGATTGTTCTCAAATTGTTGATGGGGCAGATTTGAGCTCCAGCTTGAAAGTGCCGATAGCTTCGACCTTTGAGCTTTCTACTTAAATCTGTCCAATCAAAAGCATGATAATGATCTCAGACTCATCCCAAACGCTTTTTAGCATAGGCCCTGCTTCAAACAATTGTCGTCTAGTTGTTTGTAACATGGTAAGAAAATTAAGCAGTCAGACCGGGACTCGAACCCGGGACACCTCGCTTACTGAACAAGTGCTCTCCCGTCTGAGCTACCATGGCATTTTTCACAATTTTATCTCCGTTTAACTATAAACTCAACCCGGCTACACACAACCCCTCTATACAAGAATTTGTCCCGAATTCTTACTTACGGAACATTCCACGAGTTTCTTATTATTCAATCTGTTCACTCTACGAGTTGTATAGATCTAATATCCTATTTTATACGGGTAATTTACATTTTGTGTCAAATGTAACAAGGTGAAAAAAGATATGCACCCAGACAGGGACTTGAACCCGGGGTTTTGCTTACTGGCCAAGTACTCTCCCGTTTGAGCTATCCGGGCCGCTTACACAGACCTCTTACCATTTAGCTTTAAACTCAACTCGGCTACATTTATTTCTCTAATCCGAATTTTAGGTAAATTGACTAAGTACATGTAAAATCGTAACGAGTGTCAACCATTTTAGATACCGTGACCAGAATCCAATCTACATGAACCAGGGGTAAGGCAAAACAAAGGTGTGTATTTGTCTGCCGCAGTCTGTCTGTCATTAACTGGTATAGGAATATATCAAATCAGCGTTTGTTAACGAGACATCTAAGTTTATTTGAATTTACATGTACATGTATTTTGTCATTGTTTGTTGTTACATTTGTATTTCATTAAATAAAGTTTGTAGAGAATTCGGATCTTAACCATTCACGTGAAGACTTCAAAGGTTTATATTCTCAATAATTAATTAAGTATACGTTGTTTCCAGGAACTGACAGGCTTACGGTCCTGAGAATATTCCCAAACAGAACACTTACATTGGTTCACACGGAGATTTTAACGGACTGGGGTTTACAGTCGGTATGTTAGTTTTGTAATCAGTATGCTTCTTTTAAGCTCATCTGAGTCAAATACCCAAGATGAACTATTGCGACCACTCTCCGGCCTTCTGTTCGGAGCTTCAGATTAGAGGAGTATTGCAAGATCTTAAATCTTTATTTCTGCATTAAACCACAGGATTTAGAGCTTAATTGATTGAGAAAATATTGGAGATTTGTTTAGTTTACTCACTCTTATCTGGAGCCCTGCAACTATAAAAACTGCATTTCCACTAAAACTAGAGAATAGGAGTTGACGAACTTTAGCATTAAATAAGTTTGGTTTATACGGTTGACACTGAATAGATGATGTATATCTAGTCCGTGGCGGTATCAGCGGGATATTCCGTGGATTATTTCATACACAAGTAAATCTAATTAAATAATGTGAGTCGTCGGACAATGTGTAGCCTTACAACACATTTAGAATTACTCTTATCAAAAACAACTATGCTCCGAGCTGAAATTATAAGAATCCACCATGAGTGTTGATGTAGGAAACCAATATCTCCCAAATGGTCAGAACGTTCATGCAGGGACGAGGCTTGTCGGTTGCGTGAATTTTTATGACCGAGGGTGAGACATTCCTCTCCTACATCAACAAAACGAATGAATGTTCTTTTTCTTCTCGCACTTGAATCATCATAACATAATACAAAACACCAATAAATGCAGTTTGTGTGCATTGTTACCGCCAAAACTTGAATTTGTTTATAGTTACTTGTCCTTTGCAGTATAACCGATTAAGACCGCCTATTAATTCCAATAAGGAATATTGTTTACAAAGCTACGTCACTGTGTGACGTGTAATTGGTGGTTTATATTTCATACACGCGCCTGGATCAGCTGTTTTTAGCTGGCAGCAGCGATTATCTGCCAATCAAATGTTCCTCACAAGAGTTTCATTTTGGCGGGAATAATCCATTCTTCACGAAAAATGTAGAAGTGAATAACCGACTCTGATTGGCCAACGGCACATACTTTTACCAAAAGTCGGTCTAATATAGACTTATATCGGACAATCGTTCAGAAAACCAGTTTAGTAATACAGTACTCCCTCCAAACAATGGCACTCAGAACAAAGATTCTCTCCTTAAAACAACGACTGACGCTGCTCCCAAAACAATACCATATTGTCTGACCTTTTCACGGCTGCAATATCGTCTGCTTGAAAGTGTCGTCTGTTGTTAACTCAAAGCCACACATTGGTCATTTTGACAGACAAAACAACACAATGACGAGTGCAAACAATGTTAATCTAGAACAGACGCCGCGTTATTGTGACATTCATCATCCAGATATTCGATTTATTTCAGATTTGTTTTCGGCAAAAATATCAAATTAAATTGAACGTACAAGTTTGAACATATTTAAACCTAGCGATGATTATATTCGTCCTTTACAAACAGTCCATAATGAGATACTAAACTCCTTGGCATATAAGTAAGATACAATATGTATACTATTATAACACTCACTTTGTAAGATTGTTTCGATTTCAAGGTCCAGACATGCAACGGGTTTGTTACCATCACGGCTAGAAGTGACGCCGGAAGTGAAGATCGACTGTTTGTCTTCAGAGGTTACAACAAAAGTTCAACCGGAAATCTAGAGATGCTCCATTCTATAATACTTTCGCCAGGCCCTGCGCATCACGTGGTTACACGGAATTGCAGTAGAGTGATCGTCGCTATACAGAGTGCTGGGAAACTTGCCGTCGTCGATTTTAACGATACAATGTTTGGAAGTCCAACAGTCACTCCCCTGTTGTTTAGTGCATTCGAAAGCCAACTGCCAAGATTAGAAAAAGAGTGGTTTATCGTGGACGTTGGTCTTTTTGGCACATTCGAAAGGGTATAGTGGACAATACATTAGTTCATGATTAAACGAACGAAACACAAAAGCATTACCACAATTACTAAGTTTAAAATACTGACAAGATAATATTTAAAAATCTAAATCGCAAAGAGTTTGGAGTATATAGCCCGGCGTCTAATTTTGCTTCAAACATGTTTCGAAAGAAATAAGGTTGTATGCATAAACGTGTTTCTAAAAAAAACAATTATTAAATCGGGACAAGGATAAAAACTATTTTCAAAGTCGACTGTAGTATAAGAACATTAAACCTTTACCTTTTATAAACAAAATAAAAAACAAACAAACATGAATCTACAAAAGAACAAATCCTGTTTCTTTTCAAGTCTAGTAAATGTTTACTCTTTAAAGCCGCATTGTGTTTTTGAGAAACCTGCATAAAACGGTTGTTTGGGGTCCCATTTGAACTACGTAGGACGCGATTCTTTCACAAAAACCGGCTTTATCTAAGATATTTGCTTTTTAAATTTTATTTATAATATTTTTGTGCTGCACAAATTAAAAAGCCTCCCTTGTGAATGGAAAGAAGGACAACTCTGTAAATACAGGGCTCCAGATAACGGAAGTATTTCGAAAAACTAAAATCTTTATTTCTGCTTTTAAACCCAATGGTGTTATACTCATTAAAATTGCCTCGAAGTGAAGGTTTAATCAGTAGTAACACCATAGCATTCGGTGCTGAAATGAGTGAGAAAATGTTAGATTAGTTCAGATTACTCCCGGTTACATGTGTATAACTGGAGCACTGAGAATTACCCTGTTAACCCTTATTCTGCTGCACAGACGTCTGCTTTGACATTGTCGTCTGCAAAATTTGTTCAGTTTAGATTTATGCATTGTTTTAATTAAACAAACCTTAAGACGAGTGTCAAACAGTTTGGATCCCGATGAGACGCCGCGTCACGCGGCGTCTTTCTAGATTCAAACAGTTTGTAAACTCCCGTAAAGTTACGACCAATGGGCACAGGGTTAAACACTACTTGATCCAATGATCCTTGATTTTATATCAATGAACATTTTCAGCAAGTTTGTGGAAGATCGGATAAAAAATATTCGAGTTAGAGAGCGGACAAAAAAGTGTGATAGTCTAACTGACTAAGTGGATGGACGGGCGAAGGTAGATAACGGTTGCACACGGTGAAGTTGAATCCGGCTGTATCACGTGATACTAAGCCGTGTGGTAATGTTTATATCAGACGTTCTATTTTCGGTTTGTTATTATTTTAAATCACCCTTTTTGTGATTTAGGTCCGTCTTCATCATTTCATAGATCAGTTAGGCCCATAAGAATGTTCAAACATTATTATTAGCCGTTATTGTATTTCAGACATTAAGAAAAGGTCTGAAAACACAATGGGACTTTAAGGACTGTTTTTATGTCACCTGCTGTAAGCAGATGTGACACTAATGGGAACACTTTTCCGGCGTCTGTCTGTCTGTCTGTTCGTCCATCCGTCTGTCTGTCCGTCACGCTTTTTGCGTCATGCTACATAACTCCTGTTTTGTCATAAAGAACACGTATCCATCTGTCAGGATACAAGGACACTTTTCTATTCCTCTTTAAAAGGGCATGATGAAAAACTATTTGAATGAGGAGTCAATAGGCGCACTTAAAGCGCTTAGAACTTTTGGGGAAATGGTGGAGCGAGCTTTAAAATAGGATAAAAGAATTTCTATGTTACAGGCACTAGGTCCGAAATGGATATGTCTGAATAAAGAAGAGACAAGGGCATACGTATCGCTTCACATTAATAATGGTATTGCAGTGGTAGACCTGAGACCCGGCCAAGAAACCATCAAACAAATGATCGGCCTAGGATTAAAAAGTAAGTGACCACGAATTCTATAACCTTGCCTTTACAGTTGAGAAAACGTTATTCATTCCCCCAATAAGCGATATATATTTTACTAGTTATTAGGCAAGGTGGTTGTTTAAAACAAGTCGAAAGTAAATCAGAAAACTACTGAAGAAATTGTGAGCTTTACTTTCACTTTCTTCCACACACTATATTAGCCTTTTTAGTAGTCGTTCAACTATATCGCTACAAACTGCCATGTTTATAGTTGCCTGAAATAATTGAGCTCTAGCGACGAGTATACTCTTCCTTTACAACGAATGTACCTCTGAAGATTAAAACAGTCATCTGGAAATAATGAAGATCCGAACTAGAATGCTACTTAATCTAATAAAGGTATGTCGGATTTGTCATATACGTCTTCTGTCTTACTTTTAGCCGGCTTTAAGCTGAAATCTGCCATTTACTAGAGTATTGAACATATTTGTATTTTTATGCCGATATTATTTCCTGAAAAAAAAAAGTTTAAAGTAATCGAAAGTACCTATACAAAAACATGTATGTGCAGATTTCTATATACTTTGCAGGTTATTGTTATGACTGCCCGTCATTACTCGTTTTATACATGTATGTACCATATAATACAGGAAGCCATGTATGTCTTTGGCAAAATAAAACATAACATGTAACAATACCTTGTCGAAAAAATCACAAATTGTCAAAAATAAACTACAAAGCTCGGAGGCTGGAATTGTCAGTTTGGAGAAGATTACAGAGTCGATCAAGTAAACAAAGAAAACGTCGACTAATTCGAGTTTATTTGAGTGAACGCATTTTCCCCTGCAAATTTCAATCGAAGATTCCAGTTTTTAATAAAGGTTTGTCCATTTTAGACTGTTTAGGATTTATTAGGGTAATAGATTGCAAAATGACAAACAGTGAATCTCTGGTAAGAGGGCTCCTGCAGGTGCTCTCTTGTCAGGGACTTCACTGTTTGCATGGGACAAGACTTAGTGTACTCTTCACATTTACACTTTGGGTAAAGAACGTATATATGCGTCACTAGGGCTCAATGAGTTAATGAAAACCTGTTTGATTGACAGGTTGGTCTGACCCTGGGGTGACACAAGGAGTCGACGGTAGTAGTGCTCTGAAAGAGGCCAAGTTGGTGAATGGACCCGTGTCCTCTACCTTTAATCCGGAGCAAATCTCTTGTGAAACGATTAGAAATAAGGTACGCAATTGAATCTCTCTAGAATTGGAAACCATTGGTCCGCTTTATTGAAATATCTTGCAAAGAAATGGATTGGGGAAGGTCATTAGCAATTGCTTGCAATATACATGTATACGTGTTTCTTCATAAACAATGCCGGTGATTGCAAACAGTTTGAGACAGACCCGCCGCCGATTAACTTGGCGTCTGAACAGGCTCCAAACTCTTTGCTATTCAGATTTTAATAAATGGTTAACATGTATATAAAGCTGTGATATTGTACATTCTATTGCGGTGCGCATGCGCTAAGTGTCATTTACAGACATTTCCTGGCCTAGTTTCGGTACGTATACCCTACCAGGTTAAAGGCACGCAGAATAGAAGAAACTCAACAGGGTCCAAGGTTATAAAGCTTTTGTGTTGAGTCTGAGTTTGTTCTCAAGCATTTGATTGGTCAGATTTGAGCCTAGGCTCAAATCTAACCAATCAAATGCTTGAGACTGACTTTAGACCCTACAGAAAAGCTTTATAACCTTGGACCCAGGAACATTGCATTTTCCATTTGTAATTTCAGCAATGAATGTATTGAGCAGCCGAGTTTAGTTTGCCTTCCACATAGAAAAGACGGTCTTAGCACTAACCCGCATCTCTGCTTCACACTGATTGAACTGGTTATTTGCAATCAGCTTGGGTCCTGATCAGACGAAGCGTCAGGATCCAAACTGATTGACTTTATTTCAATATTACTTGAGATTAATTTACCTATTATCTAACGACAAATGTTTAAAACATGTGACGTTATGGCAGTGAAGGTGACGCTATGGAAGTGAAGGTGTTAAGTGGTTAGACATATAAGCTGAACATGGTTGACACTGCATATCGCGATTGATGCGAGAACTTTTGATTTGGCTCAAGCAATTTCAAAATGACTTTAGTTTATAGCGCCGATATTTTTTAGTAATAGACGCCAAATAATAGTTTGTTCTGAATTGTGTGCATTGCAGGGCTGCCATAATTTGATAATAAAAATCCTAAGATTTCAAATTTTCAATTTTCAGACGCAATTTTACTAATCGTACCTTTACCCCATAGCCTGTGTTTTGTTTTGAAGACACATGACTGCTTAAAACTGGTTGAAAGTAAAGCAGAATGCGCCTTAAGGCGCATTCAGCTTTACTTTCAGCCTGTTTTAAGCTACGATGTGCTAGGATAAAAATCCGAAGTTTTAGAAAAATTCCGGAGAAATGGCAGCCCTGGCATTGCCTCTGCTCTCACCTTTCCTTTTCAGGAGTACGTCTTTCTCGCCGGTAGAGGCTCACGCCTGATTAGGTCAGTAAGTTTCTATGGTGTGGAAAATCTACCCGCTGACATTGCCAATCCGGAAGAATTTGGAGATTTGAGGGTGTACGGCCCAAACTTTTTCACGGATCCAGACGGAAATGGTGTTCTAAACAAAATAGTATTTTCCGGATCAAGAAGCTTCGCTCTTTTCTCAGGCAAGAAGATGTCTTTCATAGCCGACACGGGCAGTAGCCTGGAAGAAAATACCATGGATACAGTGGTATATAACGGCGATCCAGATAGTTCGGAGACTTTGTTACAACAGTTCGACGGGTTGTCTATTTTTAACGGACCCGAACCGGAATTAGTTATTACCAAACGAGTCTGCAGAGGGCGGTATATCGTTATGGTTGGGTCAGGAGCTATTCCCGGACATCTGTTTGTTTATACACTAGATACTCGCAACCTGCAAGCCGGGTTTGTGTTTCATGATCGGGTGGACGGGTACAAGAGAGAAGACAGTCTCTTTGAGGACGAAGATTTGTACGCAATGCGTTTAATCTCGCTGCGTGAGCCGAAAGGGTTGTCGTTTGTTTCAGGTGAGTGTAGTATAGCCCATTCTTCTCTGGATGTTCCCGTTGAACTACGGTAAACCCCCATCTCTTTATGTTTATTATTGTCAGATGTATACGGCGCTCCTTACGCACAGGAGTTGTGCGTCCAAAAGCGCTTCTCATATAATCATATAAATGTACTTATAAAGTGAGAAAAGACAAATAACCACATGTTCATTTGCAATAATGTAAATACACCCTACTTGGAATTCTTTCTATATAACTACTTATATTACGAGGTTTGTTGTATAAGTGAGTTTTAAAATGAGTCAAATATTTAAAAGATTAATTATGGCATTATTTAAAAACAGTAATTTAAAAGTAATTGCTGTTCCAAACACGTACACACTACTAACTCGCACCTCCGGCATCTGGTATACTGAACCATGTCGATGCTTGCGCATGGCGAAATAAATGTCGGTGGTAACGAGAGGCCTTATTTGTTTTCCTGCTTGGGTTTTCTTATTTATTGTTAAAGTTTTAAGGAATTCAGGCTGAGTTACTAGTTATCTGATTAATAAGCTGTCCAAGAATTATACCAAAGACCACAGTCAACCGGTTTCATAGTGATCTTCTAGACAAATTATTTGTATTATTATTAGGTGGTTAAGGCAGGTTGCCGTTTCAATCTGTCACTTGTCTTTCACAATCAATTAGTCTTCTTTTAAATGGCCGTAATAAAAAGTTTTTATTGAATTAAGTTAAACGTTTCGCTTTAGAAAAATGCTGATAATTATAATGGGTCTTTTAAAAATTATTCCAGAACAATAAAACTCCAAAAAACATAAAACGAATGATGCAGACCTTAATGAAAGGTTTCCTTAACCCTTGTATGATCAAATTATGCGGAAGAGTTTCACCCCTTCACCGCTTTATTGTCGTCTATGTCAAAAGTGTTGTCTTCAATACACGTTTCAAAGTTGATTTAACCCTCATCCGGACCTTCTTCTTCTTCTTCTTTGATAATGGCAAACAATCAATCCTAATTATAATGGCCATTCGTGGAGGTTAAAACAGTAAAAGTATGTTGGACAACCCATAGCTACTCAGTCCACCAAGGGCCGCCAACATGTGCAGTGAAGGAGTGCAAAACCTAACACTCTAATAAAACTTAATATCCCGCAAATATGATAAAAGGTTGGTTTTGTGTGCTAAGAAAGAAATAAAGAAAAGTGTTAGTGAGGTAAAAAGAAGATAAAGGCAGTTTAATGGCCCAAGGTCCCGCCCATGTAGCCAGGACTGACGTGAACCGTAAAAGGGAGTCAGCGCTGACTATATGTTGTGGAAGATGGTTCCACGTAAGGACAGTACGAGGGAAGTATGGGTACTGGTATGTGTCGGTTGATGGATTCAATGTTTGGAAGGCCTGATTGTTGTAGTGTCTAGATTGTCTTATCATTGGTTCTATGTATGAATTGATGTTAATTGCTACTGCGCTGTTCACCATCTTGTAGAAGAGGACAAGGCGGGCATTTGAACGCCTGGTTTGCAGAGATGTCCAGCCTAGAGCAGATATAATTTTAGTCATGAAACCAGGTTTCATGCATTAGTTGTTAGTCACGAATCGAGCAG
This sequence comes from Gari tellinella, assembly GCA_922989275.2. Classification (NCBI taxonomy): domain Eukaryota; kingdom Metazoa; phylum Mollusca; class Bivalvia; order Cardiida; family Psammobiidae; genus Gari; species Gari tellinella. Next base: position 12,289,850 of record OV277865.1, on the reverse strand, counting down.
CACGTTTCTGAACAGCCTCAAGTTTTTCTTAGTCCTTCTTGAGATAGGGGTCCCAAGCTGAGCAAGAGTATTTCAGAGTAGGGCGTACGATAGCTTGATATGCTGCAGCCTTGGTTTCCTGTTTGGCCGAGTGTAGGTTTCTTTTCAGGAAACCAAGGGATTGGCTGGCCCGACTCGTGACTTTGTTAACATGTGCTGACTACGACAAGCTGGACGAAATTTTGACACCGAGATATGTTGCTTTCTTGACTGTCTGAAGGGGTGTGTTATGAAGTGTATATTGTTTGTCTATGACTTTTTTGTATTGTCCAGCTATGTGCATAATGTGGCACTTATCAGTGTTGAAAGACATCTTCAACTTTTGCTCTCACTCCCCTAAACTGTCCAGGTCCGCCTGCAAACCTTTTGCATCCTCAGCTGAGCCAATCTCTCTGTAGATGACGCAATCATCCGCAAACAAGCGACAGTTGGACTGGACAGAGGAGGGGAGATCGTTAATTTGGGGTCCATTGGACCCCAGCGGCTTTATCTCTTCTAGAAAAAGGTATTTAACCTAATGACGCTTATGGCGTTTTTAGACATTGTTCCTATGGCTGTTTTTGACAATTGTGTAAATACGTACTAAATAGGTCAATTCGCATAGATGTTATTTTCAAATCACGGCTGGGGTCCAGCCGGACACCAATATTCTAAAGGTTAGTAAAATGTATTTCAGGCCATTTTAAAACCCATCCTTGTGGTTAACAACTACAATAATGGCATTTATTAAATACTAGATAACTCCGATAATACTGTTCCTCAATTACACATATCAAAATATATCTTTCACGATCTTATGATCGAGTTATTTCCCTTGGATATTATAACTACGGAGCGCAAACCGCGAGTCCAAGGGATTTACACTTTATGGAACGAATACAATTTTATCTGACCTCAAATTATGCAAATGTTTTCAAGTGAACTGTATCATTTTTTATTCTAGTCCTTTCTAGAAGTTTCCATAGCAGTCATGGGCCAAGATTGGTGACCTTGACCTTTGCCCTTGACCCTATTGAACGTTGGACAACGAGGTCTGGTCGGTCGGTATTTAAGGCCTCTATTTCAATGCTACATTACCATTGTTCAGTACATCAGATTAAAATATATAGCTACAAGGGACGAAAGACATACAGCAGACAAACATGTTCCAATTAGGATGTATGACAAACGATTGTTCAGCAGTGGCTTAACCTAATGTTTGATACAATTTCTTATTATTTCATTCATGAATCAAAATTAATGTAATTAATGATGATCGCAAGACACCTCAAATCATAGTTCATTACAGTGATACAAAAATCTGGTGTAGACCAGTGACCAAAACGGACCGTGGTTACACCTGTAAATGCGTCTAGGACATTATCATGCAGCTCATCAGAAATGTGATTATGTGAAGAAGACATAGTAATGAGTAGTACTCAAGATATGGTGTTAAGCAATTGATATTTAAAAAATTATATCTTCACCATTTGAAGTTATGTGTGTGTTACTTTCATTACATGTGTTTACAATACTTAGTTTTATCACATATATTTGACATGCCACTGTCTAAATGTCAGCGTCATGAAGTCTGCAGGTGCTAAGACATGCACAGTGACAGGTAAAATAAATTTGACAACTATTGCCATAAAATAATTGTAAGCACAAACAAAGCTTACCAAATTGACGAATTTGATCAGCTGGGAAGCTGTTTTGCTTACAAATAATCTACTTATAAGGTTTTTTAAATCAGTCGTGGTTAACAGTTGTATAGTAATCTATGTTAATATGCATAATGATGAATATCCTTTGGGGTCCACTGGACCCCAATCATATTTTTGTCATTTTCTTCCAAATATTTACATAGTTCTCTAAAAGATACACCATTAATGCAACAAGAGGTATATCTAGTCATAAATATGTCCACATTTCCCAATCTGTACATTTTACAGCAAAAATATTAGTTTTTGGTGTTACTATGGTCACCGGTTGCCGAGGTAATAATGAGAGCAACGTTTCGGCTTTACCACTATCATATAGCATAAACAAACCAATTTATAACGCGCCATCAGTTATGACACAAATGCCTATCTTGACTAATGCTAGGTTCACACCAACGGCGCTTTGATGGCGCTTTAAAGCGGCGTGCAAAGCGGCACAAAAGCGTAACAAAGCTTGATTAAAGCGTCAGGATCGTAATAGATCGTGGGAAAGCTTGGAGTAAAGCGGGACATTCGGCAAGAGCGCCAATTTTTTTTAAACGGTTTAAAAAATTTGGGCGCTCTGTTACGAATTGATTAAAGCGCCTATAGCGTATCAAAGCTTAACAAAGCGTAACAAAGCTCAGCAAAGCTTGACTCAAAGCGTAGGAAAGCTTAACAGAGCTTGGTTAAAAGCGGGGACCGCAGGCTTCACGGTCTGTCACCACTTGACACGCTTCGTTAAGATGTCTCAAGATGTGTTACGATTTGGCATGAAGATCTGATACGAGGTCAGACGCCTTCATCAAGATCTGACACGCTTTGATACGTTTTCGTGAAGGACTCTCACGCTTTCTCAAGAATTGAGACGCTTTGATCAAGGATTGACACGTTTTGTTATGCTTTGTTACGCTTGGCAAGCTTCCTCACGCTCTCTCACGCTCTTTCATGCTGTCCTACGATACTCACGCTCTATATCCATCCCTATAAATGGCAATGCGACTTGAGTACCACTCATTGCATTGTTTCAGATAGATCAGGTTCTGGTACATCTGGAACTTCTGGATCTTGTTGTTCTGACATCGTGTCTTAACTCAAAAAGCAATGATTTTGTGGATCTGCTGCATCTTTTTTTAGGCTCTGGATCAAAAGCGGCATGAAATCGGCGATCTTGACATTTTCCAATGCGTAACAGAACTGAACAGAGCGTAACAATGCACAACAAATATTGATATTCGTATCAGAGCCTGATTTAAAGCGTCACAATCTCATCAAAGCGTAATAAAGCTTATAAAAGCGTGATTTCAAGCGTAGCAAAGCCTGATCAAAGCGGGATCAAAGCGTGAGGAACCGTAACAAGTCGGGAAATAACTCGTCCCAAAGCGGCAACCAATTCGTATCAGAGCGTATTAGAATTTATTAGAGCGTAAGATATCGTGATATTTTTGGAAAAGTAAACAAAAATGACGACGCTTTGCTCGCCGATTTAAAGCGCGGCATTCGCCGTTGGTGTGAACCTAGCATAAGAAAAATAACAGAAATGCACTATGGGGTCCAATGGACCCCAAAAGTCTCAAAACGGAAGTTTTTGCAAAATCCGGATGAGGGTTAAGGTTGTATGACTTAATAGATATCGCCAAGAGTGTCAAACAGTTTGTGTCCTGATCAGACGCCGCGTTACTCGGCGTCTTATCAGGACCCACACTGTTTGCAAACTCGCTTTAAAGCGTCATCGAGAGTGAAAGGGTTAACACGCCTTCTGATCAAGGTTTGCACTGGTTGCAGTGTATACAGTGGAGAATCTGTTATTCTGACGTCATTGGTGACGTCATACAGTGGAGAATCTGTTATTCTTTCCCGTTTAAACGCAAACGTACGCAAACGCAAAGCGTTAAAACGTAGAAAAGAACAACTTTTGGACAATTCTGATATTTCATGTTTGTCTTGGTGGCAAACAGTTTGGAGCCTGATCAGACGCCGGGTTACCCGGCGTCTGATCTGGCTTCAAACTGTTTGCACTGCAAATAATAGTTTTAGCGTAAACGCGTTTATTGGGAAAGAATAACACATTCTCCACTGTACATACCGGCCTTTTGAGTTTCAGCACGGAAATCATTCAACTAATGCGCTTATAAAACTTCACAACTTTAACAAACAATTTACCTGCGCGCGGTACACTTATCCTTTACTTTAGTTCAGTTCATGCCCAGATCATATAAGGCTACGATATAATGCATCTGAACAGGGTCTACACTGTTCGAAAGCTTGCAACTTTTAATTTTGTGTTGTTAAAACAATAAAACCAACCCAAACTAATCCTAAAGATAATATACGTTATTGGAAACTCGACTCATAAATTCCGCATCAGGGACAAATAAGTACACAACAATTTAACAAAAAAATGTTCCTTTTTTATTTAACGTTTCACCTTTTCTCTTTGATTTTATTGCTGAATGCATGTAACAAAAATGTGACGTATATGTGGGCATCATTCTTTGAAAAAAAGGCCCTTAGAGGTCGAAATATTAGAATAGAGCAATGATATAATTTACTCTTTGAACCCTTGTCACGCATACATGTATATGCGTCGTTTGCAAACATCATTGTGAGGAGTACACGTATTCTTTGCAAACAGTGTAGATCCTGATCAGAGGGCTCCTTAAGGAACCCTCTGATCAGGGTCTACACTGTTTGTCATTTTGACATATATTGTAAAAATCAACCCATAAAAGTAAAAAATGGACTGGACTAAATTGAAAACTAGAATTGTCCATTTGAAGTTTAAGGGAGGAAAGGATTAATGTTAAGTTTAACCATGGAACCTAGTATTCCGTCACTATTTACTCTTTATTCTATATTGTTTCTAGGGCGTCGAAGGGGAAGACTTATGATCGTGTCAGCGTCAGCCATCACAAGTACTGTAGAGCTGTTCCACCTCTACATCAACTGCCGAGCCAGAACTCCGAAACAACAATGATTTGAATAATGTCTCGTTTTCTTGTACCTTTTCAAATAAAATACGTCATCTTTGCGGTATATGAACCTCTTATTCCATAACAGGCCTTTAAATACGCCCCCCTATTATTTCTATATTAACTCTTATCCTGCTGGGATATTGTCTGATTTGAAACTGTCGTCAGCAAAATGTGTTAAATAATCAAAAGACGAGTGTCAAAAAGTTTGGATCCAGATCAGACTCCGTGTTAGACCGCGTCTGATCTGGATCCAAACTGTTTTGGAAAAACATTGAAATCGCGATCAGTAGGCAAAGGGTTATGAAAAGTAGTCCCCACCTCGAACGTCCTGGACAAAAAGTACAGAATACATTTTTAGTTGCAACTTGCAAGGTTGTATTTTTTAATAGATTGAAATTAAAGCAGCAAGTTCCGTAAGGATCATTCAGCTATACTTTGAAACTGCTTTAACCCCTTCACTGCCTTACCCCGAGCATAACATTTTTTATGCAAACAGTTTGAATCCTGATCAGACGCCGCGTTAGGCGGCGTCTGATCAGGGTTCAAACTGTTTGACACTCATTTCAATATTTCTTCAGTCAAAATAGCAGAAAATAAAACTTCAGAAATAAAAGCAGACGAAAATTGTTTAAAATGGATGACGTCACGGCAGTGAATGGGTAAACCCTTATCATGCTAAGCGAGACTTGGTTAATATTTGCAAACAGTTTGGGTCATATTCATTGGGTTATTAATTTTAAAATATTTTAATACGCTAATCTACATTTTTTGCATACGAAATATATATTTGAAGCAGACGCCAACTCAGTAGGACAAGAGCTCAATGGTTACTCGTCTCCTAAACTAGAGACATGCAATGGGAAAAAAGAAGTATTGTACCCTTCGACCTTCCAACGTAAAATTATACAATCTCAAATAGTTCACAAATCCTGAAGAAGCGTTCTGCTCTGCTTTCAGTCTGCTTTAACCCTTCCACTCTCAATGACGCCAAAAAACGAATTTGTAAACAGTTTTGATGCTGACAAACACTGCGTTACGCGGCGTCTGATCAGGATCAAAACTGTTTGTCACTCGTATCAATCTTTTTCAATATACTGCCTGAAATCTACATTTTAAAACGATACTGCAGACAACAATATTGAAACAGACGTCGATATTGCGCTGAAGGGGTTAAAATCTCACGATAAATTTGATCATGAAAGGGTTAAGAATCCAGGATGCAGGAAACAATTTCTATGGCTGGTTACCAGGCCATGATTAAAAAATGTAACAAATTCTTAATATGAAATATGTAATTGGGGTTATCTCACTAACGTCTGAAACTGCAAATTCCAGTTTCTTATTCAGTCTAGTTCATTTAGCTCACCAGAGTACGACGTTCGTGCTGTTTGCCTTATGAGTAAAGACCACAGTTCTAAACCAAACTTCAAAAAAGATTATGATCCAACTATATTGCTGCGCACTTCACGTTTGGTTATCGATCAATCTACAATTGATAACTATGCTTTCCTCTTTGGTTGTGCGACGACAGACAGGGCTTAGCACTACATGATGATGTATCTCTAAAGCCGTCCTTAACCGGGAGAGTTACGTCGGATTTTCGTGCTTTGTTTTTTCTCTCCCTCTCTGTCGTACCCTGAACCCTTCCATGTCTTACAGTTACTCGTGACTACTGACTAGTCGCTTGAGTACAATTTGACCGTTACCATAGTGGGTTATTTTTAACACGGGCTTGAATGTTTAATCCTTTCCTGTGTTACTAATAATCTTGTCATAGACTTTTGTTAGATGTTTTACATGTATTTACTTACTGTGCTGGCGGTCTTTTTGATTGTAAGGTTGTGGAACAGGGTTTATATTTTATGTACACTGTTCGTCTTTATAGGTGAATATAGGAGATAAGTGTGAGGTTGGGCGCCCCTAAACCCAGGTTTAACCCCCCAGTGGTTGTTAATGTTTAATTTATAATTAATCATTGATTGCTGCTGACCGTTCCAAGGCGGGCTCCTATGTTCACTTTGCTTTATGTTTGTCTTGCGTTTTGTTTTCTGTTTGGTGTGTGGGTGGGATTGCGTGTGTGTGTGTGTGTGTGTTGTGGTATGGCTGTGTATGTGTTCTGCTTTAGAGATGGGTGTATTGTTTGTGTTGCGTTTCCTGCTTGAGTCTTCTTTCGTATTTATTTGAGGCAGATATTGTTCTTGTAAACTCTAGGTAAAGTTCGAACATCAATCAAGCGGGGCCAAGAAGTATGCCACCAGGTCAACACATAGAACACAAGCCTTGTAAACCACACACGAGGGCCCAGGTTTAACTCTTATCTTACTGCAAAGTCGTCTGCTTTGAAATTCTTGTTTGCATAACTTGTTAAATTTAGATTTATACAGTTTTGATAGAAGAAACCTAAAGACGAGTGTCAAACAGTTTGGGTCAAGATCGGACGCCGCGTTACGCAAAAATCATTGTAGTCGCGATCAGCAGGATAAGGGTTAAGCTAGTCGTCAAAAAAGCTTGCTCCAAATGTTGTTCATGATAAGACCTTGATAATGCTTGAACATTAGTTCTTGCCGGTGTAACGAAGTATTTTGACCCCAATCGAAAAATGACCCCGGTCAAAATTCGACGAAGTAGATGTAAACCGGGGTTCAAATATAAACAAATCCCGAGCAAGTTCTGATGTGTAATGTAGGCGATATATCAAAAGGTCTGCAAAATGAAATGTATATTGTAAATGCTAATTCAAGTAAATTCATGAAAATGACAGAAATTTAGAAATACAAAACGTAGCCGCGAGATACCGAAACAGAAATAATTAAGCTAAATACATTTCAAATACGTCTATACTCAGTACTTACCAGACACTCGGGATAGATATTACTTATATATAAAATGCTGTCGTGAGACAGTAAATCTAAGCTAACTCTATTAAACTATATGACCATGATGTTACCATCAGCTGGTCTGGAAGCGCACTGGGTATAAACGGTTGGAACACGTAGTAAGAAGGTAGAAAGCTCGTGCAGATCGTGTGCAGAAGTTAGTTCGTGCGTCTCAACTATCTCTCTCTCAATCATGCTCTCATACACTGATGTATACGTGATATGTGCAGATATACATGAATATAAAGCAATGTAAAGCAGATGACAATATGGAACCCTGGTTCCACATAACTAAAGCAGACTCCACTTTAGCCATATGAAACCCTGGTTACATACTCCCCTGTGTTGAAAATAAATGTCTCCTGACATTTACTATGCCAAAATACTTATTTTGCTTTAATTGAACTTGAAATGTTAAAATCATATTACATTACATACATTAAAGATCATATTCAGACGACATTTTTATTACAGTTGAAGATGAAATCTGAATATGGCTAAACTATCACTATCTATTCAAATACTAGCTATAGCTTAACACTAACCATAGCATAACTGGTAAATCACTGACTTGTCAATTTCACAATAATTGGCAGTGTCACATGATATCTAAAATAGAACTGTCAAGTAGTAAATCTACAAATTAAACATAATCCTGGAACTTGCAATCAGAGAAATGATTTAAATTGATTAAAAAATTTAATTGCTTTGCAGCATTAAATTGAAACTACTGACATGAACAGATAAAAAATGGTTTTAAAACAAATCTGACAGAATGTACTTAAACAAATACTTCTTTTTGGTCTTGCATATATTGGGGGCAGACCCATTCCCCATAACGGTCAACTGGCTTCCTAATCCTAGATGATTTCCTAGCAACTGGAGGGGAACTTTGCTGCGGAGGAGATCCAGAGGTTCGAACCTCAACTGACTGGTCAACAACAGAAGCAACAGGATTTGCATCCTCTACATGAGTAGAAACTTCCCTATGTGAATGAGAATCAGTCAGATTACTACTGGACTGGTTGCTATGAGCAACAGGAACAATTGATGTATCCCTGCGCTGAGGAATTACATATCTAGGCTGATAGGACATACTATCAGATTCAGAATCAGAAGATTCTGAAGAAGAAGCAGAATGAGAAATAGGATTTGAAGACCTGGGTTTGGACATTGCTCTGGTAACTGGTTTAGTAGGCTGGGGAACTGAATTGTCGACATTTTCAGCGGAAATGAAATCAAATGGCAACAACATGTTGCGGTGAAGAGTCCTGTAAGGGCCTCTCTCATCTTTCCTCTGTACCTTATAAACAGGAATCCCTTCATTAGGAATACTCTTAACGGTATATGGTTCAGAGTCCCCACCGGTTGACCAGTTTACTTTTGCCCTGGAGTCCAACTTTACGTACAAGCACTCTATCCCCTACTTCAAGCAAAGACTGCCTCACTTGTCTGTCATACCTTTCCTTGTTTTGCGCAGCATGTTTGCCAGCAAACTTGGCTGCAGTATCATAAGCATACTCCAGCCTACTGCGCAACTTCTGTACATAAGACGCATGAGTCTTTGCACTTAAGGTATTATCCTTATCTGGTTCAATCCCCAGATAGGCATCGACAGACAAGCGAGGATGCCAGCCAAACATAAGATAATGCGGGGAAAATCCCGTCGCATCACTTTTGGTGGCATTATAAGCTTGAACTAGTGGAGCTATAAAGCTCTTCCATTCATGCTTATCGCTATCTTCAAGAGTGCCAAGCATCTTCAAAAGGGTTTGGTTGAAACGTTCAACCGAGCCGTTACCCATTGGGTGATAAGGAGTTGTTCTGGTCTTCTTAACACCAGCAACTTTACATAACTCCTTAATAACACGACTTTCAAAGTTGCGGCCATGGTCGCTATGCAACCTTTCCGGAAATGAATAATATCGGATAAAGTTGTCATAGAGAGCCTTGGCAGTGGTCTGCGCTGTCTGGTTACGGCATGGAACGGCTTGGGCATATCTGGTGAAATGATCAGTTATAACCAAGATGTGCTCATAACCGCCTTTAGACATTTCAAAAGATAGAAAGTCTATGCAGACCATCTCTAAAGGCCTAGATGTCAAAATCGGTATAAACTCTGCTACTGGCTTGACTGGAGTTTTGCGGCGACTACAGCGCCCACAATGATCACAATGGTCATTGACGTCTTTTTCCAGTCCAGGCCAGTAGAAACGTTGCTTAGCCAGCCAAAGAGTCTTCTCTTTGCCCTGATGCCCAACTTCCTCGTGAACACCTTTAAGAGCATTCAGCCGATGGGCCTCAGGGAGAACAAGCTGTCTGAGAGTTCTGCCATCAAGAGAAGTGGTTCTGCAGAGAATGCCTTTGTCCATAGACAAGCGTTTCCATTCACGTAGCATTCTCTGCACTGGAACAGGTTCTAATCTGAGTGCTTTCTCCCTCGGGCACAAACCACTACTCATGATGGAAATAACTCTCGCAAGAGTACTGTCCTTACACTGCTCAGCTTTCCACTTTACTGTACTGACAGGAACAGCCTGCAACAACTCGTCCTCATCGGCCGATTGAGGAGAGGCAGGATCTAATACACTGTCAGCAAGAGGCACTGATGCCAAAGCTGCTGAACAGATAGCCTGAACAACATCTTTGAAAATTGGCTTTCTAGATAAGCCATCTGCATTCAACTTTCCAGACCTATAGGTAATGGCGCTAGTGCTGCAACCCAGCGATGACTAGTAGCATCAAGCTTTGCAGATGTAAGAACATATACTATGCCAAACTGCCAACGCACTCACCTCCGATTTCCCTTCTATTTTTATATAATAGCGGGTGTTTTAAATCGATGAAAAAGTTGACACAATATCATTAAATGTTTTTATTTGTGTTTTTAAATTGATGTACTGTCCTCAAAGTTGTTGATATTGGCAACGAATTTTCATTGACACTTCTGACGAATAATAACCATCTATCCAAACGTATCTCTAATTTCTGGTCAACATTCCCCATTGAAAATGCATTGGAATGAGATTCATGAAAACTTTTTGGGACCAAATGCAAATTCATTTTGTTTTTGTTTACCAAAAGTATTGTCCATTGATCACTCTATGAATTGCAGGAGAAATCTATTCAGGATATGCACACATTACAGAATTGACCAGACTAACTAAAGACATGTTTAACATTGGAAGTAATGGGAATATCTGGGGTGTTGCGTTGGAAGTTTGGCTTAGTATAGGTAAGTGGGTTGTTATCAGTGAAAACCTGAAAACTGTTTTCATACAGATAGTCATGAAACTTATCTGTGATGGCCCACTTAAGTGCAAGAAATTCCAATGTATGTCCTCTATTGGCATAAGCTATAACTCTGTCAATTCCATCCTGTTTCTGGTACAAAACTGCACCAAGACCATTAATGCTTGCATCTGTATGCAGAATAAAAGGACATGTATAGTCTGCATACCCTAAAACAGGTGGACTAGAAAGAACTTCTTTAACCCTTCTGAAAGCTACCTTTTGAGCCTCGCCCCATGTCCAAGGAACAGGGGACGAAAGTTTCTTTTTTCTGCCTGACCCCTTCTTGACAGTGCCATGACCCTCCAGGAGCTTGTTTAAAGGTTCCACCAACTTGGCATAACCCTTAACAAAGCGCCTGTAGTAGCCTGCAAATCCTAAACACTGTCGTAACTCTTTAATGTTAGATGGTTCTGGCCAGTCTGTCAAAGCACTGATCTTTTCAGGGTCAGTCTGAATACCTTGTTCAGAAATAACATGACCAAGGTAGCTCACAGAAGTTTTAAGGAATTCACACTTAGAAGCCTTCAACTTTAAATTGTGCGAAAATAAACGCTGGAAAACAGACTCCAGACGTTCAATATGCTCCTCAAAGGTGCTAGAGAAGATAAGTATATCATCCAGAAATATCAAACATTCCTTAAGATGCATATCACCCATGCATTTTTCCATCATACGTTGAAAACAAGCTGGACCATTGGTTAAGCCAAATCCGAGCTTATTAAACTCATAAAAACCAAGGTTTCCCACTGAAAATGCCGTCTTATGTCTATCTTCCTCAGCCAATTCTACCTGCCAGTAGCCACTTCTAAGGTCCAACTTTGAAAAGTATTTGGATCCATAGAGCGTGTCTACAGTGTCATCAAAACGGGGGAGCATATACGCATCCTTCCGTGTACTCTTATTGAGAATGCGCCAGTCGACGCAAAACGCAGACTTCCGTCTCGTTTCTGGACCAAAACTATTTTGGACGAGAAAGGGCTTTCAGATTCTCTGAAGACACCTGCTTCCAGCATATCCTTCACATGCTGTCTCACTTCCTCATACATAGCAGGAGGAATTTTCCTATAAGGCATTTTAAATGGCCTGTCATCGTCAAGCACAATTTTATGCTAAAGTAAATCAGTAGTTCCAAGATCATTTGGATTCTTGGAAAATATCTGGGTCCAGTTACCGAGCACCTGTCTAACCCTAAGGACCTGGTCTTCAGACAAAGAAGAAGTATTGATCTTAATACCAAGATCATCCAAAGGAGAAGTAGAAGATACCTTGCTAGGACTAGAAAAATCCGAGGCAAGATTATCTACAACTGTTGCTTCAGTAAGCTGACACACGTCGGCTTTTGGCCTAATAAGAATAGACTTTGCTGTCATGTTGCAGACTTTAACTTTAACCTTTAACCTGGAACCACAGTGGTCCAAATTAACAAGTCTGGGACATACAGCATAACCTAAGTCATTGCAGTTTTCTGTAACTGCATAAGTAAAAGAAGAAACATCACCTCTAGCAACTCCATTAACAGTAACTGTTTCATAAGGCTTAATTGTAACCGAGTTACTGCCATAGGCTTTAACCTTAAGAACATTATTTGTCAAACAATCAAAAGCTGTCTGCCAAGAACTAGGAATAGAAGAATCAATATCAACCTCATGAATCTCCTCACGTAGCCTTCTAAGCACATTGGTTCCTATTAAAACAGGACAAGATGAGTTCAAGTCGTTGTCTGGTACAACTAAAATAGGCACTTGAATACAAAACTGGGATAAAAATGGAACTTGAACTTTACATTCAATGAAGCCGGAATATTTCAACTCTGTTCCATCAGCAACACTGATATTCAGACCTAAGTCACCAGGCTTATCCTTCAAAGATTCATAAAGTTCATTCGATATAGTAGTGACATTTGACCCACTCTCTATAAGAGCCTTGACCTTTTGACCTTGTACAAGGACATCAGAAATGTTGGAATCACCAACTATTCTGTCAAGCAAAACCTGGCTATTTCCTACACCTTCCCCTATTTGGCCAACAACAGGAGAGGTTAACCTTTTGGCCGCTCCTTAGTGTTGGGGCCTTGACCTTGGTAGTTCTGTTGACCTTGATTGCCATAAGGACCATGACCTTGGTTACCATAGGGACCTTGACTTTGATAACCTTGGTGACCATAGGGGCCCTGACCTTGATAACCTTGGTTATCCCTCCCACGATAGGGTCGGGAATAACCTCTACCCCTCTGGTTACCCCTATTCCTGTAATTGGACCCTTGGTTACTGTTTACCGGGTCTACCCTACTCCCCTCATCAGATTTTTGACCATCCAACTTCTTCAAGATGAAATTAAATTTCTCCTCAATCTTGGAATCTAACCTCTTTTCCAAGTCCTGAAGTTTCCTATCATATTCAAGTTGGAAATCTGATGATTGGATAGCTGCTTGGGTGGGCTTTTTAGTACTGGGGTTCAAACTGGGGCTGGGTGAAAGCCTAATCTCCATATCCACTGACCGGATTTCCCTTTAAAGTTCTTCATAATTGGTCAGGGAATCATACTTATGCCTAGTTTGACTTTTAAGACTTGCACTGTGCAAAGAAGTCCAAAACTTGTGTCTTAAAAGATCATTCTTAGCAGCCGCTGTCAAATGACCATTATCAATAGCAATTTGAAGAAGAGTCTCCAAGCGGCATCCAAAGGCTGTAACTGATTCATCAGGTTGCTGATGGGAGTTGAAAAATTCCTGCATCACCATGCCTTTCGACGAAACATCCCCAAAAATGGCATCTAACTTATGTAAAATTTCCTCAATGGAAGCCTTTTCACCCAAAGGAATCAACATTTTCCTAGCAGTACCCCTTAATGAACGCCTTATAGCCTGTATAACCACAGTAGGAGAAAGGTCAGGGTCACTCTCTAAACACTTAATCTCAAAACTCCATTCCTGAAAAGAAATATCACATTTTTGTGGTGGTTCATCTCCAGAAAAGAAAGGGACTTTAGGGACTGAGGGGTTGGACCTGCAAATACCAGTATTACCTGCCATGTCAGTTATATTACTTCTAACCGGTGTGCTTGTGGCAAAAGGTTCATCCCCAGGTGATGGTGTCCTGATCAAACTACCCTTAATCAGTTGTTTTGTAGCACTCATCATTTTTGCGAGTGCAGTGATTGCAGTTTGTAAGTTACCCTATCTAAAACTAATGAGTCTACACAGTGTGCACTTCTAACTATGAATACTAGTACTATACTAAAACTACCACTACCACTGCTACTCTGTACTCTAAGTAACTGCAATCAGTAAAGCATAAATGGGGCTAAAATGTACATGAAAGGGGCTGATTGAACTTTATCAACCAAAATTCACTATGTTAAATTTCAAAAGATCATTAATATCCGCACATCAGCAGAGTCAACAATCTCAAACACTAAAGTCTAATGATCATATGAATAAAGTGAACTAAATGCAAATAATTCAATATAAACACCAGTCTCACTCACTCTCCCAAAGATTGCTTTATTACGTATTGAAATTCAAAAGCAGAAGTAAAAAGAAGCAGAAGCACAAAGAAGTAGAAGAAATTTTCAACGTTTTGTTTTCAAACCCAAACAATGTTTCTAAATGCTTTAACTAATCAAATTCAATTATGTATATTGGATCAAATCACATTGAGACAACTATAAGTTTTAAAATTCAAAGATATCTCAAGATAATATCAAACTCCAAAATAAAATTTCAAAGTTTACCCAACGTAACTTTAGCCTAACTTATTTCAGAATTATAAATCAGCTAAGTCAATATAAATTGATCCAGTTACAAATTCAAGTGAACAAATAACTCATTTCAACTTCTCAACAAACAAATATGAACAATCCAACTCAAAGTCAAATACAAATCAATAAACAAATGAACAAGAACTAAAATTGTTCAAGCAGGCATCATAATAGTCACAAACACAAATATGACCTACTTACAATACATATGTATGCAAATTAAGGCTATGACGTTTCAACTAACCATGTGACCATATCCGACAAAGACTTACGATTGGCTCATCCAAAAATAGCAATTATTTATAGAATGGCATGACCACACTAAAAATGACGGATTACCCCTCGGTATTGAATCAACATCGAGGCAAAATCAAACAGTTCAGCATGAAAACATCCCCAAATACAAATGAAAACTGAAAACTAGTAGCGATAAAATATTAAATAGAAATTTACAAGCGTACGGATAGTCAAACGAAATTTTACAAAATGTTACAGGCTAAAGGTAAACTTCCGGTCACTTCCCAAAATGTACTTTAAGAAACCAAATTCTCCCAACCAAAGTATAGCTTTAAAATGCGTACATTTACAAAATCACACAATACAGAAATGGCAATATCATTCAAATCATATACAGAATAAGATGTACAACGTGAAAGTAATTTCGAAAAGATGGACCTACATTTCCGACATGCCGTGTATAATTCGTTACGAAATCAACACGGTGCAGAAAATGTACATCGCTGTAGCAATTAAATTGCCAAAACTGGAATAGATATACTAATGCAATGACAAAAATACAATTTACACAGAAATGGAAAGACGTGGGTTATAGAAATATACAATATTTAGAAGCCGAAAATCACATTTTCAACATGTGATGTGTTCCTTGCAACTAATGCCAAAAGGACACGCAATGCCGGAAATGTACACAGCTACAAAATTACGAAAAACAAAATAGACTAATGGAATCCCGAGCTACAAGAAAAAACAAGTGACAGGGATAAAATAAACTTACTTTTCTATAACCACGTCCGTCCTTTCCTTCCAAATATTGCACTAAACTTAACACTAACACAAACACATTACAACTTTGCAGTTGCGAAACAGATCAGTTCCTGAATTCCTTCCTCAACGTCACGTGGTCGTCCTCCTGACGTCACAGGTCATTTCTCGCGAAATGTCACTGTACAGTCGTATCTAGCCTGCGCGAAAATAATGGCTCATGGAAAAGAGTCCAGGGCCCATAAAAAATAACAAAAAAACACTAGCACTAGATCCTCCACCCGGGTCATCCTGTTCGCTAGCCTCCCGCGGATTTCGTCTCCCAGTGGTGTTTCCGGTAGTTGCCGAAGTGCCTGAGTTTAGCGTCGCCAAGTCTCGTCGTGGTCGCCATGTAAACCGGGGTTCAATCATAAACAAATCCCGAGCAAGTTCTGATGTTTAATGTAGGCGATATATCAAAAAGTCTGCAAAATGAAATGTATATTGTAAATGCTAATTCAAGTAAATTCATGAAAATGACAGAAATTTAGAAATACAAAACGTAGCCACGAGATACCGAAACAGAAATAATTAAGCTAAATACATTTCAAATACGTCTATACTCAATACTTACCAGACACTCGGGATAGATATTACTTATATATAAAATGCTGTCGTGAGACAGTAAATCTAAGCTAACTCTATTAAACTATATGACCATGATGTTACCATCAGCTGGTCTGGAAGCGCACTGGGTATAAACGGTTGGAACACGTAGTAAGAAGGTAGAAAGCTCGTGCAGATCGTGTGCAGAAGTTAGTTCGTGCGTCTCAACCATCTCTCTCTCAATCATGCTCTCATACACTGATGTACATGTATACGTGATATGTGCAGATATACATGAATATAAAGCAAGGTAAAGCAGATGACAATATGGAACCCTGGTTCCACATAACTAAAGCAGACTCCACTTTAGCCATATGAAACCCTGGTTACATAGAATTACCCCCGGTCATTTTTCGATGTCGTACAATGACTCCCCGGTCATAATTCGACGTCGAAATGTGACCCCCGGTCATAGTACTATGACTCCCCTCGTGAATTATTTTGACCCCTCCTGAAAAATATCGACCCCATTGAAAAATGACCCCACCCCTCTCCATCAACCAAGCGACACAGATTGACTCATTGGATCCTAGCGACGAGTAAACTAGACCTTTACAAACAGCGTACCTGACAAGAGTACACTTGTCCTTTGTAAACAGTGTAGACCCAGATCAGACTGTTCCTTAAGGAGCCGTCTGATATGGGTTTGCATTATATGTCAGTTGTGAAATACATTGTATAAAACAAACCTAGCTAGTCGAAAACTGACTTGACATAGCTTGAAACTTGATTTTGTTCATTTGAAGTTTCAGATACGAATGAGTTAACAGATTCATAACATTGAGATCATAAACAAGTCAAAACTCAGACTTACGATATGAGCACCATGGGAACGTACACCATACCAAATGCTGTTCCCAAGGGATACCGTTTACTTGGTGCCTGTCTGGTGGAAACTGATGGTAGGGATTACCCGATTCCTTTGAAACCAGCTGTCTGCGGGTCTGTGGTATACTTCGTGGACAGCTTATTTATAAGTTAAGGTTGTAATTCAGCCATGGATTATGCAGGTCGGTTGGGCGGTGGCAGGCGCTGATGACTTACTTGAGAATGTTATACAGTACATTACAATTTTACAATAGCATTGCCAAAGAGTGCATTATATTACAATTACCATTACGCAACGTTTACAGTTGTAATGCATTAAATTAAAATTACATTGACAAAGTAATGCATAGCATTACACAAATTTTGATAACAGTCCAAAACATTACTGAAAATAACTAATACGAGGGTAAGCATATTATATATAACTGATAGGTTATCATTTACAAGTTCTTTGTCAACTACATAATCAAAGATTCAAAACGTAAGAATACATGTATACAGGTATACAGTTTGAAAAGCCGAAGAGTTTTTTATAGTTCCCACTGGGTAAGGAAGTATATTTTTCTTAATTTGATTTCTAGTTACTTATCAATAATTTTGTTTACCTGCGTGACAGTTTCGGTACTCCATTGGAGCTCCTTTATCAGACTGTGACTTCAGCGGGAAGTGACGTCACAGGGCGGGTTTACTACTGGACTGGTTATCAGTAGTAAACAAACTGTCACACTGGAAAACAAAATTATGGATAAGTAACTAGACACCAAACTAAGAAGAATATTACTATCCTGATGATACATTTTTGTAAGCAAGTGCGCCCTTAACCCTTTCCTCCACAGAAGCGCCTTAGACCGCCTATACCCACTTCTGCAAGTAAGACTAAGAGCCACTAATAAATGGTGTTGAATAGCGGCGTCAGCTAACAAACATATGAGTGTAAAGCAGAAAGCTTTCAGGAGCTGTCTGCATAACATTCATATTGACGCACGCATTGTCCTGTCTTAACCCTTTCCCTTATAGAAGCGACTTTTAGCACATTCATTTTATTCATCCGCTGAAGAAAATAGTTCCAAATTATACCGTAATGAATATGTGTCATATTTAATACTTTCCTTATTCTAGCAGTTAATAGCTTAAAGCAGGCTGAAAGTAAAGCAGAATGCGCCTTAGGGCGCATTCTGCTTTACTTTCAACCTGCTTTAAGTAGCCACATATCTTCAATACTAAAACAATGCTATCAGGTAAAGGGTTAAACACAATTAAACATAACTAATATGCACTATTGCCTATGGAACAAAGGGTAAATGCAGATCAAAAGTATTGTACAAAGCAATTTGAAGAGCGTTCTACGTATTAAACTGACATGTCTTTTTTGCCTGTATATTTCTTAACGCAATTGCTGCTATAGAGGGGTTTAATTATACCACGACAAAATGTATATACATGTTTGTCACTTTTGCATATAACATCACTAAAGTTTCAAATGCATTGACTGTTAGATGCATTATAGCAGGCCTGAATACTTCACCATTTACTCCATAGCCTATTTCTATTGTTGAAGATATATGACCACTTAATGAATGTAATTTACGGTCTATGAGGGGTAACTCGATACCAATAAACGTGAACGAGTGAACACATTTATCTCCTTTTACAGCATAATATTTTTATTATGTAATGTTTACACCGATTTCAGTGGCATTCGTCTGATAGTATATTGTTAAACATAGACGCATCAAATAATATAAGTAATTAGCAATCTGACATGAATTAACCCTCAGGGAGCTAATCGCGACCGTGTTGGAGTTATTCTACGCCATTGCAAAATGACAAGGGGCCTTTGTTTGACATCAAATATAACCTTACCGGGGCAGGGGTGGCATTCCTAGACATATAATACTATCAGGCGGTCATTCTACGGTAGCGAATGAATATAGTCCCTGGCAGTGATTTGATGTTTGTAGATTATGTCCTGTGGCAATGTTTAACGTTTTTCGATTTAGTCGTCTCAAATCAACTTTGCAAATATGTGTACATGTACGAGGGCTGTCCCAAAACACCGTAGACTTTCCTTATAAAATTGTTCGTTAAAACAGCAGAGGCAAACGGTCGTCAGTATATATAAACATAGGGTTTATGTAAACATGTGTGAAGTTTTAACGCGCAATCTTTAAAACTCACCAGCAAAGAGTAATTTGTAACACACTACCTGTGTAACCCCGGCGCACACTAGATAACGTTATGACGTAATCGACGTTGAACAACGTCACTCCTTTACTTGTAGTGGTGATTGATGCATTTTCGCTGACACATAGCCTCTTAAACAAGCTGGTATCTATACATGAAACTCGCGCAACACTCTCAATGTTCCTTGTTTGGGCTGTCTTCAACGTTTTCAATTTTTGTCGGCGTAATTGAGGCTCAATTTTAGGTATGAATATACTGCAAAGTCTAATCGGCTAGGTCAATGGTAGATCTAGTAGGCGGATGTTTAAGCTTTGAAACCCCAACACGGCAAGTTCCAAATGTGCATGGTGGGAAATGTGGCACGAAGCGATAACCTTGTGAAATATGTTGCTTTTCAAAGTTGTCAATGAACCCCGGTCACTTCTCTCGTATCGTATGCAATAGATCTGAGTGAAGGGTGTTTGATGAAAAAGTCCTGATCTCTCGAATATCGTCTTAAAAAGAGGGTTGATACCTGGACACATCATTCTTTTTCTTCTGCACTTAACAAGCGTGGCACCCATATAGCACCGACTCTCGACGTGTTTCATTTATCACGTAAAAGGTGATGTACAAACCATTTGCTCACCCCGAGGAGTTAAGCATTCTATCTCATCGCAAGACGCCGATCACCAATCATGACGCTCCTCACGTTTTCTACAATGAAACCGTCAATTTCTTCCGGCTATCCCATCTTTACATTATTTTTTCAACCCATCCTTCTGAAAATCGCGTATTTTTTTTAACACCAGCAAGCGAGATGCTGATTGATACATTTCTCTTGATTGTAGTTGTTTTAACGTCTGTTTCGGGATCAAATTCAACTCAAAGCAGTATTCTATGACATTCTGCTGCGCCGCCTTTTCCTCTGACGTCGTCATTTCATGCGTCTTCAGAACACAGTATCATTCGTCATAACCTAGATATCTTTTTTTTAAATGATGCTACGTTAACGAATTTTTCAAGGATGACGTCATATATAACAACGTCAACATTCATGACGCAATTTTGCGCAAATTCAAATTCGAAATTGCTTTGTAGGAGGTTTTAAAATGTACCTCTTTAAATCTACCGTTAAGATTTTGGCGTGCGCCGCATAATCTAACCAACAATGAATATTTACAAATAAAATCTGGTCAAGTGTGTTCAGGAACCTTAAAATTTCTCATGCAAATGTGAAAATGTTTGAAATAGCATTGGTAAAAATATCAAAGAAATATTACGTCGGGTTCTTCAAAAATAATATCAGTCCACGGTGTTTTGGGACAGCCCTCGTACATGTAGTTATTATTTCAATTACTGTAAAGTCGTTTGTTTTTAAAACATCTTCTGCTTTAATTTCTCAGATTTACGGAATTTTGAATATCAAACACAAGTAACAAGCTGTTTGGTTCCTGGTCAAGCGCCACGTTTCGCGGACTCGGGTCTATATGCAAATTTAATCAGCATGTTTGTTAAAAACCAGTTGCCGAATAATTCGGTGTCTATTTAGGATCAAATTGTTTGACCGCCGTCTTGTCATTCATGTAGCATTAAATCTAACTTTGAAACAACAATGAAAATGAAAATTTTAAAACAGACGATTAACAGATAAATAGTCAAGGGTTAGAATTAACGATAAGATTTTGCATTGAATGATTAAAATTTAACGGACATTTAAATACTCTGCCAAAGGCGGTACCGTCTCACCTATGTCACGCGACTTTACGATGCATATTGATCTCTAAGAACAATTGACTGCTGCGTGAAGCGCAAATGTGACACTCAAACCTCCTTTATGGCGACTTTCCTGATTCAATTTTGTTTTATATTGAGATATACCCTCTAACCTTTCTTTAGGGCGCCTAAATCATCGAATCGTTACATGACTGCTTAACACGAGTTTGAATATATTGCGTAATCAATTTAATAATGAACATTACTTCCGTTCTACTCATCAAACCTTACGTATGATATACATGTATTTAACGATTGTTACACTAGATACGTTCTACTCTGTCGACGACGGTTGGCAATAGGAGAGCGTGTAGCTATGCAGTTGATCCTCTTTGTTATCGTTATTTGCCTCAGCTTTGGCATTGTTGCGACAATAAGAGTAGGGATAAAACAAAGGGATGTCGAATATATTGCAGAAACATATAATGCAGATTTAGAGCCACAGGATTTTAACTACGGCGCTCTTCAAGTCCAAAGAGTTGCGGTAAATTCCAGGAGGAGGCTGATTTATGCTATTGGTAAGTTCACACACTCATTCCTAAGTGACATGTGGACAATTCCAGTCTCTTATTTAGTCTGATTCATTTGTGACTATTGAATGTTGTTTATATTGCAAAATGACAAACGGTGAAGACTCTGATCATCGGATACCTTTGATCTGGGTATACACTGTTTGAATAAGACCAGTGTTCTATTAACTCAATACTCGTATACATGTCATTATGGTGCATTTCGCTAAAGCATTTTTACAAACTCAGAAATGCGTGCTTACACGGAGATTCAGCCTGAGATGGTGCTCAAGAATGTTTTATATGCACGGGGCTATTTGTTATCGAGTAGAGAGGACGCTGATTGTTCTCGTTTAATACATTACCATGCATTCATCCACTGTAGAAAAAAGTTCCAATGTATACAGTCATAAATGTGCAGCATCTAAACTATTTCTATAACTAGCAATGATAGCTTAAAGAAGGCTGACAGTAAAGCAGAATAGGTCTTAATGCGCATTCAGCTTTATATTCAATTACCTGACAATGTTTGGAAAAGGTTGGCGATTTATATTTATCTGTAAGACAAACAGTGATGCCTGTAGACGTCGAACTGCGGTATTTTCATCTGTATATATACTCACGGAATTTAAAAACTGTGCATTGGGAAAAGCTTTCTAAATAATAGGAATAACAAACCAAACATAAATTGACTTTGTTATTGTATTATTTAAACATCAATCTAACATTTCGTAAGAGTCATTAAAATGTGATGTCAATCAGGATTGTACTGCCATGCGTTTTTGTCATTGAGGCAATATGACGGGTTTGACGTCAGAATGGGACTTACAGTAGGGCGGATTCAAAATAAGCGTAATCTTTTGCGCACTGTCCTCGGGCTGATTAGACAAATGTTTTGAGCGTAAAGTTTGAAGACTGAAGATAATGACGCGCATGTGTAACGGAAATATACGTATCTTGTCGACGGTACGTTAATAGCGGTATCCCTGATCACAGGTTCTCGCGAGCATTGCCAATTTGTCGATACGTCTCCATAATGACAACATGATGTTACGATGAAGACCAGATTGGCCTGAAAAATCATTTTTTCTGCATTCCAACCTCTAACATGCTGACTGAACGTAAACGCGTATTTTCAGACAGCCGTGGCATATCCGTCATGGTCGATAAAACACATTTTACTTGTTTTTCCATTGATGTACTTCCAAAACAACCAGTGTACATTGAAGACGTTTTGCTTGTGTCGTACAAATGAGTGTTCCGACCAATTCATGCCAAAATAGACAAGCGTCTTTTGACACGAAAAAGTAACGTTAATTTCACGAAAAGGATAACCAACACATTCTACACACTTTATCCAACTGTATGAACCGTCTTTACTTGAGCTAATTGAAAACATGTACATTTAAAACAAATTTCAACCATGCACAGTTTTTTAATTCCGTGAGTATATATATGAATTTTCCACACATTTCGTACCCTATAGTTTTCCCAGTTTTCTTTTATATTCTAAACCTTGTAGTTTGTTATACACTGACGAGATAAAGAAACCCCTAATTCTTATTCAAGGTACATTATGTTGTTAACCGAAATCAAATCATAGAAAAGAATTATTCAATTCGCATAACTGATCATTTAAGAGAACCGATGGACGTATTGGATATCATTTAATGGTAAAATTATGCTTTAAATTTTGAATTTTGATGGTAGGGTCAGAACAATTTGACTGAAATAATCAGTAACGCGTGTGGCCACCTCTACTTGCAACCACCGCAGCAAGGCGTCGTGCCATGGAACCACACAAGTTTCGTAACAGATACCTTGGGATCCTGGCCCATTCCTGATGGAGCGCTAGCGTCAATTCTCGGACGTTTGCAGGCTGTGGTTGACGTTGACGTAATCGGCGTCCAAGGTAATCATAGACGTGTTCAATGTAATTGCAGTCCGGTGAACACGCAGGCCAAGGCAAAACGTTAATGTTACTGGTCTGTAAAAAGTTCATGGTGACTCGTGCAACATTGGGTCGCGCGTTGTCATGCTCGAAGACCATGCCGTGACTTTGGCGGAACATAGAGATAACCACAGGACGCAATATCTGGTCAATGTTATGCCTTGCATTGAGGTTACTTTGGCACACGATGAGTTGGGACTTAAATCTACAGTTGATGGCTGCCCAGACCATTACGTCGCCACCACCGTAACGGTTGTGCTCTACAACGACGTTGTCAGCGTAACGTTCATGGCGTCGTCTGTAGACACGGATACGTCCGTCGGCGTTCCATATGTTGAAACGTGACTCGTCACTAAACACAACGTTATACCAGCGCTGACCGAGATGGTTACGGGCCCAAAAAAGACGTTGTTGACGGTGACGTCGCGTAAGAACAAGGCCACGATAGGGCCTGCGGCAGACAATACCTTGCTCTATTAGTCGAATTCTTACTGTAAATCGACTATCAGGGCGACCACGATTACCTACGATTAGACGTGATGTGGATTCAGCCGTTACAAATCTGTCACGTAGATGGCGATGACGGATATAATTATCCGTCCGTTTTGACGTGACACGCGGTCTACCGGAACGTGGTCTATCATTAAACGTTCCTGTGACTCGAACACGTCGAACGAGACGCAATATTGTTGAATGAGAGACGTTAAAACGTCTAGCGACTTGTTCTTGCGTTCGCCCACATTCAAGCATGGCCAAAACTCTGACCCTCTCTTCAGAATTTAACCTCGTTATTATTAAAACCTCGTTGATTGTCAGAAAATCTCTAAAATTATGGTTGTGTGTCGACTAACCCATGCACCAGTGCAATCATCACCAGATAAAACCACATGGTTGACACGCACGGGCTGCACGTGTAAATAGTGCGCAGTTACATGAATTTAGCAATGCGCTGGATAAAATCGATCAAGTTTTAGTTTGTTCAATTTGTCTGTCAGAGTACATGTACATCTCCAATTTTCAGCCCAAATTTCCACTATGGAACGAATTAACGCCAAATTTCGATGAGGCATTTCTTTATCTCGTCAGTAAAGTTTTACAAAGTTTTTTCACATGTTTCACCATGAATATGAGTCACTTTTACAAAGTGTCTTCAAATTACTTGCAATGTAGGTTTAACCAGTAATACACAACAGGTATTACAAGTACAGAGTGTAATATGATTTCTTGTCATGTTGTTTTACCCGTTAAACAAATCATATTTGGATTTCTTGATTTCTTGCCATGTAGATTCTACCAGTAAACCGGAGTGTATTTGAATATCTTTCCATGTAGTTTTTACCAGTAAAACAGTGCGTATTTGGATTTCTTGCCATGTAGTTTTAGCAGTATTTAAGAATGTATAGGGATGTCTTGCCATATACGTTTTACCTGTAAAACAAAGATTGTGTTTTTTATTTCTTACCATGTATCTTGAATTAGTAATGAACTGTATATCTTGCTATGTAGTGTTTACATATACTAGTAACACTTAGAGTATTTGGATGTCTTGCCATATATGTTTAATTTGTAATACAGAGTGTATTTGGACGTATTACCATGTAGTCGTTACTAATAATACGTAGTGTAATCTATTTGGATGTCTTGCCATGTAGATTTTACTAGCAATACATCATATATTGGGATATCTTGCCATGTAGTTTTTATCAGTAATACAGGGTGTACTTGGATTGCTTTCCATGCTGTTTTACCAGTAATACACCGTGTATTGAGATAACTTGCCAAGTAGTTTTTAGCAGTAATACAGAGTGTATTCGGATTTCTTGTCATGTAGTTTTAGCAGTAATACAGAATGTATACGGATATATTGCCATGTATGTTTTACCTGTATAACACAGTATTTTTTATGTCTTACCATGTAACTTTAACTACTATAACTAGTAATGGACTGACTATTGGGATATCTTGCCATGCAGTGTTTACATGTACTAGTAACACTTAGAGTATTTGGATTTCTTGAAATGTATCTTTAACTAGTAAGACAGAGTGTATTTGGACGTCTTGCCATGCCGTCGTTACTAGTACTGCAAAGTGTAGTCTATATGGATGTCTTGCCATGTAGATTTTACTAGTAATACACCGTGTATTGGGATTTCTGGCCATGTAGTTTTTATCAGTAATACAGAGTATATTTGGATTGCTTTCCATGCTGTTTTACCGGTAATACACCGTGTATTGGGATTTCTTGCCATGTAAATTGTATCAGTACATGTAATACAGAGTGTATTTGGATTTCTTTCCATGTTTTTTTACCAGTAATACACCGTGCATTAGGGTGTCTTGCCATTTAGTTTTTACTGTCTTGTAGTTTTTACTGTTTTACTAGTAAACCAGATTGTATTTGGATTTGCCATATATATTTTACTTGTTATTCACTGTGCATTGGTATTTCTTGTCAAGTAGTTTCAAATGGCACTAATATAGTGTGTGTTTTTTCTTGCCATGTAGTTTTTATCAGTATATTTGAAATTCATTTCATCAGGATATCAAAGCCGCATTGTGCTTTTGAGAAACCTGCATAAAACGGTTGTTTGGGGTCCCATTTGAACTACGTGGGACGTGATTCTTTCACAAAAACCGGTTTTATCTAAGCAATTCGCTTTTTAAATTTTATTTATAATATTTTTGTGCTAGCACCAATTAAAAAGCCTCCCTTGTGAATGGAAAGAAGGACAACTCTGTAAATACAGGGCTCCAGATAACGGAAGTATTTCGAAAACTTAAATCTTTATTTCTGCTTTTAAACCCAATGGTGTCATACTCATTAAAAGTGTCTCGAATAGACGGTTTAATCAGTAGTAACACCATAGCATTCGGTGCTGAAATGAGTGAGAAAATGTTAGATTGGTTCAGATTACTCTCGCTTACATGTTTAGCTGGAACATCTGGATAACCCTTATTCTGCTGCACAGACGTCTGCTTCGACATTGTCGTCTGCAAAATGTGTTCAGTTTAGATTTATGCATTGTTTTAATTAAACAAACCTTAAGACGAGTGTCAAATAGTTTGGATCCAGATGAGACGCCACGTTACGCGGCGTCTTTTTAGATTCAAATAGTTTGTAAACTCCGTAAAGTAGGCACAGGGTTAAACACTATGAGATTCAATAACAACGTGTACATATCTTTCACTGTGGGTAAACGGTCAAATAAACTATAGAGAATGTTTACCTTGAGCTTGCTGAAAATGACTGTTTCAGTCTTGTCCGCTCTCTAACTCAAACATTTCTTTTTGGATCTTCACCAAACTTGCTACAAATGTTTATTAGTATAGAATCTAGGTCAGGTTCAATAACTAGCAAAATCGCATAATGCATGTCTGATTTATTGCTGAAAAATGCTGAAACAGTAATTTTTTAATACATAAAGGGCAAACACTCAGATATGCCACATGCGATTTTTGTAATAACCAACTAAACCTAAATTTTATATACTTAAACATTTTCAGCAAGTTTAATGAATATCCGATAAAAACTGTATGTGTTAGAGTGCAAAAAGTGACTGAAACCGTCATTTTTCATTAATAAACAGGCAATAACTTAGATATACCTTGTGCGCTTTTAGTAGTAATCATACTAAACCTTGATATTATATCAATAAATATTTTCAGCAAATTTGGTGAAGATCCAATAAAACGTATTAGTGTTAGAGAGCAAACCTTGCTGAAAACAGTCATTTTTTAATACATAAAGGGCAAAAACTTAGGTATGCCACATGCGATTTTAGTAATAATCAAACTAGACCTGAATTTTATATGAATAAATATTTTCAGCATGTTTGGTGAATATCCGATAAAAACTATTTGTTTTAGAGTGCAAAAATGACTGAAACAGTCATTTTTTTTATAAATTAACAGGCAATAACTCAAAAACACCTTATGCGATTTTAGTAGTAATCAAACTGAACCTTGATTTTATATCAATGAACATTTTCAGCAAGTTTGTGGAAGATCGGATAAAAGATATTCGAGTTAGAGAGCGGACAAAAAAGTGTGATAGTCTAACTGACTGATGGATCGACCGTCGAAGGTAATTGCGGTTGCACACGGTTATGTTGACTCCGGCTGTATCACGTGATACTAAGCCGTGTGGTAAGGTTTATGGCAGACGCTCTATTTTCGGTTTGTTATGATTTTAAATCGCCCTTTTTGGTGATTTAGGTCCGTCTTCATCATTTCATAGATCAGTTTGGCCCATTAGAATGTTCAAACATTATTATTAACCGTTATTGTATTTCAGACATTATGAAAAGGTCTGAAAACACAATGGGACTTTAAATATTCTATAAATGCCATTTTTAAGTCATTGTTTTCTAAAATATATACTCTTTGTCTTTCTGTTATATTGCTCTTTTGAGTACCTCTCGTTTTAGTTTTTAACGTTAACGAACGTGTTAAAATCACTTACATTAACCAAACAGTCAGTATTGTTGTCAATAATGTATGTTCGTACAGTGGAGAAAACTTTATTATTTCCCAATAAACGCGTTTACGTTAAAGTCTACTTTCAGTCCGAATGACCGCTCAGCCGACTGTACATTCACTCCTCTGATCACTGAGTCATATTGCCTACAATATTGAGCACTGCTAAAATATAGCGCGCAGGCAGTCGCAGTACCGACTCAAACCCATCACATGTACCCATTTTAGACCCTGGGTTGAGAGGAGCACTTCGCGGTACATTTCATGCCCAAGAACATTTCTGTACATCATCGAGGATTCGGAAAAAACCTAGTCAGACCGCTGGTCCGGCGGGGGATCGAACTCAAGACCCTTGGTATCGTAGTCCAATTTGGTGATGAAACAGTTAAATCTTCGATCAAATGTCGCCAACGAATTTAGTAGATGGTAAGTGCATGTAAACACCATGTTTTAGATCAATAGTGTCCATAAATGTTAACCCTTTTAAAGCCAAATTAGTTGTGAGGTTTTTACCCCTTCACCGCCATATTGTCGTCTGCTTCAACAGTGTTCTCTGCAATATTGTTTTAAAGTTAGATTGAAGGTAATATGTTTGAAAAAGCATTTATACGAGCGACAAACAGTTTTAACCCTGAACTAGATCCAAGCTGTTTACAAAGTCGACTTTAGGCAGTTTCGGCGGTAAAGGTTTAATCTACATTTGAGTTGTTGGTTTGTAAATAGCCTTAGGAATAATCACTTCACTACATGTAGATCATAGCCACCCCTTCCCTTCACCTATATTGAAATTATAATATGCGACATTTTGAATCATCTTTGCTATTTCTACGAATGTTTTGATCATTGGACCCGTTTCATAAATCTCCGTAAGACAAAAACGTTCGTAAGTCAAAACTTTAAAATAGATTTAATTTCAGATTTGTCTATCTTACCATGTTTTGTGACATCCATTTGGAAACGACTTTTCAAGACGATTCCAAAGAGATGTCACAAGACAGGATTAGATGGAAAATCGTTATAAATGAGACGTTTATAATCGTACTTACGAAATTAATTGTCGAAATCAGAAATCAGAAATTAAATTTATTTTAAAGTTTTGACGTACGACCGTTTTTATCGTACGAAGTTTTACATGTGCAACGGGTCCTACTGGATCCTCTGTTCAGTGTCTACATTGCTTGCATGGGGTAATGATACAGTGGAGAATCTGTTATTCTTTCCCAATAAACGCGTTTACGCTAAAACTATTATTTGCAGTGCAAACAGTTTGGAGCCAGATCAGACGCCGGGTAACCCGGCGTCTGATCAGGCTCCAAACTGTTTGCCGCCAAGATAAACAAGAATTATCAGAATTGTCCAAAAGTTGTACTTTTCTACGTTTTAGTGTTTTGTGTTTGCGCACGTTTGCGTTTAAACGGGAAAGAATAACAGATTCTCGACTGTACTTGTGACTGCAATTTGTAAATGACAAGTATACTTGTCTCTATAGTTGAATGCGTTAAATGAAAACTTGAACTGACAATTCAAAGTTTCAGGGGTCAAATAAGAACAACTGCAGACTTAAGACAGACGATGTTACGGCATTGAAGAGTTAGCCCCTTAACTGCCATGACGTCATCGAATTTAAACAACTGTCGTCTGCTTCTATTTATAAAAACACAATTGTTAGGTATTTTACGCGGCGTCTGATCAGGATGCAAACTGTTTGCAAATAACTACTGTACTCGGGGTAAAGCAGTGAAGGGGTCAAAGTAAATTTGCTCTATTATGGCCACTTAATTGTGTTAATTATCAGGTGTAAAAAAACATAACTGCTTAAAGCAATGGGACAGTATTTTACTAATACCTTGCTTCAAGCTGTCGTCTGTAATTTATACAATCAAATAGGCTTCGTTTTAGTAGTCGTAATGGAGTGGTTTTACTGCACATGTATATAAAGAAACAGTAATTTTACTGTCACCTCGTTCGAAGATTGTACAGCGCTCCCTCTCTACAACGACACCCAATGGGAGACATCAAATATGTGTGTTGTTCGGAGGGATTCGCTGTAGAGACGGAAAATGACTTACATTTGCAAACAGTTTGAATCCAGACCAGACGCCGCGTAACGCGGCGTCTGCTCTGGATTCAAGCTGTATGTCACTCCTCGTTAAGTTTAACTGTCAAAGTGTCCATTATGTAACTTTGAGAAAGTTAGCAGACGACAATTGTAAGCAGACGATATTAGAGTCGTGAACAGATTAGACATAATTGTCCTGTTTAGGGAACCGTGGCAATGGTCGTTGTAAGGAGGGAGTTGTTGTTGGGAGGGTCGTTGTAGAGAGGGAGCGCTGTAGTTTTAGTGGTCGTAATAGATAGGCTTTTACTGAACTTTTCTTTCAGGATTGGGCAGGCTGTCAGTTCTTGGTATTCTGCGCAACAGAACACTGCAATTGCTTCATACGGAAACTTCAGTGGAGTTTGAATATAAATCGGTACGTTGTTTAGTTAACAGTGGAGAACACGTCATTCCTATCGTGAACACGTGTATGCTAAAACCCTTGAGTCAAATGAAGACAGTATAGAGCCAGATCAAAAGCCGGGTAATCTGGTGTCTGATCAGGCTGCTAACAGGCTTTCTCTCAGATAGATTCAATCGTCAGATATAATAATGAAATGAGACATGCCATGACAAAACCTCCCTTATTGCATTGTAACATTGTACAGACCTAGCACCATTATCATCCAAGGATCTGAGTTTAGTCTAGCCTGCCAAAAACCGTATATTATACAGCTACATGAAGCGCTCTAGCTGCATGAGG
This sequence comes from Gari tellinella, assembly GCA_922989275.2. Classification (NCBI taxonomy): domain Eukaryota; kingdom Metazoa; phylum Mollusca; class Bivalvia; order Cardiida; family Psammobiidae; genus Gari; species Gari tellinella. The sequence goes on along the minus strand of OV277865.1, from coordinate 12,259,077 downwards.
GTGTCAAAAGGTGTAGATCAAGACCAGCTACCGCATCTTTTGGTGGCTGGCCCTGATCTACACTGTTTGCAATCCAATCAGGCAGGATTTTTCATGGCATGGCTCAAATGTATTTGTTCTACATTTGATGAAAATAATTGCGTTTGCATTTAGTTTGATTAAACGTGAAAGAATAACGATTTCTCAGTTGTCACACGTTTACCTACACTAGAACCTATTCACCACCACAGTGCAGTGATGTACATATGTTTCATAAAAAACAGTGTATAAGGGACGAGTTCTCTTGTCCTAAGCAAAACGTGAATCCAGATCAAAGGACTCCTACAAGAGTGCGTTAATCAGAGTCTGCATCATGTGTCAGATTTCTTTTTGAACCCATTCACTGACTTGCCCTGATAATTATAATTCTATCACACCCAATATAAACAAGGAAGAACCGTTTTTATGTTTAAATTCTCTATAAAACACTCTTGATCTGTAACAAGTCGAAATACAAGTTTCTAAACAGTTAATCTCCTGAGTTGAACATACACGTTTTGTCAAAGACAAAAACGTGGTTTAGAGTTTAATTGTGTATGTACAGAGGAACCCCACCAAACCGGAGTCTCTAAACACGGGGATTCTCTCAAAACCAGACACAATTTTGGTCCCGTTTCCAAACCTTCTTTATTTTTAAATAAACAATAAATTCGCACTTTATTCATTCATGAATATGTAATATCAGAAATATTTTCTATATTCTAGTAGATGATAGCTTAAAGCAGATTGAAAGTAAAGGAGAATGTGCCTTAAGACGCATTTTGTTTTACTTTCAACCTGCTTTTAGTGGTCAGATATCTTCCATGCTAGAAAACATATGACTGGCTAATTGGTTAAAACCCCTTTGAACTGGAAACGCATCTAAACCGGAAACCACACATTGTAGAGGGGTTTCAGTGTATATGTTAACCCATTCGCCGACGAAGCCGACTAAAGTTGACTTTGAAATCAGTTTGTACCCAGATCAGACATCACGTAGAGAGGCGTCTGATCAATATCCAAACTTTTTGTCACTCGTTTCGAAACTTCATTTGTCAGACAGCCGAGTCTAATCGTCCTTTAGAAACAGTGTATAGATGTGAAGAGTAAATTTGTTATATGAAAACCACATACTTGACACATACTTTTTTATCTATTAACCCCCCCCCCCCCCTTAAAAAAAATAAAAAAAATTAGATCGCCGATATTCTCTTGTGGTACCCTCGGGAAATGATTAATTTATCAATATCTACTTTTTATTTCATCAAATTTATAACGAAAATATGCATCAAAAAGTTTTATGTCGTTTTCACGGTACATAGCAACGAATGTACATGTAGGGGTGATCTGTTATTTGTCCACAATAAACGGCCTATGCCACTGGAACTTTCACCAAATATTATAAATCATCTATAAATGAAATATTATCAGTTTTATATAATTTACATAGAATGCAAAATTTAAAGAAACTTTACCTGTTTAATTTTGACCAATGAGATCGCTCCGTTCATTCGATTCATTCCGGTATTCAAAATGGCATTCACAATGAAATGAGTCTTTCACTTGTCAATTTCGTGCCAAATTACATGTATATTTCATATAGCTGATAGTGAAGAGGGTCATGTTCCGACACAAACGCATTTGCTCTAATGAAATTAGGTGAAAGTTCCAGCCGTAAAGGTCGTTAAATGTGCAAACAGACTAGATTACCCCTTATTTTGGGCAATAAAATCTGTACCGTGAGAACGACATAAAACTTTTTGATGCATAATTTTGTTATAATTCACGTACTGTGGCGTTATTTGACGGAATTTGATGAAATAAAAAGTAGATATTGATAAATTAATAATTTCCCGAGGGTACCACAAGAGAATATCGGCGATCTAGTATATTTTAGCATCAGTTTAAGTCGATAGTAAAGACTAGGTGTCGAATTGCGCTGTTTACCTTGGGGTTTTTTTTAAAGGGGGGGGGGGGGGGGGGGTGTTAATAGATAATAAAGTATGTGTCAATTACCTGTGATGAAAACGCTGTAGATTGTAGACTGATTAGCAGTTTCACCAGAGTGAAAACGTTATTATTATATACCTATCGATGATTTATAGAGATTTCTCAATTAGATAAATTTGATATCGTCCTAGTTGATATCATGACTGCATGTAGTGATGACATCACTTTTTGTGACGTCACGTCATAATTAGTTAAGTGACGTCGCGGTAATCAGTTTTGTGTGTGTTTTTTCTGTAAAAAAAGTCATTAAAATATATTTAACAAACAGAATAATCAGTTCTTTCGAATAGATATGAAAAATATATCACTCGAATGGGTTGTTATCTGGTTAAAAACTCGATCTGCGGACTCGTTTTTTAACCAGATAACAACCCATTCTCGTGATATATTTTTCATATCAATCCAAAGAAATAGATTATCCTCTATTTATATCCCAATAAACGCGTTTATGTTAACACTATTATTTTTATTGCAAACAGTTTGTAGCCAGATCAGACGTCGGTTAATCCGGCTTCTGATCAGATTCCAAACTATTTGCCACGCAGTTTAAAACAAGTCATCAACATTGTCAAAAAAATGCCATTTAGTTATTTAAGTCATATGCGTTTCGTTTGCGTTTAAACGGGAATGAATAACGTTTTCTCCACTGTAGGCAGAAATAGACAAGACTTTATTCGAAATAGGAACTTTCGCTTTGAAGATTCAGAGGTGAATGAATTTATATATTACTTTTAAACGTAATTGAAGTATTGAAGCAGACAACAATAAATCAATGAACGTGTGGAAATCTAACTATACATTTGGTGTGGAAAGGGTTTAACCCTTTGAATCCTGCATCCCTTTGTAGAGGTTATTGATAACATATGGAAACAGTGAAGACCTTGATCAAAGGAGCCCTCTGAACAGGGTCTGAAGTGTTTGATAGTTTCATTTTTGTTGTTGTCATATCAAAAATGCAACAGTAGAGTAGACTGGTTCAAAAGACCTGTACTAGAAGAATCCAAAAGGATAATAAATACCGAAAAGAGGTATTTAGGATTGAAAAGGTTAACTGTTTCCGTGGAACTGTTTCAGATCCAGCTATGTAAAGGCTTCATTTCTGTAGCTGCTAGAAGCGACGAGGGAATGAACGATCGTATCTTAGTGTTCAGAGAATACAGCTCAAGGACACCCGGCGCATTGCAATTAGAACAATCCATAGATGTCGGGGAAGGACCAGGGCACCACGTTCTAACACGTAACTGCAGAAGACTTGTCGTAATCCGTGAGACTTCAAAGTCACTTGCAGTCGTTGATTTCGGTCAAGCAAGGTTTGAAAATCCAGTGGTCAAGCCACTTTTATTTGAAGGATTCGACGATCAAGAAGAAAGGCTGATAAAAGAGGCTTTTATCAACCCCGATGGTGCTTTTGCAGAGGTACGGTGTGAAAGACGCTGTTACATCCCGTTTAACCAATTTGCGCTCAGAGGATGCTGCCATACTTAAATATTGGATTAGTCCATTTTTGTTTATCTGAGTGGTGCCTGGTCTAAATTTTCATTGCCATTTTGTTTTATATTGAAATGAAAATCCTATCAGCGAAAATTGTAGACGCTGATAAATTGCTGAATTATGCTGCGTCTGATTAGGGTCTACACTATTTGCCCATGTCCTATATGTACGTTGGCACAATTTGGTTAAACAAAACAAAACATACGCGTAATGCATTAAATTGTAGAAAATTGATATTGTAGAAAATATAAATTGCTTTAAATATTGACTTTCTTAAAGAGATCAATAACCACATGATGTATTTAAAGAAAGAACGAAAATAGCATTGAGCAAATATGTTTGATATATAAAAAAGAACATTCATAAGAAATGTTTCCATTCCGACCTAATACTATAAGTAGAAGATGATTTTTGTTTTAAACTTTGCTACATGCACATAAATAGAAATTCTTTGTGATCGAGTTGATGCGAACTTATATATATGTGTTTTATTTGTGTAACTTTGATATCTCGAACTCGCTTTACTCGAACTATCCGATATTTCGAAACATGAATTGTCTTAATTCAAGTTCGGCTTAGGTGAACATAACCGTGTGGACGATGTTTTACCCAAACTTTATTTTGATAATAATGAACTTAACTATGTTGAGCAGCATAAACATCTTGGTGTTACTTTGAATAACTATGGGAAATGGAAGTCTCATATTGACAATATATTAAAATCCGCTTCCAAAATAATAGGCATAATGCGCAAGCTAAAATTTGTTATGAACCGAAAAGCGCTAAACCAAATTTTTCTTTATTATTTGCGTCCTTAATTTGAATATGCTTCAAGTGTATGGGGTGGATGTACTAAACAAGAGACCTTGTCACTTGAAAGATTAAAAAATGAAGCAGCCAGAATAGTTACTGGTTTAACAAAATCTGTTTCAATTGCTAAGTTGTATAATGAATGTGGATGGGAAACTCTGAAGTATAGAAGAGAAGTTCAAAAGAATTGTTTTATGTATGGGTAACCAAACAATTAGTTCCTTCATTTATAAGTGATTTATTTCCACCATATGTATTTGAAAGAACAGAGTACTCTCTAAGAAATCAACATGACCTTACTATACCATACTGCAGAACAGAAAGTCTTGTATACCTAGTTCCATTGAGCAATGGAACAGTTTACAGTCGGAATTTAGGTCTGCAACCACACTTTCTTCATTTAAACAAAAAAATAAGAAATGATAATATAATAAAATGTCCAACATATGTCTTCCATGGTAAACGCCAAGAACGGTTCTTAATACTAGAATCAGGAATAAATGCAGTAATTTCAATAATGATCTATATAATAGTTTTCTTGTACCAAACCCCTACTGTTCTTGTAATGATACCCAAGTAGAAGACGCTGAACATTATCTTTTTACATACAGTATGTTTTATAATCACCGCTTAGAAATATTTTATAAAGTTAGAGCTTTCCATCCAATAAATACTAATTTGTTGCTTACAAGTAGTGACAAATTGTCCTTTGAACAAAACATAATTATTTTTAATGCTGTTCAGAATTGTATAAAGAAATCCAAGAGATTTTCGAATAACTGATACATTCTCATATAGTAATTGACTTTAAATTTTTGTACAGAGCTCCAGATAAGGGGAATATCTAAAAACTAGGATCTCAATTTCTGAATTAAACCCTATGGTGTCACTACTCATTGGAATCTAATGAGTAGTTCACCATAGGATCTGTTGCCGCTTAATCCTATGTTGTGACTTCTCATACCGTTCCAAATTTAGTAGTTTGTTCAAATACATGTAAATCGCTCTTATCTGGAGCCCTGTGTGTTAACACTGTTTCAAGGCAATATTTAAGTGTTTTAAGCCTTAAATGTGATTAGCCCCCACGTGACTTTTCTGTGTTTTCAACGTACAGTTTGTGTGTCTTTGGCGACCACTATCTACTGACAGGGTTTATCGAAATATAACAACTGCTTAGTGTAGGACAGAACTTTAAATAGGTAATTCCGATAAGAAAGCAGACATAAGTTTTAAAGACATGCAGTTTTGTATGTTTTGAAGTGGTCGTTCTGGACAGGCCTGACTGTATCCTCAAGTAGACTACCTGGTACTTAAACTTCTGTCTCACGTTTTATCTATTTTCTTTGTTCTGTTTCTTCCTCTACTTTCTTCTTCTTTATCTTCTTGTTATGTCGATTTTAATATTTTTCTTGCATTAGTTATGCACAGGGCTCCAAATAAGAGGGACTATATTATCAAATAAAAAACCCAAAAAACTTAACTTATTTGAGTGATGGAACCATGCGATGTAAATACTCATTGAAAACGTCTCGAATAGACAATTGTTTTGGATGGTTGGCACCGTTGGCTAAATGTAGAGATAACCATTTCTTTCTTAAATACCCCTTATCTGGAGCCCTAACTTATGTTTACATTATAGGTACCTGTTAGTTTGTGTTAGTATGTGTGTATGTGTGTGCTTGTGAGTATGTGTGTAAGGTCAATGTACAGTGGACACTCTGGAACAGGTGTGCATGAAGTTTTACCAGAATTTTGGTAATCATATGCGGTCACAGGATGATGGAGAATGCTCCTTATGGAGATTCCAGTGTCACTGTGCCCTGCAGCATTATACACCCGTAAACCATTCGGGGTTATTTTACTTCTTACAGAGTGACTACTGTGCAACTGTACATAATTTGTATTTCCATATCATGTGACCATCTGTTTATTATTTGTATCACTACTTGAATAGGGGAGGGCCGTAACTAATGTCGGTAGAACTTGTGGCCCGACCCGATTTCATGAATTTGAAAAACAATAGTGTTAAACTAAACTACATAACCGTGTTTCAAAGTTAAAACGCGGCTCATCCGCGTTTCAACTTTGAAATACGGGTATGTTCGATTTAACCGAGTTCGAGATATCGAAGTTAGACTGTATATTGGCGCCCCAGGGACATTCCTGCCGGGTTATAGTGGTTTAGGGGCTTAATTGTCACAGGCAATTATTTCTGTTTATTAGAGTATGGTTAATCCCTCTGTCAAGCAATAAAGGGACGGCATGTCGGTTGGTTTTGATCCAATGCGTTTCTCACAACGAATGAGATTAGCCAAAATCATTTTTCCTTAAATCATTATTTCACCTCATCATTCCTTATCATTCTGCGGCGCTATATGACATATTTTGTGTCGCAGTGCCGTAAAACCAAAGTCACCCACCCTGGACCATCCATCCACTATAGTGGCACCTGGTATCCCTTTTTGGTTTTCAGTCGCTATAAATCTCAATTGCAAACAAGTTGGAGTCTGGTGAGCCGCTGGGTTACTGATCAAGCTTCAATTCGTATACTGTGTTAGAAAATATTGTTGGAACCAAATAACGCTGTTTCTGCTGTACAGACATCAAATTGTTATTCACCTTTTCCCATTAAAAGCCTCAATGCAAACCCTATACTATCCATTGCAATCAGTTTGGAACAATATCAAACGTCGGATAACCCAATGCTAACACAGCGTCTTATCAGGCTCCAAACTGTTTGATTCTAATGGTTTTAAAATGTAATTTTCTACACTTAAGTGCAATTCGTTGGTATAACGTATGCGTTTGAACTGGAAAGAATAACACCTAATCCTCTGTATGTGTTCAATAAGTTGATATTGATATTTTTTCAAGCGCGATCACTTAAAGCAGGTTCAATGTAGAGCAGAGTGTGCCGATGATTTCGGAAAAATCCGGATAAATGGCAGCCCTGGGGTGCGTTCATTAGCGCGGGCGCCACGTGGCGTTTCGCGAAACTTTTGAGTTAGCGCTATTGAACAATAGGTTCTGAGCGAGCGTTGTGTTAGTTTGCCTAACGTGAAATAGACATGACCCGCTTAGGTTAGCTAACCTAACAAAAATGGCGACTAGGGCCCGATTCGCTCGATTCGAAATTTCAAACGGCTGAGGGTACTGTTTAAGACAGTAGTACCTACCGTCTTCATCGCGAAAACGTGGAAAATATCGATATATATTCCAAATCTATATTTATAGTAATAAATGATCACAGCATGTATCAAAACTAGCGTAATTACATATTTAGTTTCACATTTATAAGTAACTAACAAATCATAATTCACTGCAGTGACCATAGCTCAGAGGTAGCGCGTCCGCCTACCATGTTGGGGGGTTGCCGCTTCGAACCTCACAGGGCACAATTTTTTTTTTCACCACTTTTTTTTTTTTTTTTTTTAAAAATCATCATTATTATTTCCATAGATTCGTTTCTTTAATACAGTGGAGAAAACATTTTTATTTCCCCAAATAAACGCCTTTTACGTTAAAACTTTATATCCGTTGCAAACGTTTGGAGCCAGATCAGACGCCGGGTAACCCGGCGTCTGATCTTGCTCTTAAATGTTTGCCACTCAGCTTAAAATTGATTATCAGGATTGTCAATAAGTTGCCATTTTAATGCAATGTGTACACGCACATTTATGCGTTAGGTTGCGTTTAAACGGGAAAGAATAACTTTTTCTCCACTGTACCAATAACTGCTTAACCCTTTCACTGCCAAGCTTTTCGTGCGATTTTACTCCTTCGCCGTTTCATTGCCGTCGGCTTCAATTTTGATGTCTGTAATATCGTTTCAAGGTTAATTTTTAGGCAGTATGACTGACAAAATTCAATACGAGTGCCCCCCAGTTTGGATCCTGATCAGACGTCGCGTAACGCGGCGTCTGATCGGGATCCAAACTGTTGGCAAACGCGACTTGAGGCGCCATTGCGAGTGAAACATGTTAAAGCATGCTGAAATTCAAGAAAAAGTCTCCAATTAGAAGGTTTCCTTCTTATTATCAGCCTGCTCTAAAATAATAACACTAAAATAAGCAAATATCTTAAAACTTCAAATAGTAAAAGCTAGTCTATTACTGAAATAAGCAAATGCCTAGCAAATGTCAGCTTAACCCTTTACCCAATAAGGCACATTCTGCTTTACTTTCAGCCTACTTTAAACTACCATCTGCTAGACTATATAAAATATTTGTTATTGTAATTGTTCAGGAGGGTATAAACTGGAACTATTTTCTTCAGCGGAGTAATACATAAAATACGCTAAAAGTCGCTTCTATGGGGGGAAACGGTTAACGCACTCTGATAGTAAACTCATAGAGAAGTAACTAAAATCAACTTAGTTCTTAATACATGTAGTACAAAAACCAGAAATACTACTAATAGAATCAAGCACAGCTTTTGGTAAAGACGGGGAATTCTATACCCGAGGTTGGTCTGTTCCCAGTCGGAAACGAGCTTTAGCGAGTTTACGACAGGAACAGACCAACCGAGGGTATAGAATTCCCCGTCTTTACCAAAAGCCGTGCTTGATTATTTTTCTCGCTTAAAATTCCCCTTAAAACGAGTAAATTAAAGGAATTATAAAGACCTACTTTTTTCACGTATCACACATTCCATATCCATTAGCAACAAACAGCTGTTTAAAGGTCGCGTTATTTCAGCTTGGCTTTGACATTTATTTGTACACACGTTTTAAGAAAGAACTTGTCTCACTTTAGATCCCAACTCAGAAATACAAACGGTTTGCATTGAATCCAAGTGATTTTACATAGTAAAAGTAATCAAAACGACCATTTCTTTATTTATACGTTCTACTTTCAAGCCATAACAACAACCGACGTCAATGACGTCATGTAAGAACGTGTCCTTACGCGTAAACTCGATCATGTGAAACAATCAACAACAACCACATTAATCACTGTTTAAACATCGTATCATTGAATTGTCGAAAGCCACAGACAAGTGTAGAGTCTACTGTAAAAGTATCAATGTAATTTTCTCTGTGAACGTAGCTTGTGGTCCATTTTAAGTTTTAGGGAATTTCTGTAAGAGTAGCCGCCCTTTCCCTTGCTTTAAAGCAAATTGGGCGGAAGGATACAGTGCCAGACAAGGTTTGCTGTACGGCTACTTATAGTAACAAAATGTGGTCTAGCACCCCCGAAAAGCGAGAATAAACCTTCCATCTCTGCAGTTAAAATGTAACTGTACAGTAGAACAATGTGTTTAGACAAATACTACAAAGTACAATAGCCCCTCTCTACAACAACAACCATGGACTGGGAGACTAAGGCTGTGTGTGTTGTTGGGAAGGAGTTGTTATGGGAGGGGAAATTTAGACTGGGATTACCTTTGCAAACAGCTTGAATCCACATCAGATGCGGCGTATTGCCACGTCTGATCTTGATTCAAGTTGTGTGTCTCTCGTCATTATATATTTATTCTGTCAAAATGTCCATTAATATGTTACTTTGAGCGAAACCAACCGACGACAAGTTTAAGTAGACGATATTGCAGCAATGAAAGCTTAAGACATACTTGTCTTGTTTGGGAAACAGTGGTAAGCATTGTTTTAAATAGGGAATCGTTGTTCAGCAGGCCGTTGTAGGGAGGGAGCACTGCTTAATGCAGAACAAAGGCAATGCATAAAAGCTCCTTTTGGACCTATCTTTTAGCATTACTTTTGTCCTGTGTTAAGCTGCCATCTGTCATATAGGCTATAAATCCTCACAAAGTTTAGTTGTCACTTGACTATACTTGCATCTGGTATTATTCATTATTACGTGACTAAACATAGCCTGTCCTTTGCTCACTGCGTTAAGGATTGACTAGTCAATAAAATCGGACAATTTATTTGAAAAAAAAAAAGTTTTGAAGCGAGTGGGAATCGAACCTAGAACCTTTGGCTTGCTAGTCATCGTAGTCAACCACCCTACTAACTGCGCTAACAGAGAAGACACTGAAGCTGATCAAACTTTTCTTTATCTAAATTTTCTACTATAAGCACGTGCCGAAAAGATCAGGTGAAAGTCATCAGCATTTCCGGAACTCGAGATGCGGGCCGCCCGCTGTCGAACCACCTTAAAGTGCGAAATACAATCGCTGTGTAATTGTTTTCTAGGCTGATTCACCTTTAGGTTACTATAGATCTATTTCATTCGGCGAATTGTTTATAGGGCGAATACACTAGCACCCCTTGAAATGGGTAAATCTCTTTCACAGAGAGGAGACGAAACGTTTTGTGGCGAACTTAGCGTTCATTAGTAGCTCTCACAGAGCAAAACGCCACCGGCAAGAGGTTCGCCCTAATGATCGCAGGGCTGGATTGTGCCGTTATATTGGTCGACAGACCAGGCAGTTACAGTTTGGAAGACGGTAATATTTTCCAATTTGAAGGAAAGTACATGTAAAACACAAATGCACTAAAATGTAGAAATATACAGGTATATTACAAACGGAGATAATCTGGAGTGGCAAACATTTATTCCTTTTCGTGAAACGAACATAACCCTTTCAACCCTACATACCTCTGTAGACGTTAATGATTACATATGCAAACAGCGTAGATCCTGATCAGAGTGCTCCTATAGGACTACACTGTTTGATATTTTCATTTGTTTTTGTTGTCATATCAAAACTGCAACATTAGACCGGGTCAAAATACCTGTACTAGAAGAGTCCAGACGGCTAATAAATACCCACAAGAGATATTTAGGATTGAAAGGGTTAATCACAAACGTAATACAGTAAATTGTAGCATATAACAATTGTATGAATTTCTCACCGTCTGTTTTTATCTCATTGGCTAACATTTTGGAACCTGGTCAGGAGGCTCAAACTTGTAATAGAAAATAATTATTAAACACATACGCGTTTTGTATGATTGATTGATTGAGTTGGGTTGGCGCCGAGAAACAGTCATATCAAAACGATATGCGTTTTTTAAAAAGAATATTGTCTATCTCCACTATATTCACAGAGTTTTGACCCAAACTGGATATGCCTAAACAGCAGGGGGACGAAGGCGTACGTATCACTCTACACCAACAATGCAATCGCAACCGTTGATCTGAGACGGGGACAGGAACGCATTAAAGCATTGACAGGTCTGGGCTTGAAAGGTAAGCACTCATTCATGACAAACACATGACCATAATGAAATACAGTGTTTCCCCTCTACAACGGCCCTCCGTATAACGACTCCATTCTTATAACGACCTTTGTCGTAGTTCCCCAAACAAGACACTTATGTCTAACGCTTGCAATTCTGCAAAAATGTCTGCTTTAAAATGTTGTCTGTTTTTTTAATTCACCTCCCTATAACGACACCCTCCAAACAACACACACTATCTGTTACTCCCATCGGGAGTCGTTGTAGGTAGGGGACACTGTACTGCCGATCGCAACTTTACTCGTATTTGCAAACAGTTTTGGTCCTGACGCGAGATGACTGAACTGGAGTCAAATTGTTTCCCACTCTTCTTTATTTAACCCATTACACCATAAATATGCCATTTTACGTCTACTGTTTATTCCTACACTGAAAAAACTAGTTCCACTTCATACATTCTAGCAAATGATAGCTTAAAGCAGGTTGAAAGTGAAGCAGGATTCGCCCTAATGCGCAGTGTGCTTTACATTCAACCTGTTTTACGTGGTCAGTTCTATCATCCATACTAGATTGTTGACTACTTATACTAGATCCATACTAGAAACATACTATGGGCTAACGGGTTAAAACGCCTTTGAAATGGAAACCCGTCTAAACGGGGAATTTATGTTGTCCCCACACATGTCCGTTTTAGAGGAGTTTTACTGTACATGTCAATCTTAATTGAATATGATTTGTAGACGACAATTTCAAAGCAGACAAATAAACGTATGCACAGTGTTCCCTCCCTACAACAGCCCTTCCCACGACGTCCCCTCCTTACAACGACCTTTGTTGCAGTTCCCTAAACAAGACAATTATGTCTCACGCTTTTACTGCTAGGCTGCAATATAGTCTGCTTAAAATTGTCGTCTGCTGTTTTTCTCAGTTTCATATAAGCGGACATTTTGATAGAATAAATCTTTTCACGAGTGACAAACAGCTTGAACCCAGATCAGACGCCTCGTTCACGCTGTTTGCAAATGTAAGCCAAATCGTAATTCTCTCTCCCTGTAACGACTCCCTCCGAACAACACACATAATGTGTGTCTCCAAGTGGGTGCTGTTGTAGAAAGGGAGCACTTTACATGTAAATCCTTACTGAGTATGTTTTGCAGACGACAATTTCAAACCAGGAGAATAAATGTATATATTTCTATACGGCAAAATATATACAGTAAAACCTCTCTATAACGGCCACTAAATTGTGTAAATTACTTTTTGTTTATGACAGGTGACTGCTTAAAGCAAGGTGACAGTTAAACAGAAAGCTCCCGTAGGAGCTTTCTGTTTCACTGTCACTTTGCTTTAAGCTGTTACCTGTCTTTTATATATCTAATTAACAATTATTTAAGTGGTCGTTATTGACAGGTTTTACTGTATTGGTTAACATTTCAGTCTGGAATGGCTGTGGTGTTGGCAGGTCTTCTGATTTAACCCATCCACTCAATGACACCTAAAAGACCGTTTGCAAACATTTTGGATCCTGATTGGATGCTGCGTAACGCTGCGTCTGATCATTATCAAAACTGTTTGACCCCCGTTTTGAAATTGTTTTAAAAAAAATCAAATTTTTTAGGAATATAGGTGTAAAAAATGTTTCACCTTTAAAGCGACTCGCAACATGATAGTGCATTTGCAAAACTAAAAGAAAATACTCAAATATAGCCAAAAGGATAGCATTATCGTGCATCTGGCATTGAAAAAATATGACCAGTCTAAAAAACAAACTCTAGAAAAGTCTTCAAATCTTAGTTTTTTAGATATTTTCGATTGTTTTATCCATAGCGTCGAAAGACGCTATAAAATTGGTCACGGGCTCAGACATTAACCCGAGCCGAATTATGTAGTTGTATGTACTTTCCATCGCTACACACTGAAATACGTTATATCCCAGATATATGAATAGTTCCGTGGCCCAGTGGGCTACGCGGTTTCCTTATTTTGCCTTCTGTCCGCCCATGCCGGGCCCCGGGTTCGAATCCCACCAGCGCTCAATAATTCTTGATTGAAATACGCTCAATAATTCTTGATTGAAATACATTTTTTTGAACAGAATTTCTTATCCTTAACTAATTCTTACCCGTTTATATAAGCGTTGGACACATATTTACAAATTACTATTCTTAATGCTAAATCTGGTTGCGAGTCTCTTTAATCTTTTCTCATTCTATGGATGTTACTAGTCTGCATGTATTCATGTATGTATAATTTACAAACAAATTTGACCCTGATAAGAAGGCTCCTAAATGAGACATCTGGTCAGGTTCTACACTATTTACTCTGCATTTTATACACTTTTGGTTATGTTTTTATCTTTCTGACTTTATTCTCTAAACTCAGCATTAACCCTTTCACTCTCAATGACGTCATAAAGCGCACTTGATAACAGTTTTGATCCTGATCAGACGCCGCGTTACTGTTACCGCTTGTTTTAAAATTACGTCAGTTATACTGCCTTAAAACTAATTTTGAAACGATATTGCAGACAACAATATTGAAGCAGACGACAATTTGGCGTTAAAGGTGTAAAATCTCATGAATAATTTGATCATGAAATGGTTAACAGTTCACATACACTGGTCGAACTCGTCTAGATACCTATTGTTGTTATGGAAAGGTTTACTATATAACAGATTGGTCTGATGGTGGAGGGACGAGAGGTTTCGATTTCACCAACACTCTAAGGACGGCTGAACTGAAGAATCGCCCAGTCTTTTCGACATTTAATCCGACCCAGATCTCGTGTACAACGGCAAAGAAAAAGGTTCATACACTAGAGAAAACTTATTCTTTCACAAAATAGCTTTCATGTGATACACATTATGTTCCCTGCAAACAATTTGTAGACAACTCAGACGCCGGGTAACCCGGTATCTGATCGGGCTCCAAACTGTTTGCGACTTAGACAACAAGATGTGTTTGTGAAACATTTTAGTCCGACAGAGAAATCGGGATTTTGATGCTCACCTAGAAATAATGTCCTAAGAGTTTTCTTGATTTGTATTGATAGTTCGAAGCATTGTCCGATAGTCCCTCATACTTTGACTGTGTCGGTACTCTATGGAGCGCCGTAGGTGTCTCCTGTTGTCACAATTCTTCTTGTTTTGTTCGAATTGAGACTTGTCATCTCAAAAGGCCATGCTATTATGTCTAAGCGCTATGTGATATTGTCTACATAATGTTTTATCATGTTAAACAGCTCAGTCTGCTATTATGTTAAAAAGCAGTGCCATCTTGTTAAAGAGCAATGTGAACTTGTCTATACAATATGTTATCATGTCAAATATGTGTGTTGTTACATGTATTTCAATATACAGTGTTGACTTGTCCAAACTATGTCGTATCATGTTCAACATCTATGTCATTGTGTTACAAAGCAGTTTCATCTTGTCAAGCTGTATTTCTAACGTGTCTATATATACACATTACCAGTTGACAGTGCGATACAGAGTGATGTATTTAGCTCGATATGTTTTTGGCGGAAATAGCCGATCTGACGAGCGCCTTGGCACGAGTCTGATCGGTTGTTTCCGCCAAAAACGTCGAGAGCTAAATGCAATACTCTGTTGCGCACTGCCAACTGGTGATGTGTTTATTATATGCCTTGAATACAAACCAGAAACAACTAAATAGTTGTTTAAATCATTTTATATCCAAAATGTATTAGTTATTTGAAGCAGAACAAGATTTTTTGTATGTCACAAAGAATAACGCGGCACTCGTACATGTACGTAAATGACGTCACGTCAAATCGAAAGCGAGGTCAGAGTAAAATACAAAGTGGCTGTTACAAGGTGGCTGATACAGACTCTTGTATTTTACTCTGCAAATACACACGGAAACGCTCGATATCACTCGAAGGCATATGATAAGATATTTTATCATGTTCAATGTACGTGTTGTTATGTCAATATGCAGTGTTGACTTGTCTAAATCATGTCTTATTATGTTGACAATTGTTGACATGATCACATAACTGATGAGCATGATAAGGCATAGTTTGAACAAGTCAACACTATATATTGATATAACAATACGTACATTGAACATGGTAACATATCATATAGTCAAGTTCAACTCGCTCTTTGACAAAATGAGACTGCTTTGTAACATACTAGCATATATAATGAACATCATAAGACAACATTTAGACAAGTCAACACTGTTTAATAACGTAACAACATATGTACTGAACATGATAACATATCGTATGGACAAGTTCACATTGCTCTTTGACAAGATGAAATTGCTTGTAACATATAAACACAGGTGTTGAACATGATAAGACAGAGTTTGAACAATCAACATTGTATATCGACATAACAACGTACATTTAATGTGATATAATATAAAGTTAACAATAGACCTTGACAAGATGAAACTGCTTTATAACATAACGGTATAGATGTTGAACATGATAAGACACAGTTTTTCATGTAATTATATAGAACATGCATATTATTATTAATGTTAACCCCTTCACTGCCGTGACGTCATCAATTTTAAACAAATGTCGTCTGCTTTCATTTCTCAAATTTAATTTTTAGGTATTTTTATGTAAGAAATATTGAAATGAGTGTCAAACAGTTTGGATCCTGATCAGACGCCGCGTCACGCGGCGTCTGATCTGGATCCAAACTGTTTGCAAGTAACTATCGTACTCGGGGTAAGGCAGTAGAGGGGTTAATGTTACTATTATCATTTCTTACAGTTAGTAATGAGTATAAAATGCACATTGTACCGGTACCAGTGCGTGATTACATACGGAGAAGAAACCAGCCGACCAGCGATTTATCATGTCGTCCATTTCGACCAATCAGCGTACTGGTCCCAATTGATAAAGTACTGGAGCAAAATTAGACTACCTTCCGCTACCAAAGTTACTTCCGATTTATAAAATAATGGTCTTGTTTTTCGGTTATAAACAATATGTTGTAAAGTAAACACACAGCATTTATGATTACCTAATGGAAGTGTGTACAACACACAAAGAACCAGTCTGTAAATGGGTCATTGTAAATTCAGGATTACGAGAGAAGACTCCAAAGAATTTATATAAAACATGTATGACACGAATGAACAATAACATGGTATTACATATAGAGTCCATTTTGATGAAGACAAATAGGAATCTGCATTTCCATAGAGGTACAGAAAAAAGCATATGACAAATGCAATCGTCCTTAATTTTTGAACGTCACTGCTTCACACAACTAAATACTTAGCTTGCCTCAAATATGGCTCAGCGGGAATGATCATGATCTCATCGAGTATCTGTGTTTACTTTAAAAGGAATACATCACAGGAAATGTCCTCCTACAAACCTCAATACTATTGATTAACTGAACATGTTTGTTTTTATAGTTGCAATATATTTAGAAATCTCATTTTGTTAATCTGCAAATTTGTTTGGTAACACCTCTTTAGCTCGTCATAAATTCATTCTTGTTCCATAGCCGTAAGTTAAATGGCTTTCTTTTAAGAACATTATTATGAAAATAGGTCGACAATTTAGGAGTTTATGTAACCTAAACTACAGAAGGTAACTATTACACACGATCGCCTTAGATTAGGTGCACTGAGTTATCGATCGATCGTATATACCTGTGGGTATGGTGTCGGCCTGGTCAGGAATCACTTCCGGGTCGTTGTGGTCTTGCAAGTAGTACCTTGAAAAATACAGTTTCCAAGATGTGCACTGTTTAGCGTTGCCTGTGGGCGAGTTTGAATGGTTTTCGTGATGAAAACTGGTAATATGTGGTCATTTCCACCAAAATGGCATTGTTTTAGGGATCTCATTTCAGGACTTTTTCCCCAGGCGGTTGCATATGGAAACACAGTGAATGGGATAATAGTGAAAGTTGTTTACCTTTATTTTGACACTGACCTTAGAAAATCATTGATAGCAAAAATGTAATTGCCGATGTTATAGGTAGACTGGTCTCAATCAACAGGGAGATGTCCATAGAATTGAAGGGTATGTCTTTTATATGCTAGATCCTGTTTGAGGGAGCTGTTGGCTCGGAAAGTTAGACATTTTACTATATATTATTTAGGGCGAAATTAGACCAGGCCGACACCGTATAGGTTAACCAACTGACGACAAAAGTATTGGGGAAATGCAAATGTTGTAAATATGTAGGTCGTTGTTTTCTCCATGTCTTTTTATTCCGTTTGGATTTGCTCCATGATTGTACTGATCCTATAACTCTGACTTGTTTCAGGACTACATATTCCTTGCCGGCACAGGCATACCTCTTGAAACACCATTACGCAGCGTAGAATTTGAAGATTTCTTTGGGTCCATATCTGGGTCGAAAGAACTTGGTGATTTATATGTGTATGGTCCTATGCCTTTAAATGATCAAAACATGGATGACGTTCTAGAAAAACTCATCAATGCGGGTTCGCGAGGTTTTGCCGCTCTCACCGGTAAACCACTGTCTATGGTGGCTGAAACAGGGAGTAGCCTTGAGTTCAACACAATGAACTCAGTTTTATTCAACGGTAAACTTGGCGCAATCTATAAAGTGTTAGGACAGTTCGACAAGCTATCTGTCAAAATGGGAATGGAGCCTGAGCTTGTAATTTCTAAACAGGTACGTGAATGAATGAATGAACTAAACGGATGAATGAATGAACGTAGATAAAGTAATTAGTAAAGCGACTATTCTACCTTGAGGCCCTGAAAACCCATTTAATACAAATCCTATACTTAACAGCAATATAATAAAAGCAATCTAACCTAGCAGTTGTGAAGGTCGATATATGTTATGATTTCCCGTTCAAACGAAACTATTCATTAAAATGTAGAATTATATAGGTCTTTGAAAGTACTGATACGTTATCTTGAACTGAGTTTCAAACCGTTTGCAGCCTGCTCAGACGCCATGTAACCCGTCGTCTAATTTGGCTTCAAACTGTTTGCAATGAAAATGTATTTACTCTTTATAGCACAAACGCAGTTGTTAAGAACGAATAACGTCTTCTCCATTGTATTACTACACAGGTGTGTGGCGGTCGGTATATTGTGATGATAGGTGGCGCCACCCAGCCCGGTCTGCTGTTCGTATTTACCCTAGATACATTCAATGTTCAGGAAGGGTTTGTTTTCCAAGATATGGTGGACGGATATATTAGAGAAGATAGCGTTTTCAATGACGAACAGCTATACGAAAAGGAACTTGTCAGCTTGCGGGAACCAAAGGGACTGGCATTTGTGTCAGGTGAGATAATATTTCAGCGGGTATATTTGAAACTGTGTTAAAATCGTGTAGTCAGTTGACAGTTCTGTATAGTATCGTATATTTAGTCCTCCAAGTCACACAATTATTTTAGAAACGGTCCTTTGGATGAGTCCTTAAAAACCAAAGTCCCATGTATCCCCGGACATCATCATGTGTTTCTCCAGTTGTTAGATAACATCTCTTTTCCCTACGTCGCTAAGCACATTATGTCAATAGTTGGTGTAAACCTCGCACTTACTTATACAAACAACGAACTTGACACACCTACACTTATATGTGAACCGTTGCCAAAAAGCCCATTAACCACTTGAAAAAATAAAATTTCGACAATTTTTAAAGTTTTAAAGGTGGCTGACATTTCAGGGCTAATATACAGTTTCGTTTCTAATGTTTGACATATACGACCGTTCTTCACAGTTCTGGTCCGAGTAAATGTTTAAAAGTTTAAGGGAGCTAATTCAATCAACCCAAAGCTGTTTTAGTACTTACTTTATTACGAAATGGCCAATTTGTAACATAAACGTGTTTTTTCGAGATGACCGCCATCTCTTAATCTAATATACGATTTTGTTTCTTACATTTGGCATACATTGATGTAGTATTACACTTTTTGAGTCAAAATATATGATTTAGAGCAGATGGAAGTTAATTGTGTTAACATCAGACTGTTTTTTTGCAAAATCACAATTTTTGGACAAAATACATAGTCCGTTTTAAAAATTGTTTTATTGCATAATTACATATTTTGGACAAGAGAGAGGTTGTTTCTTACATATGTTGACTATTACTGGCCATATTGTAGAATTTCTTTGTAACATTTGAAACATATGACCATTTACCATGCCTTTGTTATCAAAACATATTTTAAACAGGATAAGAAAACTATTCATTATATGCCTTCGTATGATATCGAGTCTTTTCGCGTGTATCTGAACAGTAAAATACAAGAGTCTGTATCAGCCACCGTGTATGAGTCACTAAATTTAAACAACTATTTAGTTGTTTTTGACTTGTATTCAAGGCATATAATAAACACATCACCAGTTTAAAGTGCGCTACAGTGTGTTGCATTCAGCTCTTGACATTTTTGCCGGTAACAACCGATCAGACTTGCGCCAAGGCGCTCGTCAAATGGGCTATTTACACCAAAAACGTCTCGAGGTGAATACATCACTGTATCGCACTGTCAACTGGTAATGTGTATTTATATGAGCATTTTAAAAGGTATTGGAAAGGTATTGGATAGTCTCATCATGACAACAACTTTTTTGGTATGCAGAACATTTGACAATTTCAAGAACAGCTGCTATAATTTTAGAAACGTCATTATAAGATCTTTGCCAACAGGCAAATACCTCCAGTCTAGCGCAATAATTGATTTAACTAGAGCTTATCTCATAGCCTTGCATAAATAATGATGCAATGTTTTCCAGATTTTTACTGTTAATACTATTGATTAATGATAAATTTACACTGGATTTTTACACATACATCATAGATTTCATGATATACATTCAAAGTCGCCCATGTAGTAGTTTCTTGCCATAGGGAAATTTACAAGAAAATGAGCTCATAATTGATCTAATTGACCTAATGCAACGAACACTTTCTGTAGACAAAGATCGTTTAGCATTTACAATTCACTGAGAGCATCGACATGGAAATTTATCGCATTTGTTTTTTGCTATGCATTATCACGACTGTGTGAAAGAAAACTATATCTATTCAGTGGAGAAATAAATGTAAGGCGTCAAACAGGGGGATTTGTTTATACACGTATATAAACACATACCTGATCAGTAAAGCATCTTCAAAAGTCTGATTCAGAAATGGTATGCGATAAACATGACATTTCTAATATGTTTGCCGAAACCTTTTCCAAAACCTCATCTTCAACAAATTATTCTAAGAAATTTCAAAAATTCAAAAAACGAGAGGAAAAAGGAAATCTCAATTTTAGGTCAAACAATGACGAACAGTACAATTTACCATTTTCGATTTTAGATTGAAAGAATCGTTTAATTAGTCTAAAGATACGGCCGTTGGCCCTGATGATATTCATTATCAGCTCTTGATACAGTAATGGTGATTTTGTTATCCATCTTTAACAAGATATGGGAAACTGGAAAGCTTCCTCCATCATGGAAGGAAGCCATAGTTATACCAATACAAAAACAAGGCAATGACAGTTCTATACCATCCAATTACCGCCCTATTGTTCTTACTAGTTGTGTCTGTAAAACTCTCGAACGAATGATAAACGCCCGTTTAGTCTGGTTTCTGGAATCAAATGGTTTAATGACCAACATTCAGTGTGGTTTCAAAAGCCAGCGAAGTACAAATGATCACCTTGTTCGATTAGAGAGTTTTATTCGTGATGCTATGATAAAAAAGCAACATCTAGTTGCAGTATTTTTCGACCTTGAAAAGGCCTATGACACAACTTGGAAGTATGGGATAATGAAAGACCTGCAAGATCTAGGTCTCAAAGGTCGATTACCTTCTTTCATCTCAGACTTTCTATCTGACAGAAACTTTCAAGTGCGTGTTGGGTCAACCCTTTCAGACCTGCATGAGCAGGAAGAGGGTGTCCCACACGGTAGCATACTATCTGTTACACTATTTGGTATAAAAATCAACAGTATTGTTAAATGTTTAAATAACGATGTTGATTGCTCTCTATATGCTGATGATTTTTTGATCTGCTATAGATCAAAGAATATGCCAACGATAGAGAGACAACTTCAACAATGTCTTAACAAGTTACAAGAATGGACGGATAAAAATGGTTTTAAATTATTTTCTACATCAAAAACACAATGTGTACATTTCTGTCAGCTTAAAAGAGTCCATGATGATCCAGTTTTAAATCTGAATGGCATTCAGATTCCAGTAGTTGCGGAAGCGAGGTTTCTTGGTGTAATTTTTTCCAAAAACTTTCATTCATCCCGCACATCAAAGCTTTGAGTACTAAATGTCTCAAGACTCTGAATCTTCTTAGAGTCTTAGCCAACACTAACTGGGGAGCTGGTCAAAAAATTCTTTTACATTTATATCGTTCTTTGATTCGTTCAAAATTAGATTATGGAAGCATCGTATATGGATCAGCTCGAAAATCTTATTTAAAGATGCTCAATACAATTCACCATCAGGGACTGCGGCCTGCACTGGGAGCTTTTCGAACCTCACCGATCGTAAGTCTTCTAGTGGAAGTCACTGAACCATCTTTGGCCCTTCGACGAGAAAAATTAGCTCTTAATTACATACTTAGTGTAAAATCCAACCCCAACAACCAAACTAATGAAGTCATTTTTGACTCAAAGTACTCCACCCTTTACGACAAGAAACCCACAGCAATACCACCGCTCGGGTTAAGCATAAATAAATACGAAAGACTCAAGCAGGAAACGTAACACAAACAATACACCCAATCCTGCAATTGAAGCTGCAGGACTAAATGTAGATAGCTTTTGACCATTAAAGCCATACAAAATACCCCCTGGGACAATGAACAAACCAAATGAAATTCTCTCCTTAAGTGATAGCAAAAAAATCGTCCACTAATCCATTGGGATTTCAATCCAAATTGAACGAATTAAAGTCGCATTATCAAAACATACAGCAATTTATACTGATGGTTCGAAGGATGGCCTCAGGGTGGGGTGTGCATCTGATGTGCACACCTCTAAGGTGAGGCTTCCTGACAACGCATCTATTTTTTTCTGCTGAAACTATTGCTATTGACCTTGCTTTGAGGTTTATTATGAAAAGCAAGAGACAAAATTTCATTATATTTTCGGATTCACTTTCTGTTCTTCAGGCTTTATTAAACCGGAATACTACTAACCCTCTAATTCAACAGCTTCTTTTGAAACACCACAGTATTTCAAATTCCAAAACTATCATACTCTGTTGGCTTCCTGGCCATGTTGGCATTGCAGGCAACGAAGAGGTGGATGCCGCAGCCAATAAATACGAAAGACTCAAGCAGGAAACGCAACACAAACAATACAACCACCTCTCAAGCAGAACACACACACAGTCATACCATAACAAACACACACACACACACACACACACACACACACACACACACACACACACACACACACACACACACACACACACACACACACACACACACAACCACGCACACACACACACACACGTAATCCCATTCCTTCATCTACATACTAAATTGAAAACAACATGCAAGACAATCATAAAGCAAAGTGAATATAGGAGCCCGCCATGGTACGGTCAGCAGCAATCAATAATTAATTATAAATTAATCATTAACAATCACTGGGGAGTTAAACCTGGGTTTAGGGGCGTCCAACCTCACTTTTATCTCCTATATTCACCTATAAAGACGAACAATGTACATAAAATATAAACCCTGTTCCTGAACCTTACAATCAAAACGACCGCCAGCACAGTAAGTAAATACATGTAAAACATCTAACAAAAATTCTATGACAAGATTATTAGTAACACGGGAAAGAATTAAACATTCAAATAAATACGAAAGACTCAAGCAGGAAACGCAACACAAACAATACACCCACATCTCAAGCAGAACACACACACAGTCATACCATAACAAACACACACACACACACACGCAAGCCCGTGTTAAAAATAACCCACTATGGCAACGGTCAAATTGTACTCAAGAGAGAGGAAGTCTGCCCTTAATCTGAATGCCGCTCATATTAATTTACCCTTTAATGATTTTAAACCTCTTATTAACACGTACATTACGTCTAAATGGCAAAGTTCTTGGAACAACTGCATTAGTAGTAAACAATTTTCAATCAAGCCTATTTTAGGTGAGAGTTGTTCATCAAACAGACATGTGTGCAGAGAGGACGTGGTTATTTCTCGATGTCGCATAGGTCACAATTATGTTAGTCATTCGTACATATTGAAACGAGAAATTCAGCCAGAATGTGTTTTCTGCATGGAACCATACTCTGTTAAACACTTCTTATTAGATTGTGTTGATCTTTCTATCATAAGACAAATATATTTTGAAGCTCATTCTATGAAAGAACTTTTTAGTTCAGTGCCATATGACAATTTAATTAATTTTCTTAAGGAGACTGGTCTAGGCAGCAATATCTAGTTTTTGAGAAGCTTTTATTACTACTTAATTGTTTGTATGTTTCCGTCTTTTAAGTTTCCTTTTTTCTTTCCGTGCGTTTACACTCTCGTTGATCGAGCTATTTTAGTGTTTTTACATATAATCGTTTTAGTGTGACGTTTGTCGGCGCCATATGACCATTTCATGTGTCGCGGTGCCGTAAAATCCAACTGAATCAATCAATCATACCTGATCACTGCAAACATTCGTACACAGTATCAGTTTACAGTGGGCTACATGGTTATGTGGCTAACTGACTTTTTCGTTGCTTCTAGGGTCAAACAAGTAGACATACCAAATTTACTTAAGTGAACAAAAGAATAAGTTCTCTACTTGATATATAGATAATATGTATGTATTTATTGGATTTTTTTAAAGGTCTATCAGAATTTCTTTTTATTCATCTACCAATAGATATATCTGTGTTAATTAAGATAGGTTTGATTCTCTTAATCATTATTCTTATGATTTGTTCTGATGCCCTGCTGTGTTAAATAAACTTGTGAACATGGTCTAGTCATTCAGAAACTGACAAACATTGAGCTAAACAGTGATAAAATGATATTACTGTGATACTTTTAATTTATGATACTATCTGTAATATTTACTTATACGGAAAAAAAGGCTTGCCTTTATTCCGGTCTTAAGTAATGCATGATAAAATCAAAGGTATTCCCATTCTATTCAATCCCTGACAGACTATGAAAAGTGTTTGATTTGCGCGTGAATAAATTCCTCAAAACTAGGCAACTACAAAACATGGGGACTGACATCTTGGATGATGACGTCACGTCTTTTACGAAGAGTAGTGCGTGACGTTTCGGAATTCCAGATTTCGGTGCTATTTTTAAACCATTTTAAACATGAATAACCCACAACACTCATTTGTAATGATTTCCTCCAAAGGACAAAGCTTCAAAGAAGTCAATCCATACTCTTAAACGCTTAAATGAATTTTATTTGTAAAACGCTACTTCTCAATCGAACCGATAAAAATAACGGATTATTAATACGTCATCGATATATATAATGACGTCATTATTGCTGGTCACATGATTCCAAAAATATGTTCAGATTGCATTATAGGTGTACGGAGGAGTTTTAACCTTTAACATTACATATACACGGGTGCTTATAGTTCTATTTGATTATTTGGTTTAACAACATTATAGATCTTGTCCCAAACAATTTATGTATTTAAAAAAGTTGGTTGTGTAATTCAGATCTCAGTCACGAGAGGCGTAGCCTCGAGTATGATCTAGAATACACAACGAACTGATACAAGAGCGCTGATCACACACTGGTGATAGATCTATTCCCTTTTCATTAGTACAATTTTGCATTTTTCCGTCAATAGGCAAAGCCTAAATACATATTAATTATACAGTGAGTGTCTGTGTCTTGCCACTAAACTAAAGGACCAAAATAGAAATCACGAAAATATGTTTCCTTTTTTGTGTTATCCTTGGTTTTAGTGCGCATTACATGGCTCTTATATCTTTGCTTTAATTTATGCTTTGTCATGTTATGTACACTTTTTACCGAAATAAATGTATCTATCTATGTAATCGCGAGAGTCTAATCGATTGTTTCCGGCAGAAAAGTCGAAAGTTGAATACAACACCAAGTCGCGCACTGCAAATAAATACGAAAGACTCAAGCAGGAAACGTAACACAAACAATACACCCACCTCTCAAGCAGAACACACACACACAGTCATACCACAACACACACACACACACACACACACACACACACACACACACACACACACACACACACACACACACACACACACACACACGCACACGCACGCAATACCATTCCTTCAACTACACACTAATAGAAAACAACACGCAAGACAAACATAAAGCAAAGTGAATATAGGAGCCCGCTTTGGTACGGTCAGTAGCAATCAATAATTAACTATAAATTAATAAATCATTAACAACCACTGAGGTTGGGCGCCCCTAAACCCAGGTTTAACCCCCCAGTGGTTGTTAATAGTTAATTAATTTATAATTGATCTATTTAGTGTGTAGATGAAGGAATGGTATTGCGTGTGTGTGTGTGTGTGTTTGTTTGTTATGGTATGGCTGTGTGTGTGTTCTGCTTTAGAGATGGGTGTATTGTTTGTGTTGCGTTTCCTGCTTGAGTCTTCTTTCGTATTTATTTTTTAAACTCGGCCAATTTCGTCAACTGTTGACCCATTTTCGTCAACTGACGATTCGCTCTCCGTATTACAGATAATATTACAGACCTATAAACAAATCCCTATATAACACTAACGCGTTTACTCTAAATAAAACATTTACTTCCACTTCAATCATTTTGGATCTAGATCAGACGCCGGATCAACCTCGATCTGGTCAGATTCCAAACTGCTTGCCGTTAAGAACTAATATAGATAGTAAGATTTCGTTTTCGCCTAACAATTTAATCAGCGGTATTTTAAAGCAGTGTGATTGCGTTTCGTTTGCGTTCAAGCGTGAAGGAATAGTGTAACAAATGACGTCAGGATAATAATTCATCTTTCCCACAGTATAAACACTTTTTTCTCATTTCCAGGACGCCATTTTGGAGGGAAGACAATGATTGTGTCAGGATCACAAATCACTAGTTCGGTTGAGCTCTTCGAACTGCGTATTGACTGCAAGGCTGCTCCACCGGAGGAAGTTACAGTCCCCACTCCCCTTCCAGAATAATATTTTACTGTAGGGAAGACTTTTATTCTTTCCCACTTTATTCGTTTTTGCTAAAACCCTTATGATCATTGCAAACATTTCGGAACCAGATCAGACGCCGTGTAAACCGGCGTCTTATAAGGCTTCTAACTGTTTGCCATAACGATTAAAAAGCATTGTCCACCTTATCAGTGACTCGTTTTGTTCCGAAAGTTATTTCAGTCTGTTTATGTTTGCATTTCTGTTAATTTGAATTGGAAAGAATAAAATCCTTTCCACTTTAAGTGATGCGCTCGGCGTGATTTACAGTTTCGATGAAAACAAAAACTCAAATAAAACAAGGCGCGTAGTTCAATTGAAAAGACATTATATTTCCCAACAAATACATGTACAAGAAAACTATAACTTTACATTCGTCTGATCAGGCTTCAAACTGTTGCCACTGCGTTAAAAACGTATCGTCAAAATTGTCATAATTGTGTCAATTTACCAATCTATATGCATTGCGTTGTGCCTTGTTTGCGTTTAAACGGGAATGAATAACGTCTTCTCCACTGTAACCTCTATCCAGGATTCAAAATTAATTTCAGTCGTATAGTAAATAGACGATTAGCTAAATACTCGCAATGAGCACAAATAACTGTCTTTTCAAACCACACGTGTTAACTCCTTTATTGCTATGACGTCATCTGTTATAAATTGACTAAAGTAATATCTTAATGGTGTTAACGACAATACATATTGTAGCGAAATGGTTAAAAATAAACGGGGTTAATTCTGATGGAGAGTCGTGTTTTAAAAACAGCTTACTAGATATCCTTTTAACCCTTTCGCTCTCAACGACGCTTTAAAGCGCGTTTGCAAACAGACGCCGCCTAACGCGGCGTCTGGTCAGGACCCAAACTGTTAGACATTCTTATCGATAGTTTTTAAGTCATACAACCGTAAATCTAACTTTGAAACGTGTCTTGCAGACAACAATACTGAAGCAGACGACAATAAAGCGGTGGAGAGGTAAAAATCTCCCTGATAATTCTATCATTAATATTGATCCTTGAAAATATAGAAGGACATTTTCAGCTGACAATACAGTGTAGCTCTTTATTATATGTAGAATTGATGTTTTATATTATTGTAAAATGATATACAGTTCAAACCCTGATAAAAGGTACAAACAGGTCACTAGCGTTATAGAGTGAAGCTCTGTATGAGCACATTTGTCTCGGAACACATTTGTCATACGCATGAACGATGCGGTCGCATTTGTCTCACGTGAGACAAATGGGGCCGCAAATGTCTTACCGAAAAAATGCATTTGTGTGACAAATGTGCTCCGATCAAAATCTCTAAGGGACAACAAAGCACATTTGTCTTACGTAATTTTTTTTTGTCACATATTTTTCAAGATATTAAAATCGAGATCCGCCTTTTTACTTCATGTCAAGTGTAATAAATAGGTTTGATAATGCTTTTAATTTAATTTGTGATATGCATAGCATGACTGTCTTTTAGTTATGCAGAGGTAGGGAGATGTTGACGTTTTCTGATTGACCAAAAGTGACGTAACAACGTTATTTATAAATACAGAAATACACATAACAATTATATTTGGTAGCCATGTGTTATACAGACGGGCATACTTATTACCTTTATTTTAATGAATCCCGTAAATTACATTTGATGCATTTAAACAATACTTCGCAATGTTTTGTATGTTTAAATTTTGGTAAAGATGTTGTTTTGATACAAAAGTAAAAGCTTAGGTTTTCGGCTCCAAATAGCTATACACACTACGCATTGTATATGAATAAAAACTACATTTAAAAAATGTTTGTACATGCAAAAAGTATTATACAACTGGCGATATTTCCCAGTTAACACATTTTGAAAACTGACTCTTGTCTTTATCATTCTCCAACAAACTCTCTTTATTGAGTTCATGAGTTGCGTTCCTAAAACTTTGGGTCATGCTGTGGCAAACGAACGGAGAGATATATAGACAAAGCAGCCAGAATATTATGTTATCTTCTTGAAAAACATGAAAACATGAAAATCTTATACATTTAATAAAGTGTAAAATGAATACATTTATCTTAAAGTGCGAACCCTAAAAACTCTTAATTTGTTCCTACAATTTGACCTACTATTGATGCACTCTTTGACTACATCTAATCGATATTATTACAATGCCTAGATTTCATCGTGGTCATTCTGAAAAATATTTAAGATTTTGCGGCTAAATATATATAGGAGGGTTTTTCTATATTTTGGCCTACTATCCTACTTTTGAATATAATGTAAGCCATATCCATACATTCCCTAGCTTTTGTGTAGGTGTTCGCTGGACGTTTATTTATTCTAAACAATAACCTTAAACGTTAATATATCCTTTCTTCAATTAATTTAAATGAGGGATCACTTAAGCAATATTTAACAATCTGAATTTGTATGTGTAACGGTAACGCAAAATTCTTAGTGTATTTTTATGCATCACAGTCCGTTTCTCCAAGGCAGTTTTATCTAGTTTACTTAGCATTTCTTTTTGCAGATCATCCGTTTCGGTCTCATTGACTTTGTGTTGTAACGGACCTTGTGCCGTTTTCTTGTTTTCTTTGAGCCGATGCTTCTCTCTAAGATCATTGTCTGTTTCTGCATCACTAGTGCTGTCTGGCTGTTTAAGGTCTACTTAATATTCGGTAAAGGAGCTTTCTGTTTTATTGCAACCTTGCTTTAAGCAATCACATGTCATTAAACCTAATAATTAACACAATTTCGTGGTCGTAATAGAGAGGTTTTACTGTATACAAATTGTATTGATTATTCATTTCAATGTGTATACGGTAATTTCATATAGATCTAGTATTATTGATTATATATACGATATTGATTTGTTAACTTTTAACAGCCGGTCCACAGTTAGAGTTATGATCATAGAATATAGCCATGCGAAAAACCTTCATTATTGCCGCTATTGTCTTAAGTTTAGGAGCAGTAGACATGTCGTCAATACGGGTGAAGCTGAAACAAAAGTATGCGGAATATATAGCGTTCGAATACAATGAGGCCGGGGAACCAGTTAGCTTTGAATATAAAAAAGAACCAGGTATAAAAGATCGCCATTGATCATAGAAAAAAACTTGTTCATGGAGTCGGTAAGTACCTGACGTCATCATTCACTGCCATCATGACGTCGTCACTCACTGCTGGGACGCTTATATTTTATGTATTTAGATATATATATATAAACTGCTTTTGTCTAATGTTTCGAAAATTAAGTCAAAACACACATCTAATTTTGTTACATGCATTCAGCCATAACTTCAAAGAGAATATTGTTTACAACAATGTTTGTTATTGCCGTTGTCATGATGTCATATTGACGCCATCATCATATGACACAATGTGTGTTATGGCGTCATGCAAGCATTAGCGCATTATGCTCTTTGACATTACAGCAAAATGGTCTTATCTGTACGTTCGCAGCTTCCAAATCATTGAGAGAGGAGGATATTGAATGGAAGCAGAATCGAAAGACAGAGTTATGAAACTGATAGGATCTGGAAGCTGCGAACGTACATACCATTTTGCTGTTATGGCAAGGAGAATAATGCACTAATGCATGCATGACACCATTGTACACATGGAGTCATGATGATTACGTCATGACGACGTCATGACAACCCTATCTGGAATATTCCCTATCTGGAACATTGTAAAAAAATATAATTTATGACTTGTGTTGTATAAAAGATCGTTTTCAAATTGTTGATAGGGCAGATTTGAGATCCAGCTTGAAAGTGCCGATAGCCTCGACCTTTGAGCTTTCTACCTAAATCTGACCAAGCAAAAGCTTGAGAATGATATCAGACTCATCCCAAACGCTTTATAGCATAGGCCCTGCTTCAAACGATTGTCGTCTAGTTTGTTTGTAACATGGTGAGTAAATTAAGCAGCCAGACCGGGACTCGAACCCGGGACACATTGCTTACTGAACAATTGCTCTCACATCTGAACTACCAGGGCCTCTTTCACAAATTTCTCACCGTTTAACTATAAACGTCACGCGACTACACACAACCCTTCTACATAAGAATTTGTCCCGAATTCTAATTTACGGAACATTCAACGAGCTTGTTATTTCTTATATGTACACTCTACGAGTTGTATAGATCTAATATCCTATTTCATACGGGTAATTGACGTTTGGTGTCAAATGTAAAAAGGTGAAAACAGATATGCAGCCAGACAGGGACTCGAACCCGGGGTCCCTTGCTTACTGGTAAAGTACTCTCCCGTTTGAGCTATCCGGGCCGCTTACACAGACCTCTTACCATTTAACTTTAATCTCGGCTACATTTGTTTCTCTAATCCGAATTTTAGGTAAATTGACTAAGTAATAGTGTAACGAGTGTCAACCATTTTAGATCCTGATTAGATACCGTGACCAGAATCCAGAATACATAACTACATGTACCAGGAGTAAGGCAGAAAAATGTGTGTATTTGTCCGCCGCAGTATGTCTGTCATTAACTGGTATAGGAATATATCAAATCAGCTTTTGTTAACGAGACATCTAGGTTTATTTGAATTTACATGTACATGTATTTTGTCATTGTTTGTTGTTACATTTGTATTTCATTAAAGAAAGTATGTAGAATTCGGATCTTAACCATTCACGTGAAGACTGTAAAGGTTTATATTCTCAATAATTATACATTGTTTCCAGGAACTGACAGGCTTACGGTCCTGAGAATATTACCAAACAGAACACTTACATTGGTTCACACGGAGATTTTAACAGACTGGGGTTTACAGTCGATATGTTAGTTTTGTTATCAGTATGCTTCTTTTAAGCTTATCTGCGCCAAATACCCAAAACTATTGCGATCACTCAATGGCCTTCTGTTTGGAGCTCCAGATAAGAGGAGTACTGCAAGATCTTAAATCTTTATTTCTACATTAAACCACAGGATTTAGAGCTTAATTAAGTGAGAAAATATTGGAGATTTGTTTAGTTTACTCACTCTAATCTGGAGCCCTGCAACTATAAAAACTGCATTTCCACTAAAACTAGAGAATAGGAGTTGAACTTTAGCATTAAATAAGTTGGGATATTCCGTGGATTATTTCATATAAAAGAAGATCTAATTAAATAATGTGAGTCTTCGGACAATGTGTAGCCTTACAACACATTTAGAATTACTCTTATCAAAAACAACTATGCTCCGAGCTGAAATTATAACAATCCACCATTAGTGTTGATGTGGGATACCAATTTCTCTCAAAGGGTCAGAACTTTCATGCAGGGACAAGGCTTGCCGGTTGCGAGAAATTGTATGACCGAGGGTGAGACATTCCTTTCCTACATCAACAAAACGAATGAATGTTTTTTTTCTCGCATTTGAATCATCATTTAAGAAATGAATTGTGTACTTCCGGTATTCATGAGCTGATAAAACAGCAATGCTTTTACTAGCAAAGTGCGTGAAGCCCGAAGGGCTTCTCGCTTAACTTTGCTAGTAAAAGCATTGAAGTTCCATCAGCTCATGAATAACGGAAGTACGCAATTTATTTTTTTATATTTATATTCCATTGTGAACTGAGAAATGTACATAACCGTACTAATAGACACTTTGCCCGTTGCTATTCGTTGCTAATCGTAGTAACGATCTCTAATTATGGACTGAAAGTAGTCCCAATCACATACTATAATTACTGGATAAATTTAGACTTTTAACCGGTTAACTTTCTCGTTATGTTTACAACCCTTTTTGAGACATTTAAAAGCGCACGAATTTACGAAATATTTGTATTATAAGCATGTTAAATTTAGGTTACGTTTTTGAAAACCGATTTACTCAAACACCATACTTGATTACTCCGCGTTAAAACCACGCCTACCAAATGGACTT
This sequence comes from Gari tellinella, assembly GCA_922989275.2. Classification (NCBI taxonomy): domain Eukaryota; kingdom Metazoa; phylum Mollusca; class Bivalvia; order Cardiida; family Psammobiidae; genus Gari; species Gari tellinella. The sequence goes on along the minus strand of OV277865.1, from coordinate 12,226,572 downwards.
CTGTATCTATTTGAAAGTGATCAGTATAGCTCCGCCCCTAAACTAGCCGGCTAGAACTGGATTTTAGATGACCATTCATTGAAATATGCAAATAATAAATACGAAAGACTCAAGCAGGAAACGTAACACAAACAATACACCCACCTCTCAAGCAGAACACAAGAAAGAAAGCCAAAGAGACGAGCTGTACAACAAGTGCACGCTCCTGCAGGAGGAATGATAACAATATTGATTAAATGTACGGGGCGACGTTTTACGGCCTCCACACGGCACAAGTAACACTATTGTGGCAACAAATAAATACGAAAGACTCAAGCAGGAAACGTAACACAAACAATACACCCACCTCTCAAGCAGAACACAAGACAGAAAGCCAAAGAGACGAGCTGTACAACAAGTGCAAGTTTCCTTTTAGAACAGTGTTATATAAGGACAGTGCCGGGCGAATGTAAATATAACCTAATACAAAAACCAAATAAATGCAGTTTGTGTCCATTGTTATCGCCAAAACTTGAATTTGTTTATAGTTACTTGTCCTTTGCAGTATAACCGATTAAGACCGCCTACTAATTCCAATAAGGAATATTGTTTACAAAGCTACGTCACTGTGTGACGTGTAATTGGTGGTTGCTATTCCATACACGCACCTGGATCAGCTGTTTTTAGCTGCCAGCAACGATTATCTGCCAATCAAATTTTCCTCACAAGAGTTTCATTTTGGCAGGAATAATTCATTCTTTACGAAAAAGGAAGACGTGAATAACCGACATGGCAACGGCACATGCTTTTACCAAAAGTCGGTCTAATATAGACGCGGGCGTGGTCATTTCGGTGTTCGGAAATATTGAAATATTGGTTTAAAACATTCTAAAAGCCTTATTCTTCATTATGTCTTAATGAGATTTTGTCAGTGCCATTACCTTAATACAATGTAGGTCATACATGAATGTAGGTCATGTTGGATCATAAAGTAGGTGAGGTGGTCAAATCACAGAAAAAGCTTTTTGCCTCTCAAGAGGCCATATTTTTAGCCCAATCTTCTTGAAACTTGCTTAGAATGGTTAGCTTGACAAAAGCTAGGCACTGAGTGAAAATGTTTTACATTAGATTTAAAGTAGGTCAGTAGGTCAAAACATAGGAATAGCTTCCAAACACTGTAGGGGCCTAATTTGTAGCCATAATTTCCCACAACTTGCTTAGAATTATTACCTTGATGAAATATAGGCAATGTATAAATATGAGTTGTGTCAGGTCAAAAAGTAGGTCATTAGGTCAAAGTCTAGAAATTACTTCTGAATCCTCTAGTTCATATGGAGAACACACACCAACACTAGTCTAGTTAAATCTTGGGACTGTGTACTCTGATGAGCGCCATAGGGCCCCTTAGGCTCTTGTTTAGTAATAGACGCCAAATAATAAATTGTTCTGAATTGTTCATATGTGGATGCGCATGCGTGACAACAAGACGACATTCTTTTGACGAGCGAAAAATTGTTGATATTTCGTCCAAATACGTTTTAACCTCTTATAGTTTTACATCATTTGGACACTTTTAAACTTTTTACATTTTGCCATTCATCGAGTCAACTATATTTACCAATACATCAACTGAATAGCAACTTTTGTGTTTGATCCCGGTGATTCAGACGCTTGACTACATAATCCAAGATGGCAGCCCCCATAAGAATAAAAATGTTTTTAATACTGCAATCTGTGATAATCTATCTATGCTGCTATAACATAAAAGATGACCACAACAGTGATCAGTACAACGAATGTGAGTACAATCCACAGTAAAAACATTTTGAAGAGCAGAATCTGTTTGAAATTGTACTAAACAGAGATATCGTAACTGTACTCAATATGATATTTTACCACTTGACACATTATCGGAGAGTTAGATCGATACCAATAAACCTGAGAAGATGCTATAAGCTATATTTACTAATACTATCGGGTGACATTTCATTAAACCCAGGCCCTGTAGCAAATCCATGTGGCTCGTGTAGAAAAGCTGTTGCCAGGACCCACCGATCAGTAGTATGCAACGCCTGTTGCCAGAAGCTACACATCAAGTGTGCACAAGTTACTCCTGCTCAGTTTATCGCATTGAGCCAATTGATCGAACCCTGGTACTGCAAACAGTGTAAACCAAATTAAATAGACAATCAACAAATCTCAATATCAACTCAAAATGAAATAAATCTACGCTAGATATGCGTAACCATGCGAAAGACACCAACGGAAGGGAGGAAACCTGTACCATAAAAATGACAAAGGTAAACGACAGTTTTGCCCCTTCGTCCGACGAGGAGGAAGACTGGAGTGATCTCCCCACATAAATCCAAGATGGAAGGCCCCACGATATAAACACATCTGACACTCTCTCTGACAATTCAAATGCGTTTGAGTTATTTAACGAGGTAACAAACCTAAGGAATATTAACAGGAAGAGACCTATTATAGGGCACATAAACATAAACAGTGTTAGATATAAATTTCAGTAAATACGAGAGCTGTTTGATGAAAATCTAGTTGACATATTCTGTATCTCGGAAACAAAAATAGACGAAACTTTCAATAGCAATATTTTCTCTGTAGAGGGCTACCAACTTCACAGAAAAGATCGTAATGCCCACGGAGGAGGACTAATGACACTTACAAGAGCAGACTTACCTGTGAAAAGGCGTTTAGACTTAGAATCATCAAACCTAGAATCACTCTGTTTTGAATTTGATTTAGAAAAAAGAAAATGGGATATATTATTTGTATATAGACCCCCATCACAGTCTGATAAAATCTTTGAAAATGAATTAACAAAATGTTTGGATAAAATTCTTATGAAATTCGACCAAATAATTATTGCTGGTGATCTTAACTATGATCTGACTAGACCAGAAAAATCCAAAACCATACTTAATGTAATGGATTCTTTTGATCTTGTCAATCTTATAAAAGAACCTACATGTTTTAACAACCGAAACAACCCTACACTTATAGATGTAATCTTAACAAATTGTCCTACACTATTTTGTAACTCATCGGTTTTTAATTGTAGCACAAGTGATTGCCATAGTATGATCTTCACAAGTCTGAAAGAACAAATAAATAACATTAGTAGAAAACCTGTTTCATTCAGAAGTTATAGAAATTTTAATGAATTGAATTTTAACTCAGAATTAGATAATGTACCGTTCCATATAGCACATATTTTCGATGATTTAGATGACATATACTGGGCACACGAAAAGCTATTTATAGAAATTTTAGATGAACATGCACCTATTAAGCAGAAAAGACCCAGAAAAAATCCACCACCTTATATGAATTCAGAATATAGAAAAGTAATATACCAAACCAGACAAGCTCATAACAAATACATAAAATTCAAAACAAGTAGGAATTGGGAATTTTTTAGAAAACTCAGAAATACTAAAACAAAAATAAAAAGAGAATCCATTAAAACTTATTTCCTAGAAAGATGTGGTGGTGGCCCAAAGTCAAAAGACTTCTGGCCTACAATTAAACCCTTCTTATCACAAAAATCTCTACAAAAAACTCAAATGAAATCATCCTTAAAGAAAATGACACCCTGATCGCTGAACAAACTAAGGTCTGTGAACTTTTAAATGAATTTTATGTAAACATAGCAAAACATATAGGCATTAACTCAAACTCAGAAGTAGATTCTACCCACCCAAGCATAAGGAAAATAAAACAAGAACATCAAAATAAAAAAGAAGCAGATTTTAGTTTTAAACATGTCTCACCAGAAAATGTATGCAAACTTCTTAAAAACATAAACCCTAAAAAAGCTACAGGAATTGACAACATACCTCCAAAAATCCTAAAATGTTCAGCTGAGACCATATCTAGACCTTTGGCAAACATAGCAAATATAATGATAGACAGAGGAATGTTTCCAGACAACCTAATATGTATTTAGGCTTCGCCTATGGACGGAAAAAAAGCAAAATTGTACTAATAAGTAAAACTTAATGCTTCTTGATTTTGACAATATTGTGGTACTTTTACCTAGAATATTAATAAATTATCATCTAAGATATGACATTGTGACCTGCTTTTGACCCCATACGACCCATATTCAAAGTGGAGCTATAACTCTTCAATATTAATATCCTGAGCAAATATGATCTTGATAGGGGTAAATCTATGGCCGCTAGACTAAGAGTGTACCAAACCAAATGTTGATGGACAACAGACATCTACTGATCACTATAGTTCACTTGAAAAGTATCGGGTGAACTAATAAAAATAGGATGACGAAGAAGAATGGTGTCACAGAAAGTGACAAATGCCCCCGACGGCCGAGGTTTTTGTCACTGCAATGTATTCATTTGGCTTTCAAATAAAATCATACAGCAGGCTATAATTGTACTCCTTCTTGTTGTTGTGTTGCAATATATAACAGTCCTACCCTTTACTGTATGTAAGAGCATGATATTCATACTCCGCTGTCAAAGCCTAACACTAGTGGAAATTTGGCAAACTTACATTAAGTGTAGGACTGATAAAGAAAAACGCTTGTTCTAGCTTATTCAAATGCATCATCACCATAGTATCATGACGTCATCTGATGTCATGATGACGTCGTCGTCATAACAAGGTTTGTCAAATATCATAATGAGGACTTATTTCTAAATTAAGAAATGATCAAATGAACAAATAGTTATGGCCAGTTAGGATGAATTACCTCCCTTCCTATTCACTTGAAATAATATAGGATGAGTTATCTCCCTTTTCACCGGATTTTACCTCAAATGATCTTGACCTTTACAGGACATGACCAAAGTTGTACTGACCTCAAGAGCTTCTTGGGATGAGTACACATACAAAATATAAAGTCTCTATCCCATGTTATTCAAAAGTTATGGCCAAGATTAAAGATGACAGACAAACAGACCAAAAACAATTATACTCCCAACTAAATCGTGCGGGGCATAAAAATGATGCAAAATACAGCAGTGCTGTGTGGTCAAAACTTGCATTCTTTTGCAGTATAACAGAGACCATATCATTCACCCTTTCCTCCACAGAAGTGCCTCCAGCACCTCTACCTACACCTCAGTATAAGGATATCAAATGAGTACTTGCTACCAAGTGACTGTTTTGAACACCTGAGGTAGTTCAAAGCAAGATAAAAGTAAAGCAAAAAGCTCTGACAGGAGCTCCCTGTAAAAAGTTACTTTCATCTTACTTTAAGCAGTCAGTGTTTTTGACATAGTTTGATAACCCGTGACAAAAAGAAGAAAACCTGTGACAGAACCGTCACAGGTTTTAGTAGGTCTGGTTTGATATAGGAGATTTGCACTCTTTGCTATGGAGGAAAGGGGTAAATCAAGGTGAAAGTAATCAGAAAGCACCTAAAGGACTTGTGCTTTATTTTTATCTAAATATTCTTGCATAATGCAGTCACTTGACAAGTTGTTTTGCACACTAACAATTGGACCTCATGTAGTAGTTGTATTAGATGTTTTACTGTAAATGAGACAATTGTTGGCATGAGATTCAAAATAAGTCTGTCAGAGATTGACAAAAAGAAAAACATGATCTTGTTAAAATTAAGGTTCTCTAGGGCTTTCAATTCTGATTTTTTGTTACTGGCACTTTAGGAATTATTTATAAACACAACAGGAATTTTTTTTCTTTTTTCATCAGTTCTGATAATACACAGCAGTAAAAAACACAATAACACTAAAGTTACGTTTCAATTTCATATATACATAATTACAGCTTTTATAGACTACATTAAACTCATTTGTCACAAATTACAACAGCATAGTTTTTCTTTTAAATAATTAACTTGGATACAGGGCTCCACATAAGGGGAGTACTTCAAGAACTTAAATCTTTATATCTGCATTAAACCATATGGTGTGACTACTCATTAGAATTGGTTTAAAGATACAATTTTAATGATTAGTTAAAATACACCATAGGATTTGGTGCTGACATGGAATTTGATCCATTTTAACTTATCCACCGCTCTGATCAGTTCATATATTTATTACTCCAATTCAGCACATAATTATGTTGTTCTCTTTTGAAAAAAAAAATCAGTTTTAATTTGCATCACATTCTCTGACTATCTGTATGAAAGTCCATCTTGGATAGGAAACTGCTGAATGTCATGGTTGATGCTTGTCCTACATTGTTGACCACCATAAAGGCTATGCTGATTCTGCAATAGATGGTAAATAAATAATTTATTGTTATGTATAAGGCACTCTAGTCTACAGACCTCAAACATCTCAGGACTTTTGTGTTGTTTACTTTTATAATTTTTGTACGACTTAACATATTGACCAAATAGCAGGTTTTATTCCGCACAGTGACACTAGTGGTCTCTAACAATTTCCTGCTTTAGCATTTAGTTACTTGTGCAAAAGCAGGAGGTTAGGTTGAAGGTTCTTTAACTATTCTTTATAAAGCATAAGCTGAAATTTGGAGGTAATGTTAAGTATTATTTGGCTTTATGGAAACATGTGAATAAGGCATGGTTTTGGCTAATTTGTACTTTCCCATGAATTTTTCAGCATGTCTGGTAAATGTATTCAATAAATGGAGCTAAAGCCAAATCAGAATGATAATAAATTAATGTTGACATAGTTCTACTCATACAGGGCTACAGATAACTGAAAATAAATTCTTTATGTCTACATTAAACCCAGTGGTGTGACTACTTATTAGAATCCTGTTCTCGAGACAACTCTAATGAATGGTAACACCATAGGCGTTGGTGCTGACATGAAGAAAAGCTGCATTTGGTCTGATTACTTATGTTGATATCTGACTCGTAATTATATATCAGATTTCATGGACTGAAATGAAAATTATTATACTGTTTGTGTCAGGACTGTACACATAACTGCCTTATTTTTCAATCTAAAGACCCACACACATTGCCTTTAACTTGTCTTTCAAATGTTTTCTTTCAATTATTTACTATATACTGTACTTTGTAGGCTCTCTTAATTATAACATAACATACGAAAATATTTTGCATTTTAAGTAAAACTTCTTGTCTTGTAAGGAGACTCAGCTTTTAAAGGCCAAATAGGCAGAATTTAACATTGGCCATAAGTTCATAACTTTGTGACTACATGTGATAGAGACTTCATTTTGGCATGTGCACTAAAGAATCTCTTGAGAACAGTACAACTTTGGTTAAGTCAGACACATATCAAGGCCATGTAGATGTCATCTAAAGGTCAAATAGGATGAATTTGACACAGGCCTCGACTTTGCAACTTCATTTGATAGATACTTCATATTTTGCATGTGGGTCTACACTGTTTGCAAAGGTAGTTTGTATCTGGTTCAAGTACTTGAAGGTACAACCCTTTACATGTCTTATATATTAATTTACACAGTCTACACAAAATAGCTACATGCTCAGTATTGTATGATAAACAAGTACAGTCGCCACGCCTGACATATGCCCCCAAAGTGTTTGACACCCAAATGCATTTTGGCGATTTTTTTTACAGACAATGTATTGGAGGTGTAACATAAAATTTTGATACTGTTAAAAATGACCCAGGAGTCAATTCTTTTCATTAAAAACAGAACAGTTTGCGACACTCCTCAATAGAGATATGCTCCGGACAAGCTTTTTGTAAAATTGAGGTCAGAGGTCACAGTCTGAGTGACCTAAAAATGCTATGCGACACTCTGCCATCCCAAGATGAACTCACAAACCAAGTTTCGTATCCGTAGTTGGTAAGGTTAAGGAATTATACTCTGGACAAGCTATTGGTTAAATCATGGTCAAATGTCTACGTCAAAGTGAGCTGAAAGTGGTATGCGACATGCCGCCATCCCAAGATGTACTCACACACCAAATTTGGAATCCCTAGCTGGCAAGGTATATGAGATATGCTCCTGACAAGCTTTTTGTAAAATTGTGGTCAAGGTCACAGTGACCTAGATGTGGTACACGACACACCGCCATCCCAAGATGTACTCACACACCAAATATGGAATCCCTAGCTGTTAAGGTCTAGGAGATATGCTCCAGACAAGCTTTTTGTTAAATCAAGGTCAAAAGTCAAGGTCACAGTGACCTGAAAGTGGTATGCGACACTCCACCATCCCAAGATGTACTCACACACCAAATTTGGAATCCCTAGCTGGTAAGGTATAAGAGATATGCTCCAGACAAGCGTTTCGTTAAATTATGGTCAAAGGTCAAGGTCACAATGACCTGAAAGTGGTACGCGGCACTCTTCCATCCCAAGATGTACTCACACAAAAAATTTGGAATCCCTAGCTAGTAAGGTATAAGAGATATGCTCTGGACAAACTTTTTGTTAAATCGAGATCAAAGGTCAAGGTGACCTGAAAGTTATATGCGACACTCCACCATCGCAAGATGTACTCAAACACCCCATTTGGAGTCCCTAGCTGGAAAGGTATAGGATATTTTGCTCTGGACAATCATTTGGTTAAAGGTCAAGGTCAAAGTAACCTGAAAGTGGTATGCAACACTCCACCATCATAAGATCAGTGTGTTCATTAGTAACCGATTGCCGATGCAAACCATCGGTTGAAATCGCTTCTGCATCGGTTGTTTTTTGTCCAGAGACAAAATTGAAGAATCACAAAAAGTGAAGTTTCACTCAAATATTACCGTTTTCGGCAAGTTAATTGAGTAAAACAAAAGCCTAGACCTCTTGAAACTTTGAAAGACGACGTTAGTTGCTTAAAAATAACCCGTGCCGATTATTGTAATTGTCTGAGTTGTTGCGTATACGTAATGCTCTCGGATCTTATCCTTACGATCTATATAACCTATAAGCTTCCGGTTTAAATATCTGCCTAGGTTGAATGTTATTCTGCAGAATAGGAAATGGAAAAAGTTTCTGCGATTTCGGTGGAATGAAGACAAAATAAAGCTGAAATAGTAATGGTTCCTCGTTTATTTGTTATTCCCCGTTGTTACCGTATGAGTGCTTACAAGTTTTGCATGGTGTTTCTAGTTTCTTGTTCAGTTTTCATTTCCGATATTTATGTAGAAAACCTTCGATCGCCGTTACAAAAACAAATCCAACACAATGAGTTGATATCAGAAGAAACATGTGTTCGTCTTTAAACTTCTGAAGATAATTCTCGTTATAGTTTTACTTCGCGTTCGGAATTCGGACCAGTTAGAAAAAGAAAGGAAACAGTTACTTCGGCTTTCGGTCGAACCGTTCGGAAGCCCAAATAAAGCTGAAACAGTAGTTATGGTTCCCTTATTTATTTGTTATAACCCGTTGTTACCGTTTGAGTTTTTGCAAGTTTCGCATGATGTTTCTAGCTTCTTCAGGGACGTAGATTAGATATATTTAATATATATCCTTGGTTTCTTGTTCAGTTTTCATTTACGATATTAAGGTGAAACGTTCGATCGCCGTCGGTGTCCGTACTCGTGGAAATAGTAAAACTTGAATATATCCTTAATGAAGTATTGTTTCCCCTCGTACTAATTTCGCCAAACATCAAAACGAATCTTCGGCATATCTAAACAACGGAATTATACACGCACGTGTGTATATATGCTTTCATATGCTGCTGAAAGTTTGAACAAGCTGTCGGTAAAACCACGAAGTACTTAGGTCTAAGTACTCCATGGTAAAACGAAGTTAAAATAAAAATATACAAGATAATCACCTTGAATTCCAGCGCATCCGCGTATTTTGAAATAAATACATTAGCGCCCGATCAAACAAGTCGGCTTTAGTTAAAGAATCCATTTTTTTGTTTATTTCGTAACACACACCACTGCAGGATTCGACACTAACGGGAGTCGGGAGCCCGAGACTTCTTATTATCGTGTCGGACTCCTTTGATTTGCATATTGGCAGTCCGACGGACTCCTTAAATCTGGAGAAAAAAACTAGAACAAAAATCTTGTTCTGCCGATTTTCTGTAGCACAAATCTACTTATAGAAAAGTTAAAAATCAATCATAAGTCGGCGCTATATGTTTTGTTTATTTCGTAACACACACCAGGGGGTTGATTGACATATTAAGTGTAGTTATATAATGAAAGTAGCGCTAAAAATAGTTTTCACTTGCTTGCTTTATTCGTTTAAATGTCTCACCCGAGTTATCGTTATCTGTTAAGACTAAACTATTGCGGGGGAGCGAATAAATTAAAGTCTACGGCACCCGGTATTCCCAGGCGGTCACCCATCCAAGTACTAACCGGGCTCGACGTTGCTTAACATCTACATCATACGTTGGTGCAGTCACTAATGACTATTATCATGGAGAAAGGACAACAAATTTGTCCTTTCTCCATGCTATTACCCAACGGCTTAACTTCGGTGATCGGACGAGAAACGGTGTTTTCAACGTATTTTCAAACGTGTTCAATTGCTGTTAAAAGATTTTCGGAAATCCGTTCTAAAGATAGCAGGTATTCCCAGAGACATACAGAGATCTGTATGTCTCTGGTATTCCCTAAAATGTGTGCGACGGAAAATAATTTATGCATTGAACTAATGCCGCATAGTCATTCGTTACTGTTCGGTACAGCTCGTAAAAGGCGGAAAAATAATTCCTTTGTCTTTGTCTTAGAAATCTTAATTTATCAACCAATGAAACACGGAATTCCGTACACACCCTCACGAGAAGTCACGTGTAATATACGTCACTATTACACGTGATTTGTTATCTTTCTAGGTATTCCTCTTTCAAAACAATCATGGCAGTCTACGCTTCATTGAACAGAAAAGCGAGACCATAAAAATAGTAGCTATAGAAAGCCAAATATAGTCATACGAAGGCACTCCTAATGTGGCAGTTCTCTGACTGTTTAATGTAGTGGGAAACTGAGCGTTGGGTGTGTACAATGTTTCTTAAATATTACGTAATTGCTTATCTCCCGGCACTGGTAAATTGACAATTTTGTTAATAACACACACGGCCGAGCACCTTTTGACGAGCATTTACGGAGGTAAGAGACAGTTGGATCCTGAAAATACGCTGATGATCTCTTACCGGAATAACGTATATATCTATATACGTTCCTGGTTACATGGTGTCCAAAAACATGGAAAATACTTTTGATCTTGGTGTCCGAAATAAGAGGCAAAAAATAATTTATTTTCATGAAAAATTATAGGTTTCCGAACTCTAAGAATGTCCGAACTGTTGGAGTAAATGCGGTACGGTAGATTGTGAAATTTGGCCAAGGAGAGCTCTTCTTTGGGGGTGTAAAACTGCTTAAAATCGTTTTCAGCCGGGGGGCTTCGCCCCCCTGGCCCCCCTACCAGGGCTTTGCCCTGGACCCACAGGGGGCCTGGGCGGCCCCCTTGACCCCCGGCCGAATCGGTTGATTTCACAAAATTATCCCTTGATACAAATCTTATTGACAACCCTGATAAGATATACTCACACTCCAAATTTGGAATCCCTAGCTGGTAAGGTATAGGAGATATGCTCCGAACTCCAAGCTTTTGTACACACACCCACCCACTGACACACACACACACCAACCCACACAAGGTGTGTTTACTATATGTGCCCAAAGCTTAGCTTTGGGGGCATAATTAAAAATCTATTTTACCTAACAGAATAAGAATCTGAATGTCAAACAGAGTAGATCCAGATCAGGCCCCACATAAGTGGTGCCTTATCTGTATCAAAACTGTTTGCAAGTCTCAGATGAGTAACAGGTTTTTTTCACTATGTTGCAATTTCAATAAAGGTTAACCTCAGCTGACTGGTGTATAAGTTTTAACTTTTTCTAAATTTATGTATTTTTTTAATGAAAGAAGCAATAATTTACCTATTGTATGTCCCATTGTATGGCTGTTGAATTCCCCTTGAAAGGTCTGGTATCATGTTAGTGTGACGTTACCATGCCCTTCATCGAAATCAATGAGATTAGATGAAATCAGCTGTCCTGAAATCATCTTCGTCTCTTCATCCCGCATCATCCATCGGTGCTATGTGACCCAGTTTGTGCTGTGGTGTCATACATTGTAACAATCTGACTCATCCATTGGATCCATCCATACCATGTTACCATTGCCCCTGTTGAAATAATTTAGAAATATGTGTAAGTTTTCACAATAAACAACCAACATAAATCAAAGAGTGAAGGTCTTGAGAGTTGCCAAGGATGAGGTTTTGCAATCCAGTAAACCACTCTGTGGCCACAACTGAAGCTACAGTAATCATTTATTGTATGAGGCAGGTGGTCACTTAAAGAAAGATAAAAGTAAAGCAGATAGCATTTAAAGATGATTTCTGCTTTTAATTGTTTCACTGTGCTGTAAGTTGTCAGCTATTTTTATTCCATCAATAAGTATTGTTTAGTCCTGGTTACAGGGGGGTATATCCTTGCTTCTTGTCAATTCGCCACTTTCTTGTCATCGATTCGCCACCTAAGCAAAATTTAGAATCCCGTCACGAGCAGGCTACAGAGAATGTCCGAAAACTACAGACGATCCCCGAATACTAAGGACTGTTTCACTCAGGTAGATTTCAAGTGAAAGAAACAGATAAAATAACAATAATTCACAAAAATTTTCCAATCAAAAGACATGTTGGTAATTTTAATTCTAGTTGTTATGAGTTACTTTTAAAAATATTAAATAATTCAAAATCATTAAAAAATATTCAAGTTTCATGAAACGAACTATAACATACTGACAGAGCCTACATTGACCTAATTATCGAACGACCAATCAGAGGTGGCGAATTGACAAGAAAGCATCCCGGTGATCCAGAGCAATGACCTCATTCGAAAACGGTACAGTTATTTACACTTTGTATTTATTTGACAAGTTTTATTTGTACTTATACATGTACGTGTAATTGAAGGTTCAGTTAAGAATTAGATCTGTGAACAAGTAAGAAATGTTACATCAGATAGGCGCATGCGCGAAAAATATAGCTAAGGGTGGCGAAAACACAGGTAACCAGGCTACATCAAATGATTAAGCAGAAGGTACATTTTGCACCGAGATGGATCTACTGCTTGATTCACAGGGGTAAAGAATTTTAAATATAGACAGTGTCAAATTCCATCTTTGAAAGGCAGTTGAAATGCATTTACTTCTTTCATGAATGATGAGAATATTTTAAGATAAATCTAATATTTTTTATTTTGTAATTTGTTGATTACATGTACCTGCATGTGTACTCAACTGAAAAAGCTTTTGAGCTTGAGTACAAAATGGGTAATGTCAGACAAAGGTCATGGTTATTTAGAGACTTCTCACTTAAGGGGGTATAGTGTTTCTCTTGTTTTAATTCAATTTACTATACTTAAAGAGGCTCGCAACCGGATTAAGCATTAAAAATGGTAATTTGTAAATATATGTCAAATGATTATATAAATGGGTAAGATTTAGTTTAGGATAATAAATTCTGTTAAAAAATGCATTTCCAAAAAAAAAAGAAGAAGCTCTGGTGGGATTTGAACCCGTTACCCTCCATTGCGGAGACAAACAAGAAAAATGAGGACATGCCTTTACCGCCTAGACCACGGACGCTCTCTATATATATGGTAGCGAATTAACGTACTTCACTGATAGCGATTAATACTACATTATTCGGCTCTGGTTTATGTCAGAGCCCGTGTAGAGAAGCAACAACAACAACAAAATCGTCAGCTGATGCTATTGAAAAACGATGGAATATATGTAAAAAACTAAGATTCGGTGACGATTCTTGAGACTTTTTTTGGACTGATCATATTTTTTTTAATGTCAGAAGCCAAATAATGCCACAAATTTGCTTTGATTTGAGTATTTTATTTTGACAAGTACACCATCCGGTTGCGAGTCCCTTGAACAAAAATAGAGCGAGCTACTGCGTGGGGGTCGACGGGCATCTTCCGCAGGCCACGGGGCACCGAGGGATGCACGCCATATCAGCCTGGCGAGCTACTGCAGGAGTCGAAGGCCGTCGAACGCAGATAGCACTGGCCCCGGGGAACGGAGTTCTGATGCTTGCCGTACCATCCCGGAGAGCTACTGCGGGCGGGGGTCGACGGCCGTCTTCCACAGATAGAATACTGTTGTCTCCTATTCTCGTGTGGCTAAGCCTTAGAATATGTATAAAACCCATACATTGCTTTTAAGAATTCTCCTTTTTGGCTTAAAAAACAGTTGAAACTCCCAATAAAGTATAACATCCATAATTATAATACTAAAAAAATAATATCTAGGTCATTTCTACGTTTGAATATACCTCCCTGCATGATCCGAATCAGTCAAATGTTTCTCGTATTCTCGTGCCTTTTGATTGGTTGTCAACGTTTGTTGCTATGGAGGGGGTTAACTCTTCAGTTCAGCTAAGTGTTTTAGAGTCACTTTAAATCTATCATATGGACAATTTCTGTGTCTGTGGCATCAATTTGTGTGTGTTTATTTATTTTTAACAATGAACTAGTATTAATGAATTACAGTATCCAACACGTTTTACATGTGAAATTTCGAAAAAAGATAATTCAAACCCAATTGATGTTTTATTGGTCCAAATACAACATTTTTCAAAATAAATTAATCCGGGGACAAGAGTTGATATATTTCTGGATGTCAGGAGTGTCCATTTAATCTGTTTTTGTAAGACACGAGATTATGAGAAACCACGAGAATACGAGAATTGACGAAACATGTTCAGGATAAAGTTGGCGACAGGTGCAGAACAAATACCCGATTGACACGACCAACAACCTCAGAAATGCTCGATTACGAAAATGGCATTCCCACATTATTATTCCTTTCAAACGCAATGCAATGAAAATGACAACTTTTTGACAACTCCAACTACGGTACCAGTTTTAGTTTGAGTGGCAAACAGTTTGGAGCACAGGCGGCCAGAACGTAGGGGGTGTTTGTGGCCTTAAATGACAAAAAAAAAGTAAAAAAATATGAGTATATATCATATACAAGGGGTCGAACTGTCAACAGGGCCATTTCACTACCTCCATTGATAAACACGTCATATTTTGTACACGTTTTGATTAATTCAACTACATTCAACAGTTTCAAGTACCTAAATAGTCACACTAATGATAACCATTTACTTTTATCCTGCAATTGTACTTGGTCTCGAAAAAAAAAGCAAAATCCGAGCGGAGCGATGCCCAATTTGCGAAGTCGGCAGCACTGGTGCAATCGTCATTTTCAAGACTGAACAGCAATATAACGCCATGCAGGGGAGAAACGGGCGCATGCAATCAATAAACGAACATATTACATGCAACTTACCCGCATAAACCATCCGCCAACCGCTCTCGAATCCACCAATTTCGCGAACTTTCTGTTTGATCAGTCAAATCAGCTGGCGACCTCCATATTCAATCACGTGACCGTAGATGTAAGCCGTTTATAAGCTGCCGTTTCATTGGATGCCGGGGTACCGGTTCATTACGCACTTCGACCTTTGAAGCCAATGAAATGACGGCTTACATCTGCGGTCACGTGATTGAATATGGAGGTCGCCAGCTGATTTGACTGATCAAACAGAAAGTTCGCGAAATTGGTGGATTCGAGAGCGGTTGGCGGATGGTTTAAACGGGTAAGTTGCATGTAATATGTTTGTTTATTGATTGCATGCGCCCGTTTCTCCCCTGCATGGCGTTATATTGCTGTTCAGTCTTGAAAATGACGATTGCACCAGTGCTGCCGACTTCGCAAATTGGGCATCGCTCCGCTCGGATTTTGCTTTTTTTTCGAGACCAAGTACAATTGCAGGATAAAAGTAAATGGTTATCATTCAGTGTGACTATTTAGGTACTTGAAACTGTTGAATGTAGTTGAATTAATCAAAACGTGTACAAAATATGACGTGTTTATCAATGGAGGTAGTGAAATGGCCCTGTTGACAGTTCGACCCCTTGTATATGATATATACTCATTTTTTTTTTATTGGTCATTTAAGGCCACAAACACCCCCTACGTTCTGGCCCCCTGTGGTTTGGAGTATAGTGACCGGGCCCAGGAATCGAACCCGGGACCTCCCGCTTGCAAGGTGAGCGTTATAACCATTGAGCCAAAAGTCCGGACGTTAGGCTCGAGGGCCTAACACTCCCTATATTCAGTACAGGAGGATGATCAGACGCCGGGTTACCCGGCGTCTGATCTGATTCCAAACTGTTTGCAATGAAAATAAAAGTGCAACCGGGATTATTTGGAAAGAAAATGCTTTTACTACTGAAGTGTACTTTGCACAAACTGCTTAGACCTAAACAGCAATCAGTGGTAATTTATCACGCTTCAATCACGCTCCGCAATTTGGGATCAAACAATTCTATTTCTTTCACAGAAGCCTGTGGCGCTTAAACACACCTTTAACGACTGGTGGTCTCTAGCTCTTCATTCTTTCAGACATTTCTTATTGATGTCGAGTTTACATATCAAAACATAGATCCACGAATTAATAAGTGCTTATTAATTCGTGATAGATCATACAATCCAAAGAGTTCGTCGTTTCGGGGCTACCGCGTTGTTCAACTTGTTGTCAGCCATCTTGGGTGCAGTATAATTCGCCAGTCCCACAAAGTTTAATCGCTAATAATCGGGGGTTTATTCGGTTCCAATGTAACGTGACTTTTTCAAGAGTAACTTTAAGTTAATTGACTCACCCACTCTGTGGCAATGAACTCACCCAAAATGGCGCAATGGGCCAGTTTATTACATTCCCTGACCCGCGCATGTACATAAAGTAGTACCGGTACTTCCGCGAAGTAGTTCCTAGAGGTCACTAACAACAACGTAAATAACGTCTTTCTTCATCAATTATTGCTTCATTAAACATCATAAGTTGAATTAAACAAAACGAAAATTTGAATCAAGAGCTTAAAACTGGCGGCTATTTGCATTTGTTGGATTCCCAAGGCCTAACTACTTCCAAGATGTCAGCCCCCATGTCGCATCGTTGCTTAGTTTTAAGGAAGTTATGCACGCGCAAATCAAACACTTTTCAAAGTCTATCAGTGATTGAAATGAATTGGAATACCTTTGTTTTTTCCATGCATTACCTAAGAACGGAAAAAAAGCAAGCTTTTTTTCCGTAATAAAAGCTCAAGTTACCCCTTTATTAAAAAAAGATGACCCCTGTACTATGAAAAATTATACACCTGTCAGTATATTAACATCAACTTCTAAAATATTTGAAAAGATTATTAATGAACAACTTAGCACATACTTTGAGGACATTTTCCACAATTACCTGTCAGCATTCAGGCCCAAATATGGTTGTCAGACAACCCTTATGCGCCTGGCTGAGGACTGGAAAATTGCACTTGACAATAATGAGCATGAGGCAGCAATCCTTATGGACCTTTCAAAGACCTTTGATTGTCTGCCGCATGACCTCATAGTCCTCAAGCTCGGTGCATACGGGTTGTCTGAAAAAGCTTGCACTCTTGTAAAAAAAACTACACATCTAATAGGAAACAAAGAGTTAAAGTGGGACTTGCCCACAGCTCATGGCTTGAGACTATGAAAGGGGTACCCCAAGGCTCAATACTAGGCCCTCTAATATACAACATCTTCATGAATGATATTTTCTACTTCATTGAGAAATCTAAAATTTATAATTATGCAGATGACAACACAATATCCTACAACCACCAAAATATTAATATCCTTAAATCTACTTTAGAAGAAGAAAGCAGCACATTAATTAATTGGTTTAAATTCAACTAAATGCAAGCAAACCCTGACAAGTTTCAAGCCATAGCTGTGGGGAAGAAAACACATGATAATATAAATAACTTCAATTTAGAAGGAATGAGTATAAATTGTGAAAACAGTGTTAAACTTCTTGGGGTAGAAATTGACTATCTACTAAATTTTAACGAACAAATAGCTAAAATGTGTAAAAAAGCAGCTGGACAACTGAATGTTCTTTTAAGATTAGGTAAGTTTTTATCACCTGATTGCAAACTTCTGGTATATAAGTCATTTGTGAGATCCAACTTTATTTTTTGCCCTCTGATCTGGCATTTTTGCAACAAAACTAACACAGAAAAATTAGAAAAATTACAACACAGAGCTCTAAAAATAGTTTTTAATTATTTCTCATCCAGTTATGAATATCTCTTAGATAAAGTAAACATGCCTACCCTACACTTAAGCAGAATTAGAACAATGGCCATCGAAACGTTTAAATGCATGTATCATATATCTCCACCCTACCTACATGATTTAGTACAATTAAAACAATCTTCATACTCTTTTAGGTACAGCAACATACTAGAAACCCCAAGAGTAAGAACAACAAGCTACGGTAAGCAGTCCTTCAGGTATGAGGCCACCCAGATCTTGAACAGCCTGCCAAATCAGATCCGACAAATCGATAACTACAAAGAGTTTATCAGGCTGATCCTGTAAGTGTGCTATGTGTTCATGAGTTTTACCTATGTGTATATACAACCAACCTATGCTATGCATGAATTTTTATTTAGTTGCTAATTTTCAATACCCTTTTTAATACTTTACGAGCATTGTTATGTTTAAACAATCTACTCCATGAGCAACTAAGAGCCCTGATCTCTGGTTATTTGCATAACCACGTCTGATCTGGTTCTACTCAGTCGTAAGAGGAGTTAAAAGTTTATGGAAAGAGGGGTTAAACACCAAACAAAGAGCACTCAAACATGCTAACTATGCTTTCTGTGTAGTAAATTACATGTTTGTTGCTTTGCTTTATGTTTGTTGCTTTGCTTTATGCTTGTTGCTTTGCTTTATGTTTATTTGAAGTTCATTATGATTCATTGAGTCATTTCTACTAAATGTAATCTACTGTGTGGAGGTTGCTGATCAGTTCCTTCCAAATCTGATTTGGGTGGATAAATGGTTTTACTCAAATTTTATCTGTCGCACTTTTGTGCCTTCTTTTGACTGTCAGATTCTTAGTTTTACTCTTTTTAAGGCAGTTTTTAGGCTTAGGTCACGATCAGCAACTTTCACACAGGTTTTAGTTTTAAAACAGGTAATCTGCAGATTGGCACCTAACTAGGGGCCAATATGCCTGTCCCCTTGTCAGGATACATGAACCCAGATTAAATCAAATAGCATGTGCAGACGGTCACACATTCAGAGAGTGCACCAAATTACTAGATAATTATATACCTGGTCTGGATCTGTGCTGTCTGCACATGAACCCAACTTACTTTGTAATCTGTATTCTTATATGTATAAAAACCTATCCCGAAATAATCAATAATTATTAACAAACGGATCAGAGCCAGTTTAGATGCAGAATAACCGTACATCAAATATGACTCGGACCCGTTTGAAATTAACAGGAATAATTTGTAAGTACCCCTCTCATTAGGATTAGGATGGGATGATGGAACCCTACCCACCCACTTGTATATAAAGTCTCTATTTATCTCTGTGTGTAGCAGGAAGACATGATATTTCGTCTGTGATAGATGCTAAATCTATAAATATATATTTATAAAACAAGTGTGTATGTTGTGGATTTATAAAGGTGTGGTATATGCAGACAATCACTCACCCTAATGAGGCAACAAATTACTTGATGTCTGACCTGGTCTATGCTGTCTGCTTATAATCCCCCTGTCCACTATTCATTCTCTATTTGTGCAGCAGCTAAAGCATGCTATCTCATATGTGATATAAAAAATCTGTGATGTATGAATGTATTTTATAATAGACTTTGTAGAATTTTACTGTATTAACTTGATAATGTATTTCTTTTACAGGCTGTTAGTTAATCTTATTGTTAAGAAACTTTTGGTATTATGTCGGTAAATAGCTTTTAGCTAATGTTATATATGTTGTGAAAACACCCAACTATAAATAAAGTTTCTTGTATCTTGTATTGTGTGCATTGCCTCTGCCCTCCCCTTTTCTTTTCAGGAGTACGTCTTTCTCGCCGGTAAGAGCTCACGCCTGATTCGGTCAGTAAGCTTTTATGGTGTGGAAAATCTACCCGCTGACATTGCCTAATCCGGAAGAATTTGGAGATTTGAGGGTGTACGGCCCAACATTTTTTCACGGATCCGGACGGAAATGGTGTTATAAATAGAATAGTATTTTCCGGATCTAGGAGCTTCGCTCTTTTTTCAGGCAAGACGATGTATTTCATAGCCGACACGGGCAGTAGTCTGGAATAAAATACCATTGATACAGTGGTATATAACGGCGATCCAGATAGCTCGGAGACTTTGTTACAACAGTTCGACGGGTTGTCTATTTTAAACGGACCACAACCGAAATTAGTTATTACCAAACGAGTCTGCATAGGGTGGTATATCGTTATGGTTGGATCAGGAGCTATTCCCGGACATCTGTTTGTTTATATACAAGATACTCGCAACCTGCAAGCCGGGTTTGTGTTTCATGATCGGGTGGACGGGTACAAGAGAGAAGACAGTCTCTTTGAGGACGAGGATTAGTACGCTATGCATTTAATCTCGCTGCGTGAGCCGAAAGGCTTGTCTTTTGTTTCCGGTGAGTGTAGTATAGTACATTCTGCTCTAGATGTTTCATGATGAACTACGGTAAACCCCCATCTCTTTATAAAAATCTAAATAAGGGGAGATCCTTTGAAAGCACAGAAAAGAAAGCAAATACTGAAAATTGCAGACTCGGTTTAATTGAGTCTGTTCATGAGCAATACTGAAATATGCAACAGTGCTCACGCCCCCTAGCACCGGCTTAAGCGGAATTCAACTTTTATGTTTATTGATGTGCCAGATGTATACGGCGCTCTTTTCACACAGGAGTTGTGCGTCCAAAAGCGCTTCTCATATAATCATATATTTACATTCACCCTGTAAAGTCTTTATGTAATCCTATTAAAAATATGCAGTACATCTGCCGATGAACCTACAGTTCCAAACTGGTTTTAGCCAGTTCGGATTTCCCCCGTGCTATTCGTGGACTTCTTCAAATAGACTACATCGGGCACTTAACACTAAGCTCCCATTGGTCGACGGTCATATGACACTAGCGGAGTGATACAGACCCATAGGTCGTTGCCATCGCGTTGCTATGTGTGTAAATGGGTTAAGAAAACAACCACGACCTGTATGTTTAGAATGTGCTTTTGCAATAGATATTCAAGTTGCACTGTTATTTGTTTGCCTTGTAAGTCTTTTCCATTCACAGAGAGAAAGTTTACTGGAAAAAATCCTGAATTTTTAAAACAGTTACAGTACAAGTAGTTGTAACTACTTTCTCACCATATTTAGAAACTGGAATGGCTATTACATCGACATTACATCTATGAAACCTCTTTGACCGGTATATGATAAATTCTTATACAGAAGAAAAAAATCTGGTCAATAAACACATTATATTGACAAGACAAAAAATATAAATATCAATATAAGGAATAAACAACATCTCTTTGCCGCTCATGACGGTATGACTACATTAGCTTCGGGGGTAAATTAGGGCGTTTACGAAATTTACCCCCTGCGAAGCTAATGTAGTCATACCGTCATGAACGTCAAAAATATGTTGTTTATTCCTATAATAAATGTACTTATAAAGTGAGAAAAGACAAAAAACCACATGTTCATTTGCAATAATGTAAATACACCCTACTTGGAATTCTTTCTATATAACTACTAAGATTACGAGGTTTGTTGTATAAGTGAGTTTTAAAATGAGTCAAATATTTAAAAGATTAATTATGGCATTATTTAAAAACAGTAATTTAAAAGTCATTGCTGTTCCAAACACCTACACACTACTAACTCGCACCTCCGGCATCTGGTATACTGAACCATGTCGATGCTTGCGCATGGCGAAATAAATGTCGGTGGTAACAAGAGGCCTTATTTGTTTTCCTGCTATGGTTTTCTTATTTATTGTTAAAGTTATAAGGAATTCAGGATGAGTTACTAGTTATCTGATTAATAAGCTGTCCAAGAATTATACCATAGACCACAGTCAACCGGTTTCATAGTGATCTTCTAGACAAATTATTTGTATTTAATTTAGTTAATAAGTGTTTAAGGCAGGTTGCCGTTTCAATCTGTCACTTGTCTTTCACAATCAATTAGTCTTCTATTTAATGGCCATACTAACTATATGGTACTAAATTAAACGTTTCGCTTTAGAAAAATGCTGATAAATTATAACGGTCTTTTAAAATTTATTCAAGAACTATAAAATTCCAAAAAACATAAAACGAATGATGCAAACCTAATCAAAGGGTTCCGTTACCCTTGTATGATAAACAAAACTCGGTAGAGTTTCACCCCTTCACCGCTTTATTGTCGTCTGTGTCAATATTGTTGTCTGCAATACACATTTCAAATTAGGTTTAAGGTTGTACGACTTAATAATATCGATATAAACGTCAAACAGTTAAAGTCTGTTATTCGGCGTCTGATCAGTACCCAAACTGTTTGCAAACTGGCTTTAAAGCGTCTTTGAGAGTGAAAAGGGTAAGACGCATTCTGATCAAGGTCTACACTGTTTGCATTTGTATACACATCGGCCTATTGAGTTTCTGGCCCGGCTTTTACTAAACGTCTCAAACCCTTGCTCATGCTCAAAAAATGAGAACTTGCTCAATCTTCTAGTCATGAGATGAGCATTTGCTCAAGTTGGCTTTTACTAACAATTTTGAGATCCTTCTCGTCTCAAAGAATTTGAATTTGCTCAAATATCGTGAGACAGGTCTGTAGTTGTCTCAGATCTAATATGGCGCTGGTTAGGCGTTATCGGATTCGGCGTCGCCAGCCTAGAACATTGAGGGCTCGGTTTAATATACTGTCTATGAGTGAAGAGGAGCTCCGGGAAAGATACAGATTTTCTTCGGGAACTATTCTTTTTATACTAAGTATGATTGAAGAGGTGATTGAGAATGCGACACATCGGAGCCAGGCCATCCCACCACTGCTGTAGCTACTGGCCGTTCTAAGGTATTTCGCTACCGGAGCTTTCTTTCGCCTGGTAGGGGATACCTTAGGGCTGTCGGAAGCTTTCGTCAGTAAGTGTGTTTGGAATGTTGCCAGAGCACTAGTAGCTCTGGCACACCGTTTCATCCGATTTCCAGACCGGCGGGCCGCTGGACAGACACAGCATGGGTTCTACCAGTTGCGTCGTAAGTAGGCCTAGCCTTGAAAGTACACAATTCGAATCATTAAAACAGCTGTTATCTGTCAATTTTTACCATCAAAGGTCAAGGTGTCTATCTATTTTGGTCTCATATTATTTCTCTTGGGTGATGCCCCTTGATTCCTATCGGCCATTACCTAAGAAAACAACTTGAAACGAGCAGTGTTGTTTTACTTTTTTTCATGATCTATACTCTCCGGTTTAAACCACCTTCAAGCGAGGGCAGCCGCCATTTATTTTCGTGGTCTCTATAATTTCTAATCACGTGATTCCCAGCCCTGAAAATCTCAGTCTCATTTGAGCAAATTCTCGAAACGTTTAGTAAAAGCTAAATTGAGCAAGGTCTCAAGTGAGACAATGTCTCACTTGAATGAGACGAAATATGAGCATGAGATTTGCTTGAGTTTGAGACGTTTAGAAAAAGCCGGGCCAGCACGGAAATCATTTAACTAATGCGCTTATAAAACTTCACAATTTTTACAAACAATTTACCTTCGCGCGGTACACTTATCTTTTACTTTAGTTCAGTTCACGCCCAGATCATATAAGGCTACGATATGATGCCTCTGAACATGGTCTCCACTGTTCGAAAGCTTGCAACTTTTAATTTTGTGTTGTTTAAACAATAAAATCAACCCGAACTAATCCTAAAGGTACTATACGTAAATGGAAACTCGACTCATTAATTCCGCCCCATGGGCAAATAAGTACACAAAAATGTGACGTAGATCTATATGTGGACATATGAGAGGTCGAAATATTAGAATAAAGCAATGTTATAATTTACTCTTTGAACCCTTGTCACGCATATATGCGTCATTCGCAATCATTGTTGTGAGGAGTACACTTATTCTTTGCAAACAGTGAAGATCCTGATCAGAGGGCTCCTTAAGGAGCCCTCTGATCAGGGTCTACACTGTTTGTCATTTTAACATATATTGTAAAAATCAACCCATAAAAGTAAAAAATGGACTGGACTAAATTGAAAACTTGAATTGTCCATTTGAAGTTTTAGGGAGGAAAGGATTAATGTTAAGTTTAACCATGGAACCTAGTATTCCGTCACTATTTACTCTTTATTATGTATTGTTTCTAGGGCGTCGAAGGGGAAGACTCATGGTCGTGTCAGCGTCAGCCATCACAAGTACTGTAGAACTGTTCCACCTCTACATCAACTGCAGAGCAAGAACTCCGAAACAACATTGATTTGAATGTCTCGTTTTCTTGTACCTTTTCAAATAAAATACGTCATCTTTGAGTAATATGAACCTCTTATATCATAACAGGCCTTTAAATACGCCCCAATTATTTCTATATTAACCCTTATCCTGCTGTGATATTGTCTGCTTTGAAATTGTCGTCAGCAAAATGTATTACATTTAGATTTTAAAAAATAAAAAGTAAATAAGCATAACGACAAGTGTCAAAAAGTTTGGATCCAGATCAGACGCCGCGTTATGCGGCGTCTGCTCTTGATCCAAACTGTTTGCAAAAACATTGAAGTCGCAATCAGAAGGCAAATGGTTATGAAAAGTAGTCCGCACCTCAAATATCCTGGAAAAAAGCACAGAAGACATTTTAAGTATCTTTCAATGTTTTAGCTTAAAGTAGATTGAAAGTAAATCAGCATGTTGCTTAAATAACATTCAGCTTTAAAAACTTTAATTTTTAAACCTGTTTTTACCCTTATCATGCTGAGCGCGACTTGGTTAGTATTTGCAAACAGTTTGGATCATTGCCTTTCATATTCATAGTTTCTTCAATTTTAAAATGTTAGAAAGATATACAGTGCTCCCTCTCTACAACGGCCCTCTGAACAACGATTCCCTCCTCACAACGACGATTGCCGCATTCCCCCGAATATGACAATTATGTCAACATTTTCACGTCTGCAATATCGGCTGCTTAAAGATATAATCTGCTGTTTTTCCCAAAGTTACATATTGGACAGAAAGAATCTTAATGACTAGTGACAAACAGCTTGAATCCAGATCAGACGCCGCATTACGTGGCGTCTGATCCGGATTCAAGCTGTTTGCGAATGTAAAATTCCCTCACTATAACGACTCCCTCCAAACAACGCACATAAATTGTGTATCCCATTGGGTGTCGTTGTAGAGAGGGAGTGCTGTATATTCTACAATTTTTTGCATACGAAATATTTTAAGCAGACGACAACTCAGCATGAACAGAGTTTAATAGTGGTTACCCGTCTTTAAACTAGAGACAGGCAATGGAGTAAAAGGTTAAGGTTCATGTAACGTGTTTTTTGTGCATTTTGAAAGGTGATATTTTGGTCATTTTTGGAGCAATGTTGCATAATTTCATATCAAAATGTTCGTATTGAAATTAACTAACTTATGAGATAGCTTACAATTTGAAAGGAAAACTGTGTATTTTGATTTTGAACAATATGTTTGGATTTGCACCAAAATGTGAAGCAAATTTTCTGTACTGAAATTCAACAAATCCTTCCTCTATATTGAAGAATATGCTTTACATGAGGTAGTAGGACCAAAATCCTGACAAAATCCACTCAAATAACAACAGAAGAAGTCATGGAATATTTTAAAATTTTCAAGGACAACACTATTTTGCCATGGGGGACTACTATTTTTTCCAAAGTATGGTGGACAACACGAGCCTCTGTCACACATTATTACATGTATAAATATACAGACGGTATTATTATTTTCATCCTTTTTTATAAATTTGATTAACTGAATTATACCATGAGAATACATTGAGAATCGTTGTTGGGCTCTCGCAGGAGGATCTGCTTCTTTATAAACCCATCCTCTTCCTAGAATTCCTCTATAACTGTGTTTTAACGAATGTTGCCAGATTTATACATGATTACATGTATAACGATTTCATTGCGGATAACGATTACACAATTGCTATTCAAATCCCAGGTCTCTTTATGCGTCTAAGCTTGCAAACGTGTTCATTACTTTGCACGTGCGCAGATACAGGTGTTTCACTGTAACCAGCGCTACATTCATTACCGCGAAGGCAAGAGAACCTCTCGCCACGGTCCGCTCGCCTGAAGGCGCACAAAGGAGGAGTGACCATGGAGAACGATATGTTTGAGAGAGACATAATGGGCTGTGGCAGCGCTATGGTCTATGTTGGGAAAATGGGAACTCTGTCAATTGACTTGGTTATTATTCAATAAAATGTCAATGCTCAGCGGTTACATCAATGTTTTAGATAACACAGTGATACGAGTCATGCAAAATAAAGTAAGGACCTGGCATTTCCAGCTTGACAATACATGTATAAAGCATCACACGGCGCGTATCACCACACAATTTTTTCTAAAATACATTAACGTCCTGCCTTGGCATGTTTTATCCTCGGACATGAGCCCCATAGAACACATATCGGATGTATTTGATAACAAGGTCGGTCAAATCATCAAATTTATACCATAAGGACCTCAAAAGTGCATTTTGGTTAGAATTGCAACGTATTTGAAACGTTAACGTAAACGTAAAATCAATGAGGGGACGTATTCTGCAATGCATCCGTAAAATGGAGGGCACAGTGGTTACTAGTGATTTTTTTTAACATCACTTTAAATGCGCATCAAGTAAATATTTGTTTCCAGATGCTGTGTGGTCATTCTAATTATTAAGAATATTTCTTTTCGACCCTCTCAACTGAATTATTCGTTAAACAGTATGCAATATTTTATTCTAATCCAATGAATTACACAGACACATAAATATAACATTAAGGCTTCGATTACAAAAATAATTCATCCGGCATTTAAATGTATCAGCAAAATATATTCTTTTTAATTCTATATAAACTGAAATGAAATCTGGTTGTTTATAATTCTTTGTGAAAAATGTTGTAAACTTAATGATGTTTTTTTAATTCCAAAAATATTTGTTATGGTAAAATATTTCTGTATGTATATCCTCCATCTCTTAAATTATTTTCAACACTGTATCATGTCACCACGACTTCGTCGATGACCAAGCAATTTTTAAAACCAATCTTTCGGTACATGTAAGGTTGACAATCCATGAGACGCTTATTGGCAGGCTTACATAATTTTTCAACGCTTCTTTTCAGAATGGATACCATAATACATGATAATAGTGTTTCCATATTGACCTGACGAGTGCTTTGTATAAATTTATGAAAGAGCTTTTCGAAATGTAATTATATATTCTGATTATTAAGTATTGATAATACACTGATGGATTTGTTATCTTTATCAGCTACATGCCTTCTTACTTTTAAGTGCTGTCGAAAGATGACCCCTAAATCCCTCTTTGCTCTAGCAGACTCAGTGTCTTCAAAATTCAAAGTAAACTGGTAATATTGGCTGTCTCTACCATAGTGTAAGGTCCTGCAATTTTTCACATTAAAACGCGACTTCCACAAATTTAACCATGTGTAAGGCATCTAAGTGGTGTTGGATGATGTCATTGTTAATGTCTTTGTTATATAGTTTGGTATCATAGGCGAAACTTTCACAATACTTCTAAAATAAGGGAGATCATTTATAAACATATGAATATTATGAGTCCCACGACTCAACCCTGGGGTACCCCACTTCAAACGTCTTCCCACGAAGAAGACTCTCCTTTCACTGATACATATTGTCTACGGCTAGTAAAAATTCACGTTTCCATGACAAAACCGATCTCTGACACCAAATACTGATACTTTGCTAAGAAAACGTTAATGTACTGTGCAGTCAAAAGCGTTGGCAAAGTCTAGATATACTATATACTGTACCAACTTTCACCACCCTCAATGAAGTGTGACTATTCCTCCACGAAGTCAATTAACTGTAAAACGCAGTTTAATATACCCCATTAACCATTACACTATTTCAATGTGTGTGTGTGTGTGTGTGAGAGAGTGTGTAATGCAGAAACAGAATATACGTGAAAGAATAGCAAGGACAAAAACAACTGCATGTCTCTGCATAACGCAATCGTATGTTATGGCACTACTAGCACACCATAGTAACAAAAATTAGAATTTAAGAAAATCATCCGGGCTATTATACATGAAGTACCCACCAGTAGCTGGAATACTTTTCACAACATTTTAAGCTTTTATAAGAAAGATCGCAATGCAAAGTGAAATATTAATCAACATTACATTAGTCGGAAACATGAGGAATACTTGAAAGGGTGTATTAAAGATGATCTAAAGACAAAACATCCAATTACATCTCACCAACCCTGGAACAAAAGTCAGCAGTGATATGGCCGGAGGTGTTTTCGCGCAAGTAGTCCGCTGAAGAATCGTGGCATTTGGAGGAATTTGTGATCGAAAGTGATGTGCAATGGACTTATTTTATTGATAAAATCTCAAAAAACAGTAATATACGGAAATTAAAGATTAAATTATGGATGTTAAAAACGTGTGAAAATGCGTAGTAATTTTAGAGGTCATACCTCTGACAATATGTCAACAGTGGTATAATTTAACGGATATATGGTCCAACTGCGGTTATTTTGGATGAGTGACATTCCATTGTTTTCTCTTTCCGCACGTATATATCAATCGTCAATCGGTTTTGTAGATTTGGAGTAACTTGATTATAAATGTTGAAACACCTTGAGCATGCAAATGGCTGCCCTCAATGGCCTCATGTCAAAACATTGAAGGACAAACTACATCTTTATTTGTGCCTATACTGAGATGTTCTATGTAGGACTACCTAGTATTTAAAGGGTTCTTTGTATGTATTCTACTAATTTTCCGATAATACGTGCCATTGAGTGGTTTGATATTTTCTGCTGAAATGGTTATTTTCACTCTATTTTCAATATATTTTGAGCTTCTGACAACACAAGTACACCCAAAATTGACATGTTCCTTTTCAATGACTGATTATTTATACTGTGTAAAATATTTTCAGTCAATGTGGTATAGTTATTGAGTACTACAACTTTTCAAATTTCAGTTTTTTTTTCTCGTACAGGGACATTACATGAACTTTAAGAAGTAGTATACCCTTCTGACGTATAATGATACAAGCTAAATTAGTAACGCGGCGTCTGATCAGGATCCAAACTGTTTGACAAGCGTATCGAAAGTGTGTCAGTCATACTGCCTGAAATCTAACTTTGAAACAATATTGCAGTATTGAAGCAGACGGCAATATGGCGATGAAGGGACTAAAATCTCACGATAAATTTGATCATGAAAAGGTTAAGAATCCAGGAAGCAGGACAAATTTATATGGTTCTTTACCTTGGCATGGTTAAATTATGAAACAAGATCTAAAAATGTTATTGCGTTTGCATTTCGTCTCATTTTCCCTCAGAGACTGTAATCTCATTCACGTCTGAAGCTTCAAATGGTCAATTCTAGGTTCTAATTAAGTGTAGTCCATCTAGCTCACCTGAGTAAGACGTCCGTAATTTGTGCCTTATGAACACAGAAGAGATCACAGTTTTAAACCAAATAAGTCTGAATAAGAGGAGATCCTTTGAAAGCACAGAAAACAAAGCAAATACTGAAAATTGCAGACTCGGTTTAATTGAGTCTGTTCATGAGCAATACTGAAATGTGCAACAGTGCTCACGCCCCCTAGCACCGGCTTAAGCGGAATTCAACCTTCAACTGTAAATGCGCTGAAATCAATGATTCCAAAGGACCAGAAAGTATAACAACACTGAGAATGACTTGTGCCAGATGTTGTTCTTGTTAACTTAACGTTCAATCAATCAAACGGGGTCATGAAGTTTGTCACTAGGTCAACTCATAGAACAAAAACCTTTTAAACCACACTAGGAGTCCCAGGGTTACCCTTTCACTGCCATGACATCATCATTTTTTAACAATTGTCGTCTGGTTTAATTTCATAAATATAAAGTTTGAGTATTTTCATTTAAGAAATATTGAAATGAGTGTCAAAAAGTTTGGATCCTGATCAGACGCCGCGTTACGCGGCGTCTGATCCGGATCCAATCTGTTTGCAAATAACTAGTGAACTCGGGGTAAGGCAGTGAAGGGGTTAAGTCAATTTCATAAAACTTGCTCCAAGTGTTGTTTATGATAAAACCATGGTCATGCTTGAACATTAGTTCAAAAACTATTTAGTTAATAGATAAAATCTTGTGAACAAACTTGAAATCACAATTTTTACGTAAATCCTCACCATACTTGCTTCAAATCTTATCATAGACAAAATTTAGATTACTTTTGAAACAAGATTATGTTAGATTAAAAGTAGGTCACAGTTTGTGGACAATCTTAATCAAAATTTCTCAAGATGTTGTATTTGACTAATGAAGGCCAACTTTTAACATCGGTCATGACCGGTCAAAACGTAGGTCACTAGATCAAATAAAACAAGAGCACCGCAGTGCGGCAAAATACGCCCGTCATGGCCAGCGGCTGTCAAAGTCGTCCGGACTCAGGCCGACTGGAAAAAGTCGCCCGGAGTGTAGGCCCGACTATTGATCTCAAAAAGACTATGCTGTAGTATTGCGATAGCTCAAGTACTATCCCGATAGTATTGCGATAGTCAAGAAACTATTGCAATACTATCACGATAGTTTTTCTACCAAATGTTTTCTCATAAACAAATGCTCTTTGGGCGTATTTACATACTTTGGATATGTCACGGAATTTTGACAATAGAGGGGGCATAACTCTGCTAAAAATAGTTGCCAACATCTGAAATTTAACAGGAACCAAAATATTCACAGGTGCCTTCCCTGTATGATGAGAAAGCTAAATATAAAATTTGGTTACAATAGACAAAATGTAAGTAAAATTATTATCAGGAAACAATATATTGTTTAAAAAAATTGTGTGAAGGGGCATAACTCTGAAAATACGGAGTCAAACCAAAAACCCGTAATATATGTTAAGTCACTTCATTCATTGTATCACCGTATCAAATTTGAAATCAATTGAATAAAAGATAAAAAAGTTCTGTTTTTTTTTTTAAAATGCCCATTTTTGACAATAAAGGGGCATAACTCTGCTAAAAATAGTCGCCAACGTCTGAAACGCAAACTCGTCTGAGCTATTGTGGTATGGAATATTTGTAGGAAGTTTAATCAAAATCGGTCAATAAATGAAGGTGAGAGAGCGCTAAGAAGAAAAGTTAACGGCATAAGTGTGGCTTATTTTAAATTTTAAGTATGTAAAGGGGCATAACTCATAGAAAAATAATTTAACAGGAACCAAAATTCTCAGGTGCCTTTCCTGCATGATGAGAAAGCTAAATATGAAATTTGGTTACAATAGACAAAATGTAAGTAAAATTATGATCAGGAAACAATATAATGTTACAAAAATTGTGTGAAGGGGCATAACTCTGAAAATACGGAGT
Source organism: Gari tellinella (assembly GCA_922989275.2). Taxonomy (NCBI): domain Eukaryota; kingdom Metazoa; phylum Mollusca; class Bivalvia; order Cardiida; family Psammobiidae; genus Gari; species Gari tellinella. The sequence goes on along the minus strand of OV277865.1, from coordinate 12,195,165 downwards.
CAAACCAAAAACCCGTAATATATGTTAAGTAACTTCATTCAGTGTATCACCATATCAAATTTGAAATCAATTGAATAAAAAATAAAAAAGTTCTGTTGTTTTTTTAAAATGCCCATTTTTGACAATAAAGGGGCATAACTCTGCTAAAAATAGCCGCCAACCTCTGAAACGCGAACTCGTCCGAGCTATTGTGGTATGGAATATTTGTAGGAAGTTTAATCAAAATCGGTAAATAAATGAAGGTGAGAGAGCGCTAACAAGAAAAGTTAACGGACGGACGTACGGACGGACAGCGCTGGGAATACCATAATACGACCGTCGATGACGGGCGTATAAAAACATTGTGGCTTAGAGGCAAACACATTTTGGGTATTTTTTATCAAACTTGTTCACAGTGTTGCTCTTGACAATATTCAAGTCGTTTGAACATTGGTCGTGTGGTGTCAAAAAGTAAGTCACTAGGTCAACTTGTAGAAAACACATTCGAAACACAGCAGGCCACAATTATGGCTCGATATCGACCATTCAATGATTATTGTGACAAGTTTTAGGCCCAGTTTGATTATGTCAAAAGTAGGTCAGTGGATCAAAATTTAAAGCAGCTTGAAAGCACTCTATATGCCACGGGAGTAGTTCTAGTCTTAATCAATTTTGCTAAGAATTGTCATATTGATAAGATTTTGGCAAGTTTTGAACATATGTTATGTAGGCCTAAGGATACAAAAGGTCACATTGTCAAATTATAGAAAAATATTGGGAATATTTAGTAGCATTAGGTGCGCATTAGCACTTCTAGGTGCTTTGGTTTCTGTAACGTTCAGCCTTGTGATGTTCAGAATATCTGTCAATAATATTGTCCTATAAAACAAAAGTCTGTAACGGCTGTTGTGCACCGTAATATGTTAATTTAATCAATTATTCTCTAGCCTATTTCTATTTTTGAAGACTTGTGACCACTTAAAGCAGGTTGAAAGTAAAGCAGAATATGCATTTTGGCTTTACCTTTAGCCTACTGTAAGCTACAATCTGCTAGGATATATAAAATACTTCTGTTACATTTTCATGACTGTATAAATTGGAAATATTTTTGTTCAGATGAGAAATAAATGGAATACGCTGAAAGGCGCTTCCATGGGAAAAGGGTAAACAAACAATGACTAATCACCAATAAAATATAACATGCTTGAATGGTGTACCGTCCTGTTAGATCAGGTAGAGCGTCGCCGTCGGTCACGGAATGTTGCAGGTTCGAACTTCAGCCGCGACACGCCAATAGTCGCTAAATTTTTGAAACAGTAGTTCCTTTGCTAATAGGGCTTAATATTAACCAATCACTGCCAATATCGATAACACTGACATTTGCAAACAATTTGGATCCTGATCAGATGCCGCGTATTAGAGTAACACAAAAAGAAATACACCACTAAAAATATAATGATAATTTGACACTTTTAAATACATTGTAATTGCACATATTAACATTATAAAAAGGGTTATTAATAAGCAACAAAAGTGCTCAGATATACAGGTTAAGTCAAGTGACCTAAATAAGTTCCCACCCTGGAAATCTGTCATAAGTTTATGAAGTATTTGAGCTGTTTGTGGTATTCAGGAATTTTTCGATGAACTTAAAAGCACTAAAGGTAAATATCCACCAAAAACTGAATTAATTTCCGATCAGATTGAAAGGTGAACTTTTATTTTGCTTCTGAATTGATTCTGTTGCATATACATAAATTATGTTTAAGGAAATGTCTTCATAAGCTCCATGAATGGTATATGTAGTGTACGTCTGTGGGCATAATCTCACACACCTATGCACATATGCTCATGTGTATATACCCGATTATTTGTCCAAAATATAATATATAGAATTTTACCTATATTATATCATTGAATTAATACTAAAATCTGATAGTTAATGTAAAAAAAAAACGTTCATCCATCTATAATGTCTTGATAGTAAACTCGATAAGATATGTATTGTAAAACACCAGAAACTGTAATGTTTACGTGTAATAAATATACTGTTCTGCTAAGCAGCTTAAGAAAACAAGTGAAATCCATAACTAGTGTTCTTTATAATGTTGCCATCGAAACGTGAACAACATATGGTATCAAGACATTGCATCATTTTAATAAAGACACCATTAATGATTATGAAACATTTTGCATTGTTCAGCTAAATCAGGTCTGTTAAATGACAGATGTGTAATTATGAAATTTAAGTTGTTGAACATTCCAACTTCATTGCTTTCCATGTTAACTAATAATCAATTAAAGTGCTCAGATACACATGCAGTATACTAATCCATAAATATATGCTGATTGACATGGACCGTCTGTTTATTTAACCCTTTTACTGCCGAATATTTCGTGAGCATTTCCTTGTCGTCTGCTTCAATTTTGATGTCTGCAATGTTGTTGAAAAGTTAAAAGATAAGTCAGTATGAATGAAGAAATTTCAAAACGAGTGTCAATTAGTTTAGGTCCTGATCAGACGCCGCGTTACGCCGCGTCTGATCCGGATCTAAACTGATTGCAAACGTGTTTTAAAGCGTCACTGAGAGAGAAAGGGTTAACAATGTTTTATTCCAAATAACATGGGCATGTGTCGGGCCACACATTCTATCAACATAAGTCATGACCCTCGTCTAATTCACGATCATCCCCAAGTTTGTTGAATATAGTCCCCTTGCAATGATTTGATGTTGTAGATTATGTCCTGTGGCAATGTTTAACGTTTTTCGATTTAGTCGTCTCAAATCAACTTTGCAAATATATGTACATGTATATATTATTTCCACTACTGTAAAGTCGTTTGTTTTTAAAACATATTCTGCTTTAATTTCTCAGATTTACGGAATTTTGAATATCAAACACAAGTAACAAGCTGTTTAGTTCCTGATCAAGCGCCACGTTACGCGGAATCGGGTATATATGCAAATTTAATAAGCATGTTTGGATCACAACCAGTTGCCGAATAACTCGGTGTCTATTCAGGATCAAATTGTTTGACTCACCGTCTTGTCATTCATATAGCATTAAATCTAACTTTGAAATGTTCAACAATGAAAATGACAATTTTAAAACAGGCTAGTGAAAGGGTTAGAATTAACGATAAGATTTTGCATTGAATGATTAAAATTTAACGGGCATTTAAATACTCTGCCAAAGGCGGTACCGTCTCACCTATGTCACGCGACTTTACGATACATATTGATCTCTAAGAACAATTGACTGCTGAATGCAGCGCAAATGTGACACTCAAACCTCCTGTATGGCGACTTTCCTGATTCAATTTTGTTCTGTATTGAGATATACCCTCTAACTTTTCTTTAAGACGCCTAAATCATCGCATCGTTATATGACTGCTTAACACAAGTTCGAGTAGAAATTGCTCAATCAATTTAAAATTGAACATTTCTTCCGTTCTACTCATCAAGCCTTAGGTCTGTAGCATGTTCAGTAAAGAAATCATTGGCCATCGATTGCAAGCTGGCTACCGGTCTGAAATACAATGGGCAAAACGTAATTATTTCGTTCAAACGCAAACGCATCGCAATGAAAAATGAAAAATGACAACATTTTGACATTTCAGACTACCAGTTTTAATCTGAGAGGCAAACAGTTTGGAGCCTGATCTGGCTCAAACTGTTTGCAATGAACATACTATTTCAAGCGTAACCGGGGTTATTTGGAAGGAAAACATTATCGCTACTGTACTCTGCACGCTTCACACGGGGCACAAACTGCTAACCTAAACAGCAAACAATGGTAATTGAACATGCTTCAGATATACAGACGAGCAAACGTTATCATTTCCCAATAAACGCGTTAACGTTATAACTATTACTTCCATTGCAAACGGTCTGGAGCAAGATTAAACGCCTGGTACCCCGGCGTTTGATCTGGCTCCAAACTGTTTGCTTCTCAGATTAAAACAAATAGTCAGAATTGTCAAAAACATGTCATTTGCTACATTTAAGTGCACTGTGTTGTGTTACTTTTTTAAACTGGAAAGAATAACGTGTTCTCCACTGTATTTAACAGGTGCTTCACGCGATACTTTTTACTCTGTCGACGGCAGTCTGCAATAGGAGAGCGTGTAGCTATGCAGCAGGTCCTCTTTGTTACCGTTATTTGTCTCAGCGTTGGCATTGCTGTGACAATAAGAGTAGGGATAAAGCAAAGGGATGTCGAATATATTGCAGAAACATATTCAGATGGAGAACCACCGGAGTTTAACTACGCCGCTCTTCAAGTCCAAAGAGTTGCGGTAAATTCTAGGAGGAGGCTGATTTATGCTATTGGTAAGTTCACACACACACGCGCGCGCACTCAGTCATTCCTAAGTGGCATGTGGACAATTCCAGTTTCTTATTTAGTCTGATTAAGGTTGGTTATATTGCAAAATGACAAACGGTGAAGTCATCGGAGACCTTTGATCTGGGTCTACACTGTTTAAAATGGACCAGTATACTATTCATATAATACTCGGATACATGTCATTACAGTACATTTCGCTAAAGCTTTTTTACAAACTCAGAAACGGATGCTTGTAAGTATTACATAGTATTGCGTTTGGTTAGTGCCGACTTGATATTACTCAATTTCGAAAATTATTTTACTGTATTTATTTAACAAAATGAACATCACAAAACTTAAATATATACATGTACTTGCAAATATTTCTAAAGCGATACCACAAGTAATGTTACATGTAGAACAAAAGGTAAAACATAACCGGTACAAGAAATACAAATGAACCTGCAAAATCATCGTATGGTTATCTCTGTCCATTACATGACTTGTCAACCAAAGCATAGTACTGAATGCAAACACTGAAAGCCAACTTTAGTTTAGATAATATGGTTTTCAAGGTAAAATCTTCCTATTTGGAAAGTCTCATATCTTGCCACTTGCGATCTCTGGTTTAGATTTGCACTATTTGTGATCTTTGAAAGCAAATTTTCACAATAAGTTGCTCAATTTTCTTAATTTCACTAATAAACTATTCAACTATTTCTCAAACAAATAAATTATATGTGCAAGACGATCCGTAATATATCAAACATGAACTCACTGCTTTAAACCCTGACCGTACACGCACATATAAACAGCTTAGATTCGAATGTGAAGCTGCATAATTCTGTGTCAGAATTGGATCGAAGCTGTTTGACTATCTTAGATATTTTTTTCCGAGTTTGATCCTGGTGATACATCGATAAATTTGGCGCCGCACCAGGATCTTAACTGTTTAGTCTATTAAATGTTAAACAGACTGCGTTATAGATCTTCCCCAAATAATCGGATCGAACCGCATTGGAATCCGTGAATATTATCAACTTTACAAAGTTTAATATTAATTAATGTAAGGACTTGAGCAATTTCAATTCTCAAGGGTGAGAAAACTTCCATTTTTTTGGTGTCGTCCACACGATGGCCTCCATGAAAATGATTTTCAACAAACAAAGACCAGATTCTTTGATCCATGTTTGTCTTTGACATGTTCAATGAGCGAGGTTTTCGAATTGAGTTCTGCTCCGCAAGTGTCACATTCAATGCACTATTTTCGTCAGCTGCAAAATTCGCAAAGTAGTTTGATTTTGTTGTGATGCGCAATTACGTGTTAATTTAAGTCATAGACTGAATTGAAAGATTGATTGCACAAAGTGCAATAAACCTTTTCTTTTCGGTCAAAAAACTACCCATGTGAAGAGTGTTCAGGAATTTCAGTATATTCATGAACGTTAAATGGCCGCTTCTAGAATTGTTCTAGAGCTTCATAAATTACTATACACATTCTACAAAAGGAGTTCAAGAACTTTTGCAATTCTAGAACAATGGTTCTAAAACATCAAATTTCTAGTCAATGCTGTGTCGGCTATGAACGAACCCCTGTCCCGTTTTCCCAAAATCGGTGATTTCAGTGAGTAGACGCAATTACTGTTGTAAAGTCCATGCTTTCAGTTGGCTTTATGTTATGTTTTATGGAAGAATTTTATAATTATAGCTAGTCAGAAATGCAACAAAGGTGTCGGTTAATCAATATTATTCATGATATGCCCGGTTTTGCCGAGATAGGGTGAGAATATAATGAAAATCAGTTGTACCCATTGTCTCTTTATATTCCTTCTGACAATTTTTCCCCTCAAATATCAATTGTGTCGGATCCCTGTGTAGCCATGTACACGTTGTTGTTCCTAGTTATACATAGTGTATTTGGACTTCTTGTCATGTAGTTTTTACTATTTTACTAGTAAACCATATTGTATTTGGATTCGCCATAGTAAACCATATTGTATTTGGATTCGCCATATATATTTTACTAGTTACTCACTGTGCATTGATAATTCTTGTCAAATAGTTTTCAATGGAACTAATATAGTCTGGGGTTTTCTTGACATGTTGTTTGTATCAGTATATTTTAAATTCATTTCATTAGGATATTAAATATTCTACGTTGTAGTAATGCCATTTTAAGTCATTGCTTTCTACAATATAGACTTTTTGTCTTTCTGTGATATTGCTCTTTTGAGAACCTCTCGTTTTAACATTAATGAACGTGTTAAAATCACTTACAATAAATAACCAAATAGTCGGTATTGCTGTCAATAATGTATTTTCTCACAGTGGAGAAAACTTTATTCGTTTCCAAATAAATGCGTTTACGATCAAATATATTTCCATTGCAAACAGTTTGGAGCCAGATCAGACGCCGGGTAATCCGGCGTCTGATCAGGTTCCAAACTGTTTGCAACTCATAAAAATATAATTTTGAGAAATTGCGAAAACTGGCAATTTTCTAAATTTTTGTGCTTTACGTTTGCGTTTCGTTTGCGTTTAACGTGGAAATAATATTTTCCACTGTAGTGTAATTGACATTTTTCGGATAGGAGGAAATTGTAAAGTGATTTGCCCGTTCATCGCCATAGGCGTCTTATCTCTTTCGGTGCCAAATTAATCGTGAGGTGTTTACCCCTTCACCGTTTCATTTTTCCCTGCTTCAATATTGTTGTCTGCAATATTGTTTCAAAGTTAAATTTAGGGCAGTTTGACTTAAGAAATTTAAAAAAGAATGTCAAACAGTATGATCCTGATCAGATGCAGCGTTACGCGGCGTCTCATCAGGATCCAAACTGTCTGTAAACGCGCTTTTCGGCGTCATTGAGAGTGAAAGGGTTATGTAGACATTTCAAACAGTTTAGATCCATATCACGATCAAAACTGTTGCTCAAGTTAATGAGTATTTCTTCCAAAATCCAAACCTTTGCTTAAATATGCAGACGACAAATGTTGGCAGACGATATTGTGTTTGTGAAATTGTTTAATCAGACGGTTAAATTTGGTGATGAAACAGTTAAAGTGTATTTAAGTGTAGCCGACGAATTTAGCAGAAGACAAGTAAACATCATGCTTCAGATCAATAGTGTGCATAAAAGTCAACCCTTTCAACGCCAAATAAGTCGTGAAGTTTTTACCCTTTTACCGCCATATTGTCGTCTGCTTCAACAGTGTTCGCTGCAATATCGTTTAAAAGTTAGATTGAAGGTAATATGTTTAAAGAAGTATTTATACGAGCGACAAACAGTTTGAATCCTGAACTGGATCCAAACTGTTTACAAAGTCGACTTTAGGCAACCTCAGCGGTAACGGTTTAATCTACATTTGAGTTGTTGGTTTGTAAATAGCCTTAGACATAATCGACTTGATCATGGTCACCCCTTCGCCTATATTGAAGTTAACTTAACGACATTTTGAATCATCTTGGCTATTTCTGCGAATGTATTTACGACATTTTTTTATCCTTGAGCCTGTTTCATAAAACTTCGTAGGACAAAAACGGTCGTAAGTTAAAACTTTAAATTAAATTTAATTTCTGATTCTCTATCTACCCATGTTTTGTGACATCTCTTTGGAAATGTATTTCCAAGACGATTCCAAAGAGATGTCACAAGACAGGAAATCAGAAATTAAATGTACATGTATTTTAAAGTTTTGACTTACGACCGTTTTTGTCGTACGAAGTTTCATGAAACGGGTCCCTGTTTAGAAAAATCCTACTGGATCCCTAGTCTGGTTACTTTCCTGACACTACGTGATTGGGTCAGGCACATACAAAAAATGGCGGCGCCCATGGAGAAGACCAGGTGAGTTAGAGCAAGAAGGAACAACTTAAATGTTTGATGGCAGGCGCTTAATATCTTGAGATATGATACATATTATTAAGATAGGATTAAATATGACAATGATTAGTAGTGACGTTGTGTATTTTGTGTTTTAAAGTTTAAAGTCACATATTTTCGCGACCGTGCTTGCAGACGGTATACGTTTCCGTCACAATTTTAATGAAAAGTAACGATGTGTCGGTATTTTTATGCCCCCACACTACTTAGTCGGGATCATATTGTTTTCGTCTGTCTGTCTGTCTGTTGGTCTGTTTGTCTGTTTGACTGTCTGTCAACAACTTTGCCTTGTCAATAACTCTGGAACTACATAGGATAGCGACTTTATAGTTGGTACATGTATGTGTACTCAACTCATGAAGCTCTGGAGCTCAGTACAACATGGACCATGTCGGACAGATTTCATGGTCATTTAGAGGTAAAATCGGGTGAATTTTGGAGCTGCATGTGATACAGATTTTATATTGGGAATGTGTACGTATTCAACTCAAGAAGCTTTTCAGCATGGAACAAGTTGGGTTATGTCTAACAAAGGTCTGGGTCATTTAGAGTTCAAATATGGTTAATTTAACATTTGCCGTAACTCTGAAACCACATGTGATAGAGACTTCATATTTGGCATGTGTACTCAACTTACAAAAAAGAGTCGGGTCATGTCAAATCTCATATCAAGTTTTGAACCAGACATTATCTTAGGGAACGAGACCCATCTTGACCCTTCTATATGTGATGCTGAAATACTGCCTTACAACACCCCTACAACGTATGCTTATAGAATCTTTCGTAAAGATAGGAAACAGTTAATAGATAAGAAGGGTGGTGGTGTAATTGTCATGGTTAAGCCGGGTTATGAATGTGAGGACTGTCCTGACTTAGACACTTCATGTGAGATAAAATGGGTTAAAATTGTAACCCCCAAAAATGACAAACTTTTGGTTGGTGCCTTCTATCGTGAACCTAGATCATCTTTTGAAATAATTTTAGACGAACTTGACATTTGTCTTAATAAGATCATGAAAGATCAGAGGTATAGACACTGCAAGTTGTTCTTAGGTGGTGATTTCAACCTAGGTGATATAAACTGGGATCAGGGCTTCGCGCTTCCAGGATCTAAGGACAAGGCTCATTGTGACAAACTCTGTTCTATAATAAATACATATTTTTTAGAGCAAGTAAATACTTTACCTACTCGCTTAGAGCGTACTTTGGATTTATTCATAGCCTCACCTTAGTTTGATTGAGAGATCCATCACAGGACCCCCCTTGGGCTTAGCCGACCATGATACCTTGTTTGTGAACTCAAGACTACGTGGGGATGTTCGTAAGAAACCCGTAAGAACTGTTTATAACTATAGGAAAGCAAACTGGGAAAAGTTCATAGACCTTACTTGTAAATTTAAAGTTTATTATAAGAACCGTAGTGTAAACGAGAACTGGGAACTCTTTAAACAAAATCTATTCTCGAATATGACGGAAGCGATTCCTACAAAAAGTCTAAAGAGTAAGAAGGATATACCTTGGATTCGTAAAAGCACTAGGAGACTGATACGGAAGAAAAGACGTATGTATAAACGTGCAAGGAAACCCCAAAGCAGCGAGGACTTTTCCGAATTTAAGACATTCCGATCCAAAGTAAGGAACACTTTACATTCTGACCATCATAACTATTTAAACAACTTATTCAGTCCAGAAGAGGATAAAGCTTCCAAGCAGTTTTGGAGATATATAAAAGCAAGAAGACAGGATGCATCTAGCATTGGGACATTGAAAGCTAATGGAACTACTGCTGACACCCCAGAAAGTAAAGCAAACCTACTGAATGACAGTTCGTATCGGTTTTTACCCGCGAGGACTTGAATAGTATTCCGGACAAGGGACCCTCACCTTTCAGACCGATGAAGGATATTGTGATTAGTGAAAGAGGAGTATTGAAGGCTATCGAGCGTTTGAACGAGAAAAAGGCAAGTGGACCTGACAAAATTCCTATTAGAGTATTAAAACATTGTCCCGGGGAGTTTGCCCCTATATTAACTAAAATCTTTCAACAATCCTTAAACAGTAGTAATATTCCATTGGACTGGAAGCAGGAAAACATAGTCCCCATTTTCAAAAAAGGTGATAAGACAAAACCAGAGAATTATCGCCCCGTATCTTTAACTGCAGTTATCTCCAAAATGCTGGAGCATATCATTGTTTCACAAATTATGGACCATTTGGATTCTCAACATATACTACATGAAAATCAACATGGGTTTCGTGCCAAGAGATCATGTGAATCGCAATTTCTTATGACCACTGATGACATCGCAAAGGAGCTTAATCGTAGCAAACAGGTGAACATGGCCATATTAGACTTTTCAAAGGCGTTCGATAAAGTTCCTTATTCTCGGCTATCTAGTAAATTAGTTTATTATGGTATAACCGGATCTACATGTTCTTGGCTCCTTTCTCTCAAATCGATCTCAACAAGTTGTAATTGATAACGCCTCTTCGGATACGGCTTCTGTTACTTCCGGAGTTCCGCAAGGATCTGTTTTAGGACCTACATTATTTTTATTATATATAAATGATAATGCGGATAACATTACATCTACCATACGTTTGTTTGCGGACGATTGTGTTCTTTATCGTACTGTCAATGGTGAAAATGACAACCATTCGCTACAACAGGATCTTCACACTCGTGAGCATTGGGGTGATGTCAGGCAGATGGACTTTAATATTAAGAAGTGCGCTATGATGCAATTTTCAACGTCACGGAAACCTAAATTGGAATATACCATGAAAGGTGACATTTTAGGAACTGTACACCACCACCCATATCTAGGAGTTGAACTAAGTGACACACTTAAATATAACATTCATATTGACTCTATTGTTAAAAAAGCCTCTAGTGTTCTAGGCTTCTTGAAATGTAATCTTTGTTATTGTAAACCAGAGGTGAAAGAAAAAGCATACCTAAGTTTAGTTCGGCCAAAGCGTGAATACTCTTCTACTATTTGGAATCCAGACCGAAAGAATCTAACAAAGCAACTAGAACAAGTACAAAGAAACGCAGCTCGCTGGGTCAAAAATAAACCTTTTAATCCAACGAATCCTACTAGTGTGACTCAACTACTACAATAATTGCAATGGCCAACTCTACAACAGAGAAGATTCTGGACAGACATGACCACTATGTACAAGATTGTGAACCTACTGGTTGCTGTGCCAATTATATATCATCCAGTTTTAGCTGCTGTCAGGTCTACTAGGAACAGTCACAGCATGAAGTTTATACAATACCAAGCTAGGATCAACGTCTACCATTATTCATATTTCCCGAGATCTGTGATCGGATGGAACTCTTTACCTAACGAGTGCATCTCTTCAACAAGCCTGGATGAGTTCAAGACAGCCGTCCAGCTTGTGACAGTGCCTTATAACTAATCCAAAGCCAGAACTGTATAGTGTAATATATGTTAGTCTTATGGGACTTTTTATCTTGCAAGTGTGCAGGGCGGACCTCTACATGTCATCATATATGATGTCACATTGGAATTTTGTAAAAAGTTTTATCGTCAGCTACGCCCTTAGCACCAATGTACAGCAAACCCGCACACACCTCTCAGCGTGGATGTCCGAGAGGATTTTGCTGAGACAACCAGTTGAAGTTGAAGTTGAAGGTCAATGACCTAATAACCGAAGTTATACTAGGCAGGGAACTAGACTACTGGATCCCCTGTTCAGTGTCTACATTGATTGCATAGGGTAATGATACTAGTCACTGCAATTGTAAATTACGAGTATACTTGTCTGTAGAGCTGAATGTGTTAATTAAAAACTTGAACTGACAATTCAAAGTTTCAGGGGTCAAATAAGAACAACTGCAGACTTAAGACAGACGATGTTACGGCATTGTAGAGTTAACTCCTTCACTGCCATGACGTCATCAAGTTTAAACAACTGTCGTCTGCTTCTATTTCTAAAAAACAATTGTTAGGTATTTTGACTTAAGAAATATTGAAACGAGTGTAAAACAGTTGGATTCTGATCAGACGCCGCGTTACGCAGCGTCTGATTAGGATCCAAACTGTTTGCAAATAACTACTGTACTAGGGGTAAGGCAGTGAAGGGGTTAAAGTAAATCCGCTCTATTATGACCACTTAATTGTGTTAACTATTATGTGTTAAGAACACAAATGTGACAGTATTTTATTGGTACCTTGCTTTAACTCTTTGAACCCTGGTCCCGCATATAGGCGTGATTTTCAAACAGCGTACATGTGAATAGTACACTTGTCCTATGCAAACAGTGAATACCCTGATCAGAGGGCTCCTTCCGGAGCCCTCTGATCAGGGTCTTCACTGTTTGTCACAATGCCAAACATTGACAAAAACAACCCTTAAAAGTCTGAAATGGACTAGACTAAAATGGAAACTGGAATTGTCCATTTAAAGTTTCAGGGAGGAAAGAGTTAAGCTGTCGTCTGTATTTTATACAGTCAAATAGGCTTCGTTTTAGTAGTCGTAATAGAGAGGTTTTCCTGTACATGTATATATTGATACAGTCAACTCGTTTAAAGTTGTCATCTGTAGTTTATACAACCAATAAGCCTTCGTTTAAAGTCCCATTGTGTTTTCAGACCTTTTCTCAATGCCTGAAATACAATTACGGTTAATAATAATGTTTGAACATTCTTATGGCCCAAACTGATCTATGAAATGATGAAGACGGACCTAAATCACAAAAAGGGCGATTTAAAATCATAACAAACCGAAAATAGAACGTCTGACATAAGCATTTCCACACGGCTAAGTATCACGTGATACAGCCGAAAACAACTTCACGGGGTGCAACCGTATCCATCCATCAGTGAGTTAGACTATCACACTTTATTGTCCGCTCTCTAACTCAACTATTTTTTATCCGATCTTCCACAAACTTGCTGAAAATGTTTATTGATATAAAATCAAGGTTTAGTTTGATTACTACTAAAATCGCATAAGGTATTTTTGAGTTATTTCCTGTTAATTAATAGAAAATGACTTTTTCAGTCATTTTTGCACTCTAAAACAAACAGCTTTTATCGGATATTCACCAAACATGCTGAAAATATTTATTCATATAAAATTTAGGTCTAGTTTGATTATTACTAAAAATGCATGTGGCATATCTGAGTGTTTGCCCTTTATGTATTAGAAATGACTGTTTTCAGCAAGTTTTTGCTCTCCAACACAAATACTTTTTTTTTAATCTTCACCAAACTTGCTGAAAGTTTTCATTAATATAAAATCAAGGTTAGGTTTGAATCCTACTAAAATCGCATAAGGCATGTTGGAGTAATAGCCCTTTAATTATTAAAAAAATGGCTGTTTCAGCCTTTTTTGCTCTCTAACACAAAGAGTTTTCATCGGATCTTCACCAAACTTGCTGAAATTTCTTTATTTATATAAATTCTAGGTCCAGTGTGATTATTACTAAAGTCCCATAAGGATTATTTTAGTTATTGCCCTTTATGTATTAAAAAGGACTGTTTCACTATTTTTTGCTCTCTAACACAAATACTTTTTTTCCTTGACCTAGATTTAATACCAATACACATTGTCAGCAAGTTTGGTGAATATCCAATAAAAAGTGTTTGTGTTAGAGAGCAGAAAATGCTGAAGCAGTCATTTTTTAATTACTCAAGGGCAATAACTCAGACATGCATCATGCGATTTTGCTAGTTATTGAACCTGACCTAGATTATATACTAATAAACATTTGTAGCAAGTTCGGTGAAGATCCAAAAAGAAGTGTTTGAGTTAGAGAGCGGACAAGGCTGAAACAGTCATTTTCAGCAAGCCCAAGGTAAAGATTCTCCGTATTTGTTTTAATCGCTCACCCCCAGTGAATAATATTAACACATTTTGACTGGATCTCATAGTTTAACCCTGTGCCTACTGAACGTAACTTTACGGAGTTTACAAACTGTTTGAATCAAGAAAGACACCGCGTAACACGGCGTCTCATTTGGATCCAAACTGTTTGACACTCGTCTAAAGGTTTGTTTAATTAAACAAATGCATAAAACTAAACTGAACAAATTTTGCAGACGACAATGTCAAAGCAGACGTCTGTGCAGCAGAATAAGGGTTAACCAGATGCTCCAGTACACATGTAAACGGGATTAATCTGAATTAATCTAACATTTTCTCACTCATTTCAGCACCGAATGCTATGGTGTTACTATATGTACTGATTAAACCGTCTTTTCGAGACACTTTTAATGAGTATGACACCATTGGGTTTAAAAGCAGAAATAAAGATTTTAGTTTTCGAAATACTTCCGTTATCTGGAGCCCTGTATTTACAGAGTTGTCCTTCTTTCCATTCACAAGGGAGGCTTTTTAATTTGTGCAGCACAAAAATATTATAAATAAAATTTAAAAAGCGAATTTCTTAGATAAAGCCGGTTTTTGTAAAAGAATCACGTCCCACGTAGTTCAAATGGGACCCCAAACAACCGTTTTATGCAGGTTTCTCAAAAACACAATGCGGCTTTAAGTGGTCGTAAAAGAGAGTTTATTTTTGTTACTGAACTTTCCTTTCAGGATTGGGCAGGCTGTCAGTTCTTGGTATTCTGCGCAACAAAACACTGCAATTGCTTCATACGGAAACTTCGGAGGAGTTTGAATATAAATCGGTACGTTGTTTGGTTAACAGTGGAGAACACATAATTCCTATCATAAACACGTTTATGCTAAAACCCTTGAGTCAAATGAAGACAGTTTGGAGCAAGATCAAAAGCCGGGTAATCCGGTGTCTGATCAGGCTGCTAACAGGCTTTCTCTCAGATAGATTCAATCGTCAGATATAATAATGAAATGAGACATGCCATGACAAAACCTCCCTTATTGCATTGTAACATTGTACAGACCTAGCACCATTATCATCCAAGGATCTGAGTTAATTCTTGCCTGCCAAAAACCGTATATTATACAGCTACATAAAGCGCTCTAGCTGCGTGAGGGTGTCAAAAGGTGTAGATCAAGACCAGCTACCGCGACTTTTGGTGGCTGGCTTTGATCTACACTGTTTGCAATCCAATCAGGCAGGATTTTTCATGGCATGGCTCAAATGTATTTTTTTATACGCCCACCTCTAGAGGTGGTCGTATATTGGCGTGGCCCCCCTGTCCGTCCGTCCGTTCGTTCGTTCGTCCGTCAACATTTTGTTTGTCCGGAGTTTTTCTAAAGCTGAGTCAAGATTGAGGTTCATTTGAATTTTCGCTAAAGAGTTATCTGCCCTTGTTGTACTCAACTATGCTATAAAAAGCTTGGCCATAGTTTTCTGGGAAAACTATTAGAGGGATATGAATGAGACTTCACACAAATGTTATATGCATCAAGATCAAAAGCTGAACTGAGTTTGAGGTTCATTCGAATTTTCGTTACAGAGTTATCTGCCCTTGATATACTCAAATATGCTATAAAAAGCTTGTCCAGAGTCCTTTTGGAACTATTAAAGGGATATGAATGAAACTTCACAGAGAGGTTATGTGTATCAAGATCTCAAGCTGAGTTGAGTTTGAGGTTCATTCGAATTTTCGTTACAGAGTTATCTGCCCTTGATGTACTAAAATATGCTATAAAAAGATTGTCCGGAGTTTTCTTGGAAAACTATTTGAAGGATAATAATGGAACTTCACAGAGAGGTTATATGTATCAAGATCTGAAGCTGAGTTAAGTTTGAGATTTTTTTTATATTTCGTTACAGAGTTATCTGTCCTTGGTGTACTAAAATATGCTATAAAAGGTTTATTTGACAGTGTTAACATACTTAGCAACTACAGTTTTGAATGGATTTTGATGTTTGACCGCATTATAATAATAGAAGTAGAAGTTCATGAAAGGGTTGATTATTATTGAAAATCGTTCATTGTGTCGAGTTATGCTGAGTTAAGTTTGAGGTTTATTTTATATTTCGTTACAGAGTTATCTGCCCTTGGTGTACTAAAATATGCTATAAAAGGTTTATTTGACAGTGTTAACACACTTAGCAACTACAGTTTTGAATGGATTTTGATGTTTGACCACATTATAATAATAGAAGTATAAGTTGAAAGGGTTGATTGATATTGAAATCCGTTCATTGTGTCGAGTTATCTGCCCTTTGTGTACTCAGATATGCTAGAAAAGGCTTTATTTTAGTATTGTTTATGCTCTCAGAGCTCTAAGTGTCTAAAAGTTAGAATACATTTTTATAAAACTATATATTTCTTTGCCAGTGGGCGTATAATGTACCGCTTGCGGTGCATTCGTCTACATTTGATGAAAATAATTGCGTTTGCATTTAATTTTATTAAACGGGAAAGAATAACGTTTTCTCAGTTGTCACATGTTTAACTACACTAGAACCTATTCACAACCACAATGCAGGGATATGCATATGCTTCATAAACAAACAGTGTATAAGGGACGAGAACTCTTGTCCTAAGCAAAACGTGAATCCAGATCAAAGGACTCCTACAAGAGTGCCTTTATCAGAATCTGCACCATGTGTCAGTTTGCTTTTTCAACCCCTTCGCTGACTTGCCCGGATAATAATAGTTATTACATGTAGATCTATTGAAAACAGTTTGGATCATGAACAGACGCCGTGTAACGCGGCGTCTGATTAGGATCCAAATTGTTTGAAACTCAGTTTTTATTTCTTACGTCAAGATACCTAAATTTAAATGTGAGGAATAACAGCAGACGACAATTGTTTGAAAATAATGACGTCATGGCAGTGATGGGGTTAAAAAGATAAAATATTTATCATTCTCACACACCTCGCGCATATCCCGATATACAAAAAGAAGGAATGTTTAAATTCTCCATAAAACACTCACGTTCTGTAACAAGTCGAAAAACAAGTATCTAAACCGTTTATCGACTGAGTTGAACATACACGTATTTTCAAAGATAAAAGCGTGGCTTAGAGTTTAATTGTGCATGTACAGAGGAACCCTTTAAACCGGAACCTGTTAATACCGGAATTCTCTCTAAACAGTACAAATAATTTGAACCCGTGTCCAACCCTTTTTTATTTTAAATTACACCATAAATGCGCAATTTAACATTAATGAATGTATTATCAGACATATTTTCTGTATTCTAGTAAATGATAGCTTAAAGCAGGTTGAAAATAAAGCAAAATGCGCCTTCAGGCGCATTCTGCTTTACTTACAATCTGATTGAACTGGTCCGATATATTCCATACTAGAAACATTCTATTGGCTAATTGGTTAAAACCCCTTTGAACTGGAAACCCATCTAAACCGGAAAGTTATGTTGTCACCACACATTGGAGAGGGTTTTCAGTGTATATGTTAACCCATTCGCCGACGAAGCCGACTAAAGTTGACTTTGAAATCAGTTTGTACCCAGATCAGACATCACGTAGAGAGGCGTCTGATCAAGATCCAAACTTTTTGTCACTCGTTTCAAAATTTCATTTGTCAGACAGCCTTTACTCATTTAACCCTAGCGACGAGTATAATCGTCCTTTAGAAACAGTGTATAGCTGTGAAGAGTAATTTTGTTCTTTGGAAACGCTGTAGATTGTTGACTGATTTAGCAGTTTGACTAGGGTCTGCGGATTGAGCAACACAACGCTAAATACAGTGGAGAAAACGTTACTATTTCCAAATAAACGCGTTTGTGCTAAAACTATTATTTTCATTGCAAACAGTTCGGAGCCAGATCAGACGCCCGGTAACCAGACTTCTGATCAGGTTCCAAACTATTTGCCACTCAGTGTTAAAACAAGTCATCAACATTGTCAAAAATTGCCATTTACCTATTTTAGTCATATGCGTTTCGTTTGCGTTTAAACGGGAATGAATAACGTTTTCTCCACTGTAGGCAGAAATGGACTAGACTTTATTCGAAATAGGAACTTTGCCTTTTAAGATTCAGAGGTTAATGGATTTATATATTACTTTGAAACGTAATTGAAGTATTGAAGCAGACAACACTATAGCAATGAAGGCGTGGAAATCTATATACAGTGGAGAATCTGTTATTCTTTCCCGTTTAAACGCAAACGTACGCAAACGCAAAGCGCTAAAACGTAGAAAAGAACAACTTTTGGACAATTATGATATTTCATGTTTATCGTGGTGGCAAACAGTTTGGAGCCTGATCAGACGCCGGGTTACACGGCGTCTGATCTGGCTCCAAACTGTTTGTACTGCAAATAATAGTTTTAGCGTAAACGCGTTTTTTGGGAAAGAATAACACATTCTCCACTGTACACATTTGGTGGTGAAAGGATTTTACCCTTTAAACACTATAGTCATCAGTAGAGATTACTGATTATATGTGCAAACAGTGTAGACCCTGACCAGAGGGCTCCTATAGGAGCCCTCTGGAATGGTCTGTACTGTTTGATAGTATCATCGTTTTTTGTAGTCATATCAAAAATGCAACAGTAGACTGGTTCAAAATGCATGTATTAAAAGAATCCAAAAGAATAATAAATACCGAAAAGAGGTACAGTGCTCCCTGTCTACAACGACACCCAATTGGAGACACAGATTATGTGTGTTGTTCGGAGGGAGTCGTTATAGAACATTAAGAACTGAACATTAAGACTTGGCTTTCATGCAAACAGCTTAATCCCAGATCAGACGCCGCGTTACGCGGCGTCTGATCTGGATTCAAGCTGTTTGTCACTCGTCATTATATTTATTCTATCAAAATATCTACTTATATGTAACTTTGAGAGAAAACAGTAAACGACAATTTTAGCAGACGATATTGCAGAAGTGAAAGCGTTGGAAATACTTGTCCTGTTTAGGGAACTACTACAAGGGTCGTTGTGAGGAGGGAGTCGTTGTTGTGAGGACCGTTGTAGGGAGGGAGCACTGTATTTAGGATTGAAAAGGTTAACTGTTTCCGTGGAACTGTTTCAGATCCAGCTATGTAAAGGCTTCATTTCTGTAGCTGCTAGAAGCGACGAAGGAATGAACGATCGTATCTTAGTGTTCAGAGAATACAGCTCAAGGACACCCGACGCATTGCAATTAGAACAATCCATAGATGTCGGGGAAGGACCAGGGCACCACGTTCTAACACGTAACTGCAGAAGACTTGTCGTAATCCTTGAGACTTCAAAGTCACTTGCAGTCGTTGATTTCGGTCAAGCAAGGTTTGAAAATCCAGTGGTCAAGCCACTCTTATTTGAAGGATTCGACGACCAAGAAGAAAGGCTGATAAAAGAGGCTTTTATCAACCCCGATGGTGCTTTTGCAGAGGTACGGTGTGAAAGACGCTGTTACATTGTATATCCCGTTTAACCAAATTGTGCTCAGTGGATTCTGCCATACTTATATATTGGATTAGTCCATTTTTGTTTAACTCTTTCCTCCCTGAAACTTAAAATGGAAAATTCCAGTTTCCATTTTAGTCTAGTCCATTTCTGACTTTTAAGGGTTGTTTTTGTCAATGTTTGGCATTGTGACAAACAGTGAAGAACCTGATCAGAGGGCTCGGAGCCCTCTGATCTGGGTCTTCACTGTTTGCATAGGACAAGTGTACTATTCACATGTACACTGTTTGAGAAGCACGCATATATGCGGGATTAGGGTTCAATGAGTTAACTAAGGGGTGCCTGGTATAAATTTTCATTGCCATTTTGTTTTATATCGAAAATCCTATCAGCAAAAAGGTTACCCTGGTGAATTTTTATATTATGCGGCGTCTGATCAGAGTCTACCCTGTTTGCCTATGTCCTATATGTGCGTAGGCATGCACAATTAGGTTAAACAAAATAAAACAAACGCGTAGTGCATTAAATTGTAGAAATATATATTGCTTACATTATTGATTTTTAAAAAAAACAAAAAAAAACAATGACCACATGATGTATTTGAAGAAAAAACGAAAATAGCATTGAGCAAATATGTTTGATATAAAAAAAAAACATCCATAGGAATGCACATAAATAGAAAATATCTGTGATCGAGTTGAGAACTTATATGTATGTGTTTTCTTTTTGTAACTTTGATATCCCGAACTCGCTTAAAATCGAACTATCCGATATTTCGAAACATGAATTGTCTTGATTCAAGTTCGGCTTAGGTGAACATAACCGTGTTTCAAAGTTAAAACGTGGCTTAGCCGCGTTTCAACTTTGAAATACGGACATGGTCGATTTAACCGAGTTCGAGATATCGAAGTTTACTGTATATTGGCGCCCAGGGACATTCCTGCCAGCTTATCGTGGTTTAGGGGCTTAAATGTCACAAGGAATTGTTTCTGTTTGTTAGAGTAAGGTTAATCCCTCTGTCAAGCACTAAAACGAATGCATGTCGGTTGTTTTGATCCCATGCGTTTCTCACAACGAAAGAGATTAGCCAAAACCATTTTCCTAATATCAATATTTCACCACATCATTCCTCCTAATTCTACGACGCTATATTGTATATTTTGTGTCGCAGTGTCGTTAAACAAAACTCATCCATCAATTCATTATGTCGGTACGTGACATCCACTTTTGGTTTCAGTCGCTATAAATCTAAATTGAAAACAGTTTGGAATCTGGTGAAACGCTGAGTTTCTGATCACGCTTCAGTCCGTTTGCAAAGAACCTTACTGTGTTGGAAAAGACCAAATGTTCTTGTTGGAACGAATAACGCCGTTTCTGCTGTACAGGGGAGGAATCGTTATCCAGCCATTCCAATTTCAATGCAAATATCCAATATAATCAGTTTGGAACAAGATCAAATGCCGGATAAACCAATGCTAACACGGTGTCTTATCAGTCTTCAAGCTGGTTGAGTCTAAATGGTTGGATTTTTTAAATGTAATTTTCTACGTTTAACGCTATTCGTTGGTATTGCGTATGAGGATAACGCCTTCTCCACAGTATATGTGCCATAAGTTAATATAAACAATCATAAGATTTTTAAAGTTTCTTTTTTGCAAGCGCGATTACTTAAAGCAGGTTGAAAGTAGAGCAGAGAGGGCCGAAGATTTCGGAAAAGTCCGAATAAATGGCAGCCCTGGACTGTGCCGTGGTAAAGGTCGACAGACCAGGCAGTTACAGTTTGGAAGACGGTAATATTTCCAATTTGAAGGAAAGTACATGTAAAACACAGACGCACTAAAATGTAGAAATATACAGGTTTATTACAAACGTGGACAATCTGTTTTAATCTGAGCGGAGTGGCAAACATGTTTTCCTTCTCGTAAAAACGAACCCTACAGACCTCTGTAGACATTACTGATAACATATGCAAACAGTGAAGACACTTTTCAGGGTCTACACAGTTTGATATATTCATTCGTTTGTATTATCATATCAAAACTGCAACATAAGACCGGGTCTAAATACATGTACTAGAATAGTACAAACGGTTAATTAATACCCACAAGAGATATTTAGGATTGAAAGGGTTAATCACAAACGTAATACAGTATATTGTAGAATATAACAGGTTTTTTTTTTAATTTCTCACCGTCTGTTTTTATCTCACTGGCTAACATTTTGGAACCTGGTCAGACATCGGGTTAAAGGAGGCTCAAACATATAATAGAAATAATTATTAAACACATACGCGTTTTGTATGATTGATTGATTGAGTTTCCTTGGCACCGAGAAACAGTCATACAGTGGAGAATGTGTTATTCTTTCCCAATAAACGCGTTTACGCAAAAACTATTATTTGCAGTGCAAACAATTTGGAGCCAGATCAGACGCCGGGTAGCCCGGCGTCTGATCAGGCTCCAAACTGTTTGCCACTAAGATAAACATGAAATATCAGAATTGTCCAAAGGTTGTTCTTTTCTACGTTTTAGCGCTTTGCGTTTGCGTACGTTTGCGTTTAAACGGGAAAGAATAACAGATTCTCCACTGTATGACGTCACCAATGACGTCAGAATAACAGAATATTGTCTTTCTTCACCATATTCACAGAGTTTTGACCCAAACTGGATATGCCTAAACAACAGGGAGACGAAGGCGTACGTATCACTCTACACCAACAATGCAATCGCAACCGTTGATCTGAGACGGGGACAGGAACGCATTAAAGCATTGACAGGTCTGGGCTTGAAAGGTAAGCACTCATTCATGCCTACCGTCCACAGACAAATACATGACCATAATGAAATACAGTGTTCCCTCATTACAAAACCTTCCGTACAACGACTCCCTCCTTACACACGACATTTGCCGTAGTTCCCTAAACAAGACAATTATGTCTAACGCTTTCACTCCTGCAATATAGTCTGCTTAAAATGTTGTCTGCTGTTTGTTCTCAAAGTTACATTATGATAGAATAAGTATATTGAAAAGTGACAAACAGCTTGAATCCAGATTAGACGCCGCGTAACGCGCCGTCTAATCTGGATTCAAGCTGTTCGCAAATGTAGGCCAATATTTAATTCACCTCCCTATAACGACACCCTCCGAACAACACACACTATCTGTGTCTCCCATCGGGTGTCGTTGTAGAGAGGGAGCACTGTACTATCCCTGCCGATCGCAACTATACTCGTATATGCAAACAGTTTGGACTCTGACTAAAGATGTCTGATCTGGAGTCAAACTGTTGGATAGCTTTCTCACATTTAGGTTTCTTTATTATAAAATGTATATACAGTAGAACCCCTCCAAACCGGAACCTCTGAATACCGGAATTCTCTCTAAATCGGACTAAAATTTGGTCTCGTTTCCAACTCTTCTTTTATTTAACCCATTACACCATAAATATAACTTTTTATGTCTACTTTTAATTCCTACACTGAAAACAGTAGTTCCATTTATACATTCTAGCAGATGATAGCTTAAAGCAGGTTGAAAGTGACGCAGAATGCGCCTTATTGCGCATTGTGTTTTACTTTCAACCTATTTTACGTGGTCAGCTATCTTCCATACTAGAAACATACTATTGGCTAATGGGTTTAAACTCCTGTGAACTGGAAACCCGTCTAAACGGGGAATTTATGTTGTCCCCACACATGTCCGGTTTAGAGCGGTTTTACTGTACATGTAAATCTTAAATGAATATGTTTTTCAGACGACAATTTCAATGCAGGCGAATAAACGTATATACAGTGTTCCCTCCCTACAACGGTCCTTCCAACAACGACCACATCCTTACAACGACCCTTGCCGCAGTTCCATAAACAAGACAATTATGTCTCACGCATTTACTGATAGGCTGCAATATCGTCTGCTTAAAACTGTCGTCTGCTGTTTTTCTCAACGTTTCATATAAGCGGACATTCTGATAGAATAAATCTTATGAGGAGTGACAAACAGCTTGGATCCAGATCAGACGCCGCGTTCATGCTGTTTGCAAATGTAAGCCAAGTCTTAATTTTCTCTCCCTGTAACGACTCCCTCCGAACAACACACATAATATGTGTCTCCCATTGGGTGTCGTTGTAGAAAGGGAGCACTGTACTTGTAAATCTTAACTGAGTATGTTTTGCAGACGACAATTTCAAACCAGGCGAATAAATGTATGTATTTCTATACGGCGGAATATATATGGTTTAACATTTCAGTCTGGAATGGTTGTGGTGTTGACAGGTTTTCTGTTTTGAACCCTTCCACTCTCAATGACCCCTAAAAGAGCGTTTGCAAACATTTGGGATCCTGATTAGATACCGCGTAACGCGGCGTCTGATCATGATCCAAACTGTTTGACACCCGTTTTGAAATTTCCTCAGTCATACTATCTTATTTTTAATTTGATACGACATTGCGGACAGACGACAATGAAACGGTGAAGGGGTAAAAATATCACGAAAATGTTGGCAGTGAAAGAGTTAAAGTGTTGTGGCTTCTATACAATGTATCGGTAGATCTATTACTCAATTTGTTGTTATGCGGCCATTCAACAACACGGTTTTAGGCCGATTTAACAGCTCTGAAATTTTATTTCGGGAATCATCACCAAAGACGTTTTTAAACGGTTTTAAGACAAAGAAATCAAGCCTAAAAACAATAACGAATACATGTTTTAAAAAATCAAAGTTTAGGAATATAGGTGTTAAAAGATGCTTTAATCTTTATTCTTTCTATGGATGCTACTAGTATGCATGTATACATGTATGTATACTTTACAAACAAAGTAGACCCTGATCAGAAGGCTCCTAAAGGAGACATGTGGTCTGGTTCTACACTATTTGCTCTGCATTTTATACACTATTGGTTATGTGTTTATCTTTCTGACTTTATTCTCTAAACTCAGACTTAACGGTTTTACTCTCAATGACGTCATAAAGAACACTTGATAACAGTTTTTGATCCTGATCAGACGCGTCTGATCAGGATCAAATTTTTTTCCTACTTGTTTTGAAATTACGTCAGTTATACTGCCTTAAAACTAATTTTGAAACGATATTGCAGACAACAATATTAAAGCAGATGACACCATGGCATTGAAGGAGTAAAACCTCACAGTTAATTTGATCATGAAATGGTTACACGTTAGATAAACTGTTCATTTTACTTGGCAAAATCGTCCAGACACCTATTGTTGTTATGGGAAGGTTTACTATTTAACAGATTGGTCTGAGGGTGGAGGGACGAGAGGTTTCGATGGCACCAACACTCTAAGGACGGCCGAACTGGAGAATCACCCAATCTTCTCGACATTTAATCCGACCCAGATCTCGTGTACAACGGCAAAGAAAAAGGTTCATACACTAGAGAAAACGTATTCTTTCACAAAATAGCTTTCATGTGAACCACCTTATGATCAGATTCCAAACCTTTTGCGAATTAGATAACAAGATGTGTTTGTGAAACACTTTAGTCCGACAGAGAAATCGGGGTTTTGATGCTCACCTAGAAATTATGTCCTAAGACATTTTCTTGATTTGTATTGATAGTTCGAAGCATTGGCATTCGGGAAAATCGAAATCGACTTTAACCGTCAATTAGATCAAATGCATTCCGATAGTCCCTCAAAGTTTGTGCCATAAATGTCGCCTGTTCTTCTTGTTTTGTTAAAATAGAGACTTGTCATCTCAAAAGGTCATGTTATTATGTCTAAGCGCTATGTGATATTGTCTACAGAATGTTTTATCATGTAAAACGGATCTGCTATTATGTTAAAAAGCAGAGTAATCTTGTTCTTGTTAAAGAGCAATGTGAACTTGTCTATATAATATGTTATCATGTCAAATATGTGTGTTGTTATTTCAATATACAGTGTTGATTTGTCCAAACTGTGTCGTATCATGTACAACATCTTTGTCATGGTGTTATAAAGCAGTTTCATCTTGTCAAGGTGTATTTCTAACTTGTCTATTAATATTTTATCATATTCAATGTACGTGTTGTTATGTCAATATGCAGTGTTGACTTGTCTAAATCAGGTCTTAATATGTTGACAATTGTTGATATGATAACAAAACTGATGAGCATGATAAGGCATAGTTTGAACAAGTCAACACTATATATTGACATAACAATACGTGCATTGAACATGATAACATATCATATAGACAAGTTCACCTCGCTCTTTGACAACATATGACTGCTTTGTAACATAATAAGACATACTTTAGACAAGTCAACACTGTTTAATGACATAACAACATCTGTACTGAATATGATAACATATCGTATGGACAAGTTCACATTGCTCTTTGACAAGATGAAACTGCTTTGTAACATATTAACACAAGTGTTGAACATGATAAGACAGAGTTTGGACAAGTCAACATTGTATGTTGGCATAACAAGACGTACATTTAATGTTAACAATACACCTTGCCAAGATGGAACTGCTTTGTAACATAATGGTATAGATGTTGAACATGATAAGACACAGTTTTTCATGTAATTATATAGAACATGTATATTATTATTAATGTTATTATTATAATTTCTTACAGTTATTATTGAGTATAAAATGCATAGTGTACCGGTACCAGTGCGGGATTACATACGGAGAAGAAACCAGCCGACCAGCGATTTATCATGTCGTCCATTTCGACCAATCAGCGTACCGGTCCCGATTGATAAAGTGCTGGAGCAAAATTAGTCTACCTTCCGTTACCAAATCTTCAATAATTTTCTTAAGTTACTTCCGAATTATTAAATAATGGTCTTGATAGAAAGCCATGCAACTTATTTTCGGTTATTAACAATATATTGTAAAAGTTTACTCTTAAAGTAAACAAACAACATTTATGATTACCTAATGGAAGTGTGTAAAACCCACAAAGAACCAGTCTGTAAATGGGTCATTGTACATTCAGGATTATGAGAGTAGACTCCAAAGAATTTAAACAAAATATTTATGACACAAAAGAACAATAACATGGTATTACATACAGAGTCCATTTTGATGAACAAATAGGAATCTGCATTTCCATAGAGGTACAGAAAAAGCATATGACAAGTCAATCGTCCGTAAAAACGTCACTATTGTCGAGTAGTTACCATTTGCACGGATTCACTCAACTAAATACTTAACTCGCCTCAAAAATGGCTCAGCGGGAATGATCATGATCTCATCAAGTATCTGTGTTTAATTTAAAAAGAATACACCACAGGAAAGATCTGCAAATTTGTTTCGTAAACACCTCTTTAGCTCGTCATAAAGTCATTCTTGTTCCATAGCCGAAAGTTAAATGGCTTTCTTTTAAGAACATTATTATGAAAATAGGTCGACAATTTAGGAGTTTATGTAACCTAAACTAACAGAGGGTAACCATTACACACGATCGCCTTAGATTAGGCACACTGAGTTATCGATCGATCGAATATACATGTGGGTATATATTAACCAACTGACGACAAAAGTACTGGGGAAATGCAAATATTATAAATATGTAGGTCGTTTTTTCTCCATGTCTATTTATTCCGTTTGGATTTGCTCCATGATTGTATAGACCGTTTTTTCACCTGGCAGGGCGGGGCTTACCTTTGGCAAAGATAAACTTTTTTGAGGGAGTGCAGCCATATCCACGTGAAAAACATATGCACAGTGCTCCCTCTCTACAATAATACCCAATAGAAGAAAACAATTGCGTGTGCTATTTGGAGGAGGTTGTTTATAATGAGCGAAAACTAAGACTTGGTTCACATTTGCAAACAACTTGAATCCGGATCAGACGCCGTGTTGCACGGCGTCTGATCTGGACTCAAGTTGTTTGTCATTCTTCATTATATTCATTCTGTCAAAATGTCTACTAATATGTAATGTAAGAAAAAACCGGCAGTTGTCAACGGTAAATTCCGATAAAAACAAAGCGTGCTGCCGTCCCAAAAGTTGAAATGCAAAGGTCCGCATCGAAACTCCACCCTGCCAGGTCAATAAATATGGTCTATACTGATCCTGTACTCTGACTTGTTTCAGGACTACATATTCCTTGCTGGCACAGGCATACCTCTTGAAACAGCATTGAAAAGCGTAGATATTGAAGATTTCTTTGGGTCCATAGCTGGGTCGCAAGAACTTGGTGATTTATATGTGTATGGTCCGATGCCCTTAAATGATGAAAACATGGATAACGTTCTAGAAAAACTCATCAATGCGGGTTCGCGAGGTTTTGCCGCTCTCACCGGTAAACCACTGTCTATGGTGGCTGAAACAGGGAGTAGCCTTAAGTTCAACACAAAGAACTCAGTTTTATTCAACGGTAAACTTGGCGCAATCTATAATGTGTTAGGACAGTTCGACAAGCTATCTGTCAAAATGGGAATGGAGCCGGAGCTTGTTATTACTAAACAGGTACGTGAATGAATGAATGACCTAAACGAATGAATAAATGAACGAGGATAAAGTAATTAGTAAACTAGTAAAGCGACTAATCTACTTTGAGGCCCTGAAAAAGACATTTCATACAAATCCTATACTTAACAGCAATATAACACAAGCAATATAACCTAGCAGCTGTGAAAGTCGATAGATGTTATGATTTCCCGTTTAAACGAAACTATTCATTAAAATGTAGAATTATATAGGTCTTTGAAAGTACTGATACGTTATCTTGAACTGAGTTTCAAACCGTTTGCAGCCTGCTCAGACGCTGTGTAATCCGGTCTAATCTGGCTTCAAACTGTTTGCAATGAAAATGTATTTACTCTTTATAGCACAAACGCAGTTGTTAAGAACGAATAACGTCTTCTCCATTGTATTACTACACAGGTGTGTGGCGGTCGGTACATTGTGATGATAGGTGGCGCCACCCAGCCCGGTCTGCTGTTCGTATTTACCCTAGATACATTCAATGTTCAGGAAGGGTTTGTTTTCCAAGATATGGTGGACGGATATATTAGAGAAGATAGCGTTTTCAATGACGAACAGCTATACGAAAGGGGACTTGTCAGCTTGCGGGAACCAAAGGGACTGGCATTTGTGTCAGGTGAGATAATATTTCAGCGGGTATATTTGAAACTGTGTTAAAATCGTGTAGTCAGTTGACAATTCTGTATAGTATCGTATATTTAGTCCTCCAAGTCACACAATTATTTTAGAAACGGTCCTTTGGATGAGTCCTTAAAAACCAAAGTCCCATGTATCCCCGGGCATCATCATGTGTTTCTCCAGCAGTTAGATAACATCTCTTTTTCCTACGTCGCTCAGCACATTATGTCAATAGTTGGTGTAAACCTCGCACTTACTTATACAAACATCGAACTTGACACACCTACACTTATATGTGAACTGTTGCCAAAAAGCCCATTAGCCAATTGAAAAAATAAAATTGCGACAATTTTTAAAGTTTTAAAGGTGGCTGACATTTCAGGGCTAATATAAGTTTCGTTTCTAATGTTTGACATATACGACCGTTCTTCACAGTTCTGGTCCGAGTAAATGTTTAAAAGTTTAAGGGAGCTAATTCAATCAACCCAAAGCTGTTTTAGTACTTACTTTATTACGAAATGGCCAATTTGTAACATAAACGTGTTTTTTCGAGATGACCGCCATCTCTTAATCTAATATACGATTTTGTTTCTTACATTTGGCATACATTGATGTAGTATTACACTTTTTGAGACAAAATACATGATTGTTAGATGGAAGTTAATTGTGTCAACATCAGACTGTTCTTTTGCAAAATAACAATTTTTGGACAAAATACATAGTCTGTTTTAACAATTGTTTTATTGCATAATGACATATTTTGGACAAAGAGAGGTTGTTTCTTACATATGTTTACTTTTACTGGCTATATTGTAGAATTTCTTTGTAACATTTGAAACATATGACCATTTACCATGCCTTTGTTATCAAGGCATATTTTAAACAGGATAAGAAAACTATTTAGTATATGCCT
This sequence comes from Gari tellinella, assembly GCA_922989275.2. Classification (NCBI taxonomy): domain Eukaryota; kingdom Metazoa; phylum Mollusca; class Bivalvia; order Cardiida; family Psammobiidae; genus Gari; species Gari tellinella. The sequence goes on along the minus strand of OV277865.1, from coordinate 12,165,712 downwards.
TCGTATGATATCCAGCCTTGTCCGCGTGTATCTGCACAATAAAATACAAGAGTCTGTATCATTCACCGTGTATCAGTCACTTTGTATTTTACTCAGACGTCACTTTCAACTTGGCGTAACGTCATTTACGTACATGTACACAATAAATGGTAAATTTTGGATATAAAATGATTTAAACAACTTTTTAGTTGTTTTTGACTTGTATTCAAGGCATATAATAAACACATCACCAGTTTAAAGTGCGCTACAGTGTGTTGCATTCAGCTCTTGACATTTTTGCCGGTAACAACCGATCAGACTTGCGCCCAGGCGTTCGTCAAATTGTCTATTTACACCAAAAACGTCTCGAGGTGAATACATCACTCTGTATCGCACTGTGAACTGGTAATGTGTATTTATATGAGCATGTGATCGTTAAGAACTCATATTATTGCCTAACATCCTATTTTCGCATATAACATATACGGTGTACATTTAATTCCAAATAAACAAAGTTAGTCTCAGTTTTACCATTACTACCATAAACTATTTTATATTTTAAGCAAATTATAAAGACTCGAATTTGTCAGATGTGTTTTCAATTTAAAAACTTTTGCAACCAAAACTCCGTTTAAATAAATACTTAATTGTCTAAAATAACAAATAATCATTCTAACAGCAATAAACACATTTCTTATTCTCAATAACATGATATCATTATGTAGCCCTAATCTGAAAAAAGTATGTTTAAGACGCATATATCTTCATTCCGCCAGATTCTATAGCTATTATCAAAATTAATACAGCCAAGAATATCACAATACTCCTTATTTAAAAGATATAATGTGCTTACCAAGTTAATGCCCATTATTGAATACGCCCACCCAATTAGGGACTACACAAGACATGGATAAATGCATTTATCTTGCTAGCGTTTGGGCGTGTAGGTAACATGACAACCAGGGGGCATCTTATTGATTGATTTATATCGTTCCAAATTGAGAATTGTAACCAAACGACAAATCAGTGTTTCTTATATGTAATAAAGAAAATCCAATTTCCAAATTAAAAAAAGCATTGTTGATTGAGTTGGAGATAAATACCTGAACTCATATACCCAACATCGACATGGTTGAGTACTCTTACAGGCGTGGTTTTTTTCATGAATAGAAAGTATCATGGCACTAGTCAGACTGATTTGCACAAATGAACAAGAGATCATTTTACACCAATTAAAATAGGCTTAGTGTCTTTTGGAAGGTGCAGAAATATGTAAACACTTGTTTTTTTTTATCTATAATTGTCTGTATAGTAGGTCCACAATCAACAAATATGGTACTATAATGATTCATCTTACATATGTTGGTTTATTGCACAAGCAACATCTTGAGGAAGTCTGGTATACATGATCACACATCAGATGTTCACTGTTCATAACTTGAAGAAATGCTGCCTCTAGAAAAAAGTTATATTTTGAAATGTTTACCAATTTAAACTCCCAAAGATCCTGCTTGAGGAATATTCATTACTGAGTGTGGTGTAAAACGATGCATATTAAATGCGATAAATTTCCATTTCGATGCTCTCAGTGAATTTAAAATGGTAAACGATCTTGGTCTACAGAAAGTGTTCGTTGCATTAGGTCAATTAGATCAAATATGAGCTGGTTTTCTTGCAACTTCGCTATGGTAAGAAAAGACTACATGGGCGACATTGAATGTATATCATAAAAATTATGATGTATTTGTAAAGTCCAGTGTATATTTATCATTAATCAATGGTATAAACAGTAAAAATCTGGAAAACATTGCATCATTATTTATGCAAGGCTATGAGTTAAGCTTTAGTTAAATCAATTATTGCACTAGACAGGACATCTTTGCCTGTTGGCAGAGATCTTATAGTAACGTTTCTAAAATTATAGCAGGTGTCCTGCATACCCCAGTAGCTTGTGTCATGATGGGAGAATCCAATACCGAACCAAAACCTTTTAAAATGTTTCTAGCTGTGCATATTCACGACTGTGTGAAATAAAACTATATTTCATCAGTGGGGAAATAATTCTAAGCCGTCAAAAAGGGGGATTTGTTTATACACGTATATAAATACAAACCTGATAACTGCAAACAGTTTTTACACATTACCAGTTAACAGTGTGCTACAGGGTTATGTGGCTAACTGACCTTTTCGTTGCTACTAGTGTCATACAAGTAGACATACCAAATTTACTAGAGTGAACAAAAAAATAAGTTCTCTACTTGACATATAGATAATATGTACTTAATGGATTTTCTTTTATAGATCTATCAGGATTTCATTTTATCCATCTACCGACTGATATATCTGTGTTAATTAAGATAGGATTGTTTCACTTAATCATTATTCTTATGATTTGTTCTGATGCCCTGTTGTGTTTAATTAACTTGTGAACATGGTCTAGTCATTCTGAAACTGACAAACATTGAGCTAAACAGTGATATAATGATATTTCTGTGATATTTTTAATTTAAGATACTATCTGTAATATTTACTTATAGTATACCTTACCTACGTACGCTCCTTCTTTATCTTTGTACAAGCTACCGGTCACTATTATACGATAGTGCCCGGTAATAGTGACCGCTAAGAAATGTTGACGTCATATGACGCTGCTACTGAGGAACCGCTCGTTGCTTGCTTGTTTACTTTTAGCGTCTCACCCGAATTAATCTATAAAAACTTGCGCCATGTTGGGGGAGCTTTAGGGCACACAAGTTTAGTTGTTGTTTCTGCTGAGGTTTATAGTCCCGCCTAAGCTTTATCAGATGCGTCATCCCATTAAAAGATGTGCATCGGCACAAGTTATGTCTCTCTAAATTTATTATAATTTTTTAACAATTTACAACAGAATAAACCTAATTTTTTGCAATTTTGTAAAATATAGTATTTTCGGTTTTTAACAGACAGCGTACATGTTTTAACTTTCAAATAATAACAATAGAATAAAAAAATACAATGTTTGATTAAAATAAATCAATAATGCTAAATTTGAGTTAAAGGGAGGTAAACAAAAAACCAGCATGCGATTTGTATGAAAAGAGGCTTCCCAGATTTTGTAGCGGGGGTTACTTGTCTGGTGTGGATAATCAATAAGTCCTAAACCGGGTTGCTCGGTACTCAAGTGGTTAGAGTGCTGGCACGGTAAGCCCAGAGACCCTGGGTTCGAGTCCCGGTCGGGCCACGATTTTTTCACTCAGTCCTGTTACAATTTATTAACCACTATCTAGATCTAATGTTAGATAGATCTAGTATTTACCTCACTAGATCTATACCCACATACAAATGTTTTTCGATAGATCTATTGAACAGTCGCTTCTGGTTCAGTACTGGTAGTTAAAAGCAGCACTGATAGTTAAAAGCAGTACTGGTAGTTAAAAGCAGTGCGTAATTAGCCTAAACAGATAAAAAAAGCCAAGCCATGCTGTGATTATTATGAGTACTGTTAGAATTAAATCTAGATCTAGATCTAGATTTGATTGTTTTAACTGTAATGATTTGTTCTATGAACTTGTTGAATAAAATTGCAAATTGTTGATGTTGACGATACAATATTTCGTATACATGTATGGTGCGCCGATTCCTTTCATAAACAAAATCTACTTGTCTTTATTAATTTTCAAACAAAACTTAACTCAGAACCTTTTAAATATTGAAAATTAAATAGTATTTACTTTTGATACAATTGTTCTATTAGAAGTTGTTTTGTCATTTTTTTTATAGCATTATCTCCAAAATTCATTAAGAAAAGTGAAAATATCTAGAATCTAGTAAGAGTGAATTAAAGGGAGGTAATAGCGGAACGTCATTAGATACTGCTGAAAACAGTTTTGATCCAAATCAGATGCGCGGTATACTATAAGAAATAGTACAGCCCGCTTCGGGCATCCTTGCATTATAGTGACCTCCCAGTCAGCCCCAAAATAGTTTACGGCCCTCAGCCTTCGGCTTCGGGCCGTAAACTATTTTGGGGCTGACTGGTCGGTCACTATAATGCAAGAAGGCCCTCAGCGGGCTGTACTATTTCTTATATAATAATACAGTGATTGTCTGTGTCAAAATCAAGGACCACAATAGAAATAAGGAAAATAGGTTTCCTTTTTCTGTGTTATCCTTGGTTTCTAGAGCGCATTACATGGCTCTTATGTGTTTGCTTAAATTTATGCTTTGTCATGTTATGTACACATTTTACCGAAATAAATCTATATATCTATATAATCGAGGGAGTCTAAGCGATTGTTTCCGGCAGAAAAGTCGAAAATTGAATACAACACCCTGTCGCGCACTGCAAACTCGGCCATTTTCGTCAACTGTCGACCCATTTTCGTCAACTGACGATTCGCTCTCCGTATTACAGATAATATTACAGACCTTTTTGCAAATTCCTGTATAACACTAACGGTCGGGAATATGTTATATTTCCCAATAAAAGCGTTTTCTCTAAATAAAAAAATGCTTCCCTTTCAATCATTTTGGAACCAGATCTGACGCCGGGTCAACATGTATCTGGCCAGGCTCCAAACTGTTTGCCGTTAAGAATTAATATAAATATTAAGATTTCGTTTTCTTCTTACAATTTAATCAACTGTATTTTGAAGCATGGTGATGTCGTTTCGTGCGCGATCAAGCGGGAAGGAATAGTGTCACCAATGACGTCAGGATATCGTCTTTCCCACAGTACAAACACTTTTTTCTTATTTCCAGGACGCCATTTTGGAGGGAAGACAATGATTGTGTCAGGATCACAAATCACTAGCTCGGTTGAGCTCTTCGAACTGCGTATTGATTGCAAGGCTGCTCCACCGGAAGAAGTTACAGTCCCCACTCCCCTTCCAGAATAATATTTGACAGTAGAGAAAACATTTTCACCACTTTGTTCGATTATGCTTAACCCTTTACCCAATAACCCGTCCATAACATTAAATATAGGTGATTACTTAAAGCAGGTTGAAAGTAAAGCAGAATGTGCCTTAAGGCACATTCTGCTTTACTTTCAGCCTGCTTTAAACTACCATCTGTTAGGTAATATAAAATATTTGTTATGATAATTGTTCATGAGGGTATAAACTGGAACTATTTTCTTCAGCGGATGAATAAATCATATCCGCTAAAAGGCGCTTCTATTGGGTAAAGGGTTAAACCAATATGACCATTGCAAACATTTCGGAATCAGATCAGACGCCGTGAAACCCGGCGTCTAATAAGGCTTCTAACTGTTGGCAATAACGATTAAAAAGAATTGTCCACCTTATCAGTGACTCGTTTATTCTTTAAGTTATTGCATTGTGTTTATGTTTGCGTTTCTGTTCGTTTGAACTGGAAAGAATTACATCTTCTCCACTGTTGGTGATGCGCTCGGCGTGATTTACAGTTTCGATAACACAAACAAACAAGGCGGCGCGTAGTTCAGTGGAGAAGACGTTATTTTTCCCAACAAATGCATTTGCACTAAAACTAAAACTTCCAATTCGTCTGATCAGGCTTCAAACTGTTTGCCACTCCGTTTAAACAGAATTGCCAAAATTGTCAAAAATGTGTTATTTTTCAAATCTAAATGCATTGCGTTTGCGTTTCGTTTGTGTTTAACTGGGAAAATATAAAATTTTCTTATTACCGTAAAACTTAGATCTACAATTTGAAGCAGTTATAGGTTTAATTTGACAAAATAATGCAAATAAACCGTCAGATCCGAAAAGGGAACCCAATGCATGATTAATTATTCTATAACCTATGCACGTTTATTATACATGTATACAGGGAAGATAAAGCTTGAATTCTTTCAAATTCAAGTTTTTTTTAAACAGGAAATTTCATTATGAATTACATGTGGAAATAGTTACATTCAGTAAGTCTTGCTAAATATCTACATCTCATGGTTAAAGTCCAGAAGTTCGGTATAATTAAATAAATGCTATATGCCTGACAGGGTGGGTTAAAATTGTTACCGCCTCGGCTGACAATAGTTTCCCTCTGTCATCGCGCCAGACATGTAACATAAGATGAAATTCGTGTGTTTTCACCATTGAATGTATTGAACTCGCTGGATAAAAGGATATGTTACTCACCAAAGGCCCGCAAAATATGTTATCCAACTCGTTCAATGAATGCAATACTGGAACCAAACTCATTCAATTATCATGTATTATATCACTGGCACCAGAGTCATGGACTTATTATGTGTATATGTTTACTTTATATATGCATCTACCGATTAGAAGGTACATGTATATACATAGAACCATAGAAACTAAGTCTCTACATGTCTATAGTAAAGTTCGTTTTGTTTGTTTACCGATCAGTAATGTCTGTTATATGAAGGGCCAAATCAAGATGTGTATACTCTAGACTGAAGTATATAGTATGTAGTCAATATTCAGATCTATTAAATTCTAGTAAATTCTAGATCTGGATCCTGTTTATTTCGACATGTTTAGATTCTGGTGCCAGTGGAATGGAATTACACACACAAAAAAATTATAAGATGTTTCGCCTCCAACCGTTTAGCAATGTTTATTGTATGGGAATGAAAATTAAAAAAAAAAATTGATTTAGAGATCTACATATTTATGGGCTGGCGCTAGTCATCTACCGGGCTTGCTATCTGTTATTATAAGTCTTATAATAGTAGATAGGCACCCCAGTAGAAGCTCATCGTGATAGATCTATAAAAAAAAAAAATTTTTTTCCAATCCAATACGTTAGACATTGCTAACGTTTGGGGGAACAGCTTATAGATCAAGAATTTATATCTAATAGATGTTATAGTAAAAAATAGCAGACCGGTAGGTAGAGGCATATCTAGAGTCAACTCACATATTTTTTTATTTTTTTTTATTTCCATTCCCATACAAAAGACGTTGCTAACAGAACGGAAAAAAAGGTTCTATAGAGTGTACACATCAAGATTTCCGCCTTCATATATAGTATACATTACTTACCGGTAGATACAGTTCTAACCACTGACACCACATTCATAGACTTATTATGTCTCTGTGTGTATATATATTCTTCTCTGTATGTATAAGAAATAAAAATGCATCTAAATGTAAATACACACATATTATAAGTCCATCACTCTGGTGCCAGTGTATTATATGCACGCTGTACAGTGCTATATTTACGGCTCTGTATACAGGGCTGCCATAAGTTGGTCAGAAAAATCCTAAGATTTCAAATTTTCAAATTTTCAGATGCAATTTTATTAATCGTATCTTTACCCCATATTCTGTTTCTTGTTTTGAAGACACATGACTGCTTAAACATTCAGCCTGTTTCAAGTTACCACCTGCTAGGATAAATATCCGAAGACTTAGGAAAAATCCGGAGATATGGAAGCCCTGTGTATATATATTGCACGTATATGTGATAACAGGAAATAACTGACAGCAAAATAAAACTTACTTCTCTTCACGAGGTATGTAAGACATTGTACAGTGTCCACTCTCTACAACGACGCCAAATGCGAGACACACATTGTTTTATGCTTTTTGGAGGGAGTCGTTCTATTGAGGTAAAATTAAGACTTACATTTGCAAACAGTTTGAATCCAGATCAGACAACGCGCGACTGATCTGGAATCAAGCTGTTTGTCTCTCGTAATCAAAATCTTCACTTATATGTACGTTTGAGAAACAGCAGACGACAGGTTTAAGCAGACATAATTGCAGCAGTAAAAGCGTTATACATAATTGTCCCATTTAGGTAATTGCAGCAAGGGTCGTGGTAAGGAGGGGGTCGTTGTTGGGAGGATCTTTGTAGAGATGCAGTACTGTATTTAGCAATGTCGCCTGACATTCTGCACTGTACAGGCGAATTGATGCTCCCATTTTCAAACAGTGTAACTCTTCGTCTCATCTTAGTGACTGTTGGTCATTCTGTAATATATTGGCAAAACAATATTTATAGTTAAAGAAGGAACGAGAATAAAATTGAACTGTCTCTTTGAGTTTCAAGGTGAAAAGAGTTAGAGATCGCTGGACACATGTTTCAATGTAACTGTAAAGCGGAGGACCTATTATACTAATGAATTGTTGACCAGAGGTAGGGCAATACTAATTAATTGTCACCTGTACGCGATGGTTTTCAATAAATAATGTTCAGTGTATATTAATTTGTAGATATATTTAGAATCAAATTGTGTTTTGGAATCACACTGTGACCACTGATGTGACAATGACCCCATACATGTAAATGATTGGCCTTTCTTGGACATGACACACTGTTTACTGACCTCAAATACTTTTTGAGATTGGAGTGAGAATCCAAAATACAAACTACCATCTTAATACAGTGCTCCCTCTCTAAACCTACACACATGGGAACAACGATGTGGTGTGTTGTTCGGAGGGAGTTGTATTGGGAATGAAAAATTTAAATTTGGTTAACATTTGCAAACAGCTCGAATTCAGATCAGACGCCGCCAGTTGAATCTGTTTGTCACTTGCCATTATATTTCCTTTTGTCAAAATGTCCACTAATACAGTGGAGAATGTGTTATTCTTTCCCAATAAACGCGTTTACGCTAAAACTATTATTTGCAGTGCAAACAGTTTGGAGCCAGATCAGACGCCGGGTAACCCGGCGTTTGATCAGGCTCCAAACTGTTTGCCACCAAAATAAACATGAAATATCAGAATTGTCCATTATTTTCTACATTTTAGTGTTTTGCGTTTGCGTACGTTTGCGTTTAAACGGGAAGAATAACAGATTCTCCACTGTTAGTAACTTTAAACATCAGCAGACGAAAATATTTTTATCAGACGATATTGCAGCAGTGAATGTGTAAGATACAGTGGACTAAATGATATTCTTTCCCAATTAACGCTTTTACGCTATAATTATTATTTCCATTGCAAACAGTTTTGGAAACACGGCGTCTGATCAGGCTCCAAACTATTTGCCACTCGTAAAAAATGAACAGTCTGAGTATTTTATACATTTTATTACAATCCATTTGCGTTTTGTTTGCGTTTAAACGGGAAAGAATAACGTTTTCATTGTATAACTGTCTCGACAGTTGAACAGTGACAAGCGTTGATGTAGAGAAGGAATCGTTGTTTGGAGGGCCGTTGGAGCAATGTTCCACCAATTGGTCTTCTTTTGATGGTCGCAGCATGGAAAGTTTAAACAATTAATGCATGTACAGCGCTCCCTCTCTACCACGACATCAAAAGGGCGACAAAAATGTGCATTGTTTAGAGGGAGTCGTTATAGGGAGGGAAATTGGCTAATATTTGCAAACAGCTTGAATCAAGATCAGACGCCGCGTAAAGCGGTGTCTGATCTGGATTTCAGCTTTTTGTCACTCGTTGTTCAGGGTTTTTTCTGTCAGGATGTCCATTCGGTAACTTTGAGAAAAACAGTAGACGATAATTTTACGTAGACGATATTGCAGTCGTGAAAATGTTTGACATTAATGTCTTTTTTTTTAATAGCGCCAATGGTCGTTGTAAGGAGAGAATCGTTGCTGAGAGGGCCGTTATAGGGAGGGAGTACTCTATATAAATATTATGCCAATATCACTATCTGTAATACGTAATGCATTACATGTGCCTATTGGCAATGTATTAGGGTCGGGTTCCTTTCCTCTCGAACAATTATGAGTTGAGTTGAGTATGAGACCTCTACAATATGTAAGACAACTGTTTATGTTGTAGATAGACAGGTAGACAACCAAGAAACAAATAAGCAAACACACAAGCAGACAGACATACATTTTAAAACAATTTGTCAGCAAAACGGGAATTTAAAAACATGTAACACGAGAGTCCAAACAGTCTGGATCCTCGAGTAAGAAGATGGGATTTATGGCACTGCGACACTGAAAAAGTCATATAGAGCCGATGAACGATGCGATGAGGTGACGAAAATGAATGGTTTCAGGACGCTGCAATATATCCAATATGATCAAATAAATACGAAAGACTCAAGCAGGAAACGCAACACAAACAATACACCCAACTCTCAAACACACACACAGTCCTACCATAACAAACACACACCGATACACACACACACACGCGCGCACACACACACACGCGCAATACCATTCCTTCATCTACACACTCAATAGAAAACAACACGCAAGATAAACATAAAGCAAAGTGAGTATAGGAGCCCGCCTTGGTACGGTCAGTAGCAATTAATAATTAATTATAAATTAATTATTAACAACCACTGGGGGGTTAAACCTGGGTTTATGGGCGCCCAACCCCACTCTTTATCTCCTATATTCACCTACCCACTGACCTGCCTTCCTTTTAATTCATGGAAGAGAAGATAATCTCTTCCATATAACAAACATTATCACCGACAACTATGCACCTGGGGCCCGTTTCATAAAACTTCGTACGACAAAAAGGTTCTTAACTCAAAACTTTAAAATACTTTTAATTTCTGATTACTCTATCTAATCCTGTCTTGTGACATCTCTTTCGAATCGTCTTGAAAAGACGATTCCAAAAAGATGTCACAAGACAGGATTAGATGGAGAAATAAATAATAAGTGAGGCTTTTATAATCTGACTTACGACAACATTTGTCATAAGATGCTTTGTGAAACTGGTCCCAGAATCGCTGCAAGGTAGGAAGATCTATGGGACACTCTGACAATAAACACATGTATTTTCACCTATTTTGTACCAGAAAATGTCAAATTGCGAGTGAAATAAAACAAAAGAGGTTTTAAATCGTAACTCATTTGAAATACTGAATCTAACACTTTACTCCATTTATACGCCTTTTTACGTATTTGATTTTTGCTGAATTCAAGAAAATAAAATTTCACTTTATACAGAAATGAATATGCATCTTATTTATTTTATTTATTTATTTCTCTTCAGTGCACAATACATCAATAATTACATAACACACCGATAATCATTTAGTACACTACCACTCTAATTAGAGTTATAAGAGACTAAAAGCATGTAACTTAAAAACAGCATAGCAACTATCATACACACAAGATAAGATAGAGTTGAAATCAACTAGCAATCTGAGAGAATTATACTGACAAGGCACATGTAGATTATGTTCTGAGACTAAAACAGATCATATGTGTCTTCTCAGTACAATTCATGACAAATTAGCCACATTGAATCAGAATATCACATAATTATTATTGCACCAATCATTTAAGAAAAGCATAAGCCACCGGTCCATGCAAACATCAGCCAGTCCCATGCTAGGTCATATGAGTTATTTCCCTTGGATCAAGCAATTATCCATCATTAAAACAACATCTCAACTATCATACACATAAGATAGAGTTGAAAATGAATTGCAATCTGAAAGAACTATAATGAAAAGACACATGTAGAATATGACCCGAGAATAAAACAGATCATATGTGTCTTCTCAGTACAATTCATGACACATTAACTAAACTGAATCCAAATATCACATAATTATTATTGCACCACTCATTTAGGAAAAGCATAAGCCACCGGTCCATGCGAACATCAGTTAGTCCCATGCTTAGGCCAAATGAGTTATTTCCCTTGGATCAAGCCAATTCTCCATCATTAAAACAACAAGTCAAATATCATACACAAGATAAGGTTGATTTTGAATAACATTTTGAAAAATAAAGCAGTTATACTGAAAAAACACATACCCAATATGACCAGAGACTGAATCAATTTATATGTGTCTTCTCATTACAACTCATGGCACATTAACTTAAATCCAAATATCACATAAATATTATTGCATTATTTATTTAGGGAAAGCAGAAGTGACTGGTTCAAACACCAGTCCATTAGTCCCCTGCTTTGGCTAACTGAGTAATTTCCCTTGGATCATTCACTGTATTGACACTCATTAATGCATGAGTTTTACAACAATTTATATCATGTATAAATTTACATCATGAAATGCAAACAGACTCTGTCAATCCCACACTCATGCCATTCATGGTTAGATAGAATGTATGACTGTCTAAAAAACTGATTAAACTTGAAAATTCTTAAAATGTGACCAATGTAAACATGCCAAACAAGCCGTACGGTCAAACCAGTACTTCAAAATTGTTTAAGAAAACGAATATCGCATCAAATCAGATTTGTTGCGAACTGATTGACAAAGACTGTATACATCTGAGTAAGATACACACAATATGCTGACTACTAAATCACTTTTATCATTATATACAGATAAAAGCTTGACAATTGTTAAAATAGGACTAGTCCAGAAACGGCCAATCCTGGGCTAGCTTGTCCGGGGCTAACTATTTCTGGCTAAAATATAACCAATTACCCCATGAATATGCCTTTTAACCCATTTAATCCATGGCATCAAAGGAGAAAATAGTTCCTCAATAAAACGTCAAGAAAATATATTATAAGTGATATTCCTTTATTTTAGAAGTTTGTAGCTTAAAGCAGGCTGAAAGGAAAGCAGAAAGCACCTTCTGGTGCATTCTGCCTCACTTTTTATCACGCTTGAAGTCCTCATGTGTCTTCAAAGCTAGTACCAGGCTATGGGGCAATAGGTTAGCATTTCCAATTCTTATCAACTTATGAGGACTTTTAAGTTATCATACCATTGTAATCAATGTGCTTGCCTCAAACACCTGTCTCAAGCTGACCTTTTGAGACTGGTTTTAAGGCACACCACATCATTTACTATAAACTTTGGTGGTATTTACTGTTAATATTTACACGTGAAATATAGACTGTCTCATTTAATTCCGGACTGAAAAATAGAGATTGTAAACACTGAATACAATCCAGGATCACAGATCCTGTATAACAACCATTATATACAGAATAAGATCATGTTTACCAGTAATGTTAAAATTCTGAACAGATATTCACTTCTGATCAGTGCAGGTTTTGGCAAGAATACAAAAATCTCTTAAACACAAGTTTCTGGTAAAGAGAAGAAATGCACTGCAATCCTGAAGAATTAAAATCCCATACTGATTACTTACATAAGAAGAATCTCCTTCTCTGCAGTATCTCATAACATGTTTATCAGATATTCTGATCAGACTTGGTTCAGTAAAAATCAGTTTCAGTTTTCCACTTCATTCATTGCTAAAAAATTTGGAAATGAACTCTCGGCTTTGCTGAACAAGATATTTCTAATGTCATTGTACAGATTACAGTCTAACAACACATGGCTTTCATTTTCTATGACATTGCAAAATGGACAGATCCGGCGCTAAACTGGTAAGCCTTCAAATCGTCCGGTTTCTAAGCGTATAGGTGCGACACCACATCTGAACTTACTGAACGCTGACCTATGACTGGGTGATAAAATCAGGGTGCAATACTTTTCAACTTGGTAAATAGTTTTGAATTTACAGTATGTCCGCAGTTTATTTCGACCACGCCCTGATGGGCCAACAGGTATTTTTAGCTTTACTGACCGATCATGGAAAAATCTTTCCATCATTTTCTCCTGAATAGATTTTGTAATTTCACTTTTGGAAATGAGAAAAAATTAAGCTGTTCCTGATGTGCAACACAATAGTCGACAACTGCATGACCCTTGACAGATACAGAGGTAAAATTATTCACATCACTATCAAATCTACCATTCAGCATAATCATATTTGTATTAATGAGAAAATCAACAAACAGTTCACCATAATAGTTTACCGAAAAGTCAAGTATATGTCTGTGTGTAACATTATCAACACCAACTATGAAATCATCCATTTCCCCACCTCTACTATTAAAGTCATCACACACATATACAATGCCTTCATTTTGATATTGGTATATATTGAGCAACAAGTGTTCATAAAATGCATTGACATCAAACTGTCTTGAAGAATTTTCAGGTGGTAAATAACATACACATGGTAAAATAACTTGTCCATCTATTTTATGAACTAGCTTAAGCCAAAAAATACCTTCAAAAGATCTATCTAAGACTGAGACATTAAAGTAATTTAAAATGCTATTTTTTATCAAAAAGTCTACACCTCCTGAGCCTATCTTAGCAATACGATGTATATTTTCCCTATTAAAACCAAACCATTTATATCCATTTAAGGTTAAAACTTCTTCTTTCAGTAAATGAGATTCTGCAATAGCTAAAATATCAACATTTTCATCTAAAATACAGGATGCACGTACTTTAAAATTATCACTATCACATTTATAATTAAAACCCTTTACATGCCAAAATAAATACGAAAGACTCAAGCAGGAAACGTTACACAAACAATACACCCACCTCTCAAGCAGAACACACACAGTCATACCACACACGCACGCACGCACGCACGCACGCCTATGTATCAGGTTTTAGACTAAGCATAAAGTCCCTCTCATAACAGAACAAAAATAGGTCTGCGACAAGGGGCGCACAGTTTGTACCCATAGGAATACCAATCACTTGGCGGTATATGGTACTCCCAAAACGTACATAAATATTATCCGGAAGAAATGTTAGTGATTCACAGACATCGGTGCAAGTCCACATAGTGTAATGCTTAACCGTGTCATTTGTAAAAAATGCACGATCAGTATTACACGCCAGAAATAGCTTCCTTTCTCTGGCAAAAGTCTTTCAATAAGTTGTATAAGTTTAGCTTTTATTAGATTATGAGGTAAGGTAGTATATAGTGTTGAAAAGTCATACGTACTTATATTGCAAGCTTGGTATTTTCTTTATTCAAGCTTCGCCAAAATTTCATTAGAGTTTTTGATAGACCAAAACAGATTAAGTCCAGAATTTTCGTAAGTCTTATCACAATACCTTTGAACATGTTCTTTGATTTTAATTAAAGACGATGTTAAAAGTTTGGAAAGCTTAGTAGTAGTATATGCACTTGAATTAGCAATAAAACGAGACTTATAAGGTGTTTTGTGGAGTTTTGGTATCCAGTACATTGTAGGAAGTTTGTGACATGTAATGTTGACATCAGCTTTTAATTGTTTACATGTATCAAGATGATCAGATACTACATTACGCTCCGTTAAATTGGTAGATATATAGGAATTGGTATTCACAAATTCCTGGTTTAAAGTATCAACATAATGTAATCGTCATACAATTATCACATTATTGGATGCTTTGTCGGCAGGAACGAGTACATACTTGGAATGAAAGTCTTGTATGCCCTTCTTTAAGTGACGAATGTTAAATTTAGGTTTAGGTGGTAAAAGATGGTTATTGGATAAATAGAACGAAATCCGGATATCGATAATATCAAAAATTAATTCTTTCCATTTTGAAAGAGCGTCATTTTCAGCATATTCTCTTCGGCACCAGTTGGTACTATAATTATTCAAAGCTTCCGAAATATGATTACGGCAAGTATCGAAATCAATTAAGGCAGGTAATCTAAATTTAGGTCCCTTACTCAAAAGCTCTCTGATGCGTTTATCTTTAATGATATCAAAATTGCCTGTTATTATATGACCCACTGGGGCGTAAAAGCCTACTAACACCTAATAGTCTCCCCGTTGGTAGTTATTGCCCCTGCCCCTAAAGTTTCTGGACCCTCTTCCTCTTGGTTGGTATGGTCTTCTGTTGTTGTTGTTCTGCTGCTGGTTATTGTCTCTCTCACAGACGCTATCTGGAGCATTATCACCAGAGCCCCCACGGTGAGAGTATCTAGCCACATCTACGTATAATTGGTTTTCACCACCACGAGAAACATTATGTCTCCCTCGCTGGGAGTTCCTTTGCACATTTAACTCTCTGTTATCACGTCCTTGTCTTGGTGACCGTGTCCTATCCTGCTGCCATTCATCCCTGGAGTTTTGCCTGTTACCTACATGGAGTGATTCTGCTTGTTGGCCCCTTCTCTGCACGACCCGAGACCCTCTCATTACCAAACCATGCTGCTTCAGAGCGTTCAAAACATTGCGAAAGTTTTCGGACATAATACGTTCTGATACCGTCTGGTCATGATGAATGTATATATTTCTGTACTGAGCTTTATCTCTGAGTGATTTCTTCTGAAGCATCACCTTCCTCTTATCTTCGAAAGACTTGAAACTAGCCACAATTACTCTATTGTTATGAGGATTCTGTCCCTTTCTCGTAGCACTTTCACATTCAACATCAGGTATTTTGAGCCCGTCTTTGATTAGCTTATTTACTTTGTCTAATGTGTTCTCGTTGGTTTGTTCAGGAAGGTCTCTTATTACTATATTTAATGCTATATTGTCTGAAACTCGTGTACCTATGGCTCCTATAGAAGCTTGTTCTATTCTATTGTTTACTTCTTCAAAGTCTGACCTGAATTCTGCTGCAATATCCGCTTTGACACTATCTATGCGATTATCTATACTTTTATTAATCTTGCTCATTTCAGTGCTCACACGTTTGTCCAATGCTTGTGTCACTTTCTGTGTGATCCTTTTCTCGAGTACAGAGTCCAACCGGTCCATACGTTCATTTATAGCACTGAATTGCATGTTTATATCTGCAGCTAAGTTGGCAAGTAGTGTTTCAACTATGGTGGTACTGACCTCCTTTGACGGGTCTACCCTGTCAGCCATAACACTGTTACTTTCATCACCTACATTGATGACACTAGTTTCTAAAGAGTCATTCTTATCAATATATAACACTCTCTTGGCAGCTATTACCTTTTGTTTTTTAACAACTGAGTCAGAGTCCTCAACATCAAACACACATGGTTCAGATCTATTTCTCTTCCTACCAGACTTTGCTATAGGTGTCCCTACCTTCTTTAGAAGCTGCGACGACATAACTGTTTCTACGTATTCTTTATCTTCGCTGTTCGCCATTTGTGACTATGACTGTGACAGAGTTCGCAAACAAAAGGTGAAAAACGACTCACGGTGAACTCTCGTTATTTACCCAATAAAACTTGATTAAAAACCGGTTAAAATACAAATACACCGTAGAATCACATAAAATATTGTTCAAGTACTGTTCATATAGACGTTAACTGTGATAAAGGATGATCAAATGTTCAGAAAATGTAAATTTTGATAATTTGTCGTTAGCACGAAAACCCAATACACTCTGATCCTGCCGGTGTCTCAGTACAAATCTCCTGGTCAGATTGGTACCACCGCCACAACTTTCCTCAATAAACCGTCACTTACAGCATCAAATTTGTAGAACACACCACACAATGCAACATTTACAGTTTATATATCATCTGCTCACGTTAAATCATCGATGAAATTGCTGAAGCTATGAGAAATTATGCAAAATGATGATTTTTCTCACACGTGTTTTGAAAAGCCGCCTTCTAATGTTTTCCATATTCTAGCAGATTGTAGCTTATTACAGACTGGAAGTAAAGCCTTTAGGCACATTCTTCTTTTGTCATAATTTCTTAAGTGGTCATCTGCCTTCAAAACCTAAAACAATGTATCGGGTAAAGGGTTTGAACCAGTTATGAATTAAAACTCCTTTTTGGTATTTTTTACTAGATACATTAATGATTTGTAACCAACTTTGGATTAACACTAGAATTTAATCTTCTTTTTTATAGTGAATATACATGTATGGACAATATTGTCTGATCCAAATCTAAACTGTTCATTTCTGAGACATAAAATAAATCGTGAAAATTCTGAGACTTAAATTTTAAAAAATAATGGTTTTTTTTATGAAATCTTAAATTAGATATACATGTTTCATTTGTTCTTTTAACAACAAAAGGGTACACACCTTAATTTTTACTATTAATATTCAAAGAATTGAAAGAAAAATAACAGAATTATACATATGCAAAATAGAAAAAGGGTGAATGGGTTGGAGCGTAAAGTGGAGTAATTCATATAGTTTGTATAAACTTAAAATGCTTTAAATCAAATGTAGTCGGTAAGATAAATTAGTTATGCCGTGCTTAGTGTAACTTATATGGAATATACATTTCCAATAAAAAATAATATGGGACTCGGCTTCGCCTCGTCCCATATTCACCTAGTCCGTTATTAATTTTTAATGACACTGTACATTCCATACTAGGTACACTAAGCACGGCATAAGTAATAGTAGGAGGCATACAGTGGAAAATGTGTTATTCTTTCCCAATAAACGCGTTTACGCTAATACTATTATTTGCAGTGCAAACAGTTTGGCCGGCGTCTGATCAGGCTCCAAACTGTTTGCCACCAAGATAAACAAGAATTATCAGAATTGTCCAAAAGTTGTACTTTTCTACGTTTTAGTGTTTTGCGTTTGCGTACGTTTGTGTTTAAACGAGAAAGAATAACAGATTCTCCACTGTAGGTGATTCATCCGTATAGTCGTTTTAGTAGCCTTATTCTATTGATATACAAGGTATACAACTCGACATGACATATATATTGGCGACACCCAGCTCGTCCCTGATATAGCAATGCAGTTAAACTTAAAATCACCTAATACTGGCCCTATGCTCGCAACTGCACTTATTAAACGCAATAACTCATTAAATAAACACTTTTTTCAGCGGAGCTGTCTGGTTTCTATTTAGCCACACTTTCTATTTGGCCACACATTTCAACCAATTATATTTGATTAGAAATTTAGAATTAAGAGCACCTGTTGAAACTGAATTGTCTGATTGGATAGTAGCCAGGGCTCCAGATAAGGGAATTATTTAAAATTTTAAAATCTTTATTTGTGCATTAAACCCTATGGTGTCACTACTCATTTGAATTGTCTCTTTGAGGCGATAAAAATGAGTGGTAACACCATAGGGTTTGGTGCTGAAATGAGTGAGAAAATGTTAGATTTGTTCAGTTTACTCCCCTCTTATCTGGAGCCCTGAAACTCTATGCACAACAGTTTTACCAGTGTGTGTACTACTGAGCTGATGACATCATGCTTCTATTTTAAGATATGATAGCATATGTCTTTTTATAGAATCTATATATAGACAGTGGTAGCTAGGTGTATTTACCATACATTGATAGCAAAATAATAAATAGCCTTAAGTGAGTTAAACACAATTGTGTTGTTTCATCAGTTATGTACAAGAGTGAGGTGTTATAGAACTTGTACAGCAGAGTGCTGTTCTGTTATGATGGACATGCACATTTTATTTAGTTATAGTTTGTTTCAAGAAACTCCCTAAGAATGAAGTTTGATATATAGAACAATAGTTTAATCTGAGGATCTCCTACCAGTTGGTAGGATATGGGTTATATTATTGTTTTGCATTTCTGTACATTTATAGTTTTTTAGTCAGGGTAATTTATATGCTATATCCTTGAATGTGTAATTTTTGCTTTTCAATCCAAGATATTACAATTCTTTGAAAAAACCCAATTTCATACAATTTTGCACACCCGTCTACAGCATGAATTCCACCACCCATTCCGCTGAATATCTTTTTTAAAGATATTTCTTGTTTAATCTACAAATCAATGCAAAATGAGAGCACTGTGGTCCAAAATTCAATACATGTATCTTTGGCGATTGCACAATGTTCATGCAAATGAGCGATATGGAGCAAGTAATTTTATTGGCTGCTGCTAAGTAGCAACCTTCCGAAAAACTGATTCCTTCGTTCCAAGCGTGGCGTAGGTTTAAATTACATGCCGGGTTACAGCAAATTTTGTAAAAAGGTAAAAATAAACTGTTTCTAGTAGGATTATACGGCGTTATAAACCCCGATTCAGAATAAACAATAACTGTTACCGTTAATGGCGTTATGACGCCTTTTATTTTACACAAAAGACTGTTTACCGTTTTCGGTAGTTATTAGTGTTCGGCGCAATATGGCGATGAGCAAATTATAGATCTAAATGTTTGAGCTGATATACATGGACAACAACATAAAACTTTTTAACGACACACCCTTTTCAAGCGGAAGTTTCTAATACATGTATAACATATCGAAAACTATTAAACTATCAATTTGATCAATGAAATATACAATGGCGAAGACGAACTATCTCCCAATAAACACGTTTAAACTTAATTTATAAGTTCCATTGCAAATAGTTTGGAGCCCAATCATACGTAGGGTAACCCGAAGTCTGACCAGGATCCAAACTGTTTGCCACTGTTTTAAATAAGTAGTTGAAATTGAGAAAACGTTGTCTTTTTCTACATATGTTCGACTTAGGCTATTGCGATATATCGAAGCCCGGCTGTATATGTATAGTGAAACCCCTCTAAACCAAAACCTCTAAATACCGGAATTCTCTCTAAACTGGACAAAAACGTTGGTCCCGTTTCTAATCCTTCTTTTTTTAAAAGTTACACCATAAATATGCCTTTCTACGGCCTTGATTTATTCCTTCACTGAAGAAAATATATTCATGAATATGTTTCATCAGAAATAGTATATATATTCTAGCAGACGATAGATTAAAGCAGGTTGGTGCGCATTCTGCTTTACTTTCAACCTGCTTTAAGTTATCAGCTATCTTCCATACTTGAAACAAACTTTGGTATAAAACCCCTCTAAACCGGAAACCCCTCTAAATCTGATTTTTATGTTGTCCCCACACATGTCCGGTTTAGGGGATTTCACTGTATAGAGGTGAAAATTAATAAACCATAACAGTCGATATAGTGTAGTCGTATGTGTCTCGTGTAAGTGTTAAAACTTTCTCGGCAACAGTTGGTATGCGGAAAGTTCTCATAGCTTCTCTCATTGTTCTAAGCTTTGGAATAGCTTTAGCAATACAGGTAAATCTAGAGAAAAAAGATGTTAAATATATCGCAGCTACCTATACCGTTTCCGGAGAGCCGGATGTGTTTCAGTACTTCAGTACTCAGGTGGGAAAAGTCGCAGTAGATGAGCGGAACAGACTTGTGTATGCATTAGGTAAGTCTAATTGTTTACTAATTAACCCTTTCCCTTATAGACGCGACTTTTAGCACATTCATTTTATTCATCCGGTGAAGAAAATAGTTCCAAATTATACTGTAATGAATATGTGTCATATTTAATACTTTCCTTATTCTAGCAGTTAATAGCTTTAAGTAGTAACATATCTTCAATACTAGAAACAATGCTATCAGGTAAAGGGTTAAACATGTACAGTGGAGAATATGTTATTCTTTCCCGTTTAAACGAAACGAAACGCAAACCCAAAACACTAAAACGAAGAAAAGTGCAACTTTTGGACAATTATGATAATTCATGTTTATCTTGGTGGCAAACAGTTTAGAGCCTGATCAGACGCCGGGTTACCCGGCGTCTGATATGGCTCCAAACTGTTTGAAATAGAAATAATAGTTTTAGCGTAAACGCGTTTATTGGGAAATAATAACGTTTTCTCCACTGTACATGTTCTAAAGAGTCTGACAACCGAAAAGATCTAGTGTGTTGACAGATATAAAGAGAGTGAAATAAAAAACGACATATGTGTGAGATTATCGTGCACCTGGCATTAAAACATATGACCAGTCTAAACACATCCTCAAGAATAGTCGTATATTTATTGTTATTTTAACATATTTTTCATGGCGGAATTTCAACAGGCTCTAACCTGTTTTTCAGTCTAATATCAATAGTTAAAGTCAAGGATCACGATCATTGTCGTTGTCATCGCTACAATGTACCAGAAAATGGTACAAAAATGGTACATGTATCCTTAGATGGTGTGGCATAGGGAACCCAAGTATTATGTTTCTCTATAATAAAGGTCAAGTGTCAAGGTGAATATCAGAGTGACCTGAAAATGGAACGCGACGCTCCACCATCCCAGACAGTACAGTAGATAACACGTTATTCTTTCCCGTTTATACGCAAACGAAACGCAAACGCAAAGCAGTATAAACGTAGAAAAGTACAAGTTTTGGAAAATTCTGATAATTTATATTTATCTTGGTGGAAAACAGTTTGGAGCCTGATCAGACGCCGGGTCACCCGGCGTCTCATCTGCCTCCAAATTGTTTGCAATAGAAATAATAGTTTTTGCGTAAACGCATTTATTAGGAAAGAATAACGTTTTCTCCACTGTATCAAAGTGCTGAAGTACTGCAGGCTTGTGGTTTCAGTTTTATCCAGGCTGGATTTGGATTTGGGTTTCTGATGATTTTAAGTCGGTTTAAGAGTATTTAAAGACATTACTTGACCCAGCTTGGGTGGTTATACCTAATAATACACTGTTTTGTGCACACATTGGCAACTTGATAGAACCACCAAGCTTCAGCAAGCCAGCTGGAAGCCTTCACGATAAGATAAGATAATTTTTATTTTACGTCGGCAAGACATACAATGGACAACATAAGCCATAAAGGCTTTTGAACCGACTATAAACAGGAATACTCAGAATGCCCAATATTTATTTCATTCCACTTCAAGATCAGTTTCACTGATTTCAAAACATTTAGACTTCTTGTTGTATTATTGCTAGTATGTAAATAACGGTCTAATTTGAGAGTAATAAATAGTTCTGCTCAGCCGGTGGTCAGGTTCCCGGATGTTGATTATTTCATAATCGGATATATAGGAGACAGGGAACCATGCCATATTGCTTGAACATAAACACACATGTGGTGTTCACACACCAGTCCAGTCGACGGAGTCTATATGTGTTATGTCCCATATTTGGCATCACTCTGCTAGTGACGTCAAATGTGGGCGGGTTAAACACTAAAATGGTTAGTGTTTATTTCAAGGCACTTACTAATTAAGAAGCCACATTCGGTTGCAAGCTCCCTCATGTTTTGGCTTCTTGATCATTAAGAAACTTTGAAATAACCAGTAACTATTATTTAGAAGTAATCAATAGTACATGTACAAATAAAATGTTCACTGCATTTAAGAGATTACAGAAAATTCAAGAATAATGTAAGTATAAGAAATTAAATGAATTTTTCGGCATATAAGCAAACAAGCTGTCAGTTTTCTTGTTCGCTTAAACGCCGAAAACGAATTCCTAAGATATTCCTATCTGCTCTTTGAGTAACAAATTTTGTATGTAAGTTGCGATCAACACTATGATCTATTTTACGGACAAACTATGTCTTACTTTTCTAACCACTTTACTAAAGATATTTCAACGCTCCGACTTAACCAGTTGAACCCTTTCTATATCACTAACACGTGCAAACAGTTTTGATCTAGAACGCGACGTCAGATTTGGCTAGAAACTTTTTGACAATTGTATCAATGATCCTAAATAATACCCATGTATAGATCCAACTCTTGTAGATAAGAGCAGACAAAAACTTTAAGCAGACGATATTTTGGCAGTGACAGTGTAAGATGGGTTATTACGTCATAATGACAGTGAAAGGGTTAACACCTTCACTCTCAATGACGTTTAAAAGCGCGATTGCAAACAGTTTGGATCCTGATCAGACGCCGAGAAACGCGGCTTCTGATCGGAATCCTTGACACTCGCATCGAGTATCTTTCAGTCATACTACATTAAATCTTACTTTGAAACGACCTTGCCAACAACAAATTTGAAGCAGACGACAATGAAACGGCGAAGGGGTAAACATCTCGCGAAAAAAGTAGATCGTCTGCTTTCAAATACTGCTGTCTAACTTTATTTTCAAGGTTATACATAACACGTAGAAATAGCGATGCGAATATCAAATAGTTTAAATTCTGATTTTCATAGATTTATCTGAATATTAACGTTTGTGAAGTCAACTTTATCCGCCTATGGCATCCAACGTTTAACAATGAAACCCGCTAAACCGGACAAGTGTTGGGACAACATAATTTCTTCGTTTTATAGGTGTTTCCAGTTCAGAGGGGTTTGACCCATTACATGTACCCATAGCTTGTTCTAGTATTGAAGATAGCTGACCCCTTAATGCAAGTTGAAAGTACATCTAATGTAAAATGCGCATTTGCTTTACTTTCAAACTGCTTTAAGCTATCATTTGCTAGAAAGTATAAAGTGAAATCATTTTTTCAGTGTATGAATGAACCAAAGACATAGAAAGGCGTATTTATGGTTTCATGGGTTTAAATAAAGAAGAGTTGGAAACGGGACCAAATATTTTGTCCTGTTTAGAGAGAATTCCGGTATTTAGAGGTTCCGGTTTGGAGGGCTCCACTGTACATGTAAAATGAACTTAACACGGAAACGTTTTGTAGTATTCAGTTTGATTTCACATACGAATCTACGACGTTTGAATGTATATCAATGTACATGTAAATCAATCAATTACCTTGTTTACATATTAAACACAGTAAATCCTCTATTAATCAACCGTTCTACAGGAAACGAGGGTTCATGCATTAAAAGCATTTGAGTTGAGTCTGAAATCGTTCTCACGCATTGTATTTGTTTGATTTGAGCCTAGGCTCAAATCTGACCAATCAAAAGCTTATATTTACAATCGCCCCATTCAATTCCATTGACAAAAAGTGTGTTCATTTCATATAAACACCAATTTTCGAGAGGGCGGGACTTGTGGAAAAGTTTCGAAGGGGAGGCGGGGCATATGCAGTTTTCATTCGCGAATTAATCTTTGGAACTTGGGGCAGCAAACATTTGGCGGAGTTTTCAAAATTTGTTCTGAACCAATCTATGCCTTCCTACTAGTGGAAACCATGATTCCCGACTAATATTCTTCTTTATAAATGAGATAAATTGCAAGAAAATTGACATAAGAATCTACTACCTTATAAACAGCGGCCTATATCTGCGTTTCTTTATGACAATAAAACCCCGATATATTTATCCTACTTTAAAATTACGTCACTTATAATGACGTCATAAATCGGCATTTTTCGCGCCAAACTGTCAAGTTGTTGACTTTCTGCTTTCGAATGTACACAGATTCAGTAAATCGGTCATGGCTGTTCCTTATAGGGTACACATTATTCGTGTATCGACCTCTGATATGGATTAAACATACATGCGTGCTGACAAAATGTTTATTTAATGTTAGAAATTACAGCAAATATATTGTAAATATAAGAAATGAACTGATTTTTTCGGCGATCAAGCGAAATGAACGACAGACAATTTCGGCAAATACCATGAATCGCGCTTAAGTGAACGCACTCAGACTGATCTGAAACGTTGTATAAGCGCTGGCCCAGAAGTCTTCTAAACAACAGGATAAAAAATAAGGAAATTAAATGATGAGTTAATTTGATAGCATAACCTTTACGGATACTTTATTGTAGGTGAGAGAAGGCTGTCAGTTCTTAGAATTTTGCCAAACTATACACTGAAATTGCTTCATACCGAAAGATTCGACTCTTTTGTCTTGCAATCGGTAAGTAACAGTGGAGAAGACTGCATTCTGACGTTATAAATTTTATGATGTCATACACGAGGGCTTTATCCATTAACCCATTACCCCATAACCTGTTTCTAGTTTTGAAGATAGTTGACCATTTAAAGCAAGTTGAAGATAAAGCAGAATGTGCCTTAAGGCACATTCTGCTTTACTTTCAGCTTGCTTTAAGCTGTTATGAGCTAGAATATAGAAAATATTTTTTTATGATTCTTCTTTGTGCCAGTGTAAATTGGAACTATTTTCTTCAGTAGAAAAATAAATTCAAGGCGTTAAAATGCGCATTAATGTGGTAATTGGTTCACTGATATTGCATAATCTGCCTTAAAAATTATCGTTTATTTTTATCTATCCAATCTTAACTAAATTTTAGATATTGAAATCAGTGTTACTCGTTTTGAATATTCTAAGCAGACGCGCAGGTTCAAAACTGTTGACAAATAGCTATTGCATTAGGATATGAGGCTGTTAAGGGACAAAAAGCCGTGAAAATGTTAGGTGGGGTGTACGGATAATGTATTTTCCACTGTAGAAGGATAATGTTAGCACTGTGTGAACCCGTACACCGGATATTGGTACCAGCGAGTCGAGAGAGTTATCAAGTCGTTAGCAGATCGCTCTGTAGTGCAGGTATGTTTTAAGGATTTTCAAGAATAATATGTCTATGATGAATATGTATATTATGATATACTAAAGTGCGATGTTTCTGGAATATGCTGGTGTCATAACATTCTGTTTTACCGAGGAAAACTCTCGTAAGACTTTTAAACATGATGCCTAGTACCGGTAAATAACGACTTCTGACAAAAAGGGATTGTCACAAATGTTAAACAATTGCATAAGCATATTTTTTATATTATATATTATTTATGCAATCCCTATTGACATTTATGGAACTTTGGCTTTTGCTTTTGACGTATATGCTTTAAAAAAACAAAAAGAAATTTGGCTAGGTGAACGGCAACTTGCTACGCTAGTGTACGGCATGTTGCTTATAATTACGAAATAATAAATTCATACCTGTGTTTTATCGTGCAATCGAACACTGGTAGGAGTTGAGATGCGTAGTAATTTAATGACGAGGCCTTTAGGCCGAGTGGTTTAATTACAAGTATCTCAACGACTACCCGTGTTCGATTGTTAGATACAACACTGGTATTTATTTATTATTTTGATTCTAACACATAATTTAACCTTAATTTGCACCGAAGCAATGGCGCTACATTTCTTTGCGTACGCATTTTCGAAGCCATATGACGTCACGTTAGAACGTTTAGCGCTTGAGCGTTCTATTAAAAATTCAAACACTGAAACGTTCTTTCTTTGTTATAATTCTGGGGGTATAGAAGATGAATTCCATTTCATATGCATCTGTCCTCGTTTTGTTGACTTGAGAGTGAAATATCTAAATAAATACTTTTTTCAAAGACCTTCAATGTTTAAATTTATTGAATTAATGAAATCAACAAATAAGCATGTTTTGTATAATTTAGTTACATATATAAGAGATGCTCTTAGATTAAGACATTCTTTCAATGAAAATTAATTAATATATTCATCCTCGTATTGTCACG
This sequence comes from Gari tellinella, assembly GCA_922989275.2. Taxonomy (NCBI): domain Eukaryota; kingdom Metazoa; phylum Mollusca; class Bivalvia; order Cardiida; family Psammobiidae; genus Gari; species Gari tellinella. The sequence goes on along the minus strand of OV277865.1, from coordinate 12,139,013 downwards.
TGATGTTATAAGTTTGTGAATATTTATATGTGAACAAGATGATGTACTTTGTACAAATCTGAATAAAATTCTGTTCTGTTCTGTTCTGTTTTATAAGGGCGTGAGCGAAATGTGTTTGAATGTTAGATAAAACACTGGTCTTAATTTATTATTTCGATTCTAACACACAATTTAACCGTAATTTGCACCGAAGCAACGGCGCTACATTTCTTGGCGTACGCATTTTCGAAGCCATATGACGTCACGTTAGAACGCTTTAGCGCGTGAGTGGTCTATTGAAAATTCAAACACTGAAACGTTCGTTCTTTGTGTATATAGGGACGTGCGCGAAGTGTGTTAGAATATTTGATAAACGAGCTGACTAAAACAATATGACGCGATGCTTGGCGAGTGTTATATCTGTTTTAGTCCAGGAATTTATTAAAGATGATAAATAATGAGCACGAATGTGAGATTCTATTTATCACATAAACATTTTAAAACCCTTTTTGGTCAACTGAATCCGTAGTGTGTAGTCTCTCCATCATATGTATTTTCCGCCAAAAGTTGACGTTGTTTATGGTAACGTCATTGCAAATGACGTCATTTGGCACTCCTCGTCAAGCAGCGCTAGTGGACGAACAGGTAGAACGCGGACCAAAGTATTGATAGTTAACTATCGTTTATTGAATGGCGTTATTACACTACAAGAGGACGTTTTATGTGATAAAAGTATTCTATTAGCAGCTATCAGAATATGCTTAAAGTGTTTTTATCATTTTGATTTAAACTTATTAGGTTTACTTCGCTCTAGATCTAGTTCATCTCTTTTAAGTGTGTAGCAATGACAAGTATATAGTTCCTAAATAGGAAGACTATTCTTGGTACATGTACACAGCTGCTTTTTGGTGAACGTAACACCCCGATGACGAACTGTGATAGAGCAATACAGTGGAGATAACGTTATTCTCTCCCGTTTAAACGAAACGAAACGCAAACGCGAAACAATATAATGTAGAAAATGACAAGTTGTTGACAATACTGACTTACCATTTTTATATGGGCGGCAAACAGTTTGGAGCCTGATCAGACACCGTGTCACCCGGCGTCTGATCTGGCTTCAAACTGTTTGCAATGGAAATAATAGTAAACGCGTTTATTGGGAAAGAATAACGTTTTCTACACTGTACGTTTGAAGAGCCAAACGTCTGGTACATGTAACAAAATCCCCTACAGTGACACATCAACATGCCATAGAGCGATATTTCTTTCATTACCAACATGCCGTACACTTGACACAACTTTGTTTAAATTATATTCTTAAAAATATGACTCAACAGTTGGTTACTAGTGAGTTACAGGACTTTTTATGCAATGAGCTAAGGTTTTTATGTTAATATTGTAGTCAGGAGCATTTTAAACAGTTGTTATTTTTGTTTCGTAAGAAGTCGTTCTTTTTACCGGTACTAGGTAGCATGTGTATACGTCTTACGAGAGTTTCTCTGGATAAAACAGAAATGTTTTGGCATCAGCATATCCAAGGAACACCACGCTTTAAAACAATATTATATGCATGTTGATTATAGACATTTTATGTTATTAAATCATAAAAAAACACATACATGCACTGCAGAGCGACAGGCTAACTCTGTCGACTCGCTGGTACCAATATCCGGTGTACGGGTATACACAGTGTTGTTAGACGATTGATTACTTATGACTTTGTTACTTTAATTGGGTTTATCTTCTGTGTTTATTGTTTAGTAATCACTATTTGGTTGTCTTCGTCCACCCGTCTGTCTTTCTGTATGTCTGTCTATCTGCCAGTTTGTCCATGCACGGTGTATTTGGTCAAAGTGTTGTACAATAGGGAAGAAATAATAATTTCCAAAGAACACGTTCGTGCAAAAGACATCAAGTAGGTTATACATAGTTTGGAGACTGATCGGCCACCGCAGTAACTCGACACCTGTTCCGGCATTTACTTTCTGCCACTCGGATATTCCTTAATCTTCAGAATTTTACAAAAAAAAATTATATTCTTTATATGAACAAGAGCCGCATGCGGCCCTAAATCGTTCACCTGGTATCCATGATTACGGTCATGTAAATGGACCAGTAATGATTAAGTTTTCACTTATTCACCACCACCCACTGGTGGCCATGTTGTTTGAGCTAGAAATATTATTTGCAGAAAACTGGCAAAGGGTCACCCATGAATCATTATTTGTGTAAAATCATTCTTAAATCAGACCAATAGTTTCAGAAAAAAAATTATATAAGGAAAACTTGCCCCACCCACTGGCGGCCATGTTTTTTAAGATAACAAAATGATTTTAAGATATCTGGTAGAGGGTCATCAATTAACCATTTGTGTAAAATTATTTTGAATTTGAACCAGTAGTTTCAGAGAAGAAGATTTTTAAAGTTTTTACTATACAGTAACATGCCCCACCCACTGGCGGCCATGTTTTTAAGATAACACAATGATTTTAAGAAATCTGGTAGAAGATCATCAATTGACCATTTGTGTAAAATTATTTTTAATTTGGACCAGTAGTTTCAGAGAAGAAGATTGTTAAAGGTTTTACTATATAGTAACATAAGGAAAACTTGCCCCACCCACTGGCGGCCATGTTTTTTTTAGATATCAAAATAATTTAAAGAAATCTGGTAGAGGGTCACCCATGGATCATTTGCATAAAATTACATTCAAATCGGACCACCAGTTTTGGTCAAGAAGATTTTTAAAGTTTTCACTACATAGCCATATAAGGAAACTCTCCCCCACCCACTAGCGGCCATGTTTTTTAAGATAGGAAAATTATTTTAAGAAATCTTATAGAGGGTCACCAATGGCACATTTGGGTAAAATTATTTTCAATTCGGACGAGTAGTTTTTGACAAGAAGATTTTTAAAGTTTTTTCATGGCAACCACAATTTCAATTGGATGACCTATATCTGAAGAAATCTGAGAGAGTACCCTACAAGGAACAATCCTATGTAGTTTTGATGAAATTGGCCCAGTGGTTTCCAAGAAGAAGATCTTTGAACAAAAAGTTTGACGACGGACGACGGACGGACGGACGACGACGGACGACGGACACAGGGCGATCACAATAGCTCACCTTGGCACTTCGTGCCAGGTGAGCTAAAAAAGTATAGACTTGATTGAGAATCAAGAAATTAAACATAGTGTATGTAGTACGTCCATAGTTAGATATAATTAACTAATATCCAATAAAATGTAGTCCATATTTAAATAATTATGGCGGTTTTTAACAATATTTTTACAAATTGACAAACAGTGTAAATCTGATCAGTGACAACTCTGAGCAGGATCTATTCAATTCAATTCAATCCAAAGTACTCTTTATTTTCTCAGTTTGCATACAAATACATGCGAATTTTCAATAACACACATTCAACAAATCTACACTGTTTACATAGGACAAGTTAAATCTTGGTAGGTATATGATTTGTTTATGACGAGTACATTTATACTCGTCGCTAGGGTTCAATGTGTTAAGGTTGATCAATTTCGTAAATTTACGTAAATTCAACTAACCTGTGTACCTACATGTATTGACAGTTAGTTGACGAGAATTCTCGATCTCATTCTATAGAGTACCGACTCCAATCAACATTGGCCCGAAGCCATTACAATGTACCTTAACATATTTTTTACTATGTTTTAGGTCCAGACATGTAAAGGGTATGTGTCTGTCGCAGCTGTCAATCAGGTACAACAAAATAATGACCGGTTGTTTGTATTTAGAGGATACAGACCATCGACGGGAAATCTACAAATGTTTCAAGCAATACATGTTGCGCAACTTCCTGAACATCACGTGATAACACGTAAATGCAGACGAGTCATACTTGCAAACAGTCAAGCCGGGAAAATGTCAATTATAGATTTCAGAGCTTCAAGATTAAGACACCCAACAGTGTTGACGATTTCATTTAGTGCGTTTGCAGACCAAATTGAAAGACTGAGACAGGAATGGTTCATCTCGAACTCAGGTTCCTCGTTCGATCAGGTATACAGTGGAGAAAACGTTATTCCTTCCCATATAAAACGCTAAAACTATGATTTCCTTTGCAAACAATTCGGAGCCGGATCAGACGCCTGGTAACCCGGCGTCTGAATAGGCTCCAAAATATTTGCAACTCAGAATAAAATTAATAAGTAGGATTATCAAAAATTGTCATTTTCTCCATTTTAATGCGTTACGTTTGCGTTTAGTTTGCGTTTAAACGGGAAAAAATAACGTTTTCTCCACTGAACATATCGATTTCATTTCATGATCCAATTATTCGGGAGATTTTTACCCCTTCACCGTTTTATTATCATCTACTTCAATACTGTTATCTGCAGTAAACGTTTCAAATATAGACATAGACATAGACATAGTTTATTTGGTAACTTATACACATTGTATCTCGTTACATCAGCATATATAATCAAATTGTTTAACCAGGTCAAATCATATCACGTGACAAAACTATTTTCTTATGTATAAACCCAAACAAAAAAAGATCATATGATTGAGATCAATCACAGAAAGAAAAAGGAGAAAAAGATTCCTAGGATGAAATATGAGGAGAATGAACACCTGTTTTCAAGTGAACCACGTTATTGTAATTTTGTAAATAACGGACGTCTAGAACAAAGCGAAGCAAAGCAGAAAAACTCTTATTCTCGGCCCAGCCCCCCTCTGCTCAGGTATCCATCTGTTTTAAACACCGAAAGCTCATAACCGGAGAAAAGGTTAAAGCGATGGCACATTTTGTATTATATATAATGTACATGTATATGTATATAACTTATAGTAACAAAGTAACAACATAGTTACGCACAGCGGACTATACGATTCACTCTCAAAAGAGCACGTACAAAATCGGGTAGGCCAATTGCAACCAGTTTTTGTCCAAATTAGACGTCGAGTAACTCTGCGTCTGATCGGTCTCTGGCCTGTTTGCCCGCCATTTTAATAAAGAATAATTGTTTAGCACTTTATATATTAAAAGTTGTATGACTTAAGAAACATCGATAATAGTGTTAAACAGTTTGAATCCTGATCAAAGGCCGCGTTACTCGGTGTCTAATCAGGATCAAAACTGTTTTCAAAGTTGCTGTATGACGTCATTAAGAGTGAGAGGATTAAAGAAAATGAATGGTACGCCATTTCTAGAATTAAAAACTTTGGAAAGAAGCCATATTTTTTTCAGAGGTGTTAATTTGTAGAACGGTCTTTCCCTCACTTTAAGACTAAGTAAATATTCAAGTCAATTTAAACTTTGTGTTTCAATTGTATTGATAGTTAAAGAATAAGCAAAAGGATAGACTTCTTTAAGTTGTCCTTATAACGTTTACGACACCTGGGCCCGTATTCTGAAACATTGTATAAGCTTTTCTCTAAGTAAACCAATATTCTCTTAGTTTTCGGCAATTTACTCTTAGAAAGGGAAAATACTTAAGAAAATTCTAAACTCATCAATCAAATTTACTTAAGTATAATAATATACCAAGTGAAAGTCTACTTTCAGTCCGAATGGCCGCTCAGCCGACTGTACATTTACTCCCCTGATCATTGAGCCATCTTGCCTACAATATTGAGCACTGCTAACATATCGCGCAGTCAAATGCAGCCCCAGTACCGACTCAGACCCTTCACAGGTACCCATTTTAACCCCTGGGTGGAGAGGAGCAATTCGTGGTACAAGTCTTGCTCAAGAACCTTCCTGTACATCATCGGGGATTCAGAAAAAATCCCCTAGTCAGACCGCTGGTCCGGTGGGGGTCGAACTCACGACCCCTGGTACCATAGTCCAATGGACTACTGCCGCCGGTAAAGTATAAGGATATACATGTACTCTTAGAAAATCAATATAGTCTAAGTTTTCGGCAATTTCAACTAAGTATTTGGAGATTCCCTCTCAGAAAGATGAGGCCTTAGCGACTAGCCCTGCATTCATTAAAGAAAGCGCTTCGCGACCCTTTGCCACGACCCGCTTATCTCAAGGCGCACAATGGTGGGGTGACTATGGAGAACGACAAAAACATGCAATGTTGAGGGCACGTGAACCTGTGGATGCCCTGTGGTAAGCGGGCCGTGGCAAAGCGTCATTAAGCGCTTTCGTTAAAGCCAGAATGTCGCCCAAATTTATGTTTAATCGCGCAATTTCTTATATAAGAACATTTTCTATGTATTAAAACTAAGCGAAATCCGTTGTCAGGTGCCTGAAACATGCCCCACTTTCTTTAAGAACCATACATAAATGTGCCGATTTCTTATCGAGATGGTTGGAAAAATAGGCTTTTTGTTTACATAACAAATCTTCGTGTCGGCTTCCGAAAGTTTCCGCAAGGTCGAATAAGAGTTACGAGATCGATCTGATTTTCCTGACTTGTCTGGGTTATTTTTAAAACAGAATAGTTCATAACCATTAAGGTAACAGTGGAGAAAACGTTATTCTTTCCCGTTTAAACGCAAACGAAACGCAAACGCATCGCAATAATACGCATAAATGGACAACTTTTAGACAATTCTGACCATTCATGTTAGTCTGAGCAGCAAACAGTTTGGTGCCTGATCAGACGCCGGGTTACCCGGCGTCTGATCTGCTCCAAACTGTTTGCAATTGAAATCATGGTTTTAGCGTTAACGCGTTTATTGGGAAAGAATAACATTTTCTCCACTGTAAGCAAGGTACCATCGACTACATCATCGTACACTTTCCTACTTGAGATAAGTATGGTTCCCGTGCAGCACGAGACCGCTGCGCTAACTTTACTGATATTTTATTCTTTCCCAATAAACGCATTTGTATACATGTACAAAACTATTATTTCCATTGCAAACAGATTGGAGCCAGGTTAGACGCCGGATAACCCGGCGTTTGATCAGGCTCCAACCTATTTGCTACTCAGATTAAAAAATAATAGTTAAAACTTCTAACAGTAAATTTCCACAGTTTAGTGCATTGCGTTTGCACGGGAAAGAAAAATGTATTATCTACTGTATACTGCGCACAATAAATACAGCTATCAATGTTTCTTGCTGGATGTAGGGAATACTCATCCCTTTTAAAATTTTAGAATGTTCCAATCTAAAAATAACTCTGTCAAGTCAGAAGAAAACACTAATAATGAGCTATGAAAACATCTTTACCGGGCGCAAGCCGAACGAACTCGGAAAATCTCCGTCGTTGATCGGATGTCAACAAACCGATTTAAAAGTCGATTTTTTCCCCACCAAATTCATGTGTTTGTCAGATTTATTGACTCCATAATCATCGCGGATTACTTCTTTTTATATGTTTAGATTACGTATCTGCCTGAATTTTCAGGTTTAAAAAATGCGCTTTTTTGGCTTACATACTGCCTTTAATGAACGCAGGGCTGGTCGCTAATGTCACCTATCAAATTTTTGCAGGTTGTTTTTCCAAAATGGGTTTGCTTAAACAAAAGAGAGACACTGGCATACGTATCTCTTCCTCGAAACAACGGCATTGCAGTGGTGAATCTGAGAATGGGGCGAGAACATATAAAGAGTCTACGTGGAATGGGACTTAAAAGTCAGTAATATTCTGTTCTTTTAATCCATTTGCGCCGAGTGGATTCTTCAATGTTTTATATTGGATTAGTCCAGTTTTTATCAAAGGGATGCCTGGTCAAAATTTTCATTATCATGGTTTATATTGAAATTCCTATCAGCAAACATTGTAGACTCTGATCAGACGCCGCATAATGCGGCGTCTGATCAGAGTCTACACTGTTTGCCTATGTCCCATATATGGGATCGTGGGCACAAATGGGTTAAGTTTAAACTCATGCACCCCTGAAACGTTAAACCAATAAATCCAGTTTCCAGCATGCTCTTGTCCATTTTCAACTATCTAGGGTTGACTTTTACAATACATGTAGAACCTCTCTATTACGACCAGAAAATTATGTCCATTACTAGGTGTTTACCACAGGTGACTGCTTAAAGCAAGGTGACGGTACAACAGAAAGCTCCTAAAGGAGCTTTCTGTTTTACTGTCATCTTGCTTTAAGCTGTCACCTGTCGTTTATACGATCAATTAGCCTTTGTTTTAGTGGTCGTAATAAAGGGGTGTTACAATACATTTAAAAATGAAAAACAGTGCAGACCCTGATCAGAGGGCTTTATCATATGCCCTCTGACCCGGGTATATACTGTTTGCATAAAACAAGTTACACCTTTGTCCAAATGAGATATACACTCGCTAGGGTTGAATGTGCTGGTTGAAGGAAAACTTTAGTCATTCAACGGGTAGACAAATGTACTTTTTCTACTAAACCTGTTGGTGCTAAAACAATGTTTCCATTGCAAACAGTTTGGATACAGTTCAGACGACCCACGGTGTTTGTCATTTTTATTGAAAACAAAAATTTACGTTTTCAAGAACCGTCATTTTTCTCATTAGTTTATTTTTACTTTTTCACCTCCGACGTCTATTAAAGTGGACTTTGTAAACAGTTTTGAAAAGATATTGCAGACAACAACATAGAAGGATACTGCACTATTAGGCGGTGAATGGGTGTTAGTAGCAGTAGAAGCAGTAGTGGTAGTAGTTGTAGTGATGGTACATGTAGTAGCAATATAAGCCGTAGTAGTATTACATGTAGCAGTTGTTATACAATGTAAAGGTAAAAGTAAGCTTTATTTAACCTCGCATATGTTAACAATCAACTTCAGCTCTTTAGAGCTTTTACTGCGACAAGGAATCCATTAACATACATACATGTACTTACATGGGCATTACAGTTCTTTCCTAGCACTACCCTTATAATGCTGAGCACAAGGCTAGGGAGCCACTAGTAGCGTTTTTATAATGGTATTGTTATGACCCGGCCGGGGATTGAACCCACGACCCCGCCTCGAAAGCGGACGCTCTAACAATTGAGCTTTCGAGTCTGTTCATATAGTAGAAGTTCTACTATCGGTAATAGTAGTACCAGTAGTAGTATTAACACATTTGTGCCCAGTGGATTCTTCCATACTTATATATTGGATTAGTCCATTTTTTATCAAAGGGATGCCTGGTCAAAATTTTCATTTTCATTTTGATTTATATTGAAATTCCTATCAGCAAACAGTGTAGACTTTGATCAGACGCCGCATAATGCGGCGTCTGATCAGAGTCTTCACTGTTTTGCTATGTCCCATATATGGGATCGTGGGCACAAATGAGTTAATAGTAGCTGACAAATGAAATGTCAACATAACAACAAATTGGCAGACGATAACGTGTACAGCTTTCATTTGGTTTTGTTTGTTAACGTCTGTTTCTACAATATATGGGCGAATTGGACGCACCAGAGAGTAGAAGCTGATATAGAAACCCCGGGCGCAATGCCCTACTCTTATAACATGTATCGACAGAGTTTTCTGGTTCTTTTGGGTGCCAAGTGTGAAGCACTGATACACCGGGCGGTTAATAAAGTCTCATCCGAATGACTTGGTCCGGCGATGGATCGAACTCACTGCAGTCAAGTGTACTACATGTACACGTACCACTGGACCATTTTCGCCGGTTATGTGTAGCTTAACCCTTTCCCCCATAGAAGCGACCTTTTGCGTATTTAATTTTATTCCTCCGCTGAAGAAAATAGTTCCAGTTTATACCCTCATGAACAATTACCATTACAAATATTTGATATAGCCTAGAAGATTTAAGCTTAAAGCAGGCTGAAAGTAAAGCAGATTGTGCCATAAGGCACATTCTGCTTAACTTTCAACCTGATTTAAGTGGTCACATGTCTTTAAAACTAGAAACAGGCTATGATGTAAAGGGTTAAAGTAAACTATGTATTTTAACAGACTGGGCTGAAAACGCAGGTACCGAGGGATTCGACGGAAGTAGAACTCCACAAGAAGCCAAGTTGAAAAATGCACCAATTTTCTCAACATATAGTCCAGATCAGCTGTCTTGTCAAACGATAAGAAGAAAGGTGGGCAAAATCATCATAGAAAAACCACAGGCGAATTTTGATATACAGGACTCCTTTAACCCATCCCCTCATGAATACGCTTTTTAACGCCTTTAAATTGCCCATCACGTAAAGAAAATAATTTATTTTTTACAGTCATAACTAATTTTATTAACTATGTACCAGTGAAAATGTATTCTATATTTCCTAGTAAATTGTAGCTTGAATCAGGTTGAAAGTAAGCAGAATGCGCATGTTCTGCTTAACTTTTAATTTGCTTTAAATTTTTTTACTGCACCCTATTGTCTAGTATACGCACTATATCACAAACAGTATGCCTTGATAAATACACATGTCATATGCAAACAGTGTATACCCAGGTCAGAGGGTTTCAATCGGAGTCAGGATCAGGGCCAACAGTGTCTGTCAATTAGGAAGCTTGAAATGTTCATTTGAAGGATTAGGGGTCATTGCATGCTTTTCGTTGAACTTTACCGTATATTGTGACAGTTTAAATTTTATTATTTTCCAAATCGCTTAAGTGAACATATCCGTATTTCAAAGTAAACACGTGGTTAAATGTTGGTGAGTTCGGGGTATCTAAGTTCAATGGTATCAACTTATTCATCCCTGGAACTTTCAATGGATTATTCCAATTTCCAATAAAGTTCAGTCCATTTAGGACTACTTAGGGTTGTTTTCTGCAACGTAATGCAAAATAACAAACAGCGTAGAACCTTATCAGGGTTTACACTGTTTGTATAGAATAATCGACTCAGGTACACTGTTTGTTAATGACGAGTATATCTGGTGTTAGGAGTGAACGAATGATCTAATATGACTATATTTATATATATGTGGCTTGGTGTATAGTGAAGTTCACTTAAAGACGTATCCGGGAGTTGTTACTGCGCATCCCAAACGCGCATGTCCTTTCCGCTCTTTTCTGTATTTTCCTATCGCGGGTGTAATTATTTACGATCACAACAGCGTCTAGATTATCGGATTTCGCGAATACAATATTTACTCAACTATCGTTATATCACAGAATTATACACTGATTTTTTTTTGGTATAATTCCGTGGTTATATATCGTTAAAAAAACTTTTAAAATTCCTGGGGATATGAAGAGACGCAAATCAGGATCATTTGTGACAAAAAAGTGCTCGAAATCTCTGGAAAAAATTAGTTTTTTCACCAGGAACTCGCCGACTCGAGACAGCGTAAATAATCATAATGTGACAGGGAGTGAATTTAGTGTTGACATTGACTCGGAGTCGGATGCAGGGACAGAATGCCCCTTCCTGTGATAGTCTTTTTGAGATCGATAGTCGGGTCTAGACTCCGGGCGACTTTTTCCAGTCGGCCGGAGTCCGGACGACTTTGACACCCGCCGGCCATGATGGGCGTGTTTTGCCGCACTGCGGTGCTCTTGTTATGATATTTTGAATGGTTATGTTAACTCACTGCCCACATTGAATAATGATTGTAGATGTGTTTATTGGTGGGTCTACTTTTTGTCCAGATAATATTTCCTTTGTCACATCAGCTACCGATAACAAATTAGGTGTGTGAGTTCATCTTTGGATGGCGAAGTGTCGCATACCATTTTCAGGTCACTGTGACCTTGACCTTTGACCTTGATTTTACAAAAAGCTTGTTCTGAGCATATATCCTTTATCTTACCAGTTACCTATTCCAAATTCAGTGTTTGAGTATGGATACTTCCTACATTCTGAACTGAAATATTTGAACATGTATTACCTCCCTTTGATGTATGAATATGCATGCAGCTCTATATAACTTTATTCATTTATCATATAGCTTTAATGGGTTTTAAGCAAAGAAAATATGTGTGAAAATAAACATAAAGTTGTGAATAAAGAATTAATGAATTATGCACCATCAGCATCATATTTAGGGGGGAGGGGGCATTTCATTTTTCACTCCGACTTGAGATGAAGACAACACTGCATGTTTTAGCAGAACTTTCTAAAGTTCATAATATATGTCACAATGCAAGACATTTATGTATAGCTGTGGGTATTATTGTATAAAGTATAACATTTAGACTATTTAAAAAAAAGTTGTTAAAAAAGTGCATATTCACTGATAAAGGGAGGTAATAAAATTGAACATATCTCTGAAACGAGCAAGACGAGGTACTGTTTTCTCATTGGTTCTATACTTGTTATATAATTATCTACTGTTATAGAAACAAATAGGAAATTCTCCGCGCTAGAATTTTTTATTTTTGCAAAAAGGCTCGATTTTTTTACGATTTTCGAGTTCATTTTGCACATATTTAATGCGTAAAATCTATATAATGCCACTCAAATCTAATTATTTTACATTCATTTGTAACACTATTCCATATACATGTAATTAATTAAAATTGGACTTGAAGTATCGATATTTGTGTGTTTGATGGACTTTCTTCTTATGAGGCCTAATTTCGGAAAATTTGAATATAGTACTTCTAAAAAAGCGTAAATTATACAAAAAGTAGCAAGGCGACCTATGTTTTTGAAGACTGTTTTTTCTTTCATTTATATCAATTTACTTATATGCAAAGTTTAAAAAAATTCTCCGCGCTAGAAAAAACTCCCAGATACGTCTTTAAAACGAGGTCTTCGGGATATTTATTTGGCATAGCACACACAGTGGAGAATCTGTTATTCTTTCCCGTTTAAACGCAAACGTACGCAAACGCAAAGCGCTAAAACGTAGAAAAGAACAACTTTTGGACAATTCTGATATTTCATGTTTATCTTGGTGGCAAACAGTTTGGATCCTGATCAGACGCCGGGTTATCCGGCGTCTGATCTGGCTCCAAACTGTTCGCACTGCAAATAATAGTTTTAGCGTAAACGCGTTTATTGTGAAAGAATAACACATTATCCACTGTAACAGAGAAGAAGACGTTAACCCTTTCCCTGATAGAAGCGCCTTTTTTGCGCAATTAAAGGTGTATCAAACCCATGAGCGAATTTTTCAAAGTACAAATGTATTCAACTTTTTTTTCCATCATTGTTTTTTTGGAAGAGCTGTTTATGATGAATGAAAAAAAGGAAAAAATATATATATGGTGGTATCTTTTTTTGGAGCTACAGCGATTTGAAAAAGGTATGTCAAATTTTGACTTTTTTTCTCAAATTTTACCCATTCAGAGAACAGGCTTTAGTATAATCTATTTCAAAACAAAACAAACATGTTAATTTGGGTTTTCATTATTTATTTCATGGCTATGGTGGTATTCTTACATATAGAAACCAAATTTAAACAAAACAGGCACCAGGTTTGAATAATATGGATCCTTGATTATCAAAAATATGCTTTTTATAGGGCAAGATTTTATTAGATTTTTTATTTTATGAAAAAAAAAGTAAAAAAAATTGAAACTGAAATAGTTCTAGTATTAAACGTTTTCTTATATTCTACCAGATGATAGCCCATGCTAAGGACGATCAAAATGTGAAAAGAAATTGAAAGAACATCGTTGAAAATGTTGAGTTAATAAAGTAAAAAGAGTTATCTCCCTTTACGAATTTAACAAAAAAGTTCCATATCGATGATATTTATAGCTTTATAAATTTCACGTTTGGTGCCTGGGTTCTCTTAAATTAGATTTTGTATGAAGAAATACAACCATAGACAGGAAATAAATAACACAAAACCAAATTATCATGTTTGTTTTCATTTGAAATGTTTTTTATTGAAGCGGGCTGTTTAAAAAGGACAAAATAAGAACAAGTATAGATGGGGTAATTTTTACATGGCTGTAGGAGCCAAAAGCTGTTCACTGAAACGTACAGATTTTTCTATTTATTTTTCATATATTAAATCTATATAGTCAAACACATGCACCAAAAGTTATGTACTTTCAACCTGCTTTAAGTACCCACCTGTTTTTAAAACTAGAAACGGACTATGGGGTAAAGGGTTAATCGTCCCCAATTAACGCCATTACAAACATTTCAAAGCCAGATCAGACAACCGGGTACATTTGTAACACAGCGTCTGATCAGACCATTAATTGTGTTTAATTTGATGTAGGAAGAAATCCTATTGATGCATATTCGCGCTATTTACAAACAGCGCACGTACTTGTACCTATGCAGCCAGTCATTGTATTTAGAGAATTTTGATTTTACAAACTAACTATAACAATTTTATAAACTTGGTAATAATATTGAAAGAATGTCCATGTTTCCATGTAACCCCATATTGTATGATGTTTATTGTAACCGCAACCGTGGCCTAGTGGTTAGGGCATCCGCCTCGGAAGCGGGAGGTCGAAGGTTCGAATCCCGGAGCCGGATACGGGGTTTGGACTGATATGGCCGGTTGGTGAGCCGCCAGCTAGTTACAGAATGGTTACCGCAGGTCCGTCTCTGCCAGGCGCCCGGCAATAAGAGAAGGGATTCGGGAGGTACTGTGCGCGCAAAAAGGATAGGTGTCTCATAAGCCAAACTGGCTGGCCCTTTCAATAGGGGTGACACTATAATAAACAAAGCCTTTTATTGTGAATGTTTTTCTTTTTTCGCTTTGTAGGTACATGTACACTTATATAATTTCATGTGAAGCGCTTTTGGGCGCTTTGTGAAAAGAGCACATTATAAATCGGGTATAATGATAATAATTATAATAATTATAATAATAATAAAAATAATTTTCAAATGTTCAAGCGCGAATTTAGGAATCGTAGATCTACCCTTAACCCTGTCGCTGGAAGGCTGCATAACACTAATATAATTGAACAAACAGTTTGGATCCAGACCCGACGTCGCGTAACGCGGCGTCCGATCTAGATCTGAAACTGTCTGACACTCATAACGATGTTTCCTAAGTAAAAACAATCAGTTACGTATATAAAGGTTCCTTGTAAAAATGCATACAATTTTAAAATTTAAAAGTAAGAGCAGAAATATAAAATTTGGAAAAATTCTGTAGGTTCATTTCGGAAAAATACAGTGGAGAATGTGTTATTCTTTCCCAATAAACGCGTTTACGCTAAAACTATTATTTGCAGTGCAAACAGTTTGGAGCCAGATCAGACGCCGGGTAACCCGGCGTCTGATCAGGCTCCAAACTGTTTGCCACCAAGATAAACATGAAATATCAGAATTGTCCAAAAGTTGTTCTTTTCTACGTTTTAGCGCTTTGCGTTTGCGTACGTTTGCGTACGTTTGCGTTTAAACGGGAAAGAATAACAGATTCTCCACTGTACGGAGAAATGGCAGCCTGTTTCTTGTCTACTCTACAGGACTACATTTTCTCAGCTGGCGTAGGGGCACAGTCTGCTGATTTCCTTCGTAACATGGTGTTGGATGAAGATGAGAATTTTCCTCCAAATTTGCAAGCTGAGGGGGAGTTCGGTGATATACAGGTGCTAACTCGAAGTCCACAAACTGATCCGGACGGAGATAACAAAATAAACATATTAGTTATGCCGGGACCCAGAAGTTTCACCGCTATTTCTGGTAAGAACCTATCAGTGATAGCAGATACCGGAAGTGGCCTGGAACTACAGACCATGGACTCTATTGTATACAATACTAACCCATCTAACCCTCAGACGCTTTTAGATACATTTGATAGAACGTCTACTGCTCGTGGGCCGGAAGCGGAGCTAGTTATAACAAAACAAGTGTGTAGAGGACGGTATATTGTAATGGTTGGAGCAAGCAAACAGCCTGGTCACTTGTTTGTCTATACGCTGGACACCAATAATTTGAGCGCCGGTTTTGTGTTTCAAGATCGTGTAGACGGTTATCAAAGAAAGGATAGCGTCTTTACAGAAGAACAATTGTACTCTATGCGTCTACTGAGTCTGAGGTTCCCCCAAGGTTTGGCCTTTGCTTCAGGTGAGAAATCAGGGCTACCATTTCTCCGGATTTTTCCTACATCTTCGGATTTTTTTCTGGTACATGGTAGCTTAAAGCAGGCTGGAAGTAAAGCAGAATGCACCATAAGGCGCATTCTGCTTTACTTACAGTCTGCTTTAAGTAGTCACATGTCAACAAAACAAGAAAAGGGCTATGGGGTAAAGGTACGATTCGTAAAATCGCACTTGAAAAATGCAAATTTGGAAATCTTAGGATTTTTCATGTCAAGTTATGGCAGCCCTGAGAAATGTTCCAAACTTACTGTTGAGAAGGCGTTATTATTTTCCATAAAATGTTTTCATCCTAAATTGATTGTTTCCAACGCAAACAGTTCGGAGCGAGATCAGTAACCCGGCGTCTGATCAAACTCAAAACTGTTTGCAACTCAGATTATCGCTATTATGAGTACACGGTAATCTTGATCAGACCTCGCGTTAGGCACTTCCTTTCAGGATTCAAACTGTTCGCAAATAGCTACTGTACTTAGGGTAAGGCAGTGCAGGGTTTAAACTGATGCCCGAATCCTGTAGTTTTTTTAGTCAATGGCCCACTTGGAAATCAATTAGAACAGCTCCATTATGAGCATTCTGCTTTACCGTCATCCTGCTGTAGTATCGTGTGATTTAAACCTTTCCCCAATAGAAGCGCCTTTTAGCGGATATGATTTATTCGTCCGCTGAAGAAAATAGTTCCCGTTTATACCCTCATGAACAATTACCATAACAAATATTTTTATATAGCCTAGCAGATGGTAGTTTAAAGCAGGCTGAAAGTAAAGCAGAATGTGCTTTTAGGCACATTCTGCTTTACTTTCAACCTGCTTTAAGTGATCACCTATATTTAATATTATAAACGGGTTATTGGGTAAAGGGTTAAAATGTTCGTTTTGTGAATTACAGTAGAACACCTCTCGTACGACGACTCAATTGTGTAAATTATTCGAGGTGTTTATGACAGGTGACTGTTTAAAGCAAGGTGACAGTGCCTTCAGCTGTCAACTGTCGTTTATACAAGCAATTAACCTTCGTTTTAGTGGTCGTAATAGAGAGGTTTTAATTGTGTATAATTGTGTAATTCTAAATAGAAAAACAATAAAATTGGTTGTCAAACTTTTAACAAATACATGTACCAGTAAAGTCGTGTTCGGCAGGCTAAAGTTGAATCCGTGATCTATAAGAGACCATGTACTGTCGAAACTCGATATTTGAACATGCTTTGATTGATTGTACCAATAATTCATAAGTTGAATTTTGAAATGGTGGCCTCGATTATTTCGAACATACCAGTATTTGAAAGTTAAAACGTGGCTAAGCCACGTTTTAACTTTTAAATATGGGTTTGTTCGAACTAACGCGAGTTCGAAGTATCGAGTTTTGACTGTACATATAGTATCCCTGCTATAGTTACCGTAATGACTCAATGGTATTGGAAATTCATATAAAAGGTGTCATCTTCTAGATACAAGATACCAGAAACTTTATTTAACGTCGGGTGATTACAAACATAGTTTAACTTTAGCTAGAAGCTATTACCGAAAAGATATTATTTTTTGACGAATATTATTTTTCAAACGGTATTCAAAATGTGTCAACTTTTACAGCCTAGACAGGTGCAACTCTATAATTTTTCCCCAAAGATACATTCATGTACTTGAAAATGAAGGAAAAACAAGGGCCATGTGTTATGTAAGAAAACTATCATGATTTATTGACATGACTGGTGTGCTGCTACAGTAGCACCATTTGTGAATTTCGTTTGCGTTTAATCGGGAAAGGACAGCGTCTTGTCCATGGTACATGATAAAATTATCTTGTCCGTTGGTTACAGCGCGGTTGAGATTAGCCTCACTCTCGGATCGTTATCAAGCTTTTGATTGGTCAGATTTGAGAATTCTGCTCAAATCTGACCAATCCAAAGCTTGGGAATGATATCATACTCATTATCAAACCCTTTATAACCATGCTCTCTGATCACGAGGTTATAAAACATAACACGAACTATGTGTTTAAAACTCTATTTCGATTACATGCTCTATACTTTACTCAACACGTTTGAACTGATTTTATCAACCTTATTTGAAAACCATTTACATCAGACTAACATGTATGTATGCGAAAACCGGTTATATACAAAAAGTTTGCTGAAGTGTTGCGAGCCGAGAAAATTCTGAGTTTTAAAAAAAAAATCTAATTTCTGATTTCTCTACTAATTCTGGCTTGTGACATCTCTTTGGAGCCGACTTTTCAAGACGATTCCAAAGAGATGTAACAAGACAGGATCAAAAGGAGAAATAAATAGATATCTAATAAATGAGAATGTTAGAATCTGACATACGGCAGTATTTGTCGTACGACGTTTCGTATATTAAGACGGACACCTGGCTCCGAGGTTATAAAGCTTTTGACTTGAGTCTAAACTCGTTCCCAAGCATTTGATTGGTCAGACCAATCAAATGCTTGGGAACACACTCAGACTCAACTAAAAAGCTGTATAACCTCGGAGCCTGGAGTTAATTTGAACGGTTTTAACCCCGGGTCTTGGTGTTGTTTTGTGTAGGACCGAAGTTTGGCGGCAGAACTATGGTTGTTGTCGGATCCATAGGAAGTAGTACAGTTGACCTCTTTGAACTCCGCATCGACTGCTGGGCCAGGACCTCAAAACACACATTTACCTGAATAGTGATACAACGTTCCTTCCCTACAACGGCCCTCCCGACAATGACTCCCTCCTTACAACGACCATTGCCGCTGTTTCCAAACAAGATATTTATGTACACCTTTCCTTGGCTGCAATGCCATCTGCTTGAATTTGCTGTCTACTGTTTTTCTCAACGTTACATATAAGTAGAAATTTGAAAGAATAAATATAATGACGAGTGACAAACTGCTTGAATTCTGATCAGACGCCGCGTTACGCGGCGTCTGATCTGAATTCAAGCTGTTTGCAAATGTAAGCCATGTGTTAATTTTTCTTCCCTATAACGACTCTCTCCGGACAACACGATATGTGTGTTCCATTAGGTGTCGTTGTGGAGAGGAAATACTTTAATTATTTTCCTCATGTTTTTATGTAAATTCAGGAACTGAGAGTAATAAAGAAATTTGAAATTGATTTTTTTTATTATACGTTCGTCTTCAGCAGAACGTATTATGGCATGGCGATGAAGTCCCCCGTCCGTCCGGCCGTCATATATACTATTCCACACTCTTGTAATACATGCTTTGACATAATTTTATGACCATGAAATTAAAGTTGGAATATGACGCTATGTTCATGAGCTGTGCATTGAGTTAGCGTTGTCATAATTCGTCACTTTCTGACTGAGTTTAGAACTTAAAATATATGAAATATATTCGTCGTTTTCCGAACGAATATTTTCCCCCACATGATTTGACATATTGAGCTGAAATTTATTATAAGCCGTTGTATTCATTACGAGTTATCATTTCGTGATTTGCACATGACTTCCATTTCTCCGCATTTTCCTATATCTTCTTTTTCATCCTAGCAGGTTGTAGCTTAAAGCACGCTAAAAGTAAAGCAGAATGCGCTTTAAGGCGCATTCTGCTATACTTTCAACCTTCTTTAAGTAATTATGATTGAAAATGATGAAATCCTATGATATTTCATGATCAACTTATGGCAGCCCTGTTTGCAGGTGAGCGTACTGTGTACCGTCAGTGGCAACTTATTGACGATCCTTATTATTAATTTTAATCTGAGTAGCAAACTGTTGGGAGCCTGATCAGACGCCGGGTAACCCGGCGTCTGCATGATCTGGCTCCAAACTGTTTGTTATGGAAATAATAGTTATAGCGTAGACGCGTTTATTGGGAAAGAATAACGTTTTCTCCACTGTTTCTGTTATCAATCTGTTTTAATGAGATTTACTTTTCAATTTCATAAAAATCTAGTATATGTTTTTACTTTTTAGGGTCGACTTTTAGAAAAACATTGCAAAACATAAACAGTGCAGACCCTGGTCACATGAATACTTAAGGAGCCCTCTATTTAAGGTTTTCAATGTCTTCATAGGACAAGTATACTCTTTACATGTTAACTGTTTGTTAATGATAAGTATCTACTTGGCGCTAGAATTGAATATTTTAAGTCTTACACCCTTGAATCCTAATCCCGCATATAGGCGTTCTTTCCAAACAGTATACATGTTAAAAGTGCACTTGTCCTATGCAAACAGTGAAGACCCAGATCAGAGGGCTCCTCAAAATGCAAAAAATTGACAAAAACAACCCTGAAACCCGGTAGACTAAAGTGGAAACTGGGATTGTCCATTTGAAGTTTCAGGGAGGAAAGAGTGTATCATGCTGAACTGTCGTCATATAATTATATCGTCTGCTTAAATCTTAAAATAGTTTCATGCTTTTGAAACAAAAGAAAAATTGAATACGCGTTCCAGATCAGACGCCGCGTTACGTTTGCAGATGTTATACATGTCGTGCTTACAATGATGAGGGTTAAAGCAGAATAAATAATGGCAATGTAAAGGTTAAAGCAGATGACACATGTGTATGTTTAACCCTTTACCTCATAGCCTGTTTCTCATTTTGATCACATATGTTCACTTAAAGCAGATTGAAAGTAAAGCAGAATGTGCCTTGAGGCACATTCTGCTTTACTTTCAATCTGCTTTAAGCAACCATCTGCTAGGATATAGAAAATATTTCTTTTGGTACATCTTTATGACTGTATACGTTGGAACTTTTTACCTAAGAGAATGAATGATTTGAATGTGCTAAAAGGCGACTCTACATGTATGTGAGAAGGGTTAGATAAAGCTAACCTAAGATTATGTCGTTTGCGTTTATTTTGGAGGAGAAGCTGATGATTGACCTCATCTATATTATATATTTAAGCGCGTCTGTGGTTAGTTTTTGAAAACGACACAGGACCGAGAGACAAAGCGTGACGCCTTGGAGCACGTGAATCATTGAGCCAAAACATTTAATGCCCCTTGTTGCCGCACACATGGCAACGACTCGTCGCCATTTCCATGTCTAATATAAACAAACCGGCAAATGACACTCGAAAAAATTTGACAAGGACACTTTAGATACCATTAAGCATAGAATTCGGGAAAATCTGTACGAGTAGAATAACGATGTTGAACATGAAGTATTGACAAATTAAATAGAATGAAAGATAAGTTAATCCCTATCCGGCCAAACGGTTTTTTACTAGAATTTGTAAACATTTTGAATCCAGATCAGAAACACGGTTTCTGATCTGGATCTTAACTGCTTGAAACACGACTGTAAGTATCTTCAAGTATAGGAAATGCATAAACCTAAATTTGATAATCTTCTTCAAACCACAATTTAAATCAGACGCTAATTCGGCAGGATGGTATTTAACCGTGTATTGGTTTTATGTGTAATTTCGGTGTGATGAATGGTTATTCTACGTATATATATGTAGAAACATATTAAAGTTGGTTAAGTTTTATTAGCTCCTTTTAACAAGGGCAATAAATGGCACATGCACCACATTTCGACGACCACAGTCGTCGCCCTTTGTGTGTATATCTCATTAAATCACTCCAAAGCGCTTCAACGTTGCGCATAAGGACGAAACACATTTTAGTGATAGAAATCGAAGATTACACACAGTTGCTTTAAATAATATTCAATACAATTTAAATGTACAGTTGAGAATGCGTTATTCTTTCCCGTTTAAACAAAACGCACATGCAAACGCAAAACAATAAAACGTAGAAAAGTGCATTTTTGGACAATTCTGATAGTTCCTGTTTATCTTGGTGACAAACAATTTGGGGCCTGATCAGACACTGAGTTACCCGACGTCTGATCTAGCTCCAAACTGTTTGCAAAAGAAATAATAGTTTAAGCGTAAACGCGTTTATTGGGAAAGTATAACCTTTTCTCCACTGTAGATACATAACTGGACGAAAGACATGAAGCTGTTTGAAACATGACACAGTACACAAAACTTTCTTTCACTGCCAACGGCGCAAGAATAACAAGGAGTTTGGACCCTGATCAGGTACCGCGTTATAAATATACTCGTATCGACATTTCTTCAGTCAAAACAGCTCTAAAGCTGACTTTAAAAACATTGCAGACGACACTGCCAATGCGACGATATTTTGGCGGTAAGAGAGATAAAGCACACGAAAAATCTTTGCAGTGAAATATTTGTTATAATAGTAATAATAATAATCTTTATTTCCTCCAGATAAGGAGAGCATAGATCTACATGTACAGAATACAAACTGTGCAAGCGTGTATATACAAAACATGGACGACCATAGAAAAACAACAACAACAACAAACAAACAGACAGACAAAAACAAACAAGAAGAGCAAAATTTGAAGTCATTATGTGGTGAAGTATAATTGCCTGCATTTGACCCCCATGAAGAGACAAATGCACACAATTATACTTCCACCTATTCATTCACATGCATCATTCA
Organism: Gari tellinella; assembly: GCA_922989275.2. Classification (NCBI taxonomy): domain Eukaryota; kingdom Metazoa; phylum Mollusca; class Bivalvia; order Cardiida; family Psammobiidae; genus Gari; species Gari tellinella. Next base: position 12,116,730 of record OV277865.1, on the reverse strand, counting down.
TGTCGATACATAGTATATACAATCGCCCCCCTCTCGATCCGAAAGCATACGTCGTGCAAGCACCCCTCTCTCCCACCATTGCATCGAGTAAATAATGAAAATACTTTATTTGACCGCACCGAAATGATGAAGAAGAGAAAAACATACACATGTAATCGGCACCGAGAAGGGGCTTTAAGAACCCCCCCCCCCCCCCCCATCTTGTCACTCGCTATCGAAACGAAATACAGCAGGCAACTGAGGAGTGTTACATAACAAACTGAACACCAATGTTTGAGTAAACAGGCAGGCCGGTTGCTACGGCAAGTACAACACACAGTGGAACCTCTCTTTCACGACAATCCAACTAAGCGTTAGTGTGAGTGTTTACAATATGTGAAAGCTTGATGCTGGACAAAAGCAACGAAGAATGCTCCTTAAGGAGCTCTCTGTGTGACCTTTGTCACGCACCAAGTAATTTGTCGCTGAGGACAGGAAGCACTGTATCTGACAGGTGAGACTAGCACAATAATGTTTACATTCACCCTGTAAAGTCTCTATGTAATCGTATTAAAAATATGCAGGTCAATTCTCGATGAACCTACAAATCGAAACTGGTTCCAGCCAGTTAGAAAGAGGGCGGAGTCTCCGCCGCGGAGAGATACCGACCTAGCGAACAGCTAATGGTTGCTATGGAGTGTAATTAGGCTGAAATAAACATGCGCGACCGATTTTTTAAAATATGCTTTAATAATAGATATTTATAATGTCTTATAAGTGTTCGTTAAGCACACAGCGACAGTTTACTGGGTAAAATCTTGACTTTGTAATAAACTCCGAAACATGTATTTTGGACTACTTTTCATACCGCATATTATAGCGATCGAATGGCTGTTACATCCAGGATTACATCTGTCAAATCTATTTGGCCGGTATATGATATATTTATATACATGAAAACAAATCTGGTCAAATTACACATTAAATGGACAAGACAGAAAATTAAAATATAAATATAAGGAATAAACAACATCTTTTTGCCGTTCACGCGGTATGAATACATCGGCTTCGCAGGGTAAGTTTATCGTAAACGCCCTTCGGGCGTTTACGAATCTTACATGTAACCCCTGCGAAGCCGATGTATTCATACCGTCTTGAACCGCAAAAAGATGTTGTTTATTCCTATAATGAATTGTACTCTATACAAGAGTAAAACAATATGACAATATGACAATAGCTATTATTATAGATAATAGTCTAGATATATACATGTATTTATAGACACACAGAATCAAATAAACATCATAACCGCCTACTGCATCATATGTTCCCAGATTTTCGGTTGCCTTAGTCACAGATAGTTCATTAAGTTACAGCAAAATGACCCCACTATTTTAAGACAAGCTGAATCGAAATCTGTGCACAAAAGAACGCGAAAACCAGAGAGCATATGGATTAATTGCAGACGCGGGGTATATGAAGTTAATGCCTGATAAATGTCTTTACCAAACACATTATAGATATTTTTCCATAGTCTGCATCTTGCAATAAGTGTACGCTCACAATGAAAAGCAATATGCACAGCAACCTCGTCTGTTAACTTGTTGCACCGTTTACAACGATTGATGTATGGGTTTAGTTAAGAGAAGATGTGCAAATTTTACAGCGGCCTGAGATAACTGCAGATACTTACGGTTAGCTTTACTCATTAAAAAACTGACAGGAGTAGTAATGGGGCCACTCTGTATTCAAACAAAGATGGCCGCCAATGACGTAACATTGCATAACTTGACCTACTTTCGGTGGCGTGGGGACTATGACATAACTTGACCTACTTTCGGTGGCGTGGGGACTAGACACATTCCAATGACGCAATATGATGTTATGGACCACATTCCAGAGCAGGGCCTGACGTCCACATTCCAATGACGCAATATGATGTTATGGACCACATTCCAGAGCAGCGGAGGTAGGGCGGCCATATTGAATCAGAAGCTAAATGGTAATACAGATAGGTCTACACGGTATACAGAGTTGACAAGAGCGGCCATGTTGGATTTTTGCGCCATATTGGATTAAAGCGGATGTTCGCGCCATATTGGATCAGAAGCTAAACGGTAATACAGATAGGTCTACACGGTATACAGAGCTGACTTATATACTGGTAGGTGTTTGCGATTATTGAGGGTCAAATCTTCCCTACCAGATATAAAAACACTAACACGACTTCTATAGATAATGACAACAACAACAACAACGACGACAACAACAACAACAACAACGACAACGACAACAACAACAACAACAACGACAACGACAGGACAACATAAGAGCATGTATGACTTTTACTACTACTACTGATGCCGCTACTACTATTTCTTTTATAACCATTATTATCATTTTAACTAACTACAACTACTAACAACAACAACACGACTTCTATAGATAATAATAACAACGACAACAATGCTATTACTACTACTACAATAAATAAAAAGGAACATTAAAACACTACTAAAAGTACTATTACAAGTAAAAGGTACCTCGGTCTACGATGTGTACTCTCTGACGTGCCTCGCTCAAATGACTGAGATAACCTGAATGCGCATGTACATGACGCTGCTTGCGCATGCGCGGGTAGAGGGTGTATAGCTATTTTTAGAATGACATCATAGCTATTTAGAACTGGACATGTTCAGACACGCAGACAAATACGCTGATCTCTGGAAAGACACCGAATCTACAAACATTATTGATTTTCGATACAGAATGTCTGATCAACAGATAGAATGGTTGTCATGGAGATGAATACCTTTAGGTCTATACCTGTAAGAAATATCGATTTTCCCAACCTAATGCAAGCGCATTTGCCCCGAGGGTAATATGTACAGCAATCAATATTTAGCTGACCTGTCGAAGCAGTAGAGACCCAATAACCGAAATAAATGTACTCACATAGTGGTGTCTGCAAGTTACGCGTCGTCTGCTCAGGATCCACCCTGTTTGACAATCATGTCTGATAAGAAGAGGCCTAGTAATACGGCGTCTGATTAAAGATCAAAACTATTTGAATAACTGTTTTGCCCATACTTGTCATATGAGAAATATCTAATTTATACGTTTAATCCATTGAACCCTAGAAACACAAAGAAACGCCGAGTAACTCTGCGTCTGATTAAGATCAAAACTATTTGAATAACTGTTTTGCCCATACTTGTCATATGAGAAATATCTAATTCATACGTTTAACCCATTGAACCCTAGAAACACAAAGAAGACGCCGAGTAACTCTGCGTCTGATTAAAGATCAAAACTATTTGAATAATTGTCTGACCATACTTGTCATATTAGAAATATATAATGTATACGTTTAACCCACTGAACCCTAGAAACACATATATGTGTTATTAACAAACAGTTTACTTGTAGACAGTAACCTCTTTAACGTTTAGACAAAGGCAAACAGCCTCTCTACAGCCCTCTGATCAAGATATATACTATTTCGGTAGGACAAGTGTACTCTTTACAAGTACGCTGTAAATGAGGAGTATATCGGTCGTTAAGGTTGACCCGGTATCTGGATCCAAACTGACATTTAATTACTGTATGTTACCCCTATTTTGCGGAAAACTGTCGTCTGCATTTTTTTTTCAAAGCAAATGAACAAAGTCAACAGTTTGGACCCGGGTCAAAATATCTTGTTAATTCGGCAAATTTCACTGAAAGACAACGTATCTACAAACATTATTGATTTCCGATACAATCTGTGTGATCAACTGATAAAATGGTTGCCATGGAGATGAATGTATTTAGGCTTTTATTGACATCCATAAAAAATCAATAACGCTGTATTGAAAAAAGCACTTTAAATTCCTGAAATATGTCGTCCGCATTTTGTGTTGTCATCTGCATGTTGTGTCCTCTGTCTCTCCGTCTGTCTATATATCTATCTGTATCTCTCTCTGCCTGTCTGACTCTGTTTCCCTTTTTCTTTCCTAGCAAGTTGCTGTCTGCTTAAACTGACGTCTGCATTAATTTCAAAATATGCAATTACCCCTCTGTCCCTTTCTCTCTGTCTCTCTCTCTCTCTCTAGCTGTCTCATTCTCTACTACTCTGTTTCAACTATCTGCCACATTCAATATATCACAACACGATCAGAGTCTACATTGTTTGCACAGGACAAGCATTTGGCATAGGGACGCGTACACGCGTCTTTCCAGCCCTCTGACCAACATATATACTGTTTCCATAGGACAAGTGTACTCTTTACAAGTACACTGTTTACACAGGGCAAGTGTACTCTTTACAAGTACACTGTTTCCATAGGGCAAGCGTACTCTTTACAAGTACGCTGTAAATGAGGAGCATATCGGTCGCTAAGGTTGAACCGGTATCTGGAACCAAACTGACATTCAATTACTGTATGTTACACATTTTGGGAAAACTGTCGTCTGCATTTTTTTTTTCAAAGCAAATGAACAAAGTCAACAGTTTGGACCCGGGTCAAAATATCTTGTTAATTCGGCAAATTTCACTGAAAGACAACTTATCTACAAACATTATTGATTTCCGATATAATCTGTGTGATCAACAGATAGAACGGTTGCCATGGAGATGAATGCCTTTAGGCTTTTATTGACATCCATAAAAAATCGATAACTCTGTACTGAAAAAGCACTTTAAATTCCTTAAATATGTCGTCCGCAATGTGTGTTGTCATCTGCATGTTGTGTCCTAACGACAACAACAACTACTATTACTACTACTGTTACTAATTCTGCTGCTGCTACTACTATTTCTTTTATTATCATTATTCAATACTACTAACAACAACTACAACTACTAACAACAACGCTACTAATGCTACTACAACTACTAACAACAACTACTCATCCTACTACTACTATAGATATTATTATCATTAACAACGACGACGACAACAACAACAACAACAACGGCAACAACAACGACAACAACAACTACTACTACTTCTATTACTACTACTTCGACTACTCATAATCTCGGTTTAAATGAGATGTTGCATATAGAAATAATAAGACGTGTCACCCTTACTCTTTACTGTAGTACACTTAGTTTCACCTCCCTTACACCCTAGACGTGTCTAGGATGAAAGGCAAGTTACTCACGCTCTGGCCACGGGAAGGCATGTACATTCAGAGCATCCCCCACCCACCCTATGTTTTATATACTTTTGTCGAAGTCTATTCAGATGTCCTCGGTTTAAAATGTAGAGCGCAATGTAGTTTTTTATCCGACGAAAATGTCACGGGTTTTAACTCATCGTCCAGTAAATGGAACTTCACGTATTGCTGCCAAGATGTCCTTGCCCGACGTATCGTTTGTCTATAAAGCGCTCTGACAGGTATTTCTTATGATGTCCTCGCGTCTCCACATTTCTCAGCAATGGGTATTTGAGTCCGTTGATATAGCTGTCATCTAAAAAGTCACCGCACATATACAGTCTATCCGATTTGGTGTTATAGTCACATTCGATTGCAATTTCCGCCAAAGCGCATTCCCATTCCCCTTTTAGGTGTTGTATCCACGGTGAAGGGGTCCAGAAATCAGCCGGAGTGTTAACGTGTCCGTACATCGTACCTTCAGCAGTAATTGTTACGTAAAAATCCCTCATTGTGAATGAATATCGCTGACTCTTCAGGCTTCTTACGCACGTTCATTTACAGTTCCTGGTGAACGACAACAACAACAACGACAACAACAACAACAACAACAACGACGACGAAGACAACAACAACAACAACGACAACAACAACAACAACAACGACGACAGGATAACATAAGAGCAGGCATGTGCAGAAGAACGTAAGAAGGCAAAAGGTAACAACAGAAAAACAGCTAGGAAGAGTAATAGAAAACTCTAAAACTACAGACAATTTAAGAAAGATGCATCAGTGTAAGATTTGCGGCAACTCATATGAATGGCTTGATAGTATGAAGAGACACGTGAAACAAAAACATGACGGTCAACAGATGGGTTCTCACTATCCACAGGGTGAACAAGAACTTCAATGGCAGCAAAAACGACATGAACTACACGACCCAAGGAATACGACCGTTACACTTCAACATCCATTTACCATGATGGTCACAGGACCTAGCAGTAGCGGAAAATCATTTTGGACTCGACAACTTCTGACCTCCTCCTTGATCCAACCTTCTCCAGAAAGGATTTTATACTGTTATGGACAGTGGCAGTCCCTTTACAGTGACCTACAGCGAACCTTACCAAATATCGAATTCATCAAAGGCATCACGGACAGGTTGGAGGACCATGACTTTATTGATGGTACACAACGCGTATTGATAGTACTGGACGACTTGATGACGGAGGCTAAATGCGACCAGCGAATAGCAGATTTGTTTACCAAAGGCAGTCATCACAGGAATCTGTCAGTGATTTACTTGACACAGAATCTGTTTCCTCAGGGTAAAGCGTGTCGAGACATCGCTCTGAATACACAGTATATGGTGCTTTTCAATAACCCTATAGACCGACAGCAAGTGGCTACTTTAGCTAGACGAATTTACCCCAACAATAGCGCTAGATTCATGAAACCATTCGAAGAAGCAGTACAGAAGCTTTACGGTTATTTACTGGTAGATTTAAAAGCTACTACACCGGAACATCAGCGACTAAAAACGGACATCTTTTCTAAACAGTCAGAAACCTCAGCTATAGAACTAGACACCCTTTCAGTCGCTTCGTCAGGGGAGTCTACCCCAAGCTATGGAGAAGATAGCGATGACGAAGACCCAATAGTGTGGGGTCCTCCTCGTATTCCCCAGAAACGTAAACTGGATGAAGGAATCGTGGATCACCAACAGTGCCCCGCCGGTTACACAACCCGTGCTAAATGCATTTTGCGTGAATTAGTCCTAAGCCCTGTTCGGGAACGCTTTTATCCTGACCTTATTGAAGAAGCTAAAGAAGAATATCCGGAGTGTAGCCCGAGTCTGGCTGAACGTAAAATGATCAATGACAAGCTTCCTGAGCTCCGAAAACTGGCTCGGTTCTATTTGTCGGAATTGGTGGAATATATCCAGAATGTAGACAGCTGTCCCATGTATAACACTCTCGTCAGAACCATGAGACACATTCAACATTCGTCTCACGTGTCCTCGGCTGAAGCGATCAGAGAAGCTGTTCGACTTCATAAGGAGGATTTGAACCACTTTTTGATCGAACCCACGAGCGAGAATGCAAATAAAGAACATGACACTGAACGGGATGACACCGAAGAGGCTTTCGATGTAAGAAGAACCCAGGAACTGTAAATGAACGTGCGTAAGAAGCCTGAAGAGTCAGCGATATTCATTCACAATGAGGGATTTTTACGTAACAATTACTGCTGAAGGTACGATGTACGGACACGTTAACACTCCGGCTGATTTCTGGACCCCTTCACCGTGGATACAACACCTAAAAGGGGAATGGGAATGCGCTTTGGCGGAAATTGCAATCGAATGTGACTATAACACCAAATCGGATAGACTGTATATGTGCGGTGCCTTTTTAGATGACAGCTATATCAACGGACTCAAATACCCATTGCTGAGAAATGTGGAGACGCGAGGACATCATAAGAAATACCTGTCAGAGCGCTTTATAGACAAACGATACGTCGGGCAAGGACATCTTGGCAGCAATACGTGAAGTTCCATTTACTGGACGATGAGTTAAAACCCGTGACATTTTCGTCGGATAAAAAACTACATTGCGTTCTACATTTTAAACCGAGGACATCTGAATAGACTTCGACAAAAGTATATAAAACATAGGGTGGGTGGGGGATGCTCTGAATGTACATGCCTTCCCGTGGCCAGAGCGTGAGTAACTTGCCTTTCATCCTAGACACGTCTAGGGTGTAATGGAGGTGAAACTAAGTGTACTACAGTAAAGAGTAAGGGTGACACGTCTTATTATTTCTATATACAACATCTCATTTAAACCGAGATTATGAGTAGTCGAAGTAGTAGTAAAAGAAGTAGTAGTAGTTGTTGTTGTCGTTGTTGTTGCCGTTGTTGTTGTTGTTGTTGTCGTCGTCGTTGTTAATGATAATAATATCTATAGTAGTAGTAGGATGAGTAGTTGTTGTTAGTAGTTGTAGTAGCATTAGTAGCGTTGTTGTTAGTAGTTGTAGTTGTTGTTAGTAGTATTGAATAATGATAATAAAATAAATAGTAGGGCAGCAGCAGAATTAGTAACAGTAGTAGTAATAGTAGTTGTTGTTGTCGTTAGGACACAACATGCAGATGACAACACACATTGCGGATGACATATTTAAGGAATTTAAAGTGCTTTTTCAGGACAGAGTTATCGATTTTTTATGGATGTCAATAAAAGCCTAAAGGCATTCATCTCCATGACAACCGTTCTATCTGTTGATCACACAGATTATATCGGAAATCAATAATGTTTGTAGATACGTTGTCTTTCAGTGAAATTTGCCGAATTAACAAGATATTTTGACCCGGGTCCAAACTGTTGACTTTGTTCATTTGCTTTGAAAAAAAAATGCAGACGACAGTTTTCCCAAAATGTGTAACATACAGTAATTGAATGTCAGTTTGGTTCCAGATACCGGTTCAACCTTAGCGACCGATATGCTCCTCATTTACAGCGTACTTGTAAAGAGTACGCTTGCCCTATGGAAACAGTGTACTTGTAAAGAGAACACTTGCCCTATGTAAACAGTGTACTTGTAAAGAGTACACTTGTCCTATGGAAACAGTATATATGTTGGTCAGAGGGCTGGAAAGACGCGTGTACGCGTCCTTATGCTAAATGCTTGTCCTGTACAAACAATGTAGACTCTGATCGTGTTGTGATATATTGAATGTGGCAGATAGTTGAAACAGAGTAGTAGAGAATGAGACAGCTAGAGAGAGAGAGACAGAGAGAAAGGGACAGAGGGGTAATTGCATATTTTGAAATTAATGCAGACGTCAGTTTAAGCAGACAGCAACTTGCTAGGAAAGAAAAAGGGAAACAGAGTCAGACAGGCAGAGAGAGATACAGATAGATATATAGACAGACGGAGAGACAGAGGACACAACATGCAGATGACAACACAAAATGCGGACGACATATTTTAGGAATTTAAAGTGCTTTTTTCAATACAGCGTTATTGATTTTTTATGGATGTCAATAAAAGCCTAAATACATTCATCTCCATGACAACCATTTTATCAGTTGATCACACAGATTGTATCGGAAATCAATAATGTTTGTAGATACGTTGTCTTTCAGTGAAATTTGCCGAATTAACAAGATATTTTGACCCGGGTCCAAACTGTTGACTTTGTTCATTTGCTTTGAAAAAAAAATGCAGACGACAGTTTTCCGAAAAATAGGGGTAACATACAGTAATTGAATGTCAGTTTGGTTCCAGATACCGGGTCAACCTTAACGACCGATATACTCCTCATTTACAGCGTACTTGTAAAGAGTTCACTTGTCCTACCGAAATAGTATATATCTTGATCAGAGGGCTGTAGAGAGGCTGTTTGCCTTTGTCTAAACGTTAAAGAGGTTACTGTCTACAAGTAAACTGTTTGTTAATAACACATATATGTGTTTCTAGGGTTCAGTGGGTTAAACGTATAAATTATATATTTCTAATATGACAAGTATGGTCAGACAATTATTCAAATAGTTTTGATCTTTAATCAGACGCAGAGTTACTCCGCGTCTTCTTTGTGTTTCTAGGGTTCAATGGGTTAAACGTATGAATTAGATATTTCTCATATGACAAGTATGGGCAAAACAGTTATTCAAATAGTTTTGATCTTAATCAGACGCAGAGTTACTCGGCGTTTCTTTGTGTTTCTAGGGTTCAATGGATTAAACGTATAAATTAGATATTTCTCATATGACAAGTATGGGCAAAACAGTTATTCAAATAGTTTTGATCTTTAATCAGACGCCGTATTACTAGGCCTCTTCTTATCAGACATGATTGTCAAACAGGGTGGATCCTGAGCAGACGACGCGTAACTTGCAGACACCACTATGTGAGTACATTTATTTCGGTTATTGGGTCTCTACTGCTTCGACAGGTCAGCTAAATATTGATTGCTGTACATATTACCCTCGGGGCAAATGCGCTTGCATTAGGTTGGGAAAATCGATATTTCTTACAGGTATAGACCTAAAGGTATTCATCTCCATGACAACCATTCTATCTGTTGATCAGACATTCTGTATCGAAAATCAATAATGTTTGTAGATACGGTGTCTTTCCAGAGATCAGCGTATTTGTCTGCGTGTCTGAACATGTCCAGTTCTAAATAGCTATGATGTCATTCTAAAAATAGCTATACACCCTCTACCCGCGCATGCGCAAGCAGCGTCATGTACATGCGCATTAAGGTTATCTCAGTCATTTGAGCGAGGGACGTCAGAGAGTACACATCGTAGACCGAGGTACCTTTTACTTGTAATAGTACTTTAAGTAGTGTTTTAATGTTCCTTTTTATTTATTGTAGTAGTAGTAATAGCATTGTTGTCGATGTTATTATTATCTATAGAAGTCGTGTTGTTGTTGTTAGTAGTTGTAGTTAGTTAAAATGATAATAATGCTTATAAAAGAAATAGTAGTAGCGGTCTCAGCAGTAGTAGTAAAAGTCATACATGCTCTTATGTTGTCCTGTCGTTGTCGTTGTTGTTGTTGTCGTTGTTGTTGTTGTTGTTGTCGTCGTTGTTGTTGTTGTTGTCATTATCTATAGAAGTCGTGTTAGTGTTTTTATATCTGGTAGGGAAGATTTGACCCTCAATAATCGCAAACACCTACCAGTATATAAGTCAGCTCTGTATACCGTGTAGACCTATCTGTATTACCGTTTAGCTTCTGATCCAATATGGCGCGAACATCCGCTTCAATCCAATATGGCGCAAAAATCCAACATGGCCGCTCTTGTCAACTCTGTATACCGTGTAGACCTATCTGTATTACCATTTAGCTTCTGATTCAATATGGCCGCCCTACCTCCGCTGCTCTGGAATGTGGTCCATAACATCATATTGCGTCATTGGAATGTGGACGTCAGGCCCTGCTCTGGAATGTGGTCCATAACATCATATTGCGTCATTGGAATGTGTCTAGTCCCCACGCCACCGAAAGTAGGTCAAGTTATGTCATAGTCCCCACGCCACCGAAAGTAGGTCAAGTTATGCAATGTTACGTCATTGGCGGCCATCTTTGTTTGAATGCAGAGTGGCCCCATTACTACTGACAGGGACCAAATTCTGTTAAGGGTTGAATAATATTATAACCATTTAGCATATTGTCGGCTGTGTACATGTAACTGCGGGAACAACATATTGTTCGTAACCTTTGTTTTCGTAAATACGTCTGTTTGTGCGTTCATTCACCTGTCTATTCGTCTGTCTGACTTTTTGTCTGTTTGGAAAACAAAACTTCATATTTCCATACATACCTAAACTGTTTATCTGAACACCCTTACATCCGGGCTTTTTTAAAAGGGTAAAGAAACGCGTAAAGAAACGGCTAGGAAACGCGTTTAACGAAATGGGTAATAAACGCGTAAGAATCGCTTAAGAAACGCGTAAAGTGGGTAGGAATAGCGTATTTACCACTGCAAACAGGCTCTCACCCAGGACACCTCCGTTGTTTTCCTTCCAATGATCGACATGAAGCCATGTGTAACGAAGTCGTCGAAACGGTTTAATGGATTTCGTTCTATCCGAATTGTGTTCTACATGTATCAGATTCATTTTACAATACTATTATTAGATATGGGGAATAAGATTTATTTTGTTAGATCCAATATTTCTTAAAAATCCAATTTCGTTACAGTGGAGAAAACGTTAATAGAGAGGTTTCGATTTCTTACTTGTACTGTTACGTATACGTGTAGCTCGCTTTTTATGTGGAATACCATCGTGACGTAATCAAGGTATGCGCACCTATCTTTTGATTTACAAGTTGATAACGTGTGGCATACAATCTACCCGTTAGAGTAAAACGTGTAAGATCATCATCATTTTATTCCTATTATTTATATAGCTCAGGTTAATGTTATTTAATAGAATGTTGGTACAAACCCCTATCTTCATTTTGTATGTATTTATTTTTTAAAAAGATTTGAGTTTAAAGAGTAAAATATCGGATTAGGTGACACGGTTACACGCCATAATCCACAGCCAAAAAAGTCGCTTGAAACGACTGACAAAACTTGATATCAACCTTTAAAATGATACATAATCCTTCCCTGAGTACTAAAACAATAAAAAATGTGTACACGTATGTGTGTTCAATGTGCTGCAAGGTGCATGCGTCTGTCTTTATCTGCCTTTGTCTGTATGTATATCTCTCTTTCTCTCTCTTTCTCTCTCGTTCTCTCTGTGTCTCTGTCTGTCTGTCTGCATCTGATTGCGCATGTATATGGGCCTACCTATCTGTCCGATCTGTCATTTCGTCTCTATTTCCGCCTCTCCCTCTCTTTATCTCTATATCTCGCCTTATCTCTGTATGCTTTCTCTCCCTCTCTCAGTCTGTTTTTCTGTCTACTTGTGTGTCTCTCTGTTTCATTCTCTTTCTCTCTGTCCCTGTATGTCTATTACTTTCTCTCTCTCTCTCTCTTTCTAATTATTTTACTCCACTATTTTGCTCTATCTCTATCTCTCACCCTCCATCTTTCTGTCTCTCTCTGTCTCTCTTTCTCTTTGTGTGTGTCTCTCTCTGTGTCTCATTTTCTATATGTGTCTCTCTGGATGTGTATGTTTGTCTCTGTATCTCTGTTGACCTCTCTATTTCTTTCTTTCTTTCTCTCTATTTATTTCTTTTCTCTCCCTCTCTATCTCACTCTCTCTCCACCTCTCTCTCTCTCTTTCTCTCTCTCTCTCTTTCTCTCTCTTTCTCTCTCTTTCTCTATATATATATCTCTCTCTTTTTGGATCTAAGACATAAAATATGATCATGTTCCTCTAATTTGAGAATAGATTTTTTTCTATATTGAATCTATATAGATCTACTATTTATAGATCGATACCTAATCCAACGCTAGATCTATTAAAGCTGACTTATTTTACAGAAAAATGGCATCAAACCGTAAACAATTGTTCTTTTCAACGAAACGCTTGATGCCGACACGTTGAGAGAGGTGTTAGCACAAAACCCCATCCAGAACAAAAAAGCTGGGAAAATATCGCCGACGCAATAAGAGATGCAGACCATGCCCATCGATGGAAGACGAAACGCAAACACAATACATTAAAATGCAGAAAATTACATTTTTTGAAATTTATCACAAATTAATTTCATCTGAGATACAAAATGATGGAAGCGTATTCAGATGTCGGGTTACCCGGCGTGTGATATGGCTCCAAACTGTTTGCAGGGGAAATACTAGTTTTAGCGTAAACGCGTTTATTTTTCTCCTCCACTGTAGGCTACATCAAGGATTAACATAACACAGTAAACTAAAACCTACACCATGCATGATTGTACAAGTTGTCCAATTTGGAAACACGATTGTATACATAATATGTACAGTGGAGAAAACGTTATTCTTCCCGTTTAAACGCAAACGAAACGCAAACGCAGTGCATTAAAATGAGTAATATGACAAATTTTGACGACTCAGTTGAGCCTGAGTGGTAAACAGTTTGGAGCCTGATCAGACGCCAGGTGACCCGGCGTCTTATCTGGCTCTAAACTGTTTTCAATTGAAATAATAGTTTTAGCGTTTGAATTTATTGGGAAGTAATCACGTTTTCTCCACACGTACACGTTCACGTAAAAGAAATCGAAACCCTCTTTACAAATATTTTACCCGTGAACGGGAACTTGTGGTCACACGTACCCGTACCCGTACACGTAAGAAATCGAAACCTCTCTATTCTTTCCCAATAAACGCGTTTACTCTAAAACTATTATTTCCATTGCAAACAATTTGGAGCCAGATCAGACGCCGGGTAACCCGGCGTCTGATCACGCTCCAAACTGTTTGTAACCAAGATAATCATGATTTATCAAAATTGTCAAAAGGTTGCACTTTTCTACGTTTTAGCGTGTTGCGTTTTTGCGTACGTTTGCGTTTAAACGGGAAAGAATAACGTATTCTCCACTGTATAAGCGAGCTTCAATGTAATATTATATCTGGCGTTTAAAGTTTAACCCCTTCCCTGTCTTACCTCGAGTACTACATGTATCGCAAAACAATGTAGAAAATGATCGGTTTGAAAATATTGATATTTTAATTTGAGTGGCAAACAGATTTCGAGTTAAAGCGTAACTCGGCTGTACAGTAGAGACGACGATATTCTTGAATGCTCAAGTTTATCGTGAGGTTTACCCCTTCACCGCCACATTGTCGTCTGCTTCAATACTGCTGTCTGCAATATCGTTTCACAGTTAGACTTAAGGCAGTATAATTGACGAAATCTAATAACAAATGACAAACAGTTTTGATCCTGATCAAAACTGTTTGCAAATGCGCTTTAAGGCGTCATTGAGAGAGAAAGGGTTAAACGAAACAAAACGCAAACACAGTTAAACAAAATTAAGAAAAAGACAACATTATAAAAATTTGAACGTTTCGTTTTAATCTTTGTAGTAAAGAGGTATCCGTCGTTGGAAGCTTATTGCAAGGGCAATAACTGTTGAATCATAAAGGCGTTTATTGGGAAATGATAACATCTTCTCCGTTGTGTTTGCAAATGCTTTCGACACGATGTGAATTTTGCCAATAAAATATTCAGAGCTCAAATATTTTAAAGACCATTTTATAGTCCGTAACTCTTAGCATGTTATCATCGGAACCATAGTAACCTTTGCAAACAGTTTGGATCTTGACGTAACGTGGCGTCACTCACTATCCAAACCGTTTGGCACTCTGATTTTTGTAAAAAAAAAAAAAAAAAAAAAATAGAACATTCTATTTTTAGAACAATTGCAGACGACAATTTTCAGACAAAACAAATACCAAGCATGCAAAGGGTTAAAGGTATATTTAAATGGCAATTCGATAATACAGTGGAGAATGTGTTATTCTTTCCCAATAAACGCGTTTACGCTAAAACTATTATTTGCAGTGCAGTGCAAACAGTTTGGAGCCAGATCAGACGCCGGGTAACCCGGCGTCTGATCAGGCTCCAAACTGTTTGCCACCAAGATAAACATGAAATATCAGAATTGTCCAAAAAATTGTTCTTTTCTACGTTTAAGCGCTTTGCGTTTGCGTACGTTTGCGTTTAAACGGGAAAGAATAACAGATTCTCCACTGTACGAGTGGTTTTAGGGTGAGAACTATTTTCAGTTTATGGTCATCATAAAGATGTTATAGCTGTGTACAGACGAGGCTTCTGTATGTGCGGATCTGACTACAGTAGAGAAAACGTTATTCTTTATCAATAAACGTGTTTACGCTAAAACTATTATTTCCACTACAAACAGTTTGGAGCCAGATCAGACATCTGGCTCGAAACTGATTGCCTCGTGACATACTATAAGCAGGAAACTTCTATAAACCAGACAAACAGCTTGAATCCTCTGAAACCCGGAAAACCTCTATTACCTTGAAACCCCTATAAATCGGATACCTATATTAACCTGAATTATATGTGTACAAACTTTAAACCTCTATAGACCGGAAACATCTATAGCTGGAAATCTCTATCAAGCGTAAACTCTAAATCCTGGAAAACCTCTATAAATTGGAAACTTCTTTATACTGGAAAACCTTTATAAACTTGAATCTTCTATAAACAAAAAACCTTTACAAACTAGAAATCACCATAAACCGGAAATTACTATCACCTGTTAATTTCTTTAAACTGGTACAGTGGAGAATACGTTATTCTTTCCCGTTCAAACGCAAACGAAACGCAAACACAAAACACTAAAACGTAGAAAAGTGCAGCTTTTGGACAATTCTGAGAATTCATGTTTATATTGGTGGTAAACAGTTTGGAGCCTGATCAGACGCCGGGTTACCCGGCGTCTGATCTGACTCCAAACTGTTTGCAATAGAAATAATAGTTATAGCGTGAACGCGTTTATTTGGAAAGAATAACGTTTTCTCCACTGTAACCTCCAACAACCACGGGCCAGTTTCATAAAACTGCGTACATGTACGACAAAAACAGTCGTAAATCAAAACTTGAAAATACCGGTACATTTGATTTCTGATTTCTCTATCTAATCATGTCATGCGACATCTCTTTCGAATCTTTTTGAAAAGACGATTCTAAAAAGGTACCACAATTTACAGGATTATATGGAGATATAAATAATTTAGTTAAGACTTTTATAATGTGACTTACGACAACATTTTTCGTACAAAGTTTTAAGAAACGGGCCTATATAAACTTAACACCTCTATAAACTTGAACTTCTATTACCAGAAACCTTTATAAACTTGAAACTACAGTGCTCCCTCCCTGCAACGGTCCTCCAACCAACGACTCCCTCTTTACAACGACCCTTACCGCTGTTCCCTAAATAAGACATTGATGTCTAATCTTCTCATGTCTGGCAATACCGTTTGCTTAAATTAGTCGTCTGGGACCCGTTTCATAAAACTTCTTACGACAAATGTTGTCGTAAGTCAGATTTTAAAAGTCTCAATCATAATTTATTTCTCTATCTAATCCTGTCTTGTGACATCCTTTTTTGGAATCGTCTTGAAAAGACGATTCCAAAGAGAAGTCACAAGACAGAATTAGATGAATAAATCAGAAATAAAATGTATTTTTAAGTTTTGACTTACGACCTGCTGTATTTCTCAAAGTTACATATTAGTCAACATTCTGATAGAATAAATATAATGACGAGTGACAAACAGCTTGAATCCAGATCAGACGCCGCGTTACGCGGCGTCTGATCTGGAATCAAGCTGTTTGTAAATGTAAACTAAATTCCTTCCCTGTAAAGAATCCCTCCGAACAACGCACATAATGTTTGTCTTCCATTGGGTGTCGTTGTAGAGTGGGAGCGCTGTACTATAAACTGGAACGTCTTTTAACATAACCTTTTGCTCTGTCTAGCAGACCTCGTTTGTTTTCAGGGGTTTCATTTTATGAATCTATGTGCTCACATTTTTGTTTTCACATTAAGTAAGCATGCCTCATTAGTATTCAGAGAAGTTAAGCTTTACGATGCCGCCGCTTTGTTGTACGTTCTTCTTGATGGCAGTTTAATTATACCTTAGCTTCATGTTTCAAGTGCTCGTTTGTAATAAAGAGGGAGGAAATCCCTCGCACCGTAAAGTAAAATTCATTTTACTGTTCATAGTTTTCCTCATGCATTAACACATAACTCCATGTATCAACATTTTATCGCATTTAAAGTGTTTCTCCACTGAATAAAATGGTTTCACTCGATACCGGGGCAATATTTTCAGTACTTTGGCCGATGGCAGTTTTAAGCTGGCCGGAAGTAAAACAGAATGCGCAAAGCTGCATTTAGGCGCATTCTGATTTACTCTCTACCTTCTAAAAGAGATCACATGTCTTCAAACCCAGAAAACGGCTATGGGCTGAAAGGTTAAGAAATACATGTTATAAACTCATTTATAATTTTTAAGTATTTTTCTACCTCGTTTATTATTTGAAAGGCAAAATCAAACTGTGACACAAATCATATATATTCGTGTACATTATTTGCACTTCTACCGTTGTAAAACATGTCTCAAAGTATGACTTTTTATATTTGTCACATTCTAAGTACACGCTTCAGTAAAATCGATGACACCAAATATGGCTATTTGGTTTTGCATTATTTAGCAGAACGGGGAAGATATAAGTTCAGAATTGATCAATATATACTATTCAAAATTAAAACGGTATTTGAAAAAGACTTTTAATGTGGCCTGGTTATGCCATTCAGGCATAGGCCTGC
Organism: Gari tellinella; assembly: GCA_922989275.2. Taxonomy (NCBI): domain Eukaryota; kingdom Metazoa; phylum Mollusca; class Bivalvia; order Cardiida; family Psammobiidae; genus Gari; species Gari tellinella. The sequence continues at coordinate 12,098,844 of OV277865.1, read as the reverse complement.
TTTTAAGTTTGAAACATTGCATTCCCAATGATGCTTAACCCATTACCCCATAGCCTGTTTATAGTTTTGAAAATAGGTGACTACTTAAAGCAGGTTGAAAGTAAAGCAGAATGCGCTTAAGGCGCATTCTGCTTTACTTTCAGCCTGCTTTAAGCTATCCTGTGCTAGAATATATTGAAAATTTTCCCTATAATATATATATTACATTCTTAAATTGGAACTATTTTCTTCAGCGGATGAATAAATCAGATTCGCTAAAAGTCGCTTCTATGGGGTAAAGGGTTAAAAGCGCATTTGCAAAGAGTTTTGGTCCTGATCAGACACCGCATTTGGCTCTTTTTGTTTAATGTATTTGACCTTTTAACTTCTGTGATCTTTGACTCGACACGTCTACAATACTCATTGTCTCTTTACCAGGAAATATGTATACCAAATAGGAAGCTCCTATTACTTTACAGTCAAAGGTTACAGCCATTTCTGATATGTAACCTTTCGACATCTGTGACTTGTATATTAATATACCCCTATTAAGCAACACGTATACCACGCATTGATTGTGTATTTGATATACAAGTTTATATAAACTTTTCGGTAATGTTACTGTTGCAAATGAATTTGACCTTTTGACCTCTTTGACCTTGCCTTTATATTTGACATGTCAACATTATACATACTCATTTTTCTAAATAAGGGCAATATCTAAACCAAACATTAAGTTATAGTCAGTTGAGGGTCAAAAGTTGTTGTCATTTAAAATATTCAACCTTTTGACCACTTTGACCATGACCTTGGATCCGACCTGCCCACTTATACATGTATATTATTTCAAATTAGCAACATATATACCACGTATACATAGTAAGTCTGAATTGTGTTATAGTTTAAAAGTAATTTCTAACGACAATGTTGCAAATAAATGTCATCATGACCTCCACTGTGACATTGACATATAAATCAACATGTCTAAAATATACGGTTTTAAATTTATCTTAGGTAGAACAATATTTATACCAAATATAAAGCCCATACCTTTTGTGGATTGTAGGTTAATTTCCATTTGAAATATTTGACATTTTGACTTCTGTGTCCATTGACCTATGACCCGACATTCCCAAATCAGCATACGGGTAACGCATATGCAATGTATTTAGTATGTATCGGTTATAGTCAACGTAAGGTTTCGAATAAAGATAATTTTTAGAAAGCTGTGACCTCGCACTTTGACCTAACATGTCATATATCGTAACTTTTTTTTGTGTAATATGTATGTCAAATATTAAGTCCCTATCGCTTGAGGGTCAAAGGTTATTGTCACTTAAAATACTTGACTTTTCGAACATTGTTCACTTTGGCCCGTCATGCCTAAAACGTTAATATTCTTATAACTATCTTTATAGGTTACACATATGTTATGTATTTAATGCAAACTTTGGTGAAAATCAAATAGACAGACACACAGACACACAGACAAACAAACAAACAGACAGGGCAAAATCAGTATGACCCCGATCAGGGAACCGATGGGGGATGCATAAAAATCCAATAATTTCTCATTTATGCCATTACATCCAAAACAATTAAATAGAAAAGTTATCCAACCCATTTTATAACCTGGTTCACCTCCTCTTGTGAAATGGTACACATCGGCGGTCGTTGACATCGCCTGTGGTTCAGCATAACCCCGAATTCAATTTAAAGCGCCTTCGAAAAGACAAACATACATAGCTGTCGCACTTGCCAGAGTTGCTAGTTAACCTATCTCTGGAAACTATCAGTAACTGTCAAGGTTTTTGCCTAAAGGGAGGGGGTGTAAAACACAATTTATTCATTTATTCAGATAAGGGACGTGTTTCGAAACCTAAACTCTTTATATCTTAATTAAACCATATTGTGTCACTACTCATTAGAAACGTCTCTCCGATCGAAAATGTTGATTCTAATAAGTAGTAACCCCATATAATTTTGTGCTAAATTCATTGAAAAAATGCTGTATTGGTTCAGTTTACTCCCTCATATCTAGACCCCTGTGTGTAGTGTTGTAACTTCAAATCCACCAATATACATTATTTTCGTTTATTTATCTACAAGCGGTTTTTTGTATCCCTAATCTTTAAGGAACAATTCCAATTTTATATTTCCAATATAGCCAATGATTTTCTATATTGATAAATCACAAACAGTGCATATCATGACCAGAGTGCTCCTGCATGAGTCCTCTGATCAGCGTCTACAATAGATGTACAGTGGAGAATCTGTTTTTCTTTCCCGTTTAAACGCAAACGTACGCAATCGCAAAGCGCTAAACCGTAGAAAAGAACAACTTTTGGACAATTCTGATATTTCATGTTTATCTTGGTTGCAGACAGTTTGGAGCCTGATCAGACGCCGGGTTACCCGGCGTCTGATCTGGCTCCAAACTGTTTGCACTGCAAATAATAGTGTTAGCGTAAACGCGTTTATTGGGAAAGAATAACACATTCTCCACTGTATGAGGCAACAATACTTTTTCATTGGTACACTGTTCGGTAGTGACAGGCTAACATTTTTGGTATATGGGACTATGTGACGTAACATAGAACAAAAGAAGACAATAGAGCTGTTCATTCCGTTAGTCCATACTGGGTTTATGTGGCATTTGTTTGCTTCTTTATGTGGCTTATCACACCTTTTTAAGAATGGGAAAGTCACATATACCTGACATGTTAGAATGTCCGAGTATACCCGTCGCTAGGATGGAATGTGTTGACCTCTGATGGACAACCCTCCCCCCATTGTTCTCGATAGGCGTGAAAATAACTGTACAACAGGGGTAAAGTGTGTACAGCCAATGTCACCAATCTCAAGTTGTCTAGAGAGGCCCCTGACATACCCACACTCAAGGGTTTTTTCAATAGATTTCACTTATCCAATTATCAAATATAAGAAGCGGGCCTCATATGAAACGTTTGACTGATTCACAATATAGAAACCGCCACAGTAGGGATTATCACAAAAACTAGGTACGGAAATTTCTTTAACCTTACAAACTCAATATACCCTAGCGACGAGTACATTTGTCATTCAGAAATAATTGAAGATTGCTACAGTCAAACTTCCATATCTCGAACTCGAATTAGTCAAACATACCCATATTTCAAAGTTAAAACTAAGCCACGTTTTAACTTTGAAATACGGGTATGTTTGACTAAACTGATCATTAAATAATACAATTCATGTGTCGTAATATCGGATAATTCCAGGTTAGTGAGTTCTAGATATCGAAGTTATTATCCTATGTACAGTGGAGAATGTGTTATTCTTTCCCAATAAACGCGTTTACTCTAAAACTATTATTTACAATACAAACAGTTTGGAGCCAGATCTGACGCCGGGTAATCCGGCGTCTGATCAGGCTCCAAATTGTTTGCCACCAAGATAAACATGAATTATCAGAATTGTCCAAAAGTTGTTCTTTTCTACGTTTTAATGCTTTGCGTTTGCGTACGTTTGCGTTTAAACGGGAAAGAATAACAGATTCTCCACTGTAACAGAGTAGACCATAATCAGAGGCCCATTCCGATCTGATTCTGCACTGTTTGCTATTTTGCACAAGATTTTTACATTAAATGTAGTTTTAAACTCAATTTGAACGTTGAATAGTCATTTAACAGTTTCACTCGTAAAATACCTATTCAAATTTCTAATTGAGTCATCTTTAATATATGTTGTACCTTGACCTGGATACACTTTAGTGGGGGCAAAAAGACAAAATACTGTAACGTTTCAAAGTCAATGTTTATATGTGCATGTGTAAATATATATAGAATAAAACTATTTAATCAGATCCAAACTTCTATGAGTGTTGAGTATATGCTTCATTCACAAACAACAAACGTGTCCATAGTACATGTATATTAAAAACCCTGTCCTCTGCAAACAATGTAGGCTCAGATCATAGGGTTACTATTAGAATTTTTCTGATCTTGTCTACGCTATTTGCATAGTTCATGTGTACTGTCCATTTTTGGTTAATGTTTGACTGTTAATGGTTGAATTTAACAATACATTTTTTGCAAAATGACAAACAGTGCAAACCCTGATCAGATGGTCGATGTACTCTGTTTGAATAGGACAAGTGCACTATTTACCGTTAAGTTCTTTGATAGTGAAATGTACACTTGTCGCTAGGGCTAAATGTAATAAGTACATGGTCAGGTGTTTGCAGAGCTATTACAGAGCTGCCATTTCTCTGGATATTTCCTTAATCTTCAGAATTTTATACTAGCAGATGATAGTTTAGGGTAGGCTGAAAGTAGAGCAGAATGCATAATATCGCACATTCTGCTTTACTTTCAATCTGCCTTTAGTAATCGCGCTTGAAAAAAAAGGAATTTGGGAAATCTTAGGATTGTTCATGATCATCTTATGGCAGGCCAGATATTATGGCAGTGGGTCTAAAAACTGTAGATTACCGTCAACATTATAACGATTCAAGCAGTCCTGTGTTTCCTGGGACCCACAACCTGGAAATATACCTGATTTATATGTTTGCCATGTACTTAAGTGCATAGCATGCCTGTATATCTCTGGTCCATAGCGATTTCGAGCATACAATCCGGGATTTCTTGATGTCCAGGACCATTTTCGATCGAACGGAATCTTCGTCGGCATCTTGCCCGTGGCCAGCAAACTTTCGGAGTCTAAAGTTACTGCGTACCACGCATCTACGTTCCAGCCTTGGTAAAACACTAAGTAGTACTTACCCTTATTTTCTAACTTCATTTTATTCTTTTTAAAATATACCTGTAATTTCCCAAATGCGGAGTGATTTGCCGTTACGAATCGCATGTCAGCGTCGACCTCCCATGGCAAAACCTTACCAAATTTGACGCCACCAAGCGTGGTTCCACAATTTAGTTCACATATTAATTTCTCCTTTTCACATGCCTCCATTATGGTGTTAACAACATATGCATTTGCATCAAGTGTGCAGGGATGAAGTCCATGCTCTGGTTGTGTATTGCTGTAGTGCATGCAGTTTGTGAATATGGTTTTTCCCCTTGGCGACATAATCTTATATAAGTTCCATTTCTGCAAAAAGTGATCCCACGTCATGTCTCTACCGTCTATAGCTCCTCTCTTAACATGGAACATAGAATCCGGACAAACTACAGTTTCTATTTTCTTCTTACTAAGTCGCAAAAACCAGTCCTCAAAAACACCAGATTCTTTTTGAAAAGCAGAAAACTTATTCAATTTTAGGAAATGTACGGACGCAACAAACGGCCCTTCAATGTAATCACAGAATAAACAGTCGTGGTGTGATTCATCGTACCCATCAAGGTACCTCAGTGTATAATTTCTATGGACCGCCTGATAGCAGCCTTTTCCCCAATATCCATCTGGAGTGCGCGTTGCGCCTGCTGCCACCGGTACTTGCAGCATTTCAACCTCTCCTACAAGACGCTCGAGTCTGGCATCTTTTGTAACAATATCCACACCACGTGCAATCAATGCAAACGGTGTCTTTACCTCTAATATTAACTTATTCCAGCATTCTCCATAACTTTCTAGGGCATTTAAAACTATGAATCTTATGTTTCCGAATGACGGTTTCATTGCTTTATAACTAGACTTTGTGCCAATGACAACAGATATATTTGCAAGCTCTTGCAGTGATTCAGTGAATGCATCCAAGGAACGTTTAAGATCCTCCGTTTTCTCGTCCTCAAAATAGGCAACAATTGTCACGAGTTGCTGTATTGGCCTGTTGTATGAGCAGTTTGTCCGTTCAAACCCCTTATGATAAAGGGGATTACCATACTTTGTGCCCATGTAGATTTCAGGGCACACACTTTTCGGTTCAATAGCAGTCCTATCTACTATCTTCTTTTTATCTAAGCCAAATGACGAAAGCATTTTATCACTCACAGCTGTCGCGTGGCGGAGTTCCTCTGATGTTTTAGTCCCTCGTACGTGCATCTTTGCCTTGTGCAAATATTTGGCTACATCCGAAAGTTGCATCAATAGATCTTTAAAGTTGATATCTGAAGTAGACCGAGGGATTTCAATATCTGCTGTAGATCGAAGGCTATCAGTTTTATGTTTCGACTGTTCCATTTCCGGGCGGGTATCGTTCATCTAAACAAATAAACAAGGGATACCATATGCCTTTTAATACATTTGCTCAAACAAGACGTCTACTCTTTACATACATGTATACAGTAGAACCTCTCTATTACGACCACTAAAAAGAAGGCTAATTGTCTGTATAAAAGACAGGTGACAGCTAAAAGCAATGTGAAAGTGAAACAGAAAGCTCCTGTAGGAGCTTTCTGTTTCACTTTCACATTGCTTTAAGCAGTCATCTGTATTAAACAACTAATATTTGACACACTTTAGTGGTCGTAATAGAGAGGTTCTACTGTATATTATAAATGTACGCTCATTAAAAATGGTTTTATATATACTGTTTCTGTTGGTAAAGTCTGAGTCTATTGACAGGTATAATAATATTAACGCGAGCTATCACGGACACTATTGTTATAGTAGATAAAACATTATTCTTTCCTGTTTACCCCTTCACCGCTTTATTGTCGTCCGCTCCAGCATTGTCGTCTGCAAGACACATTTCAAAGTTAGATTTAAGGTTGTATGCCTTAATAAATATCGATAAAAATGACAAACAGTTCGGATCCTGATCAGACGCCGCGTTATACAGATCATCAAATTTAATTGTATTTACAGGCATGTGTGATATGCAATTTGGTGGAACAGGTCAAAGGCATAGCTAGACATTTTTGCTTCCCCGTTTTTTTTTATTTCTTAAATGGTCTCTGGTGCGTTCTGAATGCATTTCGCACATTGAAACATTCAAAGGTAAAATACTTGCACAAATATATGTAAAGATCTAGGATTTGTTTTTAATATTATTGGGAAAAACAATTGGCAAAGGGGCAAAATTATTAGAGGGCGCCCCATGTGCCCCCCCCCCCCCTCCTTGTTCGTATGGGTCTGTGTCCGGTTCAAACACAGACCAGCAGACCACGCAAGATTTGATGGCCCGATATAAGAGACACATGCCAATGTACAGCCCCAATAGCAGGCCAGCTTGGGGGCACGTCCCCCCGTGCCCCCCCACCCCCTCCCCGGTAAATCCGTGCCTCGAATGATGGCAGTACGGCTGATGACGGTGAAAGCCTTACTCCGTGAATACTTATTTCATCGATGAGCAAACAGGGTAGACCCTGATCTGGGTATTCGCATTTTTGCCATTCAGTTTGTATATTTAGGGATACAAGGCATTCGCTATAATGTTATGAATTATTACAGCATGCATACGGGGTGTTCATAATTTTAGGATTAAGCCCATTAACCCCTTCACTGCCTTACCCCGAGTGCAAGAGTAATTTGCAAACAGTTTGAATCCTGATCAGACGCCGCATAATGCGGCGTCTGATCAGGATCCAAACTGTTTGCCACTCATTTCAATATTTCTGATGTCAAAATACCAAACATTTTAATTTCAGAAACAAATGCAGACGACAATTGTTTTTAATTGATGACGTCACGGCAGTGAAGGGGTTAATGATCAAATCTATCGTGGGGTTTTTATCCCTTCACCGCCATATTCTCGTCTGCGTCGATATTGTTGTCTGCAATATCGTTTCAAAAATCTATTTAAGGCAGTTTAACTGACGTAATTTCAAAACAAGTGGCAAACAGTTTTGATCCTAATCAGCCGCGGTGTTGATCAGGAGAAAAACTGTTTGCCAATGCACTTTATGATGTCATTGAGAGTGAATGGGTTTAGGTACTGCCATTAAGTATAAAAATGATCGAACGTTTAAGGTATGCTGTTAAGCTTCTCTTTTAATCTAAGTGTACCCCTTCTCTGATTTGACATCAACAATTTTAAACAATTTGTCACCTATAATGCAATAAACTGTACTTATTGGGTGGGGTACCTTATTTGGATAATTTGACCTCTCATTTGCATCTGAGAAGCAATGGTCATATATGAACATACACATTTAATAGAAAATAATTCATTCTTCGCTTTTGTACCTGAATCAAAACAGAAAATACAGGTTAATCATTGGCTAATCAATCTCACCTGAAGATTAGGGGTTGACATTGGATTATCATTTGAACATTTAAAGGAAAACATTTGATTCTCATTTGGGGTTTTAGGGTTAAACATTTGATTCTTATTTGAAGATTAAGAAATAAACATTGGATTCTCACCTGAAGATATAAGGGTTAAGATTGGATTCCGACCTTAAGATTTAGGAATAAACATTGGATTTTCACCGAAAGATTTAGGGGTTGATATTGGATTCCCATCTGAAGATTTAGTGGTTAACATAAGATTCCCTCCTGAAGATTTAGTGGTTAACATGGGATTCCAACCTGAAGATTTAAGGGTAAACACTGGATTCTGACCGGATGATTTAGAGGTAAATACCGGATTCGCAGCTGAAAATTTAGAGGAAATCATTTGATTCTCACCTTAACTTTTAAGTATACGCATGCTATGATGAACACCACACCGACACATATCAGTGCCTGTCTGTTGAAAACTTGCATCTTCCTATTGGCTATTGAATAAGTAAGATTGCGATTGTCAACAAGTGTTACAGTGGAGAATCTGTTATTCTTTCCCGTTTAAACGCAAACGTACGCAAACGCAAAGCGCTAAAACGTAGAAAAGAACAACTTTTGGACAATTCTGATATTTCATGTTTATCTTGGTGGCAAACAGTTTGGAGCCTGATCAGACGCCGGGTTACCCGGCGTCTGATCTGGCTCCAAACTGTTTGCACTGCAAATAATAGTTTTAGCGTAAACGCGTTTATTGGGAAAGAATAACAGATTCTCCACTGTAGCCCGCATTATACCATACATCATCTGTTCCAAACCGTCGATCTGTAAAAACAAAGCAAACTTAGTTCAGTGTGTAGGAGATAAAACATCAATATACAGGTTTGAGCTCATGTCAAATATATGAAGCCTTTCAGACTAACTTTGGAACGTTCTCAATCGTGATCGATCAAACTTTTGATAACGAATTCAGACTCAACTCCAACGCTTTACAAACCATGAGACCGTGTCTAAAATTGGTAAATGTCCAACGTTTGTTTGATATTTGACATCAGTTGATTTAATATTATTTTGTATTTTTGTCAAGTCTTTCAAATTATATCTTGTTTTAAATATTATTCTGTAAAATGCTTGATTTTATGATAAGTTGCTCAGTATAAATTATATGAACTGTTTAAAGTTGTCATTGTTTTTCAAACACGTTGTAACTTTGTAGATGTGCTTTTCATACACTATATAACTTTTCATACATTTAAATACATCTTCTGAGATGAAGCGATTTGTATTATAAGAGTCGAATAAATCATTATTTTACCCCCTTAAGTGTCTACATGGATACAATTTTGCCAATGATGTTAAGTGCCTCCTATTGCAATTTATGTAATAGGGCTGACATTATTTGCTAAAAATAATCCTAAGATTTCCAAATTTTCAAGCGCGATTTTAAGAAACGTACCTTTAACCCTTTAGCTGCCAGGCTTTATAACATCAACATAATGATGCAAACAGTTTAGATCCAGATCAGACACCGCGTAACGCGGCGTCTGATCAGGATTCAAACTGTTTGACACCAATATCCGAGAAAAAAAATCCGGAGATATGTCAGCCCTGATGTAATAAAATATGATATAAGAAATATTGACGTGGATGTCAAACATTTTGGATCACAATCAGACGCCGCATGACACGCGTTTGGTCCAGATCTAAACTGTTTTTAAATAACCATTGTATTCGAGGTAAGTGAAGGGGTTAAACGCCTATTGCTTTGCAATTTATTGTATTGCGTTGTACAAAACAAGTAAAAGCATGTTATTACATTTAATATTGCCTAATTGCATTTGAGGAAATCAATACAGAACACAAGGTCAAAACGTGTGTTCTATTTAGCAAATAAAAGAGGAAAAGAGAAGTAGTATGTTGCTATTGTCATTCATAGTACTCGTAGTATTGTACATACTTATTGGACAAAACTTCTAAAACCAATCAACATAATTACGAAGGCTGATCAATAAGTCATGATTGAGCCTTGTATTGAAGGAGTTATGCATTCAACTTTTCAAATAAACTTTTATTTGAACAAGCATACGTCTTGCAACATTTGAAACATCAGGATACAACTGATTATAATAAAAGTCTGATGACAATAAGTATGCACACGGAGAACGACTGTTTAGGTGTTTTTGTTTGTAAGGGAGTTAGAGTTTGGCCACATAACCATTCGCAGATCAAAAAACGTAGGATTTCATGATCCGTGAGTAGTCGTATGATCATTTGATCAAGCTTTAGTAAAAATATTCTACAGCGTTCCCTCTCTACTACTACACCCAATGGGAAACAAAAAGTTATGTGCGTTGTTCGGAAAGAGTCTTTATAGGGGAGATAAATTGGCTGATATTTGCAAACAGCTTGAATCCAGATCAGCCTCTGCGTAACGCGGCGTCTGATCTGGATTCAAGCTGTTTGTCACTCGTCTTTAAGCTTTTTCTTTCAAAATGTCACTAATGCAACTTTAAGAAAAACAGCAGACGACAATTCAAAGTAGACGAAACTTCAGCAGTGAAATGATTAGAGATAATTGTGTTGTTTAGGGCCGAGCGACAAGGATCGTTTTAAGGAGGGAATCGTTGTAGAGATGGAGCGCTGTACAATTAAGTTAATTGCATAACAATGGAAATATGAGGTCTGAGCAAAGATATCTTGGTTCGGAATGTTCCAATATGGTGGCACACTACTATTAAGGTATAATAACATAACGGGAGATTCAGACGCTAGTAAATTTAATATTAGACTGATTGATCAATTTATTAAATGTTCGTATTAATTTCCCTCAATATACACATTGTTATACATGTAGTTCAAAAATTGTCAAAAAGGCGATAATCATTATTGATTGTGTTAACTCTTATGATTACACACACATGTACATTGAATTCTACTATTGATCACACACTCACCAACTATACAGTGGAGATTCTGCTATTCTTTTCCCGTTTAAACGCAAACGTACGCAAACGCAAAGCACTAAAACGAAGAAAAGAACAACTTTTGGACAATTCTGATACATTATAATTCTTGTTTATCTTGGTGGCAAACAGTTTGGAGCCTAATCAGACGCCAGGATACCCGGCGTCTGATCTGGCTCCAAACTGTTTGCACTGCAAATAATAGTTTTAGCGTAAACGCGTTTATTGGGAAAGAATAACAGATTCTCCACTGTAGCTATTTCTGTGATAGACTAGATAAATAAAGATGTAAAGATATCTAAAACAATCAAAATGTAGTAACCAATGCTACCTGGTGGTATAATTAATTACATTCACTCATGTACAATTCTACTTCTCTGTAATATTTAATGTATGCTGTGTCCAAAACAATATAGCAGTAGTATCTATTAAGTGCTGCAATCTTTGTTACTGTTAAAACATGAAAATAATCCTTCAATAGCAACTAACACTACAACTGCAGTATAGATTATAGACAGACATACAGACAGACAGATAAATAGTTTATTAAAGTGGCATATGTTAAAAATTACAATCATTATATTACGGAGGCAGAAATACGTCTGACACCAGTGATACCTTAGATCTTACATTATCTAATATGTATTTAGGCTTTGCCTATGGACGGAAAAAAGCAAAATTGTAATGAAAACGGAATAGATCTATCGCCGGTGTGTGATCAGCGCTCTTGTATCAGTTCGTTGTGTATTCCAGATCACGCTCGAGGCTACGCCTCTCGTGACTGAGATCTGGATTACACAACCGACTCGAACTTTTATTATAAACCTAAATTGTTTGGGACAAGATCTATATGTTGTGCTATATTATCAGGGCTCCATTTCTCCGGATTTTTCCTAAATCTCCGGATTTTTCCCCAGGTTATGGTAGTTTCAAGCAGGCTGAAAGTAAAGCAGAATGCGCAATAAGGCGCATTCTGCTTTACTTCCAGTCTGCTTTAAGTAGTCACATGCCAACAAAACTAGAAATCGGCTATGGGGTAAAGGTACGATTCGTAAAATCGCGCTTGAAAAATGCATATTTAGAAATCTTAGGATTTTTCATTTCAACTTATGGCAGCCCTGTATTATAATGCAATCTGAAACTATTTTTGGAAGTCATATGACCACCAATAATGACGTCATTATTTATATTGATGACGAATGGTAATCCGTTATTTTTATCGGTTCGATTGAGAAGTAGCTTTTTGCAAATAACGTTCATTTTTAGCGTTAAAGGGTATGAATTGATTTGTTTGAAAGTTTGTCATTTGGAGGAAATCATTACAAGTGAGTGTTGTGGGTTATTCATTCTTAAAATGGTTTAAAAATATCACCGAAATCGGGAATTCCGAAACGTCACGCACAACTCTTCGTAAAAGCCCTGACGTCATCATCCAAGATGTCAGCCCCCATGTTTTGTAGTTGCCTAGTTTTGAGGAAATTATTCACGCGCAAATCAAACACTTTTCAAAGTCTGTCAGTGATTAAATAGAATTGGAATACCTTTGATTTTATCATGCATTACTTAAGAACGGAAAAAAGGCAAGCCTTTTTTCCGTAATAGTGACTCGAAAAAAAAGTTTGATATACAGCGCTCCCTCTCTACAACGACACCCAATGGGGGGCAATAATTGTGTGCGTTGTTCGGAGGGAGTCGTGATAGGGAGGGAAGTTGGCTTACATTTGCAAACAACTTGAATCTAGATCAGACGCCGCGTAACGCGGCGCCTGATCTGGATTCAAGCTGTTTGTCACTGATCATTAAGTGTTTTTTCTGTCAAAATGTCCAGTATGTTACTTTGAGGGAAGTAGCAGACGACAATTTTAAGCAGACGACATTGCAGACGTGAATAGGTTGGACATAATTGTTCTGTTTAGAGAACTGCGACAAGGGTCGTTGTAAGGATGGAGTCGTTGCTGAGAGGGCCGTTGTAGGGAGGGAACACTGTAATTTAAGGCACCAGCTATAGCTATTTGAACAGTAGTTAATAAAGCAACTAATGGTATCTGTAACTATATATCAAACGATAGTAGGGTCCAAGCTAACTGTCCAACGAAACGAACGTAGGAGACAATGCAACATGGACTAAAATAAATAACAACTGTAATTAGCATTTTCAAAAACAATTTTGAACAATTATGCAATCAGAAATTTACTCAATAAATTGACCCATAGATAACTCTATACTATGGATCATTTTTATTGGTTCGATTGAGAAGTGACTGTTTGCAAATAGCGGTTATTTAAGCGTTTTAGAGTACGAATTGAATTATGTTTAGCTTTATCCTTTGGTTGAAAACATTAATGAAAGTGAATGATGTGGGTTATTCACGCTTAAAATGAAAATGAAATGTTCAAAGTTCATCAACGCTTTATTTCAACCTTTTTTAAAACTAGCATCGAAACCTGGAATTACGAATGTTCATGCTAAAGGTTCCTTAATAATAATAGATCGTGTATAACTTGTGTTGAACAAAAGCAGTTTTGTCAACATTGTGTAGCATATAGACAATCAGATACAAACCATCTGATATGAAAAAAGATTGTTGGACCTGTATTTGTTTGTATTTATAAATAGGTATATAAGTTATATATATAAAGCGGAGGAGCAACCACCCACGGTTTAAAAGTGATAATTAATGAGCACTCATGTCAGATTCTCTATTGAATTTCCTTCTTGCGTTCAGAAGTGCTATTATATTATAAGAAATATATAGAATATAGGTTGTTTTCATAGAGGTATGAAGAAATACCTAGTCATTCTTTAGTATGAAACCACGAATATATTCTTTAAATAAAACATAAAGCATGGACAAGTAAGTGACATATTGACACTCAAACAGCAATTGGTTATGCTAATATTCAGTCAACATAACGATTTTAAAACAAGTTCCATAAATTAGTACGACACTTTACAGGCATATTACTTAAGTATGGTTGCTACGCTTGTTTTCAAATACTGGCAGTAAGCCACTAACAATGATACGACTTGTATTTTCTTTCATTTCATTCAGCCAAGTATAAATTATTTATTGTCTAATCTTTTACTCTAAGTAAAAGGACAAAAATAAAGACAACTACTAAAGTAGGTGTGGTCCAAAACGGTCAATAGTTTTATTTAATATGCATCTTCATGAATACTCAATATTCTCTCATACATGTAGGTTCCAGTAAGAAAAACACCATTAAATCCAATGGTACTGTATTGTGTCTCTGCACTTATCACATAAACTGTATAAACTACCATAACAAATAAAAATCACTAGTTGCTAGTATCATTGTCCCTGGAACCATCCTCACACTCAAGCTACAGAAACAACTCCACACATGATCCATACTGGCTCGCTAATAAACGACAGAAAATCGTTAACATCTGAAATATAAATAAAGCATTAACATATGCCAAAAAGCCAATGTTCATTCTTTTGGAACCATTTCTCAGAAACATACCTGAAGTTTTGTTAATATTAACAGATTGATTTCTGAGCAGTATATATGGAAATACTCGTAATAGCATAAAGTAACCTAACCTACAATAAATAGATTTTTAGGACTTGCAATTCCTCTCTGCTGAAAATATGAGTTTAAAAGTGTTCGAAAAGGAAATTCTGGATAAAAATGTATATGAGGACAATTGTGAAGGTATGGTCTTTGCTGGATGAGATCCAAACTATTGAAATAATTAGAAACAGTGGCAGAATTAATGAATTTCGATAGAACAGTAGAATAACAATAGGTATTGTTTACCTGCTACCTGTATTTACCTGTGCTTACCTGTATATCTATATACCTACATCAATGTATCGATAAATCCGATAATTACAGTGCTGCTCTGCACCTTTGGGAAAGACTATTGTAAGCGTATTAACCCATCTGTATCTCACTTGTGATATATAGTGAACGCTGAAAATTACGTTTGTATATCTACGGTGGGTTTTTAGAGACAAAACATTGTGCGAGCAGTTAAATTTGAGTGGCACCTGATCTTCTGTACGTTTATTCAACGATATAACGGGCAAATAATGGCTACCACTATGCTTGTTTCTGAATACGAGCCTGTGTTGGACTTAGACAATACAGAGCGCAAAGTGCCAATTATCCCTAAGAACAATTTACAGTGTACGGCACCGACGCCTCCCCAAAATGTAACACCAAACAAGACACCCATTGTATGTCGCAGTCGAGTAAAATCACTCCTCAATGTACGGCTCAATCCCCGCAAGTCGATAGCCAAACTAGCACTTATATTCAAGCTGCCCAGGTTCCAATCTCAATAGATGACTGTGATATGTCTGGTATGGTGACCCAATCAAGCCAAAAACGATGAGCTACTGCCGTTACTGGATATGTCTGAGTTAGACCATGCGACTCTTGCGGCAAATAATCTTGAAAGTGCGGTCTATGAAGATCTGAAAGAGCTGCCACAACTACTCGAATACGCGAGAGATCTGCCACGGGAAAACATTTGTCAATAGAATTCTGCTTGATTATGAACAATGTGAATCCAAACTGGACACTATCAGGAACCACCTTTTTAATTCCTTAAAGAAACGAGACACTTTCCCTTACGGAACCGAGTGTGAGCTCAAACGACGGCTCAATGGAACCATGCTTGCTTAGGGGGTAAACAACTAAATCAAGCCGGAACGTAGGTCCGTCCTTTATTTGGTGATACACAACAGGGAAGACAACCCTGCCCTGAAATAGCATATATATAATAAAGTACAGGGTAATAATTGCATGTTGTCCCTGAAATTCACATTATAATATATATATGAGCTTTCAATGCTTTCATTTTAAATAATATAATTTAAGCATTCTTTAATAATAATTTATGGTATGTGACCACTCAAAATATAATAGTTAAATACAGTTTGTAAGAAATACAATGCTACTGGCTCCGGAACTATCTCTCTTCACTAGTAAATGAACATTCTCCCATATGCCTGAACTTTCCTTACTTTATTATACATTTTATAATTTCATGTGCAAAGCAGACGAAATAGTATAGCGACAAAGTTGTGACTTGACCGAGACTGGCGCCTGAGCTAACGAGTCAGTCAGTGAAGTCCAAACCTTCTCGCCGTAATATTCAACCTCGTGTACATTTGCTTACCAGGTATAAGGTACCAAGGGCGTCCTTTACTTCAAGTATCTCATCTGCAGTCCTGTGTCGTCGTGTCGTATTCTATTGCTGTAAAGATGAAACTATGGTTAGCCGAAACGAAAAGATTATTCTGACCATGTGACAAACCCACGCCGCCATTACAGAATTTCAGACGAACACCTTTAAAAACGCGCAAGCTTGCTAAACCGACCGACACGTCTAAAAACAATTCCAATTCAATAAAAACCTTTTCAGTAATACAGCAGAATAAATTCCTTTGACATTGTTAGTCGTCAAGTCGACATAACTTTAACCACCCAAACTCCAACTTCTTAAACAACCAATGCCCTGACTCTTCGCTATCAATTCTAGTACGGAAAGGAAATTATCTGTCACATGTTCCTTATTATATACCAAAAAGGTAAGGCTAATTCCTGAGCTCGGCACGAAATAACCGGAATACTTGAAAAAATACGATAGAATAAATAATGACCCAAAATCGTCATCATCACATTCTCCCCCACTTTCTGAAAAGTCGTCCCGACTTTTAAGTCTGAACTACCCAGGCAAAGAAATCAAAGTAATGACAAACAAAACGATTGCCATCAAACCCAAACACTAGTTCCGAAGTCCAGTTAACCCCTCAATAAGCTAAAACATGAATGAACAAATAATCCTGAAACATACACCTATTCCAAGAATCATTTGTCATCGAATCCCACAAAACACTATATATCTTGCAAGAAATCCCAATTTGTAACAACTATGAGTTGTAAGTTACTTTTTTTTTTTAAAGAATATGTCTGTTCAACCAGACTAATATTGCTACCTTACAATGTTTAGTCCAATGGAAGTATATAAGACAACCAATATAACCAATATTGTCAACAAGCTATGTAGTTTATTGTCATAAATGATTAACATATATGTACAAAAGAATAAAAACACTGCATACAATACTGGTTTTAATTATAATATTCAGAAATCAACATTAACCATTAGCCATTAAAAATACTTATGTCAGGACATGTTAAGAAGTATACAGGCTAATGCTGAAATCTGACTACCATTACAATAAAACATTCAACAGTTTGGTTGTTAGAATGGCACTATCAGTATGAACTTCCAATAACTTCTGCAACTGAGTATTATCAATTTGTACACTCTGTTGTCCTATATGAAAGTCCTTGGTACCATACTGGTGGCCTTTTTTCTCGACCCGATCTTCTCGTTGGTGAAGACGGATTAGTTTTCCGCTTTTTTGAAGTCGGCTTTGCCTCTTTAACGTCTGTAGTATGTGTCTGATTTCCTGTATCCAATAGGTCTATCTTCTTATTTCCTGTTTCCTCAGTATCCTCTTCATCGTTTCCAGAGGCTTTTGAAGCTCCCGTAAGCTTAGTGTTTTCTTCAAATGAATGATCAGAAACTCTTGAAGCTTCTATAACATCATCATTTACTACACTTGGTTGATCAGACCAAGCAACATCAACTTTTACTGTATTAGTATCTACTTGTACCTCATCTTTCTTCTGACCGGTCACTATTTTCGAGCGCACTACATAATAGTCACTCTCATCACTGCTGCTACTGCTTTCTTCTTCCTCCAAAGCAGTCTTTGACACTGTAGACCTATTAATGTCCTTCAATCCGTTAAGATTCCTAGGTTTCGGAATTGGTTTAATTCCTGTATTTCCTGGTTTCGTTTCTGTATTGACTTCAATTACATTTTTCTCTACTGAATTATCGTGGTTTGCTTCTGGTTCAATTTCTCCATCTCCACAGGCCCCTAATGGAAGCAAATGATTCCGATGCAGACGCTTAACCATTTTTGTTTCTAACAATGAAAACAGGTATGCCTGGGTTTGGTTGTTCTACTACAACACATGGTTCTTCTTCATATTTGTCAGATATCTTATGTTTTCCTTTGAATGCTAAGATCCGTACCAACACTTTGTCACCAATCTGTATTTGACTAGCTTTAGCTTTCTTGTCAAAATATTTCTTTTGTTTGTTTCTTGCTTTATCCAATGATCTGTTGGCTACTTCAAAAGATTGTTGCAGTCTGCTTCTTAAATCTATCATGTAATCTGATGTGCACTGATATTCACTTTGTTCTATTTGAAAGAGATTATCAATAGGAAGTCTTGGTGTACGACCAAACATTAACACGAAAGGAGAATAATGTGTTGAAGCATGTTTCGTGGCATTGTAGGAAAATGTAAGGGTTGACAAATACTTCTTCCAATCTGCTTTTTTTATCTAGTTCCAAAGTTCCTAACATATCTAGTAAGGTACGATTGAACCTTTCTGTTTGTCCATTGCATTGTGGATGATAAACAGTTGTGCGTATTTTGTCAATATTCATCAATGAACAGAGCTCTTTTATAAGATCCGATTCAAAATTTGCTCCCTGATCAGATAAAATTTTAGACGGTATTCCGTAATGTAGAATGAAGTTTTCCAACAAAGCTTCTGCTGTTGTCTTATATGTTTGATTCTTTGTTGGCACAGCAACAGAGTATTTGGTAAAGTGGTCAGTAGTAAATCTGAATCAAATACGTCCTTACTAGAATTCCAAAAGATCCACTGTGAATATATCCCGTGTACTCTATGGAAATTTAGTCAGATATATAGAGACCAGCTTGAGTACTGTCAGATAACAGTGAATGTGATGAGTAGATTATTTTCGCAAAAGTTCACCTCTTATTGTCGAAACTGTTCTCTCGAGATCGATAATATGGCAGTTCATTTAGGCATGTTCTGTGGCAATAAAGAACATCTTAGGCATGACATGTGGAAAGCTTTACACTCATGTTTAGGAAACGTACAGTTTTTGAAAATGGTTTCATCATCTGTAGAAGAGCAAATGATGCAGCTATTTGCAGGTTTTTCTCTTTTAGATATCGAAGATTCAACCAGAGTGAACAGTTTGAAAATAAGCGTGAAATTTATCCATTTCTTATCCCAGAAAATATACGATATGTGTTATACTGAATGTGTGTACTGAATTATAATACCTATGATGACGATGATGATAATAACTGTATGCAAATTCTGTCGCAGTTATCAATAACCTAGTGTCATTGTATTGAATTTATGTTCTATAAGTATACTGAGATACATTGATGATGGAGAT
Source organism: Gari tellinella (assembly GCA_922989275.2). Lineage (NCBI taxonomy): Eukaryota > Metazoa > Mollusca > Bivalvia > Cardiida > Psammobiidae > Gari > Gari tellinella. Next base: position 12,079,517 of record OV277865.1, on the reverse strand, counting down.
AATGATGGTAATTATATGCATAATCAGTCTGTTATGATGATGATTATAATGATGGCGATTATATACATGATCTGTCACAGTTATCAATAACAGAGCAAAATTATTATGTACTATACAAATGCAAGTATATTGAGACATGTTGATGATGACGATGATGACGGTGGCTATATGCATAATATGTCACAGCCATAAATAACATAACGTCATTTTATTTGCATACTCTGTTACAGCTATCAATAAAATAGTGCCACTGTATCATATATCAAGTAATTTTATTGAGACACATTGATGATGAAAAAGGTGATTGTATACATAATCTGTCAAATCTATCAACAAATTGAATGTGTTATATATTACATACCACACAAGCTGATTGAGACACATGGATGATGATGACGATGATGATAATGATGATAATGATGATAGTGGTGGTGTTGATGTTGATGATTAACGGCTTATACATAATCAGACACATTTATCAACATATAATGTCATTGCATTTTAATTACATTATATAAGTATACTGTGACTAAAAAAATGATGATGATGATAATGGTGATGGTGTTGGTGATCGTCATTATATGCATTACATTGCGATTTATACGTATATATCTCGTACGTATTGTTTTTTGTTCTTCTCTGTATGTCAGCCCACCTATTTGTATTGTTTCAGCTGTTTATATCCCATAAAAGATCCTCCATAGTTTCGTTTCGGGTGGAGGAGATTTAAATCATGGGATATTGTACAGTTTACCACGTCTGTAACCCATTTGATTTGACTTGTTCTCCATATTTTCGTTTCAGTTGGAAGAGATTCATGCTAATGGGATATGCACAGCTTATTTTATTTCGTTTCTGCCAATGATTAACCAAAACGGCTTATAATGCATATGGTTACTGTATGCATTTGACCCCCTTCTGATCCTTCATTGCAATACTCTACTAGATGTACATATATGTAAGACTCAAATCGAGGGCCGGTCCCAAATCGAGGGCCATTTCGAAAATCGTGGGCCGGTCCCAAATCGTGGGCCGTTTTCTCCCAAATCGTGGGCCGATTTGTAACCCATAAAATACTCGCGCCCTATCTTTACATTGATACACAAATCACAAATTTGACTAAGTGCTACTTAAAAAAACTGCATAAAGATATAAAAGTAAACCAAAATTGTATAAACTTACGGAATTAACGAAAATAAAAATTCCAAAAATAGTGGCGCGAAATGCTAGGACGTCAAAACAGACGACGCATTGCGTAAGTGACGCCATACTTTCAAACGTTGAATAAAAACGAAACAATGGAATCAAAAGATCAAATCCCCATGGATCTAGAGAGAGATGGAAACGTGCTTGTCGAGGAGTAGGAGAAAGGCATAAAATGTGTCTCTCCAAAGAAAACATCATCTCCAGGTTGCGTGAAAATCACAGACCAGACTATCGGTAAGTGGACTCTCTCTCTATGATAAATAAGAAAATCCTACGTTCCTATCGGTCGAGAAACGCTTGCCACTTTATTCAAGACTGAAGTCAAAACTCATACATAACATGTACTTTTCTTTTACCTTGTTTTAACTTTTAAACCAGAAAATATTTCATTCATAGCGCGTCATGAATTTATACGAGCGTAGTTGTCTATAACATAATCATTCAAATTACCTAGGACACAAGTCAACAGTGAAACAGACTATACTTTGTCGGATAAAGTTATGACGTATGATCATGACGTTACTTTTTACATGTAGGATGTACAGTTAAACCTGTGTCAAACGACTCCAAGTCTTAAATAGCCCGCCGTTTGTAGTAGTTATTTTCTATGGAAAATCCAGAACATCGAAAATGTTCAGCATGCAGTGTATTTGTGAACCAGATGGGGCACATAATCATGAAGTTGCCTTATTGTTCACATACGATCATGTGAACCAAAACGCTTTTTATAAATTAGATCTAGACTCTAGAGGCATGCATGGGCAATTTTTATTTGGGAAAACATATTTTGAAAGGATAGTTTCGGCATTATATCTGGATATACACTGTACATGACATTTGCCGTCTGAACAGGATCTACACCGTTCTGCTACAGGTGGTAAACGAAATGTATTTTACTTACAGGCTTGCGTATGTCCTACTTTAAAGAAGTGCAGTACCTTCAAAGTTTAAATGCTGTTACAGAATGTTTACATAATTATGTTTTAGGTGCTGTGACGGTTGAAGAGGGATGCACACCAGAGGCACCGTGTCGCAGGAATAACCAGCAACAGAGAACACCTTAATTATGGCCATGGAAAGATAAGTCGCTTGGTAAGTTTCGATTAATGCAGATTGGCCGGGGTTTTTTTCAAAAAGAAAAGGTTCAAATTTTGGGTTCTACATGGCGAATTGTTTAATTTGGTATGGTTCTTTTGAGTTTAACACCACTAAGTACTGTTATCTAAAAACGAACAGAATGGTGACCCTGGGCGCGTGTTTAGATCCATCGAACTACAGCCCACCAGTTATACTCATGGAATGGGTTTCAAATCTGAGTCGGGACAATAACTTCAAGTTACTGTTAGAAGGTCTTCCAGCTAACTTATGAAATCCTAAAATGTGTATGTCAACATAATAGCCTAGTATTGTGTCGGTACAAGATACATGCACAAACTTTTGTTTAAAGCCGGTTGTCTACACAACAGATAACACAAGCTATTGTCCGATACTGCCATGCCATGGTGCGATGTATTTTGAATACTAAATCAAAACTAAAACGTATGGAAATTGCATTATTTTCAGATGCCTGCCCACTGAATGACGAGCAGATGTGGTCAACTATGCCAATGCAGATCCCGAAGCATGCAGTTGTTTTGCCCTCTCTGTTGAAACGGAGTGACCCCTCACGAAACCAGGTGAGATTTTGATCTTCAGTAAGATAATTATTAAAGAGGCTGAAAACCTAATTTTGCCCAAAATGTTTGTATGGTTAATCGATGCAAAGTGCCTATATAAACACGCAAAGATGAGTTAAGGAAAATAATTTACGCTTGAATGAAAAAGATGACAGGTCACCACGTAATGAAGGGTGGAAGTAAAGCAGATTCGAGCTCGTGCGGAGAAAGAAAAACAAGACATGGCCTTAATATTTAGCCTACGCTCTAACCCATTCGACCACAGATGGTCTGTTTTACCCTATTTGAATTTTATTTCGTGTTGTTTAAACCAAGATTCGGTCTGGGAAGAAGATGCGACGGGTAAAACTACATAACTATAGGATTTTATTATAGAGAGTTTAAACATATATACGTTCCTTCTTCGTTTATATAGGGGTGCGCGCGAGGTGTGTTAGAATATGAATTGTTTTTCTTTCCTGGAATGATTGCATACAAACTGGCGAGTGGATCATATTAAAGCATAGTGTATGTGTACCAGTTCCTAGTCCTACGTTCATCTGAAATACAATATCAACTTTCTTCTTTTTATGTCCCGACATCGACAGATGCGGAGGCATGATAGTGATTGTCATGTTCGTCCGTGCGTACGAGGTTTACATTTTCGTCTAGCATCAGAACCACTTACTAAAATGCTTTGATACTTATGCATGCAGTTGTTACATTGGATCATTCCAAGTCTTAGGTGTGTGAAGTTTGCACGACAATCGACATTTCGACATTCGACCTTTCACAAATGAAAGGTCGAACAGCTGTCGAATTTCAACTTTCGACATTTAAGCTTTCACATAATGTAACAAATTTTGCCGATCGACAAGTCAGCTTTGCCATAATGCCGAAATATTGTTGAAATTAGACGTTCGACATTCACATTACTTTTGTCGAACTGATGTCGAATTTCGACGATCGACACTTCAACAAAGTCGGAAAATTGTCGAAATAGGGTCGAATTTCGACGTTCGACAAACTGGAAGTAAGGGAAAAAGTCGAAATATTGTCGAAATTCGACGTTCGACATTCAACATTTTTAAATCACATTACTTTTTCGAACTGATGTCGAATTTCGACGATCGACACTTATACAAAGTCGGGAAATTGTCGAACTAGGATCGAATTTCGACGTTCGACAAACTGCAAGTAAAGGAAAAAGTCGAAATATTGTCGAAATTCGACATTCGACATTCAACATTTTTTAAACACGTTATTTTGAGGAACTGATGTCGAATTTCGACGTTCGACACTTATACAAAGTCGGGAAATTGTCGAACTTTGGTCGAATTTCGACGTTCGACAAATTGCATGTAAGGGAAAAGTCGAAATATTGTCGAAATTCGTCGTTCGACATTCAACATTTCTTAAACACATTACTTTATTGAACTGATGTCGAATTTCGACGTACGACACTTATACAAAGTCGGGAAATTGTCGAACTTGGGTCGAATTTCGACGTTCGACAAACTGCAAGTAAGGGAAAAGTCGAAATATTGTCGAAATTCGACGTTCGACATTCAAAATTTCTTAAAGTCATTCCCTCTGATGAACTTATGTCGAATTTCGACAATTTGCCAGACCCGGGAAAAGTCGAAATATTGTCGAAATTCGACGTTCTTCTTTCAACAATTCTTAAACTCATTCACTATGTCGACCTTATGTCGAATTTCGACGTTCGACAAGTGGCCTGGCAGGGAAAAAGTCGAAATATTGTCGGAATTCGACGTTCGACATTCAATATTTCTTGAACACATTCCCTCTGTTAAACCATTGTCGAATTTCGACGTTCGAAAATTTCCCGGACCCGGGAAAAGTCGAAATATTGTCGAAATTCGACGTTCGACATTCAACATATCTTAAACACATTACTATGTCGAACTCATGTCGAATTTCGACGTTCGACATGTGGCCGGCCCGGGAATATGTCGAAATATTGTCGAATTTCGACATTCGACATTTATCAAAAGTCGACATAAGTTCGAACTAGTGTCGAAGTACGACGTTCGACAAGTGGCCAGCCCGAAAAATGTCGAAATCCTGTCGAATTTCGACATTCGACACTTATACAAAGTCGGGAAATTGTCGAACTAGGGTCGAAATTCGACGTTCGACAAATAGAAAGTAACAGAAATAGTCGAAATTCGACGTTCGACATTCAATACTTCTTAAACACATTCACTATGTTGAACTAATGTCGAATTTCGACGTTCGACAATTTGCCGGACCCGGGGAAGGTCGAAATATTGTCGAAATTCGACGTTCGACTTTCAAAATTTCTTAAACACATTACTATGTCGAACGCATGTCGAATTTCGACGTTCGACATGTGGCCGGCCCGGGAATATGTCGACATATTGTCGAAATTCGACATTTGACATTTATCAAAAGTCGACATTAGTTCGAACTAGTGTCGAATTTCGACGTTCGACAAGTGGCCGGCCCGGAAAATGTCGAAATACTGTCGAATTACGACATTCGACACATATACAAAGTCGGGAAATTGTCGAACTAGGGTCGAATTTCGACGTTCGACATTGTCCTTTTACCAAAATGTCAAAAATTTTACGAAATTCGATGTTCGACTTTCAACACGACTTAAAGACATTCACTACGAACTTGTGTAGAATTTAGACATTCAATAATTTGGCGAGCTCAGAAAAAGTCGAAATATTGTCGAAATTCGATATTTGACAATCAACATTTCTTTACCACATTCAGTTCAGTTCAGTTCAGTTCAGTATCTTTAGGGAAAATGTCGAATTATTGTCGAATTTCGACTTGCGAGAAATTGCCAGGCAGGGAAATAGTCGAAATATTGTCGAATTTCGACGTTCGACATTGTCCTTTCACAAAGTGTCAAACATTCAACATTTCTTTAAAGTCGGGGAAATGTGGAAAAATTATCAAATTTCAAATTTCGACAATTTAACGGCAGATAGTGCGGATAAGTCTTCGGGAGTCGTGCGATTTATTCTGTATACGTATGGGCGCAATAGTGTGCCTATAGAAGAGCCCTTTGATCTATTTATACACTGTTTACTACATGTATTTGGCATGTATGAATTATTGTACCACGCACTATTATTTTGTAATTGTATGTAGATGTATAACCTGTACATTTATACGAAAAACGGTTTGAATCCAGATTAAAGGTCTTCTACGGAACTATATTTATCTAGGTCTACATTGTTAATCTTATACTTGTCTAACCTGCTGTGTAACTTCTTTTCTTAAACCAAAACACTCTGAACTTAGATATTTGGCGCAAAGCATCATCTACTGATCCTCTGTATAGTAAGGGCGCCCAGGCCAGTGGAATTTATTTTTGCAAGTGGTGATGGAGAAATTTTTCAGTTATATTGCCGAATTCGTAATGCATTTTTATGAAGATTTTATGCGGATGCCAATTTCAAAAGTGGTCAGAATTTTTCTACAGTCATTTTACTTACTCCACCCACCAACGTTCAATGCTAATTCTTATAAACGGAAAGCATTTCAACTAGTTTCAGGGCTGACTGGACCCTAGGTCCCAAAAAAGCCGCAATTAATGAGACCTATATCATGTTAAATGTGCAAGTATTCTCTACAGAATGGAACTTGTTTGATGTTAAACGGCCGCCGGATAACTCGGAAAATTAGTATTGATTATCAGCCCTTGAATAATGAATTCCAGCTTCTTATTTCCCACTATATAAACTTACTAGTAGAAATGATACGTGAATTTCTCTTCAAACCATGATGCTAAGTTTTCCTTTTGTGTATAGGAATTGCATAAAACCATCGGAAAAATCCAAGATGTCTGCCGTTGGTCATTTTGTCGGCCATTTTGAAAATATCGGAAAATATTTTTGTCTTGGAACTAGGTGTGACACATTGATTTTAATTAATTTGAGGTCAATTAATTCATTGCTGATGTTAAAATTACATTTAGATGGTGTTGGATAGGTCAAATTATTTAATTCTAATCAATTGCTACTATATATATTATTGTTACATAACCTCATGTTAAAATAACAAAGTGAACTAACAGATTTGTTTTTAAATTATCTTTATGGTAATATGGCTGTTCATGATCATGCATTGAGGACATACAGCCAGCATAATCTTTCATGTGGCAATGCTCCAGATAAGAGAAGGGCACATGCTGTTTTCAAAACGTGTACAAATCTTGGTGTTAAAATGGGTCCTTTATGGACCGTTTACTTTGCCAGTATCACATAAAAAATCAACAACCCATTCCATACATGTTGTCTCAGTTCATTGAGTCATCTAACAGTTATTCAATAGTTTGTCTAGGAATTTAAGTCCTCCATAACGCCATATAACAACATAAATCAAGGTCAGTCACCAGTTATGGTAGTCGACCAGCCCGTCTTCATGTTTGAAAAGAAACTTCAATGGCAATATCCGCAGAAAGAACACGGTAAGGTCTCCACCCTTGCTACACTTGGGCAATGTCTACTGAACATAATTATACGCTGCAACGAGTGTCAGGAGATGGGCTAGACTGTAGAAGGGGACACTAGCACTCGATATCTCGAATAGTGGCAGAGCTCATCCCTTAATTGGCAGCCATTACATATGCAAATTAAAATGCGTGAATCAGGATTCAGTACCTATTCTGTACATTCCTAAGCAAGAAACATATATTTTATTTTTATTATGCCAAAATGCTACAGACAAATTGTCATCTGACGTGTGGATTAAACATGTGCCCTCTAGAGCCACATGTAGATTCTGCCTTAAACTGAATCTTCTGATTCTTCAATTTGTTAATTCTTGTCACACAGCTGATTTTAGTCTTTATATAGAAGCGGTTAATTCTCAAATGCCATGAGTCTTCATTTGACACTATTTCTAGTATTTTATAAACCTGCCATTCCACCTCCGCCATATGGAAATACGCGAAAAGAAACATACCGTTGTACCAAAAGGCTGATTTCATGGGTCTAAAAATCAATGGGAACATTTTTAAACGCCAAACGTGCTAGCTTCGTGATTGATTTATTCAATTTGGTTTCATGGCATCGCAATACATCAAAGGGCCATATGGCGCAGAGAAATGATTACGTATCATGTACATATTAAATTATGTCGATCAACGAGTGTGTACCTCAGAAAATAACCCAATGCATGTATAAGGATAAAGGCGTTTGAAAAACAAAACTAGACATATATGTCCAATAAATAGCGTCCTGGGTTACAAAAACATTATAATTTCATCCATTTGAATGTGATAACTCTAGAAGATGCCTTTGAAGATCATGTACCTGAATGAACACCATAGTAACAAGAAAGGTACACTAGCCTACGAATTACATGTGAACGACATGGATATAAGATACATGTACATGTGCAGGCATGAACGATATTAACAATAATTGTGTAGCTTGATATCAATAGTGATAACTTTTAGAAGACGTCAAATTTTGAAAAGATATTTAATACTCAACTACTCTGATACATATGCTGCTGTTTTGCCTTGTAACCAACTCACAAGGTCCATCTACGTGACCATATTTTGAAAATAATACGAAAACGGCAGTAAATCCTAACGTAATTCAGTTGAATTAAATCATACAAACTCGGAATAATTATGATTTAACCGGCGTTACGGTACACTAAAATTATTTAGAAGGTTTTGAGTAGATCTGTCAAAATGTTTATATGATATTTGGCAATTTACATATTAAACTTAAACAAAGGGGAGTTTGCTCAAACAAACGAGACATCGCAGACGATGCAAATACCCTCGCTCAGTTCTATTTATACTTACGATGGCATTTTAAAAGGGGTGATTTCTGTGAATATGTGTGTGAAGTTTCGTGGTAAAAGTAATATACTCCGGACAAAATAAGTTAAATACATATGTACATACACACATTTTGGAATATAGGTCAAATGTCAAGGTCAAATTCACAGTGACCTTAAAGTAGTACTGAACATCCCGCCATCTCATTTTGTATACTCAACAAAATTTCTAATCGGTCACCTTATATTTCATTCAGAAAAAGAAATATAAAGAAATTATAAACCATGTTTTTGTGTTACAATGTCAATGTAATCAATTTTGAAACAGACTATCACAATTTGGCGGCTATCACCTTTCCTTCTAAGCTTTAACAACAACTTCTGTGGAGGCACTCCAGATTTTGAAAGGCACAGGAGTGTTACACAGATCTTAGGCCGAATGTTAGCAATGTGTATTGCCCCCGTCAGATGCAATAACAGTTTCTTATTTACTTCTCATAGACGAGAAGAATTCAGCAAAAGTATTGATGACCTAACGTTCTTACACATTGATGACGTCACGCCCCAATGCGTCAAACTATGTTTTTGTGTTACAATGTAATGTCAATGTAATCAATTTTGAAACAGACTATCACAATTTGGCGGCTATCACCTTTCCTTCTAAGCTTTAACAACAACTTCTATGGAGGCACTCCAGATTTTGAAAGGCACAGGAGTGTTACACAGATCTTAGGCCGAATGTTAGCAATGTGTATTGCCCCCTTTCAGATGCAATTACAGTTTCTTATTTACTTCTCATAGACGAGAAGAATTCAGCAAAAGTATTGATGACCTAACGTTCTCACACATTGATGACGTCACGCCCCAATGCGTCAAACTATGTTGGCTGAGGTAAGGTACGAACGCGTTTCTTGAGAATGTCGAAAAAGCGCTCTGTGGGGTTAAACTTATCTGTATCGTCGGGTCAAAGCTGTCTGGTGATGACTTCATCCTTAAGTGGCCGTCAGCAGCGATTGTCCACCTATTGCAGTCGTTAACGTACCGTTTTTTGGGTGTGACGTTACGGCCGTGTTAACCATTAAGCTGTCTTGCCGTCTTAGCAACGGGAATAAATATGTTTCTCAGGTGCATCACTACAATGTTTCGGGCTTAGGGTTGTTGTTACCCGCCGTTTTGGTTTCCTCGGGCGGTCTGCTCTAATTCGGTGACGTCAGTTTGCCAAATTATAGCCTAAATGGTCGAAAGTAACCGGTTTAAAGAGTGCTAGCCACATGCAAATGGACGGAAACATTTTCTAATATTGAATACACATAAATTAGTCTTGTTTTGTTTCCACTTCCGGAATTCCTTGGTGGTTGAATCATATTTGCCGTAAGGATACACCAGCGTGCAGCATGCCGACGATCTTGCGGGCATAGACTTTCTTCAATACCTTACCCGCGCAAATAAGGCCAAACAAGTCATGTGGTTGTTCTGACGTTCACGAAGTAGGGCAACGTGTATAAATAAAAAAAAAAAAGGAGTGCTAAGAACCAATCATATTGTGTGTAAAATATCATAAATGTGACTTTAGTATTTAAGGGTGTATCAATGTCATGCATTTGGGAAATTTGAAACCACTCTATGATGGTTTTGTACTGAAGAGCTATTTAAGATGAATGAAAAAATAGAAAACGTGTACATTTTGGTGAACAACAGTTGGCTCTACCGGCATATAAAATTTACCCCACCCATTTCCTCTTATTTTGTCCTTTTCAAACAGCCCGCGTCAATAAAGTCCATTTCAAATTAAACCAAATATGATAATTTGGTTTTGTGTTATTCATGTCCTATCTATGGTAGTATTTCTTCATACAAAAACAAATTTAAGAAAAGAAAGGCACCAAATGTGAAATTTATAAAGCTCTTAATATCATTGATATGGTACTTTTTTGTAAATTTTGTAAGGGGAGATAACTCTTTTTACTTTAATAACTCAAAATTTTCAACACTGACCTTTCAATTTCTTTTCATATTTTGAACTGCCTTAAGATGGGCTTTCATCTGGTAGAATATAAGAAAAAGTTTAATACTAGAACTATTTCATTTCAAACTTTTTTACTTTTTTTTATAAAATAAAAATCTAATAAAATCATGTCCTATATCCTTAGCAAGCCTGACCAATTTTGTACACATAACACAGACAAAACCGGACTAGTTTTGAGCTCATTTTCTGAATAAACACTACACTCTGACATCTCAAAACTACTCTGACGTGTCAACACGAAACCGAAAGTGACAATCTATTTTTAGAAGCGCTATATTTAAATCGCGTTCACGCAATACTCAAACGACTTAAAAAAAAAAAATAGGATCTTGAGCTCAGTTTGAGCTCAGTTTGAGCTTTGTGAGCTTTGTGTTGACGTGTCAGTGTTACTGAATTCCAGCATGAGTGCTTTTATAACGGGTTTTGACAAAAAGGTCGCGTACATTTTAAACCGAAAGTAGAAAGATGGACCGTTTCGGCCCCTCTAGCATTCGCATTTTTCCAGTCTTGCAAATTTGTGTCTGGATCCATTTTCGATGCTGCCTGAAAGTGTCACATTTTGCAGGTGACCATTGATATTCTAGAAATAGGAAGAGCCGAACCTGGCCTTTCAGAAAAGTCTTCCAACGTGATGTGCGAATCATAACTTTTCATTCTACGGAAGGATCCATATTGTTCAAACCTGGTGCCTGCTTTGTCTAAATTTGGTTTATATATGTGAAAATACCACCATAGACATGAAATAAATAAAGAAAACCCAAATTACTATTTTTGTTTTGTTTTGAAATAGAATTTACTGAAGCTTGTACTCTGAATGGGTAAAATTTGAAAACAAAATCCCAAATTTGACAAACCTTTTTCAAATCGCTGTAGCTCAAAAAAAAGGACACCACCATCTATATTCTTTTTCATTTTTTTATTCATCATAAATAGCTCTTCCAAAAAAACAATGATAGAAAAAAAGTTTAATACTTTGAAAAAATCGCTTATGGGTTGGATACACCCTTAAAGACATATGTAGCTTTAAAAAGTGACCGATTAGAATTTTGTTTAGTATATTAACACACCAAATTTGCTATTCCTTGCTAATACGGTACAACAGATATGCCCCAGACAAGCTTTTTGAAAAGAATTGAGGTCAAAATTCAAGGTTAAGGTCACAGTAAATGAAAAGTATTACATGACACTCCGCCTACCCAAAGTGTACTCACACAACAAATTTGCTATTCCTATCTGATGTGGTAATGGAAATATACTCAGGACAAGGTGAGTTACATACATACACGCATACACACATTTTACAATTGAGGTCAAAGGTAAAGGTCAAGGTCACAGTGACCTTTAAGTAGTACGCGACACTCCGCCTTCCAATGATGTTCTTACTCACCAAATTAGCTATTCCTAGCTAATACGGTACAGAAGATATGCGCCGAACAAACGTTTTATTAAAAATGAGATCAAATTTCAAGGTCATGGTCACAGTGCCCTAAATTAAGTACGTGACACTCCGCCATCCCATGAAGTACTCACACAACAAATATGGTTGTTAAGGAAATATACATGTAGTGTTAAATGCAATATAATTGTGGCGAAAATTGAATAATTCAAGGTCAGAGTTATCGCCCTTGTTAAAATGTCCCTGACCACTTTCAGCCTTGGCATCCACCGTTTACAAACTTGGCAAGGTCTATACTATTCAAATATACCATTAGAAATTTTCTGCATCTCCACTTGCAAATCATTATTATTTAAGGGTATTTTGAGAGTTGGCGCCCTCACTAGTAAAGAATGTTCAATTTTTTTCCCATGGGTAAAAAATGAGCCCACCCGGGAGTCACAAAATTACAAAGATAAGAAATAGTACAGCCCGCTGAGGGTCTTCTTGCATTATAGTGACCGACCAGTCAGCCCCAAAATAGTTTACGGTCCGAAGCCAAGGCTGAGGGCCGTACACTTTTTGGGGGCTGACTGTGAGGTCACTATAATACAAGGAGGCCCGAGTGGGCTGTACTATTTCTTAAAGTATACCGCAATTCTAATTTGGATCAAAACAGTTATCGAACGTAAAATTCTAATTGTCGTCTCGAGAGTATCTCCCTTTGAATTACTTTATATCGGTGATCGTACTTACAAAAGTATCGGGAACAATTATTATAGTGGAAATTTTATCAAAATCAATAATAAAATTACCTCTATTTCATCTTTCTAAACCAGATATAGAATCTATATAGATCTAACATCTATACAATGCTTTGTTTGAAATTTAATAAAAGTCTTTATCTACAGTAAACTTGATCTATCAACCTCGCAACGTGTTTATATGGATCTAGTAAAACCTGTTTTGACGCATAATATGATTATCCAGCTCATTTCGTACGTTTCTCCATTTCGTTTTCTAATTTCTGAGTAAATGTTAAAGAGACGATTTGCTGAATGTTACGAAGTTTTCCAGCAAATTTATTGATTCTAGATTCTACTTCTTTGCTTTATTCGTTTTTACGTCTCTTTCCCGGGGTACTCTCTTAGAGATCTTACCCATGGTCGGGGGAGCATCTTGAAATTATTAAGATCTAAGCACTGGAATTTTTATATTTCCGTCGTCCTCATTAAACCATTTTTTCTCGAGTTTTCGTGTTCGACAGACCCGCAAATCTGCCATTGGAACTCAATAGTAAATCTAAAGATTTGTGGAAGCCGGGCGTGTATTTTCGAGTTACGTAATATGTTCATTGATTACCTCCCTTTAATAAAATTTTGCATCGGTAGTAACCAGTAAGCTTCCTTGTGTATACTTAAATCTACACTTTCCGTATTATGAAACTAATGATGTAAAATTGAATTTTAAAATCTAGTGTATGATCTTTGATTAAATCGCAAACAATCAAAGTTAAGATTTTGTAAATGTTAACGTTTATAAGACTAAAACAGATCAAGTCTTATAGTCACAACTAATCTCTATGAGTCTTAGATTTATCATAGATAAATTTCAAAATAGATCTACACTTCAACTTTAAGTTATAAGTACTCGGACATAATATCAAAAAGGCTAATATTTGCTAAAGTCACGTTAACACTAGTTAAGCAGTTATTTCAAATTTCATAACGCAGTCATCATATTCATGACGCAACCGCGCTTAGCAGTGAGCACTATCGTATAATAGTGATCGCTAGCTCGTACAAAGATAAAGAAGGAGCGTACGTAGGTAAGGTATACTATAGTTATATAGTGAACCTTCAAACACCTCTGAAACTAATATGACCAGAGTTTTTGATACTTGGCATGGTGAAAGTTCTAGAAGCACTTTACCAATATATTCAAGCGGCCCATTGCATATCTAGGTCACAGGAGCTAAAAATATTTTTTTCAATGAAACCTGCAAAAAATCTTCTTGTCATAATAGTCACCACAGTACGTACCCTGAGCTTAGGTATTTGGTACACAGCATCATCTAGTCAGCAATAGGCACTGTCATATTGTCAAAATTCTCAGCTTTTCAAGATATTTACGTCAACGGTTCCAGGTGAGCGATTTAGGGCCGTATACGACTCTTGTTTAAAATTGGCATTATAAAATAAGAAAATTTAGATAATGTTAACTTTTTTTATTATTGCGACACACCGAGCAAATAATGTTTTAAGGTTATAGATTCATAATGCGAAAACCTGAACACCGTTTCCGCATTTTCTGTAATATGCCCGGCACAATCTTACTACACGAACATTGAAGCTTCGTGTACATACCGATGTTCGATGTTTTCTATTATGGCTCTAAAATCTTAATAAAGAAAGGACCAGTGAAAGAAGAGCCATTTACCATTTACTCCATAGCCAATTTCTATTTGTGAAGACTAGTGACTACGGAAAGAAGGTTGAAAGTAAAGCAGATTGCCCCTTATGATACATGCTGCTTTACTTTAAGCTTGCTTTAAGCTATCATCTGCTAGAACATAGAATTATTTCTTATGATACATATTCATGACTGTGTGAATTGTACCAATTTTCTTCATTAGGAGGAATTAGTTAACAGAGTTAAACGGCATATCTAGGGAGTAAATGGTTAACATAAAAGGCACTGCAAAATCATAGCATTGCTCTATTCCAATATTTCGACAATATTTTCTTTGAAAAAGGCATTTAGAGGTCGAACTCTCAGAAAAGAGCATTGTTATAATTTTAAACTAATTTAATTTCCCATTTCGAATATTGCTATATCTGTCTTTAAAGGCACTGCAGATAATACTTTTAAATGACGTTAATCCATTGTATTTCAATTATATTATGAAACACCATCTACCTTTGAACATCGTAGAACTTTTCAGTTCTTATTAAAGCTTAGGATTGCTATGACAAACAGTGCAACCACTGATCAGAATGCTCTTATATGAGGTATCTGAGCTGGGGCTACATTGTTTGCATAGTACTGATCCATCAGTATCCAGCTTACAATAAGTTACACATAAGCAATACTTGTAATTCAAAGACATACATGTATAAGTCAGTACCTCCTTGACATTATATTCAGCAATGCCTAGAAATCGGACATGTAACATAGGCAAAGTCTATTCGCAGGCAAAGGGATAAAGTAAAATCAAAGACCACAATATAAGTATTTTGTAAAATACGAGTATAATGAAAGGTCAACTTCAAGTATTGATTCTAATCTGTTATTCAGAATTTAGATGACCACATGGCAAAGTGACCCACAGAAAGTGTTTCTGCATAATAATTCGAATATGCAAAGTAGCAGAGGTCAATTTATAACGAAAACAAATAATGAATCCTTCGTAGATTGGATCAGAAGGTAATATCTTTTTAAAAGTTAATTGAGGCTGAGGCCGCTGAGCTTGTCGATATATTTTCATTGATGCCATAATTATACAGTTTTGTATGAGAAGGATGTAATATATATAATTGTGCATTTCTAACATTCCTGAAAGATCTTAGTCGCTGTTCACTTAAATCAGGGCTGCCATTTCTCCGGATTTCTTCCGAAATCTTCTGATTTGTATCCTAGCAGATGGTAGTTTTAAACAGACTGGAAGTAAAGCAAAAGGCGCCTAAATGCGCATTCTGCTTTACTTTCAATATCGGTTTTAAGGTTCCTTGTGTTTAGATAATGACTAGAGCGTAAAATCGCGTTTGAAAAATAGAAACATTGGGAAATCTTAGGAATTTTCATGATCACGTTATAGCAACCCTGCATAACTAGTCACCAAGATAATTCTTAAAATGTCCCTTGCAGAAATTTAGTTTACGATTATGTTAAGGTCTGTTGTAGGAATGTGTCAGTTGTAACAATTAAACATTTCAGTCAATTCCCACTACAAATAGCAACATACCCGGTCCAGATGATGTATTTGCCACACAACGACTGTTCGGTTTAATTTCCCATTACAAAACATTTGGAAAGTCCTACAATATTCATACAATCAATTATCAGTGCAGACTTTGGTCAACTGTCATTTACAGCAGCACATCGACATTGTGCGAGTTTGGAGCTGTACTTCTTGAAATTATCAACTGTCAGGGCTGCCATAATATCCGGATTTTTCTTAATTTCTAAGTGCTACGGAGCTGCGAAACGTTTTTGAAATGATCGGCTTTTATTGACAATCAAGGTCAGGACTGTAAATGGTGTGGTATATTGTTTTTCAAAGATGTCTTTGAACACAACCGCACGTGATTAAAGGGTTTTAACCCGTAACCCCATAGCCTGATTCTAGTTTTGAAAATAGAGCCACTTAAAGTTGGTGGACAATAAAGCAGTCTGCTTTAAGCTACCATCTGCTAGAATATAGAAAATAGTTCTTACAATACATATAATCATATTCATCACTGTTTAAAATTAAAATTTGAACGAGTGCGTGTTTATGGGGTAATGGGTTAAATCCGTTTTCATGAATATGCAACGTAAGATGTTTTATCCTAGCAGATGGTAGCTTAAAGCAGGCTGAAAGAAAAGCAGAATGCGCCTTTATGCACATTCTGCTTTACTTTCAACTTGCTTTAAGTGGCCAAGTGTGTTCAAAACTAGAAGCAGACTATATTGAGCACATTCTGCTTTACTTTCAACCTGCTTTAAGTGGTCACGGGGTTGAAACTGCATGCAAACCTAATAACTTCATTTATCAATCTTACAACTAAATAGACACACACTTCATACAGTTATAACTTTGTAAGTCGGACAGACACAAAACATGCACTTTATTAAACACGTGACTGTTTAATGCAGAGCAAAAGTGATACAGATATACCTTAAGACAGCGTTCTGCATTTCTTTTGTCCTGCACCAAAATACACACATGTCCATTATTGTCTTTATAAATGCACTTCTCTTTGAGAACCGATGGACACAGGTTTGACTGTAGGATTTTCACAGATGTTTTAATTATCCAATCCGCACATGACTGTGGTGTTTTAAGAGAGTCGACTTCTGATTTCGACAATATTTCTAAATGTTATGTTTGAGAAATTTCGAGTGTCGAATTTCTACAATAGTTCGACTTTTCCCGGCATGGCAAATTGTCGAACGTCGAAATTCGACATAAGTTCGACTTACTGAATATGTTATAGAAATGTTGAATGTCGAACGTTGAATTTCGACAATATTTCGAATTTTTCCCGGCCCGGCAAATTGTCGAACGTCGAAATTCGACATAAGTTCTACATAGTGAATGTGCTTCAGAAATGTTGAAAGTCGAACGTCGAATTACGACAATATGTCGTCTTTTGCAGCCCGGTAAATGGTCGAACGTTGAATTTCTACAATTTTTTGACATTTTGGTAAAAGGACAATGTCGAACGTCAAAATTCAACAATTTCCTGTCTGGCAATTAGTCGAATGTCGAAATTCAACATGAATTCGACACTTTAACGTCTTTGTTGAAATGTCGAATGTCGAAATTCGACAATATTTCGATTTTGCCAGGCCCGGAAAATTGTCGAATGTCGAAATTCGACATAAACTTCACATAGTGCATGTGTTTAAGATATGTTGAAAGTCGAACGTCGAATTTCGACCTTTTTTCGACATGTGGTAAAAGGACAATGTCGAACGTCGAAATTCGACAATATTTCGACTATTTCCCTGTCTGGCAATTTGTCGAATGTCGAATTTCGACATAAATTCGACACTTTACCGGCTTGGTTGAATTGTCGAATGTCGAAATTCGACAAAATTTTGTTTTTTTCCTGGCCCGGCAAATTGTCGAACGTCGAAATTCGACATAAATTCGATAAAGTGAATGTGTTTAAGATATGTTGAAAGTCGAACGTCGAATTTCGACAATATTTCGACTTTTCCCGGGTCTGGCAAATCGAACGTCGAAATTCGACATAAATTCATCAGAGGGAATGTGTTTAAGAAATATTGGATGTCGAAAGTCGAATTCCGACAATATTGCGACTTTTTCCCTTACTTGCAAGTTGTCGAACGTCGAAATTCGACCCTAGTTCGACAATTTTCCGACTTTGTATAAGTGTCGAACGTCGAAATTCGACATTAGTTCGACAATGTAATGTTCTTAAGAAATTTTGAATGTCGAACGTCGAATTTCGACAATATTTCGACTTTTCCCTTACTTGCAATTTGTCGAACGTCGAAATTCGACCCAAGTTCTACAATTTCCCGACTTTGTATAACTGTCGAACGTCGAAATTCGACATCAGTCCCACAAAGTAATGTGTTTAAGAAATATTGAATGTCGAACGTCGAATTTCGACAATATTTTACTTTTTCTCTTATTTGCAGTTTGTCGAACGTCGAAATTCGACCCTAGTTCGACAATTTCCCGATTTTGTATAAGTGTCGAACGTCGAAATTCGACATCAGTTCGACAAAGTAATGTGTTTTAAAAATGTTGAATGTCGATCGTCGAATTTCGACAATACTTCGACATTATGGCAAAGCTGACTTGTCGATCGGCAAAATGTGTTACATTATGTGAAAGCTTAATTGTCGAAAGTCGAAATTCGACAGCTGTTCGACCTTTCATTTGTGAAAGGTCGAATGTCGAATTGTCGAATGTCGTGCAAACTTCACACACCTCCAAGTCTTCCCATATCGCACAGCCACAATTTGACCTTGACATTCACCTCTTTTGGACTTAGAATATTGTCAATGTGCCATTTCTTGGTTAACCAGATTTTACCGTTTGACTTAGAAAATTATTCTGAATTTATTGGCAATGGTTTCATCTGGCATAAACGGTTAATGAACTCATTCTTGTTCCTTCCTATAATGATTGCATACATTTAAAGGGCGAGTGGTGCGATTTACACCAACCCATAAAGTTCGAGTTCGAATATGAATAATTTAAGTGTACGTGTAAAGCACAGTGAGTTTATCAGTTTCACCATACAACTCAACTACATGTAGAACGTACATTTGTCTTATAAAAATATCCTTAAAAGTGCTATATTAATTTCAGCCTCGCAAAGAAAGCAGCCAGATTGATTCAGCGCGGAAATCTCCACAGGGACATGTGTACGTAGGAGCACTTTGCTACAGGTTGGGGATCGAGGCCGTCAATTACAGACTGATTCCGGAGCTTGTTGCAGGAACGGCGTTTTTACAAACTGTTTATTTTATAGACAATGCGAATCATTAAAAAAAAGGCTTTTACCACATACAAAATCAAAGACAGTAGTACAGACGTAAACGTGTATTCGTAAGCGTTTATACTAAAACAGTCATTTTAAATGTAATGCCATAAAACCGTGTTCAACTCTTTCAACCCTAGCGACGACTGTTTTTGTTCTTTACAAATAATGTACAATGCGGAAGACGTGATTCTTTCAAAAATAATCGCATTGATGATGAAACTATATTATGTTCATTGCCAACAACGGGGAGACAGATAAGACGCCGGGAAACGCGGCGTCTGATCTGGCTCAAAATTGCTTGCTACTCAGATTAAAAAAATAGAATTGTTCTTTTCTACACTTTATGCAAGGCGTATGCGTTTCGTATACGTTTAAACAGGAAATATAACGCATTCTCAACTCTTCCTGTAAAGAATATACGTGTCATTGGAAAACCATATTGACCCAGATATTTTAGGGGCACTGATTTTTCATTTTGCAACAACAACCTCAACTTTCATACGTATTTTGTTGATCAGTATTTATAGGAAACTAAAACTGTCCTATTACAGCTTCAGAGAAGAATGGGTTAATGGACAATGGTTATCTTGTTGATATTGTTTACAATCATTTCTACACATCTTTTAAAATTACGTCGTAATAAAATGCTTCTCGTGTATAGTATCGTCATCTTTTATATCCTTGAATTACTTAAGGTGTTCACTCTCCGAAATTGAAGGTGTTCACTCTCCAAAATTGACTTCAGATCGGCCCACAATTTTCAAATTTGCATCCTTATTTGTTATGAAAGCACGTTTGGAAATCGGGACTCACGATCGCAGATCGGCCCACGATTTGGGATTGGCCTACGATTTTCGGCCCACGATTTAGGATCGGCCCACGATTTTCGAATCGGCCCTCGATTTGGGACCGACCCACGATTTGAGTCTTACATATATGTAACTATTTTGGCAAAGGTATATTTTGTCTTATTTTGTCATAATTGTATAATATTTGCATTCTTTCTTTTTTCCAGGTATTGATATTGTATTGAATTGTTTGTATGTTCTGTATTTGTATGTAACTGCTCTCCTTATGGAGGATAATAAAGATATCTATTTATCTATCATACAAAATATTTCAGCAAGGTTGTATCAATACTCGTGCGCGAAAACCAGTCTTCCTCGGTATAGATTTTTAACACATTTCTAATTTTCATACCGGGTAATCCATGAGGTGTTTGTGAGAAACTCTCCTGTTTCCGTATACTGAATTAGAATATACTCAAAGGAGTACTTATAAAGGTGCCAGGAAACATCTGGGACTAGCCTTAACTAGTTAATGCTACATGCGCTGTCGTAAAACGAGTCAAGTCTATATGTAAAACTCCTTTTTGAGAATTACTTGTTGCAAATCGACAAACTTGCCTACACAGTTAAGTTTTCTTCGGTCTTGACCTCAATGTATACAACATATATACGTTCTTCAGTAAGACGAAATGTGCTGGATATATTTTACACATAGTTTATGTGCTTTTCTATACAGTGGAGAATGTGTTATTCTTTCCCAATAAACGCGTTTACGCTAAAACTATTATTTGCAGTGCAAACAGTTTGGAGCCAGATCAGACGCCGGGTAACCCGGCGTCTGATCAGGCTCCAAACTGTTTGCCACCAAGATAAACAAGAATTATCAGAATTGTCCAAAAGTTGTACTTTTCTACGTTTTAGTGCTTTGCGTTTGCGTACGTTTGCGTTTAAACGGGAAAGAATAACAGATTATCCACTGTAACTGTATTGAGTTGACGGACACTGGTTCATGGCAAAGTGTGCAGCCGTACAGTGCACGGGGTAAAACATATTGGTGTTTTCGCAGGATTTGTACGCATGTATCCATTGCAAATTATAATCACGGTACCCTTTTTAAGGTGTAATCAGGCATATTCTGTTTGAATTGTAGGAATGTTTCATAATGAGTACATACAGTGGAGAATCTGTTATTCTTTCCCGTTTAAACGCAAACGTACGCAAACGCAAAGCGCTAAAACATAGAAAAGAACAACTTTTGGACAATTCTGATAGTTCATGTTTATCTTGGTGGCAAACAGTTTGGAGCCTGATCAGACGCCGGGTTACCCGGCGTCTGATCTGGCTCCAAACTGTTTGTAAAAGAAAAAATAGTTTTAGCGTAAACGCGTTTATCGGGAAAGAATAACAGATTCTCCACTGTACATCAACCTTGATATCTGGAACGACGATTGAAGAAGCTTGATAAGGCATTAAAACATCATACTTTCCTGTTTAAACGAGCCTAAATGCCAACCCTCTCATCAAGGTCTGCATTGTTTGTTATTTTGCAGTATATTTCAGAAATCAACTATAAATAATCATAAATAGACAAAGCATAAATTGTAAACTGGAGTTGTTCATTAAAATTTTAAGGGAAGAAAGGAAAGAGTCAAGTCGGGTTCCGCTTTACTTTCCGCTTGTATTAAGTGATTACCTCTATTCAAAACTAGGAAAAGTACCGATATATGACGTAAAGCATTTACTGATATTTAGCAAACTTTAAGTTTAATACTCTAACGACAAGTATGATACATGTAGCAAATTTGTCCCACCTTGTGAAAAAAGAATCCTGATCTGTTGTCACCTTGTCTCCGTCTTCAAGAACGATTCACAAACGCTGAAGATATTATTTTTATGTAAACCAACAAAGCATCAAATGAACTGCAATAAAGTCTAAAATAAAGTTTTGTTAAGAAAAGGTTGAAGTTTTGTTCTTATCTGAGTTACATTACAGTTTCAGCGAGACCAGACAACGACGTACCCGGCGTATGATCTTGCTAAACACTTTGCCGTAAGCAACAAAGTTTAGCACAAATGCGGATGTTGGGAAATACTAGCTGTTAACACACTTGATCAACACCTAAGTCGTACAGTCACTATATTTGTGGGTAGGAGAATCGAAGGTCCTTTCCAATATAACACGAGTATGCGTGACTGGGTCAGGCGACAGTATCAAATGACTGCCTTCACTGCCTTACCTCGAGTACACAAGTTATTAGCAAACAGTTTGGACCATGACTAGACGCCACGTGACGTGGCGTCTGATCAAAATCCAAACTGTTTGACGCTTATTTCAATATTTCTGAAGTCAAACTATTTTAAATTTAAATTTGAGAAATTAAAGCAGACACTTATTAAAATTGATGTCGCCCTGGCAGGGAATGGCTTAAGCCCGTATTTTACGAACACTGAAAAGATGAAAGACAGGTGGAAGCTTAAAGGCAGTATGTAGCTGTCAACTAGCCAACTTCGCGCATTTTTTAAACCTGAAATTCAGGCACATACGTAATCTAAACATATAAAAAGAAGTAATCCGCTATGATTATGGAGGTTCTTTTCATTTTATTTGAATATATGGTTGATGAAATAGTTGGTCAGAACAAAATAGAAAATATTACAGTCAGGCTTTGTTGTAATAACATTTTTTCTTATTAAAATGAGGGACATTTGAAGTTAAGACACAGTTACCTACCTTAAAATTACAGTTCTGTTATTAAAATGCATTATTATTTATTCATGGACTTGCATACAAGTTTAATTATATTGTTTAAACATAATAATGGGCAATTTCGATCTTGAAATGCTTCAATGTGTGGCTTTATAGTTCGATCAAATCTTATACATGTATACCGATTTTATTGACTTGTAAGTCATTAAACTAAAACGTACATGTAAGTGGATATATAATTGGACCGTATATATAACATCACTAATTCTATTCAACGAAGACTAAATATTACATGTCCTTTGATCACTGCGTTATGGATTGACAAGTCAATAAATCGGACACTTCATTTAAAAAAATATTTGAATCGAATGGGAACGGAACCTATGATCTTTGGATTGCTAGTAAAGCACTCTACCGACTGGGCTATGAAGAACTAAACTAAATCGTATCAACTTTTCCTTTATATATTTTCATTTTGTTTAATATTGAAATCCAATCAGCAAACAGTGTAGACTCTGATCAGACGCCGAATAATGCGGCGTCTGATCAGAGTCTTCACTATTTGCCTATGTCCCAAATATGGGATCGTGTGCATAAAGGGGATAATAGGTCAAGCATTATCTTCCCTTGATGTGTTAAAATGCCATTTTTAACAGTGTTTATTTCTTACAGCTTGGGCTTGTAAGGGTTCTAGGATGACCCCAGCCGGGCCTCAGCCCACGGCTGGGTGTAATTGGTATTGAATACGACAACACTCCCGAAACGTTGATCTTTTATTTACGGATGTTTGGAGCTCAATCCAAAGTTGGATAGAAATCTACAACAAAATTAAAACCATCATAAGCACACCGTCCAATCGGTTAAGGATACCGCATCGATAAAGTTGTGGTTACCTCTCGCAACAAGGTGAGTTTATATTTTGCTCCAAAACACTCCTTCTATGCAGCCGTAAAATGCAATGTTTACCAAACATGTTGGTGTAATAATTTCCCAACAGCATGCAAAATGGTGTATTAAATCAGTGAATCGATATGAATCAATATGCCAAAACGCCAATTTTCTTTCTTTGCGACTGAATATATCCGATATATGACAAACTCTCGTTAATTCAACGATGTCGAAGGTAAATCAAAGTATTTTTCTGTCCATCCTATGAATTTCATATTGCTTTGTTAAAAATCAAGGTAGTTACAAGTATGTTCGTGTACTGAGTTGATGCTCGACTGGCTAAGGTTACCGCATTTTTAAAATTTGGTGGTTAAGGTTCACCCTAATTATGGGCACAATTAGGATTAGGTTAACGAACAACTAACATATGCAGTAGTACAGCCTCTAAAGACACATACGTCGTATTTCCCCCTGGAAATTGAAACATATAAGACCCACAGCTGTCATGTATATTCTGTAAAGTGTGTTTAGCCTATTTATGTTCACAACAATTATTATTTTTAACGTGTAAATCGGGTTTGTACAAAGATGTACAAGCTGACCGATTTCTCACAGTAAATAGTCAATTGTGTATTGTTTAAAAAACAATTTATTGTATTGAAGCATAAACATTTCAAATTGACATATAGTTATGATAACAAACATGTACATACAAAGGTGTAAACAACCTCTGCTTACATTATCAAAACTAAAGACGATACTAAAATCTAAACCGAATTATACAAAAGACTAAATTACGAAAATGGTACTGACTATTTCAGCGTCACACAAAACACCATTGGAATCGGTATGCTATATGACTCTGAGATGTTAAGTAGTGTAACCCATACATAGATATGCTTTTAATTTATTCACTCACAGAAGAAAATGGCTCAAATCCAAATAATAAAGAATATGTACCATAAGAGAAAGTTTCTATAGTTTAGTAGATAGTAGCTTTAAACAGGTTGAAAGTAGAGCAGAATGTGCCTTAAGGCGCATTCTTATTTACCTTCAATCCGTTTTAAGGTGTCCCCGCCCACAGCACTAGACACTTGCTATGATGTAAAAGTATTTAGCATTGTAATCGTTAATTCAATATGCAATGAACAAAGGAAGACAACCAGTACAAATATTCATACATACTAAGTAATGGATTATCTCCATTGGTACCCTGAAAAATACATGTGAAACAACACGGGGAGGTAAATTAAATTATGTTTATCCTCAAATCTAATTATTTAAGCCACATAATTATGACATGCGGGTGTTCAGTGGAAAGCTTTTTTGTTGTTTTTGTTGGTGTTTTTGTTTTTGTTTTTTGTTTGTTTGTTTGAGTTTGTTTGGATGGGGGGGGGGGGTAACTTTAACACTCCTAAAATTATCCCTACATACAATTTGCTGGTACGCAGATACACATGTAGTTGTAATTAAAAAGAAAAAAGCCTTATCATCGAATTTGGGCCATATTGAAAATTCATATTGCATACAGTAGTATAGATTAAAACTAAAACAATTGAAATACATGTACTCATATGAGTTCGATATGGTAAAAATCAGGCACATATGACAAGAGTTGTCTGCCTTTATTGTGTTGAATATGCCATATTTAACTAGTTTTACTCTCGCAACAACTGTATCAAATTTACTTTGATTTCACTTGCACAGAATGGATACAGTGGAGAAAACGTTATTCTTTCCCAATAAACGCGTTTACGTTAAAACTGTTATTTCCATTGCAAACAGTTTGGAGCCAGATCAGACTCCGGGTAACCCGGCGTCTGATCTGGCTCCAAACTGTTTGCCACTCAGAATAAGATTAATGATATGGATTGTCAATAAGTTGCCATTTTCTCCATTTTTATGCATTGCGTTTGCGTTTCGTTTGCGTTTAAACGGGAAAGAACTTTAACGTGTTCTCCACTGTATGAATATAGATATCCCTAGATAGGATACAATTTTCGTGGAAACAGACCATCAAGGTTCTGAATTATCTGCTCTTGATTTACCCAGCTATATTGTATAGCATATGTTGAATTCTAATATTGCTCAAACTACATGTATAGTTTGTACAAAGTGGCGTATTATTTACCGTCCGCGGTACTCTTTTTAACACTTTAACTGACACTACGAGCATATGGTGCCATAACCAGTCTTACAAAATCCCAGCCATGATAAAGAAAATAGTTTGGAGCCAAATCATCCGTCGGGTTTAACCTGACTCTTCTCATCTTGCTCGTGGCTTAACTTATATTTTCTGTTTTCTCTAAAGGAAGTTAAAATCTGAAAAATCAATAAGACGCTTTAAGCAGAATTTCTTACTTAAGATTAGAACTTATTGAAACTTCTTTCGTTTCCGGCGAATTGTTGACATAAATCCAATACAGTAGATCCACATAAAACGAACCTACTTGAGTCAAACTCAGAATTTACATGTTCAATTTCATTTCAACGACTCTAAAACAATAAAGTCGAACATACCCGTATTTCAAAGTTAAAACGTGGCTTAGCCACGTTTTAACTTTGAAAAACCGGTAAGTTCGTTTCAAATGAGTTCGAATGATAGGCTCGACTGTACGAGTAGAGCTTGACGCACACGAGTTAGAAAGTTTAGTCCTTTCAAACAGTCAGCGTCTTAGAACAACACTGGCTGTATGCAATGAAAGAAAGCATGACACGTGCTCTTCTTGTAATCCTTCTTGTCCTTATTCTGGGGACAGTCACAGCGATAAGGGTTACCTTTGAACCTAAGGATGTTGAATATATCGCAACGGATTATAGTAGCACAGGAGAACCCGAGACATTTCGATATGGGGCATTTCAGGTTAGGGCTGTAGCGGTCAATGAGAGGAAACAACTAGTATATGCAGTTGGTAAGTCTTTTAACACATTAAACCAAACGACGAGTATATGTAATTGGTAAATCTATTAACACATTAAACCAAACGACGAGTATATGTAATTGGTAAATCTATTAACACATTAAACCAAACGACGAGTATATGCAATAAGTAAGTCTTTTAACGCATTAAACCAAGCGACGAGTATAATTCATGCAATTGATAGCGACGAGTATATGCAATTTGTAAGTCTTTTAACAAATTTATAACCCTAACGACGAGTATATTCCTCATTAACAATAACAAAACTTGGATATAACGAAATAAATTAGACGTTCGTGAGGACTTCATAATAAGCGAATTTCATTGTACCTACCAAAAGTACACACGTCCTGAGCAAACGGTGTAAAGGATGTCATTTTGCAACAATATATACAGTGCCCCTCTCTACAACGGCATACAATGGGGGACACAGCTTATGTATTGTGTTCGGAGGGAGTTGTTATAGGGAAGGAAATTAAGTGTAGACTATTTGTTTACATTTGAAAACAGCTTAAATCTAGATCAGACGCCAAGTAACGCGGCGTCTGATCTTGATTCAAGCTGTTTGTCTCTCGTCATCATACTAATTCTATCAAATCATCCACTTATATGTGGTTTTAAGAAAACACAGCATACGACAATTTAAGAAGATGATATTGCATCAGTAAAAGCGTTAGACATAATTGTCCTGTTTAGGAATCTACGACAAGTGTCGTTGTAAGGAGGGAGTCGTTGTTTGGATGGCCGTAGCAGGGAGAGAACACTGTAGTCAGAAACGGGAAGGAGGTATTTTGGAAATTGAAATTTTTCGGTAAAAAAAATTGCAGAACTTAACGATTTGATTATTTCACTCTCACAGCACCCCCGTGTACTGTAACACTATGTTCACTATTATTATTCAAATGTTTTATCAGGGCTACAGATCAGGATAGTTTTTCAAAAACTAAAATCTTTATTTCTGCATTAAACCCTATGTTGTCACTACTCATTAGAATCGTCTCGTAGTAACACCATAGGATTGGTGTTGAAATAAATGAGAAAATATTGAATTTGTTCAGTTAACTTCCTCTTATATGGAGCCCTGGTTTATGCAAAATACCTGAGGACATGTATAACAGTTTGTATCTTAAATAGACGCCGCTTAGTCTTCATTTGACCAGGTCTTAACCCTTATCCTGCGGTGATGTCATCTGCTTCGAAATTGTCGTCTGCAAAATTTGTTAAATTTAGATTTATACATTTTTTTAAGTAAAGAAACCTAAAGAATAGTGTCAAACAGTTTGGATCCAGATCAGACACCGCGTGACGCGGTGTCTGATCTGGATCTAAACTGTTTGCAAAAATCAATAAAGTCGCGACCAGCAGGCAAAGGGTTAAGCATTTGAGTTGAGTCTGAGATCTCTCTGAAGCATTTGATCGGCCAGATTTGAGTTTTCGCACAACTCTGACAAATCAAATGCTTTAGAACGACCTCATATTTAATTTAAATGCTTCATAACCTTGCACCCAGTTTTCAAACTGTTTAATATGTTGATTCTGGTCTCCTATGGCTGAGATAATGTTAATTGTTAAATGCACTTACATCCGCACTGTCTGAGAAAATGTTAATTGTTAAATGCACTTACATCCGCACTGTCTGAGAAAATGTTAATTGTTAAATGCACTTACATCCGCACTGTGTGAGAAAATGTTAATTGTTAAATGCACTTACATCCGCACTGTCTGAGAAAATGTTAATTGTTAAATGCACTTACATCCGCACTGTCTGAGAAAATGTTAATTGTTAAATGCCCTTACATCCGCACTGTTTGAAATACACCAAGTTAACGTTTTAGAACGTTTTGCTCGCTCAGTTAGTGTCGTCTACTAAAACTATGCTGTCTGTAACTCAAAGTTTATTTTAGGCATATTTCAGATGAGATACTTATATGCATTAAAGTAAACGCACATTAACTTAGGTTTTGCCACCGATTTTTAGCTCACCTGGCACAAAGTGCCAAGGTGAGCTATTTTGATCGTCCTGTGTCCTGTGTCCGTCGTCGCCCTTCCGTCCTGTGTCCGTCGTCAACAATTTCTTTAAACAACATCTCCTCATAAACTACTGGATGGATTTTAACCAATTTGGCAAGATTGATCCTTATATAGACCTCTTTAAAAGTTGTTCAAATATTTCCGATCCGTTGCATATCTAGGTCACAGGAGCTAAAAATAGATCGTTTCAATAAAAACTTAAAAAATATTCTTCTCTGAACCCACAGCTTGGATATTTTGCACATATCATCATCTACAGGTTCTCTATCAAGATTGTTCAAATTATGTCCCTGTGGTCAAAAATAGCCCCGCCCCGGGGGTCACAAATTTACATAGAGTTATATAGAGAAATCTTCATACCTCTTCTTCTCTGAAATTAATATAGCTAGAGCTTTGATATTTGGCATGGTGTAACTTCTAGAGGTACTTTACCAACATTATTCAAATGATTCCGGTCCATTGCATATCTAGGTCACAGGAGCTAAAAATAAATTATTTAAAAAAAAACTTTAAAAATCTTCTCTGAAACCACAGTACCCTGAGCTTAGAAATTTTTCCTAAAGCATCATCTTCAGGTCCTCTATCAAGATTGTTCAAATTATGTACTTGGGGTAAAAAATGCCCCTGCCCCGGGGTAACAAATTTACATAGAGTCTTCAAACCTCTTCATCTCTGAAACTAATATGGCTAGAGCTTTAATATTTTGCACAGTGTAACTTCTAGAGGTACTTTATCAATTTTTTTCAAATGGTTCTTGTCTATTGCATATCTAGGTCACAGGAGCTAAAATGGATTTTTTAAAATAAAACTTAAAAAATTATCTTCTCTGAAACCACAGTACCCTGAGCTGAGATATTTTGCACAAAGCACCATCTTCAGTTCCTCTATCAATATTGTTCAAATGATGTCCCTGGGGTCAAATATGACACAGCCCTGGGGTCACAAATTTACATAGAGTTATATAGTGAAATATTCAAACCTCTTTTGCTCTGAAACTAATATAGCTGGCATAATGTAACTTCTAGAGGTACTTTACCAATATTGTTCAAACGGTTCCAGGCAGTTGCATATCTGGGTCACAGGAGCTCAAAATAGATTTTTTTTTAAAAAAAACTTAAATAATCTTCTCTTAAACTACAGTACCCTAAGCTTAGCTATTTTGCATTCAGCATCATCCAATCAGCGATTGGCACAATCATATTGTCATAATTTCTCAGCTCTCCAAGATATGTTACATTTACATCAACGGTCCCAGGTGAGCGAATTAGAGCCGTATACGGCTGTTGTTAAGAAAAAAGTTATTGTCATCACTCTGGCATTGCTGCTGCCTAAAATCTTAATGTCCACCTTAACGTCTACAATATGTCATCTCCAGCTTTCATTTTCGGTTTGCATATTTATCTTGCCAATCCTATTTAGATATACCAAAATATTTTACCAATTGGCCTTAACCTTTGACCTAATTTTCCTGTATTTTTCACTGATGTTCAAAAACAGACTGAGCGTTGGCACCCGCATGCGGTACTCTTGTCATGCACTTGGTATAAATATTCCATAGCACTATAGCGTGGAATACATTCCCATGTTAAAGGCTTAGTTTTAGTAGAGTCCTATACCCTTTTTCATTTTTAAAAAGAACATTTCTTGGAGCATGAAGAACTTTCTTATTTTTTAGCTCACCTGTCACGTAGTGCCAAGGTGAGCTTTTTTGAGTGTGCTGTGTCCGTCGTCGTCGTCGTCGTCCGTCGTCAACAATTTCTTCCAACAACTTCTCCTCCTAGACTACTGGATGGATTTTTACCAAACTTGGCAGGAATGATCCTTGTATGGTCCTCTTTCAAATTTGTTCAAACATTTCCGGTCCGTTGCATATCTAGGTCACAGGAGCTAAAAATAGATGTTTTCAATGAAAACTTTAAAAATCTTCTTGTGTGAAACCACAGTACCCTGAGCTTAGATATTTGGCAAATATGACCCCTCCCGGGGGTCGTAATTTTACAAGTAGTTATATAGTTAAATCTTCAAACATCTTTTCCTCTGAAACTAAAATAGCCAAAGCTTTGATATTTGACATGGTGACATTTCTAGAAGCCCCTAACCAATATTGTATATATGGTTTCGGTCCGTTGCATATCTGTGTCACAGGAGCTAAAAATAGATATTTTCAATGAAAACTTAAAAAAATCTTCTCGTCTGAAACCACAGTACCCTGAGCTTAGATATTTTGCACAAAACATCATCTTCAGGTCCTCTATCAAGATTGTTCAAATTATGTCCCTGGGGTCAAAAATGACTCTGCCCCGGGGGCCGTAATTTTACATAGAGTTATATAGTGAAATCTTCAAACATATTTTTCTCTGAAACTAATATGGCCAGAGCTTTGATATTTGGCATGGTGACATTTCTAGACGCCCGTAGCCAATATTGTATATATGAATCCGTTCCGTTGCATATCTAGGTCACTGGAGCTAAAATAGATTTTTTCAATGAAAACTTAAAAAAATCTTCTTGTCTGAAACCACAGTACCCTGAGCTTAGATATTTGGCATAAAGCATCATCTACAGGTTCTCTATCAAGATTGTTCAAATTATGCCCCATTGGGTCAAAACTGCCAAGGCCCTAGGGGTCGCAGTTTTTACATAGAGTTATATAGTGAAATCTTCTTCTCTGAAAATATTATGGCCAGAGCTTTGATATGTAGCATAGTGATACTTTTAGATGTTGTTTACCAATATTGCTGAAATGGTTCGTGTCTGTTTCATATCTGGGTCATATTAGCTAAAAGTAATTTTTTTACAATGAAAAGTCTTCCTGTCTGAAACCATCCGTGTACAAAATATTTGACAGAACACTTAATTTTCAAGTAAATCAGCAAGATTTTTTAAATTATGTATCTCGGGTAAAAAATGATCCCACCCCAGGGGTCATGTGACCCTTGTGTTGGTTTTTTCCAGGTGAGCGATATTTAGGCCCGCATGGGCCTCTTGTCATTTAATTTAACATTGTTTAATCCACTACCACATAAATACGTCTTTCTTCCACTGAAGAAAATATTTCCATTATATATAGTTATGAATATGTATCATAAGAACTATTTTTAGTTTACCTGAGCTAGCTCAGGGTGAGCCTTTGCAATCCTTGAATGTCCGGCGTCCGTCGTCCGTCGTCAACAATTTTAGTTTTTACACTCTAGAGGCCACAATTTTAATCCGATCTTTCTGCAACTTGCTCAGATTGTATATTACCATAAGAGTTCGGATGAGTTGGATTATAGTTGAAATCGGATTAAAAGGTCAAGACTTACAATGTATCTACCTTTGAATTACTGAAAATACCATATTTAACCGTGTTTACACTTTAGAGGCCACACTTTTAATCTAATCTTTCTCAATCTTGCTAAAATTGAGTATAACCATAAGAGTTCGAATTAATTCGATTATGGTTGAAATCGAATCAATATGTCAGGAGTTATTTACCTTTGAATTGCTGAAAATGCAATACTTAAAAGTGTTTACAATCTAGAGGCCACAATTTCGATCCAATCTTTCTCAAACTTGCTCAGATAGTATATGATTATAAGAGTTCAGATGAGTTCGATTATGGTTGAAATCGGACATATAGGTCAAGAGTTATCCGCCCTTGTATTTCTGAAAATGTCATATCTAACATTGTTTATAACACTCTTGCATCTACAGTTTTCAGTGGATTTTAATTATACTTGCACACAATGTATATAGCTATAAGTTCTCGAGGGAGAGCAATTATTGTTGAAATCTGACCATTGTGGCAAGAGTTATCTGCCCTTGATATACTTTGAAATGCTAGAAAAGGCGTCCTTTTAAGTATTATTTAGGCTCAAGCGATTCCTACTAGTTATATGCCCTTGATGTACTCTACTATACTAGAGTAGTTCATATTCCAATGTTGTTTACATGCTATACTACAAATTTGAATTGATTAAGAATAAAACGGATGAAACTCAAAGGTAAAATCATGCAAAATTGTCTCTGGCAGTGTAATAAAGTCATGAAATATTTTCGATATACCACTAGTAAAAAATCGATCAATATTTGTACTACGATCTAACCTGTTCATTCCATGAAGCAGGACAAAATGACGTCAATTGTGAAGACGTTATTTTATACAAAGTAACGTTTTGGCGGGAAATGACGGAAGGATTACAAGCTATGGATTCATTAACTAGATATGTCTTAAATATTCTTTATGAGTGATTTTAAGGGTATCGCCATTCTATTTTAGTCAGCTCGTTTATTCTAAATGATAATAAATGAGCACTCATGTACGGTTCTGTATTTAGCCGATTAATTTTCCCTTTTCTAATGTATTAAGCTATGCCACTGTGTTATAAAATTGGAATAAAATATGTTTAAACTTATTTCTTTTCTGCCAAGGCTTTGGCCAAGCTTGCACGCCCCAGAACCTGGTGGGTGAATGTGTTTTTGGTCGCGGAAGAACTGTATAACTGAGTTTTAACGATACATCAAATATGTCCTGCCAAACCAGACATTGACATTTATACTACTAAACCAATGTTTTCATCGACCAATATTTCGATATTTGCATCTTTTTCAATTAATCTGCAACAAATATACTACAAATGTGCATGCGCCCATTTTTATTGTAGAATATTTCAACAGAATAACAGCTAGTTGAACATACAGTGGAGAATGTGTTATTCTTTCCCAATAAACGCGTTTACGCTAAAACTGTTATTTACAATACAAACAGTTTGGAGCCAGATCAGACGCCGGGTAACCCGGCGTCTGATCAGGCTCCAAACTGTTTGCCACCAAGATAAACATGAAATATCAGAACTGTCCAAAAAATGTTCTTTTCTACGTTTTAGCGCTTTGCGTTTGCGTACGTTTGCGTTTAAACGGGAAAGAATAACAGATTCTCCACTGTACGGTTCATGTGACGGCGCCCACTTTGTCCGACTAACGTCTCCTATAGTTGTTCGGCGTCCACATTATACTTGTGCAGAGTGTTTGCACATACAACACAGATGTACATGTGGCCAGTATTTTGATCTGCTCTATTTGTTTTACGACAGTACAGCCATTTGAACTTAGGTATTTCGGTGTATAAGGTTCTGGCATTGGTGCACACTGTGTCAGGGTAACGTCTCCTACAATTGCTCAGCTACAACCTTATGATTTGATAGATTGTTTACACATGCATGTCCAGGCCGATACGACAACATTCATTTTGTCGTACGAAGTTTTATGAAACGGGTCCCTGGTTCTTTAATATTTTACCTTGAAATTGTACAAGAGTTTATTGACATGTTTCTTTTATTATCAATATACACTGTAATAAAGATATGCACAAACATAAGGATACATCCACTAATTACTATGGAGAAGATGTAATTAAACAATGTTTGCTTTCGGCCAAATCCCGCTCCAAATTTTTGTTTACCCATTTTTGCCCAGCGTCCCATAAAAGGGACATTGGCAAACAGTGTATATTCTGATCAGACGCTGTATATTCTGATCAGACGCCGCGTGATGCGGCGTCTGATCAGAGTCTACACTGGTTGCTGATAGGAATTTCAATATAAAATAAAATGGAAATGAAAGTTTTGACCAGGCATTTGACTCATCCAATATATAAACATGGAAGAATTCACTGGGCATAAATTGGTTAAAACATTATGTATTAAATTTATGTTTTATATACAGTAAAACCTCTCTATTATAACCACAAAAAGACGAAGGCTACTTGGAAGGTATAAAAGACAGGTGAAAGCTTAAAGCAAGGTGACAGAAAAACAAACAAGCTCCTGATTGAGCATTCTGTTTCACTGTCACTTTACTTTTAGCAGTCACCTGTTGTAAACATCTAATAATTAACAAAATGTAGTGGTCGATATGGAGAGGGTTTACTGTAATCGTAAAACATATGGGAATCAAATATGTTAAAACTAAGTTGTCAACTGTCTTCAAAACTAGAACCATGGTATGGGATAAGGGGTTAATGTATACGAGCGTACATACATGTACATTTAAATGCATGTCTCCCGCAATCTATAAGCGTTCAATAATATTTTTATTGATATTTTGTTTTGAATCAATAATATCACATGAATATACCTAAGCGGGATTTTTTTACCGCGACTGAATAAACATGTATATATTTACATTCGCCCATTTCAAATCCATTGAAAAAAAATGCTGTTCATTTCGTGTAAACGCTATTCCTGGAGGGGCGGGACTTGTGGATAAGTTTCGAAGAGGAGGCGGGGCATATGCATTTTTCATTTGGCGAATTAATCTTTGGAGCTTGATCAGCAAACATTTGGCTGATTTTTCAAAATTTTGTTCTTAACCGATCTATGCATTCCTATTAGCTGAAACTATGATTCCCGACTAAATGTCTTCTTTATTATTGAGATAAATTACAAAAACAATAAAATGTAAACAATGGAATTTTTTTTTTGCTTTCGAATGTACACAGCTTCGATAATTCGAGTATTGCTGTTTCTTATAGAGTACACATTATTCGTGTTCTCTAATATGGATGAAACATAGATGCGTACTAACACATTGTTAATTTGATATTAGAAATAACAGCAAATATATTGTAAATAAAAGAAATAAACTGAGTTTTTTCGGCGTTCAAGCGAAATGAACGACTGAAACACATAACCTGCCTCTTTATTCCAAAGAAAATACATGGCTTAGCCACGTTTAAAAATGTATGTAAGGATATATTCGACTTAATCGATTCAAGATATCGCAGTTTGGCTTTAGTATATTATGTAGGCAGAATTATCGAGATGCTTTTATGAAAACTTTGCGAAAATGTTAACAGAGATCGGGTTGCTAAGCAAAAACTCAAATCTGACTAGATCTAATCATATGCTTGAGAACGATTTCCAACTGAACTCAAAAGCTTTATAACCTTAAACCCGGACCCGGCTCCACACTGCTTTGCAATAGACAAAAGGATGTTAGCACTAACACGTATTTTGTAAAGAATAACGTTTTAATGCATGGTTGTGTTTTTGCAGGCTCTACAAGACTGTCTGTGCTCCGAATATTGCGCAACAAAACCCTTGAGTTACTTCACACGCAAACTTTCCCGCAGCATGACTTAAAATCGGTACGTAGAAAATGTTAACAAATGTCATCTATATTGCTACAGTGGAGAATGTGTTATTCTTTCCCAATAAACGCGTTTACGCTAAAACTATTATTTGCAGTGCAAACAGTTTGGAGCCAGATCAGACGCCGGGTAATCCGGCGTCTGATCAGGCTCCAAACTGTTTGCCACCAAGATAAACATGAAATATCAGAATTGTCCAAAAGTTGTTCTTTTCTACGTTTTAGCGCTTTGCGTTTGCGTACGTTTGCGTTAAAACGGGAAAGAATAACAGATTCTCCACTGTATGTGTATATGCCGAATTTTTTCACTTTGCAGAGCGGGGCTAACCTTTGGCAAAGATAATTTAATTAAGAAATAATAAATTCATACCAGTGTTCTATCGTGCAATCGAACACTGGTAGGAGTTGAGATGCGTAGTAATTTAATCACGAGGCCTTTAGGCCGAGTGATTTAATTACAAGCATCTCAACGACTATCCGTGTTCGATTGTTAGATAGAACACTGGTATTAATTTATTATTTCGATTCTAACACATAATTTAACCTTAAATTGCACCGAATTAACGGCGCTACATTTCTTGGCGTACGCATTTTCGACGCCACATGACGTCACGTTAGAACGTTTAGCGCGTGAGTGTTCTACTGAAAATTCGAACACCAAGACGGTCCTTCTTCGCTTATATAGGGGTGTGGGCGAGGTGTGTTAGAATTTGCAATTGATTTTAAGGGTGATAGGTATAACTCCGTATTAAATCGTTTTTTCCGATACTTCTAACATGGAGAAACACATGGGTGTACTGCCATATCAACGTGAAAATGATATGTACAGTGTTCCATCTCTACAAAACACCCAACGGGAGACAATTATTGCGTGTGTTGTTCGGAAGAGGTTGTTATAGGGAGAGGAAATTTAGACCTGGTTTACATTTGCAAACAACTTGAATCCAGATCAGACGCTGCGTTACGCGGCGTCTGATCTGGACCCAAGCTGTTTGTCATTCTTCATTAAATTCCTTCTGTCAAAATGTCCACTAATATGTAATGTTGAGAAAAAAAGGCAGACGACAATGGTAAATTCCGATAAAAAAAAGAACGTGCTGCCACCCCCAGAGTTGAAATACAACGGTCTGCATCGAAATTCCGCCCTGCCAGTTCAATAAAATTGGCATATAACAAAATATGTTTACCATGTTGTTATTGGTTTTCTTACACACTATTAACTGAGTGTCATTTGGACACATATCGGTTCACTTGTACAGTACTCCCTTTCTACAACAACACCTAATGTGAGACAATTATTTTGGGTGTTATTCTGAGGGAAAATTAAGACTTGGCTTACATTTGCAAACAGCTTGAATCGAGATCACACACAGAGTAACGCGGCGCCTGATCTTGATTCCAAACTGTTTGTTACTCGTCGTTATATTTCTTCCGTCGAAATGTAACTTTAAGAAAAACAGCAGACTATTATTCTAAGCAGACAATATTGCAGAAACGAAAGTGTTATGATTATCATATTTTATTAATTTCAATTTTTTTAGGGGGGGGGGGGGGTTAGGGTCAGCGACAGACATTGTTGTAAAGAGGGGATACTTGTTGGGTAAGCCGTTATGTGGAGGGAATATTATACTATGTACACCTTCTTTGTTGCTTCTTCATCAAAAGTTTTATTAGAAATACATAAAAACGCCAACACGATTATTACTATTTAATTTCTCCAACGTTTCGCTGTTAGGCTTTTTCAAAGAATAAAGAATTAGATGTTTTGGTTTGTTTATTAAAAGTTTTACCAATCGCTCAGGCTATCTTAGAACCCATATATACACTTGACTTATAACCAAATGGATAAGCCTTCACTTTTGTTTCGGTCTGTTAACCCATTATCCCATAAATGATTTATTCCTCCACCTAAGAAAATAATTCCCAAATTAAATATTCATGAATAGTTTCTATATCATTGCATATGGTAGCTTAAAGCAGACTGAGAGTAAAGCAGAATGCGCCTCAAGGCGAATTCTGCTTTACTTTCAACCTGCTTTCAGTGGTCACCTATTTTCAAAACAAAACATAGGTTATGAAGTAATGGGTTGATATATATTATGTTGACGCTTGCTTTCATATCTGAATTCATCATTTCTTTTTCTTTGTTCCTGAGAAATTCCGAAGTCATGCCTTTGCATTGTGGTGACATGAAATCTTGCAGTTCCTTATATAGCGTTCTATAGTCTATTGGTCTTCACATGTCTGCAGATATCCACAACTCTTGGTGTTTGTCTTGTTTTCCAAATCTTTCAGAAATGGATTTATGAAAGTCAATAGCGATAGCTGTGTCTTATTGGATAATTCGGAATCGGTTATTTAATGCATCATTGAAATCATCCTTGAAAGTTTGGTCTTTCAATTCGAGTCATCGGTTATAGCCCGGGGCATAAGGTCGATATTTTGTCAAAATACTTTAAATAATGATGCAAGCAAGGGACTTTCTACAAATAGTGTTTAGACATATCTACTCCAAATAAAACCGTTAGCCACTTCAATTTCCCTGTCATATTCAAAATGGCGGCCATTTCCAAAATGGCTGCCATTTCAATTTTGCATAAGTTCTGTCGTTATTGCAAGTCTTATGTAAATCCAAAAAAACACGCAAAACTAATAACTATGAGAGGTAAAATATAATAGATATAAATCATCAATTGTTGATTGTGAAATATTGCTAATTATTCAATATAGTCACCTAAAATTCAAAATGGAGGTCATTTTTACTATTTTTTCATTGTTATAAGAGCCCATGTACTTCTGAAAGATTATTAAACTACTTTTCCACGGATTTGGTGTTCAAATTTTAAATAACACTGAGATTTTTTCATTTTGTAACATTGCTTTTTTATATAAAATAGACTTGTCGGATTTGGGGGAAAAACATTCCTAGAAGCATTTTTGGAAAAAGTTTTGCCATAATTGAAGCGTGCTCAATCCATTTCTATTGTTATTCACACTCTCCAACGAGACTGAAATCCCAAAAATGGTGAAACAAAATGGCCGCCATTTCGTTATTAATTCCGATCTTTCGGGGATGAAATACACATGGTATTTACTTCTCCTAAACTATATTGCTGATTACAACCATACGTTACAGGGATATTATTTGGGCTTATTTCTTTCAAAGAATTTATACAATAAAAAGCTCTGATTGCCATGGCAACCAAAGTGAAAACTGGGGAAATCTTTAGAATATTTTCTTGTAAAAACACAAGACACAGAGGTTAGATATTTGATATATATATATATTGTATTTACTAGCAGATCTCAATCCCGTTAATTCATATCATATTATTGCATCTAAATTGTAATAGGGTAACAATACGCTTAAAGCCATATTGCAATATATTGCAATATGCAGAAACTGTATTGCAATATATAGCAATGTACGAGCGTCCTTCAAAATTTGAGTTACTTTTGCATTTTCTTGAAATCTACATGTACGATTTCTGTCTATAATACATCATGTTAAAGGTCCATTTCTTGCTTATTTGACAATTTATAATGCAAGGCAATCTTCTTATTTACACGGTTTAAATTGGGTGAAAATAACACAACATTAATGACAATACAACCATGCATGTTTATAGAATTTACAACTACTATTGTGATACACTGAAGAGACAAATATAGTTTTTTACTTTAATGCCCCAGCATTTATGTTGGTCTGTTGTTATGCAAAAGTTTCAAAACCAAGTTATTAAATTTAGTGCAGTTTGTCGATGAATACTATATTCATATATACAGTTTATAGTTGATAAATTAACAACTAAGTTATTGAGAAATATAACATATTTTAGTTTGTTGTAAAACTGTATCCTGTTTATGATGAAAATTGAATAATAAATTACTTATTCGTTAACAAGTTGACATAAACAATAAACAAATTTAAGATATGTTCTGCATTTTTTCAAGTGATAATATTATAGCTATTATACTTTTTAATGTATGCTTTAGTCTTACAATAAAAGTAGGTGAAATACACATCTCAATTTCATTAATACTATTCAATTCA
Source organism: Gari tellinella (assembly GCA_922989275.2). NCBI lineage: Eukaryota > Metazoa > Mollusca > Bivalvia > Cardiida > Psammobiidae > Gari > Gari tellinella. Next base: position 12,039,704 of record OV277865.1, on the reverse strand, counting down.
ATGTATTAAGTGTTGGTGGCCTAAAACATTAGTACATTATTTCAAATAAGTTAATTAATGCGACATTTAAAAGCGGTTTGTCACTTGTTCTAAGCTGTATGATATAAAAATATGATTAAATTTTGTAGCAAATATGGCGAGTGCCTATGGCTGTCAAATATTGATGCCTAATTTCCACAACGAAGAGAAGTGATTTTGTCAATGTATTATGTATCCGCAAGAAAATGCGCTTTTTTAACGATGTATCACACATGATAACTATACTTGTATGTTCTAAGACAATGTAAAAGTAAAATAATATTTGAATGACCCTCCTAAGTAAATAGGCCCTGCTTCGGAGTTAATTAGCTTTACAATGAGGTATCGCATATAGGAAAACATGCTTCACAAAATTCACGAAGCCCACAGCTCAAATAGTTGATGTAAAGCAAAGCATAGTAGACCTCTACACAATTTGTCAAAACATTGTAGTCCGGGGGTAGTAAAGAACTCCACCAATAGGTCGCTCGCTTTACATAGATTTAAGGGTACAGATTTTGCTTAGACGATCTCTATCAACTTTGTTAGAATCATAGCCCTGAGACCTAAGTCTTCTTGGAAAGGATTGCCAACCTCATTGATGGTCGAGGTCAACCTTGGCAATTCTAAACAATGACGTATGCGCACTGTTTGCTTGCTAATGATGACTCGCGCTACCGTAGATGTGCTTGACGATATATTCTTCATTGAATCTGTCCATAATCGGCTGTCTTCGGGTCCTACAATCATTCAGCGTCTTAGAGCTGAAGGTCCTCTGTGATGCAAATTGCACCCGTTACCTCTGATGATTGCATTAGCCTGTTCGTTGGCTTGGTCTATTGCTAGGGTTGAGAATTTTCTCATTTAGGATGCTGTAGTCTTAGTGTTACCAATAATTCAACCTCCTTATTCTTCTATTTATTTAGCAATTCTTGACTTTTTACTGGATCAGCGTGGTCGAATCAACACATAGGTTTCATCGCTGCAGCGTTTCCATTTGAGCAATTCATGAAACACGTCTATTGATAGCTGCATGGTGCATTTTATTCAAATATATATTTTACTCTTTTGAGCATAGTTAATTTGACTAAACTGCTTAAACAAGAGGGCCGTTAACCCCCTATATCACTCACCAGTGCCATGGATTTTGACTCAAGAGCCGCTGGGCGGGGACAATTATAATATTAGGGTTCTGATTTTAACTAACCTGATAGAGGTCATCCACGTCGTTCTGGACAAAATAAACTTATAGGATGTGTCGCATTACGATTAAGACACTTTTTAAAAAAAAACAAAAAAACTTTTTCATAGTCATATTTTGACATGATAGCTAATATTTTAACAAACGTGAAAGAATTCTACACTGTTGACTATCTTCAACAATACCCAGCCGAAGACAAATAGGTTTTGTGCTGTTAGGATGGAATCGTAATAGAAATGTGTTAATTGTGCCGTATGGGCAAAAGAAGTATTCATTGTTGTAAGGAGGGAATCGTTGTGCTATTGTAGGGAGACATCAAAGCTTAAGGGTGTTGACATGAATATTGTTTTAAGTATTGAAATAAAAGTCTATGTTAACCCGTAAAATTATAGATACCAAATTCTAAAACTGGCGCTATGATTTTAACAAAGTTAATATGTGCCTTCAATGCAATACTCTACACTATAAAACGAAGTTCTGGGCTAAAAGGTTTTTGATAACATTTTATAAAGTTTCCTATTTAAATCTATGTAAAGCTAGTGACCCATTGGCGGGTGGATTTATTACTTCCGGGCTATAATGCTTTTAACAACTGGGTAGAGGTCTACTACGTTTTTCTTTTCATCAAATATCTTACTTTGGGCTTATCCTTTATACGATACGTCTATGTAAGGCTGTTAATCCCGGCACAGAGCCAATTTACATATATTGCAATACAGTTTCTCCATATTGCAATATAGTGCAATTTGGTTTGTCAGCGTATTTTACACCACAGCAATCTAGATGAAGAAATAAGATATGAATAAACTTGATTGAGGTCTGCTGGGTATTATATTACTATACATAAAATATCTGGGCTTTGTGCGTTTAGTTATTTTTAATTGTGCAGCTTTTTACTGTTGTCGCTATGGTAACCAGAGTTCTTTATTGAATCAATTGATGATTAACATTTTACATCTCATACTTGTTATATTTGTGTGACTTTTCGAACTGGCATGGAAATAACTTTTACGACATAACTTTTGCAAATGGCCGCCATCTTGAATCTGACAGGTATACTGAAGTGGCTAACGGCTTTATTTTGGTAGACAATGGTTTTGGCGGCCATTTGTTGTTTTTGTTTACCATTGTTTGGCTGTCAGCTTCATGGGAGAATGAATTTAATTATGATACAGTAGAGAATGTGTTATTCTTTCCCAATAAACGCGTTTACGCTAAAACTATTATTTGCAGTGCAAACAGTTTGGAGCCAGATCAGACGCCGAGTAACCCGGCGTCTGATCAGGCTCCAAACTGTTTGCCACCAAGATAAACATGAAATATCCGAATTGTCCAAAAGTTGTTCTTTTCTACGTTTTAGCGCTCTGCGTTTGCGTACGTTTGCGTTTAAACGGGAAAGAATAACAGATTATCCAATGTAAAAAGGAGGTCTGTCACATTTCCTAAAATTGTATTTTCCCAATGGTCCGGCAAGACTATTTAAGATAAAAATCAAAGTTTCAAAATGAAATCATGTAAAGGAATTTCGTTAGTATCTTTGTGTTATAAGGTAATATGGATGTGAAAATCGTATTGGAAATAATGCATTTAACAATTGTATAGACTTGAATAACTTTAAATAGTAGTATAAGAACAGAAGAGTTTACATTCGACCAAAGAAAAAATGTTTAATAATCCTTAAAATTACATGTGCTTAAAGTAGAATGGAAAATAGTGAAAACGGCTGCCATTTTGAAATTTTAAGCAACCATCTTGAATAATTAGCAATATTTCGTAATCCACAATTGATGATTAACAGTTTACATCTCATACTTTTTATTTTACGTGACTTTTCGAACTGGCATGGAAATAAAAATTACGACATAACTTATACAAAATGGAAATGGAGGCCATTTTGTAAATGGCCGCCATCTTGAATCTGACAGGGATATTTAATTTGCTAACGGATTTTTTCGGTTGACAATGATCATGTTAGTAAACCTGCAAAGTGGTTTGCTTGCATCATGAAATGAAGTATTTTTCGACTTATGCCCCGGGCTTTTTCTGCAGCATCTGATCTTAGCTTTCATCAACTTGAGAATCAATGTCACCACTGCCAGGTTGTGGTCACTGCCGATTCCCGCTGGCCGAATAACTCGATCATCTAGAAGAGAATGTCACCGCATGCTGTTGATGATAATGTAGTTCATATGTTTCTTAGTGTTTCCATCAATCGAAGTCCCGTGAGCTTGCGGATAGTCTTATGTGCCGCATATGATAATGTAATTCTCTTTACAAAATCAAATACGACTTTCACGATTGTCTGTATGGTTATCCTAACAACACTGTCGCCTATGACTCTCTGTGTTTGTGCATGAGACTCAACTCAAACTTTTTATGAGCATGTGGCCATGTCTTAGGATCTCACCCAGAACTGCCCGAAGTGCGCTGTAGAGGTTGCCCATTACCTCTTCCTATGGAATGTCTGTATATTATTATTATTATTATTATTATACCAGATTTATATAGCGCTCTTTTCACACAGGGATTGTGCGTTCAAAAGCGCTTTACATGAAATAACACATATGTACCTATAAATCGAGAAAAGACAAAATAACTACAATTAGATCTGAAATAAAACATGAATAAACATATAAAAGACAGTCCCCCAAAACGGCGATCACATTACCTCCATCAATCAGCAATGAACCGACCGGCTAAGTATTGCCGACTGATATGAATAATGGTAGAGCGCCCAATGCAGGCCATCGACAAAACACAAATAACTATAGTTACATCTAAAATAAATAAGAATAAACATACAAAAAGACAGCCCCCAAAACGGCGATCACACTACCCCCATCAATCAGCAATGAACCAACCGGCTAAAAATGTCCGACCAATAGAAATAATAGCAGAGCGCCCAATGCAGGCCATCTAATGTAACATAACTAGGAAAAATAGCATGCGACCATAACTAAAAACTCTATAGAAGATCAATGACATGATTAAAAATGGTGAAAGCTGTCCAAGAATTATACAACAGACCCCGCAAGCTGGTTTCAAAAGAGATCAGAGCCATATCCCTACCATCAAAGATCCACCAGACAGGCATTGGTCAACGGTACAACCCCAGAACTAAAAATTAGACCCATAACATATACAGAATGAACACAGCCCTGTATATGCATAAGCAACCTTAACGTAGAGCCTAGTTTTGGTTATATAGTTCCAGGGCTGCCATAAGTTGAAGTGAAAAATCCTAAGATTTTCCAATTTGCGTTTTTCAAGTGCGATTTTACGAATCGTACATTTACCCCATAGCCTGTTTCTAGTTTTGTTGAGACATGGCTGCTTAAAGCAGGCTGGAAGTAAAGCAGAATGCGCCTTAAGGCGCATTCTGCTTTACTTTCAGCCTTCTTTAAGCTACCATGTACTAGAAAATAATCCGAAGATTTAGGAAAAATCCGGAGAAATGGCAGCCCTGTAGTTCCTTGTGCAACTCGTACGGTACATTATACTGTTCGTACAAACTCTTATATGATGTTTTGTGTCAGGGGATTGGCACCATGCTTCTAAATGTTTTAGTTGAGTCTGTAATTGTTCACAAGTATTTGATTGGTCTGATTGGACACTGTTTGCAATGCAATTAGTCACTTTTTCTCATGGCAAGGCTCATGTACATATTAAACCATTAGAATAATATGCATTTTGTTCTTTCGTAGTATTAAAATCTAATTAATTTGATTAAAATCGTTGGTTGGTTGTGCAAATGCTGTATCTGCCTATGTTACATAAAGTAATTCATTAATAGATACTGATTTTGTGTAGCTACTCTTAACACAGGTTTCAACCAATGTTTGCTTATATTAGTCACGTAACTCATTGTCTTTGGAAAACTCTGTTATTGAAGTTTGTATTTGGTTCCCTGTGTTGTTTACAGCAGTTAGCATGCACCCATACATGGTTAACTTGATCACTAGTTGATCAACATATCGAATCGACATACATAGCAAAAATGGCGTTTGGTTCCCTTGGTTTTATTTGATGTCAGTGTCGGATTCCAAATATTCCGTTTTATCGGAATCAAATAATAGTGTGCATGTCCTTTCCGATAGAATAAGTGTCGATAAGTGAGAAGTTCGTTGTAATGAATGTCAGCGTTTCGATTTCTGAATGTAACATAGTAGTTGTCATAATATATTCTTTCTTTCTTTCTTCTTATACTCTCTGACTCCCCTTCCGGGTTTTAATGAGAGTGGCGCTTCGTGCCAAGATAAAGGCAAATAAAAGCATTGAATAGGAAAGACTTCAAATAAATATAGTGAGTGAGAAAACTCGGAGAACAGTGAGATAGTGGTTAGAAAAGGTGAACTTTAAAACGGTTAAAAACATCCCTCTCGGTATGCAGGGACGGTTTTGGATAAGGGAGGGATTCAAATAGCTTTTGAACGCCTCGAGGTCAGGCTTCAGGACAATGGTTTCTGGCAGACTGTTACACAGGACCACGGTGTAGGAAAAGAACGAATATTAGAAGTGATTGGTGAAAGTTTGAACTTGTCTAAGTTTAAAAACGTTGCAAATTACCGTGGTATTGCTCTGATAAGTTGTTTAGCAAAATTATTTACCGGTGTCCTAAATAATAGAATGTCTAAATGGTGTGATGAAAATAATATTATTTCTGACTCGCAGTTTGGCTTTAGACCTGGACGGTCTACGGTTGATGCTGGTTTTATACTTCAAGCAATTATACAGAAAACTTTGAATGCTAATAATAGATTATATTGTGCTTTTATTGATTTAAAGCGTACATTTGATAGTATAAATAGAAATTGCTTATGGCTTAAAATGTATCGACTTGGAGTTGACGGTAAAATATTACGTATTATAAAAGACATGTATAATAAAGTTAAGACCTGTGTAAGGAAAGGTAACTCGTACTCTGACTTTTTCGATAACTTTGTTGGACTTATGCAAGGGGAGATAATTTCGCCGATCATGTTTTCTATGTTTTTAGAAGATTTAGAGCTATTTCTTCAAGATCCAGATCATGGTAGTACTGAAATTGGTGACCTTATGTTAGTTATTTTATTATTTGCCGATGACCAGGTTGTTTTTTGGTGATTCTCCTTTAGATTTGCAGCGAAAGTTAGATAAATTAAAAGAATACTGTGATAGATGGGGATTAGAAGTTAATTGTAGTAAGACAAAAGTAATGGTATTTAGGAAGAGGGGAGGGTTAAAAGAAAACGAAAAGTGGGTTTACGGGGATGAAAATATTGAAGTTGTTAATGATTTTAATTATTTAGGTACTGTCTTTAATTATACAGGTAATTTTGCATTAAACCAGGAATTTATATCTGGAAAAGGGTTGCGGGCTCTAAATACATTAATGGTAAACATTAAGGATATTGATTTAAAAACAAGTGTAATATGTCAGTTATTTGATGCCTTTGTTGGTGCTATATTAAACTATAATTGTGAAATATGGGGCTAAACAAAGTCTAAGCAAATTGAAAGGATACACTTAAAATTTTATAAGAACTTGCTGCATATCAAGAAAAGTACTTCTTCTTTTGGTATATATGGAGAACTAGGTAGATACCCTCTGTACATAAATCGCTATACCAGAATCTTAAAGGGACTCGCAACCGGATGGTGTACTTGTCAAAATAAAATAAAATACTCAAATAAATGCAAGTTTGTGGCATTATTTGGCTTCTGACATTTAAAAAATATGATCAGTCCAAAAAAAGTCTCAAGAATCGTCACCGAATCTTAGATTTTTAGATATTTTCCATCGTTTTTCTATACCGACTAGTAGACGGTATAGTTGTTGTTGTTGCTTCTCTACACGGGCTCAGACATAAACACGAGCCGAATTACGAAGTTGTATGACTTTCGATGGCTACACATTGAAATACGTTAAAATCGATCCGAGATAAACGGATAGTTCCGTGGTCCATTGGTCTAAGCGGTTGCCCCTATGTTGCCTTCTGTCCGCCAATGCCGGGCCCCGGGTTCGAATCCCACCAGAGACCAATATTTTTTTTATTGAAATACATTTTTTTAAACAGAATTTCTTATCCTAAACTAATTCTTTACCATTTATATAAGCGTTTGACACATATTTACAAATTACTATTTTTAATGCACCATCTGGTTGCGAGTCGCTTTAAAGTATTGGTTTAAACTTGTTACAAGTGAAAATGTTATTTTATCTACTGTATATAATATGTTATTAGAAGACTGCAAAAGTGGTAAAAAGAATTGGGTTACAAATGTTAAATCGTTGCTAGAAGATTATGGATTCGCATATGTTTGGCAAAATCCAATGAATGTTAATCCAAAATCTTTTCATTTTGTCTTTAAAAGAAGAGTTATAGACTGCTTTATTCAATCATGGAATGAAAACATTGCTACCAGTGGTATCTTATTTTAAATCGAATTTTGAAATCGAACCATATTTGGATATATTACCTAAAAATCTACGATTCTATTTTACCAAATTAAGGCTTTCTTCTCATCCTCTCAAAATAGAAACTGGCAGATATGGTAGAAATAGTATACCGAGGAATGAGAGAAATTGTGATGTGTGTGAGAAGCGAGATTATGAAGATGAATATCACTTCATAATGGTTTGTTCAAGTTTCACCGATTTAAGGAAACAATATATAAAAAAGTATTTTTACATAAGACCAAGTTTCGTAAAATTTTGTCAGTTGATGCAGTCTACTAACAAAATTATACTTAACAACCTTACCAAATTTATCAAACTTGCTCTTAATAGACGCACTTCGTTAGTCGGAAAAACAGATTAAACTCATTTCAAACCTTCTACTTATTTGGTAATAAATAAAAAAAATTCTGTATCGTATACACGTATTTGTTAAAGAAATAAAGATACAGATTATCTTTAAAAAATATATATACATGTACGTATATAGTCAATGTATTACATGTTTAAGTTACTTAATTATCTTTTCATTGTGTGATATTTGCTCCGTTCGGATAAATGTGAATTGTTTTAATGTTAGGTGACCGTTATTCTATTATATAGAATGTATGTATCAACGAGGAACGCTTATGTACAAGTTGAAATAAAATTCTGTTCTGTTCTATAAGATAGTGGTGAGTGCATGAGTGTGACGGGACATCTTCACTGGCATCTGTAAGTATGTGAGCACGGGCACAGCTTCATAACCATACACTATCTTATAGAAGAGTGTGAGTCGTCCAGGTCTTGTCTATCTTTCAGTGTCTGCCAGTTAAAACTATATTATAGTTTCGTCTTCTTTTACTTATATAGTTTGGAATTATATCCGTGTTATTTTTTCTAAAGAAACATGTATATGAGTGTCAAAGAGTTAGGACCCTGATAAGGATCCAAACTACATGTACAATGCTTTTGCAAATGTCAGTGTTGTCGGCATAGGAAGAGAAAGGATGAAATATTCTCTTATGTTTATTTAAGGTCCAAACATGCAAAAACTTCGTTACCGTTGCGGCTAAAAATGTGGAATACGATGACAGGGACCGTTTGTTTGTCTTCAGAGGCTACACTAAACGGTCAGGAGGAAACCTACCACTGCTCCACACTATCCCTCTCGTGGATGGCGATCCTGCACACCACGTGGTCACACGTAACTGTAAAAGAGTTGTCGTTGCCCTTGAACGTACCGGGAATATAGCAGTGATAGATTTCAGACATTCATTGTTATGGACGCCTATGGTATTGACTCTTTCATTCAGTGCATTTGCAAAGGATATAGAGAGACTGAAAAATGAATGGTTCGTACTGAACATGGAAGAGTTCGCCCCGTTCGACCAGGTACGCTTGATATGCTTTCATTTTCCGGTTAACCCTGTAATTATCAAAATTATCGTGACCGTTTCACATCTTCAACCCCATATGTGTGCGTCTGATCAGGATTCAAACTGTTTGCAAACATGTCTTCTATTCTAATTCAAAAGCAATGAAGATAAATGCAAAAAATACAATTTTATCAACATTCCGACAACTCATTTTATCTGGCGGGGTGGGAGCGAACTTTTTTGGAAACTGTACAGATACTGTGCAACTCGTTGATAGCCTAAACCGTTCTGGAGACAAAATATGTTGTCTGCAATTGCATGCCAAATTCACAATGTTAAATGTTTGACTAAGGAAATATTACTGTTCGCAAAGTCGATTTTAGTCGCCAATTGCTATGAAAATTTCAAAATTAGGAAACAAATAAAAAGGGTTTACAAGATCATCATTTCAAATAAAATCAGTACTCTGATAATACAAGCAGTGTAGACACCCTGTCTATACTAACCATTGTCCATATTCTGTTTAACCCATTTCCTGCCATTTTGACGTCACAATCAAACTTACATATTCGCTGAAACAATATCGTCTGCTTTGAATACCGTTTGTTACGCGGTGTCTGACCAGGATCAAAACTGTGTGCAATGCAATCATCAACAGTAATATAGAGGGTTTGTCATGCAAACAGTGGGAACGTTTGAAATAGGGATTAGTAACGCTTCTCAGGTAAAAACTGGTAGAGAATTTCATTACATAATTGAAGTGCTAAGGGCAATTAGACTGGAATTGACAGATATTTAGGATCCTGATCAGACACTGAAGTATTCAAAATGATACGCTATACTTTATAACGCTGACAATGTCAGTTGGAAAACAGTTAAGTTCATATGTCAACCTGTTGTTTTATTTTTTTTAAACATTGTACATATGGTTTTCAGCTTATTGATCCACAATGGTTATGCTTGAATAAAAGGGAGACAAAAGCGTACGTGTCTCTGCGTGACAATAATGGCATTGCTGTTGTGGATTTAAGACGTGGACGAGAGCACGTGAAGAGGATGAGAGGACTAGGATTAAAAAGTAAGGCATTATTGTTTGCCCACGCCATAATAGGTCGATGTTGACTTGAAGGACGTTCACTCACTCGCTCGCTCACACGAACCGACGGCGGTGAGGAGCTAAGTGATTGCCAGTCACAGTGCTTGTATAGGCCGGTTTTATTCAACTGGCAGGGCGGAGCTAACCTTTGGCAAAGATAAACTAATTTATTTTTTATTTTAGGGGTGATAGGTATAGTTTCCGAATTATATCGTTATTGTCCGATACTTTCAACTTGAAGAAACACAATTTATGCGTGCATCCATATCCACGTGAAAATGGTATATACAGTGCTCCCTCTCTACAACAACACACAATAAAAGACAAATATTGCGTGTGTTGTTCGTGGGGAATTGTTATAGGAACAGAAATTTAAACTTGGTTAACATTTGCAAACAGCTTGAATCAAGATCAGACGCCGCGTAACGCGGCGTCTGATCAGGATTCAAGCTGTTTGCTATTCTTCATAATCGTCAAAATATCCATTGATATGTAATGTTGTGGAAAACACTGGCAGACGTCAACGGTAAATTCCGATAATAAAAAAGCGTGCTGCCGCCCCCCAAGTTGAAATTCAAAGGTCCGTATCGAAACTCCGCCCTGTCAGGTCAATTACATCGATCTATAACCGCTCTGCCACGGAAGCACTTGTGTTCAAATGACAACTCATTCAAAGTAAAAGTGCATGTGTTAAAACACAGCAGAAAACAACCAATACCAACGAATGTGGAGTGGGTAAAAACGCTGTATATACCTAACTTATCTGCGTAAATAGTCGTATTCGAATCAGGACAACTATCGCGTTAGTTGGAATAGTTGTCAACAAGTTCTATTCGAATCACCACTTGATGTTTTCCGTAGACAAAATGTAGTCAAATCTTAAAACCGAGCGTTGATTTAGTCACGTGACCGCGTTATTAGTGTCACTAGATAAAACAAACATGAAAACCCTCTCAATCAATCGAATGGATCCAGCTCACATGGCAGTATATGCATATATAAAAATTGGGAGCATTACGACTGTTTTAACGGGTGTTTGATTAATTTCCATTCGTCCGGAAGTACAAAGTTTTCGTTGACTACAATTTCTATTCGAGTCGGGCCAAAACGTTGACATCAGTAAACCTTTCGCGCATTTCGCGCATTTGCTCCGCCCACTTTTCGTTGACAACAAACTCGATGATTCGAATACGACCAATATTTCGTTTGTTCAACCCCTTCACTGCTATGACGTCACCTATATAGACTACTGACATCTGCTTTTTGTTTCTCAAATCATAATTTTGTGCAAATTCACTGAGGTAATATCGTAAAGGGTGTTAAACTGTTTAGATCCAGATTAGATGCCGCGATGCGCGGCAACTGATTAGGATCCAAACTATTTGCAATTAACCACTGTACTAGGAGTGAAAGAGTAAATAAATAACACATACACTTTTCATGATACATTTCTGACTTATAAAACTCAGTTTGAATCCTGTTAAAAACGCGTAACAAAACGTCTGATTGGAACTACGTACATGTATTTACAATGTTAGCGTGGTGGAACTTTATAGTGAATGGGTTTACACAATCAACCCTTACGACAATCAAACTCATCATTTACAAAACATGTACTTTGAAAATGACACACGTCCTGTGCAAACAGTGTAGACCCTGACATGATAAGTCCTGAATGAGCACTCTGATCAAGTGGAGGAGCGAGGAGGGAGCACTCTGATCAAGTGGAGGAGCGAGGGGAGGGCACTCTGACTAGGACCTCGCACTGTATGTCATTTTTTAATCAACGCATTTACTCTAAAACTATTTTTTCCATTGCAAACAGTTTGGAGCCAGATCATATGCCTGGTAACCCGGCGTCTGATCAGACTCCAAACTGTCTGTCAACAAGATAAACCAATAAACATGAATTATCAGAATTGTCCACAAGTTCCACTTTTCTACGTTTTAGTGTTTTGCGTTTGCGTTTCGTTTCGTTTAAACGGGAAATAATAATGTATTCTCAAATGTATGTCCCAGTAAAATGAAGCTCACTTAAAGTGGAGAAAACTCTTTCCCAATAAACGCGATTACGCAAAACTGTGTTTTGCTTGCAAACAGTTTTGAGCAAGGTCAGACGCCGGATAATCCGGCGTCTGATCAGGCCCCAAACTGTTTGCCACTCGTATAACAATAAATAAACAGAGTTGTCAAAAAGTTGTTATTTTGTACATTTTATGACAATGCGTTTCGTTTGCGTTTAAACGGGAAAAAATAACGTTTTCTCCACTGTATAAATAACGAAATTCTCGGGGTCGTCTTATTTGTTCCGTTATGTCAAAACGTTGAGATATCAGATTTACTAGGGCGCTTCAAAAACTGTCTAAATCTCATTTTTTCAAATTTAACATTTCTTATTTTGCTTATGAAAAAAGTCGACATGTGTTTTCGAACGCTGTGAAATTTTTCTAGATTAATACATCCACATTTTGATTTTAAAACATAACAAACTACATGTGTACTTCAATTATAGCCTGGTTTCATATCTAAAAGGAGTTTGAGCTTTCAACAACTACTTTTATACATAACAGTAGATTACATGTTAATTGTTTATGTTAGTCTCAGTACGCGTTTAGTATTATCTATATTGTTGATAGATTATAAAACAATAACAGTTAAAATTATAAGTGTGTGCATAAATGTATTATTTTATTTGACAGAAAGTCTCGTAAAATTATTCGAAATAATAAACCCGCAATAACGATTATAGTATCAAATTTTTACCTCAACAATACGGGGTTACATAAATAAGTTCCAGTGCCCTGGAGTAGTGTTCATTTATGTTGATTGTGTGACTTATCGGGCTATGTGGTCTTATTTTGCATTATAACATCTTGTAGGCAAATAATTGATCTTTAACATGATACATCACATATGCATTTGGAACTTATAATATTGAAATTATTGATTAAGTATCGAAGTGCAGCCAATTCTGTATTTAAGCTAGCAAATGTTCCCATATTCAAAATTGTTTGTGTGTGAATATGAGACTAGTGCTCTACCTACTATTATATACAGAACTTATCAATTCCACGATATCCTGCTAGTAACAGGTGGCGGAAGACCCCGGAAACCCTTCTTAAAGCACTGTTCTATGCACAAATCGGCAACTGGTTTGAACCACCAACCTTCCGCAAGACATCTGGAAGGCACATGAAAAATTCGAATGCAAAGACAGGGATTAGAACCCATAGTGATGAGGCGCTTTGTGATATGCAAGTCACAGTAACTATACCACTAGGCCACATAGGTACCCTGATTTGGTTACCAGTAAAACAGACGGAAATTACAAACAGATGATACTGTGAAATTCATTTCTATCAACAGACTGGGCTGAAGGGGCAGGCACTATGGGATTCGACGGCAGTAACTCTCCAAAGAAAGCTGAGTTGAGACATGCACCCATTTTTGCCGCCTATAATCCAGGTCAAATTTCATGCCAGACAATACACAGGAAGGTATTATACTCCAACTATTAACTCTTTCCCTACCAAGTTTTATCGTCAGCGTTTACCATCTTACCGCCAAAATATTGTCTGCATTGGAAGTGGCGTCTGCAATATATTTAAAGTCAGCTTTCTGGATTATTTTTACTTAAGAAATGTCTATACGTGTGTCAAACAGTTTGGATCCTGTTACGCGGCGTCTGATCAGAATTCAATCTTTTTGCAAAGTCGCCTCTTGGTGCTAATGGCAGTGAAAGAGTTAGTAGAGTCGCTATTTCTATGAAACAGTGAATGAATTGTAAAGGGAAATAATTATGTAAGAACATTGCATTTCAATGAGAGAGTTAAGCTGCCGTACTAGATTTAGCTTGTATGACGTAATATACAGTGGATAATCTGTTATTCTTTCCCGTTTAAACGCAAACGTACGCAAACGCAAAGCGCTAAAACGTAGAAAATAACAACTTTTGGACAATTCTGATAATTCATGTTTATCTTGGTGGCAAACAATTTGGAGCCTGATCAGACGCCGGGTTACCCGGCGTCTGATCTGGCTCCAAACTGTTTGCAATAGAAATAATAGTTTTAGCGTAAACGTGTTTATTGGGAAAGAATAACGTTTTCTCCACTGTATATACTTTATATCTCAGGGTATGCATTGTTTGTCACTCTTTTTATATGTTATATAATCAAGCCTATATAGTTACTCGACCTTATAAGAAAATGGACTTGTTCATTTGATGAACAGTATACAGTAACCTGGCTTATCCGACATCTGGTTATTCCAGGAATATGCAGGGTGTCCCAAAATGTCGGGGACCTAAAGTAGTAAGTCATTATTCAACAGAATTTAGAAATAAACTAAGCACAATTAGCAGAACATTTACACAAATAAACAAATTTGAATATCAGTAAGGAAAAAGACGACCATTTCATTTTTAATGAATTATCTCCCCTTTAGTAAACTGTGGAATTTAGCCTTATTCGACTACATTGCGAACTTTTCAATGATCCAAGTGGATTCGTTCAAGTTAAAGAGATCAAACAGTGATATAAGGTTAAATTAATTCATAGAAATAGTTCTTCAGAGGTTTTCAAGTTAATAAATATCACTTATTTGGATGTGAGTTCTAAAATTCACTTTTTTGGGAGTTGTGATGCGCAGGAATTGTCCACGAAGGCCGAAGGCCTGAGTGTTCAATTCCTGCACATCACAACGACCAGCCGTTGTAAAATACCGTTTCACAACGGTCGAACATAGATTATTTCGATTCTAACATGACCAGATTTAAAGAAATTAATTAGAAAGGAAAATCAAATGTTTCAAAATTATTTCCTCAGCGGATGCAGTTTTTCGACCGAATAACTGTTCCCGCGGCTTTTACAAGAATATAACACCCAACAGCAAAGTAACGTACAGCAGAGAATTGGCATACACAATACACATTTACCGACCCACCATCTGACAGAGAACAAACATAACATGAAACAAGACAGAAAAATGGGGAAATTACAGTTACATGACTAGTTAAAAGTATATGGTCTTTACGTAACACGTCACGTCATTTAACCGCGGGAGGCGCGGGGTAGGGAAGAGCGTTGTTAAACGTCCCAGGTATACCACGACGAGCTTGTTCTATTTTTATAGTGACCAAAACGCGTGTCATGTTAGAATATTGTTTTTACAATAACTTTAAATCTAAGCTGAATCGATGTATCATATTTGACTGGAAGTTAAAACATGACAATACCTTTCTTTCCATCTATTTTGTTTTGACCATTGACCTTGAGCTTTGACCCTTGACCTTATGTGATTACCCATGATTCATTTTGGTCTGACTATTTTTGTGCTAAAAAAGGTCATTTTGAGATAATTTTTCACCCTGTTTATACTTTATTCCTTAAAAAATGTCTTTTAAACTATAAGAAAAACCAGGTTTTACTATTAGTACTGATATTTTCATTAGAACTAAAAATTATGAGCTTTAAGCTGGTTATTTATTTTCAAGTGAAGCCGTCTAGAAATTCTTGAATTGACAAAAATTGATGTTCAACTTTCAAAAATCACATAATGCTTTACTGTAAAGGAAATATATATGTTTAAATTGTGGTTCATCATTAAAGAGTATTAGTACTCTATACCATATTAAAATATGAGCAAAAGTTATCCATAGGTAAAAAAGTTACGGGTTTACTTTAGGTCCCCGAAATTTTGGGACATCCTGTATATTAGAGCTCTATGTACATGTACGTGCCTGGTTATTCCAAAAATCTGCTTTATCCGACAAAGATTTTCGGACCTGGCATACCTAGTAGTCACACATCGTTTAAGTCGAGCTAACCCATTTTTATTGCCGTCACCCTGTAGTCTGTGTCTGCTTCTGCGTCGGCGTCAGCGTCGGTTAGGTTTTTGAAAGACATCATTTCTTAATAACTATCAAAGGTATCCATTTGAACTTGGATTACTTGTTCAGTATCGAACGGGCGACTCATTACAACAAGGCACGTGACCCTCGAATTTGTCATTCGAGAGTTATTGCCTTTGTATTATTTACTTAAAATTTGTAAATTTAAATATCTAAATAACTATCAAAGGAATTAACTTGAAATTTTGCATACTTGTTAAGTATAATCAAAGTACTGTAGTACTGCAGGCTCGGACTTTCAGTTTAATGTAGAATAAAGTAATGCAGAAAGCTAATTATAGAGTTTCTGCATTACCATTGTCATGCATTAACCAGAAACCTTCAGCGCTTAAAGACCCTAAAGAATTTTGTAATGTACATGTCTTATAATGCATCGTCTGCTATGACTACTAGGTGAATGTTTATTACAAGGGAGTAAATATGGTGTTTAAATCACCACAGGTACAGACTCAGGATCCTGAGTTTAACTCAGTGCTTATCTGATAGTGACGTATCCAGCAACTGAAGCTCCGTTAGATAGCATATGTAAACCCCGTATGACAGGATTTGTTTGTAGGGGGAGCTAGACTCGCACCAATATTTTTCTTAAGGATTCGATATAGGCTCTCCGAGCCAAAAAAGGGCAACTAATTACTTTAGGCAGGTAACCATGGGATTTGTTAATCCAGAATTATTGCCCTTGTTTCATTTACTTAAAATTTGTAAATTGAAATATCTAAATAATCATCAAAGGTATTAACTTGAAACTTAGCATACTCTTAAATATCATAATGGCAATTGAAAACAACAAAGCAGGTAACCCTGAGATTAGTAACTCCAGAGTTATTGCCCTTCATATATTTTTAAAAAATGTGTAAATTAAAATATCTCAATAACTATCAAAGGTATTAACTGGAATATTTACATACTTGTTAAGTATCGTACTGGCAGCTCATCACAACAAGGTAGGTTACCCTTGGATTTGTCATTCCAGAGTTATTGTCCTTGTTTTGTTTACTTAAAATTGGTAAAGTGAAATATCTTAATAACTGGCACAGGTTTTAACTTGACATTTTGCATACCCGTTTAGTATCACAAGGACAGCTAATTACAATTAGGCAGGTAACCAGTGGATTTGTCTTGGCAGAGTTATTGCCCTTATGTTATTTGCTTTAAATTTGTAAATGAAATCTCTAATTAACCATAAAAAGGTATTAATTTTAAACTGTGAACACTTGTGTTTAATATCATAAGGGCAACTCAGGCAGGTAACCCTGAGATTTGTCATTCAACAGTTATAATCATTGATTCATTTTTTTGAGAAATTGTAAATTCTAAATAACTATTAAAGGTAGTATCTTGAATCCTTGCATACTTGTTAGTATCAAAAGGGCAACTCATTACAACAAGATAGGTTACCCTTTGATTTGTAATTCCAGAGTTATTACCCTTGTTTTATTTACTTTAAACTTGTAATTTGAAATATCTAAATAACTGTCAAAGGTACTAACTTGAAACTTACAGTACTTGTTTAATATCAAAAGGGCAACTCATTAAAACAAGAAAAATGACCCGGAGTTGTGTCATTCCAGATTTATTGCCCTTATTTTTATTTACATAAAACTTGTTATTTGAAAGTTCTCAATAACTTTTACAGGTGTTAACTTAAAACTTTGAATACCTGTTAAGCATCAAAAGGACAACCCATTACAACAAGGTAGGCATCCCTAGGATTTGTCATTCCAGAGTTATTTGCCTTGTATGACTTAGAATTTGTAAATAAAATTTCTCAATAACTGCACCATAGGTATTAACTTGAAACTTTGAAATTTGTTCAGTGTCAAAATATCATCACCATACGACAAGACAGATAACCATAAGATTCGTCATTGCAGAGTTATTGCTCTTGTTCTTTACTCAAACTTTATAAATGAAATTTCCCAGTAACTGTAGAAAGTTATTAGTTTCAAACAGCATATATTATACTTGTTAATATCAAAAGAGCAACTCATTACAACGAGGCAGGTAAGGCAGGCAAATGTACTGTCCTTGTTTTAACCTCAGTTTACTTTAAATGGAATTTCACTTTGACTGGTATTAAATTCAAACTTTGAATGCAAGTACTTGTTCACTACCTTAACCCTTTACCCCATAACCTGTTTCTAGTTTTGAAAATAGGTGACTACTTAAAGCAGGTTGAAAGTAAAGCAGAATGCGCCCTAAGGCGCATTCTGCTTTACTTTCAGCCTGCTTAATTTACCACCTGCTAGAATTAAGAAAATATTCCTTCTGATACATATGCATGATTGTATAGATTGGAATTATTTTCTTCCGCGGAGGATTAAACGGAATGCGCTAAAAGGCGCTACTATAAGGTAAAGGGTTAAGAGTAATTCGTTTAACCAGGCAGCCAACCCTGTGGTTGTTTTTGCAGATTTAGTACCTTTGTATGACTTAGAATTTACTTTTAATGGAATGCATATGCAGTTATCTATTCTCATAAATACGAAATGAGTTTTAAGTAAAACTTGCATGATATTAGTTCCTATTATATGACCATAGGAAAGGCACGTAGGTCCAAGTATGTTTGAGTTGTTGTTGCTTACAAACGTCTATGACCAAGAAAGCTTCAGCCCATACACATTCTTTAAGTTTGGAAACTATAGTAATCTCAAGTATATAAAAGTCGAGCTTCAAGCACCCGTTTGCGGTGCTCTCGTTTATGATTTTCTATATCTCAAGCTCGCTTAGGTGGAATATAACACCTTTACTTTGAAATACGGGTTTTTTCCACTTAAGCAAGTATGAAATATCCACGTTCAACTGTACAGTGGAGAAAACGTTATTCTTTCCCAATAAACGCGTTTACTCTAACCCGGCGTCTGATCAGGCTCCTAACTGTTTACCACCAAGATAAACATGAAATATCAGAATTATCCAAAAGTTGTTCTTTTCTACGTTTTAGCGCTTTGCGTTTGCGTACGTTTGCGTTTAAACGGGAAAGAATAACAGATTCTCCACTGTATATCTAGAACCTGCTTTATCCGACATTCTGCTTTATCCGACATCATCAGCTGGTACCGAAGGATGTCGGATAAAGCAAGTTATCAGACGTTGATGAAGTAAACGGACATCCTCTCCTGACGTGTCTGTTCTGCTGATAAAGTCGAAGCTATATATCTCGAACTCGTTTTAGTAGAACTTACACTTTTTTAGGTATATGTTGAAATTGGACAACTCGATTTAGATTCAGTAGAACATATTCATGTTTTAAAGTGTGCAGGTAATTTCGTCTATAAAGCGAGTTCAGATGGACGAATAATTGGGTTCGATGGCACTGTGACACAAAATATGTCACATAGCACCGATGTATGAGGAGATAAAATGTTGATGAGGGATGATTTAAGGAAGCTGATTTCGGATTTATCTCGTTCGTTACCATATAGCTTATTGGATTAAAAACCACCGACCTGCCGTCCGTTTAGTTCTTGGCAGAGGGGAAATCTTTGTCAAATATACAAAAATATCTCCTATGGCTATTAATCCCCTGGCTCTTTGGAGATAAACCCTTTCAAAATCAAATTTATCGTAAAAAGGTTTACCTCTTCACCGCAATATTATCGGCCTCTTCAATACTGTTGTCTTCAATATCGTTTCAATTTTAAATTTGAATTATTTACTGAAGAAATTTCAAAACGAGTGTCAAACAGTTTGGGTCCTGATCAGACGCCGCATTACGCGGCGTCTGATCAGGATCCAAACTGTTTACAAACTCGCTTTATGACGTCATTGATAGAGAAAGGGTTAAGCGAGTTCGAGGTACCGAGTTTCGC
Source organism: Gari tellinella (assembly GCA_922989275.2). NCBI lineage: Eukaryota > Metazoa > Mollusca > Bivalvia > Cardiida > Psammobiidae > Gari > Gari tellinella. Next base: position 12,019,872 of record OV277865.1, on the reverse strand, counting down.
CTTTTGTGTATCAAATCTTACCTCTTTTCAGGATTATGTGTTTCTGGCTGGAGAAGGAACAGATATTGGTGGAGAATTCGTCAATTCCCTCGAGCTAGAAGATGGATTTCCACCAGATTTTAAGGAACAATCGCAGTTTGGAGGCGTGAACATATATGGTCTTAGTCCTCAAACTGATCCGGATGATGATGATAAACTTAATACAATTGTGGCATCTGGGTCGAGAAGTTATTTCGCTGTCTCCGGCAAGAAGTTGGCAGTTAAAGCAGACACTAAAAGTAGCCTGGAATTCCGCACCATGAATTTACCTACATTTAACGCTAACCCCGACCACTCACAAGATCTTGCGCAGGCCTTCGACAGGGAATCTAGAGATCGTGGTCCGAAACCAAGCTTGATTATAACAAAACATGCATGTAGAGGACGCTATGTTATCATGGTTGGAGGGTATGAACATCCGGGTGGATTGTTCGTTTATACTCTAGATACAGCTGACTCTAGGGCAAGGTTTGTGTTCCAAGATCTGATCAACGGTTACGAGAGAGAGGATAGCGTATTAGAAGATCAGCAGTTATACGATATGCGTCTTCTAAGTTTGCGATTCCCGGAGGGCTTGGTATTTGCTTCAGGTAAAAAATGGGCTCTGGGACCGAGAATATAACCCTTTCACTCTTAAGGACGTCAAAAAGCGCATTTGCAAACATTTATTATCTTACCGAGGTCAGGATCAAAACAGTTTGTCATTTGTTTTAAAATTACGTCAGTTATACCGCCTTATATCTAACTTTTAAACAATATTGCAGACAATAATATTGAAGTAGACAACAATATGGAGGTGAAGGGGTTAAATTCTCACGGAAATTTTGATCATGAGAGAGATAATGCTCTCACTTTTTTACCTTGCATTAAGTAAATTGCTTCTTATACAAAGCTGGGCCTATGTTAAGGACATACGCTACCAAATGAAATCTCCGATCGATCTCTTTGAAACTTTCAGCATAGGTTCTTCAAACATATCTAAGAACAATATCAAAAAGAAAAACATAGGTTATAATGGTATTTTTTTGTCTATGGGTTTTTGAAATGTATGATTTAGCCATTCTCGGCAAAGAGTCGACATACGTTATTTTGCCTTTCTAAAATGATTTAAAGTAATAATTGGCACAAACAAACATTAAAACATGCTCACTGAAAGTATGATGCAAGAGTATGGTTTTTTGCCCGATATGTACGAGTATGCATTTTTCTAAATTGTTTTCGGCTGCAATTCAATGAAAACCCTCACTCAATCAAAATCTGCCCGAAATAAATTGATGAAACTTCTCACAATCAAAGCTATAGGTGTGGATAATAAGACAATGGTAAAAAAAAGCATACGTTATAAGGCTTCTTTTGAAACTATAGGCACTTTCATACATATACCAATGGCCTAAATAAGCCGACGTCTTTTTCTATGTGATCTCGGGTTCACGCTGATATTCAATTTGATTGAAGTTTTGGATTATTAACTAAGCCTTATTAGATAAAGCATTTACCAAGATTAACGTACTTTCATTTATCAAGTACACTTTCATGCATTTAACGTCTTTATTACGCGATTAATGGAGATTGTTTGAAACCGAAAGTATCTACAGGAGGTAACCGATATGAACGATTTTGTTGAGTAACGATGCTTGATTTATCGTACTTCGTTAAAAGCCATTAGGTGTCTCACGAATTGCTGGTGTATGCCGTTAATAAAGGGTTTGGTTTTAGCCCGACATCTGTCTTAAATGTTTGCTTGAAATTTGAGCATTCTGATCACATCTGACAAATCGAAAGCGCTTTATAAGCATGGGTCCAATTGAGTATGTAGCTTATTATTTGTAATTCTATGTATTTTATGTACACTATAACCATAAGTTATACGCAATATGCCCACATCCGTATTATGATTTAATTTGTAAGAAATTTGGGTCATAAAATAGGCCGATTAAGTTTACAGTCTTATTATTACTATTACTACATGATATTGTTTTGTGAAACTTGGCGCAATTACTGACTCTTAAACCATTAATTACACAATAATGAACAAAGGCAAGTAGCTGAAACTGTTTGCTTTTTATACGCCCGTCTTCAGACAGGAGGTAGGCCTATTATGATATGGCGAAGTCCCTCCGTCCGCCCGTCCCGTTTTCCCGCAAATTTCTCATACATGCTTGAGATATGGCGCTTAAATTGGGTAAACATTGCTTTGACAAAGTGCACAATTGGTTTATGTGTCGTCAGAATTCTTCGGTTTCTCCTTGAGTAACTGTTTTCCGATTTTGGAACTTAATACGTCGATTTCCACACTTTTTTCCCGACATGCATTGACATATTGAGCTGAAATTTTGATCATGACGTTTTAATGACCTACATATAGTGTTACACGGCTTTTCGTTTAACCCTTTCACTCTCAATGACGCCATAAGCACATTTGCAAACAGTTTTGATCCTGATCGGACGCCGCGTTACGCAGCTTCCTATCAGGATCAAAACTAGTTGCCACTTATTTTGAAATTACATCAGTTATACTGCCTTAAATCTAACTTTGAAACGTTACGGCAGACAACAATATTGAAGCAGACGACAATATGGCGATGAAGGGGTAAGATCATACCCCCCCCCCCCCCTCGAAGGGCATAATTAACCCTTTCCCCCATAGAAGCGACTTTTAGCGTATTTAATTTATTCCTCCTCTGACGAAAATAGTTCCAGTTTATACCATGAACAATTACCATTACAAATATTTTATATAGCCTAGCAGATTTTAGCTTAAAGCAGGCTGAAAGTAAAGCAGAATGTGCCTTAAAAGGTTTACTTTCAACCTGCTTTAAGTGGTCACCTGTCTTCAAAACTAGAAACAGGCTATGAGGTACAGGGTTAAGAAACGCTTGTAGATTTGGTTAAATTAATTATACAATGATATCGGCGCACAATGTCGCGATGGCACAACAGCAGTCTGGTCAGGAGGAATCATCAGCTGTGAACACAGCACAGGAAATCTCGTTTTAAAACAATTACATGTACCTTCAGTGCATGACGTCAGGCCGAGCAAACAATAAGATTCAGTTCTCTATCTTTAGCATATAATTTAAAAGACGCCCTACTATCCCAATAAATGCTATTGTGCTAAAACAGTTATTCACATTGCAAACAGTTTCCAGTCTGATCAGACTCCAGGTAGCCAAACATGTGATTATTACTAAGCATCTTAAAACATGATACAGCTACCTTTTATATAAACCCCGGGTCCAAGATTATAAAGCTTTTGAGTTGAGTCTGACATCGTTCTCAAGAATTTGATTGGTCAGAATTGAGCTTTTGCTCAGCACAGGCTCAAATGTGACCAATCAAATGCTTGAGAACGATCTAAGACTCAACTCAAACGTTATACAGTGAAGCTCACTGTCACGTCGTCGGGACTGTCTGATTTCTTTCGTTATATCCAATTTTTTGTTATAGCAGGTCCATTTTACTATATGCTATAGTATTTATAGATGGGACATTTTGATTTGTTATATCCAGTATTTCGTTGTATCCAATTTCGTTATAAGCGATATTCACTGTATAACACTGGGATCTGTGTTTCTGTTCTTTGAGTGTTTTGGTTAGCTGGGAAAACACATGTTTTAGAGTCAGGCAAAAGTTATATAATATCTTTATTCAAGTCTATCATGGATACAGCATAAATACAATTAGTTAACAACTATATATACATGTCAATGACCCATGTCATTCAATTATGAATTATAAGAGACTATCATAGTGTTATCAAAATGAACACATGCTAGGTAATAAAACAATACAACATTATTTACACTAAAAACGGACATTTTCACCAATGTTAAATACAAATTGCATTAAAATCAAATATCACAGTGTATCATAGTTCGCGCCTGCGTCAAAGAATCGATATTGCGATGGACACACTACCATACAAATTCAAAAATCGGGACACTGTGTTACTGGTGTAATTATCCTAAAGTTTGAACAAATTGCACTATTGCTTTTGTCCAAATAATACAAACTGAATGGCAAACAACTGACCAGACCGCTCCCTCAGACTTGCCTGTCCTAATACATAGAATCATTATCATATAATGTTCACAAGCATACAGTGGAGAAAACGTTATTCTTTCCCAATAAACGCTTTTACGCTAAAACTATTTTTTCCAATGCAAACAGTTTGGAGCAAGATCAGACGCCGGGAAACCCGGCGTCTGACCAGGTTCCAAGCTGTTTGACACTCAGATTAAAATGAATAGTTAGAATTATCAAAATGTTGACATTTTTCTCCATTTTAGTGTGTTGCGTTTCGTTTCGTTTAAACGGAAATAATTACGTTTTCTCCACTGTAGCCACGTTGTATACTCTGATCAGAAGGAGCAACCAAATGCTGCACCTAATCTGAACTGAAAGATTTGTTGTTTTCAACTTGTTTACGGTGTCCCGTTAGCGACCACGTGGTTTCGCGCTTAACCCATTACTCCATATATACGCATATTTACACCTTGAATATATTCCCTTAATAAATAAAATATTCCAATTCATGTAGTTATAAATATGTATCAAAAGAAATATTTCTTTATGTTCTAGCATATGGTAGCTTTAAGCAGGCTGAAAGTAAACAAAATGTTTCTTTATATTCTAGCATAATTATGGTGCTTTAAGGCGTATTCTGGTTTACTTTTAATCTGCTTTAAATGGTCATCTATCTTCAATTCTAGAACCAAGCTATGGAGTAAAGGGTTTAGATGAATTTGCGAAACCCAATTGGCCTTAAACCATTTACCCTTAGTCTGTTTCTTGTACTTAAGATAGATGATCACTAAAAACATATTTAAAGTAAAGAACAATGGGCCTCTGGACGCGTTCAAACGCGTTTAAACGGGAAAGAATAACGTCTTCTCCTCTGTATACATATTATTATGTGTCCATGTCAAGCATGCACGGTAGAGATCACTTATACAGTGGAGAATCTGTTATTCTTTCCCGTTTAAACGCAAACGTACGCAAACGCAAAGCGCTAAAACGTAGAAAAGAACAACTTTTGGACAATTCTGATAATTCATGTTTATCTTGGTGGCAAACAGTTTGGAGCCTGATCAGACGCCGGGTTACCCGGCGTCTGATCTGGCTCCAAACTGTTTGCAATAGAAATAATAGTTTTAGCGTAAACGCGTTTATTGGGAAAGAATAACGTTTTCTCCACTGTATAACGAAGACCTCATGTCCCCTGATTTATTTTGTTATATCGAAATACCGTAATATCTGGTCCATCTTATTATACATTAGGTTAGAAATAAACGTTGTTTTGTTATTTCCATTATTTCGTTGTACACAGCGCTCCCTCTCTACAACGACACCCAATGGGAGACACAGATTGTGTGCGTTGTTCGGAGGGAGTCGTTATAGGGAGGGAACTTATTTTACATTTGCAAACAGCTTGAATCCACGCGGCGTCTGACCTGGATTCAAGCTGTTTGTCATTTGTCATTATGGGTTTTTTTCTGTCAAAATGTCATTTATGTAAGAAAAACAGCAGACAACAATTTTAAGTAGACGATGATGCATCAGTGCAGGCATAGAGCATAATTTTCTTGGGAACAGCGACGAATGTCGTTGTAAGGAGGGAGTCGTTGTTCGGAGGGCCGTTGTAGAGAGGGAACGCTGCATCCAATTTCGTTATAAGCGAGCTCCCGCTGAATGTTGTTATTGTTGTTGTTATTGTTGTTGTTATTTCTAGGGCGGCAGTTTGGGGGAAGGCTCAGTGTTGTATCTGGATCAGGCATCTCAAGCACGGTGGAGCTATTTGATCTCAACATCGACTGCAATGCCATGACACCTGAAGATCCATAGCGACGCTGCCATGCCTTTACTATGATTAATCTATTGCAAAATAAATACACATTGTATGCATCTTAATTTTTATTCTAATCTTTACTGTCATGTTTACCTGTTTACTACATCATTACAAACGTGTTTCTGTGAAGTGTTTACTTGTCCTATACAAATAGTCATTCATGTTTGATTCCAAGTACAGTTGAACTTCAATATCTCGAAATATACCCGTATTCCAAAGTTAAAACGTGGCTTAGCCACGTTTTAACTTTGAAATAAGGGTATGTTCGACTTAACCGAGCATGAAATAATGCAGTTCATGTTTCGAACTACCGGGTTAAGTTCGAGTTAAGCGAGTTCGAGATATCGAAGTTCGACTGTACCTGTAACCCCTTTTTCTCATTAACATATCAATGTTACGTACTTGGAGTCGGTCCCAAGACTCCACCATGACTTCATATAGTGACTTTCTTCAAATATGTCCTTTTACTTTTGTCTCGAATCTTGCTCCTGACATTCTGGACACTGTCATCTTTAAACTGTATCATTTTGAGATCAACTTTGTCCATAGCTCTGTCTGTCGATCAATAGCCCGTTTAATAAAACTTCGTACGACAACAAAGGAGTTCAAAAAAGTGCCTCTGCTCGTAATACCCGAAGGGAGTGTGTAGCAGTATAGAAAGAAAAAAACGACCGTAAGTCAAAACTTCAAATACATTTTAGTTTTCATTTCTCTATCTAATCCTGTCTTGTGAAATCTATTTAGAATTGTCTTTTCCAGACAATTCAAAAGAGATGTCAAAAGACAAGAATAATAATTAAGACGTTTATAATCTGACTTACGCCAAAACTTGTCCTACGAAGTTTAACGAAACAGGCCACTATAATGTGGAGCAGCTTCTTGATGTCGTACAGTGGAGAATCTGTTATTCTTTCCCGTTTAAACGCAAACGTACGCAAACGCAAAGCGCTAAAACGTAGAAAAGGACAACTTTTGGACAATTCTGATACTTCATGTTTATCTTGGTGGCAAACAGTTTGGAACCTGATCAGACGTCGGGTTACCCGGCGTCTGATCTGGCTCCAAACTGTTTGCACTGCAAATAACAGTTTTAGCGTAAACGCGTTTGTTGGGAAAGAATAACACATTCTCCACTGTATCAGCTGACAACAAGATGAAGGTGAAGCAGACAGCTCCTATCGCAGCTTTATTCTATACTTTCATAATAATTCATAATCTATTTTGTATATAATAAGAGTGTGAAACAGGTAACTCGTCCAGGGGCCCGTTTTATGAAACGTCGTACGACAAAAATGGTCGTATGTCAAAACTTTAAAATGCATCTAATTTCTGATTTCTCCATCTTATCCCGTCTTGTAAAATCTCTTTGGAATCGTCTTTTCACTACAATTCCAAAGAGATGTCACAAGATGAAAAAATAAATACTTATTGTTAATTTTAGAATCTGACTTGTCATACGACTGTTCATAAAACAGGCCCCTGCTCTGGACCTACTCAATGTTTTTCAAATCTCGTCTATAACGTGTAGAATTTAGTTAAGGGATTTGTACTGTTTGTCAGAGGCACTGACGGTATTCTTTTCCGTTTAACCCCTTACCCCATAACTCCTTTAATTAATTTCTCCACTGAAGAAAATGGTTCTTCTCTATATAGTCATAAATAGATACCATAAGACATTGTTTCTATATCAGAGCAAATTGAAGCTTAAAGCAGGCTAGAGGTAAAGCAGATAGCGCCTTAAGACACATTCTACTTTACTTTCAACGTGCGTTAAGTGGTCCCAAATCTTCTATACTATAAACATGCTACATGTATGAGGTAACATGTTAAAAAATGCCATTGAAATACGATACAACGTAAATGATAGTGATTATTATTCGCATTCTGACAATAAATGTTCATCTGATTGGAAAACCGTTTGAAAACTGATCGACTTCTGATCTGGCGCTAAACGGTTCGCAGTTTCCCCCAGCCACATCATCTGACGTGTATTACCTACGCCTGTTTTTTTAACAGCTTCTATATAACAATATACTTAATCGTCCCAATAGGAAACATTTAAATCAATGTTTTGACAAAAAAAGCATGACAAAACCACTAAAACAACTTTTGGACAATTCTGATAGTTCATGTTTATCTTGGTGGCAAACAGTTTGGAGCCTGATCAGACGCCGGGTTACCCGGCGTCTGATCTGGCTCCAAACTGTTTGCATTGCAAATAATAGTTTTAGCGTAAACGCGTTTATTGGGAAAGAATAACACATTCTCCACTGTAATTTAGCTGGTATCTTGCAGCTCAAGCCACACTGTTGCATATCGCATATTCATGCCATACTATGAAAACAACTCTCGCCACCTAGGTATCGTTTTACTAACATACTAACTCTAACGTAACTCTACAATTTCGTAAGGTTTTGCTATCTTTTAGACGGGGCGTATTACTAATATTTTTGCAGGTACGTGCTTACATAAATTTAAGCGTATTATGCAAAGGAGTAGCAGTCGTTAACTAAGCGTAAATACTAAATCTTACCTATATAATTCTTTTTGCGATGCTGAGCGTAAGTTTACAAACATTTATAATCCAATTCTAACTTTTTAATAAAAGTTCGATATTTACAATTATACATGTTCTATTGTTTGCGAATTTATCAAAGAAAGTATATTAGTTTTAAGAATTTGTTACATTATTTTAGTCCAAATAATATAAGGAAAATGTACAACATTAAGAGTGTATCAAACCCGTAAGCGAAATATTCAAAGTACCAAATTTATTCTGTTATTTTTATTTTGGAAGAACTGTTTATGATGAGTGAACAAACTGAAAAAATCATATGTTACTGTCCATGTTTTTAGTGCTACGGCAATTTGAAAAAGATGTGTCAGATTCGGATTTTTCTCAAATTTTGCCAAATTTAAAGTATAAGTTTCATTAAAATCTAATTTAGAAAAAAAATAAACGTGGAAATTTTGCTTTTGATTATTTTTTTCATGCCTATGGAAGTTTTCTCCATACAGAAACTAAAACGGGACCACTCAAGTACTAGATTTGAAAAATATGAATCTCTGAATCAACGATATGGTTTTTATTGGTAACAGACATGGGGTCAATTACTTAGCAAAGTGTTTAAACAAATTACCAACTAGTTGAATAAAATTCAGTTAAATTACCATTTAAATTACAGTGTGTTTGCCAAAAATAATGATTAAATTGAATTACTTTACCTGAATAATTAATTGAATTCACAAATACGTTTTAATTACTGTTATTTTCAAACAGTATAGACCCATATCAGAGGATTTTTAAGGTGCCCTCTTATAAGAGTTTGCTCTATCTACTGTTTAGCACTATCCTCTGAATTGGAAAATATCCGTGACTGCCAATCACAACCATGTATAATTATGAAACAAGCGTGGAAAAAGATCAGACTTTGAGTTATTGAACAGGATCGAATCTGTTTATGCCCAGCAGGTTTGTTATGAAGTTGTCAAAATTTAAATGTTTAATTTTCAAAGCAGATGACACATCATAGCAGGGACACCCATAAGAGGGTGTTAACTAAATATTACCAACATTTTCTATTTATGTTTAAACCAAACCCTATGGTGAGACTCTTCGTTAGAATTGTCTCAACGAAATAATTCTAATGCGAAGTCACATCATAATGTTTTGAGCAAGCATAAATATTTTAGTCTTCAAAATACTCCCCTTATCTGGAACCCTGACATTATCAGGAGATGACAACATTAACACTTAATGAGTCACTTGAACTGCCCAGTGATCAAATGTGTGAGAAATAGCTTTGTGTATAGAATACAACTATTATCTTTCTTAAACAGGTAAGGCTCGATGAATGATCTTTAACTCAATGCACCTTAAGTGAATTATGACAGCAAAGTTGTCGTCAGTAGTCTTTAAGTAAACACTTACATGTCTGTCTAATATTTGACAAATATAAAATTAATTTTAAACAGTTGGTATCTTTGTGTGCCTTCATCTAGATTCAAACTGATTTTTCAAGTGAGATGAATGCATTGTATATTTCCAAAATCTATTTGGTCAATGACAGTAAGGTTTAAGCAATTCGATTTTGCAATGTTAGGATAAGAGCTAGCTAAACTTATTAGGTATTTCCTCATGGTGCATGTATTGTTGTAGCTAATAAGGATGTTATGACCATCCAATTTCTTGATGAAGTTACAACAACAACAACATGCACCTTTTATTTTTACAAATCATGTTTAATTCTATATCTACATCTACAACATTACTGACCACCTTCATCAAGTTGAAGATTATGTCAGAGCTGTGTGCAATTACGCAAAGCTGTGTAGGTTTTTGACAACATGGAGTATATCTCAATAACTTTAAATCTATTCCTTTTCATTATTATAGGTGTTTTAAAATCATGTCAGTTTGTAAATATTATGGAAATAAAATATTTAAACTAAGAAGTCAATCATTAAAACAAACATAAACATGCTTAGAAAATGTTTCAATAGGCTTACGAGCGTATCTTGTTTTCAATATGAGTTCAGAATGTTATTAAGTTGTTCCAAATCATGTACATATTTTACATGATTAATTGAAAAGTAATATATTTGAGGGGAAAAAAACATAGATAAAAAAACATATTTATGTTATTTTTAGAATCTAACTTTTTTATATTGTACCAAGTGACAGCCAATACAATGTACCAAGTGACAGCCAATACAAAGTCACTACAAAAATGAAAAGAAAATGATAGGGTAGTGTTGAACGTTTGAGTTATTAACCATCTCGGTATAAAATCAATGCTGAAAAATAATAAATTGCGTACACAACATAAGCTTCCTTGCACAAGCCTGCTGTAGAATGCTTGCTTGTGGTCTTGCTGCAGATATGTGAACTGGAGTAACAAGAACTGAGGTTTGACTCGAGGTACCGTGCCTTGAGTTTGTGCATCTTTATATGTTACTTTGTGCCTGCAAGTTGGAAGTCTCTTTCTTTATTCCTATGACGAAACATGTACGACATTCGGTTCTCAACGGATTTAGGTGTTGTTGTTATTGTTACTACGACCGTAAAATTTTACGTCCACTCTTAAGCCATAAATATATCCTCCAATACCTTGGACCCTGGTCAACCTCGGCTCACTTTCCTTTGGATTTCACTAGCTGAAAATTGTGAGACACATGCTTAGATAGACCAACCTGAGATTAATATATAAGTTTAACTCTGAAGTCCAAACCGTTGTACACTCGGATACCTTTGCTGTGTAAGTCTATTTTTAGGGTAGAGCTTTTCTGCAGTGTTTATTTTAAGAAGAGTTTTCGCAGTAGTCAAGGCTACATATATTCGCAAACAATGACTTTCTGTTTCTGTAACGATTTGGCTCATGTCTTGAAAGTTTATGGAAAAGGTCTGCATTCATACAAAAAATGACTTACTTTTGGTGTAGTTATTTCGGAGATTGGTGTTTTTAAATAACTACTACGTTGTAGGAGTGATCCCATGATTTTCATCGCTCTTCATAGGTACACTGTTTATAAATGACGAGTATAGTCGTTGCTAGGGTTGAATTAGTAAATAGTTTTCTTCTGCGAAATGTGTTGCCTGCAGCGGTTTTAAAATTGGTCGATCTGTAGTTACATTTCGTAACACATGCAATCCTAGCGACGAGATTACTCGGCCTTCACAAACACTGTACATGTGCAGGGTACATTATCCTCTATAAATAGTGAATACCCTGATTAGAGCGGATTCCCAAAAGACCCCTCTAATCAGAGTCTTGGCCGTTTTTCATGTTGCAAATATATTAACGAAAACAACCCTTAATAGTCATACATAAACAGCACTTATTAAACACTTGTATTGTACGATTTTTCTGACCAGTCAGAGTTATATTTAGAACAGAATAGCTCATAATGATAAATAGATAACAGGGTAACATCGGATCTATATAGTCGAACACTTTCCACCTTGAGATAAGCATGATCCTCGTGCAGCACGAGACAGCTGCGCGTATTTTACTGATATGTTATTCATTCACAATAAACGTGTTTATGCTAAAACTATTATATCCATTGCAAACAGGTTTGAGCCAGATCAGACGCCGGGTAACCCGGCGTCTGATCAGGCTCCAACCTGTTTGCCACCCAGATTAAAAAGATAAAATTAATTTTCTACAGTTTAGTGCATTGTGTTTGCGTTTATTCGGGAAATAACTGTATACACACAATAAATACAGCTTTCCGTATCCCTGGCTGACAGTACGGAAATCAACGAATACGGTGATCATCCCTTTTAAAATTTTAGAATGTTCCAATCTAAAAATAACTCTGACAGGTCAGAAGAAAACACTAATACAGTCCATTAAAAGTTTCAGGGGCAAATGAGTAAATTAATATCAGAGTTTCGAACAACTTACGCCCAGATGAAGCGCCGAGTCACTGGAGGCATGGTGATTGCCAATTCATACGTATCAAACAAGATTTACCCTGAGTGCAATAGTTCTTTGTCAACAGTTTGGATCCTGATCAGACGCCAGTTTTATTTTTCTTATATCAAAATACCTAAAATTTAATATTTCGAAACATAAGCAGACGCACATTCTTTTCAGCTGATTACGTCATAGTAGTGAAGGGGTTAACAGTTCCACCCGTTCTATTCAAAACAATGACGATACCACTTCATTTCCAAAATTTGACAACACTGACTTTCGCTAACTGCAGACATATCAAATTATTGAAAGCGATAAAATTGCAGACGAAAACTATTGCGCTTAATTCAGTTGAATGATATACTAGCCAAAAGCAGGGATGCTTTGATTGATGTTTTATATGTGCGTGAACGCGTTAGAACAAAAAGGTTGTCTCTAAGGGCATACGCGCGCAAATGAAAAAGCTATAGTATGTTTATGAAACTTTTTGTATAGGTTCTTCAAACATATCTTGGTGCCCTGGTAAAATGAAAACTATGATAATGTTCTTGTTTATCCATGGGCGCTTGAAATGTATAATTTAGCCATTCTCTGCAAAGAGTCGGCATGCATTTTTTGGTTTTCTGAAATAATGTTGTTAAGTAGTTATTAACACAAACAAACATTAAATAAGTTAAAATGATGCTTACTAAAGAATGATGCAAAATACACATATATGTGTATAGCTAGTTGCATGAAAAAGTTGCATTTTCTAAATCGTTTTTGACTCAAATTCAATAAAAAAACACTTACTATATCAAAACTACTTATAACAAAATGATAAAACTTCTCGCAATAAATGTTTTATGTATAAATAGTTAGAAAATGGTTAAACACCATATATTATAAGGCTTCTTTTGAAACTATAGGCCCTTTTACATATATACTAATGGACAAAATGAGCAAACGGCTTCTTCAACGTGTTCTCGGGTTAACGCCAATATTCACTTTGATCGAGGTCCTGAGTTTCCCCCCATTAGCCTTATTAGATAGAGCTTGAAGACTTGCATATTTCCAGGTTTTGCAGTGCCGTTCTTGTGTACCGTTTATTATTCGCGATTAATAGAGAATGTTTAAAACCGAAAGTACCTAAGGGAGGTAACCGATACGTATTTTTTCGTTGAGTAATCATTCTTGAATTATCGCTCGTTGTTAAAGCCGCAAGGTGTCGCGTATCCCATTAAATTTTATGCACAGACGACAGTCGGTTTAGCGCGCTCCAACAGACTGCGTCTGGAAGCTGAGACATGTTTCGTACTTTGCTTGTTGCCCTGATTGTCCTTAGTGTTGGGAAATCAACGGCAATAAGGGCTAAGTTTAAAAAGCTGGATGTTGAATATGTAGCAAAAGAATATACAATCGCAGGAGAACCTCTGGCGTATAGGCTGGATGAAAATTTAGTAGAAGATATCGCGGTAGACATTAGAAAACAACTTATCTATGCTCTTGGTAAGTTTTTTTGTACAACAAATACTGTAAAACAGGTTTTTTATTTTTTGCATCATGAATATTTCGCGTAATGCGATTTTGTATTAATTCGCGACATCATGCAATATTTCTAGTAGGTGGTAGCTTAAAGCAGGCTGAAAGTAAAGCAGAGTGTGCCTTAAGGCACATTCTGCTTTACTTTTCAGTAAAGCAGAGTGTGCCTTAAGGCACATTCTGCTTTACTTTCAACCTGCTTTAAGAAGTCACATATTTACAAAACCTAAGAAATTCGCGAATTAACGCGTAAATTATATTCTCGCGAATAACACCGGTTTTTACAGTATTATAACTATTTTTAATTTAAAGCAGGCAGTTATTTTTTCGTATGTAAACCAAGTCGTCAGCAAACAAAATCAGCATTTCTGTTAGAAATTGTCAACAGTAAAAGCTCTCTTTTACGCCACTGAATTGTAGAATTATTGGTGACACTCGACACAGGTACAGTGGAGAATCTGTTATTCTTTCCCGTTTAAACGCAAACGTACGCAAACGCAAAGCGCTAAAACGTAGAAAAGAACAACTTTTGGACAATTCTGATATTTCATGTTTATCTTGGTGGCAAACGGTTCGGAGCCTGATCAGACGCCGGGTTACCCGGCGTCTGATCTGGCTCCAAACTGTTTGCACTGTAAATAACAGTTTTAGCGTAAACGGGTTTATTGGGAAAGATTAATACTTTCTCCACTGTATCAGCTGACAACAATATGAAGGTGAAGCAGACAGCTCCTATCGCAGCTTTATTCTATACTTTCATAATAATTCATAATCTAGTTTGTATATAATAAGAGTGTGAAACAGGTAACTCGTCCAGGGGCCCGTTTTATGAAACGTCGTACGACAAAAATGGTCGTAAGTCAAAACTTTAAAATGCATCTAATTTCTGATTTCTCCATCTTATCCCGTCTTGTAAAATCTCTTTGGAATCGTCTTTTCACTACTATTCCAAAGAGATGTCACAAGATGGAAAAATAAATACTTATTGTTAATTTTAGAATCTGACTTAAGACCATTTTTGTCATACGACTGTTCATAAAACAGGCCCCTGCTCTGGACCTACTCAATGTTTTTCAAATCTCGTCTATAACGTGTAGAAATTTAGTTAAGGGATTTGTACTGTTTGTCAGAGGCACTGACGGTATTCTTTTCCGTTTAACCCCTTACCCCATAACTCCTTTAATTAATTTCTCCACTGAAGAAAATGGTTCTTCTCTATATAGTCATAAATAGATACCATAAGACATTGTTTCTATATCAGAGCAAATTGAAGCTTAAAGCAGGCTAGAGGTAAAGCAGATAGCGCCTTAAGACACATTCTACTTTACTTTCAACGTGCGTTAAGTGGTCCCAAATCTTCTATACTATAAACATGCTACATGTATGAGGTAACATGTTAAAAAATGCCATTGAAATACGATACAACGTAAATGATAGTGATTATTATTCGCATTCTGACAATAAATGTTCATCTGATTGGAAAACCGTTTGAAAACTGATCGACTTCTGATCTGGCGCTAAACGGTTCGCAATTTCCCCCAGCCACATCATCTGACGTGCATTTACCTACGCCTGTTGTTTTAACAGCTTCTATATAACAATATACTTAATCGTCCCAATAGGAAACATTTAAATCAATGTTTTGACAAGAAAAAGCATGACCAAACCACTAAAAGTTTAACATTGGCAATCAACAACTCAGAGGTAAGTACAGTGTTCCCTCTCTACAACGGCCCTCCCAACAACGACTCCCTCCTTACAACGACCCTTGCCGCTGTTCCCTAAACAAGCCATTATTTCAAACCTTTGCATGACTGCAATACCGTCTTCTTAAAAAATCAAAGTTACATAATTATAAGTGAGATATGTAAAAATAGTCAACAAACAACACGTAATTTCAACTTATTTCATCTTTATCGACGTTTCGGCTTACGCCGTCATCAGGATAAAATATATTTTTTATAATTATAAGTGGACATTTTGATAGAATAAATATAATGACGAGTGACAAACAGCTTGAATCCGGATCAGACGCCGCGTCACGCGGCGTCTGATCTGGATTCAAGCTGTTTGCAAATGTAAGCCAATTCTGAATTTTCCCTCTCTATAACGACTCCCTCCGAACAACACACACAATCGTTGTCTCCCTTTAGGTGTCGCTGTAGAGAGGGGGCACTGTATATGTGTTTAACGTGAGCATATGTTTTGCTCAGAATCTAAAGTAATGAGCTAATATGGAAAAACAGTTGAACCCCTCCGAACCGGAACCTCTTAATACCGCATTTCTCTCTACACCGGACAAACATTTTGATCTCGTTTCTAACTCTTCTTTTTTTTAACCCATTTCACCATAAATACACATTTTTACGTATTTTATTTATTCATACACTGAAGAAAATATTTCCACTTTATACTTTCTTAAACATGTATCATCAGAAATGTTTTCTATATTCTAGCAGATGATAGCTTACAGCAGGTTGAAAGTAAAGCAGAATGCGCCTCAGGGCGCATTCTGCTTTACTTTCAACCTGCATTAAGGAACCAGCTATAGTTCATACTAGAAATACGCTATGGGGTCATGGTTTAATTTAAAATCCCTCCTAACCGGAAATTTATGTTGTTCTTACACATATCCGGATTAGAGGGGTTTCACTGTATACTCATTTAAAGTAGCTTCCGTGTTTGGTTTAACATAAATTACCTAGTTATCAAATGATTTTGATTTTAAAATGTGAAAGAGAAAGATAATATTGTTTCTCAATCTTGTAAAAACGGTGTCTTCCATACGGGTAGTAGGTATTTCTATTGGAGTAGTACATGTATGCAGTGAAACCCCTCTAAACCGGACATGTATGGGGGCAACATATATGTCCGGTTTAGAGGGGTTTCCGGTTTAGAAGGGTTTTACCACATCGCTTGATCCTAGTATGGAAGATAGCTGATCACTTAAAGCAGGTTGAAAGTAAAGCAGAATGCGCCTTAAGGCGCATTTTGCTTGACTTTTAACCTGTTTTAAGCTAGTATCTGCTTGAATATAATATAGAGGATAATTGTTTTTTTCAGTATAAGATAGAAATTTAATCCATTGAGTGAACATCAGACGTTATATTTTCACGAGTGGCGAAGCCACGAGTGAAAATATAACAGTCTGATGTTCACGAAATGGATTAAATTCGATCTTATACTGAAAAATACAATTATTCTATTTATTTATGCTTTTAAGCCACTTTTTAAACGAAATTGTTCGACAATTGTGAAAGCGATGGTACATGATTTACCACGTGTTGAGCCCCAAGTTTATATCGAACACATTTTCGAAACAGTTTCCCGTACGATGACGTCCCTTATTTGTTGATTTGACGTCATCCGAATTACGTCGTTGCTCCCGATTTTGGATTCGTGTTCTTCCGTTGAGTGGTTCGCGACAAATCGGACTGCCGGAATTTAACGATAAGACACGATTAACTACGATTCTTGGGGAGCCCTACGGGGAAAATTCGTACATTAATAAAAGTGCGCGTGGCGATAATCCCATTGCTTAAAGCAGTGAAATTATCACGTGATAATCCATTGCTATTTCGTGGTAATCCACCGAAAAGCATAAATAAAAAACATTCTTATGATACATAATTATTCATGAATGTATTTTCTTCAGTGAAGGAATACATCAAAGGCGTAAAAAGGTGTAATGGGTTAAAATTAGGAAGGGCTGGAAACGGGACCAATATTTTTGTCCGGTGTAGAGATAATTCCGGTATTTAGAGGTTCCGGTTTGGAGGGGTTTCATTGTATCAGAACTATTTTGAATTATATGTATTGTCTGATACAAAGAATTCAACGTTTTCATTGATACAGTGGAGAATCTGTTATTCTTTCCCGATAAACGCGTTTACGCAAAAACTAGTTTTTCTTTTACAAACAGTTTGGAGCCAATATAAACATGAATTATCAGAATTGTCCAAAAGTTGTTATTTTCTACGTTTTAGTGCTTTGCGTTTGCGTACGTTTGCGTTTAAACGGGAAAGAATAACATAGTATCCACTGTAATCTTTACAGATACAGTTATTAGAAGATTAGTAAAGTAAACAAGTAGAAATTTAGAAGTGTACAGTGGAACCCCTCTTAAAAAAAGTTGGTCCCGTTTACAACCTTTCTTTATTTAAATTACATCATAAATAAGCATTTTATACATTCATGAATATGTATGATCAGAAATGTAGTCTAGATTCTAGTAGATGCTGGCTTAAAGCAGGTTTAAAATAAAGCAGAATGCGCCTTAAGGCGCACTCTGCTTTCCTTTAAAACCTGCTTTAAGTGGTCAGCTATCTTCCATACTAGTAGACCCGATAAGAGAAACAATCGTTCAAATTGTGAATATATTCTGAAACTTGGCACAGTGATTCACTTGGGTGTCAAAAATTTGAAATGGAAGAGTTGCCAAAAATATGAGCCGGGGATAGCGGCCATTTTGGAATTCAAAATGGCGGATCCTAAATTTAATGTTTTTAGACGTTTCTCTGCTAAGAATGCACATAGCGTTCTGATTTCAGGTGCAAAATATATGCTATTGGGGTCTACACACTTTGGTACAACTTATACTTTGCTTGCATGGCAGTCATTTTTAATTCCAAGATGGCGGCTGTTAAAATTTTGTTTCAATATGTATTGCGTAAAGTCATATATTAAAGTACTACAGTTGAGGCCCAATAGCATGCTTAAATCTGGCACAAACTGATATCCCTCTGTTGAAAAAGGTTTCTATATACCGAAATGTGTTAAAAAGTTTGTATATCATGAAACGTGTTATCTGTGGGCCAACACAGTTATTCAAGATGGCTTCCAAGATGGCCGCCAGAAACATGAAATATCACGAACATACTATACATGTATATTACAATTGTTTTCTTATGGTTCTACTAACAGTGAGGACAGTGAACTTTGAACATTACAAAAGAGTCATAGTATTCCCTAAATATAAATACTGACAATTTAACCCTTCCCCTGCGACCAAAACTTTCCAAATGGCGTCCAAGATGACCGCAAGATGCGTACAAATACCACGCACACACTAATTAAAAAATACAATTATTTTAATAGTTTTACTTAGAGTGATGGCAATTCAAACTGAAGTTGTCATTGCAACATTGTCATTATATTCACTTAGTGTGTATAAAGGCTGTTTAAATCTTATACTACTAACAAGATGTTTAAAATAGCGTCCAAGATCGCCGATACAAATCTAAAATATCACGAAAACACTTTCTATTAAATTTGTGTTTATGGTTGACAACGCACTTTGGACAGTACAAAGGGCATATGTTGTTCATTAAATGTGTATTGAGACGGGTTTATTCCCATACTACAAACCCAATTGTCAAGATGGCGACCAAGATGGCCACCACAGACAGAAAATGTAACGAACATACTATATCAACTACATGTATTTTCTAATGGTCTGGCTAAAAGTAAGGACAATGGAATTTGACCCTTACTAAAAGAAACATATTATTCCCTAAGCGTGGATCAAGACCGTTTAACCTTTCTACTCCTATCAAAGTTTTCAAGATGGCGTCCACGATGGATGCCACAGCTATAGAATATCAGGAACTACTACAAATGTCTTCTTATGGTATGACTTAAGTTGATGACAATAGACTAAAACATTACAAAAGTGATAAATTATTCATTTCATGTGTTTAAAATCTCTTTATTCCTTCTGCGAACAAAATATACAATATGGCGTTCAAGATTACCGCCACACCAATTGACCTCAAATACCACTAGCATACAGACTATTACAACTGGTTCCTTATGGTTTGACTAAAACTAAAAGTGACGACAATTGACTTTGAACATAACAAGATTGATGCATATTTATATGTGTTAATCCTTTTACTTAAAACAACTACTATATTACGCCTTAGTATTAAAGATGGTGTCCAAGCTATACTATCCTGCTGCATAGCACAGTGGTAGAGCGTGCGCTTACGTCTCGGGAGAACGCGGTTTCAATTCCCGGCCGAGTCAAACTACAGACATTAAACATTGGTAGTAAAGACTACCCTCCTTGGCGCTCAGGATTTCGGGTTAGCATAACGACTGGTTCGTCGGTATCAGGATAAAGTGTTTTGGGAAGTGCGGCAAGGGTCGTTGTAAAGAGGGCGTCGTTGTTGGGAGGGCCGTTGTAGGGAGGTAGCGCTGTCAATCATCATTATACAAAATTTTACGATCTAGCAAAACTTCACGCGGAACATCAGATACATCAAATTAAGTATAACTAGAAGTACTTTGAAATGTTACTAAACTCTTTACCAATATCCCAGTCTATGCATACATTCCATGCCAGTAACGAATAATCAGCCATTGTACTAGACCTACGGATGTAATGATATGAGTCTTGTTATAGTACACAGATGTAGCAGTGAGTAAGGGTTATTGAAAGTTATGTTTATGAAATTTAAATGTAAATATACATGTATGTACATTGTACATGTATTCTATTTTACGACCAAACCGTCAATCTTCTTACAGTGGAGAAAACGTTATTCTTTCCCAATAAACGCGTTTACGCTAAAACTATTTTTTCCAATGCAAACAGTTTGGAGCCAGATCAGACGCCGGGTAACCCGGTGTCTGATCAGGCTCCAAGCTGTTTGCCACTCAGATTAAAACAAATAGTTAGAATTATCAAAATGTTGACATTTTCTCCATTTTAGTGTGTTGCGTTTGGGTTTCGTTTCGTTGAAACGGGAAAGAATAACGTTTTCTCCACTGTAACCTGCGGCCGTGTCAGATAAATCGATTACGTACTATACATGTATGTCGATTACCCGACTTCCGCCTGACAGATGCAACTAGTCTATATGTCATTTTCTTCATTAACCCATTACTCCAAAGTACGCCTTTTACGCCTTAAATTATTCCTCCACTAAACAAAATAGTTGCAACTTTAAACAGTCATGGATATGTTCCGTAAGAAATATTTCTTTCTCCTAACATAATAGTAGATTAAATCAGGCTGAGAGTAAAGCAGAATGTGTCTTGAGTCGCATTCTGCTCTACGTTCAACCTATTTGAACAACTCTTCTTCAATACTAGAACAAAAGCTATGTTGTATAGTGTTAAACTAAATAAGAACATTAGGATGGAGTCTGATAATGCGCCTTTTTACTGGTTATAACGGGCAATTTTGCTTCAAGACAACGGTATTAATTGGTAAATAGCTAAGGAGTGTGATATAGTCTTATCAAAGGCCTTTTTTTTCACCTGGCAGGGCAGAGCTAACCTTTGCCAAAACTGAACTAATTTGCATTTGATTTTAGAGTTGATAGGTATAGTTCCGTATTGAATAGTTATCTTCCGATACTTCCAACATGTGACGAGTTCAGTAAAGAAATCGATGGCCATCGATTGCGGGTTGGCTAGCGGTCTGAAATACAGTTAAGAAAACGTTATTCTTTCGTTCAAACGCAAACGCATTGCATTGAAATATAGAAAATGACAACTTTTTGACAAATCTGACTACCAGTTTTAATCTGAGTTGCAAACTGTTTGGAGCCTGATCAGACGCCGGGTTACCCGGCGTCTGATCTGGCTCCAAACAGTTTGCAATGAATATAATAGATTAAGCGTAACTGGTGTTATATGGAAAGAAAATGTTTTCTCCACTGTACTAGACCGATAGCCAACTCGCAATCGATGGCCATCGATTTCTTTCCTGAACACGCTACTGATGAAACACATGGGCGTACAGTCGTATCCACGAAAAACAGGTGTGTACAGTGCTCCCATTCTACAAATACACCAAATGGCAGACAAAGAGTGTGTGTGTTGTTCGGAGGGAGTTGTTTTAGGGATATACAATTAAGACTTGGTTAACCTTTGCAAACATCAAGAATCCAGACCAGACGTCTGCTCTGGATTAAAGTCTGCATTATATTCCTTCTGTCAAAATGTCTTCTAGATTAGCCCCTTTACCGTTATATTCTATATCTGATTGACCTTTTTACGGTCAAAATAAAGTCTGCTTTGTAACTCTGTTCTGTTTTTGTTTCATTGTATGATTTAAGATAAAAAGGATTTCAGCAATATCGAAATACAGTGATCCCTCTCTATAACGACACCGAAAAAGAGACAAAAACTGTGTTCGTGTTCGGAGGGAAAGTGGCTTACATTTGCAAACAGCTTGAATCCAAATCAGACGCCGCGTACCGCGTTGTCTGATCTGGATTCAAGCTGTTTGTCACTCGTCATTTAGGTTTTTTGGTCAAAATGGCCATTATGTAATTTTGAGTTAAACAGCAGACGGAAATATTGCAGCCGTGAATAGGTAGGACATATTTGTTTTGTTTGGGAAACAACGGCAAGGGTCGTTGTAAGGAGGTAGTCGACGTTGAGAGGTCCGTTGAAGGGAGGAAACACTGTACTTGTCAGAGAGTTTCGATCCTGGCCCAATGATCGTTTGAGATAGTTAGAGATCGTTCTCATGATTGTAAGTAGTACGATATTAGGAGAAAAAGCTCAAATCTGACCAATAACAAGTTTGTAAAGGATCTCAGACTCAACTCGAACACTTTATAACTTTTGGGCTGGATTAAAAGCCGGCTTACTCGGTGTCTGATCAGGATCCAAATATTTTACAAATTCTGCTGTAGTCGCTGTTACCGACAACATTGACACTTGTTTGAGTATGTCATCTGCAATAATGAAAGTAGCTTTTTC
Source organism: Gari tellinella (assembly GCA_922989275.2). Classification (NCBI taxonomy): domain Eukaryota; kingdom Metazoa; phylum Mollusca; class Bivalvia; order Cardiida; family Psammobiidae; genus Gari; species Gari tellinella. Next base: position 11,997,321 of record OV277865.1, on the reverse strand, counting down.
ATGCATTTTTATCTGACAAAAACATCATTACCAGTTTAACCTATTTACGCCCAGTGGAATCCTCCATGTGTATACATTGGCTTAGTACATTTTTTATCAAAGGGATGCCTGGTCAAATTTTCATTTTCAGTTTGTTTTATATTGAAATTCGTATCAACAAAAAGTGTAGACTCTGATCAGACGCCGCATTATGCGGCGTCTGATCAGAGTCTACACTGTTTGCCTATGTCCCATATATGGAATTGCGGGCATAAATGGGTTAAAATAGTTTGGAACCTGATCAGGCGGTGTGTACCAATAATTCTGATCTAGATTAAATACAACTAAAACAGTGAGCGCTCTGATTAAGATCTCGTCGATTTAGTGCCCGTTTCCGCTTTCAAACTAAATTCATTCCTCATGTATATGTATATGTATAGCCACCGGTTATATATATTTGGATGTCCAATAACCAATATAGTTGTAAATCTCTCTAAACTGGAAACTTATAAAACAACATTATGGGTCTCATAGTCAAGTCTTAACAGTAAACACATTAATGCAGGATAAAAGTGAGACAGAAAACTCCCTTTCGGAGCTTTCTATCATACTTTAATCGTGCAATCAGTAGTCACGTATCTATTGTGGTCTACATGTTGAACTACTCTCCGGCTCTACACTGAAACAAACAAACAAACAAAAAACCACTCTGTTTTAATCATGCCATTGATCTTTTAATTATTTGACTCATTTTAAAAATGATTTTACAAACTTACTATAACAATTTTATAATCTTGGTAATAATATTGAAAGAATTTCCATGTGTCCATGCATCTCAATATTGTATCATTTTTATTGTGAATGTATTTATTTGTCTTTCTTGCTTTGTAGGTACATTTATATAATTACATGTGAAGCGCTTTGGAACGCACAACTCCTGTGTGAAAAGAGCGCTATATAAATCGGGTATAATAATAATAATACTAATAATAATAAGGTGCCTTTATTTCCAAAGAGTGTCCGGTTTAGAGAAGTTTTACTGTATACAATGTCGTGCAGGAAAGGAGGCAATGTTCGTTCCTCCAATAAACATGTTTATCCGTCTCGACTCATGGTCGGATCAGGCTCAAAACTGTTCGACATTTAGATCGCCAAATCATCTTTACGCTGCAGTTTTTTTATCTGTTTTGTCTCTTATGTGCAGGTGGCGTGGGCATCAGATAGGGATACCATATTTTGCGTTTTAGTAAATACTCGGATGGTATACTTTCGTATATCAATACAAGCTAATTGCAACTTTGATCCTTGATCTCAATCATAGAAAAAACATAGTTCCTACACCACATCAATGAGGGGACAAAATTTGGTATACGAGTTGATATGTGAACGATGGGCTATACCACATACTATATTCACATCACCTTAGAACTGATCCTCGACCTTACCTTAAATACATTACCCCAATCCATGTATTGATCCCCAACATGTTCTCACTAGGTCCGAAGGTTATTGTAAAGCATGAGAAAAGTGTGCTCAGCCAATGTCAGCAACCTCAAGTTATTTATAGCGACCCTGACATACTCACATTCAAGGTTTTTTTATCCAACATAAGGTATGGGCCTATCATGATACGACTCCGTGGTTTTCTTGCCTAGTCATTTAGCGTATTCGACTGGTAAAACGTTAGCTATTCCATCAATTGAGATTACATCACGAAACAGATCTGACCAATCAAAACATTGTTTATGGATTTTGTTTGGCGTCTATTACTCAACGAACACAACAAGGGTTAACAACCGATATATTTCGTATTCCACGGCGTCGTCACATTACCAGTCGAACAAAATATGTGCTCCACGAGATTTGGTTGCTCCATGAAAATTAGCCAGTCGAAAACGCCTATTTATACATGTAAAAGTATGCTGCATGCTTTAACTCACACTTTATATGAGACTATGTATTGCCTAACAAGCTAGGTCAAGTAATGTCTTTAAATGCAGAAATGTTTTATCCTAGGAATATTATAAAAAAAATGTATTGTCTGATTTTTCTGACCTGTCAGAGTTATTTTTAGAACAGAATAGTTCATAATGGTAAATAGATAACAGGGTAAAATCGGATCTATATAGTCGTACACTTTCCAACTTGAAATAAGCATGCTCCTCGTGCAGCACGAGACAGCTACGCTTATTTTACTGATATGTTATATTCATTCTCAAAAAACGTGTTTATGCTAAAAACTAGTATGCCACCCAGATTAAAACGATAAAATCAATTTTCTACAGTTTAGTGCATTGTGTTTGCGTTTATTCGGGAAATAATAATGTCTTCTCTACTGTACATTACACACAAAAATACAGCTTTCCGTATCCCTGGCTGACCTTGCGGAAATCAACGAGTACGGTGAGCATCCCTTTTAAAATTTTAGAATGTTCCATTCTAAAAATAACCCTGACAGGTCAGAAGAAAAAAACTAATACATCTTGCGATGACGGAGTATCATGTATCATTTACATATGATTATGCCTTCGACTTTTGACTTTAACCCTTAGCGCGTTTGCAAACAGTTTGTGTCCTGATCAGACGCCACGTAAAGCGGCGTGTGATCAGGATCCAACTTGTTTGACACTCGTTTTGAAATTTCTTCATCCATAATGCCTTATAGTTTAACTTTGAAACGACATTGCAGACAACACAATTGAAGCAGACGACAATAAGCGATGAAGGGGTATTATCTCCCGAATAATTTGATCATGAAAGAGTTAATAAAAAGATTAGTTTGGTATTTTTATAGTTACAATGTAGTCATTTCTTATATCACTACAAAAAGGAATACCATATGTGGTGCATTGGTGTATTTACTGGTTTGCCTACATCTACACACATTTTATTGTCATTATAACACTTTTGCAGTATTTGTCACTACAGTGGAGAATCTGTTATTCTTTCCCGTTTAAACGCAAACGTACGCAAACGCAAAGCGCTAAAACGTAGAAAAGAACAACTTTTGGACAATTCTGATATTTCATGTTTATCTTGGTGGCAAACAGTTTGGAGCCTGATCAGACGCCGGGTTACCCGGCGTCTGATATGGCTCCACACTGTTTGCACTGCAAATAACAGTTTTAGCGTAAACGCGTTTATTGGGAAAGAATAACACATTCTCCACTGTAATTGCGAAAACAGTTCATGCCTTTACTTTAAATGCACTACGTTTACATTCCTTTTTAAAGACTTGTCTTCCCGTTTTCAACGGAAAGGCCTCCTACATAAAGTGTGACCTGCATTAACCGTTTTAATTCCTAGTAACGCATATAAGCGTCTTATGCAATCAGAGTACATTCGTCCTATGCAAGTTATCACAGATCAAAGGACTCATAAAGGAGCATTCTCTTATTATTCCCTTAGAGGGTTGTACGAATACTGTAGCGTGACTGTAAGAATATGTATACATGTATTATGTTTTGTGTGACGGTGTACATATGTACGAGTCAGAAATAAAAGTTGTTCTGTTGTTCTGTTCTGTTCTGTTCTGTTCTTATTAAAGTCTGCACTGTATGTCAAATTGTCATAAAGTAAAAAAACAACTCTTTAGTCAAAATTGGACTAGACTAGATGGTGAATAAGACTGGTCTGTTTTAAAGACAAACGCGACAAAATAAAATTCCCGAAATATCTTCAAACACATCTTAGTACCATGGTAAAAAGAAAAACATAGGTTATAATGGTATTTTTTGTCTATGGGTATTTTTAATCCTCGGCAAAGAGTCGGCATGTGTTATTTTGCCTTACTAAAATAATGTAGAGTAATAATTGGCACACACAAACATTAAAGCAGTTAAAAGTGATGCTCACTAAACATTAATGCAAAGGGTATAGTTTGTTGCCTGATATATATGCATTTTTCTTAATTGCTTTCGCCTCCAATTCAATGAAAACATTCACTCAATCAAAATATGCCCGAAATAAATTGATGAAACTTCTCACAATTAAAGCTATAGATGTGAATAATAAGACAATGGTAAAAAAAGCTTTAGTTATAATGCTTCTTTTGAAACTATAGGCACTTTCATACACAAACCAACGGCCTAAATAAGCAGACGGCTTTTTCTATGTGATCGCGGGTTCACGCTTCTATTCAATTTGATTGAAGTTCTGGGTTATTAACTTAGCCTTATTAGATAGAGTATTTTCCAAGTTTCACGTACTTTCATTTATCAAGTACAATTTCATGCATTTAACGTCTATATTACGCGATAAATGGAGATTGTTTGAAAGCGAAAGTATCTACGGGAGGTAACCGATATGCACGATTTCGTTGAGTAACGATGCTTGATTTATCGTACTTCGTTAAGAACCACTAGGTGTCTCACGAATTGCTGGTGTATGCCGTTAAGTTTTAGGACGAAAATGGTTCAAATTTTCACTATCAGAAACAATTACACTTAGGCTTGTTACAATGGAGAAAACGTAACTTTCCCCGATAAACGGGTTTAACCCTTTCGATGCCGTAGTCGCATAAAGTCGACTTTGCAAACAGTTTGGATCCAGATCAGACGCCGCGTAACGCGGCGTCTGATCAGGATCCAAACTGTTTGACCCTCTTATCGATATTTCTCAAGCCATACAAACTTAAATCTAGATTTGAAACGTTCTTTCAGGGAACTATACTGAATCTGACGATAAAAAAGCGGTGAAGGGGTAAATATTTTCCGAATAATTTGGCGCCGAAAGGGTTAAATACTGAATCAGTTATTCCCATTACAAACAGTTAGGAGCCACAGTAGAGGCTGGGTAGTCCAGCATATCATCAGACACCAAATTGTTTGCCACTTAGATTAAAGAAAATCGTATGAAACTTCTAAAACATATAATTTTCAATATTTTATTGCATTGTGTATGCGTGCCGTTTGCGTAGAAATAGGAAATAATAGGGATACTCCAGTTTACTTTAACTTTTCGTCTTCAGGTGAGAACAGGCTGACGGTGTTCAAAATATTGCGCAATAAAACCCTCCAGTTCCTACATACGGAGACCTTTGCCGAGCAGTTTAGATTAAGCACGGTAAGTTCAAAGGAGAATATATTATTTTTTTTACTAGACTTCTATTATAGATACAATGTACCATTTTTTTGGTAATAGATCTAGATGTACATGTCAAGTACCTGTGGTTCCAACGAGATGTCACAAGACAGGATTAATTAGAGAAATAAGAAATTAAATGTATTTTAACGTTTTGACTTACGACAGTTATTTTCGTATTTTTATGAAACGGTCCCCTGTATATGGAATATTAAGAAGCCCCCCTTTAATCTTTACCTAATTTGTGGAAATGCTATGCCAGCTAGAAAATACCTTATGCAATATAGTTTACACTGTAGTGTCAACAAAATTGAATGAATTTTTATCAAACTTGGTTAAACTATATCTGGCATTAAGTCCTTATATGAGATAGATTATGGATGGAATCGGCTTAAGGAAACAATAGTTATTTGCACTTGGTGTGTTAAAAATACTGTATTTAACAGGGTTTACACTTGAGCAACTTCAGATTTAGTGCTTATACTCTAGCAAATTCAGTATCTAAAGAAATGTATGCAAACAATCGTGGAATACATATGAAAAGATCTTGGATGAGATAAAAAACCTCTAAATCATCAAGCCATTGTCATAAGAGAAATCTATGATGTACTTAGACTAAGTCATGTTCCAATATTGTTTACACTCTAGGATCTACAAATTTACATGGATTTATATAAAAGTTTATAAAACTGTATATGGCCACAAGTTCTCAGAGTAGTATGGTTATGGGGGAAACCAACACCATGGGTCAATGCTTAATTGCCTTGATGTGTAGCAAACACCTCATTTGACAGGTTTTTTTCTTCAACTCTAACAGCTACAGTTTTAAGTGGATTTTAATTTAAATTGCACATGTCATATACAACTGTAAGTTCTTTAATTAGAATAAATTTGAGTGAAATTAAATTGGGTCAAGAGTTATATCCCTGCGATGTACTCTAGATATGCTAGAAATGCAATGATTGCGATTTTGGCTTTTTGAGATTTTATTACTCTCTACTGTATTAGTAGAGAATTACCTGACCGCTACAAGACCTTGACCTTTGACGCACAATCAAACTTGTACTGAACTTTGGGGCTTATGTAGTTCAATAGACAAAGTCCTGTCAAATATTGAAGTCTCTATCACATGAAGTTATAGCAAATGTTATTACTTTTAGACCTCTAAGTGACTTTGAACTGTTAGACATGGCCCAAGTCGTACTGATCTCAAACGTCTTTCGAGTTGAGCACACATGTCAAATATAAAGTCTCTATCAAAGGTAGTTCCTGGGATATGGCTAATAATAATTAACCTTATTTGACCTTTAAAGGACCTTGACCTTTATAGGACATGATCCACGTTGAAAGTAGATCAAGTGCTTTATTTGCTGACTATACATGTAAAATATATAGTCTCTATCACATGCAGTTTTAATGTAACATTTAACCCAAATGACCTTGACCTTTGTAGGATATATACATGCCAGATATGTAGTCTGACCTGGTCATTACTGCATCTAGTTCAAAAGTTATGGCAAAGTTTAAAGTTTTAGACAGACAGATAGACAACACACATGCTAAAACAATTTGAGTCTTGTGGGGGCATACTAAAATGAGCATTATTGCTTTCTTAATAACAAGACATTTATACATAAATGGAAAAGTTAAAATAAGTAGAAAACTGACTCGGTCAGAGAAGTCTCTGAAGATGAATATTTGTTGGAAGTACAGTGTTCCCTCTCTACAACGGGAGACAAAAAATATGTGCGTTGTTCGGAGGGAGTCGTTATAGGGAGGGACATTTGCAAACAGCTTGAATCCTGATCAGACGCCGCGTAACGCGGCGTCTAATCTGGATTCAAGCTGTTCTTCACTCGTCATAAAAAAAAAAAAAAAACAGCAGATGCCACTTTCAAGCAGACGACATTGCAGTCGTGAATAGGTTGGACATATTTGTCCTGTTTAGGGAACAGCGAAAATGGTGGTTGTAAGGAGGGAGTTGTTGTTGGGAGGGCCGTTGTAGGGAGGGAGCCTTGTTTTAGTTCTTAAATAATCCATTCATTGTCCTTCTCTCAATGGTGTAACTCCTGAGTCCGATTGATTAAAAGCTTCATAATTATATAGTATCGTCATTATCAGTCAACCATAACAGTCCAATGGCCATACATTATGGGTCATTCACAGTTGATATCTCAAAATTAATATGCACAAATCTCTTCCATGTTGAAAAAGTACCTAGGTATCAAAAAGTTTAGTTTCATGTCAGATTTTTTTTCAATTTCATTTGATGTCTAATCAGTATTTAAACTGTTTGACAAATGTATATGATTTAAAAATTGACATTTTCTCAATCAAAATATAAAGATAATTATATTATTGACTCTTTCACACTCAATGACGCTTCATATCGCGTCTGTAAACAGTTTGGATCCTGATCAGACGCCGCAACAGACCCAATCTGTTTGAAACTCGTTAGTTATAAGTAAAGCTGAATGCACATTAGACATTCCACTTTACTTTCAGTCTGCTTTAACGTTAAATCTTCATGAATATAGAAAATAGTTCTTATGGTACAAATTCATGACTGTATAAATTCAATTTAACTATTTCATTCAGCAGAGAAATTGATTTTAAATGCGTAAAAATGCACATATATCGAGTAAAGGGTTAAGCGCCACTAAAACCAGACACATTGGTAAATTTCTGCCTTTTATTCTGTAATGTCATATGAGTCATACAAAATAGTAACATCTGTATTGACATTTATCTACTCAGCCCTTTGATTTAATTTTTTTGTATATATAAATTATGTAACATAGTGAGAAAAAATATGCAGCCAGACCAGGACACCTCGATTACAAGTTATCAGAACTGTTTACTAAAACAACATAATATCTCACCATTTAACCATTTAACAATAAATTCAACCAGACTACACACAACCTCTCTTCAAATTAGTTTGTCCTGCATTCTTATTTTAAAGAACATGCCACAATTTTCTCATCATTATTTTTCTACTCTCTAACTATAAAACCTGGCTATATATATAATTCAATTCCGACTAGTGCACCTCTACCAGGGCAAATCTTCTATCTAGTACTAACCAGAATTCTTAGTGGTTCCACTTTATTTCATAAGTTTTATATGCAAAAAACAGAAATGTCCCTGCTAACTGTCAATGGGTGAGATTTCACCTACTGAATATAATGCAGATAAAATTAACAAACAGATAAGTGGATGGTGGGCGGCTAAACTCTTTAACTTATTCACCCCTGAACCTTTTAATAGACAATTCCAATTTCATTATAATGCTCCACTATTTAGGGTGGATTTTAACAATTTTTAACAAAATGACAAACAGTGTAGACACTGGTCAAAGAGTATATAATGTTTGCATATGACAAATGTACTCATGACATGTATATGATTTGTTAATGACGACTATACTCGTCGCTAGGGATAAATGTATTAACAACAGTTGCTTTTACCTGATGCCTTTTAACTGTTGTCAGCTTATCGGTTTCGTTTATCCATATTTAAATAATGAAATGTAAACATAGCATACTCAGTGCAAATTGTGAAGAACAAAAAAAAGTGTCCTACATTTTACAATATTCATATTTAAAGGTTTCTGATAAAATACTGTATTTTGTTACTTTCATTTTAACCTTTGATCTAGATGATGGAGAAGTTGAGACAAATATTATGTTTTTACTCTGAAACGTGATTTCATTTGTGAACAAAGCTGGGTTTATTCCATGTGCATACTTACTTATCGAATAACTCTCCCACTATTATTCCACTGTACCAGTGTAGACTGAAATGTCTTACCACATTCACCTTAATTATTTTATCAAGCCTCTTCTTTCTCGTTACATCGAAAACTTTTTGAGGTTTGAAACCTACAAAAAATGTAATTTTATAACCCATAATCGCCAACAACCAAGTCCAGCCTACTATAGAAATATTTAGCCAACAGCCACATTTCCTAATTTCCTAGCAATTGGAAAATGTTTCTATTGTCTGATATTGCTTCTTCTACACTCACACGATTTGTTCTTATCCTTCTTACTATTATCTGGCTCTGGCGACATTCAACCTAAACCAGGCCCTATTAATCCAACTATCAAATGGTTCGTCTTCCTTCAGTTCCTCTTTTGATTGCTCACTCAAGTGCCCCTGACTTTTCTCGACATTTATGATGTATGTATATGTAGAGAGGAATTCCATCTCATCATATACCAGAAATGAAGGATCGCCATGGGGAAGTAATGCTTGATATAATAAGACAATTTAAATGATATCATATGAGACTTTCAATCTAATATTTGGTTGTTTGCTGATGACACTAGCCTATACATTATTATTCAACATGCAAATACGCTGCTGCTACTTAAACTCTGACATCTCCTTAATTTTAGAATGGTCTAGACGATGGCTTGTTTCTTTTAATTATTCGAAACCAGAATCTCTGATTATCTCTTGGAAAGTAAATATACCTATCCATCCTACTTTATCAATGTCCAATGAAGATACTAGTATATCTGATGTCCAACCCCCTAATAAGCACTTGGGCGTTCACTTTTAAAACTATGGTAAATGGCACTAACACATAGAACAACGCTTGATACATAAAGCGAAAGTTAACGTTTATACTTGATAGAAGTTCTTTAGAGACTATCTACTTAGGCTTTATCAGATCAATTCTAAAAAATGCTGATGTTGTTTGAGGTAACTGAACAAGTGAAGAAAATGACGAACTCGATAAAACCAAAAACGAAGCTGCAAGAAAAATTAGTGTAGCAACTAAACTTGTGTCAATACATAATCTTTAAGGTGAACTCGGTCGTGAAAGTCTGACAACGAGATAATTGTCTTGTTTTGGAAATAACGGCAAGGGTCGTTGTAAGGAGGGAGTCGTTGTTTGGAGGGCCGTTGTAGAGATAGAGCACTGTAATCCAAAACGTTTTAGTAATAAGTAAAATGTTATTTGACAATCGTTATTGCCATATTTATTTTCAGTCGACATAGTAAATGTAATGACCTTGTCAATGAAACCCTTCTGAAATAGACATTCAATCAATAAAAAATAAATAATTTTAACGCTCATCCTGACCTTTGGGATCTATTGGACCCCAGCGACTTAATTTTTACCTGAAAAAAAGTTAAAAGCCCAAATATTTTTTTGTCGTTTTAGACATTGTTTCTATGGTTGTTTTTGACACTAATATGAAATATGCACTAAATACGTTCGCACGATTTTTATTTGCAAAACACGTCTTGCCAGAATTCTGAAGGTTTGTAAAATGTTTATCAAGCCATTTTAAAAGCCGTTTCTTGTTGTTTACCCTGTGATCGAGTTATTTCCCTTAGATATCATAATCGGGGATGCAAATGAGTCTAAGAAAACTCGCATTGTATAGGATGAATACCATTCTACCAGACATTAAATTTGGCAAACCATTTTCAAGAAATAAATAGAGTGCACTGCATTCTTTTGGGTTCTGGCTGAAATTTTCCATTAAATACATTGGCCAAGTTGGGTGACATTTACATTTGACCTTGACATGACTGAACGTTGGTCAACGAGGTCTGTTCAGTCAGCATTTAACGTATCTATGTCAACGCTTAAATACCATTTTTCAGTATATCAGATTTAACTACATAACTACAGGAAGATGCGAAACAGACACACAGGGTCAAGTTAGAATTGTATGGCAATGGCTTTTTCTGCAGTTACTTAACTTCAACATGCCAGTGTTTTAAATTATGGTTTACGGAAAGCTCTTGCCGTTCCGATGCCGACATCCTTTCAGGGAGAACAATCAAAGTAAAATGCTGGTATAACAACAGTAACAGATGCAGTGAGATCTGTAAGTCTCCTCAATGATGATTTATATTTGGGAATCAAGCTGGTGTCAAATGAGAATTAAACCATTGTTTCAATTAAGGTTGTTCATTTTTGACTCCTTGGTTTGGCAGTGAACGCAATATTGTCGAACACTTTTTTCTTTTACTCGTTACTTTTATTCAAGGCATCCTATATAAAATATACGTGTTGGGTAAAATCCAAGCTAGATATTCCACCTGCAGTTGCAATGATAAACGGATATTATCTGTCATATGTGTTTGTTTTCAGCGACAGCCGTTTTGTTGCCTCATCTATACCTAATGTTTAATACAATTTCTTGTTATTTCTTCCATTTATCATAATAAATGCAATTGCAGGGGATCGCAAAAAGCCTTAAATCATATTTCATTTCAATAATACAAAAAGGTGGAATGGGTCATATGGCGGAAACGACCTGCGGTTTTACCTGCAAGTGTGTCTAGAACTTATTCATGCAGTTCATCATACATGTAAAGCAAGCATTTTTATGAATGGTACTCAAGACATGGTGGTAAGCAATAGATATCTCTTATATCTTAACCATTTGAAGTTGGTGTTTGTGAAAGTCATTATATGTGTTTTTCATCCTAGTTCTATCACATATATTTGACCTGTCACTGTATCAGTGCCAGCGACCCACACACTACACGGAGCTTAGACGTGCAACTCGACAGATCGAAAAATGGGACAACTATATCCTAGGCTATGAAATAATTTGAATGAGATTTAAAGCTTCACAATTTGACTAGATTGATAAGCTAGGAAGGTATTTGGTTACATATGTTCAACTAATAAAGTTTTCAAATAACTTGTAGTTGAAAATTGTATAGTAGTCCATGTTAATAAGCATTAATATTATTTGGGGTTAAGTGGACCCCAACCATATTAAGGCTATTTTCTTTTCATATTTTTGTAAAAGATACAGCATTAATGTAACACAATGTATATCTAGTGATAAGTATGTCCACATCTTGCCATCGGTACATTTTGTGGCAAAGTTATATTATAAAACCTATTTTGTTGCAAACTAACTTATTTTTTGTGCTACTATAGTCAATGGTTTACATGGTTACAGTGAGATTTACGTTTTGGTGTAATTGCTAAAGTGCAGCATAAACAAAGCCATTATTATTTCGGCATTGGTTTTGTAATAAATGACTATGTTGACTTAGAAAAATATCAAATATACAAAATGGAGTCCAATGGATCACAAAAGTCTCAAAACGGTAGTTTTGAAAAGGTCAGGATGAGGGTTAAACGATACAGACATTCTTGTATCAAGGTGCTGCTCATTGAAATATTGTGAATATCTCTAAATATAAAGTACATGTACTATAGTACATATAGGAGCTTTCCGTATCATTTCCATCGATAGTATTAAGCAATGATAGGTATATCAAATATCGCATGCTGGGGCCCGTTTCATAAAACTTCGTACGACAAATGTTGTCGTAGGTCAGATTTTAAAATTCTCAATTATAATTTATTTCTCAATCTAATCCTGTCTTGTGATATCTCTTTGGAATCGTCTTTTCAAGACAATTCCAAAGAGATGTCACAATACAGGATTATGTAGAGAAATCATAATTTAAATGTATTTTAAAGTTTTGACTTACGACCGTTTTTGTCCTTCGAAGTTTTATGAAACGTGTCCCTGGTCTTCTATTGGGAAAACCACGTGATACAAAACTAAATGTATACTGAATTACTGCATGTCATATACTATTAAACTTTTCATTTGTATTCAATTAATGTTTATTTTCATGTTGTTAGTCGCGACATGTATATTGTCATCTGCTAGGGAAAACACTTAATAAGCAATTACTTTCGTTCTCATCCTAATGTTCATATATGTGTGACTGAAAACATATATATAAATAAAATATGTTTAAACTAATAATAATAAGGGAATCAGGTTGAATCTGAGGGAAAAGTTCAATATACAAGATTTTGCAAAAAGACCTACCACTTTCAAGGTCAGATATCAGTGTCAAGGTCAAAGAGACCTGCAATTTGTGTATTTCCCTATTTAACTTGTCCTGATTAATAGGTATGCCAAGTATCAGACGAATAAGATTTAAACTGATGGAGAAGTTCACACACAACATTTTGTAGACAGACTAATTGACCGCCCGGCTGACGACGACAACGATGACGACCAACCGTCAGGCTGACACACGTATACTCCCTCAAAGTCTGTTTGTAGTGGCAAAAATATCTAATTTTTTTCTAGTATTCAAACAAATATCTTATATGTTTCCTGTTATACCAATTATTCCAGCAAATGTTCAATATGTTTTCTATCATACGAGGGGTGTTTCGTAATTAATGCAACTCCATTAATAACGTCAATATAAAAATTGTAATATGCACATGTAGTATGTCGTTGGAAAGGGCAATTTCTCACCTACACGGTGGTATAATGCACGAGAAGATCACTCTACGGAATAAATCACAATACTTACCTGAATTACCCCTCTCGAGGGCACTAGAACATAGCACTTTTCAGACATCACTTATTGACCTAATAATTTTTTCTAAAAGTAACATGTCCATACTTTGTTTTTGAAATATATCAGTTTATGACTGAATTTTGATATAAATAAGATTACATTAAAATTATAAGGCTCAGCTGTTTTAAATCTCAATTTCTAAAAAGTAAAATTTCTCAATTTGCTAATGAAAAAAGTTGACATGATTTTTCGAACACTATGAAATTATTCTGGATTCATATATCTTTAATTTGATTTTTCAACTTGAACATCTACTTCAATTGCTTCAATTATAGCCTGGTTTGATATCACAAAATGTTTTCTAGGTTTCAACAAAACCTCTTGAACATAACAGTAGTGTCATTGTTATGATATTTTAAATATTACCTATATTTTTGTCATTTTGTAAACTAATATAATTTTAAATTGCGTAATGTGTATATAATTTTCAGATTTAATTTGACGGAAAGTTTCATAAAATTATATCAAACAATAAAACCGTTATGGTAATTATAGTATCAAAATGTGTTCGAAACATTACCTAAAAAACCACAAAAACGGTCCAGTGCCCTTGACTTGGGGACATTCAGGCTTGTAGTGAGATTTATCTAGTAATGTGATCTTACTGTCCATTATACCATTGTAAAGGCGAAGAATGGCTCTTTCGAATGATATATCACACATGCAGTTTGCACTTATATTAATAAAGTTTTGATCTAGTTGCATTGATTATGAAACACCCCTCGTATCACAAATATCTTATATGTTTCCTTTTGTACTAACAAATATTTTACATGTTTTATATTATACCACATATGGAATATTAATGTTTTCTATTATACCAACAACTGTCCAATATGTTTCCAATTATTAAACAAATGTCTAATGTTTCCTATTCTACCAACAAATATCTAATATAGTTCCTATTAGACCATGAATGTCTAATATGTTCCTATTATACCAACAAATGTCTTATATGTTTCCTATTATACCAACAAATGTCAAACATGTTTCCTTTTATACCACAAATGTGTTTCATTCTGCTCTACTTTCAATCTGCTTTCAGCTCCCATCTGCTAGAATATAGAAAATATTTCTTATGGAACATACAATCACTGTATAAAGTGGATTTATTTATTTCAGCGAATGTTTAAACTAAAGGCTTAAAAATTAGTATTTTATGGAGTAAAGGATTCAGAATAAGCACGTTTATATCATATTCCGCGGCTCTGCGAGTGAATAATTCTATGATTTAATTTTGGTAACACACACATCTTTATTACACTGTACGACCGAATAATATTCATACGCGCTGTCAAAAAAAATGTCGGACTTTGACCTAGCTGGCAACGATCGAGTGCCAATAGACGGAAGGGGACTAGAAACAATAAAATCAACGGTATTCAGAGGTTTCAGTACATTTTATACGGTACGGATCCTACGGTACAATTGACCACGAGATCTGCAGTTTACAGACAGGCAAACCAAAACCAGTACGTCAGGCAAAGCCCCAACGTAATGTTCGAGCTGTTTCGCCTAAACTTTGATCATGTCATACAAATCCTGATCGCTGTCCTATTAATATCATTAGCTACAATATTTTTTAGACCATTTAGATCTATTCAGAAGAAAGACATACCAGCTACTCTTGTCCCAGCCATCCTGTCTATATTGCCACCAGAACTCTACCCAAAAACTGCACTAGCATCCGTTTATTTAACGCACGATCTTTGGTTTAAAATAAATCCTGTAGAAATCAACACTGAAACGTATGCAAGTCTGAATCCCAGTAAGAGACTCTCCATTCACTCTGCTCGAAAGTACACGATTCAAAGTTGAATGTACATAATCTAGGGAATCAACCATACATGTCTCTGGCGGTTTCAACACAACATTTTCGGCGCTCCAATTCACTGTGGAAATTCCCATATTCACAATAGCACAGATGAATGGCCGAATGTTCCAAAACATAGACGGGGTTTCAAACCAAATCGACAGTGACAGTGTCACAGTGATGGGTAGACACTACACAAAGTGTGTCTTCGTTCAAATGTTGACTGATTTTCCTTATATGGAAATTATTTGTGACGTCATGATGTGAGGTGTTAAACTGTATTTCAAAATGTTTTTCGACGTGATTTTTTATCACCTTTCACAGTTTACTTAATTATTAGAAAGTTTCTAAATCTAAATCTAAATCGAATAATGGCTTATATAGTAACAATTAGTCAATAAAACATTGAGAAATTTGGAACTACCTTTTCCCAGGCACTTAGAAAACCTCATTTCGCCTTCCATTGATGGTTTCTATATAAGGAAAACTATACTACAACTTACCTTACTCCTGAGAAATTGGCTGTAAATATATATGAGCGTTCGTTGGATATGATATCAAAGAGGATCTTATATTCGTGTTCATATTTATTTGATTTATTAAATTCGTCTTTTTGAAACGATAAAAAACTCGCTAACGTTTTTTATCGTTTCAAAAAGACTCCTTTAATAAATCAAATAAATATGAACTCTCATTTAAGATCCTCTATTAGCCCGTATCAATGTTAAAATCTATGTCTATATTTCAGATCCAAACATGTAAAAACTTCGTTACCATCGCGGCTAGAGATATCAACCAAGAAAAGGGTCGTTTGTTTGTGTTTCGAGGATACAGCAAAGCGTTAGGGGGAGACCTGGCAAGAATTAATTTCATAACCGTTGGAAAACGTCCTGAACATCACGTGGTAACACGGAACTGTAAAAAAATTGTTGTTGCCCTTGAAGCGGACGGGAAAATAGCAGTCGTACATTTTAGAGATTCATTATTAGGTGATCCTACGGTATTGATACTTTCTTTTAGCGCTTTTGCAGATGAGCAAGAGAGGCTGCAGAACGAGTGGTTTATCCTGGACGCTAGTGCACAGGAGTTCGATATGGTAAACAATGGAGACGACGTTACTCTTTCCTGTTTACTAGTAAACAAAACTTAGCTCAAACGTAATACAGTGTTCCCTCTCTACAACTCTACAACGGCCCTCCCAACAACGACTCCCTCTTTACAACGACCATTGCCACAGTACCCTAAACAAGACAATTATTCCTAACGCTTTTACTGCTGCAATATCGTTTGCTTAAAATTGTCACCTGTAGTTTTTCTAAAAAGTTACATAACGGACAATTTGACAGAAAATAAACTTAATGACGAGTGACAAACAGCTTGAATCCAGATCAGTCGCCGCGTAACGCGGCGTCTGATCTGGATTCAAGCTGTTTGCAAATGGTGATCAATTTCCCTCCCTATAACGACTCCCTCCGAACATCGCACAAAATGTTTGTCTCCCATTGGGTGTCGATGTAGAGAGTGAACGCTGTAATTTGAAAGTAGACCAGAGGCTGGATTACCCGGTGTCTGATCAAGCTCCAAGCTCAGAACAAATTGAAATGTAAATATGTTCAAATGATTTGATTTTCTCCAATCAAATGCAGAGGGTTTGCGTTTCGTTCATTTTTAAACGGGAAAGAATACAGTCTTCTCCGCAAAACTGTAGCTATGTCTAAGAAACTTTCAAATGAGTATGCGATTGTGTAACACTATGCTATTGTTGTCTGCAAAAACTGTCAAAATATATTTACTGTGGAACCTCTCCAAACCGGAACTTCTAAATACCGGAACTCTCTCTTAACAGGCCAGAACATTTGGTCCCGTTTCCAACCCATCTATATTATTAAATTACACCATATATACGCACTTTATAAATTCATGTATACGTATCATCAGAATTGAGTTCTATATTCTAGTAGATGATAGCTTAAATCAGGTTGAAAGTAAGACAGAATGCCCCTTAACCTACATTATTTTCATAGTCATTGTCGTACAGTATACCATCGTATGGGCGAATAATTGCTATTTAAAATGATGTTTCACACATGCATTTGGCTCTTAATATTAAAGTTATTGATCAAGTTACGTTACTTAATGAATCGCCCTCGTGTTAGACTTACGCGAGCTCTACAGGGCTGCCATTTCTCCGGATTTTTCCCTAAATCTTCGGATTTTTTTCTAGTACATGATAGCTTTAAGCAGGCTGAAAGTAAAGCAGAATGCGCCTTAAAGCGCATGCTGCTTTAATTCCAGTCTGCCTTTAGCAGCCACGTGTCCACAAAACTAGAAACAGACTATGGGGTAAAGGTACGATTAGTAAAATAGCACTTGAAAAATGCAAATTTGGTAATCTTAGGATTTTTCATGTCAACTTATGGCAGTCCTGGCTCTAGGTAGAGAGTTTCGATTCTACTTCTGTTTCAGTTGATGGATCCAGAATGGGTTTGCTTAAATAAAAAGGAAACAAGGGCATACGTCTCCATGGGTACCAATAACGGCATTGCTGTGGTCGATTTGAGACCTGGACGAGAACACATAAGAAGGCTCCGAGGATTAGGACTCAAAAGTAAGTGAAGCTTAACCTTTAGCAGAGCTGCCATAAGTTGATCTTGAAAATTCCTAAGATTTCCAAAGTTTCTATTTTTCAAGCGAGATTACTTAATGCGTATTCTGCTTTACTTCCAACCTGATTTAAGCTATCACCTGCTAAGATAAATATCCGAAGATTCCGGAAATTCTGAGAAAATGGCAGCCCTGCTTTTGCTATAAGAGTAAGCCAACTAGTCCATCCCAGAAACTTTTATCTAACAATTCCAGTCCATTTTGTACTAACAAGGGCTGATTATAGTTAATTAGAAAACGATAAAAAGAGCAGACCCTGCTCAGAGGGGTATTTACCGGGAGCTCTTTGAGTTCGGTCTGCACCGTTTGCATAGAACAAATGTACTTTATACAGATACACTGGCTCCGAGCTTATAAAGCGTTTCAGTTGAGTCTGAGTGTGTTCCCAATCATTTGATTGGTCAGATTTGAACCTAGGCTCCAATCTGACCAATCAAATGCTTGAGAAAACACTCAGACTTAGCTCAAACGCTTTATAACATTGGACCTTGTACTTCAAAGACTAACATACTTGTCGCTAGAGTGAATGTGTTACTGGTAGATTCCTATATCGTTGCTGTCACTTTTACGAATGAAATTGATCTTAAAACTCGATTGAAAAGCATTACGCAGATACGAGGGAAACAATATTGTTATTTTGGCAACTTATTGATCCAGAATGGTTACTATTGTACAATGTATAAAAATAATAACAAGTGGTAACCATAATAACAGTTCAGTGATAGACTTTAGAATTAGAATCTGGACCTGTATACAATATTTGTGTTAACAGATATTAAAATAATAAGCAAAGACTGAAAGTCTTAAGAGTCGCAAAAAATGAGGTTTTGCTATTCAGTAAACTATTCTGTAGCCGCAACTGATGTTAATAATTTGTTGTTTCAGGGAGGTGGTGACTTAGATAAAGATGAAATTAACAGGGCTGCCATTTCTCCGGATTTTTCCTAAATCTTCGGATTTTTTTCTAGTACATTGTAGCTTAAAGCAGGCTGAAAGTAAAGCAGAATGCGCCTTAAGGTGCATTCTGCTTTAATCCCAACCTGCTTTAAGCAATCACGTGTCAACAAAACTAGAACATACTATGGGGTAAAGGTACGATTAATAAAATCGCACTTGAAAAATGCATATTTGTAAATCTTAGGATTTTTCATGTCAACTTATGGCAGCCCTGAAGTAAAGAAGAAAGCTTATACAGATGGGTTTTTTCTGCTTTAGCTTCATTTTGCTGTTGTCAGTTGCTGTTATTCCATCAATAAGTGGCTGTTAAAAAGGGTGTTTAACATGATTTAATGGGGAAATAGTTTAAAATGTACCCAGATACACGTCCATCTTTAAAAGCCTGTTGAATTGCAATTAATGTACAGCGCTCCCTCTCTTCAACGACACCCAACGGGAGACAAAAAATATGTGCGTTGCTCGGAGGGAGTCGTTACAGGGAGGGAAATTGGCTTACATTTGCAAACAGCTTGTATCCCAGATCAGACGCCGCGTAATCTGGATTCAAGCTGTTTGTCACTCGTCATTAAGTTATATTTACAATCGCCCCATTCAATTCCATTGACAAAAAGGGTGTTCATTTCGTATAAACACCACTTTTCGAGAGGGCGGGACTTGTGGAAATGTTTCGAAGGGCATATGCAGTTTTCATTCGCGAATTAATCTTTTGATCTTGAGACAGCAAACATTTGGCGGATTTTTTCAAAAAATTTCTTAACCGATCTGTGCCTTCCTACTAGTGGAAACCATGATTCCTGACTAATATTCTTCTTTATTAATGGGATAAATTGCAAGAAAATTGACATATGAATCTACCTTATAAACAGCGGCGATCTGCATTTCTTAATGACAAAAAATCCCCGATATATTTATCCTACTTTAAAATGACGTCACTTCCAATGACGTCAAAAATCGGTATTTTTCGCGCCAAACTGTCAAGTTGTTGACTTAGAATGTTAACATTGGAACTTATTTTTCTGCTTTCGAATATACACCGCTTAAGTAAATCGGTCATGGCTGTTCCTTATAGGGTACACATTATTCGTGTTATCTACCTCTAATATGGATTAAACATACATGCGTACTAACAAAATGTTTTTTTAATGTTAGAAATTACAGCAAATATATTGTAAATATAAGAAATGAACTGATTTTTTTCGGCGTTCAAGCAAAATGAACGACAGAAAATTATAGGCAAATTTACCATGAATCGCGCTCAAAATGTATATCATGTAACTATGAGAAAACAGCAGACGACAGTTTTAAGCATAAGACATTGCAAAAGTGAAAGTGTTAGGCATATAATTGTCTTGTTTGGTTAACAGCGGCAAGCGTCGTTCTAAGGGGGGAGTCGTTGTTGGGAGGGTCTTTGTAGAGAGGGAGCGCTGTATTCCTTATCTATAGTAGAAGAAGGTCTAATCTTATTCGATATATTAACTCTTTCTCTGAAGTATACAGATTTTTATAATTTATATATTACCTAACGTCTCAAAAGAGTTTCCCTCCAGGAAATTATCAAATATCAGAGTTACATATGTGGGATTAACCGTTGGTCACATCCAGAAGTATTGTATCTCTTTCTTAGTGGTGGGAGTACCTAATGTGATTTTGGCCAAACAGACAAAGAGCTATCTTGCCCGACATGCATTGAGCATAGGAATTCAAACCCAATGCAGCAAAATGGCACACCTAACCGACTATGGTAGATTGCTGCCACTGACATTTATTCAGTGGAACAATACCGATTACATTCTGTTAGTTGACTATTAAAGCAAATACTTTGAGGTCAGTATACTACCAAATATGAAATAGTCGGCTGAAGGCTGTGCTATTCCTTAAGCAATGCATCTGCTGAAAGAACGGTGCAAACATTGTAGACATTTTACTTAAGCAAAACTGACAGGGAAATACCCTTATATTTCATTGTGAGGGTACAGAAACTCTCCACTTTCCTGTGGTAAATCACCTGCCCACTTGCTTAGAGGCAGAAGGCTTGGGCCAATATTTCCACTCTCATCAGATCAGCTTGACCCCAAACTTCCAAACAATTTTCAAATCCGTGGAAAATGTGAAAAATGAACAATAGTCGAAGAGATGTTATGACAAGTCAGTAAGCTGATTAAAACCCCTTAACCATTGCGAAATGATGAGGATTTAACCATACTGAGAAAATTGCCCAAATGCCTGATAATTTCAAGAACGATAATCTAATTTTAAGGGTAAGAATTGAATAAACTCCCATGTTTACTTTTTTATAGTAGCGGGATAAATGTATCCCCCTCCACTCCGCGATTCGTGGTTTCATGGTAAATTTACCGATCATTTTCTGTCCTTCATTTCCTTTGAACGCCGGAACAATAATTTCATTTCTTATATTTACAATATATTTGCTGTAATTTCTAATATTAACTGAACATTTTGTTAGAACGCATGTAGAGGTTTGTAACACGAATAATGTGTACGCTATAAGGAACAGCCATGACCGCATTACTGAAGCTGTGTACATTGGAAAGCAAAAACATAGTTCCATTGTTTACACTCTAACGTCACGAACTGGACAGTTTGGCGCAAAAATCCCGAGTTGACGTCATTTTAAAGTAGGATAAATATATCGATTGTTTTGTCATAAATGCAAACAGCCGCCGTTTATAAGGTACATTGTATGTCAATTTTCTTGCAATTTATCTCATTAATAAAGAAGAAGTTTAGTCGGTAATCATTGTTTCCGCTAATAGGAAGGCATATATCGGTTAAGAACAAATTCTTGAAAATTCCGCCAAATGTTTGCTGTTCGAGTTCAAAAATTAATTCGCGAATGAAAAATGCATATGCCCGCCTCCTCTGCGAAACCCATCCACAAGTCCCGCTTTCTCGAGAAATAGCGTTTACAAGAGTTTTACTGCAATTTTAGCTCACCAGAGTACAAAGTGTTCGAGGTATGCTATTGCGATACCGCTCTGTCCGGCGTCCGTCCGTCCGCGCTAACATTTTGGGTTTATGGGACTAGGTGACATAACACAGAACAAAAGAAAACAATAAAGCTGTTCATTCCGTTAGTCCATGTTGGGTTTATGTGGCTTTTTGGTTTATATGGCTTCTTGATGTGGCTTTCACACCTTTTTAACAATGGGAAATGCACACAAACCTAAATTGTTAGAACGTCTTTCCGTCCGTCAACAATTTCAAACGACTTCTATTCTGAACCCAATATCCCCAGTGTAACTTAACTTCATCAGAAGCATCGGAAGGGTGGAGGATTGAAAATTTGTTAAAAGTTTGTGGGTGGAGTAATTTGTTTGGTTGCCATGGCAACCGCGCACAATATATCATGAACATACTTCTTCCCCGAAACTACTGGTCCGATTTCAATTTGGTTTTCACCAAAATGTTTTTCAATGGATAGACTTTAAAAGCTTTTCAAGGAATTTTGATTCGTTAAAAAATCATGGCCGCCAGAGGGCGTGGTCATTTTCGGTGTTCGAAGATATCGAATTAAAAGTTTAAAACATTCGAGAAGTCATGTTTTTGGTTATATCTTTATGAGATTTTGACAGTGTCATAACCTTGATAGAATATAGGTTGTACATGAATGTAGGTTACGTCGGGTCATAAAGTAGGTCAGTAGGTCAAATCACAGAAAAGGCTTTTTGCCACTCAAGCTTCCAAACATTTACCCCAATCTTCTTGAAACTTTCTTAGAATGGTCATCTTGACAAAAGCTAGGCACTGTGTGAATATGGGTTACATAAGATTAAAAAGTAGGTCAGTAGGTCAAAACACAGAAATAGCTTCTAACCACTGTAGGGGGCCTTATTTTTAGCCATAATTTCACACAACTTGCTTAGAATTATCACCTTGATAAAATCTAAGCAATGAACGAACAAGTTGGGTCAGGTCAAAAAGAAGGTCATTAGGTCAAAGCCTAGAAAAAAGCTTCTGAACCCTCTATTCCATATGAAGAACACTCATCAACATTATCCTGACCCATTTGCTTCTTGTGAAAAGGCCCTAGTGGGGGTATTAGTCACCTTTAGCGATAAGTCTAGTTAAATCTGGTGACTGTGTACTCTGGTGAGCGCCTTAGGGCCCATTGGGCTCTTGTTTGTTCAATGGATTTGAATGGGGCGAATGTAAATATTGCGTAATGCTTTTCTCTTATTGATGGCCTCAATGATGTCATGACTATCCACTGTTAACTTCTATTACAACAACTGCGACTATTACTACTACTAGTAATTCTGCTGCTGCTATTACTAATACTACTTCTATTGTTACTACTACTACTACTTCAGCATTACTTTTAATACTGCTGCTGCTGCTGCTGCTGCTACTACTACAATTACTAATAATACTACTACAGTAAAATACTACTACTACTACTGCTGCTGCTGGGCTTATGCCATTACTCTACTTCTACTACTACTCCTGCTGTTATTACCAATATCACTACTGTTACTACTACTGCTACTACTACTACTACCTCTGTTACTACTATTTCTTCTGTTGCTTATATTGATATTACTACTATTACTTCTGCTGCTGATGCTACTTCTACTACTACTACTACTACTACTGCTATTACTACTACTACTACCACTACTGCTTCTACTATTTTTGTTGCTGCAGCTATTACTGTTATTATTATTTTTTTTATTATTATTAATATTATCATTATAATTATTATCAATTATTATTATTATTATCATAATTATTATAATTATTATTATCGTCATTATTATTGTAGTTATTACTGCTACTACTGCTACTTTTATTAGCATAACTGCTACTACTGCTACTTTTATTTAAAAGTCATCTTCATTTTGTGATATATGTACCTTTGTATCAATAGGCTGGGCTGAAAATGGAGGTACACAGGGATTCGACGGCAGTACGAGACCTGAACCAAAAGCTGAATTGAAGAATGCCCCAATTTTTTCCGCCTACAACCCGTTCCAAATTTCTTGCCATACAATCAACAAAAAGGTAAAATTACCCCAGTATGAAATATTTTACCGTAATAATCCAAAATACTTTAATTCACAGGCCTGAGCAAATGTTGTAGATCCTGATCAGACGGGTCCCTCGGAAGCAGTCTGTTCAGGGTCTACACGGTTTGCCATATAGCTAGCACCCGTTGGACAAATTACAGTGTCATAACAGCTACATGTAGTTCATTTTTAGGATAATTACAGCAGTAACAGTGGAGAATGTGTTATTCTTTCCCAATAAACGCGTTTACGCTAAAACTGTTATTTGCAGTGCAAACAGTTTTGAGCCAGATCAGACGCCGGGTAACCCGGCGTCTGATCAGGCTCCAAACTGTTTGCCACCAAGATAAACATGAAAAATCAGGATTGTCCAAAAGTTGTTCTTTTCTACGTTTTAGCGCTTTGCGTTTGCGTACGTTTACGTTTAAACGGGAAAGAATAACAGATTCTCCTCTGTTTCACTATAGGAATAAACAACATATTTTTGACGTTCATGACGGTATGACTACATTAGCTTCGCAGGGGGTGCGTTTACGTTTAATTTACCACCCTAAGCTAATGTAGTCATACCGTCATGAGCGGCAAAGAGATGTTGTTTATTCCTTATATTTATATTTATATTTTCTGTCTTGTCAATTTAATGTGTTTATTGGCCAGATTTGTTTTTCTGTATTAGAATTTATCATATACCGGTCAAAGAGGTTTGATAGATGTAATGTCGATGTAATAGCCATTCCAGTTTCTAAATATGGTGAGAAAGTGGTCCCAACTACATGTATTGTAACTGTATTAAAGATTCAGGATT
This sequence comes from Gari tellinella, assembly GCA_922989275.2. NCBI lineage: Eukaryota > Metazoa > Mollusca > Bivalvia > Cardiida > Psammobiidae > Gari > Gari tellinella. The sequence goes on along the minus strand of OV277865.1, from coordinate 11,972,609 downwards.
TTTTCCAGTAAACTTTCTCTCTGTGAATGGAAAAGACTTGCACGGCAAACAAATAACAGTGCAACTTGAATATCTATTGCAAAAGCACATTCTAAAAATACAGGTCGCGGTTGTTATCTTAACCCATTTGCACACATAGCAAGGCGATGACAACGACCTATGGGTCTGTATCACTCCGCTAGTGTCATATGACCGTCGACCAATGGGTGCTTAGTGTTAAGTGCCCGATGTAGTCTATTTGAAGAAGTCCACGAATAGCACGGGGGAAATCCGAACTTGCTAAAACCAGTTTGGAAGTGTAGGTTCATCGGCAGATGTACTGCATATTTTTAATAGGATTACATAAAGACTTTACAGGGTGAATGTAAATATATTGGTTTGAATGTATACGGTATACATTAACTCTTTCGCTGCCAATTTAAATCGTGATGTTTTACCCCTTCACCGTTTCATTTCGTCTGCAACATCATTTCAATGTTAGATTTCAGATAGTATGACTTAAAAATATTGATATGAATGTCAAAAAGTTTGGATCTTGATCAGACGTTGCGTAACGCGACGTCTGATCAGGATCGAAACTGTTTACAAAGTGGCATTTGGGCGCCAGTGGCAGTAAAAGAGTTATAATCAGCTTGGAGAAATAACATATAGTGAAACCCCTCTAACCCGGATACCCCTCTAAACCAGGAACCTCTCTAAACCAGACATATGGGAACATCATAAATATCCGGTTTAGAGGGGTTTCCGGTTTAGAGGGGTTTTAACCCATATATTGTTAGGCAACGATTATCTTATTTTGTCACTGTTGTGTAAACAAGTTGACAAAATAAATGATTAGATCTATCATCATTATCTTTTTCCTACGAGGTATCATGATTAAAATGAAACAATTAATGATTGGCGAATTATTACTAACAAGCAAGGCAATATTTATAGACGAAGAAAAAATTCAGTTTTTGCTACAAATAGTAACAAAACATTAGTTAAGTATCTGTCCGACCAGGGGGACTTATGTCCGCCCGCGCAAAACAGGCGGGGAGCTCATGTCCGCCCGCGCAAAATCGGCCGGGGGGCTCGTATCCGGGGGGGGGGGGGGGGGGGGCTCATGTCCGTCAATCTGTTTTTGGTTTGGAAGATAGCTGATCACTTTAAGCAGGTTGAAAGTAAACCAGAATGCGCCTTAAGGCGCATTCTGCTTTACTCCCAACCTGCTTAAAGCTGGCATCTGCTATAGAAAATAGGAGTAAAAAGGAGTAAAAAGGCATATTTATAATAGGTTATAACAAAGGAGGATTGGAAAAGGGACCAGCGTTTTTGTCCGGTTTAGAGAGAATTCCGATATTAAGAGGTTCCGCTTTAGAGGGGTTTCACTGTACGAAGTACCTTCGTTTAATCGCCCCATTCTAATATACTCCCCTCTAAATATCTGCTCAAAATAATTTAAAGATACTGAATTAAAGTAAAACTTTTGAACTTCAACTCTTTCAAAGCTAAATATTTTTTGTCTGCTACGTAGGTCATCTATTTCTAAATTTGGAACTTTCAAAGCGTGTTTTTAGAATAAAGTCAGGATGTTGGAGTTTCATCGATGTCGCGTTACGAGGTCTCTCATCTGGATTCAAATTGTTTGAAAATATAAATTTGAATGGGCAATGCAGAGAGTCCAACACTGAATTTTGGATTAATGTTTGGACTTCCAATCGTCCCCAGTGGCGTTTAGACGGGGCCACAGGTACTTGACACATACTTTATTATCTATTAACCCCCCCCCCCTTTAAAACAACAAAAATAAAACATTTTTTTACTATAATAGGGGGGGGGGGGTGTTAATAAATAATAAAGTATGTGTCAAGTACCTGTGGACGGGGCTATACGGTAATGATGATAAGTACTTGGTAGTCTCGTGGTATCTGGAACTCTGAACTATCAAAACTTAAAAACACTCACAGTTTTGTTGGTTGAAACTGAATTTAGAAACTAACTGAGATAACAAGAGCCGTATACAGCCCTAAATTGCTCCCCCGGAAACAACATCCTTTGTTGGGTCATTTTTCACCAAAGGGCAAAAATTTGTTTAATAATTTGATAGGAGTTGTAGATTTTGCTCTGTGGTTTTGAACAAGACGTGTTTTCTTTGAGAACTTATTTTTAAGATCCTGTGACCTAGATATGCAACAAACCAGAACAATTTTAGCAATACTGGTAAAGGGTCTATAGAAGTGTCACCATGCCAAATTTTCAAAATTCTGGTCGTATTAGTTTCAGAGATGTTTAAAGATTTCACAAAATAACTCTATATAAAACCGTGACGCCTGGTGCGGGGTCATTTTAAACCAAGAGACATTATTTGAACAACCTACATGCAGCACCTGTAGCTGATGCTTTATGTAAAATATCTAAGCTCAGTGTACTGCAGTTTCACACAAAACGATTTTTGAAGTTTTCCTTGAAACAATCCATGTTTAGCTCCTGTGACCTAGATATGTAAAGGACCGGAACCATTCCCTTTTCAGAGAAAAGGATGTTTGAGGAATTTACTATAAAACTCTATGTAAAACCGTGACTCCCGGTACGGTGTCATTATTTACCCGAGGGACATAATCTAAAAATATTGATAGGGGATTGATGCTTTGTGCAAACAAATTATCTAAGCCCAGGGTACTGTGGTTTTAGACAATACTATTTTTTAAGTTTTTATCGAAAACAAATCTATTTTAGGTCTTGTAAACTAGATATGCGACAAATCAATGCCGTTTCAACACTTATTGAAAAGAATCTCTAGAACTGTAATCCTGTCAAATATCAAAGCTCTAACCAAATTAGGCAAAATAAAAAAAGGATCTGTGTTACCGGTAACCCGACCAACCCTAAACTTTTTTTTCATTTTTCGAAAAATGTGTTGACAAATGTCGGTCATTTTTGCGACAATCGTTTATTGAGGTGCGTGTAATAGAATATATTCTCCGTTAAATTGTTTATAAAGCTAATTTATAGACGTTTAAGTGTTTTAAATTTGATTTTTAGATAAGATTTAGCAAATATCGAAGTGAAATTTGCTCTAAATATGTCATAAAGTAGCTTCCTTGAAGATGTGATATGCTAGTTAGTTAACCATAAACACATTCAACATGCAGCCACACATAATTTTATCAATGACACATTTAACATAAAGCATACAACACATTTTAAAACATCATTCATTCCATCTGCCATATACATGTATGTCACTATTTTGTCGTCTTAGTATATAGATAGTATAAACAAAAATACCGGTTTAATTTTTTAAGATAATTTTGGTAAAGGGACCTATCAATAAAATAAAAAAAATTGAATGGATATTTATACGGTTTGTTATGTATGGCCCAAGGCTTTGCACAATGAAATACATTCCTGCATGTCCATCTAAAAACATCCATCACAAAGTTATATGGATTATTGTTTGTTTTTATAAAAAAAAAGATTTTCCGACCGTCCGTCCCTAATATTTGTGGGCATGTAATAGGAAACACATGTATTTTTTTTATTTGGCCTTAGTGTCAGATAAAAAGATGTTTGGAGATTTCACTATATAACTCTATGTAAATGTGTGACCCCGGAGAGGGGTCATTTTCCCCCAAGGTACATGATTTGAACAATCGTGATAGAGGGCGTGTATATGATACTTTATGACAAATATCTAAGCGAGTAGTGTGTATTCAAACAAGAAGAATTTTTAAGTTTTTATTGAAACAATCTATTTTTAGCTTCTGTGACCTAGATATGCAAAGTACCAAAATTATTTTTTAAAAAAAAAGAGGACTATATAAGTATAATTCCTGCCAAGTGTAGTAAATATCAATCCAGTAGCTTAGGAAGAGATGTCGTTTAAAGAAATTGTTGACGACGGACGAACGGACGACGATTGACGACGGACATAGCCCGCATTGGCACTTTGTGTCAGATGAGCTAAAACGTTTCCATGTGATATTTAATGTCAAAAATTGATAAGAAATAATGGAAAAAAGGAATTGACCCATTCAATTTTCAAGGATGAATGCATTAACCTTCTCACTTCCAATTTATTCGGGAGCGTTTTACCCCTTCGCCGTTTCGGTGTCGTTAGTTGTCTGCAATTTCGTTTCAAAGTTTAAAACATGAGGCAATATGACTGCAGAAATTTCAAAACGAGTGTCAAACAGTTTGGATCCTGATCAGACGCCGCGTTACCCGGCGTCTGATAAGGATCCAAAATGTTTGCTATCGCGCTTTTGAGCGTCATTGAGAGTGAAAGGGTTAACTCCTTCATTGTCAAGGCATGACTCGGCATCTAATCAGAATCAAAACTGTTCGACATTCAATACGATATTTCGTCAGTCACAGGGCTGCTATTTCTCCGGATTTTTCCTAAATCTCCGGATTTTTTCCCAGTACATGGTAGCTTAAAGCAGGCTGAAAGTAAAGCAGAATGCGCCCTAAGGCGCATTTTGCTTTACGTACAGCCTGTTTTAAGAAGTCGCCTATCAACAAAACAAGAAAAAGGATATGGGGGTAAAGGTACGATTCGTAACATCGCACCTGAAAAATGCAAATTTGGAAATCTTAGGATTTTTCATGTCAACTTATGGCAGCCCTGCAGTCATACTACCTGCCTTTAGTTTAACTTTGAAACAATATTGCAGACAACAATATTGATACAGACGACACTATGGTGATGAAGATGGCAAAAACCTTATGATAAACTCAGCATGAAAGGTTTAACCCTTTCCCTTATAGAAGCGACTTTTAGCACATTCATTTTATTCATCCGCTGAAGAAAATAGTTCCAAATTATACCGTAATGAATATGTGTCATATTAAATACTTTCCCTATTCTAGCAGTTAATAGCTTAAAGCAGGCTGAAAGTAAAGCAGAATGCGCCTTAGGGCGCATTCTGCTTTACTTTCAACCTGCTTTAAGTAGTCACATATCTTCAATACTAGAAACAATGCTATCAGGTAAAGGGTTAAAGAGTAAGACACACATGTACATACATGTACCAATGTCTTGTTGTGTGTGTTTTAATTGTCTGATATTACACGTTTCAGGACGTAGTTTTCATCGCCGGTAAAGGTTCGGGTGTTACTGAAAAGCTTTCCAATTTGGAGCTTGAGGACGATTTGCCTCAAGAACTGCTTCAGTCGGAGGAATTTGGTGATTTACAAGTGTTACATCCAGGTCCACAAACTGATCCAGACATGAATGATAAACTTAACAAAATAGTAGCAACAGGATCAAGAAGTTTTGCAGCTGTTTCTGGCAAGACTTTGGAAGTGATAGCAGACACGGGCAGTACAATCGAACTACACACCATGAATTCTGTTTTGTTTAACGCTGATGCTTCGGATGATTCGACTCTTTTGGACAGCTTCGATAAACAGTCTATATTCCAAGGACCGGAACCGGAAATAGTCATCACAAAACAAATTTGCAGAGGTCGATATATTGTAATGGTCGGAGGGATAGAACATCCGGGTATAGTGTTTGTTTATACCCTAGACACACACAGTTTAGGGGATGGATTTGTGTTCCAAGATCAGATTGACGGCTATGTGCGAAAGGATAGCCTGTTTGTAGACGAACATCTGTACAGAATGCGTCTGTTAAGTCTACGGAAACCGAGAGGTTTAAGATTTGGTAAGAATGTATGATTCATCATGAGTCTTCATCTACGATAGTAATATGTTATTTGATACCGTAATGGTCCTAAGTATTTGAACAGACTTGCTTGAGCTAATAGTGTAGATCCAGATAGTGGTTCTCCTGTGGGATCAGTATGATCAGGTCTACACTGTTTGCCGTTCAGTTTACACCTTTTGAACAAATAAAAGTAGTTTGCTCTTATTTTCTGATTATTAAAGCAGTTTCCCGCAAAACAGGTTGTTGCAAAACCGTCCTGTGTGGCTTTCCTATCCAAATGGTGCCATATTTATATCCTACATCAATTGCCGAATGTTGGATTCTCATATTAGAATTCAGTAAACCCTTTCATTGCTAAGTTCGAGGCCGCCTGGCGAGGCGTCCGATCCGGATTCAATCTGTTTGCAAAGTTAATATCAATCAAGTTGCGAACGGCAGTTAAGGCTTAGTGTCGCGGGAACTTATACTGAGATCAAAGTTAGAAAAACTGGCGATGTTGTTACTTAACCCATTTCCCCATAAATACGCATTTTACGCCTTTAATTTATTCTTCCACTAAAGAAAATAGTTCCATTTTATACAGTCTTGAATAAGAAACATAAGAAATATTTTTTATATTCTAGCAGATTGTAGTTTAAAGCAGAAAGAAAGTTAAGCAGAGTGTGCCTTAAGTCACATTCTGCTTTACTTTCAACCAGATTTAAGTAGTCACCTATCGTCAAAACTAGAAACAGGCTATGGGGTAATGGGTTAAAATACATTTCAATGATTATTAACCAGTTGTTGTTAAATATTTTTGATGTATGTCATACATGATAATTTGATCGAATGACTATGAAAACGAACACAAAGACAGCAGACGATAAAATGAACATTATATCTATAAGACATGCCTAAAACAAAACAGTACAATTCAACACATAATAATGAACATTAACCCGGACGCAGGAACATTTCATGACACAATGTTCCCAAATCAAGCACGTCTTGTGACACTAGTTGTCCAGAGCAGGTACATCTCATGACTACACTAGTTGCCCAAATCAGGTGCATCTCATGACTCTTACTGCCAAAAGCAGGTACATCTCATTACACTAGTTGCCAAAATCAGGTGTATCTAATGACACTTACTACAAAACGCAGGTACATCTCATGACACTTGTTGTCCAGCTCAGGTACATCTCATGAAACTAGTTGCCCAAAGCAGGTACATCCCATAACACTAGTTTCCCAAATCGGGAACATCTGGTGACACTAGTTGCAAAGGCTGGTACATCTCATTACACTAGTTGTCCAAAGCAGGTACATCTCATGACACTAGTTGTCCAAAACAGGTACATCTCATGCCACTAGTTGTCCAAAACAGGTACATCTCCTGACACTAGTTGCCAAGGCATGTACATCCTATTACACTAGTTTCCCAAATCGGGTACATCAGGTGATACTAGTTTCCAAATCAGATACATCTCATGACACTAGTTACCAAAATCAGGTGCATTTTATGACACTAACTGCCCAAAGCAGGTACATTTAATGACACTAGTTGTCGAAAGCAGGTACATCTCATGACACTAGTTGTCCAACTTAGGTACATCTCATTTCACTAGTTTCCAAAAATAGGTACTTTTCATAACACTAGTTGCCCAAAGCAGGTACCTCTCATTACACTTGTTTCCAAAGCAGGTACATTCCGTGACACTAGTTGTCATAAGCAGGTACATCTCATAACACTATTTGCCCAAATAAGGTGCATCCCATGACACTAGTTGCCCAAAGCAGGTACATCTCATGACACAAGTTGCCCAAATCAGGTAATTCTCATTACACTAGTTTCCCAAATAAGGTTCATTTCGTGACACTAGTTGCCGAAAGTAGGTACCGGTACATATCATTACACTTGTTTCCAAATCAGGTACATTTCTTGACACTAGTTGTCCAAAGCAGGATTTCTCGTGACACTTGTTGCCTAAATCAGGTACACCTCCTGAACTAGTTGTCAAAATCAGGTACATCTCACTACACTAGTTTCCCATATCAGGTACATCTCATTACACTAGCCAAAATCGGGCACGACTGGTGACACTAGTTGCCAAGACAGGTACATCTCATGACACTAGTTGTCCAAATCAGGTACATTCCTTGTCACTAGTTGTCCAAAGCAGATACATCTCATGACACTAGTTGTCCCAATCATGTACTTTTCGTAACACTAGTTCCGCAGAGCAGGTACTTCTCATTACACGAGTTGTCCAAATAAGGAACATCTCATTACACTAGTTGTCCAAAACAGGTACATCTTGCGACATTAGTTGCTAAGGCATGTACATCTCATTACACTAGTTGTCCAAATAAGGTACATCTCATTACCCTAGTTGTCCATAACAGGTACATCTGGTGACACTAGTGGCCAAGGCAGGTACATCTCATTACATTAGTTGTCCACACCAGGTACAGCTGGTGACACTAGTTGCCGAGGCAGGTACATCTCATTACACTAGTTGTCCAAAATAGGTACATCTCATGACACTTGTTGTCTAAATCGGGTACATCAGGTGATACTTGTTTCCAAATCAGGTACATCTCATGACACAAGTTGCCAAAATCAGGTGCATATTATGACACTAGTTGTCGAAAGCAGGTACATCTCAAGACACTAGTTGTCCACATCAGGTACATCTGGTGACACTAGTTGCCAAGGCATGTACATCTCATTACACAAGTTGTCAAAAGCAGGTACATCTCATGACACAAGACTTAGTTATCCATAGCAGGTACATCTCATGACCTTGTTGCCCACAACATGTACTTCTCATGGAACTAGTTGCCCAAAACAGGTACATCTCATAACACAAGTTGTCCACATCAGGTACATTTCGTGACACTAGTTGTCCAAAAGCAAGTATATCTCATGACACTTATTGTCCACAACAGGTACATTTCATTACACTAGTTGCCCACAGCTGGTATATCTAACGACACTAGTTGCCAAGAGCAGGTGCATCTAATGACACTAGTTGTACAACGCAGGTACATTTCATGACACTAGTTGTCCAAAGCAGGTACATTTCATTACTCTAGTTGCCAAAATCAGGTGCATTTCTTAATACTAGTTGTCCAAATCAGGTACATCTCATGACACTAGTTGCCAACGCAGGTACATCTCATAACACTAGTTTCCCAAATCGGGTACAACTGGTGACACTTGTTGCCAAATCAGGTACATCTCATGACACTAGTTGCCAAAGCAGGAACATCTCATAACACTAGTTTCCCAAATAGTTGCCAAGGCAGGTACATTTCATGACACTTGTCCAAATCAGGTACATCTCATGACACTAGTTGTCCAAAGCAGGTACATTTCATGACACTGATTTCCCAAACCGGGAACATCTGGTGATACCAGTTGCCAAAGCTGGTACTTTCATGACACTAGTCGTCCAAATCAGGTACATCTCATGACACTAGGTGTCCAAATCAGGTACATCTCATGGCAAAAGTTGTCAAAGCTGGTACATCTCATGACACTTGTTGCCAAAAACAGGTACATCTTAACTTATGTGACAGCTGTCAAATAAAACCACTGCAGCGAAGTTAACTACCGTATTAAAATCATGTTACAGTGCCAAAGACGTTTTGCTTTCCCGTTAAAACTAATCAAAACGCAATCGCAATGCATTTTAACTAGAAAGTGTTACCGGTATATAATCTGTTATTTATTTGAGTTTCAAACAGGTTCGAGTCTGGATGGTTGCTTAGTTTTCCGGCGTCTAATGTGGCTCCAAACAGCTTACAATAACATTCAGATATGTCACACAAACTAGTTTGTTTGGATTAGAAAAACAAACACACATATTCTGTAATGTCCCGTTGAACTCTTTAACCTTTATCATACATAATTGTCGTCTGTTTCAAATGTTTCGTCTGCGAAAACTAACAAGCCCAAACTTTAAGCTCATTAAGCTGATGAAAATTTGAATGTGAGTACCAAATAGTTTGGATCAAAATTAGACGCCGCATTATATGACGAGTAATCTGGATCCACACTGTTTGCAAAATCTTGCCACGTCGCGCTAAAGCACGATAAGGATTTACATATGCAATCCAAGCCACGGGTTTACCCCTCATTTAAAAACACTTTAACTGCCAAAAAAGTGCACTTGTCCTATACTCATACAACAAGTATATACCCTGATCAGGGGACTCTTATTAGGAACCCCATGAGCAAGATATGCACTGTTTGTCATTTTGCAATTAACTTTTAAAACAACCCTTAATATTATATAAATGGACTAGACTTAATAAACTGAAATTGTACATTTGAAATCTAAGGGGTGAATAAGGTTTTTTTTAATTGGAAACTATGTGAAAGGTCATACGTCTGTTTTATTATTTCTAGGCCGCACCGTCGGAGACCGGATTACGGTAGTGTCTGGGTCGGAGTTTACTGGTAGCGTTGAACTCTTTGAACTCCACATCGACTGCAAGGCAAGCCCTCAGAAAAAGGACATATTTCAATAGTTTTTCTTTTACTATGTTTAACATCGCTTCTATTGTGCACATTGTCCTACTTTGTGTAAATAACAGTACACCTTGACCAACTTTTTGTGTATACATAGCAATACATCCTGATTACTTCTCGGTATTGTAGTATATCTTGACCTATTTTGTGTGTAAAGAAATACATCTTGACGTATTTTGTGTGTATTGTAGTACATATCAACCTGTTTTTGTGTATTTTTAGTACATTTGGACCTACTGTGTGGGTACAGTAATAAACATTGACCTACCTAATACTGCCTGGTAAAACAGATTGGTATATTTTGTGTGTATAGCAGTAAATTTTGACATAGTTTGTGCCTATTGAAGTACATCTTGACCTACTTTGTCCGCATTTAAGTACAAACTTATTCACACATTTTGTGTGCACGATAACTTATATTGACCTACCTTGTACTGCTTTGTAATACACATAGGTCTTTTTGGTGTGTATGGTAATACACATACATCGTAACATACCTTTTGTGCAGTAATACTTCAAGACCTACTTTGTGTGTATGTTACAACCCATTAACATGCTTTGAGTGTGTGGTAGTACATCTCGACTTAATTTGTGTGTATGGTACAACACCTTAATTTGCTTTGTTTGTGCGGTATTTAATACATCTTGGTCTACTTTGTGTGCAAACGAAAACACATTGACTTTAGACAGACCGGATTCAAACTGTTTCTCACTCGTCCTGTCAAAATGTCCAATATGCAACTCTGAGAAAAACAACTGACGACAATTTAAGCAGACGATATTGCAGCAGCACAAGGGTTCGACATACATGTATATGTCTTGTTTATGGAACAACAAAATTACTGTTGTAAGGCAGGCATCGTTGTTCGGAGGGTCGTTGTAGGGAGGGAAAATTGTACCTTATCTAAACAAAATGGTGCATGTCAGAGTAAGCATTACGAATTTGAATTGATACAATACTACAGTATGCAGTTATTTATAAGTAAAGCATATAGAGCAGGATGATCTTATTCACCCCTGAAACTTTTAATTACTTTTAACAATTTAAGTTCCAAGTACCTTAACCCTTTCATAATCAAATTATTCGGGAGATTTTTACCCATCACCGCTTTATTGTCGTCTGCTTTAGTATTGTTGTCTGCAAGACACGTTTCAAAGTTAGATTTAATGTTGTTAGACTTAATTAATATCGATAAGAGTCGAATAGTCTGGGTGCTGATCAGGACCCAAACTATTTGCAAACGAGCTTTATGGCGTAAATGAGAGTGCAAGGGTAAATGCCTACTTTTTTTGTAGGTTTTTTTGGTCAAAATATATTTTGAAATGACAGACAGCGCGGGTTCTGATCAGATGGCTCCTACAGCAGTCCTCTGAACAGGATCTATAATGTTTGTATAGAACAAGGGTACGAGTTTACTGGTCGTTAGGGATGTATGTGTTAACCCTTTCCTCCCTAATGAGCAATTCTAATTTTCAATTTAGTCCAGTCAATTTTTGACATTTGAGGGTTGATTTTTACCATGTATGTCCAAATGACAAACAGTGTAGACCCTGATCAGAGGGCTCCTTAAGGAGCCCTCTGATCAGGTTCTACACTGTTTGCATAGGACAAGTGTACTCCTCACAGGTACTCTCTTTGCAAATGATAAGTATACTCGTCGCTAGGGCTGAATGTGTTAAATGAAACTAAACAGAAATGCAGCATTAAAATATAGAGTATTACATGTAACACCTGTCTAATTTTCCTAATTTGCGTGACTAGGGCTTAACAAGTGATATATATTCCTTTCTTCTGCATAAGAGCAATATATGATCAACGACAAGATTTATTAAGAAAAATTGAATTCAAAAATATATATAATATTATATATACTCAAACGCAATCAAAACGCACCACTCGTAAAGTTTGAATATATTTTCCAACTAGTTTAGTTTCTGATTTACGTTATTTAACCAAGCTCATGACTTGCATAGGTACACACTGCTAATGTTTTTTTGTTTGTTATGTAACAACACAGTGACGTCAACGTGCCGCCCGTGCAAATGCCCATAGTTGTATTATCAGTGTAGAATACATGTGTATTGATTAATTTTAGCCCTAGAAAAAACTTCTGTCTATACATGAATAGATAAACGCGAAAATTGGATACCAACGTCATAGTTAAGGAACATTTTTATGTCCCCAACGTCAACGTCAACCTTACGTCATTAATTTACAGTAAGATAACGCAACATCGCATACGGCTAGAGTGACTACCACGTTTTTAGTCTACAACAACATCTGTTCTGTTCTGTTCTAACATCAATATTCTTCATTGGCCGGCGTTTTCGCCTGATCTGAACTCATTGAGCACATTTAGGACCATTTTGGACGTCGTGTGTACAACGGCATTCTGTAAATTCAGGGCCGTCATGATCTTATTGACGCACTAGTATTTGAGTGGAATAGCATTTCACAATACGAAATAAAGGGTGTGGTCCGCCGTATGTGCACCGGTATTGCCAGGCTGTGGTTAATGCAATTGGCAGGTTTACCAGAAACGGAATTGTGTGACTTTTGAAATTCTACCTGTCTTGTTTAAGACGTTACTTTGTAGAACTTACCATGAATTTCACAGGTACTGTTGTGACAATGTGTGTTCAAATGCTTCACTTTTGTCTTATTAAAAAGAAATTTCAAAAGCCCTTTCACATAAACAAATTAACCCTTAGCCTGCCACTCACGACTATAGCTCCATATGCAAACAGCTTGGATCCGGATGAGACGCCGAGTAACTCGGCGTCTCATCCGGATCCAAGCTGTTTGACACTCGGACAACATTTTCAGCAATTTTGAGCAACTTTGAAGCACTTTGAAACTTGAAGCTGACGAGAAATATAGCAGACGACAATTTATTTGGCGGGCTAAGGGTTAACTTACATTTTACGGCTAGTGTGTTTTCATTGCGTTTGAGTACATGTGTACAAATAGAATTGCTGCAGTCGACAACTTTCGCAAACGACATTTACTAAGCATACTAACATTTTATGCTAATTGTACATGAATATATGTAAATGCTGTTTGATACCATAACTCCATGGTTGCATACGCATTTTAGGCATTTATATATTCCTCCAGGAAAGAAAACATTTCCAATTAAAACAGTCATGAATATGTACAGTAAAATTGTTTATGTAGCCTAGCAGATGCTAGTTAAAATGAGGACGAAAAAACTCCAACCTTCTCTCTTCAAAGCTAGAAACAGGTTATCGGATAAATGGTTAATTTACATGCTAGCAAGTGTTCAGCAATTTTGTCAATATTTAGCCGTTGTCACGCTTGTCGCGACTTGATTATCATTCGCAAACATTTTTTTTTTTGCTCTTTCGAAGCAAAATATAGTCTGCTTATTTAACCATTTCGTTGCCAGGCTCTATAACACTATCATATGTAAACATTTTGCTCCAGATCAGACACCGCGTTACGTGGCGTCTGATCTGGATCCAAACTGTTTGGCCAACATATCAACGTTTCTGAAGTTTAACACTGTATAAAAAATACCAAATTTAAAGATGAAACCATGCGAAATATTGAAGCAGACGATATACATGTATACACATTACCAGTTAACGGTACAATATAGGGCGGTGTATTCAGCGCGAGACACTGTGGTTGAAACAGCCGATCGGTCGAGCGCCTTTGGCGCGAGTCTGATCGGCTGTTTACGCCAAAAACGTCGAGAGGTGAATACAATGCCCTGTAGCGCACCGCCAACTGGTGATATGGTTATTATACGCCTCAATATACGTCAACAACAACTAGATAGGCTTATTATCTTTTTTAAATTCATTTTATATCCAGAAACATATGATATTTGTTGTGGCGTCTGATCTAGATCCAAACAAAAACAAAACACGTCTGCCTTAGAGCTAGAGAACAGTCGGTTATATAATACAGTTATAATACAGTAAACAATTGGTAGAACTCGCTGTACCCTGAGAGAAGTAAACAGACATTTAAACATTAGAAACAAAGAACATGTATCAAGATCTAGCAAAAACAATACAGCACGCGTTATTCTGTTCCAATAAACATGTTTGCGCCACAATAAATATGTCTATTGAAAACAGTTTGGAAATAAACCAGGAGTCGAAAGTCCGACCAGGCGCCCAACTGTTTTTTCCAGGTTTTATTAAATCGTCCACATTTTCACAAACCTCTCATTTTCTACATTGCATTATACGTCAATTGCGTTTCGTTTCGTTTAAACCAGAAATAATAACGTCTTCTCTGGTGTAGCGGCTTGTCTATATACATGTCCCATCTTTAGGGGAGAGCTCCAACGTCAGGGATACCACGGAATAGCACACTTCTGATGAAGTCTGTCTCGGTGTTTCCTGAGGATATATCAGTTATCAACCCTTTCACTGCCATGGCGGCATCAGCTTTAAACTTTTTTCATCTGCTTGTATGGAAATCATTTAAAAGAAGTCTGATCAAAACAACAAGGCATAGAGTTTATTTCATTTTTGATATGTTTTGGACAAAATTTATTTGGCCAAACATCACATTGTTAAAGAATTTTGGACGGATTGTTTTAAAGCTTTATAGGTGTGCTAGAATGCAGAAAGTTTGTATGGTGGTATATTCGCGGTCAAGCATTGATGCTGTGAAGTCAAAACATGAACGTATCTTAAATACCTTTCAATTTTTGGCATGATATGGACATAGCTATTGTATCCCAAATCATCCGTTTCACGTTGGTTTTTGTTGTTGTTGTTTCGGTTTTTTTACGGTTGTTTTAAATCTTTGTATTATAGAGGTTGCATATTTGGCATGCATACAATGCTGACGAAGCCCTTGAATCCAGTATATCTTGGGTCATGTCATTGAAAGGTCAAGATCATTAAGTAGCCAAACAAATTATATCTAACGGTTTCACTGCTGTAATATCGTATTCATAAAATTGTTGGCTGCTGAATGGCAATTTGACAGAAAAATATCACCCAATGACCAGTGGCGTCTGATCTGGAGTGAAGCTGTTTGCAAATGTAAGCCCATTTCCCTCCCTATAACAACTCCATCCGAACAACACACACATTCATTGTCTCCCATTGGGTGTCGTTATATATTGTATATCAATAATCCCTTGCCGTGATTAAAAGTTTTGGTATAACGAGAGCATTACATGCGGGTGTCAATGCTCATCTGTTTTAACCTAGTTATGGCCAACGTAAAATTCTCCCTATTTTACCTCTAAATGACCTTGAACTTTATCAGACATGACCCAAGTTGTATTGAGCTCAAGGGCTGCTTGATGTGAGTACACATGCCAAAATATGAAGTCTGTACCACATGTAGTTCCAAAGTTATAGCCAACATTAAGATTTCGGACGACGACTACGCAGATCTATGCCGGAATAATAACTCGTTGTTTCTTCGAAACAGACTAGGTCCTATTTCACATGACTTTTAAACCTAGTCCTCTATAACAAGAAGTAATCTAAGCATACCAGCCATGAGTTCAGTAAGCTAATCGATGGCCGTCGATGGCCATCGATTGCGAGTTTGCTACCGATCTGAAATACAGTGGAGAAAACGTTATTCTTCCGTTCAAACGCAAACGCATTGCAATGAAATATAGCAAATGACAACTTTTTGAAAATTCTGACTACCAGTTTTATTCTGAGTGACAAACATGTTGGAGCTAGATCAGACGCCGGTTAATACACATACATCGTAACATACCTTTTGTGCAGTAATACTTCAAGACCTACTTTGTGTGTATGTTACAACCCATTAACATGCTTTGAGTGTGTGGTAGTACATCTCGACTTAATTTGTGTGTATGGTACAACACCTTAATTTGCTTTGTTTGTGCGGTAATTAATACATCTTGGTCTACTTTGTGTGCAAACGAAAACACATTGACTTACCCTATGTGCATGATAAAACTCCTTTGGGAGGTTTGAGGTCTTTAGACAGACCGGATTCAAACTGGTTCTCACTCGTCATGATGCTTCCTGTCAAAATGTCCAAGCAGACGATATTGCAGCAGCACAAGGGTTCGACATACATGCATATGTCTTGTTTATGGAACAACAAAATTACTGTTGTAAGGCAGGCATCGTTGTTCGGAGGGTCGTTGTAGGGAGGGAAAATTGTACCTTATCTAAACAAAATGGTGCATGTCAAATTATGTAAAAGCAAGCATTACGAATTTGAATTGATAAAATACTACAGTATGCAGTTATTTATAAGTAAAGCATATATAGCAGGATGATCTTATTCACCCCTGAAACTTGTAATTACTTTTAACAATTTAAGTTTCAAGTACCTTAACCCTTTCATAATCAAATTATTCGGGAGATTTTTACCCCTTCACCGCTTTATTGTCGTCTGCTTCAGTATTGTTGTCTGCAAGACACGTTTCAAAGTTAGATTTAAGGTTGTTAGACTTCATTAATATCGATAAGAGTCAAATAGTCTGGGTGCTGATCAGGACCCAAACTATTTGCAAACGAGCTTTATGGCTTAACCCATTTCCCCATAAATACGCATTTTTCGCCTTTAATTGATTCTTCCACTAAAGAAAATAGTTCCATTTTATACAGTCTTGAATAAGAAACATAAGAAATATTTTTTATATTCTAGCAGATTGTAGTTTAAAGCAGAAAGAAAGTTAAGCAGAGTGTGCCTTAAGTCGCATTCTGCTTTACTTTCAACCAGCTTTAAGTAGGCACCTATCGTCAAAACTAGAAACAGGCTATGGGGTAATGGGTTAAAATACATTTCAATGATTATTAACCAGTTGTTGTTAAATATTTTTGATGTATGTCATACATGATAATTTGATCGAATGACTATGAAAACGAACACAAAGACAGCAGACGATAAAATGAACATTATATCTATAAGACATGCCTAAAACAAAACAGTACAATTCAACACATAATAATGAACATTAACCCGGACGCAGGAACATTTCATGACACAATGTTCCCAAATCAAGCACGTCTTGTGACACTAGTTGTCCAGAGCAGGTACATCTCATGACTACACTAGTTGCCCAAATCAGGTGCATCTCATGACTCTTACTGCCAAAAGCAGGTACATCTCATTACACTAGTTGCCAAAATCAGGTGTATCTAATGACACTTACTACAAAACGCAGGTACATCTCATGACACTTGTTGTCCAGCTCAGGTACATCTCATGAAACTAGTTGCCCAAAGCAGGTACATCTCATAACACTAGTTTCCCAAATCGGGAACATCTGGTGACACTAGTTGCAAAGGCAGGTACATCTCATTACACTAGTTGTCCAAAGAAGGTACATCTCATGACACTAGTTGTCCAAAACAGGTACATCTCATGCCACTAGTTGTCCAAAACAGGTACATCTCCTGACACTAGTTGCCAAGGCATGTACATCCTATTACACTAGTTTCCCAAATCGGGTACATCAGGTGATACTAGTTTCCAAATCAGATACATCTCATGACACTAGTTACCAAAATCAGGTGCATCTTATGACACCAACTGCCCAAAGCAGGTACATTTGTTGACACTAGTTATCGAAAGCAGGTACATCTCATGACACTAGTTGTCCAACTTAGGTACATCTCATTTCACTAGTTTCCAAAAATAGGTACTTTTCATAACACAAGTTGCCCAAAGCAGGTACCTCTCATTACACTTGTTTCCAAAGCAGGTACATTCCGTGACACTAATTGTCATAAGCAGGTACATCTCATAACACTATTTGCCCAAATAAGGTGCATGCCATGACACTAGTTGCCCAAAGCAGGTACATCTCATGACACAAGTTGCCCAAATCAGGTAATTCTCATTACACTAGTTTCCCAAATAAGGTTCATTTCGTGACACTAGTTGCCGAAAGTAGGTACCGGTACATATCATTACACTTGTTTCCAAATCAGGTACATTTCTTGACACTAGTTGTCCAAAGCAGGATTTCTCGTGACACTTGTTGCCTAAATCAGGTACACCTCCTGAACTAGTTTTCCAAATCAGGTACTAGTTTCCCATATCAGGTACATCTCATTACACTAGCCAAAATCGGGCACGACTGGTGCCACTAGTTGCCAAGACAGGTACATCTCATGACACTAGTTGTCCAAATCAGGTACATTCCTTGTCACTAGTTGTCCAAAGCAGATACATCTCATGACACTAGTTGTCCCAATCATGTACTTTTCGTAACACTAGTTCCGCAGAGCAGGTACTTCTCATTACACGAGTTGTCCAAATAAGGAACATCTCATTACACTAGTTGTCCAAAACAGGTACATCTTGCGACATTAGTTGCTAAGGCATGTACATCTCAATAAACTAGTTGTCCAAATAAGGTACAACTCATTACCCTAGTTGTCCATAACAGGTACATCTGGTGACACTAGTGGCCAAGGCAGGTACATCTCATTACATTAGTTGTCCACACCAGGTACAGCTGGTGACACTAGTTGCCGAGGCAGGTACATCTCATTACACTAGTTGTCCAAAATAGGTACATCTCATGACACTTGTTGTCTAAATCGGGTACATCAGGTGATACTTGTTTCCAAATCAGGTACATCTCATGACACAAGTTGCCAAAATCAGGTGCATATTATGACACTAGTTGTCGAAAGCAGGTACATCTCATGACACTAGTTGTCCACATCAGGTACATCTGGTGACACTAGTTGCCAAGGCATGTACATCTCATTACACAAGTTATGATACGAGCGTTACATAATTGCATTTTAATGTTTTTAATTTGAAATCATCGATATCAACAAGATATCAACAAGTAACATACGGACATGTCGGCTATATGGAGATCGAGTATTTTTGAAAAGAAAATCGAGGGAGCATAAGGTAAAACATGAGTCGAGGCTTCGATGTGTCGAGTTTTTTCTGATGGTCCCATCAAACTCGACACATCGAAGTTCTACTGTATTTCAATAGTTTTTCTTTTACTATGTTTAACATCGCTTCTATTGTGCACATTGTCCTACTTTGTGTAAATAACAGTACACCTTGACCAACTTTTTGTGTATACATAGCAATACATCCTGATTACTTCTCGGTATTGTAGTATATCTTGACCTATTTTGTGTGTAAAGAAATACATCTTGACGTATTTTGTGTGTATTGTAGTACATATCAACCTGTTTTTGTGTATTTTTAGTACATTTGGACCTACTTTGTGGGTACAGTAATAAACATTGACCTACCTAATACTGCCTGGTAAAACAGATTGGTATATTTTGTGTGTATAGCAGTAAATTTTGACATAGTTTGTGCCTATTGAAGTACATCTTGACCTACTTTGTCCGCATTTAAGTACAAACTTATTCACACATTTTGTGTGCACGATAACTTATATTGACCTACCTTGTACTGCTTTGTAATACACATAGGTCTTTTTGGTGTGTATGGTAATACACATACATCGTAACATACCTTTTGTCCAGTAATACTTCAAGACCTACTTTGTGTGTATGTTACACTCCATTAACATGCTTTGAGTGTGTGGTAGTACATCTCGACTTAATATGTGTGTATGGTACAACACCTTAATTTGCTTTGTTTGTGCGGTAATTAATACATCATGGTCTACTTTGTGTGCAAACGAAAACACATTGACTTTAGACAGACCGGATTCAAACTGTTTCTCACTCGTCCTGTCAAAATGTCCAATATGCAACTCTGAGAAAAACAACTGACGACAATTTAAGCAGACGATATTGCAGCAGCACAAGGGTTCGACATACATGTATATGTCTTTTTTATGGAACAACAAAATTACTGTTGTTAGGCAGGCATCGTTGTTCGGAGGGTCGTTGTAGGGAGGGAAAATTGTACCTTATCTAAACAAAATGGTGCATGTCAGAGTAAGCATTACGAATTTGAATTGATACAATACTACAGTATGCAGTTATTTATAAGTAAAGCATATAGAGCAGGATGATCGTATTCACCCCTGAAACTTTTAATTACTTTTAACAATTTAAGTTCCAAGTACCTTAACCCTTTCATAATCAAATTATTCGGGAGATTTTTACCCATCATCGCTTTATTGTCGTCTGCTTCATTATTGTTGTCTGCAAGACACGTTTCAAAGTTAGATTTAATGTTGTTAGACTTAATTAATATCGATAAGAGTCGAATAGTCTGGGTGCTGATCAGGACCAAAACTATTTGCAAACGAGCTTTATGGCGTAAATGAGAGTGCAAGGGTAAATTACTACTTAAGGGGTTTTTGTGGGGTTTTTTGGTCAAAACATATTTTGAAATGACAGACAGCGCGGGTTCTGATCAGAAGGCTCCTACAGCAGTCCTCTGAACAGGATCTATAATGTTTGTATAGAACAAGGGTACGAGTTTACTGGTCGTTAGGGATGTATGTGTTAACCCTTTCCACCTTAATGAGCAATTCTAATTTTCAATTTAGTCCAGTCAATTTTTGACTTTTGAGGGTTGATTTTTACCATGTATGTCCAAATGACAAACAGTGTAGACCCTGATCAGAGGGCTCCTTAAGGAGCCCTCTGATCAGGTTCTACACTGTTTGCATAGGACAAGTGTACTCCTCACAGGTACGCTATTTGCAAATGATAAGTATACTCGTCGCTAGGGCTGAATGTGTTAAATGAAACTAAACAGAAATGCAGCATTAAAGTATAGAGTATTACATGTAACACCTGTCTAATTTTCCTAATTTGCGTGACTAGGGCTTAACAAGTGATATATATTCCTTTCTTCTGCATAAGAGCAATATATGATCAACGACAAGATTTATTAAGAAAAATTGAATTCAAAAATATATATAATATTATATATACTCAAACGCAATCAAAACGCACCACTCGTAAAGTTTGAATAGGTTTAGTTTCTGATTTACGTTATTTAACCAAGCTCATGACTTGCATAGGTACACACTGCTAATGTTTTTTTGTTTGTTATGTAACAACACAGTGACGTCAACGTGCCGCCCGTGCAAATGCCCATAGTTGTATTATCAGTGTAGAATACATGTGTATTGATTAATTTTAGCCCTAGAAAAAACTTCTGTCTATACATGAATAAATAAACGCGAAAATTGGATACCAACGTCATAGTTAAGGGACATTTTTATGTCCCCAACGTCAACGTCAACCTTACGTCATTAATTTACAGTAAGATAACGCAACATCGCATACGGCTAGAGTGACTACCACGTTTTGAGTCAACAACAACATCTGTTCTGTTCTGTTCTAACATCAATATTCTTCATTGGCCGGCGTTTTCGCCTGATCTGAACTGATTGAGCACATTTAGGACCATTTTGGACGTCGTGTGTACAACGGCATTCTGTAAATTCAGGGCCGTCATGATCTTATTGACGCACTAGTATATGAGTGGAATAGCATTTCACAATACGGAATAAAGGGTGTGGTCCGCCGTATGTGCACCGGTATTGCCAGGCTGTGGTTAATGCAATTGGCAGGTTTACCAGAAACTGAATTGTGTGACTTTTAAAATTCTACCTGTCTTGTTTAGGACGTAACTTTGTAGAACTTACCATGAATTTCACAGGTACTGTTGTGACAATGTGTGTTCAAATGCTTCACTTTTGTCTTATTAAAAAGAAATTTCAAAAGCCCTTTCACATAAACAAATTAACCCTTAGCCTGCCACTCACGACTATAGCTCCATATGCAAACAGCTTGGATCCGGATGAGACGCCGAGTAACTCGGCGTCTCATCCGGATCCAAGCTGTTTGACACTCGGACAACATTTTCAGCAATTTTGAGCAACTTTGAAGCACTTTGAAACTTGAAGCTGACGAGAAATATAGCAGACGACAATTTATTTGGCGGGCTAAGGGTTAACTTACATTTTATGGCTAGTGTGTTTTCATTGCGTTTGAGTACATGTGTACAAATAGAATTGCTGCAGTCGACAACTTTCGCAAACGACATTTACTAAGCATACTAACATTTTATGCTAATTGTACATGAATATAGGTAAATGCTGTTTGATACCAAAACTCCATGGTTGCATACGCATTTTAGGCATTTATATATTCCTCCAGGAAAGAAAACATTTCCAATTAAAACAGTCATGAATATGTACAGTAAAATTGTTTATGTAGCCTAGCAGATGCTAGTTAAAATGAGGACGAAAAAACTCCAACCTTCTCTCTTCAAAGCTAGAAACAGGTTATCGGATAAATGGTTAATTTACATGCTAGCAAGTGTTCAGCAATTTTGTCAATATTTAGCCGTTGTCACGCTAGTCGCGACTTGATTATCATTCGCAAACAATTTGTTTTTTTTGCTCTTTCGAAGCAAAATATAGTCTGCTTATTTAACCATTTCGTTGCCAGGCTCTATAACACTATCATATGTAAACATTTTGCTCCAGATCAGACACCGCGTTACGTGGCGTCTGATCTGGATCCAAACTGTTTGGCCAACATATCAACGTTTCTGAAGTTTAACACTGTATAAAAAATACCAAATTTAAAGATGAAACCATGCGAAATATTGAAGCAGACGATATACATGTATACACATTACCAGTTAACGGTACAATATAGGGCGGTGTATTCAGCGCGAGACACTGTGGTGGAAACAGCCGATCGGTCGAGCGCCTTTGGCGCGAGTCTGATCGGCTGTTTACGCCAAAAACGTCGAGAGGTGAATACAATGCCCTGTAGCGCACCGCCAACTGGTGATATGGTTATTATACGCCTCAATATACGTCAACAACAACTAGATAGTCTTATTATCTTTTTTAAATTCATTTTATATCCAGAAACATTTGATATTTGTTGTGGCGTTTGATCTAGATCCAAACAAAAACAAAACACGTCTGCCTTAGAGCTAGAGAACAGTCGGTTATATAATACAGTTGTAACGTGCAAAGCGAGTGACCCAGCAACAACAAACCCCGTCGGTGCAAAGCTTAAGCTCACACCAAGAGATGTTTGTTGCGCTATATAATGTACTCTACTTCCCAACATACAACGGCTTGGGACGCCTCAATTGCATATACCAACGTACTACGTACGTTACATAACTCTCCCCTCCGAGAAGTCTCGTCCCGAGACTTGGACCTTGGGAGAACCGTGGGCAAGGCAACTCCGGTCTGGCAGTTGTCATTATCCCACCGCTGCCACCATTTGTAACGTGCAAAGCGAGTGACCCAGCAACAACAAACCCCGTCGGTGCAAAGCTTAAGCTCACACCAAGAGATGTTTGTTGCGCTATATAATGTACTCTACTTCCCAACATACAACGGCTTGGGAAACCTCATTTGCATATACCAACGTACTACGTACGTTACACAGTTATAATACAGTAAACAATTGGTAGAACTCGCTGTACCCTGAGAGAAGTAAACAGACATTTAAACATTAGAAACAAAGAACATGTATCAAGATCTAGCAAAAACAATACAGCACGCGTTATTCTGTTCCAATAAACATGTTTGCGCCACAATAAATATGTCTATTGAAAACAGTTTGGAAATAAACCAGGAGTCGAAAGTCCGACCAGGCGCCCAACTGTTTTTTCCAGGTTTTATTAAATCGTCCACATTTTCACAAACCTCTCATTTTCTACATTGCATTATACGTCAATTGCGTTTCGTTTCGTTTAAACCAGAAATAATAACGTCTTCTCTGGTGTAGCGGCTTGTCTATATACATGTCCCATCTTTAGGGGAGAGCTCCAACGTCAGGGATACCACGGAATAGCACACTTCTGATGAAGTCTGTCTCGGTGTTTCCTGAGGATATATCAGTT
This sequence comes from Gari tellinella, assembly GCA_922989275.2. Taxonomy (NCBI): domain Eukaryota; kingdom Metazoa; phylum Mollusca; class Bivalvia; order Cardiida; family Psammobiidae; genus Gari; species Gari tellinella. The sequence goes on along the minus strand of OV277865.1, from coordinate 11,948,651 downwards.
ATCAACCCTTTCACTGCCATGGCGGCATCAGCTTTAAACTTTTTTCATCTGCTTGTATGGAAATCATTTAAAAGAAGTCTGATCAAAACAACAAGGCATAGAGTTTATTTCATTTTTGATATGTTTTGGACAAAATTTATTTGGCCAAACATCACATTGTCAAAGAATTTTGGACGGATTGTTTTAAAGCTTTATAGGTGTGATAGAATGCAGAAAGTTTGTATGGTGGTATATTCGCGGTCAAGCATTGATGCTGTGAAGTCAAAACATGAACGTATCTTAAATACCTTTCAATTTTTGGCATGATATGGACATAGCTATTGTGTCCCAAATCATCCGTTTCACGTTGGTTTTTGTTGTTGTTGTTTCGTTTTTTTACGGTTGTTTTAAATCTTTGTATTATAGAGGTTGCATATTTGGCATGCATACAATGCTGACGAAGCCCTTGAATCCAGTATATCTTGGGTCATGTCATTGAAAGGTCAATATCATTAAGTAGCCAAACAAATTATATCTAACGCTTTCACTGCTGTAATATCGTATTCATAAAATTGTTGGCTGCTGAATGACAATTTGACAGAAAATATCACCCAATGACCAGTGGCGTCTGATCTGGAGTGAAGCTGTTTGCAAATGTAAGCCCATTTCCCTCCCTATAACAACTCCATCCGAACAACACACACATTCATTGTCTCCCATTGGGTGTCGTTATATATTGTATATCAATAATCCCTTGCCGTGATTAAAAGTTTTGGTATAACGAGAGCATTACATGCGGGTGCCAATGCTCATCTGTTTTAACCTAGTTATGGCCAACGTAAAATTCTCCCTATTTTACCTCTAAATGACCTTGAACTTTGTCAGACATGACCCAAGTTGTATTGAGCTCAAGGGCTGCTTGATGTGAGTACACATGCCAAAATATGAAGTCTGTACCACATGTAGTTCCAAAGTTATAGCCAACATTAAGACAACGCAGATCTATGCCGGAATAATAACTCGTTGTTTCTTCGAAACAGACGAGCTAAAAATGTAGATGATATACGTTTTCGCTAGGTCCTATTTCACATGACTTTTAAACCTAGTCCTCTGTAACAAGAAGTAATCTAAGCATACCAGCCATGAGTTCAGTAAGCAAATCGATGGCCGTCGATGGCCATCGATTGCGAGTTTGCTACCAATCTGAAATACAGTGGAGAAAACGTTATTCTTCCGTTCAAACGCAAACGCATTCCAATGAAATATAGAAAATGACAACTTTTTGAAAATTCTGACTACCAGTTTTATTCTGAGTGACAAACATGTTGGAGCTAGATCAGACGCCGGTTAATACACATACATCGTAACATACCTTTTGTGCAGTAATACTTCAAGACCTACTTTGTGTGTATGTTACAACCCATTAACATGCTTTGAGTGTGTGGTAGTACATCTCGACTTAATTTGTGTGTATGGTACAACACCTTAATTTGCTTTGTTTGTGCGGTAATTAATACATCTTGGTCTACTTTGTGTGCAAACGAAAACACATTGACTTACCCAATGTGCATGATAAAACTCCTTTGGGAGGTTTGAGGTCTTTAGACAGACCGGATTCAAACTGTTTCTCACTCGTCATGATGCTTCCTGTCAAAATTTCCAATATGCAACTCTGAGAAAAACAACTGACGACAATTTAAGCAGACGATATTGCAGCAGCACAAGGGTTCGACATACATCTATATGTCTTGTTTATGGAACAACAAAATTACTGTTGTAAGGCAGGCATCGTTGTTCGGAGGGTCGTTGTAAGGAGGGAAAATTGTACCTTATCTAGACAAAATGGTGCATGTCAAATTATGTAAAAGCAAGCATTACGAATTTGAATTGATAAAATAATACAGTATGCAGTTATTTATAAGTAAAGCATATATAGCAGGATGATCTTATTCACCCCTGAAACTTGTAATTACTTTTAACAATTTAAGTTTCAAGTACCTTAACCCTTTCATAATGAAATTATTCGGGAGAATTTTACCCCTTCACCGCTTTATTGTCGTCTGCTTCAGTATTGTTGTCTGCAAGACACGTTTCAAAGTTAGATTTAAGGTTGTTAGACTTAATTAATATCGATAAGAGTCAAATAGTCTGGGTGCTGATCAGGACCCAAACTATTTGCAAACGAGCTTTATGGCGTAAATGAGAGTGCAAGGGTAAATGACTACTTAAGGGGTTTTTTGTGTGTTTTTTTTCTTCAAAATATATTTTGAAATGACAGACAGTGCGGGTTCTGATCAGAAGGCTCCTACAGCAGTCCTCTGAACAGGATCTATAATGTTTGTATAGAACAAGGGTACGAGTTTAGTGGTCGTTCGGACAAGATTTATTCAGAGAAATTGAATTAAAAAATATATACATGTGTACAAATAGAATTGCTGCAGGCGACAACTTTCGCAAACGCCATTACTAAGCATACTAAATGCTAATTGTACATGTATATAGGTAAATGCTGTTTGATACCATAACTCCATGCTTGCATACGCATTTTAGGCATTTATATATTCCTCCAGGAAAGAAAACATTTCCAATTTAAACAGTCATGAATATGTACAGTAAAATTGTTTATGTAGCCTAGCAGATGCTAGTTAAAAAGAGGACGAAAACAACTCCAACCTGCTTTAAGTGGTCATCTCTCTTCAAAGCTAGAAACAGGTTATCGGATAAATGGTTAATTTACATGCTAGCACGTGTTCAGCAATTTTGTCAATATTTAGCCGTTGTCACGCTAGTCGCGACTTGATTATCATTCGCAAACAGTTTTTTTCGGCGGAGCTGACTGTTTTCTATTTAGACACACTTTAATATTTGGCCACACATTTCAACCAATGATATTTGATCAGAAATTTAGAATTAAGAGCACCTGTTGAAACTGAATAGTCTGATTGGATAGTAGCCAGGGCTCCAGATAAGGGAATTGTTTCAAAACTTAAAATCTTTATTTGTGCATTAAACCCTGTGGTGTCACTATACATATGAATGGTCTCTTCAAGACAATCAAAATGAGTGGTAATACCATAGGGTTTGGTGCTAAAAGAGGTGAAAAAATGTGATTTGTTTAGTTTACTCACTCTTATCTGGAGTCCTGTAGGCTGGTTTATGTCCCATTACAGTTTTACATGATGTGGACTGTGGGTGTAAAATTTAGAGATACAGGCTGTCTGTTTACTACACTAGGCCACAGAATTGACAAAATTATGCTATGATCTGAAATCTATTTATAGATATACAGAGGAAGCTAGGTGTTTCATAATTGTTTACAACCAATTTGTTTTAATTGTTAACTATTTGTACACATTTGCCATACATTAAAAGCAATATTTTATATATGAATAGCCTCAAGTGAGTTAAACACAATTGTGTTGTTTCATCATTATTTACAAGAGTGAAGTACAGTAGATTGTTGTATCTGTACATTTGTGTATGCTATAGTTTGTTTCAAGAAACTCTATGAATGGAACAATAGATTAATGTGAGGATCTCCTACCAGTAGCTAGGATATGAGTTAAATTATTGTTTTGTTTTGCATTTCTGTACATGATAGTTTTGCATTTTAAATAAAAGTTACTGTTTCAATTGAATACTTGTATATTTTGCTTTTCAATCCAAGATATATATTCTTTGAAAACCTCAATTTAATTCAATTTTGCACACCCATCTATATAGCCTTAGTTCAACCACTCATTCCGCCGAATATCTTTTTTAAAGATATTTCTTGTTTATCTTTCGGTGTAAATATAGTCTGCTTATTTAACCATTTCGCTGCCAGGCTCTATAACAATATCATATGTAAACAGTTTGCTCCAGATCAGACACCGCGTTACGTGGCGTCTGATCTGGATCCAACTGTTTGGCCAATATACATGTATCAATGTTTCTGAAGTTTAAAACTGTATAAAAATACCAAATTTAAAGATGAAACCATGCGAAATATTGAAGCAGACGATATACATGTATACACATTACCAGTTGACGGTACAATACAGAGCGATGTATTCAGCGCGAGACACTCCGATCTGTCGAGCGCCTTTGGCGCGAGTCTGATCGGCTGTTTCCGCCAAAAACGTCGAGAGGTGAATATAATGCCCTGTAGCGCACCGCCTAGTTGCCAACAACAACTAGATAGGGTTATTTTCTTTTCAATTCATTTTATATCCAGAAACAGTTTATATGTGTTGTGGTGTCTGATCTAGATCCAAACAAAAACAAAACATGTCTGCCTTAGAGCTAGAGAACAATCGGTTATATAATACAGTTATATAATGCAGTAAACAATTGGTAGAACTCGCTGTACCCTGAGAGATGAACAAACAGACAGTTTAACATTACGGAAACAAAGAACATGTATCAAGATCTAGCAAAAACAATACAGGACGCGTTATTCTGTTCCAATAAACATGTTGTGCCATAATAACTATGTCCATTTAAAACAGTTTGGAAATAAACCAGCAGTCGAAAGTCTGACCAGGCTTCCAACTGGGTTTTTTTCAGGTTTTATTAAATCGTCCACATTTTCAAAAACCTCTCATTTTCTACATTGCATTATACGCCAATTGAGTTTTGATTCCATATGTCAGATCAGTCTACACTGTTTGCTGATAGGAATTTCACTATAAAACAAAATAAAAATGAAAATTTTGACCAGGCATCCCTTTGAAAAAAAAGGACTAATCCAATATATAAACATGGAAGAATCCACTGGGTATAAATGGGTTAAGGGTGTATCAAACTCATGAATTTGGGAAATTTTCAAAGTATATGAAAACACTCTATGATGGTTTTGTATTGAAGAGCTATTTAAGATAAATTAAAAAATAGAAAAAGTGTACATTTTGGTGAACAACATTTGACTCTACGGCCATGTAAAATTTACCCCACCCACTTTTTCTTATTTTGTTCTTTTCAAACAGCCCGCTTCAATAAAATCCATTTCAAATGAAAACAAATATGATAATTTGGTTTTGTGTTATTCATTTCCTGTCTATGGTAGTATTTCTTCATACAAAAACTAATTAAAGAGAAAACAGGCCCCAAATGTGAAATTTATAAAGCTCTAAAGATCATCGATATGGTACTTTTTTGTAAATTTTGTAAAGGGAGATAACTCTTTTTACTTTAATAACTCAACATTTTCAACACTGACCTTTCAATTTCTTTTCATATTTTGAACTGCCTTAGCATGGGCTTTCATCTGGTAGAATAAAAGAAAAAGTTTAATACTAGAACTTTCTCATTTTCAAACGTTTTTACTTTTTTTCATAAAATAAAAAATCTAATAAAATCATGCCCTATAAAAAGCATATTTTTGATATTCAAGGATCCATATTGTTCAAACCTGGTGCCTGCATTGTCTAAATTTGGTTTCTATATGTGAAAATACCACCATAGACATGAAATAAATAATGAAAACCCAAATTACCATGTTTGTTTTGTTTTGAAATAGATTTTACTGATGCTTGTACTGTGAATGGGTAAAATTTGGGAAAAAAGTCCAAATTTGACATACCTTTTTCAAATCGCCCTAGCTAAAAAAAAGGACACCACCATATATATTTTTTTCGTTTTTTCATTCATCATAAACAGCTCTTCCAAAAAAACAATGATAGAAAAAAAGTTTAGTACTTTGAAAAAATCGCTTATGGGTTTGATACACCCTTAAACCAGAAATAATAACGTCTGCTTGTCTTTATACATGTCCCATCTTCAGGAGAGAGCTCCAACTTCAGGGATATGAGGGGTGTTCAAATAGTTTTGATACTGGATCAATAACTTCAGTATAGTATTATAGGTGAGAAATGCATGTGTTTTATATCATTATAAAGAACAATTATTCGCCTACACGATGATATAAGGCACGATAAGATCACATAACTAGAAAAGTCACAACATGCACCTAAATGACCCCTACCCGAGGACACTGGAACATAGCACTTTTCAGACATTATTTTTTGACGTAATAACTTCTTATAGAGTACAATTTCCAGATTTTGTTTTGAAATATATCAGTTTATGTCTAAATTTTAATGTAAATAAAATGTTATTTCTATTAAAAGGGTTAACTGTCTTAAATCTCATTTTTTTCAAAAACGAGATTTCTTATTTTGGTAATGACGAAGTGGACATGTTTTTTCGAACGCTATGAAAATGTTCTAGATCAATATAATATTATATACATTTTGATTTTAAAACATGAAACCCTACTTCAATGGCTTCAATTTTAGCCTGGTTTAATATAAAAAAATGAGTTTGTGATTTCACTCACTACTTTTATACATAACAGTAGATTAACCTTTTTATTAATTTTTCAGTACGTGTTTAGTATTAGCTCTATTTTTGATATTTTATATAATAATAACATTTAAAACTGTGTAGTCTTTGCATAATTGTCTGAATTAATTTGACAGAAAATTTCAACTTTTTCAATATAGATCTAGTAAAGCCGTAATAATAATTATAGTATCAAATTGTGTTCAGAAAATTAACTCAATTATACACAAAAAAGGTCCAGTGTCCTCGAGGAGGGGTCATTTAGGTTCATGTTGGGGCTGATCAAGTAATGCGATCTTATCGTGCATTATACCAACGTGTTGGCAAAGAATTGTTCTTTAAAATGATATATACACATGCATTTTGCACTTCTTATAATGAAGTTATTGATCCAGTATCAAAACTATTTGAACTACCCTCGTACCACGGAATGGCACACTTCTGATGAAGTCTGTCTCGGTGTTTTCTGAGGATATATCAGTTATCAACCCTTTCAGTGCCATGACGGCATCAGCTTTGAACATTTTTCATCTGCTTTTATGGAAATCATTTAAAAGTGGTCTTGTCAAAAGCACAAGGCATAGAGTTTATTCCATTTTTGAAAATGTTTTGGACATAATCTATATATTTGGCCAAAAATCACAAGGTTAAAGATTTTTGGACTGTTTGTTTATAGGTGATAGAATGCAGAAAGTTTGTATGGTGGTATATTCGCGGTCAAGCATTGCTGCTGTGAAGTCAAAACATTATCCCCTGAAACTTCCAATGAACAATTCCAGTTTGCAATAAAGGCTGGTCCATTTTATACTGTTTAGGGTTGTTTTTTGTAATAAATTGCAAAATGACAAACAGTGAAGTCCCTGATCAGAGGGCTACTATAGGAGCCCTCTGATCAGGGACTTCACTGTTTGCATAGGACAAGTGTACTCTTCACAGGTTCACATTTGGTAAAGGACGCATATATGCGTCACTAGGGCTCAATGAGTTAAAACATGAAAGTATCTTAAATACTTTTCAATTTTTGGCATGATATGGCCATAGCTATTGTGTCCAAAAATCATCAGTTTGTAAACACGTGGTTTTTTGTTGTTGTTGTTTCGTTTTTTTACGGTTGTTTTAAATCTTTGTATTATTGGAAGCCCCCCTCAGTGTTTAGGTTGAATGTAGCCATTTTCTTGGAAGGACTTGCTGCTTATTGCGAAACTGTGAAAATAATTGGCGCAATATTGTACAACCAGTCAAAAATGCATTGTCTGCGCATGCCTGTAACTAGGTTGCATACGAACATTTTACGCAGCAACCAATTTCTCCGAAAATCAAATATTGTGGTTAGGAGTAAAACCCGTACCGGAACTTATCACATCGATAAGGAATAAAACTCATACCTTCACTACATTGCCAATAAGATGTTAAATGCTTGTGTGGCGGCCGTAAAAGTCGCTTACAACTACTAAACTAACGCTAATAGATTGTATGAATGACAATAGGAAGCTTCAAGCAGGGTGAAAGTAAAATTGAAACCTTTCACTGGAGTTCTCTGTTTACTTTCACCTTGTCTTATAAGCAGCTTTGTGTTAAACAACGAACTGTCTAAAACAACAGTTATACTGGTGTCTCCTATTCTCGCGGGGCTAAGCCTTAGAATATATATAAAGCACATACAATTGTTATTAAGAATTCTTCATTGTGGCTTAAAGGGACTCGCAACCGGATGGTGTACTTGTCAAAATAAAATAAAATACTCAAATAAAAGCAAATTTGTGGCATTATTTGGCTTCTGACATTAAAAAAATATGATCAGTCCAAAAAAGTCTCAAGAATCGTCACCGAATCTTTGATTTTTAGATATTTTCCATCGTTTTTCTATACCGACTAGTAGACGGTATAGTTGTTGTTGTTGCTTCTCTACACGGGCTCAGACATAAACACGAGCCGAATTACGAAGTTGTATGCACTTTCGATCGCTACACATTGAAATACGTTAAATCGATCCGACATAAACGGATAGTTCCGTGGTCCATTGGTCTAAGCGGTTTCCCCTATTTTGCCTTCTGTCCGCCAATGCCGGGCCCCGGGTTCGAATCCCACCAGAGACCAATATTTTTTTTTATTGAAATACATTTTTTTTAAACAGAATTTCTTATTCTAAACTAATTCTTTACCATTTATATAAGCGTTTGACACATATTTACAAATTACTATTTTTAATGCACCATCTGGTTGCGAGTCGCTTTAAGGTCAGTAGAAACTCTGAATAAAGTATAACATCAATAAAAATAATAATAATAAAATCTTATCTAGTCATTTCTACGTTTGAATACACCACCCTGCATAATCTAAATCAGTCAAATGTTCCCCAATTTCTCGGACCTTCTGATTGGTTGTCAAGGTTTTTTGCTATGGAGGGGGTAAACTCTTTTAGTTCAGATAAGTATTTTTAGAGTCACTTTAAATCTATCATATGGAAAATTTCTGCATCTGTGGCATCATTTTTTGTTTGTTTATTGAGATTTGAACTATGCACAAGTATTAAATAAATGACAATGTGCAGCAGGTTTTACATGTGAAATTTCGAAAATAGAGAATTCAAATCCAATTGATGATTTATGGGTCCATGCAACATTTTCCAACAGAAATTTATCGGAGGAAAAAAGTTGATATATTTCTGGATGTCAGGAATGCCCATTTCATCTGATTTTGTTAGGCTGGAGATTATGAGAATACGAGAATTGACGTTAACGCAATTTACTGGTCGCTACAAAATGTATATATAGAGAGGTTCATTTTACATAAAATATCTTCTCAAATATCTCAAGTATACCGTTCACCTATATTACTCTTTTCCCAAACCCTACATAGTTTTGTTTCCTACCATATATACATGTCACTTCATTAAAACTGCTCGGCTTCCCTGGCTTAGTTTTTTAAAGAAGCCAACTTGTAGAGGTTGCATATTTGGCATGCTTGATTTGATTTGTTTTTATTTTACGTCGCTTTCAACAGTATTTCAGTCATATCGCGACGTCCAGCTAATTATAGGTGGAGGAAGACGCCAGAAGACCTTTATGCACTGTTTCAGGCACAAATCGGCAACTTGGTAGAACCACCGACCTTCCGCAAGCCAGCTGGAAGGCTTCCCCACATGAAAAATCCGAACGACCCTACTGGAATTCGAACTCACAGCGGTGAGGAGCTTAGTGATGTAAGTCACAGTGACTATACCACTAGGCCACGGAGGCCCCCTATTATATTTGGCATGCATACAATACTGACGAAGCCCTTGAATCCAGTACAACCTGGATCATGTCATTGAAAGGTCAATGTCATTTATTAGTCAAATAGGTTGAAATTAGCCTTAGTCATAAACTTGAATACGCATGTGATATATACTTCATATTTGGTATATGTACTCAATTCAAGAAACCCTTGAGCCCAGAATAATTGAGGTCATGTCTGGAAATCAAAGCACTGAAAGTGCTGAAGGCTTTGGGGTTGCAGTTGTGTGGTGGCAAGTGGAAGTGAAAGACTGAGCACATTTTATTGAGTGTTAAGCATAATGAATTTACAAGAGAAAGGTGTAGCTTAAATCAGGACAAAAGTAATGCATAAATATTTCGCCCATACATTAAGCAATAACTTCTATTAGAATATCCCGTGCTTTATCCTTGATAGAATGTTATTTAAAATCAATTAAAACATTGAGTCTCGGTATATATTGTTTAGACCCTGATCTAATGCTAAAATTAACACAGAAGCAATGCTTTAGTAAGAAACAGTAGATCAAACATGACAGTTGTTTATCTGTAGCGCCACGTGCATATGACTTTAATTGGCTGGGCATTGTTGTTTATCTGGTGCGAAAAGTTGATTGCCTGTTATATCTGTACTGGTATTAAACTGTCAAAACAATTAACCAATTAATGTAATTATCATAGGCAAACGTACACTGGAATGTCATGCTCAGTGATCAAACATGTGTCGAACAGTTTGGATACTGATAAGAAGTATTATCTTTATTCATGTACCCCAAATGCACAGGCTTCAAATAGGTAATGCATTTCTATATCAGAGATTAGTAGTTAAACAAATATTTTTAAAAAACAATGAGTATAAATTAAGTGACATGTAATTAAATATTTGACTCTCTCTTAAAACTTATAGCACAAAATTACAAGAAGGATAACAGGTGCTCCTTTACAGAATGTTTGAAATATTATGACGAGCATGAGTGTATTTAGTGTTTAAAACTTAAAACCTAATGAAATTAAAAGTAAAAGGTAGCAGCTTAAAGCAGGACAAAAGTTATGCAGAAATCAGCTTAATGCATGACTTTTGCGCTACGAATGTCGACCAGTTTGGATACTGATAATAAAGATAATCAGTCGTCAAACATGAGTTAGCCTTCTGCTTGCTAAGTAATTGTCGTCTGCAAATTTCGCCTGAGGTGATTTAAAATAAATCCTTATAAAATGGCTTCAATGTGTCAGAACTCATCTGTATTCAAACTATTTCCAACAAAACTAATGCTTTCATATGCTGTCAACTATATTTATGCTCTATAGTATTTGGCGTCTAGAACAATTGCCGAAGTGAATTTTTATTTCATCGTAAAATATCGTTCGAATGTCAACAGGTGATCCAGATCTCATCTGGATCCAAGATTGTTTAATATATATATAACACTTTAAATATGGGTTAGATCTAGCATTATGATTCCTATGTTGTTGTCGTCGGCAAACGTTGCCATCTTAAACCATTTTCTAAGTTAGATCTAGATGCATTTTATTCCATCCGATTGTCAAACAGTTTGGAGCCAGATCATATCTGGTTCTAAACTATATATTTGATAAAGTATTGCAAAATTGCACAATTAGCGTGCAGAAGGTTCATACAGTATTATTAATTTATTATATGGATCTGAACTGTTTTTATCAGTAATCACACGAGCCCCTCCCCCCCCCCCGCCTGTTTTGCGCGGGCGGACATGAGCCCCCCGACCCTTCCTATTAATAGATACACCTTTAATTGTATAAAATTGTAGATTTGAAACTTCAAAACGTGTTTTAAGTGTTATTTTGTCATTATTGCACTTTAAATAGTATGCCTTTATCCCCAAAAGTTTGAGAACTTTGATATGTTTGAGAATTATGAGACACAAACAACACCTTTAATCCACGATTATGAGGATTCAATTAATCTATCAAACTTACACGTTTCACTGGCGGTGTTTTTTCAGTAAACAAGAGTCAATTAAACAATTAATTCCATGTATCATCAAAGTATTACGTCAATCTACAGGATCTATTAACGAATACAAACAACTGATAATTATAACACCTGTAGGTGTGAACAATATATATAAATAAATCGGTATATAAAAACATGTTTGACGAGTTGACTACCTTTTTGTGCTATAATTCCTTTTTGAAGAGTTTGCACTTTGACGAATTGTCCATCACCCGCTTTCATAACGCTTCAATAAATGGGTCTGTAAAATTAATTTTAAGCAGAATAGTTTATGATTCTCCCCGTGGCCAATAGATTTTACCAACTTGCAACAATTATTAAAACATCTAGTTACTTGCAAACGTTAACGGCGATTCCATCATTTCTATTGACGTGTGTACTTTATTACATGTACTTTCAAAACATCGCATTATTCGGAGTAAAAGTTCGTTGAAAACCTTTATCAGAATATATAAATAGTCTACTAACGCGTTTTCAACACAAGGGATGAGTTTATAGAAAAACGTGTGTTATCTGCAGCTAATTTTTAAAAAATTAGACAGGGCCTCATTCTTCTCCATTCACCATATTTTGGTGTTATCTTGTTTGTATCATACTCGAACTTTCATCAAAGTTTTAGCAATGGAGAAAAATGCGGCCGGTATGAATTTTAGAAAAGTTGATTACAAAACACACGAAAATGGCGTATTTTACCGAAATAAGGGGTAGTTTAAACATATCGTGGAGACTTATAGAGATTAGTATGAAAAGAATATGGGTATAAATAGATAGTTTAGGTCTTATAGTATAAGATAAACACAAAAATACTCTTCTTCGAATATTTTATTTTTTGAGGAAAAACAGGGCCATAACAGGCCTTTCGTGCACCTTCCCCTTTATGCAGTGTTAAATTTAAATATTTGTAACACTTATGGAATATCAATCAATACGATATTTATATCGGACAGGTTTCCGAATATTTCAAACACAAAAAAGATTTAACTGTGCAAATTGAGCGCCGATAATATCAAGGGCCATTCTCGGTAAACCCTGGGTCAAAGGCTACACGCAATGAGTGCATGTCAATCAAACTAAGCTCCGCCTTCATTTATTTGGGCGCTTGAAAATCAGACGACAGGTGCTACAAAAGAATGTCCAAATGGTATGACCTAATTACGCAATTGTTGAAGATACACGTTTTCTAGCCTGCTCATTTACACGCATTAATTATGAAATATTACTGATTTATTTACTTAGTTCTCTTTGAAAATGCCTAACCTAACCTTAGTGAAAAAATAACTATTGATGTTCCTATTAATGATTGTTGTTGCTGCTAAGGTTTATAGTCCCGCATAAGCTTTAACAGATGCTTCACCCCATTGTCTCAGGATTGGGGTCATCACGTGACAAAATCGCGGTAACTTGTTTTTAAGAAGCTCCACTATTTCGACTGTTTTTATACGGTTTTTGAATTGTTTCCTGAAGTTTTTTGTGTTAAAAAGGACTATAAAGTGTTTTTCGTGGTACAAGCTATGTCGGCATCTGGAAGCAACTTAAATTCTGTGAGAAATAGGGATAAATCTTATATGAGACCATGGATCGGTCAAGGTTATAGTGGCAATGGCGGCGACAACAGTGCTGAGCGAGATTGGAAAACAGTAAACCGACGCAGTCGCCCTGTAAAACGGCAACGCAGATCCACTGGCTCTACAGATACGCATTTAAGTCAGCAAGAAACAAACAAGGTATCTAAAGAACAATTCAAACATTTATCTACTGATGATAAACTCGTTACACTTTTTGATATGATCACGCACGTGACAGTCGTGAGTTCGAGACTAGACTCTATTGAACAATCAGTACACACGGGCAGTCAACACATTGATGAGAATACACGTCGTATTAAGCTACTAGAGTATAAAAGTATTGATCTCTAAGCACGTTCAAGACGTAATAACCTGATCTTTCGTGGTATTAAGGAAAATACCAATGAGAACACTGAAACAGTTTTGAAGGCCTTTATGCACGACAGCCTGCATTTAGATCCAGCTGATATAACATTTCAACGTGTACACAGGCTTGGCAGACAATCACATCGTTCACATCCAATCATTGCCTGCCTCAGCGACTATCCAAATGTTGAGTTGATCCTTGAGCATGCCCGTCAGCTGCGTGGCACACCTTTCAGCATCAATTGTGACTTTCCGCCAGAGATCTCTGCAGCCCGCTCACGACTCTGGCGCGACTACAAACAGGCACGCCAGAACAATCCAAATATTCCTGCTAAGATCGTCTATCCAGCAAAGCTCATAGTGAATGGACGAGTAGTCAAGGATGAATTTCCTGATTGGTACAACGTAATGAGTGGGCACCGACTGGGTCCAGCTACTTATACTGACGACACCAGACCCAAGCACAACGCTGAATTATCAGATATGTCCATCCAAGACGTAGAAGAGGATGAAGCTGATGACTCTTCGGTGTACTCCGATAACCCGGAAGTGGTAGAAAAGCGTCCGCCAGCACCAACCCCAATACATCAGTATACCACCAACCGGCCTACAGATCTTCCAGCAGCAGCAGCAGTAGATGACCCTTCTCTCGTCAACCAAAGTGATCAGCAACATCCACCTTGTGATCGGGGTGTCAAGTCAGCCCCTACAACATAGGACAGTGGGAGGAATGTAAACAATAGTGAAACTAGTTCTGATGAGAACTGTGCTAAAAGTGCTGATAGAAATAAGGAAAGTAACAATAATCAACATGAAAACCATTCTTTAAACTCTATAAATACCATTGACATTCAAAATCTGGAATCCAATAGTAACCACAGTACAGAGAAACTGAAATTAGGACTCCTTAACGTATGTGGTCTTAAAAACAGACTACATTTCCCTGACTTTTGTGACACTATATCCAAGTTCGATTTATTTTTTATTACAGAATCATATCTTGATATGCACGTTTTCGTTAAATTGGACGGTTACTCTTATGTAAATAAACCAAGAAAGCAAAAGTATTTCAGAAAGTCTGGCGGAATAGGCGCATTTATAAATGACAAACTTTCATCTTCTGTAGAAGTAATAGAATCAGAATCAGACTACGTTCTATGGCTAAAGCTTAAAAAGCAGGGTACACAACTCACTGACGACGTAGTTTTTGGTATTACATATATACCTCCTAGTCAATCTAGATTTTATAACGAAGATGAGTTTGGCGTGCTCGAACAAGAAATAATAGATATGTGCTCTAAGTATGATAACATGTTTTTAGCAGGAGATATGAATGCCCAAACATCTAACCTACAAGATTACACAGAGGGTGATACCTTCATGTCACAGTATTTCGATCTTGATCGGGAAACGGAGCTATTTTTCGATCCAAAGGCTGCCCTCGAACAACATGGCACCCCCGCTTATCGTGTCTCCTGTGACAATAAAAAGAATAATCATGGCTATAAGCTCATAGAAATATGTAAAAACAATAATCTCGTTATTCTGAACGGCAGATTTGGCAAAGATAAAGGCATTGGGGCTACGACATTTAGAAACACTTCTGTAATAGATTATGTAATTTGCACGATAAATGGATTCCAATTTCTTTCTGATTTTAATATAACCGAAGTTGACGAACTGCATGGAGACGGTCATGCCCTGTTAAGCTTTGATCTGTGCATAAACGTACATACGCCCCCTTTTGAAGAATCCCCTATACCAAAACAAAGGTTTGAGTGGAAATCCGACAAAGCAGATCTTTTCTCACAAAATATAGACATTGATAAACTTCAAGATATACAATATACACTTAACTCAAGAGTAAATATTGATCAGAACTGCATGGATTCCACAATAAACAAATTAAATTATACCTTACTTGAAAGCGCAGAAAAAACGTTAAATAGCAAAAATAACTATGCATTTAAGCAACAGACACATAAAACTAAAAAAACCCTGGTATGGAGTCGAATGTAAAAAGGCTAAAAGGCGGTATACAAAAACCAGGCGAAAATATTGCAAATACCCATCAGAAATGTAAAAGCTATAAAACAGTAATGAATGAATACATTAACAAATATCACAATGACATGGCCAACAAACTTAGGCATTTAAATAAACATAACCCAAGGGAATATTGGAAGTACTTAAATAAACTAAAACAATCAAAATCTACCAAACACCCGGATCTCAACTCCCTGTATGATCATTTTAAAAATATAAATGTCAACCCAAATCAAGACTCCCATGAAGAAAATCTTGTTCAACCTGACATCAATGACCCAGAAAATATATTGAATAGGCCAATCACTTTACAAGAAATTGAAAAAGAAATCTCAAAACTAAAGAACTCTAAATCCCCTGCAGGAGATTATATCATAAATGAATATATTAAAGCCTCAAAAGACCAAATGATCCCAACATACCATTTACTATTCAATAAGGTCATGGAAACTGGTATTATTCCCAACCAATGGTTAGAAGGCATCATAATACCCATCTACAAAAATAAAGGAGACCCTCAGGATCCCATTAATTTTAGACCTATAACTTTGCTAAGCTGTCTAGGAAAGCTCTTTACAGCCTTACTAAGCACTAGACTTACATCTTTTCTAGAAAACAATGCAATATTGAAAGAAAATCAAGCAGGTTTCAGAAAATCCTATTCAACTGCTGACCACATTTTCAAATTAAGCTCCATCGTTGAGTTACTAAGACATAATAAAAAGAAAATATTTACGACGTTCATAGATTTCTCAAAAGCTTTTGACTCGGTCTGGAGAGTTGTAATACATAAATTACTAAATGCATATAACTTATAAGATGAATATTGATGCTGATCTGTCCAAATAAAATTAAACTTTTACCATAATACGGAGACGTTTCAATGTGTACTGAGTGTATACATTTTATTTTATGTTTAAGCATAATGAATTTACAAGGGAAAGGTGTAGCTTAAAGCAGGACAAAAGTAATACAGAAATCGGCTTAAGATTTGCCTTCGCCAATACATTAAGCAATAACTTCTATTAGAATATCCCGTGCCTTATCCTTGATAGAATATGTTACTTAAACTAATTTAAAAAATTGAGTCTGGGTACATATGGTTTAACACAGAGCAATGCTTTAGTCAGAAACGGTCAGATCAAACACAAAAGTTGGATATCTCGATCTGAAGATAGCGCCACGTGCAGATGACTTAATTTAATTGGCTGGGCATTGTTGTTTATCTGGTGCGAAAAGTCGATTGACAATTACTCAACCTGTTATATCTGTACTGGTATTAAACTGTTAAAACAACAAACCAATTATCATAGGCATGCGTACACTGGAATGTCATGCTCAGTGATCAAGCATGTGTCGAACAGTTTGAATACTGATAATAAGTATTATTTTTTATTCATGTGCCCGAAATGCACAGGCTTCAAATAGGAAATGCATTTCTATATCACAGATTAAAGTAGTTATATGAATATCTAAAATAAATGAGTATAAATTAAGTTACATGACGATGTAATGAAATATTTTACTCTCTCTTTTCAAACAACTAGCACAAAATTACAAGAAGGATAACAGGTGCTCCTTAACAGCATGTTTGAAATTATGATGAGCATGAATTTATAAGTGTTTAAAACTTAAAACGTAATGAAAGTGAACGGTAGCATTTTAAAGAAGGACAAAAGTAATGCAGAAATCAGCTAATGCATGACATTTGCTCTACGTCTGTCGACTGCCATGACCCCATCGACGCCGCCTAAGCATCCATTTGATTCAATTATATGCGTAATTTGCAAGCATTGTAACCTGTATGTATTAAACATTTCATATGTAAACAGTGTAGACCCGGACCAAAATGCTCCGAAGTAGCCCTTTGATACGGGTCTTCAGTTTGATTTCTCTATAGATAACTACCTTGTTATCTGATAGCGCCGAAACCTTATGATCAGGATATACACTGTTTGGCAGTTTGCACCATAATCATGATAATGCCTTTATATGTAAAGATGTAGATGATACACATTTCATATATAAACAGTGCTTTACGTGGTCACCTGATATCATAACTAAGAAACGGCTGTGGAGAACTTTCACGTTTAATGTAATAAAAGTTTGATATGTTCGGTCTTGAGTATTTCAAGCCCACTGGATTTATTAAATAAACTGTAAACTGTATTTATTTCACTTATGAATTTTTAACGTTTCTAGAATATCCCTATTGTCAAACAGTTTCGATCAAGATCTCATCTGGCACCATTTTATATTCAAAGATAATTAATCTTTGCTGTCTTAAATCAGTTTCTAAGTTAGATCTAGATGCATTTTATTTCATCTGATTGTCAAACAGTTTGGAGCCAGATCTTATCTGGATGATACGATCCAAACTATTTGATAAAGTATTACAATTGAATTGACATAGCGTGCAGAAGGTTATTACAGTAGATTTTTATGTTTTAAAATAAAAAATATAGATATACCGGTCTTTTTAGTGTTCAAAAACACATGTCGAGGATTTATAAGCAAAATAAGAAATGTTATTTTTGAAGAAAAACATTTCTAAGACAGTTAACCCTTTCAATGATAATGGAATTTTAATAGCATTAAAATAGAGACATAAACTAATATATTTCCCAAAAACATTTTTTTTAAAAAAAAAAGAAGAAGAAAAGAAGTTTTAAATTAAAGAAATAGTGGCTGACAATTGCTATGTTCTAGTGTAAACTGTAAAGTATAGGGGTCATTTAGGCTCATGTTGTGACCTATCGACGTATGTGGTCTTATTGTGCATTACACTATCGTGTCCGCAAAGAATTGTTCTTTAAAATGATATATCACACATGTATTTGACTCTTATTATATTGAAGTTATTGATCAGTTGCCACTACTTAGAAAATGCTCCTCGTATTTAGACTGCAATGTTTTAACCAATGATAAATAATCATGTGGTGCGTCAACTGTCAACAATGTTAAATGAATAAAAGTAACGGAAAGAGAAAATAATAATAATAATGATGATGATGATGATGATGATGACGATGACGATGGCGATGATGATGATGATGATGATGATGACGATGATGATGATGATGATGTAATTACCAAATTACATATGAGAAAATTACCAGTGAGATATAGTCCACATGAGAGCCTCTACAGCCTCTGGGTGTTGGACGTGGTGGAGGACAGTCGCACTTTCTCAGCTCTGAAAAAGTTTTATCTTGAATTTTTACTCACGAAGATTTTTAAACTGGAACTGCAGAAATATTATATAAAGTGGTGAAGGGTATACGGTGTAAAAGTAGCACAACAGTGGAACTGAATTTTATTGACTTATTCTATATTTTAAGTTGAAAAGGCGTGGAAAAAATGGCGGTCACATGGCGGACATCTTGTTTTTAATTGACTTTTACAGAGTTTACTTTTAAAATGACTATTTCCACTATCATTTAGTGGTAATAAAGAAAGATAAACCATCCCTCAAGGGTGCTACTGATAATATATGCTGAGAAATTACAATTAGTGCGAAAAATCTCGCACACCAAAGTCGGACTTTTAAACTGTCTTAAATTGATTTTAATACAATAATTATATTTTAAATGACTATTTCCACTAACATTTAGTGGTAAGCAAGAAAGATAAACCATCCTTCAAGGGTGCTATTGATAATATTAGCTGAGAAATTACAAATAGTGCGAAAATCACGCACACCAAATTCTGACTTTTTAAACTGTTCTTAATACAGTACTGTACTGTAATCATATTTTAAAATATCATGAACATTTGTTTTATGTAATGCAATGTAAAGAATCATCTGTGATAGACACTGCTTAAACTAGGAGTTGAATTGAACACTATTACTGTTGTGCCGCTGTTGATAACAAAACAAACTGCCCCTGACTGGTTTTCTTCTAGATTTAACCACCCTATCCTTATAGCTATTGTTGTAGAAAACAGGTAAAATGTCGCTTGTAAAAAGAAGAGGAAAGGCATCCAGGGACCAAGAACCATCGCCGCCAAAAAAGGCAAGAACTGAATACACCCTCAACACAAAGAAAGCGCTACTGCAGAAGCTGCATGCTGCAAAACGGGTACAGAGCCTTTCATATATCGTGACTGATGGAGGACTGGTTGGAACCGCAGACGCTGCCACGTTCGATCTTCTTAGATGGGCGAGCACAGAATACTTTGAAGACTTTGATAAAGATAGGGGTAAAGCAACTATAACACATACATATGATTCAATTGGAAAAGCAGTAGTGCAGACCATAATAAAGGTAACAGACCTCCAAGGTGCGTCATACACTCTCAACTTGTACCCAACAACGTCTAAAATACTTGTGAATGGGAAAAATGCCTGGAAGTTTACTGGAATTGATTTAGAAGAAATTCACAAAACTGCATCAGCCGTTCTATAACCAGAGAGATCACTGAAACCATTGAACCAAATGCTACAGAGCAAACTTTCACAAGCAATAGGTAAACTCGACAAGGAGGAGAATGATGGCCACACCTCTCCACAAGGCGTAAAGCAAGATATGAACACAAAAGAAATATCCCTAACTGAAGCAATGAGGAGTAAACCATGTACAAAATGCCTAAAATGTAACAAGCAATGTAAAACAAAAGCCACTCTATGCACATATAAACAGCACTGGATTCACTACAACTGTGAGAAACTGACCAAAGAAGAGGTAATTGCACGTGAAAAAAATGAAAACTCAAATTATACATGTAAGATGTGCCTAAAAGAAAAACTGTCTAACCAACAGAAAATAATACTCCTTCCTGCCATAAAGCAAAAACAGTCAAACACGGCATGTAAGGCTATGCTGAATGAGGAACAGGGCGGCAGAGACTTAGATACAGAAACAGAATTGACATGTGAAGCCTGCCTTGCGGAAATACAGCGGGATCCTGCAACATGCAAGCAGTGCCATCATTTATTCCACCAAAAATGTGTGAAGGAGGAGGACTTAGTGACAGTATGCTGTGGTTGCATCGGTACCATCAAACAACATGATGAAAACCTGACAAATGCCCCCAATGGCACCAGCTCCAATAGAAACCCAGATGTGGACCCTATGGAAGAACAGAGCAAAGTGAAAACTAAGGAATTAAGGGACAATGAATTAAAACTTAGAAAATGGGAAAATGATCTCAACATGCGTGAAAAAGGCATGACAGACAAAACTAAGGACATAGCTAGACTTAATACATATATTAAAAAGTTAGAATGTGAAAAACTGGAATATTTAGCAACTATACGTACAATGCAAAATTCTCCCCATCATATACAAAATACAAAAGACCAAGATGCTCCTAGAGCACAGAAAAGCTTTCAAGAAACCAACTCTAACTGCAATGAATCGCTTCTCAAGGGAGTCCAAAGTAGAGTGACAAATTACATTCTTAGGCAAATTGACAGACAAATAGGACAAATTGAAAATATGCAATTCCAAGAAAATACCCAGAGAACTCAAAGTGATATCCTATTAAATTCCAATGCCATATGCAACAGGTGTCAAACACAACAAATTGGTGACAAGACAAACAATACAAATAATATAGATTCTAACAGGAGACAGAATGGAGACACAGTTATAGGATGGCAGCAACAACCACAACCAAACCTTTCATTTCAAACACCAACTACAGCAAGCAGCAATAGAAATCATAATGTGAAACCTGACATACCTGCCCAAGTGCAAGGACCTAATACTTATAAGCAAAGCACAGTAACCCATATTGGTGAACAAAAGCGATCCGAAGAGGTTCTGCAAGAATTGTCTTGCGTTCCAAACTCGGATACCCCATCAAGTGATACGATTAAGGCTCTAACAGGTTTACCACTGCAATATGCCCCAAAAACAGCAGAGAACAAAAAGAATCCTGCTAAGGAAACCCATAACCAACGTCCTGTATTCTACACTCCACAAGCAACCCAGAAAAAGGCTCCTCGAAGGATGTCACATGGGCCAAAGAAGCAACTAGTAACTGTGAAGAGAACCAACAAGCAGACAACAAAGAACACTGAAACTATGCCTATGACCGACTTAACAAAGTCTCCTGCCAAACAACATGCAGCTACCGAACAGAATGACGAAACAAGAAAATTACAGAACTCTTTTTTGTGCTCGGTTCCACGAACGAGCCCCCAACTATAGCAGATAATCAAAAACTGAAAATTATCTCATACAATTGCAAAAATGTTAGGACTAGTGGCCCTGCAATTAACGATCTATTACGAAATAATGACATTATAATGATTCAGGAACATTGGTTATTTCAGTGTCATATTGAACTTCTTAATCAAATAAGTGATGAAACTTGCTCGACAGGTAAAGGAGTTGACAAATACAACCCTATTCACCCAACTCAGCTCCCAAGAGGATACGGAGGTGTGGGAATACTCTGGAAAAAAGACATCGATCACCTTGTAAAAATTATTGATGATGGAGGAGAAAGAATACAGTGTGTAGAAATTATTAACAATGACAATAAACCAATACCGCTAGTATGTGTGTACCTTCCAACAAGAGGATACACGGACAGCACTCAGACCGTTCAAGACAGTATAGACCAACTCCACGAAATAGTACAAAAATTTGAACAAACTCATGATATATATATAGGGGGGGGGGATATAAATGAAGACATAAATAGAAAAGTAAGAAGAGACGAAAGAGTAATCCACATTGAACAATGTATACAGGACAATGGCTTCCATGTCTCGAGTACAGACACAACTTATATCAACCCTAAAGGGGAAGACTGTTCGGAAATATATTACTTCTTTGTGAAGAAAGACAATTATAGTATAGTTACAGAAATAAAAGTACTGAAAAACCTGGATACAAATGTCTCAGATCATTATCCAATATCACTAGAACTGGAAATACCAATTTATCAGCGCAAAGCTACAGGAGCAAAGAGTAAAGAACAATCAAAGAAAATTAACTGGGATAAAGTGATAAAGATTTATATGTAGCAATAGTTAAAGACGGGATTGAATGCTTAGCAAAGGCCCCACTCAACAAAGTACAGGATACAGACAGGATAGCAGAAGCAACATGTGACCTCCTAACTGAAGCAGCAAAACAGTGTGTCCCCTCAAAGAAAGCTTTCAACGCAAGACCCAAGTTAAAAGTATGGAGTGATAACACCAGGAGTAAGCTGAAAAGCCTCAAAAAGACCAAATCTGAATGGAAAAGGAAGGGATCTGTAAAAGATATAAATAATCCGACAGTCATGGAGATGAAAATAAAAAAGAAAGAATTAAGACAAGCTATTAGGAGAGAAGTTGCCCAAAATGAGGTTAAAGATAAAGAAGAAATTTTAGATGCTAAAATATATGATACAAAACTATTCCATAAACTTATAAGGAAGCAAAGAAAAACTGGAAGTGATTATTTGGACGATTTACATGTAGGGGACAATTATTATCAAGGAACTGACAAGGTGATACATGGATTCAAGGAACACTTTGAGGTACTAGCAAGACCCTTAACAGACCCCAAGTTTGATGAGGATTTTGATAATATTTCCAGAGGGAATACGAATGCATAAAAAACATAGTCAAAGATAAGAATATCCCAGATGTCACAGAAGAAGAAATGAATAAGGCAATAATAAGCTCCATAAACAAAGGGAAATCAGCAGATATATTTGGAATGATGATAGAGCATATTATCAACGTCGGCAAAGATATAGTCCCATTTCTCATGCACCTCGTCAACACAATATTTAAAAATGCAGAGGTTCCCGATATACTAAAAACAGGTCTTCTGACGCCAGTATTCAATAATAAACGCAATAGAAATGAATCTAAATTCTACAGAGGTATAACAGTACTTCCGATATTATGTAAACTTATTGAAGCTATTCTAAAGTCAAGAATACAGAATGCTGTCTTAAATACACAGAGTCCATTACAACGATGTTTTACTGCAGCTACCTCTCCACTCAACGCAGCCCTGATTTTAGAAGAATGTTACAGAGATCGCAAAGATGAGAAAAAAGATATGTCATTAGTACTGCTTGATGCAAAGGCCGCCTTCGATGTAGTCAATCACAAAAACATGATGCGAAGACTTTACCATATCGGAATAGATGACAACCATTGGACACTCATAAACAATCTTCATACACATGCAACTACAGCAGTCAAATGGAATTACCAACAATCTGATAAATTCAGGATAGAACAAGGGATTAGACAAGGGAGAATCATGAGTGCTGATTTATATAAAATATATGTAGATCCTCTATTACACAGACTTCACAACTCCCACATGGGAATACATATTGGTGATATTGAATGCCCAGCCACAGCATGTGCAGATGATGTGACCATCAATAGCACAAACCAGTATGAAACACAAACCCTGATTAATATGGCATATGATTACAGTTCAAAACAAAAGTACAAACTTCAACCGGACAAAAGTGTGATTATAGAAGTTATGAAGGACACAAATCAAATGGACGGTACAACGATGCCAAAAGTCTCAAACTCCACTCATCTAGGAATTATACGAGGAAGATCAATAGCAGAAACCATAGAATTAACAGTTGATGCGAACATTAAGAAAGCAAGAAGGACAACTTACAGTTTATTATCAGCAGGTCTACATGGTGAAAATGGCCTTGATCCGCACACATCTCTCCACTTGATAAAAACATACGTAATACCAATACTTTTCTACGGGCTAGAGATAATTATACCAACGGCTAAGTACATAAAGCAATTGGAGCTGTTCCAAAAACAGCTGATCAAACAAGTTCTATCAATCCCACAGAATGCTGCGGACCCAGCACCATATATACTCTCCGGATTCTTGCCGGCCGAAGAACAGATCCATATCAAAATATTAAATCTTTTCAACAACGTTTGTCTACAAAGTGAAACAAGTACGGAGAAAAGACTTGCAAGAAGACAGTTGCCGATAAAAACTATGAAAAGTGCAAGCTGGTTCACCGAGGTTAAGAAGCTGTTCTGGAAATATGATCTAGGCGACATAGTCGAGCATCTGGATGATACTCCAACCAAGACCGAATGGAAACGAGTAGTCTATAAACAAGTATCAGGATCCTTCCAAAAACATATCACTAGCATCGCAAAAACCTACAGAACCTTAATCTTCATGAACCACCAGTATACTCCAGGGAAAATACACAGTAATATACAAACCAAAGGAAACTCAACTCGAGAAATCAGCAGACTTCCAATAAAGATAAAATGTGTAACAGGAACTTATATACTGCAAGCAAACAGACATGCATTTAACCAGGTGGATGTAGACCCAACATGCCAACTATGTGGAGCTGCACCAGAAGATATGAAACACTTTCTGCTAGAGTGTGAAATTCTCCACACCATAAGGTCCCCAATTCTAAATGAGATTAAAGAGGAATATTCTAATATCATGAAAAGTGACTTCCTGGAACTTGACAGAACTGAGCGTGTAAGAATCATACTTGACTGCACACATATCATATTAAAGGTAGATTATCCAGTATTAAAACAATTGAATTTCATAGTAGAAGATTAGTCTACTCACTTCATACTGCAAGATATAGGATGCTAGAAAGTATTATGCCTAGAAGGAGAAAAGGCAGGGGTAGAAAGATTGACAGAGGCACAGCGGTATGTTAGTAAATAATTTCAGCAGCAGCAATAGTAGACTAAGAAGTAACTAAGTGTACAAACAAAAGTGAAAATAGTGTAAAATAATTGGTGAAGGTGATTGGATGATTCATAACTGGTGACGGATCAACTAGTTCTACTCGAAGACTTGTCATCGAGGTTCGTCTATAAAGGCGGGAAAGATACAACAACAACAACAACAACATGCTAGACAATTGTGACGAAGAGTCTGCGGATTACGGATTACGGATGATGATGTTGAGTTTTACTCACGATACTTTTATTGTTTATTTTCTATTTCCGTTATAAATGCCCACATGGAGAAAGGACAAATGGAGAAGTATCCGGCCTGCTCGCGATTTATCGTGTCGTTCAATCAGCGGCGCTCAATGGCGGCTAGAAATCAACGTTTTTCCGAAAGTTTGGTGTTAATAGAAATGCTTTTAATGTTATCTTTTCGTTATAAATTTTAATACAGATGTTTTATTAGACCATGATCTCACGACTAGTACAAAATTTGAGGCGATAGCTTATAATTTGTTTGTTTAGTGAGTTTGTGAAAATTAGAGAGAAAACGTACAGTACTGTATTTTCCGTTTTTCCTACGAAAGTTTGGTGTTAATAGAAATGCTTTTAATGCTATCTTTTCGTTATAAATTTTAATACAGATGTTTTATTAAACCATGATCTCACGACTAGTACAAAATTTGAGGCGATAGCTTATAAATTGTTAGTTTAGTGAGGTTTTGAAAATGAGAGAAAAACGTATTTTTTCGTTTACCTACGAACAGAGACTTTAAAAGCCTTTTAAAGTCTCTGCCTACGAAGTTTGGTGTTAATATAAATGCTTTTAATGTCATCTTATCGTTATAAATTTTAATACAGATGTTTTATTAGACCATTATCTTACGCGTAGTACAAAATTTGAGGCGATAGCTTATAAATTGATAGTTAAGTGAGGTTTTGAAAACGAGAGAAAAACGTATTTTTTCGTTTACCTACGAAGTTTGTGTGTGTCTATATTTCTCTGCCACTGTCTGTATTTATGTCTCTGTTTCTCTTTGTGACTGTCTCTCTGTCTGTCTGTTTTTCTCTTATCTCTGTCTGTCAGTCTCTCGCTTCTTCTTTTCTGTCTCCATCTTTCTGTATGAATGTCTGTCTGTCTCTCTGATGATCCTCATGCGGAGAAAAGGTAAAGTGTGTCATAAAGAGCTTAATTTGAAAAAGGGGTAAACTATATTTCAAGAGACATACTCTATGAATCCGACATTTTCGAGCCTGGTCTGGATTACAACTGTTTGCAATTGCAATAGTCATCATGTTACTTAATGGTATTCAGTAATGAGAGGGTTAATCCAGTCATCAACCAAACCAGGTGCATTGATGTTGGGTTTTTGTTTTTGTTTTGTTTTTTTAATTCAATTCTATTATCTTTATTTTTTGTGATTTGTATAATATATAAACATCATGCGGTTACAGAAGTCAAAAACACATGTTCAAGTTACACGCACGGGTAGCATTGATCTTTTTTATTAAAGTGGCAACCCGCTGGTGTCCATCTTCATAGATAATCGGCATGTTCAAGAAGCATGGACTTCATGCTGGGACAGTTTTATGACGCTGATAATTGTCCTGCTAATTTGGTGCGGGTTCTGTATACGGTTATGTAATGTGTCACATTCCTTTGTGATGTGTAATATGGTAGACATTTTGTAAGTAAATAAAGCTAAGGACGAGTGTCAAACATTCTGGATCCAGATCAGACGCCGTGTTACGCGGCATCTGATCTTGATCCAAGTTGTTTGCAAAAAAAAAAAGTAAAGTCGCGATCAGCAGGCAAAGAGTTAAGCAGTCAGTAAAATAGATTGCTTAAGGCATTGGTTGCTTTATAATTTACTCCGTTATATAAGACATAAGTAAAGCAGAAAGAAACAGAGATCTCATGTTATCATGTTTGCAATTAATTTCTGAAGATAATGCAAACTGTTACCTCTTTCATAGAAATGGGACGGATAATATGTATATTTTAGTCTGGATGTAAAACTAACCCTAAATTCATTTTTTTGAAGTAATATGTTAATAATTCTAATTTTCCTTTCAATAATAATAATGATCACATACGACATAATAATACAGTTACAACTTTGGCCGTTTTGGATTTTGGCCGTTTGACGCGCACTCCTTTCAAATGTCTCTTTACATACAAAATGGAAGGAATTCTTTTCTTACGCGAGTTGGTCTAGTCATTTCATTAGCCAGCAACCTTTGTAGGTCATCATTACTTTTTTCGCTTCAAGAAAAACCCTGGTATTTTTACAACCGAAAGATAAGTGTCACGGCTTTATATCAAGACCTTTTTTTTTTAAATATATATATATATATATCGGACGAAAATTATGGATTAAATTCAAGTTTTTGAAACGGGACGTAGTGTATATTTCGCGATCGCCTGCTCTCGTTTATCGACTATTTCAGTTGGCCATCGCTCTTTAACTCGCCATAAAATTTGTCGATTTCGAAAATAAACACTTGCATTTTTACAACTGAAAGAAATATATCTAAGCTTTCCTTTAAGACCATTTCTTTGAAAATCGGTGGAAAATTGAGGGTTTTATGAAAGGTTTTGTAACGGGGCGTGATATATTTATGCCCGAGTGCTTGCTCCCTTTTATCGGCAAATTCATTTGGAAACCACTCTTTAACTCGCCATAAAACTGATCAATTTTAAAAATAAAATCTGTTATTTTTACAAGTGAAAGATAAATATCTTAGCCTTCTTTTAAGACCATTATAATGAAAATCGGGTGAAAATTAAGGAATTTATGTAACTTAAACTAACAGTAGGTAACCATTCAACACGATAAAAAACGCGATAGCCCGCTATCGGCGTACCGGTGCAGTTGAATTATCGATCGATTAAGCGTTATCGCACATACAGGTAACGGACGACACCATTTTCGGGAAAATGCAGATTTGAGTATAAGTTACTTCTCCATTTGTCCTTTCTCCATGATGCCCATGTGCTCATATTGCGTTTTTTAATCGACTAGGTTTGTCTTCGGCCGAAATGGTCATGGTTCGAAATGCCCTGGAAGAATTTCTTGCGTCCTAAAGGGAAATCACTCTGTCAACCGTTATTCTGAAAATCAGCACTTCCGTATAACAGAGGTGTGGTCTTTGAGCGAAATTATAAGGTAAACAAATACTTTAAAATGTTGTTACAATAATTAATTAGTATTAATTATTTACTTAAAACATAAGCATACTATATCTTTTCATACAAGCATTTAACTAATTCATATGCCAGCTTATAACTTCTTTACCGAAGCGTCTCAAATTTCACATACGACACAAAGTCAAATATCATCCGTTCATCAAATCTTATATTTTAGCCGGGTAGAGATTATGGTGAAACGGTTGAATGACTTTACTGGGTGACTCGGTAGCTCAGTGGTTAGAGCGTTGGCATGGTAAGCCAGAGGTCCAAGGTTCAAGTCCCAGTTGAGTTCCAACTTTTTCACCAAGTTATCCTCGAGTGACCAATTTCCACGCACCTTAGAGAAAATTTCCTCGCATCACATAAAAGTAGCTTATTCTAGTCAAAATAAAATGTATATGGATTGATTGAAGTCTTATTTCAAAGAAATCAACCTGTTTTGCTGTGGAAAACTTTGACCGGCTGCATGGCTTAGTGGTAGAGCGTCCGCTTGCAGTGCTGGAGGTTGTGGGTTCAATCCCCGGCCGGGTCAAACCAAAGACTTTACAACTGGTTAGTCGGTGTCAGGATAAAGTGACCGGCCGGGTACAGTCCCATTGGTGCACCTAAAAAGTGCCCCCGCTCGTAATACCCTAAAGGGGCGTGTAGCAGTATATAGAGAAAGAAAGAAAGAAAAGACTTTCTCCAAAATGTCCTACATCTGCTCAACGTTGTGAGCGGCCATGTTTATTTATGGAGGCCCTATAATCACGCACCTGATTGGCTGCCTATTTTTGGCGCCATAATCACTTCCTGTGGACTGTGTACGCTTGAATTATACACTTACATTGCACAACAGCATCGGGAACTAGGGTCTACAATGTAACAACACTCAAATATACGATTTATATATTTTATTCATTGCCAGTTGATAACATTGGTATACGATACTGGCGTGCAACTTTTATTGGAGCTCCTGTTCTTGAATTGGACCAAAAGCCGTTAACAAGGAGGTTCATAGGGGAGCACATTCTGTACTTCTTTTGGTGTGCCTAGAATGAATAAATGTAAACAATTACTAACTGGATCCACACCATTTCCTAAAAAATCGGGGACGAGAATGAAATCAGATATCCAATTACATGTACCAGCAAACTTGACTGATGCTCAAATTTCTAGATAAGGCGTACAGTATGCCTTTCTGTGAAATAAAAATCCCAATGCAAGCATCTATTTACATAGAAGTCACGTGACCGATAGATGGCGCAATTGAACAAAGCAGACGAGTACCAGTAAATGTCCCACACCCTTTTTTGCAAAGAATAGATGACATGTAAAGGTTAGATAGATTTTGCATTAGCAAAAGTACATGGAAATGTGATGAATGTAATCAAATGTGCGTTCTCTTACCTTAGCATCTCTAATTTAAAAAATATTTTGTGCGACAGTGAGACACAAGTCTTTACTATATGATGTCGCAGCAATGACGTCAGCGGGAGTCGCTTAGCACAAGAAAGTAAGCAAAACAAAAAGTGCGTGAAAATAGGGCAGCGTCATTTTAGGGCACTCGAGGTTACATTTGGCGCCCAACGTAATTACCCAAGAATAACCTTTACTGTAGGGTAGTTTAAATGATATATATTTAAAAATAAGAAACTCGTGGAGTGTTCTTTGAGTAAGAATTCTGGTCGTACAGTTTGCAAAGTGCTCCAATCATGCTGCATATCATGAATTGTTGTTCATCTACATCGTATGTTAATATGTCAAGCTTGACAATTACTCAACGGTGCGCTAAGAAAAAGAGATGAAAGAAAACAATAGGAAAGGTAGAGGAGACCCTGACTAGACATGTAGCTCAGGATCCTTGATCCGCGGACTCATCGTCACTTATATCTCCAATGTTGGGGCACTCATGTGTATTGTTTCTCTCAGGTATGTTTCTCGAATGTACTTTTGTAAATATGGATGCAGATGTGTCGGATCAAGGCTGCTTTCGGATTGGATCAAACCTTGCAGTTGATTTGATGTACTCTCCCAGCTCCTTCAGTATGGTCTTTCTCCAGTTATCTATGATAATGGGGAGATTGGGTGTTTGTCAGTGCCTAGTAGGGTGTAGGTGTTGATTGCTGTGATACCAAGGTTTCTTTGTAGGGACCTGGCAAGCACTTCTCTTTGGTTGGTGTATTGTGGACACTCCATAAGATAATGTTCGGGTGTCTCCTGGGCCCCGCATGTACATAGAGGTGAAACCTTTTGGCCCGTTGTGGATCTGTAGGCATTTAGCTTGGAATAGCCGGTTTGTAGCTGCAGAATGATGTTATATGTCTGCTTGTCAGGGTAGTCTAGGTGCTTTTTGTGGTCAACTGTTGGGTAGAACTCATGGAATCTTCGACCGGTAGATGAGTTCTCCCACCTGGTTTGCTACTTCGCAAAGCATGTTTTGCAGCTAGCTTCCTTAACCTCCTGTAAGGTGACTGTTCTTGATTCTTCTGGCATCTCAAAAGCTTCTTTTGCCCCTTCCTTTGCCAACTTGTCTGCTTCCTTGTTGCCTTGAAGGCCTGCATGACCTGGTGTCCACAAGAGCTCAATGTTTCGATTCTGGATTGAATGCAGGGCTTTGTTAATTTCAAAGACAACTCCTCTGTGGCTGTTGACACTCCATCCCATTGGCAGCACGCCTACCGCTGTCTGGCTATCCCAGAATATCCTGATGGTCTTGGAAGCTATTACAAGTGGATACTGGATAATATATTCCAAGACCATGAGGATAGCCCCCAATTCTGCTAGTAGGATTGATCCGTGGCGTGAGACTGGTTGTTTGAGGAGGAAAGGTTCTCCTTCTGGTGGATACAAGATGGCTCCCGCTCCGCAAGGTCCTGGGTTACTGATACAAGACCCATCAGTACCTGAAAAATTATGCCAAGAATTTTGTCACTTGGAGCTGTACATAGCCAGTGATATTTTTATTATTATTATTATTATACCAGATTTATATAGCGCTCTTTTCACACAGGGGTTGTGCGTTCAAAAGTGCTTCACATGAAATTACATAAATGTACCTACAAAGCGAGAAAAGACAAAATAACTACAATTAGATCTAAAATAAACATGAATAAACATACAAAAGACAACCCCCAAAACGGCAATCACATTACCCCCATCAATCAGCAATTAACCGACCGGCTAAAGATTGCCGACTGTTAGAAATAATAGTAGAGTGCCTAATGCAGGCCACATAGAAAAGACAAAATAGCTACAATTACAGTCGAATACCGTTACCTCGAAGTTGAACGGACCGTGAAAAAATATCGACGTAGCCGAAGTTCGAGCTAATGGGAGTTTCTCATTTGAGATCAGTATCGTCATATCGAAGTTTTAACGTTATTCTTGATCCTAGTGTTTATTGACAGTTGATTGGTAATTGAAAATAAATGCGTAGGAAAGTAGAATCTGACAAAATCTTAACTCATAATTTTCAAATTGATGAAGTGGTCAGTATTTTTAAAAGTAGAGAATCTACGCGTCTATTAGATATGATATGCGGGAGCGAGTAAACAATTTTCGTATTTTAATACATTTGGTAGATCTACCTGATTTCATCAGCATAAACATCCAGCGCATGGGTGCTAACACAATTTTTATAACATAAAATTAGGTTTACACATTTCATCACACCAACACAGTGAACTGTTTACACTTCCGGTGACGCTCTGGAAGCGTTAGTTGTTTACATGTTTAATTTTCAAAAGGGTGTGTCCGACTTCGAAACGCCGGCGAATTATTTCGGCGTTTCAAACAGAAGCGGCGTGTTTGAACTGACTTAGATAAAAAATAAATCAGAAATGAAATGTAACTTTTGTTTGATCTCACTACACTTATTCGCCGTACGGCACCTTCAGTCTGCACTACAAAGAATTCTGTAGTCTGATTTAAACAGCGCGGCT
Organism: Gari tellinella; assembly: GCA_922989275.2. Classification (NCBI taxonomy): domain Eukaryota; kingdom Metazoa; phylum Mollusca; class Bivalvia; order Cardiida; family Psammobiidae; genus Gari; species Gari tellinella. Next base: position 11,916,344 of record OV277865.1, on the reverse strand, counting down.
ATAATTGTCCCAGGTTTGACAGAATCGTCATCGAAAATATTTACGCAAACTTCGTAACCAAAGTTATTCGGGAATTCATTAATAATATTGATCCAGTGCAATTAAGATGGGATTATCTTTCGTGCTGATTAGTGCAATTTCGGACATGTTCACTCATTTGGTGCTACAATCAGTCACGGTGGCCGAGAGCCATTTTTCGCACCTCCATCCAATGTTTGCCGAATGTGCGATATGCGGTCACGGTGAAGCAGATATCGACGTAAGGGTGAGAAAAATTCTCTGGTTCTGAAAAATTACATCGACGTAACCGATAATATCGAGGAAACAATATCGAGCAAATGAGGGATTTACTATATAGATAAAGAAGGAATTTGCCGGGACCGGTGAAAAATATCGACGTAAGCGGAGTATCGACGTATCGAATATCGAGGTAACGGTATTCGACTGTAGATTCAAAATAAACATGAATAAACATACAAAAGACAACCCCCAAAACGGCAATCACATTACCCCCATCAATCAGCAATTAACCGACCGGCTAAAGATTGCCGACTGTTAGAAATAATAGTAGAGTGCCTAATGCAGGCCACCTAGAAAAGACAAAATAGCTACAATTAGATCCAAAATAAACATACAATTTAAGACAGCCCCCAAAACATCGATCACATTACCCCCATCAATCAGCAATGAACCGACCGGCTAAAGATTGCCGATTGATAGAAACAATAGTAGAGCGCCCAATGCAGGCCACCGAGAAAAGACAAATAACTACAATTAGATCTAAAATAAACATGAATAAACATACAATTTAACTTAAAGCGACTCGCAACCAGATGGTGCATTAAAAATAGTAATTTGTAAATATGTGTCAAACGCTTATATAAATGGTAAAGAATTAGTTTAGGATAAGAAATTCTGTTTAAAAAAATGTATTTCAATAAAAAAAAATATTGGTCTCTGGTGGGATTCGAACCCGGGGCCCGGCATTGGCGGACAGAAGGCAAAATAGGGGAAACCGCTTAGACCAATGGACCACGGAACTATCCGTTTATCTCGGATCGATTTTAACGTATTTCAATGTGTAGCATCGAAAGTGCATACAACTTCGTAATTCGGCTCGTGTTTATGTCTGAGCCCGTGTAGAGAAGCAACAACAACAACTATACCGTCTACTAGTCGGTATAGAAAAACGATGGAAAATATCTAAAAATCTAAGATTCGGTGACGATTCTTGAGACTTTTTTTGGACTGATCATATTTTTTTAATGTCAGAAGCCAAATAATGCCACAAATTTGCTTTTATTTGAGTATTTTATTTTATTTTGACAAGTACACCATCCGGTTGCGAGTCCCTTTAAGACAGCCCAAAAAACGGTGGTCACATTACCCCCATCAATCAGCAATGAACCGACCGGCTAAAGATTGTCGACTGATAGAAATAATAGTAGAGCGCCCAATGCAGGCCACCAAGAAAAGACAAATAACTACAATTAGATCTAAAATAAAATGAATAAACATACAAAAGACAGCCCCCAAAACAGCGAATACATTACCCCCATCAATCACCAATGAACCGAACGGCTAAAGATTGCCGACCAATAGAAATAATAGTAGAGCGTCCAATGCAGGCTGTCCAATACAACATAACTAGGAAAAATAGCATGCGACAGTAACTAAAAATTTCTATAAGAGACCATAAACCAGATAATACTCCAGAACTCCCATTTAGACCCACAGCATCTACAGCAAGAACATATCCCAGAGGTAGCAGTGTTGTAAATAGAGGATCTTAAATGAGTGTTCATATTTATTTGATTTATTAAATGAGTCTTTTTGAAACGATAAAAAACAAACTTTAGCGAGTTTTTTATCGTTTCAATTAGACGAATTTAATAAATCAAATAAATATGAACACGAATATAAGATCCTATTTATATCATATCCAACACACAGTCATTTTTACAGCCAATTTCTCAGGAGTAAGGTAGGTTGTAGTAAAGTTTTCCTTATATAGAAACCATCAATGGAAGGCGAAATGAGGTTTTCTAAGTGCCTGGGAAAAGTAGTTCTAAACTTCTCAATGTTTTATTGATTAAGTGTCACTATATCAGCCATTATTCGATCTAGATTTAGATTTAGAATCTTTCTGATAATTAAGCAAACTGTGAAAGGTGATTAAAAATCACGTCGAAAAACATTTTGAAATACAGTTCAACACCTCACATCATGACATCACAAATATTTTCCATATAAGGAAAATCAGTCGTGACGTCATTGTACTAGCACATGAGGTCGTGTTTATTTAACATTTGAACGAAGACACACGCAGTTTGTGTAGTGGCTACCCATCACAGTGACACTGCATGTCACTGTCGATTTGGTTTGAATACCCCTCTAAGTTTTGGAACATTCGGCCATTCATCTGTGCTATTGTGAATATGGAAATTTCCACAGTGAATTGGAGCGCCGAAAATGTTGTGTTGAAACCGCCAGAGACATGTATGGTTGATTCCCTAGATTCTGTACATTCAACTTTGAATCGTGTACTTTCGAGCAGAGTGAATGGAGAGTCTCTTGTTGGGGTTCAGACTTGCATACGTTTCAGTGTTGATTTCTACAGGATTTCTTTTAAACCAAAGATCGTGCGTTCAATAAACGGATGCTAGTGCAGTTTTTAGCTCACCTGAGCCAAAGGCTCAAGGTGAGCTATTGGGATGGCCCTGTGTCCGGCGTCCGTCGTTAGTCGTCCGTCGTCGTTAACAATTGCTTCAAATGACATCTCCTATACCGCTTGACAGAATTCAACCAAACTTTACAGAAATGTTCCTTGGGTCAAGCTCTTTCAAATTTGTTCAAAGAATTAAAAACAATGCAGAACTCTGGTTGCCATGGCAACCAAAGTGAAAAAATAAGGAAATCTTAAAAAATCTTCTTGTCAAAAACTGGAAGGGCCAGAGCTTACATATTTGGCACATAGCATCACCTACTGGTCCTCTATCAAGTTTGTTCAAATTATGCCCCTGGGGTCAAAATTGGCATGGTGACACTTCTAGATGTCCTATACCAATAATGTTCAAATGGTTTTGGTCGGTTGCTAATGATATTAATAGGACAGCGATCAGGATTTGTATGATATGACCAAAGTTTAGGCGAAACAGCTCGAACATTACGTCCCTTGGGCTTCGCCTGACGTACTGGTTTTGGTTTGCCTGTCTGTAAACTGCAGATCTTGTTGTCAATTGTACCGTAGGATCCGTACCGTATAAAATGTACTGAAACCTCTGAATACCGTTGATTTTTGTTGGGAGTAGGCAATGGTTTTGATGTCCAAAGTCGGAGATTCTATGAGGGGCCAACGATCTTGTTAGCAATTTGCTTAGTTTTAGGTCGATTAGTAAGGTGTCTGTCGATTTTTTTGTCGGTTGCACATGGACATTAAAGAAAATAATCTGTGGGGGCAATAGGTAGAGGGCGGGGGCAAAACAGAATATGTTGTCTCCAAAATGTATTAGGTGTGTGTGTGTGTGGGGGGGGGGGGGGGGATACAAGTTGTGCTCTGACGTTAATGTTTATACAATATTTTCTAGTTTTGATAATTCATTGTATTGTTGATAAAAAACCATTTAATATCACTCAGTCGTGACTAGAGCATTGGCTCCACTGCTGTCACACAAACAACAGTGTCAATATCTATGTTCTTCTTATTAATATTTATTTTTATTTTTTTTCTTCTTCTTCTTCTTGGCAACGAGTTTGAACCATTATTAACGTATTTAGCTCAGTGAAGGTCATATCGTACACCATGTCGGTCATTTTTATGCCCCCGGCATCGACAGATGCGGGAGCATATAGTAATTGTCCTGTCCGTCCGTAACCAGGCTAAGTAGATTTTACCGTTTCGTCTAGCATCAACACCGCTTACTCCAATGCTTGGATACTTATACAGTTGTTGCCTTGGACCATTCCCTATCCACCAATATCACCCAACCTTGATTTTGACCTTGACCTTGACCTAATTTGGACTTAGAATATTTTCAATGGGCTATTTCTTGGTTAACTAGATTTTACCGTTTCGTCTAGCATCAACACTACTTACTACAATGCTTCTATACTTATACAGTTATTGCCTTGGACCATTACCAACCCACCAGTAATACCCAAGCTCAATTTGACCTAATTTGGACTTAGAAAAGATTCAGAATATATTGTCAAGGATGCCACTGGGGGCATAAGCGTTTATTGAACGCGCAGTCTTGTTTTCTATAAGCATTTCCCGGGGGAATTTGTTATTTCAACGATAAAACAACATCGTTAAATTGATGTTTAAACTTGTATCACTTTCCTCCAATATGTTTTGTATCTTAGTGGTAATTAGAGTATCTGATTCAGTATTCTGGTAATCTTTCACATCTAACATTGATCTCTGAAAGCTTCAAAGGTATTGTTGAAAGCCTTTGTGTTTTTTCTCGAACGTCTTCTTTCTACAAAGGAGTATAAATGTTAAATATTGGTCTTTATGTATCTGTGACATAATTTATTTTTATATTTGTTTCTAAAGAAAACACATGTACAAAGACGCCTAATTAGAAGACAACTGGTATCAGACGAATAAGGGTTATCTTCTTGCCAACGCTCTAACTCTAACGCTCTAACTCTCAGTAGTGGTAATCTTGACATATTTAAATAATACAAAAATATAGAAGACTGACAAGAGAAAACCCGGCTGGAATGTTACTTTGGTGTCACATATCATTGACTAGTTTCGTCCTTGTTTGGACTCATCAGAATGAATGAGATGTACCATTGTGGCATCTCACTTTTATACATGAGGGTTGCTACCATGTGACCTTTGTTTGGCATCATGGTTTCTAAGCATGTGTTATTTACACAGCTTTTGATGATGACAGTCATTATGATGTCATCAGTTGATGTGGTTTCAACATCATGACGTCACAACGTCGAGTTGATGTCATGACGTCATCATGATGTCATCTGTTGCTATGGCTGCTGTTTTGCAGTCCTAAGCATGTCCTATCTTATCCATACTTAGCAATTGACCTTGACTGGAGTTGCTTCTCAAATCTTCTTGTTTCTCTGTATATTTACAAGTAGATTTCTGGACCAACTCTTCTTTAGAATTGTTCCTTCATTTTAGAAGCAGGCTTGATCTTCTGTTTAGACCTCCAGAAATTGGCAATTTTTTACCAGCAGACCAACATTATGAGGTTTGCTTAGTTGGAAAACTATTTGTGTCCCTGGATAAGATAGAAAAGTAATTCCCAGGTATAAAATAGAAAGAGACAACCAGTTACTGTTTGAACAACAGTTACCCTTTGTGTTCCTCTTTCAGTGACATCTGTAACGTTTTCCATATTTGCGTTTGACCGACAGCCAGCATCACAATGCTTCAGAAGAAAAGTGACATACTACGACATAAATAAGTGGAAACAGAATGATGCTGGCTGGGAATAGACACGTCCACAGCTTGCTACCCTTGCTAGTTTAGACTTCCTAAAGGAAAAGGAAGGTTTACAAACCGAAACTTCTAAGAGCCCGGTTTCTGAAGACTTGCTCCTTTTTGAAGCAGCTCTTCTGTGGACTTGCTTCTATTTGAAGCAGCTCCTCTGGGGACTTGCTCCTTTTTGAAGCAGCTCCTCTGGGGACTTGCTCCTATTTGAAGCAGCTCCTTATTTAAATAAGTTAGCAAGGGAATCCGACTATATGCACGACTACATTAGTTATAAGCTTACATACATTGAATAAGAATACGCTGTTTACTCCGCATTCACCAACGTGTTTTTTCTAAAGCACCGCCGGCACCAACGTTCAATTCAATTTTTTGCTTGAAACCTTTCAATGTAGATTTTTTCCTCAAAATCAACACACTAAATGCTTTATTATAGCTAAATGGTCCAAATTATATACCAAAAATCAATCTGAAGGAGTGTTTTATGCCCTAAATTGGCTTTTGAACAACCTGAATTATTTTTTTATTTTTTTATATACGCTGAACTCACTTCGCGGGTTGGTTTTCATTAATGTTTGACAAATCTACAAAATATAGGCATATAAACGTACTACGACTGGAAACCGGAATCATTTGTGCCTCGTATCGACCAGGTCTTTTGCAGAATGGTTCTTCATATCCTTTGAAACAAAGCGATTTGTTTACTCACCTGTGTGTACTAGGTCAAATTTTTTTAATGTAAACAGGAAATACCGCAATTCGGCGTTGTCTGCACCGCACAACAGCGTTGTGCCCGCACAACAAATTGAACGCGTATACACGGTGAAATAACATTTTTTTGACAGCTCTGACTATTTATTACCTGGCATCTTATCTGACTACAAACTGTTTGCAATGGAAAGAATAACTTTTTCTCCACTGTACCCTCTTTGAAGGAGACTTGCAATTGGAGACAACAAATATGTGCGTTGTTCGGAGGGAGTCTTTATAGAGAGGGACATTGGCTTAAAATTGCAAACAACTTGAATCTAGATCAGACGCTGCGCAACACAGCGTCTGATCTGTATTCAAGCTGTTTGTCACTCCTCATTAAGTTTTTTTCTATCAAAATGTCCATTATGTAACTGAGAAAAAAAGGAGACGACAATTTTAAGCAGACAACAATAAGCCATGAATAAGTTGGACATAATTGTCTTTCTTTTGGGAACCGCGGCAAAGGTTGTTGTTAGGAGGGAGTCGTTGTTTTAATTTCAGAGTTCAGATTATAGATCATAGATTTATTATGTATTTCATTTTAATTTCAGAGTTTGGATTATAGATCATAAATTGATTATGTATTTCATTTTAATTTCAGAGTTCGGATTATAGATCATAAATTGATTATGTATTTCATTTTAATTTCAGAGTTCGGATTATAGTTCATAAATTGATTATGTATTTCATTTTAATTTCAGAGTTTGGATTATAGATCATAGATTGATCATGTATTTCATTTTAATTTCAGAGTTTGGATTATAGATCATAGATTGATCATGAGTACCTCAGCTACTTTTGAAAATCTTGATGAATTTAAAGAGTCAATCGCATCAGTACGAAGTGATACCTCAGATGATGTATATGCCATTATAGGACATATTAACAACGATCCAACAAAACTTGGTGTGCTTAAAGTAGGCCAGGATGTGAACGAGATTTCTGATCATGTTGACAGCACTCAGGTAATCCATAACTCTGGATGAAATGTGTATGTCTTTCTCAACCCACTACTCCTTAGATATGCATTTTTACGAATTTGATGTACATGTATTCCTCTGCTGAAGAAAATAAATTTTCCACTTTATACAATCAAGAAAAATTATGCACCGTAAGAAATAATTTATATATCCTAGCAAATGGTAGTTTAAAGCAGGCTGAAAGTGAAACAGAATGCACCTTAATTAAGTGCATTCTCAGGCTGAAAGTAAAACAGAATGCACCTTAAGGTGCATTCTGCTTTACTTTCAACCTGCTTTAAGTTATCATTTGCCTGCAAAACTAGAAACAGGCAATGGGGTAATGGGTTAACTCATTACCTCATAACCTTTAAATCACTCACCAGGTGATAATTTTAGAAATCAGATGAATGAGTCCTCGGGATGCACATTCTGTAAAACAATGAGTCCTTGAGACAAACAGTGAGTCCTTTAAGTGAAAAATTAACCCAATATCCCATAACTTATTTCTAGTTTTGAAGACAGGTGACCACTTAAAGCAGATTGAAAGTAAAGCAGAATGTGCCATAAGGAACATTCTGCTTTAAGCTACTATTTGCTTATGAGTAATAGGCTAATAAAGGTCAGAAAAGCTATGGGTTCATGGGACTCGTAACTTTTTAAATAATGAGTCCCTGGCAAATTTAATGAGTATAGGACTCAGGAAGCGCAGGTAAAATTATCACTGACTCACCTGTATTAGCTAAAACTTTCAATGGACAGTATCAGTTTCCAATTAACCCTTTCCCACATAGCATATCTCTAGTATTGAATATAGGTGTCCACTTAAAGCAGGTTGAAAGTAAAGCAGAATGCGCTTTAAGCGCATTCTGCTTTACTTTCAGCCTGCTTTAAGCTATCATCTGCTAGAATATAGAAAATATTTTGTATTATACATATTTATAAATGTAAAAATTGGAACTATTTTCTTCAGGGCAAGAATAAACTGAATGCGCTAAAAGGCGCTTCTATGGGGGAAAGGGTTAAGCAAGTCCATTATTGACTAACTAACTTGTAGAGATGCTGTTTGCAATATTTTTTCAAATTGACAAAGAAATTGACAAACAGTGCAGACCTTGATCTACACCATGTGAATACTTGTTGGATAACTGGTACATTGTTTATAACTGATGAGTATTCTCCTCACTGCTAAGACTTGAAAGCACTGAAGAAAATAGTTTCGCTTGATACTATCATGAATTTTTAAGAAAAGAAATATTTTCTATATATCCTAGTAGATGGAAGCTTAAAGCAGGCTTAAAGGCACATTCTACTTTACTTTCAACTAGCTTACCTGTTAACTGGTTACCTGTTTTCAAAACTAGAAACAGGCCATGGGGTATCAGTTAGGATTTACATTTCTTATCATGTATGAAGGGGTTAACTCTTTTTTCATGCAGTAGAAAAGACATTGTTCTTTCCCGTTTAACCCATTACCACATGAATACACCTTTTAATGTCTTTAATTTATTCATCTGCTCCATAAATACACATTTATAAGCCTTTAATTGATTCCTATGTACACCACACAAAATAGTTCCAATTTGTACAGTCATTATTATGCACCATAAGAAATAGTTCCTTTATTCTTATCCTAGCAAGTGGTAGCTTAAAGCAGGCTGAAAGGAAAACAGAATGTGCATATATGACAAATTAAAATAATTTAAAGAAATTACAAAGAGTTGTGATTTTCTGCATTTTACAGTAATATGTTTGCGTTTCGTATGCATTTAAAGGGAAAAGTTTTAAGAATAATGTCTTCGCTACTGTACCTTTATATATTCGTCATAGAAATACCTTTTTAGCTCACCTGAGCTAGCTCAGGGTGAGCTTTTGCAATCCTTGAATGTCCGGCGTCCGGCGTCAACAATTTTAGTGTTTACACTCTAGAGGCCACAATATTTATCCAATCTTTTTCAAACTTGCTCAGATGGTATATTGCCATAAGAGTTCGGATGAGTTCGATTATGGTTGAAATCGGACAAATAGGTCATGAGTTATCTACCTTTGAACTGCTGAAAATGCCATATTTAACAGTGTTTACACTCTAGAGGCCACAGTATTTATCCAGTCTTTCTAAAACTTGCCCAGATTGTATATGACCATAAGAGTTCAGATGAGTTCGATTTTGGTTGAAATCGGACAAATAGATCAAGAGTAATCTACCTTTGAATTGCTGAAAATGCCATATTTAACGTTGTTTACACTATAGAGGCCACAGTATTTATCCAATCTTTCTAAAACTTGCCCAGATTGTATATGACCATAAGAGTTCGGATGAGTTCCATTTTGGTTGAAATCTGACAAATAGATCAAGAGTTATTTACCTTTAAATTGCTGAAAATGCCATATTTAACAGTGTTTACACTCTAGAGGTAAACAAATTTTATCCAATCTTTCTCAAACTTACTCAGATTGTATATTTCCATAAGACTTCGGATGAGTTCATTTATGGTTGTAATCGGATCAATAGGTCAAAAGTTATATACCTTTGAATTGCTGAAAATGATATATTTGACAGTGTTTACGCTCTAGAGGCCACAATATTTATCCAAGCTCTCTCAAACTTGCCCAGATTGTATATGACCATAAGAGTTCGGAAAAAGGGTGATTATGGTTGGAATCGGACAAATAGATCAAGAGATTTCTACCTTTGAATTGCTGAAAATGCCATATTTTACTGCGTTTACACTCTTGCAACTACAGTTTTCAATGGATTGTGATTATACTTGTACACAAAGGATGTAGCTATACGTTCTGGAAGGAGTGCAATTATTGTTGAAATGTAATCAGTGTGGCAATAGTTACCTGCCCTTGATATACTTTGAAATGCTAGAAAAAGGCTTCATTTCAGTATTCTTTAGGCTTTAGTTATCTGCGTTTGATGTACTCTACTATACTAGAGTAAGTCGACAAACTTGGATAGATTTAGAATAAAACGGGTGAAATTCAAAGGTAAAGCTATCAGGCTTCATTACAAATGGTGAGCGATATCAGGGCCTTCAGGCCCTCTTGTTGTGTTTCTTACCTTTACTGATAAATGAGCCTTAGGATTCTTTTCCACATCCTAACATGTTCTTAACTCTTTACTCTGTAGATACACATATGTATGCCTTTAGTTTATTTACCCACTAAAAAAAATAGCTCCGCTTTATACAGTAAAGCAGAATGCATCATAAGGCACATACTGCTTTACTTTCAACCTGCTTTAAGTGGTCATCTGTCTTCTAAACTAGAAAGAATCTATGGGGTAATAGGTTAAAGCAAACAGAACTTAAAGCAGACATCTGCCACAGTTTTCTGTTTTTCAGCCTGCTTGGTTTGTTTGTTTTGATATGATTTTATGTCGCTTTTAACAGTATTTCAGTCACATCGTGATGTCCAGCTATTTAAGTGGAAGAACATCCCACAGACACTTTATACTCTCTGACATGCACACATTGGCAACTAGGTTAAGAACCACTGACTTTCCACAGGCCAGCTGGTAGGCTTCCCCATATGAAAAATCTGAAGTGACTCGGCCAGGATTAGAATATCAGCAGTGGAAACTGTAGAACCAACTATTTCCTTCATTTTTTACAGGTGAGGTATATACTAGCCAGATACCAAAGCACATTTGACATGTCCACAACTGTGAAGTTTGTTTACTTTAGATGGTAAGTGAATGTGATTTTTTCTTTGCTTTAGATGGTAATTTGATTCTAGAGATTTGTTTATTCTAGATGGTAAGTGAACACGAAGTTTGTTTACTTTAGATGATAACTGAAAGCTAAGTTTGTTTACTTTAGATGATAAGTGAATCATGAATTTTGAAGTGAATCATGAATTCTGTTTACTTTAGATTATAACTGAATATGAAGTTTGTTTACTTTAGATGGTAAGTGATCATGAAGTTTGTTTACTTTCGATGATTACTGAAATTAATGTGAAGTTTGTTTACCTTTAGATGGTAAGTGAACATGAAGTTTGTTTATTTAACACTTTCCTCCATTGCCTGTTTTCAATATTAAAGACAGATGGTTGCTTAAAGCAGGCTGAAAAATAAGCATAGTGCTCCTTTAATAGGAGCATTCTGCTTTACTATCATCCTGCTTTAAGCTATCACCTGCGACAATATAGAAACTGTTTCTTACGGTGCATATTCATATTTGTATAAAGTGGAAATATTTTCTTCAGTGGGGGAATATATTAACCCTTTGAACCCTAGTCCCGCATAAAGGCGTCCTTTTCAAACAGTGTACATGTGAATAGTACACTTGTCTTATGCAAACAGTGAAGACCCATATCAGAGGGCTCCAAAAGGAGCCCTCTGATCAGGGTCTTCACTGTTTGTCATAATGCCAAACATTGACAAAAACAACCCTTAAAAGTCAGAAATGGACTAGACAAAAATGGAAACTGGAATTGTCCATTTAAAGTTTCAGGGAGGAAAGAGTTTAAAAAAAAAAGGTTAAGATGGTGAAGTGAATGTGAAGTATGGTTGTTCCAATTTGAAAGTGAATGAAATATCAAATAAAAATCTAAACTCTGTCCAGCAGTAGTAGTGCTAACATTGCAAGTCAAACTCGCTGAACTTACGGGAAGTAAGAATCATTTTGCTTTACCTTTAACATGCTTTAACCCATTACCCCATATATATGCTCTTTTACGCCTTCATTTTATTCCTTCAATGAAGAAAATAGTTCCATATTAAATAATTATACAGTAATGAATATGTATCTGAAGAAATATTTTCTTTATTCTACTAGATAGAAGCTTAAAGCAGGCAGAAAGTAAAGCAGAATGCGCCTTAAGGTGCATTCTGCTTAACTTTCAACCTGCTTTAAGTATTCATCTGTCTTCAAAAATAGAAACAGGCTATGGGGTAATGGGTTAACTACTTACTCCATAGATGCACTTTTTTAGCTCACCTGAGCCAAAGGCTCAAAGTGAGCTATTGTGATGGCCCTGTGTCCGTCGTCTGCTGTGCGTTGTCTGTGGTCATGAACGATTGCTTCAAATGACATCTCCTATACCTGTTGACAGATTTCAACCAAACTTTAAAGGAATGTTCCTTGGGCCAAGCTCTTTCAAATCTGTTCAAAGAATTGAAAACAATGCAGAACTGTGGTTGCCATGGCAACCAAATGTGGTTGCCATGGCAACCAAAGTGAACAAATAAGGAAATTTAAAAAAAAAAAATTGTCAAAAACTACAAGGGCCAAAGCTTAGATATTTGGCACCTAGCACTATCTATAGGTTCTTTATCAAGATTGTTCATTTTATGCCCCTTGTGTAAAAATTTGCCCTGACCAGTAAGTCACAGTTTTACAAAGAGCTATATAGAGAAATTTTCAAATGTCTTCTGCTCTGAAACTGTTATGATCAGAGCTTTTGTATTTGGCATGGTAACACTTCTAGATGTCCTTTACCAATAGTTATGAAATGGTTCTGGTTGACCTAAAAATAGATTTTTCAATGAAAACTTAACAAATGTTCTTGTTTAAAACCCTAGTACAATGAGCTTAGACGTTTGGCACATAGCATCATCTACAGGTCCTCTGCCAAGACTGTTCAGATTATGCCCCTGGTGTAAAAAATGACCCCCGCAATGGACATAAATCATTCTCTCCATTAAATTTGTTAGCTATTTCTCACTTGAGGGAAATATGTCCCATGGGCCTCCTGTTACACATTTAATTCATTCTTGCGCTGAAGAATATAGTTTCATTTTAGTAAGTTATGAATATGTTCTGTTATAATTATTTTTCTACATCCTAGCAGTTGGTAGCTTGAAGCAGGCTGACAATAAAGCAGAATGTGCTTTAATACATATTCTGCTTTTATTTTCAACCTGATTCAAGTGGTCACTTGTCTTCAAAACTAGAAACAGAGCATGGAGTAAAGCTCCAGATAAGTGGAGTACAGTAAAACCTCTCTATTACGACCACTAAAAGAATGCTAATTGTCTGTATTAAAAGACAACGTCACTATAACATCACTATTTATAACGGCGTTTTGATGTCACCAGGGTTCCAAAAAATGCCTATAATTTGCTTTGAAAAATAGCTTTAAATCGTTCGATATGTGAGAAAAAGAATCTGTCACTCGTCGATGTTTAAGACAAGTTTATCTCAAACTTGTCTAGAATAGAAGGCTTGCTTAATAACATTTCAATTCTAGACTCGTTTGAGATCAGCTTGTCTTAAACATCGACTCATGACAGATCCCATATGTCTCTTTGAAAGCCTCTGATCTGGCTGCTCATTAGAAGTGTATGCAATGAGACGATCCTAATGACAGGGCTACCATAAGTTGCTGATAAAAATCCTGAGATTTCCCAATTTTCAAACACGAACTAAATCCTTCTTTTAACCATTTCGCTGCCAGGCTCTATAACACTAATATGATTATGCAAACAGTTTAGATCCAGATTACGCTGCGTCTGATCTGGATCTTAACTTTGTGAAACCCATATCAATGCTTCCTTAGTAAACCATGCTTTAAATTCCATTTTTAGCTCACCTGGCACAAAGTGCCAAGGTGAGCTATTTTGATCGTGCTGTGTCCGTCGTCCGTCCGTTAGTCCGCACGCACGAAAGGTCCTTTGTTGGGTAGGGAGAACAATAGATTCCATTCATTCCGTGATTGCCCTATTGTTATTGTTGGGTTTTTTTGTTGCTATTGGGTACTTTTAAACAAAAGAAAAACCCAACAAGTGCCCAAATGGAAGGACGTCTGTCCGGTCGTCCGTCGTCAACAATTTCTTTAAATGACATCTTCTCCCTATAAACTACTGGATGGATTTTAACAAAACTTGGCAGAAATGATCCTTATATGGTCCTCTTTGAAAGTTGTTCAAATGTTTCCGGTCTGTTGCATATCTAGGTCACAGGAGCTAAAAATTGATTGTTTCAATAAAAACTTAAAAAATCTTCTTCTCTGAAACCACAATACCCTGAGCTTAGATATTTGGCACAAAGCATCATCTATAGGTCCTCTATCAAGATTGTTCAAATTATGTCCCTGGGGTCAAAATTGGCCCCGCCCCGGGGTCACAAATTTACATAGAGTTATATAGTGAAATCTTCAAACCTCTTCTTCTCTGAAACTAATATAGCTAGAGTTTTGATATTTGGCATGGTGTAACTTCTAGAGGTACTTAACCAATATTGTTCAAATGGTTCCGGTCTGTTGCTTATCTAGGTCACAGGAGCTAAAATAGATTTTTTCGATTAAAACTTAAAAAATCTTCTTCTGTGAAACCACAGTACCCTGAGCTTAGATATTTTGCACACAGCATCATCTACAGGTCCTCTATTAAGATTGTTCAAATTATGTCCCTGGGGTCAAAAATGACCCCGCCCCGGGGGTCACAAATTTACAAAGAGTTATATAGTGAAATCTTCAAACCTCTTCTTCTCTGAAACTAATACAGCTAGAGCTTTGATATTTGGCATGGTGTAACTTCTAGAGGTACTTTACCAATATTGTTCAAATGGTTCCGGTCCGTTGCATATCTAGGTCACAGGAGCTAAAAATAGATTTTTTTTATCAATAAAAACTTAAAAAATCTTCTTCTGTGAAACCACAGTACCCTGAGCTTAGATATTTTGCACAAAGCATCATCTACAGGTCCTCTATTAAGATTGTTCAAATTATGTCCCTGGGTCAAAAATGACCCCGCCCCGGGGGTCATAAATTTACATAGAGTTATATAGTGAAATATTCAAACCTCTTCTTCTCTGAAATTAATATAGCTAGAGCTTTGATATTTGGCATAGTGTAACTTCTAGAGGTACTTTACCAATATTGTTCAAATGGTTCCGGTTCGTTGCATATCTAGGTCACAGGAGCTAAAAAAAAAAAATTTTATCAATAAAAACTTAAAAAATCTTTTTCTGTGAAACCACAGTACCCTGAGCTTAGATATTTTGCACAAAGCATCATCTTCAGTTCCTCAATCAAGAGTGTTCAAATTATGTCCCTTGGGTCAAATATGACCTCTCCCCGGGGGTCACAAATTTACATAGAGTTATATAGTGAAATCTTCAAACCTCTTCTTCTCTGAAACTAATATAGCTAGAGCTTTGATATTTGGCATAGTGTAACTTCTAGAGTTATACTTTACCAATATTGTTCAAATGGTTCCGGTCCGTTGCATATCTAGGTCACAGGAGCTAAAAATAGATTTTTAGCTTAATAAATCTTCTCTTAAACTACAGTACCCTAAGCTTAGCTATTCTGCACTCAGCATCATCCAATCAGCAATTGGCACAATCATATTGTCATAATTTCTCAGCTTTCCAAGATATGTTACATTTACATCAACGGTCCCAGGTGAGCGATTTATAATCTAAGGGCCGTATACGGCTTTTGTTTAAAAAGTAAGAACAGAAATCCGAAGACTTCGGGAAAAATCTGTAGGTCTGGAGAAATTAAGAAAAATCCGAAGATTTCAGAAAAATCCAGAAAATGTAATGAGAAGTTGAACATAATTATGGTTTTATTTCAAACATTAGAAAAAGTTGTAAATACAGCAAAACCTCTCTATTACGACCACTAAAATGAAGGCTAAATGAGTGTATAAAAGACAGGTAACTGCTTAAAGCAAGATGGCAGTAAAACAGAAAGTTCCTAAAGGAGCTTTCTGTTTTACTGTCATCTTGCTTTACGCAGTCACCTGTCGTAAAACCAAATATTTAACAAAATTTAGTGGTTTTACTGTAAAAATAGAGAGGTTTTACTGTAACTGGTTTACTTACTATTACCTAGAACACTGTAATGTTTTGATCTTCAAACAGGTTGGGAGAAGATGTTACCAAGAAGGGAAAGTTTGGTGTAGTCCATGGCAGCATACAGGAGAAATTTAACCCCTACCATCTGTTCATAGAGACAGGGTCAACAGAGGATTTCAATTCTGAGAAAATCCTGCAACAGGTAATGCAGTCCGACAATCTGTTATCTACAGTATCACTTCTGTTGTTACTGTTTTAACCTTTCACCCCATAGAAGTGACTTTTAGCGTATTTAATTTACTCCTTCGCTGAAGAAAATAGTTCCAGTTTATACCCTCATAAACAATTACCATAAATATTTCTATATAGCCTAGCAGATGATAGTTTAAAGCAGGCTGAAAGTAAAGCAGAATGTGCCTTAAGGCACATTCTGCTTTACTTTCAACCTGCTTTAAGCGATCACCTATATTTAACGGGTTATTGGGTAAAGGGTTAACTCTGCTTTTACTCATTACTCTATAACCTCTTTCTAGTATTGAAGATACATGTAGGTGACCACTTAAAGCAGGTTGAAAATAAAGCAGAATGCGCTGTAAGGTGCATTCTGCTTTAACTTTCAGCCTGCTTTAAGCAACTATCAAAGCAACTAAGCAACTTTAAAGAAGTTGTTAAAGGCAGGTTGGACATGCTGTATTACTCATTTTAAATGCCCCAGGGGAGCAATGTAACGACAAAAACTTTAATCAGGGTTTCAGTGGTAAACTCTTTGAACGCTTATGACGAAACGGTATTACCTTTGTAAACTGTTTGGATCCAGATGAGACACCGTGTAACGAGGTTTCTCATTAGCATCCAAACTGTTTGACACTCTGACCCTATTTTGACAGAATATTTAGAAAGCCTAATTTAGGAAAAAGTGTTATACAGGTGTAATACTCTATACTTTAATGCTGCATTTCTGTTTAGTTTCATTTAACACATTCAGCCCTAGCGACGAGTATACTCGTCATTTACAAACAGTGTACCTGTTAAGATTACACTTGTCCCATGCAAACAGTGTAGATCCTGATCAGAGGGCTCCTTAAGGACCCCTCTGGTCAGGGTCTACACTGTTTGTCATTTTGAAACATATTGTTAAAATCAACCCTGAATAGTCAAAAATGGACTAGACTTATTTTGAAATTGGAATTGTCCATTAAAAGTCCCAGGGGTGAATGAGTTAACCTGTTACCTCATAGCCTATTTCTGCTTTCGAAGACAGGTGACGACTTAAAGCCTTAAAGGTGCATTCTGCTTTACTTTTAGCCAGCTTTAAGCTTAGTAACCATCTGACCTTAAGCCTGTGTCCACCCTGTTGAGTCTTCAGGTGTAGAAAATAATTAGTATAAGGGTCATTTGTTGTTGTTGTTTTTTTAGCTAGAGGAGAACACAGGGAAGAAGTCCAAGGTTCTAGAGTCAACTGCTGGTCACCAGATGAGAGGGTTTACTGCTTCCCAGCTCCCAACAAGAGAGAAGGCAGCAAAATCAGGTAAAGCCAAATGGTTGCTTAACCCATTACTCAATAAATCCTCCACTGAAGAAAATAAAAAATGTAGTTCCACCTTATACAGTAACTGTATAAATCTATGCATAATAAATATTTTTTTATATTCTAGCTGATGGTAACTTAAAGCAGACTGAAAAGAAAGCAGAATGCTTGGAAGTTATTATCTGCTAGCATATAGTAGCTATATCTTCTAGTGCATAGTCATGACTAAACATGGAACTATTTTTAGCTCACCTGAGCTAGCTCAGGGTGAGCTTTTGCAATCCTTGAATGTCAGTCGTTAATCGTTCGTTGTCAACAATTTTAGTGTTTACACTCTAGAGGCCACAATTTTAATCCAATCTTTCTCAAACTTGCTTGATTGTATATTACCATAAGAGTTTGGATGACTTTGATTATGGTTGAAATCGGACTAATAGGTCAAGAGTTATCTACCCTTGAATTGCTGAAAATGTCATATTTAACAATGTTTACACTCTAGAGGCCACCATTTTTATCAAATCTTTCTTAAACTTGCTCAAATTGTATATTACCATAAGAGTTTGGATGAGTTCGATTATGGTTGAAATCAGACCAATCTGTCAAGAGTTATCTACCTTTGAATTGCTCAAAATGCCATATTTAACAGTGTTTATGCTCTAGAGGCAACAATTTTTATTCAATCTTCCTCAAACTTGCTCAGATTGTATATGACTATAAGTGTTCAGATGAGTTCGATTATGATTGAAATTGGACAAATAGGTCAAGAGGTATCCACCCTTGAATTGCTGAAAATGTCCAATTTAACAGTGTATATATACTCTTGCAACTACAGTTTTCAATGGATTTTAATTATACTTGCACACAATGTATATAGCTATAAGTTCTCGCAGGACTGCAATTATTGTTGAAATCTGATCATTTTGGCAAGAGTTATCTGCCCTTGATATACTTTGAAATGCTAGAAAAGGCTTCATTTCAGTATTATTTAGGCTCTAGTTATCTGCCCTTGATGTACTCTACTATACTAGAGAAGGTCATATTCCAATGTTGTTTACATGCTATACTACAAATTTGAATGGATTTAGAATAAAACAGGTAAAATTCAAAGGAAAAGCTATCAGGCTTCATTACAAATGGTGAGCGATATCAGGGCCTTCAGGCCCTCTTGTTCTTAGTGGAGGAATATTTAAAGGTGTAAAAAAAGCATATCTAATAGGTATTGGTGAAAAAAAAACAATTTGTCACAAACACTGATAACAAGCTTAGAGGTAAACCATTAAACTGTCACCAGTGTTTAATACTGAAATACGCCTGCTTTTGATTGATTAACACTGATACAAGCATGCTTTTGGTTAACATTTTAACACTGAAACAAACCTGTTTTTAATTGGTTAAATGTTTAACAGTGAAACAGGTCTGCTTTTTAATTCTTAGACCTTTAACACCTAAACAAGCCTGATTTTGATTTGTCAAATCTTCAACACTGAAACAAGTCTGCTTTTGATAGGTTAAATAACAAGTTATGCTTTACTGATACAGTAAAACCTCTTTACTATGACCACTAGATTGTGTGAATTAAAAGGTGCTTACGACAGGTGACTGTTTAAAGCAAGGTGACAGTAAAACAGAAAGCTCCTACAGGAGCTTTCTGTTTTACTGTCACCTTGCTTTAAGCTATCACCGGTCTTTTATACCTACAATTAGGCTTGGTTTTAGTGGTCGTAATAGAGGGGTTTTGCTGTATTCTAATAAAAACATTTATCCTTCATGCTGCATTATAAAAGGCCTTGAGGAAAGTAAGTACATGTACATTAATCATTGATTTAGTGATTTTCATCTTGCTTATCAACTTGTTACACATTCAACCCTACTGAGGTAAACTCTTTCCCCCCCCCTCCCCCAGAAGTTAAAATGGATAATTCCAGTTTCCAATTTAGTTTAGTCCATTTTGACTATTTAGTGTAGTTTGTCAATATAGATACCGGCGGACATAGTCGAGGAGTAAAGCGCCTGATTACGGCGTCAGGGGTCGTGAGTTCGATCCCCTGCCGGACCATGTCCTTTGAATGAGACTTTATAAACCGAGGTCTGATGTATCAGTGCTTTACACTGGGCATCTAAAAGAACCAGAGAACTCTTTCGATAATAAGAGTAGGGCACTGTGCCTGGGTTCTCCATATCCGCTCCTCTTTCTCTAGGGCATCCAATTGGCCCATAGTTGGCAGAAACGGACATTAACAAACAAAATAAAATCAATATAAATTGTAAAGTGACAAACAGTGCAGACTCTGATCAGAGACTCCTAAGGAGCATTGTGATCTGGGTCTTAACTGTTTGCATAGGACAAGTGCACTATTCACAGGTACACTCAGTACACTGTTTTCAAAGAATGTGTATATGCGTGACTAGATCTCAAAGGATTGATTAATCAAAAAACTGTTTACCAGTAAATCAACATAATTTGTCTATCGAAATCTAAAAATCTATTGGTTTTCGATTTTGAATGACAATCCGACAACAACGATACAGTGGAGAAAATATTATTCTTTGCTATTTAACCCTTTCCCCCATAAGCACCTTTTAGTGCATTAAGTTCATTCCTTCACTGAAGAAAATAGTGCCAATTTATACAGTCAATAATATGTTTCATACAAAATATTTTTTATATTCTAGCAGATGATAGCTTAAATCAGGCTAAAAGAAAAGCAGAATGCTCTAAAGGCGCATTCTGCTTTACTTTCAACCTGCTTTAAGAGGACATCTATATTTAATACTAGAAACAGGCTATGGGGAAAGGGTTATGTAAAAACAAAACGTAAATGCCTTGCAATGAAACGTAGAAAAAGAAAGTTTTGACAATTCAGACTATTTATTTTAATCTGCGTGTCAAACAGTTTCGAGCCTGATCAGACGCATGCTTAGTCTGATCTGGCTTCAAACTGATTGCATTTAAAATAAGTGTTTAAGCATCAACATGTTTATTGGAAAGAATAATGTCTTCTCCATTGTACTAACCAATAATCGTTTTTGAGATAAAACTGACTGACCATGAAGAGAAAACCGTTTTTGATCCGATACTACTTTGAACGTTCTGAATCTGATCTGATGTTAGCCCAATACCACATAGGCAGGGTTTTCCCTGACACCCAAATCACATACAGTCGAACTTCGATATCTCGAACTTGCTTAACTTGAATTATCCGATATGTCGACACATGAACTTCATTATTTCATTATAGGTTGAGTCCAACATACCCATATTTCCAAGTTAAAACTTTGAAATACGGGTACGTTTGACTTAACCGAGTTGGAGATATCGAAGCTCAACTGTAGAAGTGCTCCCCTAATTTTCACAAATGATCCCTAAATAAAAAATGTTGGTATTCTATATGGTGGGATTCTAGAGCACAGGGACCAAACACGATCTATTTTCAAAATATTTGTGACTTAAGGTATATATAGACAAAGGATACAACTGATTTTCAGTTTATTCTCACTCTTTCTTAACAAAACTGGTCTTATCGTTTATAGTAATTGATGAAATAACACTTTTGTTGCATTTCTTTCTAGTTAACATAATACCCTTCCATAAAAACATAACATAAAACCAACTGTAATAATGCGATTTCAACAGTAAACTGCGTCTACCCACTGAAACAGCAGATTTTCTTGCCTAAGGCTTAGGCAAGAAAATCTGCTGTTTCAGTGGGTAGATGCAGTTTACTGAGTAAGGACAAGTGTTTGTCCTTTGCCGATATAGCATTGGCTACTACTGTACGCTTGTTTAGGCGACAATATCGAGCATAATATTCATACAGTTACATAGATATACACTTTTGGCACCAATCAAATCTACTTTCCTCTCAAAACCAACAAGAAATTCACAGGTTTTCATTGACAGTAAAGTTTTTCGTATGGAGGCGGCTATCTATGTACAGTGCTCCCTCCCTACAATGGCCCTCCCAACAACCACTCCCTCCTTACAACGACCCTTACTGCTATTCCCCAAACAAGACATTTATGTCCAACCTTTACATGGCTGCAATATCGTCTGCTTAAAATTGTTGTCTGCCGTTTTTCTCAAAGTTACATATTTGACATTTAGACAGAAAAAAAACTTAATGACAATGACAAACAGCTTGAATCCAGATCAGACGCTGCATCACACGGCGTCTGATCTGGATTGAAGCTGTTTGAAAATGTAAACCTGCAATTTCCCTCCCTATAACGACTCCCTCCAAACAATGCACACAATTTTTGTCTCCCATTAGATGTCGTTGTAGAGAGGGAGCGCTGTAACATGACTGTCCACCATATACCACCTCCATAAGGGAAACTTTTCTGTCGACGAAAACCTGTAAATTTCTTTATAGTTACAATGATTGACATAGTATTGAATGAATTCACCTATTTGTGTCTGTAATTTTTCCATGCATTGAAGAAAATAGTTTGACTTTAAACAGTCATGAATATGTACCATCAAAAATAGTTTCTATATGCTTGCAGATTGAAGCTTAAAGAAGGCTTAAAGTAAAGCAGAATAGGCCTTTAGGTGCATTCTGCTTTACTGTCAATCTGTTACAAGTGGTCACCAATTCTGGGGTAAGCAGAAATCTCCTAAAGAGCTTTCTGCTTTACTTTCATTTTGTTTTAAGTTGTAACCCAAGTTCAACACTCAATAAATAATCATGTTTGTGCTTATTTAGAGGAGTAAGTAAAGGCTTTACTTTAGCCTGCTTTAAGCTACATCTGCTCGGATATAGAAAGTAAAAAAATATTTCTTATGATACATATTTATGACTGTAAAAATTGGAAGTATTTTCTTCAGCGGTGAAATAAATCAAAGGCATAAAAATGTGTATCTATGGAGTAATGAGTTCATAAGCCTTATGAAGAGGAAAGGGTTAAAAGTTAATTTTTAATTAATTTTCAATGAGAGTATATTGTCAACAAGGTATCATTCAGTCTAAAAACTCTAAATTGTATAACAACTGGTAACATTTGAATACCTTTCAGCATTGCATGAACATCTAAATCTAGAGAGGATACTATAAAAGAAAGCAGTTATAGGTACAAGGTAATCTGAGTATGGCTCACTATGTTTGTAGTGGTTGTTGCACAGTGCTAGGTAGTGGTGTTGCAGTAATCCTGGGTCCAAGGTTATAAAGCTTTTCAGCTGAGTCTAAAGTGGTTCTCAAGCATTTGATTGGTCAGATTTGAGACTAGGCTCAAATCTGACCAATCAAATGCTTGAGAACACACTCAAACTCGGATCAAAGGCTTTATAACCTTGGATTCTGTGTTAACTAGGCTCCCCAACCCTACCTTAACCCTTTATTCCATAGATTCAAATATTTATGCATTTAAATTTATACCTTTACTGAAGAAAATTGTAAGTTCCAATTTATACAGCCATAAATTTTTATATGCTAAGTTTATGTGAAAATCAGTGTTTTTTTCTTACTCTTATAAACTGCTTTCTATTACTTTTTGCCCTTAATAATATAATTATATAGAGGCATATAATGATTGTTCTGTCTGTGAGGCTGTCTGGTTAACTGTATTTTAGCATTTCTTCAAGCATCAATACTGCTTACTAGAAATACCTGGACTGATATGGTTGTTGCCTTGGACCATTCCCGGAGCCACCGATATCGCCCAACTTTGATTTGACCTTGACCAAATTTAGGCATAGAAAAGATTCAGAATATACTGGCAAGCACCACATAGTCGAGGCATATTGATTTTGCTAGATGTTTGTCTGTCTTGCCACAGCTTTAACCTTGGCCATAACTTCAGAACAACAGGTGATACAGACTTCATATTTGGCATGCGTGTACTAAACTCAAGAAGTTCTTGAGCTCTGTACAACTTCGGTTATGTCTGACCAAGGTCAAGGTCATTTAGAGGTCATAGGTACATCAGGAGGTTCATTGTTTCACAAATGCATCTTGTTTATGACTGTAATAGTATTACTAGCATATAGTTTACACCTGTTTAACCCTTTGAGCCCTAGTCCTGTAAATAGGCGTTCTTTTCAAACAATGTACATGTGAATAGTACAGTTGTCCTGTGCAAACAGTGAAGACCCAGATCAGAGGGCTCCAAAAGGAGCCCTCTGATCAGGATCTTCACTGTTTGTCATAATGCCAAACATTGACAAAAACAACCCTTAAAAGTCAGAAATGGACTTGACTAAAATGGAAACTGGAATTGTCCATTTAAAGTTTCAGGGAGGAAAGAGTTAACCCTTCTCCTGCTGAATGTTCATTATTGAACTACAGTAAAACCCCTCTAAACCGGAATCTCTAAATACCAGAATTCTCTCTTAACCGGACAAAAACGATGGTCCCGTTTCCAATTCTTCTTTATTTAAACCCGTTACACCATAAATATGCCTTTTGATGCCTTTGATTTATTCCATCATTAAATAAAATACACTCTTGAATATGCATCTTTAGAAATAGTTTCCACATTTTATGAGGCGATAGCTTAAAGCAGGTTGAAAGTAAAGCAGAATGCGCCTTAAGGCGCATTCTGCTTTACCTTCAACCTGCTTTAATTGATCTTCGATACTAGAAACAAGCTACATGGGTTAAAACCCCTCTAAACCGGAAACCCCTCGAAACGGGAAATATATGTTGTCCCCACTTGTGTCCGGTTTAGAGGGGTTTCACTGTGTACCCACTTTGAACATACCATTTGAACCAATAATTAGTAATGAAATAGGTAAAATTTCACCATGAAAGAAATTAGAATGCAGACTCATGTCAGACAGAATGAATAAGAAAACTTGCATACCCTGATCAGACAGCTCTTTTAGTAGCAGTTTGATCTGTGTCTACAATTCTGTACGGTTTTTAAAAAGCATCAGTACATTGTTATTAGCAGGAGTAAGGTAATCCTACACTGCACTGAGTTCTTATCTAGCACGCTTGATTGAGTGTTTTAATTAACCCATAACTCCTTAAATATGCCTTTTGACGCTTCTTATTTATTCCTTCACTGAAGCAAATCATTCAAATACATGAATCATAATAAACATTTTCTATATTGTAGTAGATGGTAACTTAAAGCAGACTGAAATTAAAGAAGAATGTGCTGTAAGGCACATTCTGCTTTTTTTTCAACCTGCTTTAAGCGGTCACATATCTTCAAAGCTAGAAACAGGCTATGGGGGTAATGGATCAAGTCAATATTGTTTTGGGCACTCACAAGTCTCCATTTAAAAGTGACCAATCTTGTACATGTATTATATGCAACCACTCAGTTGAAGACCCATCTGATTGAATAGTATTTAAGCCTTCCCATTCTATTAGTGTTATATTGACCCTTCTTGAAAACAGTGAAGACCCAGATCAGACAGCTCCTAAAGGAGCTGTCTGATCAGTGTCTGCACTCTTTTTAGCTCACCTGAGCTAGCTCAGGGTGAGCTTTTGCAATCCTTGAATGTCCGGCATCCGGCGTTCGTCGTCCGTCGTCAACAATTTTGGTGTTTACACTCTAGAGGCCACAATTTTTATCCAATCTTTCTATAACTTACTCAGATGGTATAATTATTACCATAAGAGTTCGGATGAGTTCGATTATGGTTGATATTGGACATATAGGTCAAGAGTTATCCACCTTTGAATTGCTGAAAATGCATTATTTAACAGTGTTTACTCTCTAGAGACCACAATTTTATTTCAATCTTTCCCAATCTTGCTCAGATTGTATATAACTGCAAGAGTTCGGATAAGTTCGATTATGGTTGGAATCCAACCGATAGATCAAAAGTAATCTACCTTTGAATTGCTGAAAATGCCATATTTAAGGTTGTTTACACTCTAGAGGCCACAATTTTAATCCAATCTTTCTCAAACTTTATCAGATGGTATATGACTATAAGAGTTCAGATGAGTTAGATTATGGTTGCAATCGGACCAATAGGTTAAGAGTTATTAACCTTTAAATTGCTGAAAATGCCATATTTAAGGTTGTTTACACTCTAGAGGCCACAATTTTAATCCAATCTTTCTCAAACTTTATCATATGGTATATGACTATAAGAGTTCAGATGAGTTGGATTATGGATGGAATCGGACTGATAGATCAAAAGTTATCTACCTTTGAATTGCTGAAAATGCCATATTTAAGGTTGTTTACACTCTAGAGGCCACAATTTAAATCCAATCTTTCTCAAACTTCATCAGATGGTATATGACTAGAAGAGTTCGGATTAGTTTGATTATGGTTGCAATCGGACCTGTAGGTCAAGAGTTATCTACCTTTGAATTGCTGAAAATGCCATTTTTAAGGGTGTTTACACGCTAGAGGCCACAATTTTAATCCAATCTTTCTCAAACTTGCTCAGATTGTATATAACTATAAGAATTCGAATGAGTGCGATTATGGCTGGAATCTGACCTATAGGTCAAGAGTAATCTACCTTTGAATTGCTGAAAATGCCATATTTAACAGTGTTTGCACTCTAGAGGCCACAATTTTCAATGGATTTTAATTATGATTGCACACAATGTATATAGCTATAAGTTCTCGAGGGAGTGCATATATTGGTGAAATCTGATCATTGTCGCAAGAGTTATCTGCCCTTGATATACATTGAAACGCTAGAAAAGGCTTCATTTCAGTATTATTTAGGCGCTAGTTATCTGCCTTTGATGTACTCTACTATACATACTAGAATGGGTCATATTGCAATGTTGTGTACATGCTATACTACAAATTTGAATGGATTTAGAATAAAACAGGTGAAATTCAAAGGTAAAGCTATCAGGCTTCATTATAAAAGGTGAGCGATATCAGGGCCTTCAGGCCCTCTTGTCTTATAGAATCTGTCTGTCATGAGTCTAAACTTTTTCCTTGAAAATGTTTTCATTATTTTATTTATTACTCAATATATTATGTAATACAAATGTAGTTCACAATTATGATAAACGTCCATAATGGGTTGAGCTTTTATATATAAATATTTAACATGAGAAGGTAAATCATTTACCCCATAGACTGTTTCTAGCTCTGAAGAAAATTGACTACTGAAAGAGATTTCTGCTTTACTTTAAGCTAATGTCTGTAAAGAAATTGGAAATGCTAGCTAGGACATCCTAGGTTACGACTACTTTCCTCATTGTAGAAATAATAGTTAGAGGGGTAAAAAGGTGTGTTTATGGAGTAATAGGGGAATACACTATCATAAGTTCTGCTGCATTTTAAGTCTGCTTTAATTTACCATCTGTTAGTGCATAAACAATTTTGTTATGGTACATATTCACTACTGTATACAATGGAACTATTTTCATCAGTGGAGGAATAAAAAAAATGCTTAAAATGGTGTATTCATGGGATAATTGGTTAAGTTAAGTTATTTCCACTTTATACAGTCATGGACATACACATCATCATAAATGTTTTCTATATGCCAGCCGATGGTAGCTTAAAGCAGGCTGAAAGTAAAACAGAATGCGCCTGAAGGGCCTTAACTGACATATTTATTTTGCCTTGTCTGTCTGTACACAACTTTAACCCTGGCCATAACTTTAGAACTACATGTGGAAGAGACTTCATAATTGGCATGTGTACTCGAAATTCTTGAAATGAGCACAAGTTGGGTCATGTCCTACAAATGTCAAGATCATTTAGAGGTCAAATAGTCTGAATCCACAACTTTGGAACTACAGTCATGGGATAGAGACTTCATAGCTGTATGCCTACTTAACTCAAGAAGCTCTTGAGCTCAGTACAAATTGTGTCATATCCAACAAAGGTCAAGGTCATTAAGTGGTCATAACACATCTTGCCCTATGCTTATAAAGCATTTGTCTTGAGTCTGAGATCTTTAGCAAGCTCCTGTTTGGTCAGATTCTGCTCAAATCATCTTGAGAACAATCCCAGACTCATCTCAAATGCTTTATAAGCATTGACCTTTGTTTAATTGTGTTATCGTTGTAAACAGGTCCTCAGATCTCCAGTGCAGGGGCGGCAGTCGACTTTGACCAGGATGTACTGGGAGCCATAGAAAAAGTTAGGAATGATGATAACCCCACACGATGGCTTGTTGCAGAGTACATGTAAGAGTTATTTCCCTTTTGTCAGAAATAACCCATAAGTGAATGTCTTTCATGTTTGTCCTTTCTTTAAAAATAATTGAGTCAAAATGATGTAACTACAAAGTATTTTAAGTTTTCAGGGCTGGTGCATTAAAAATAATATGGCTGCCAGTTTTCCTGATATTCTTTCCACGCCCATAATGTATAAAAGCGTTGTGACCTTTATGGCACATTTTGGCTTCCGTAGTATAAAAAGTTATCATTCACACATCGCGTTGGACGACTTTTCCGTAAGGCCAGGTTGGGCACTCCCTTATTCTTGAATATCAATGATCTCCTGCATAATGTAACACTTTCAGGCAGCATTGAAAATGGATCCAGACACAAATAATGCAAGATTGGAAAAAAATGAATGCTAGAGGGGCCGAACCTGTCCATCTGTCTACTTTCGGTTTAAAATGTATGCAAATTTTTTGTAAAAAAACGTTATAACAGCAGTCATGCTGGAATTCAGCAACACTGACTTGTCAATACAAAGCTTAAAAAGCTCAAACTGAGCTCAGAATCGGCTTTTATTAAAAAAATAATAATAAACCATGCAATGTGCAAACTTTTCTAAATATAGTGCCTCCTAAAAGTAGATTGTTATTTTCGGTTTCATTTTGACACTTCAGAGTAGTTTTGAGATGTCATAGTGTAGCGGTTATTCAATAAATGAGCTTCAGATAAGTCTGGTAGTGTCTGTGTTATGTGTACAAAATGGATCAGGGTTGCTAAGGATATGGTTTAAAAAAATATCTACGTAAACATTTCTACTACTGGCTTGATTTGAATAATCTTACTCACATAATTTGACGAGGTATTGGATTAAAAGCCATCATGGCCCCAGATTTATGTGATCACAGTTTTTTGGGGCTGTCTTTTGTATGTTTATTCATGTTTATTTTAGATCTAATTGTAGTTATTTTTGTCTTTTCTAACTTTGTAGGTACATTTATGTAATTTCATGTGAAGCACTTTTGAACGCACAACCCCTGTGTGAAAAGAGCGCTATATAAATCTGGTATAATAATATTAAAAATAATATTGTTTTACTAAATTAATTGTTAATTTGTTTGTCTTCTATGTTCAGGGATGAAAGCCCAAAAGGCCCAATAGTTTTGACGAGTACAGGCGATGGTGACAGTGATGAGTTGGTGGAAAGTCTCGCCCTAAAGAAACCAATGTATGCCTTATACAGAACAACAGATGTTGTTGATGAAATCACCACCGTCAAGTTTGTTTTCATTACCTGGTACGTACACTTAGACAAGTGAAGTGTTTTCTTTAAGAGTAAGTTTTTTACCCTTTACAGTGCTACATCCCTCCAAACATTGATTCCCTCCTTACAACAATGCTTGCCATTGTTCCCCCAAAACAAAACAATTATGTTTAACACTTTCGCTGCTGCAGTATTGTTCGCTTAATATTGTTGTTTGCTGTTTTTTCTCAAAATTATGTTATGGACATTTTGACAGAAGAAACATAAAGACGAGTGACAAACAGTTTTAACCCAGATCAATTGTGCGGCATCTAATCTGTAGCTTGTTACAATAAGACAGCTATGCAGAACGCTGATGGAGCTTTCTGCATTGAGCAGCC
Organism: Gari tellinella; assembly: GCA_922989275.2. Taxonomy (NCBI): domain Eukaryota; kingdom Metazoa; phylum Mollusca; class Bivalvia; order Cardiida; family Psammobiidae; genus Gari; species Gari tellinella. The sequence continues at coordinate 11,887,191 of OV277865.1, read as the reverse complement.
ATCTTTCTGTTTGTATCAGTACAGCTGTCCTGTATTAACCTATTACCCCATTGTTACAATAAGACAGCCATGCAGAAAGCTGATGGAGCTTTCTGCATTGAGCAGCCATCTTTCTGTTTGTATCAGTACAGCTGTCCTGTATTAACCCATTACCCCATAGCCTGTTTCAAGTATTAAATACAGGTTACCCCTTAAAGCAGGTTGAAAGTAAAGCAGAATGTGCCTTAAGGCACATTCTGCTTTACTTCCAGCCTGCATAAAGCTACCACCAACTAGAATGTAGAAAACATTTCTTCTTAAATATATTCATGATTGTATAAATTTTTGAACTATTTTCTTCAGTGCAGGAATAATTGAAATACGTAAAAAGTCGTATTTATGGGGAAATGGGTTAAGCAGTCAACTTTCAACCTGCTTTTAATAGACACCTATTTTCAAAACTAGAAACCCTCTATTGGGTAAAGAGTTAAACAGTCACCAATAGGAGTTTTCTGCTTTACTTTCATCCTGCTATTAGCTGTTTCCTGCTTTAAACTCTTTCATAAATCTCCATTAAGTGGATGTAATATTTGCCTTTTACTGGATCGTTCAATGCTTTCTTATATAGGGTTGGTACCAGTGTTAAACCAATGACCAAGGCAAAGATTTCCACACATAAAGGTACAGCGGAGCAAACCTTCGGACCTTTCCATGTTGCCATATTTGCTACAGAACAGTCAGACCTATCAGAGAAAATCATAACAGAAAAAGTGAGTGCAGGAAACCAGGGCTCCAGTTAAAGGGAGTATTCAAAAACTTAAATTGTTATTTCGGCATTTACTCTTTCCTCCCTGAAACTTTAAATGGGCTATTCACGTTTCCATTTAAGTCTAGTCCATTTCTGACTGTTAAGGGTTGTTTTTGTCACTGTTTGGCATTATGACAAACAGTGAAGACCCTGATCAGAGGGCTCCTTTAGGAGCCCCAATCTGGATCTTCACTGTTTGCATAGGATAAATGTACTATTAATATGTAAATTGGATGAAAAGGATGCCTTTATGTGGGACTAGGGATCAAAGGGTTAAACCCTATGGTGTCGCTACTCATTAGAATCATCTCTTCGAGACAATTCTAATGAGTAGTAGCACCATAGGAGTTGGACTGGAATGAGTGAGAAAATGTAGGATTTTATCAGTTTACTTCCTCTTATCCAGAGCCCTGGAAAACGACAAAAAACAGCTAACCTCTCTATTACAACCATCATAAAGATGGCTATTTGATTACATAGAGACAGATGACAGCTCAAATGTCAGGGAAAATTGTATAATTTGAGAACTGAAATGTTCACTGCTTTCAATCCTTTCAAAAGAAATTTTGGGAAGGACCCGGACCAAACCCCTACTTTCATGATATTGGAAGATGATGTTGGTAAACATTGACATTTACCCTTTACTCCATTTTAACACAATTTATTCTTCCTTAGGTTTCAATTTATACAATCAACAGATGTTAGCTTAACGTAGGCTGAAATTAAAGCAGAATGCACCTAGGCCTATTCTGCTATATTTTCAACCTGCTTTAAGTCGTTACCTATCTTCAATACTAGAAACAGGTTATGGAGTATAGGGATAAGACTTGCTGCTGGTTGTAAAAACATGAACTACAAATTTATAATGAGTGCAGAGTCTGTGGAAATGTAATATCATACATTTTGTCAGGTCAGGGAAAATTGAAATTTTGTCTTGGAATAGTCCACGAATTTGGTCTGCAGTTTTTAGCTCACCTGGCACGTAGTGCCAAGGTGAGCTATTTTGATCGTCCTCTGTCTGTCGTCCGTCGTCGTTCGTTCGTGCGACATCTCCTCCGAAACTACTGGATAGATTTTTACCAAACTTGGCCTGAATGATCCTTATATGGTCCTCTTTCAAAGTTGTTCAAACATTTCCGGTCCGTTGCATATCTAGGTCACAGGAGCTAAAAATAGATTTTTTCAATGAAAACTTAAAAGATCTTCTTGCCTGAAACCACAGTACCCTGAGCTTAGATATTTGGCACAAAGCTTCGTCTTTAGGTCCTCTATCAAGATTGTTCAAATTATTTCCCTGGGGTAAAAAATGACCCTGCCCCTGGGTCGTAAATGTACATAGAGTTATATAGTGAAATCTTCAAACATCTTTTTCTCTGAAACTAATATGGCCAGAGCTTTGATATTTGGCATGATGACTCTTCTAGAAGCCTTTAACCAATATTGTAAATATGGTGTCAGTTGCATATCTAGGTCACAGGAGCTAAAAATAGATTTTTTCAATAAAATCTTTAAAAATCTTCTTGTCTGAAACCACAGTACTTTGAGCATAGATATTTGGCACAAAGCATCATCTACAGGTCCTCTATAAAGATTGTTCAAATTTTGTCCCTGGGGTAAAAAATGACCCTGCCCTGGGGGGGAGGGGGGGGTCGTAATTTTACATAGAGTTATGTAGTGAAATCTTCAAACATCTTTATCTCTGAAACTAATATGGTCAGAGCTTTGATATTTGGCATGATGATACTTCTAGAAGCCCTTAACATATATTTCCGGTCCGTTGCACATCTAGGTCACCGGAGCTAAATATAGATTTTTTCAATGAAATCTTAAAAAATATTCTTATCTTAAACCACGGTACCCTGAGCTTACATTTTTGGCACAAAGCATCATCTTTAGGTCCACTATCAAGATTGTTCAAATTATGCTCCTGGTGTTAAAACTGCCAAGGTGCTAGGGTTCACAGTTTTACATAGAGTTATGTAGTGAAATATTCTTCACATAGAGTTATGTAGTGAAATATTCTTCTCTGAAGCTACTATGGCAAGAGCTTTGATATTTTGCAAAGTGACACTTTTAGATGTTCTTTACCAATATTGCTGAAATAGTTCAAGTCTGTTGCATATCTGGGTCATATTAGCTAAAAATAGATTTTTTTCAATAAAAAGTCTTCCTGTCTGAAACCATCCATGTACAAAATATTTGACAGCACACTTAATTTTCAATTTCATCAGGAAGATTTTTTAAATTATGTCTCTGGGGTGAAAAGTGATCCCTTCCCAGGGGTCATGTGACCCTTGTGTTGGTTTTTCCAGGTGAGCGATATTTAGGCCCGCATGGGCCTCTTGTTGTGGGACAGTGTTGAGCTACCCAAAGAGTACTTTAAGATTTCCCCGGAAACAGTGATCAATCTGATTTCTTCTCTCTTTTTTACAGGTCACAGCTGCTTCAGGCACAAAGTCCTATGTCAAGTGATCGGGATTACCATAGTATCACCTACAGTTATTCTATTCAGCCAAAATGTTCAAATACAGTCAAACCTTGTTAGAATGTTCACTTAAAAAAGTCTTATTGATAGTGTTAAAAAAGCAGATGAAAGCTTAAAACATGAAGGAAGTAAAGCAGAAAGTTCCTTTTAAGAGCATTTTACTTTGCTTTTATCTTGCTTTTACCCAGAACCCCATAGCATTTTTCTTGTTTGGTTTCAACATATTTTATTTCAATAATTTACATGTATTTTACAATCATTAAACAAAGTTTAGGAAAGGGGCCTCCGTGGCCTAGTGGTATAGTCACTGTGACTTACATCACTAAGCTCCTCAACGCTGTGAGTTCGAATCCCAGTAGGGTCGTTTGGATTTTTCATGTGGGGAAGCCTTCCAGCTGGCTTGCGGAAGGTCGGTGGTTCTACCCAGTTGCCAAGTTGTGCCTGAAACAGTGCATAAAGGGCTTCTGGGGTCTTCCTCCACCTGTAATTAGCTGGACGTCGCGATATAACTGAAATACTATTGAAAGCGACGTAAAATCAAAACAAAGTTTAGGGTTGAAAGGAAAGCAGCTTATTGTGTTTCTCTCCTTGTGTTTGATGCATTTTTGTTTTACTTTTTTCCTACTTTAAGCTACCATCTACTAATATATAGGAAGTATTTCTTTTGTTGCATATTGATGACTGTATAAGGTGTAACTTCTTAAGTGGAGGAAATATTTGAAGGCATAAAAAGCATTTTTATGGACTACTTTTAACCCTTATCCTGCGGCGATATCGTCTGCTTCGAAGTTATCGTCTGCAAATTTCGTTAAATATAGATTGATACATTTTTAAGTAAAGAAACCTAAAGACGAGTGTCAAACAGTTTGAATCCAGATCAGATGCCGCGCGACGCGGCGTCTGATCTGGATCCAAACTGTTTGCAAAAATCAGTAAAGTCGCGATCAGCAGGCAAAGGGTTAAGTGAGCAGTAAAGCAGGTTTTCACTGTAGTTAATGGGGCCATATTAATGTTGTTATCTTATGCTATTTCCTTATGTTAGTTTAGGCATATCTTTTTCTCACAACATGCTTTAATATAACTATATCATAAAAACCAATGAGTCCAGGCTTATATTCTTTCTCGATGAGGAAGGTAGCTGTCTAAGCTTGAGACCCTTTACCCCATAGAAGTATCTTTTAGTGCTCTAAAATTAGCACTCTGCTGAACGATTCCGATTGATACAGTCATGAACATCTACTATAAGAAATAGTCCCTATAATGTAACAAAATACTGATGGTAACTTAATTTAGGCTAAAAGAAAAGCTGAATGCGCCTTTAGGCACATTCTGCTAAACTTTCAATCTGCTTTTAGTAGTCACATATCTTCAAACTTAGAAACATGTTATGGGGTAAAGAGTTAAGACAAAAGTGCAGGATGTAAGTGAACATGTAGAGCTCTTAGAGAAGCTTAACGTTTTACTTTTATCTCTATTTTTAGTTGTCCAGATGAAGTCCTAAAAATCAACATAAACTGGTCATTTTCAAAAAGAGGAATAGTCCATATAAAACATTGAGTATAATGGGTTAATTAAATAATAGGCCTTAAAAGTGTATAACTAATCCTTAGTCTACTATAAGTAATGGTGCTTTATATTTTTGAAGAAAAATGCACATTAAACCTTTACCTCATAGCCTGTTTCTAGTATTGAAGACTTAAAGCAGGTTGAACGTAAAGCAGAATGCACCTTAAGGTGCATTCTGCTTTACTTTCAGCCTTCTTTAGGCTGCCATCTTCTAGAATATACAACATATTTCTTATGATGCGCATTCATTACTATACATGTATAAGTTTGAACCATTTTATTTAGTGGACGAATAAGTTAAAGACCTTACTAGACATATTTATGGGGTAATGGGTTAATGTCATTGAAATGTCTCTTTCATGTCATTTGTGTGTCATGTTGTAACCATTGCCCTGCTACTGTTACTACATTGGGGTAATGATTGAGAATGATGCTTTTATTTGTTTCAAAACCAATGTAAATATCTAGTCACTAGATGAAGGTCCATTTCAAAGTAATTGTTGTACAGTAGTATGAACTAATAAGTTGTCAACTCACTATTCAATACACTGAATACATTCTCAGTGTCCCTATACTCCATGGATACACATTTCTACGCATTTAATTTATTCCGCCATTGTAGAAAATAGTTCCATTTTATACAGTCATGGATATGTATCTTAAGAAATATTTTTCTATATTGTAGCAGTTGGTTGCTTAATGCAATTTGAAAGTAAAGCAGAATGCACCTTAAGGTGCATTCTGCTTTATTGTCAACCTACTTTAAGTGGTCACCTATCTTCATTTCTAGAAACATAACATGGACTATAGGGAAACTGGAACTGTCCATTTGATATTTCAAGGGTGAGTGAGTTAAAAGGGTAAAAACATTATATAACCTTAACAACTTGTAGTTTTTCCATTGTTTACAGACATGTAATGTACATCTATAAATATCATGAATATTGCTGCAAACTGCATAATACAATTAATTTATACTGCGCAAAATCATTTCAATCATTAACCTGTAGTTTTCCAAAGTTCTTGACAATTTTTTGTTCATACTGCTGTACTCAATATAGAGTTATATTTAGTTAGGAGACAGTATACAGTGTAGCTCCATTATATCGCGGAAGTTGGGGTCCACGATATGAAATCCGCGATGTGGTCGGCTCGCGATATAGCCAAATTCTGAGTTGAACTAAATTCTGTTGTATTTTCCATTGCCAAACTCTATTATATCAATGTCATGCAATAAACACGGTTTCTTGGTTGATTACCTTGTTATTTCTTGTCAAAACAAGTCTTTATATGCACTGTCATATCTAGCATCAGCGTTTTCATGTGTATTATACCAAATGCGTACTTTCGTTTCTGACAACGGCCGCCATTTTGATTTAAATGTGCGTGTGTATCAGTAAGATTCAGTTACTCGTGGACATCACACTTAATGCCTATATCGCGATTAGAAAGCGGATAAAATGAGATTTTCTCGGTTGATATGTCAAAAAACAACGTACCGCGGTATATGAAATTGAAAGAACAATGAAACCAATTTACAGTTCACAGGTTAAATTTAATTTTTTTGGCCGACATTGTTCGAGTACGTTGTTATCAGGTATGAATCGCAGTTATAATTGTAAGCGTCTGATTGATATATCAAAATGTGAATGACTGTGATTTTAATGTCTGTGGTTATCTCTCCACTGCTATTAACGCGGATTAGTCGACTTTGATAGTTATAACTCAATCAGGTTAGTTTGCTAATTATTGCTAAATAATGAGGGAAACTCGCGCATGCGCGAGTTCACTCAAGGCCTATTGTTTGTTTGTTTGTTAGTGCACCTGTCAATCAACGCAGCGGGATGACACACGCGCAGTCCACAGATGGTGATAATTGACACTGATTAAGCAATTATAGCGACCTTTTAAAGGAAAATATAATTATGAAAGAAACAGAAATTATTGCTACTCGGCTTTTATTGACTTTTAGAATACATATAGGAAAAAATGGGGTCCAAGCCGCGACCGCGATATATTTGCTTTCGCGAAATAGCGGACTGCGAAGTAATGGAGCTACACTGTTTAATTGCATTTGTTTTAAGGGAACAGTGTACTATTACATTTATTGTATGGGACCCGTGTAAGAATTACATGAATGAGCCGTGCCATGACAAAACCTGCTTTATTGCTCTGCAACATTGTATAGTCCAAGCATGTTGTCATTCCAGGATATACATCTTAGTTTGGTCTACATGTGACTGCCAAATACTGTATATAATACTGCTAATTACAATGCTGTAGACACATGTAGATGTCAAACAGAGTAGATCAAGACCAGCCGCTACATGTTTGATCTCCACTGTTTGCGATGCAATAAGTCGGGTTTTGTCCTGGCATGACTTGTTTGTTTTATGGGACCAGTGTAAGATTATTTGTATGGACCAATACAATATTACTATTATTGTATCGGACCAGTGTAAGATTATTTGTATGGGACCAGTACAATATTACTATTATTGTATGGGGCCAGTGTAAGATTATATGTATGGACCAGTACAATATTACTATTTCTGTATGGGACCAGTGTAAGAATTACATTTGTTTTATGGGACCAGTACAATATTAATATTATTGTATGGGACCAGTATTATAATATTACTATTATTGTATGGGACCAGTGTAAGATTATTTGTATGGGACCAGTATATCGGTTTTGCTTTGTTTACTTGTTATGTAAACCTTTCTCTCATAGCTAGTATTCTGTGTTCAAGACGTGTGACTGCTTAAAGCAGACTGAAAGTATAGCAGAAATCATCCATAGGGAGATTTCTGCTTAATTTTAAGCCTGTTTTAAGTAACCACCTGTCAGGATACAGCAACAAATTTCTAAGACTAATTTATCAGGGCAGTATAGTGAAAGCATCTGGCTATGAGAGAAACCGATACACCTTGTTGTTGAGGGAAACAGGGCTCCAGATAAGGGGAGTATTTCAAAAATTAAAATCTTTATTTCTGCATGAAACCCTATGGTGTCACTACTCATTAGAATCGTCTCTTCGAGACGATTCTAATGAGTAGTAACACCATAGGATTGGTGCTGAAATGAGTGAGAAAACGTTGAATTTGTTCAGTTTACTTCTTCTTATCTGGAGCTCTGGGGAAAATATCTTTAGACCTTTGAAATAAGGTAGATTTTGAGCGAAATTGAGCATTTAATCAGGAGCTACACCATTCTTGTATGTTTAGAGTTAACAGTTTGTTGTCTTCAATTGCTCCAAATAGTGCAGACCCAGATCAGCCAATGTGTTTCGAAAGTCAATAGCTATTGTTGGTCAACACTGTTCACAATAGCTGAGCATTTTTTTTTCTTGTAATTGGTTCTAATATCATTCTATTTTTGATCTAATATTGATAAGTATTTTTATTTTGTGATGTAAACTTGTAAGTGTCTATATTTCTCCTCTTATTTTAATGAAGCAAACTTTTTTTGATGATATTTTTGATGTTGTATGCCTATCATCGTGTAGTATATGTATGTTTGTCAAACTTGCTGTATCAAAACTTTTAAAGATATTAATGTTTATATGTTTATACTTTAATGGTGACACAATATTTTTAAAAACTGACCATTTTTTAAACCAAACCTGTCATGACGTCATCTCTTTTAAACAATTGTTGTCTGTTTTTAATTCTCAAATATATTTGAGGTAAATTGACTTATGTATTATTGTAATAAGTGTGAAACAGCTTGGATGCTGATCAGATGCCATGTAACGTTGCTTCTGATCAGAGTCCAACTGTTTGTAAATACATGTACATATAACCATTGTACTTGGGTTAACCCATTACCCCATAGCCTGTTTCTAGTTCTGAAGACAGGTGACAACTTAAACCAGGTTGAAAGTAAAGCAGAATGCACCTTAAGGTACATTCTGCTTTACTTTCAGCCTGCTTTAAGCTATCATCTGCTAGGATAAAGAACATAAAAACAGTTATGATGCATATTCATAACTGTATCATTGGAGCTATTTTCTTCAGTTGAGGAATAAAATTAGTGTATTTATGTGGTAATGGGTTAAGGGCAATGATAGTGTTGAGTTAAAACGGACAGTATTTTCATCAGGGTTAAACCTTTACCCAATAGCCTGTTTCTAGTTTTGAAAATATGTGATTATTTAAAGCAGGTTGAAAGTAAAGCAGAATGCACCTTAAGGCGCATTCTGCTTTTCTTTCAGTCTGCTTTAAGCTTCCACCTGTTAGAATAAAGAAACTATTCCTTTTGATACATATTCATAAGTGTGTAAATTGGAATTATTTTCTACAGTGGAGGAATAAACTGAATGTGCTAAAAGGTGCTTCTATTGGGGAAAGGGTTAAATGCAAGATGGATTTGTTTGTGTTGTATTGATATTGTATGTGTTGGTACATAAACTGTAAATGTTTGTTTGTCTTCAGTAAGAAATTCCTGTTTCTGTCTCGTCTTGATAACTCAAACACATTCTAACTCTTGCAACATACCTTAACTCTTGCAACACTAAGTGACCCTTGTGGGTTATTAGGCTCCCTTGTGGATGTTTTAATAACTACTTGGAATTCTGGAAAGTTAAAAAATAGTGGTCTAAATTAGAAAATAGTGCAGTGGTTTACATTAGAAACCAGTGCAATCCCAGATCCGAGGGCTCCTATACTGTTTTCAAATGTAATAAGTATATTTTAAACGGGTATTAAATGAAGACATTTGCAAACAGTTTGGATCCAGATCAGACTCTACTTAATCTGTATCCAAACTGTTTGTTACTTGGATCCTGTTTCTGTAAATATATAAAGGACCAAACCAATTTTAGAATTTTAGCAGACCGCAATAACTCAATGTTTAAAAGAATAAAGTAAGTTTAACTTAACCATATTTCATTTATTCTGCATCTGATTTCACATTAGGATTAAGAACATGCATGATTGTGTTAGGGGGAACATAGGATTCTTTTCCATGTAACTTTATAACAGTGCAAAGTTGAGCTTCAGTGAGTTTGAGGAATATAGGTTTAACTGTAGGGACCTGTATGTGTTCATTTTAACCCTTTCCTCCATAGAAGCACCTTTCAGCACATTTGATTTATTCCTCCACTGAAGAATATAGTTAAAATTTATACAGTCATGAACATGAACCATAAAAATATTTGTTAAATCCCAGCTGATGGAAGCTTAAAACAGACTGAAAGTAAAGCAGAATGTGCCATAAGGCGCATTCTGCTTTACTTTCAACCTGCTTTAAGAGATCACCTGTTTTCAAAACGAGAAATGGGCTATGGAGTAAAGGGTTAAGCAGGGTTCCAGATAAAGGGAGTATTTCAAAAATTAAAATCTTTATTTCTGCTTTAAACCCTATGGTGTCACTACTCATTAGAATCGTCTCTTTGAGACGATTCTAATGAGTAGTAACACCATAGGATTTGGTGCTGAAATAAATGAGAAAATGCTGGATTTGTTCAGTTTACTCCCCCTTATCTGGAACCCTGGGGTTAAGACATCAAATATAATGTTTTATTTTTTCTTCTGTATTCCTATGAACTGAATTTATTTATTGTAATGTACTGATTATGGCACACTTGGTCTTGTATTTAACCCATTATCCCATAAATATGCCTTTTTATGCCTTAATTAATATCTGTCATGAAGAAAATAGTTCCAATTTATACTGTCACGAATTAAAAATCATAAGAAACATTTTCTATATCTTAGCAGATAATAACTTAAAGCAGGCTGAAAGTAAAGCAGAATGTGCCTTAAGGCACATTCTGCTTTACTTTCAACCTGCTTTAAGTGGTCATATATTTTCAAAACTAGAAACAGGCTATGGGGTAATGGGTAATGGGTTAATGTAATTTAAATGTTAATACCGTACAGACTCATCCAAATAATAACATTTTACATGCCGCTCAACTGATTTGTCCCCAACATTCATGAAAGACAAACAAAGACAATTGTTCATCAAGAGAAGTTATTTTGTACAATGTGAATTCTTGCCAAAGAAATCTAGGTTTGGATATCAAAGATCAGTAACCCAGGGCTCCAGATAAGAGGGAGTAAATTGAACAAATGCAACATTTTTCCACTCATTTCAGCACCAAATCCAATGGTGTTACTTCCCATTAGAATAGTCTCGAAGAGATAATTCTAATGAGTAGTGACACCATAGGTTTTAATGCAGATATAAAGATTTTATTTTTATTGAAACACTCCCATCATCTTTGGCCCTGGTACTAACCCCTCCTCTCATAGAGATATTTTAACCATTCTCTTGCCGAATATACATGTATATTCATATATAAAGCTTGGTCTGTTATAAACATCTATTAGCTGCACTATTACCCTGGCTAATAAAATAAGAAAACAATCCCAAGGAAATAGTGCAAGTCTGATATCAAACAGATTGTGTAAGAAATCAGGGCAGATCCTGATCAGACATCTCCTTCAAGGTCTACACTGTTTCCCAAAAAAGTCAATATAGGCTGGAAGCAGGAGAAAGCTTAATATATAAACCTTTTCTCTGGAATAACTTCTATCGTGGTTCTCAAATGGCTCCATTACTCCATATGTACATCTTTTTACTCCTAAATAGTTCAACTTTATAAAGTCATGAATATGCACCATTAAAACTTTCTATATCATAGCAGATTGTTACATAGCTTAAAGTTGGCTGAAATTGATGCAGAATGTGCTTTGCTTTCAACTTGCATCAAATGATCACATGTCTTCAAAACTAGAAACAGGCTTTGGAGTAAGAGATTAAAACAGACTGAATGTAGATCTTATACAGATATATTTTTGTTTGGAGATGTTTTGTTTGCCAATCTTCTGTAAGCAGTCATCTGTGTGAAACACTGGGTGTATATCAAGCTATGAGGGGAAGGGTTCAATGATAGGTTAGCCTTATGTGCAATGTTTAGTTTTCAATGTTTGAATGTAAAGTGCCTTTAGTAAATTGCCATTAGATCCAATATATACTTAGACATGTGATGACAATTCAGTTTGATGGGTATTTACAATTTAGTTTATATAGTCAACTCTCGATAACCCGTGTTTGCTCAACCCATAACCCCAACTTTAGTGACATTTGAAAGCATTAAAGCAACTTTAGTGACATTTGAAAACAGTTTGCCATATCAGATACTATGTTATATGCAGTAAACATTTAAAATTATTTTCTATAGTCAAAGCAAAAATAACTTCGGGGCAACACAGCACTTTTATAGGCCCATAAAGATATAAGTGCCTAAAAGTCAAACATACATTAAAAATTAGTCTTAACCCATTACCCCATAGCTTGTTTCTAGTTTAAAAGATAGTTGACCACAAAAGCTTTAAGCTACCATCTGCTAAGATATATAGACTTTTTCTTTTACAGTGGAGAATCTGTTATTCTTTCCCGTTTAAACGCAAACGTACGCAAACGCAAAGCACTAAAACGTAGAAAAGAACAACTTTTGGACAATTCTGATAACTCTTGTTTATCTTGGTGGCAAACAGTTTGGAGCCTGATCAGACGCCGGGTTACCCGGCGTCTGATCTGGCTCCAAACTGTTGGCACTGCAAATAATAGTTTTAGCGTAAACGCGTTTAGTGGGAAAGAATAACAGATTCTCCACTGTAGTATATAACCATGACTATGAAAAAGAAACTGTCTTCTTTAGTGGTGGAATAAATTAAAAGCGTAAAAAGGCATATTTATTGGGTAATGGGTTAAACCAGGAAAGATGTTGATTGACTTGGCATCTGATCAGTATCTAAACTACACAAGGTTCTATGTTTTAGTTTATTCAGTACAAGTGGTATTAAGATTTGAATAAAATATATGATAAAAATTCAGCATTTCTAAGCAGGCAAACTTTTAGAATGACTAAATGTAATAAATAAAGCTCAATTAGGAGCCTTCTGTATATTTTTGTCCTGTATTAAACAACTACTTTTAAAAAAACACATGCACACACAAAAAAAACATGCTACTAAATAAGACTAATTGGTTGCTTAAAAGACAGTTGACGGTTTAAAGCAAAGTGAATGTAAAACAGAAATCTCTTAAAACTGTTTTACATTCCCCTTGCTTTAAGTAGCCACATTACTTAACCCATTACCCCATAGCCTGTTTCTTGTCTTGAAGACTGGTCACCACTTAAAGCAGGTTGAAAGTAAAGCAGAATGTGTATAAATTGGAACTATTTTCTTAAGTAGAGGATTGAAGTACAGGCGTAAAAAGGCGTATTTATTGGGTAATGGGTTAAACACAGGTCTGAGAATTAGCACAATTAGTGGTCATGATAGAAAGGTTTACTGCATTAGGATTTAGTGATCTCTTAGAATTGTTATTGACATAGGTTTGTTTTTATTAGAAGTTGAGGTAGTTTAGATCATGTATTTGTAGAATGGCTATCGTAGGCCTGTATAGTAGATAGAAACGTGTACTCGGAATGTGATAATATAGAAAATCCATGGGACCAAAATACATACAAGTATTAAATATATTATAACCAAGTTTTGGACAAAGTAACTTTGTCAATAATGCAACACTAGATTGAATTTTTTTTATTTGTCTCATTTCAGGCATAATGTCTTGGAAAAAGTAAAATATCATTGTGTACAGACCGCTCAAAACAAGGCTCATTTTTAGCATTGATTAACCCATTATACCATAAATACGCTTTTGAATGCCTTTTATTTATTCCTCAACTGAATAAAATAGTTTCAATTTATACTGCCAAGAATATGTACCATTAGAATTATTTTCTATATTCTAAAAGATGGTAGCTTAAAGCGGTCGGAAAGTAAAGCAGAATGCGCCTTAAGGCGCATTCTGCTTTACTTTCAACCTTCCTTAAGTTGTCAACTATCTTTAATACTAGAAACAGATTATGGGGTAATGGGTTAATAAAGCAGGCATTGAAAGCTAGTTGGAGAAAGCCCTTTAACTCTCATTTAATATGTAGCTTGATAAACGAATGGTTTATGTTTCACGGTACATCAACACAAATGGTCAACTAGACCTAAATAAAGACAAGTGTGTCGTAAAGCAGGCTGAAGATAAAGCAGAAAGCTGTCTACTTAATTTTCAGCCTGTTTCGACAAATCCACTTATGAGGATGTAGGTTAGGTTTTCCAGGGCTGCCAAAAGTTGGTTATGAAAAATCTTTAGATTTCCAAATTTTCTATTTTTCAAGAGTAATTACTTAAAGCAGGTTGAAAGTAAAGCAGAATGTGCCTTATGGCGCATTTTGCTTTACTGTCAACCTGCTTTAAGCTACAATCTGCTAGGATAAAAATCCGAAGATATTGGAAAACTCCGGAGAAATGGCAGCCCTGAGTTTTCTATGGCTCTTTATCAGGACAGTTTAGAAGCATGCAAAACATTATGTTATAAAGAAATAAAAGCATCTAATGGGGGAGAAGAGTTTAAGAGCTTTCTGCTTTACCTTCATCCTGCTTAAAAAGATATTCTTTTTTATCTCTATAAATGAGTTTTCTTGTGAGTGGTCTTATTGTATTGTTATATCACAGATATTTTGTTGAATGATGATACTTTGGGGGCTTTGTAAATATGACTTTATAATACACACTGCACACCTTAAAATATATAATTGTAAAGGGGGATATTTCGGCAGGGTATAAATTCACAATTCTACATCAACTAAAATACATGGATTAGATTGGACACTTTTCATAAATCTTAAACCTCAAGAACAAACGTTAACAGAATTTTTATTATACCCCCGGCATCGACAGATGCGGGAGCATATAGTAATCGTCCTGTCCGTCTGTGCGTCCGTAACAAGGTTAAGTAGAATTTACCGTTTCGTCTAGCATCAACAACGCTTACCCAAATGCTTGGATAATTATACAGTTGTTGCCTTGGACCATTCCCTATCCACCAATATCACCAAACTTTGATTTTGACCTTGACCTTGACCTAATTTGGACTTACAATATTTTAAATAGGCTATTTCTTGGTTAACTAGATTTTACCGTTTCGTCTAGCATCAACACAACTAACTACAATGCTTTGATACTTGTACAGTTGTTGCCTTGGACCATTCTCTATCCACCAATATCACCAAACTTTGATTTTGACCTAAATTAAACTTAGAATATTTTAAATGAGCTCTTTCTCGGTTAACTAGATTTTACCGTTTCGTCTAGCATCAACACTGTTTACTACAATGCTTGGATTCTTATACAGTTATTGCCTTGGACCATTACCAATTCACCAATAATACCCAATCTCAATTTGACTCTGACCTTGACCTAATTTGGACTTAGAAAAGATTCAGAATATGTTGTCAAGGATGCCACCAGGGGCATAAGTGTTTATTGAACGTGCAGTCTTGTTTAAACTATGAAATAGTGAAAATTATACCATGCAGATATTACCCTCTACAGTAATATATTTATAATTAAAGATTGGAGAGTTTTGGCCCTTATCCTGTCAATTTATAGTCTGTTTTGAAATTGTCACCTGTAGATTTGGTAAATTCAGATTTAAACATTTTGTAATTTGAAGGAACCTTAAATAAAATGAGTGACACAGCTTTGATCAAGATCAGACGTCACATTATGCAGAATCTGATCTGGATTAAAACTGTTTGTAAACATTAGTCAAGTGGAGATCGGCAGGATAAGGGTTAACTTATTTAATCAATAATCTTGTCATTTATTTTATTATTGGAAGCTTTTGTGACAATTAATCTAGTCAATTAGACCAACCTGTATATAGCAACCATTTCAGGAGATGCTTGGGCAATCTTTATCATGTAAACATATAGTAAAACCGCTCTATTACAACCACTAAAATGAAGGCTAATTGATTTATAAAAAACAGGTGACAGCTTAAAGCAAGGTGATAGGAAAACAGAAAGCTCCTAAAGGAGCTTTCTGTTTTACTGTCATCTTGCTTTAATCAGTCACCTGTTGTCAAAAACTAATAATTAACATAACTTAGTGGTTGCAATAGAGAGGTTTTTCTGTACTTGTTTACACAAGAACTCTTTGTAGTGGGAATGAATAATGTTTTCTCTTAGTATAAGATACAGATTTAGTTTAACTGTTCGCAAAGGTAATTACGTTAGCATGCAAAGAGTTAAGAACAATGTTTCTTTATACAGAGTTATGGCCCTTTATATTTTACCAACTGGACAGACACCCAGTAAGGGCAGCAGTGTCCTATAGATGCATTTATTGTCTGGACCAATGGAAAGTCTTGTCATATCTAGCCTTGTAAAATGTACTTGCTTAGCTCAGGTTTTTGTACTTTTATACAAGTTCATGATACATATTGATATATATTCTGTCACATTAGCTCATTGAACCCTAGCCAAGAGTATACTCCTCATTTACAAACTGTATACCTGTGAAGAGTACACTTGTCATAAACAAACAGTGTAGACCCAGATCAAATTCCCTGGTTAGGTTCTGTACTGTTTGTCATTTCATAACGCATTCTAAAATTCAACCCTAAATGGTCAATAATAGCCTAGATTTAATTAATTAGGAACTGGAGTTTTCAATTTGAAGTTAGAGGGGAGAATGAGTTAACAGGCTCAAGCATAGGGACGAGTATACTCACCATTTACTGTGTATTTGTGATGATGACACTTGTCCCAGGCAAACAGGGTAGGCCCTGCTCAGAGGGCTCCTTCAGGAGCCCTCTGATCAGGGTCTACCCTGTTTGTCATTTTGAAATATATTGTTAAAGTCAGCCCTAATTCGTCAAAAATGGACTAGACTTATTTTTAATGGGAATTGTCCATTAAAAGTTCGAGGGGTCATTGACCTGTGAAACTTCAAATAGACAAACTCAATTTCCAATCAAGTCTAGTCCGGGAATTGATTTTAAGAATATATTGCAATATTACAAACATTGCAGATACTGATCAGAGGAGCCCTTTGATCAGGAAATACATTGTAAAAATGCATAGAACAAGTGTACTCTTCATATGTACACTGTTAAGACAAAAATGTGGCCAATGAGTTAATATATGCTTTATAGTCATCTAAGAGTTGATAAAACCGTTACTGAAGATATTTTTTGTCTTGAAAGACAAAAGCTGTTTATTTTTTGTTAATGTTAAATTGTGTCATTTTGAATTTCTCCAATGATAATGCAGGAAGAAAAACTACTTCAAACAATTCTCAGCTGTGACTGCCACTCAAAGGAAAATAGATAATAAACACATTCTTTATCCTAGCAGATAGTAGCTTAAAGCAGGCTGAAAGTAAAGCAGAATGTGCCTTAAGGTGCATTCTGCTTTACTTAAACTTGCTTTAAGTTGTTACAGAACTTAAAAACTAGCAAATGGGTGTTTCAGGTATTTGCTTAAAGCAAGATGAAAGTAAAGCAGAAAGCTCCTCTGGGAACTTTTCTACTTTACTTTTATTCTGCATTAACACATTCAACCCTAGCTATACATGTAATTTACAAACAGTGTTCATGTGAATAGTACAGTGGTCCTATGCAAACAGTGTATAGACCCAGATCAGAGGAAACCAGGGTCTACACTGTGTCATTTTGAAATAAACTACATGGATTTAAAACAATCATAGATAGTAAAAAATGAACCAGACATTTTAAGAAACTAGAATTGAATACTTAAAGTTTCAGTAGTGAATGAGTTAAACTTTCACCATCTTAGTCAAAGGTTATAAAGCTGAGTTGAGTCTGAAATTGTTCTCAACCATTTGATTGGTCAGATTTGAGTTTTTGCTCAGCAAAAACTCAAATCCGACCAATCAAATGCTTGAGAACGATTGGTCAGGGTCCAAGGTTATAAAGAGTTTTAGTTGAGTCTGATGTGGTTCTCAAGCATCTGATTGGTCAGTTTTGAGCCTAGACTCAAATCTGACCAAGCAAATGCCTGAGAACGACTTCAAACTCAACTGAAAAGCTTGATGACCTTGGGGCCAGGAAATCTTCATGTGAGTGGTCTTAATAGCTGGGGTTTACAGTAGTAGTTCCTGTTGAAATCATTTGTACAGAGTTTTAGTGGTTAGAAACCTTCATATCCAAGATATTGGTGGTCATGTGTCTTTGGTTGTCAAACCTGTGTTGAACATCTATTGCTAAGAGAAGTCAGCTGTCTTACAAACTGGTGTCAGCCTAGCCACTTTGACACTCTTATTGGTGCTATGACTCCCAGTCAAAATATTTGAAATTTGAAATTGAGAAATGATAACAAGTTAATTGTTAATATTACTATATATTATGGCAGTGAAGGGCTTAGCCCTTTCCTCCATAGAAGCACCTTTTAGAGAATTAACTTCTTCCTCATGTAGATCTATGCCTTGTATTGTTATCATCATGCCATTACCTCTTAGCCTGATTTTAGTTTTGACGACCAGAGACCACTTAAAGACGTATCTGGGAGTTTTTTCTAGCGCGGAGAATTTTTTTAAACTTTGCATATAAGTAAATTGATATAATTGAAAGTAAAAACAGTCTTCAAAAACATAGGTCGCCTTGCTACTTTTTGTATAATTTACTCTTTTTTAGAAGTACTATATTCAAATTTTCCGAAATTAGGCCTCATAAGAAGAAAGTCCATCAAACACACAAATATCGATACTTCAAGTCCAATTTTAATTAATTACATGTATATGGAATAGTGTTACACATGAATGTAAAATAATTAGATTTGAGTGGCATTATACAGATTTAACGCATAAAATATGTGCAAAATGAACTCGAAAATCGTCAAAAAATCGAGCCTTTTTGCAAAAATAAAAAATTCTAGCGCGGAGAATTTCCTATTTTTTTCTATAACAGTAGATAATTATATAACAAGTATAGAACCAATGAGAAAACAGTACCTCGCCTTGCTCGTTTCAGAGATATGGTCAATTTTATTACCTCCCTTTATCAGTGAATATGCACTTTTTTACCATTTTTTTTTAAATAGTCTTAATGTTATACTTTATAAAATAATACCCACAGCTATACAGAAATTTCTTGCATTGTGACATATATTATGCACTTTTGAAAGTTCTGCTGAAAAAAGCAGTGTTGTCATCATCTCAAGTCGGAGTGAAAAATGAAATGCCCCCTCCCCCCTAAATATGATGCTGATGGTGCATAATTCATTCATTCTTTATTCACAACTTTATGTTTATTTTCACACATATATTCTTTGGCTTAAACCCCATTAAAGCTATATAATAAATGAATAAAGCTACATAGAGCTGCATGCATATTCATACATCAAAGGGAGGTAATACATGTTCAAATATTTCAGTTCAGGAAGTATCCATACTCAAACACTGAATTTGGAATAGGTAACTGGTAAGATATAGGATATATGCTCAGAACAAGCTTTTTGTAAAATGAAGGTCAAAGGTCAAGGTCACGGTGACCTGAAAATGGTATGCGACACTCCGCCATCCAAAGATGAACTCACACACCTAATTTGTTATCGGTAGCTGATGTGACAAAGGAAATATACTCTGGACAAAAAGTAGACCCACCAATAAACACATCTACAATCATTATTCAATGTGGGTAGTGAGTTGAGTTAACATAACCATTCATAAGATAAAATATCATAACAAGAGCACCGCAATGTTGCAAAACACGCCCGTCATGGCCGGCGGGTGTCAAAGTCGTCCGGACTCAGGCCGACTGGAAAAAGTCGCCCGGAGTCTAGGCCCGACTATCGATCTCAAAAAGACTATCACAGGAAGGGGCAATGTCAACACTAAATTCACTCCCTGTCACATTATGATTATTAACGCTGACTCGAGTCGACGAGTTCCTGGTGAAAAAACTAATGTTTTCCAGATATTTCGAGCACTTTTTTGTCACAAATGATCCTGATTTGCGTCTCTTCATATCCCCAGGAATTTTAAAAGGTTTTTTAACGATAGATAACGATAGTTGAGTAAATATTGTATTCGCGAAATCCGATGATCTAGACGCTGTTGTGATCGTAAATTATTACACCCGCGATAGGGAAAGGACATGCGCGTTTGGGATGCGCAGTAACAACTCCCGGATACGTCTTTAAAGCAGTGTGAAGCATAGAAAAATGTTCCTGTATCCGAACAAGTGGATGCTTAAAGCAGGTTGGAAGTAAAACAGCAATTCTAAAGGAGTGTTTGCTTTACTTTCAGCTTTAAGCAACCACCTGCCCTATGAACTGGAAACAAGGTATGGGGGGAAGTGTTAAGCTTTAATAAACTTAATGCATTTATTGTATTTTGCAAGAGCTTCAGATAGGAAGGAGTAAACTGAAGTTTTCCAACAGTCTCTACTTTTCGTCTGCACCATATCCTACTATGTGACTACATGTACAGTGGAGAATCTGTTATTCTTTCCCGTTTAAACGCAAACGTACGCAAAGCGCTAAAACGTAGAAAAGAACAACTTTTAGACAATTCTGATATTTCATGTTTATCTTGGTTGCAAACAGTTTGGAGCCTGATCAGACGCCGGGTTACCCGGCGTCTGATATGGCTCCAAACTGTTTGCACTGCAAATAATAGTTTTAGCGTAAACGCGTTTATTGGGAAAGAATAACACATTCTCCACTGTACAGTCACACCACAGGGTTTGGACAGACATAAGGATTTTTAACTCATTCAACCCTTGTGTCGAGTATGCTCGCCCTTTGCAGTGTACCTGTGAAGAGTACATTTGTCCAAGCATAGTTTTTCATTTTGAAAAAAACCACAAAGAAACCACGCTGAAAAGTAGATTTATAAATTTTGGAACAAGAAAAGTCCATGTAGTGTCTCTATATAAGGGCGAACGAGTCAACTTTTAGAACCCTCCCCCTATCTGGAGCCCTGTTTTGCCTCCATGGATCTCATTATTGGTGCTCTTTGAATTGGCATTTAACACAGGTTTGACTGCCTCCTATTTCTCATGCATGAGTATTGTCATGATATTAAAAATATTTACAAATCTTCTATGTAGTTGTGTTCATTTTTGTTCGAGAAACCTGCCATTTTGCTTACAAATGATGATGTACCAAGTGACTATGATAGTTACAGCTTCATGCATAGTTATACCGTAACAAGAGGGCCTGAAGGCCCTGATATCGCTCTCCTGTTGTACTGAAACCTGATAGCTTTACCTTTCTGTTTTACCAATTTTGATCTAAATCCATTAAATATTGTAGTATAGCATGTAAACAATTTTGGAATACAATCTCATAATTCTTATATCTAGTAGAGTACATCAAGGGCAGATAACTAGAGTCTATACAATACTGAAATGAAGCCTTTTCTAGCATTTCAAAGTATATCAAGGGTAGATAACTATTGCCACAATTATTAGATTTCAAAAATAATTGCACTCCTTCAAGAACTTATAGCTATATACTCTGTGTGTAAGTATAATCACAATCCATTGAAAACTGTAGTTGCAAGAGTGTAAACACTGTTATATATGGCATTTTCAACTATTCAAGGGCAGATAACTCTTGAAATATTGGACTGATTTCAACCATAATAGCGCTTATTCGAACTCTTATGGCAATATACAATCTGAGGAAGTTTGAAAAAGACTGGATAAAAAGTGTGGCCGCTAGAGTGTAAACACTGTTGAATATGGCATTTTCAGCAATTCAAAGGTAGATATCTCTTGCCTTATTCGTCCGATTTCAACCATAATCGAACTCATCGGAACTCTTATGGTAATATACATTCTGAGTAAGTTTGAGAAAGATTGGATAAAAATTGTTGCCGCTAGAGCGTAAACACCCTTAAATATGGCATTTTCAGCAATGCAAAGGTAGATAACTCCTGACCTATTAGTCTGATTTCAACCATAATCGAACTCATCTGAACTCTTATGGTAATATACATTCTGAGCAAGTGTGAGATAGATTGGATAAAAATTGAGGCCTCTAGAGTGTACACTGTTAAATAAGACATTTTCTGCAATTCAAAGGTAGACAACTCCTGACCCAACCATAATTGAACCGATTCGAACTCTTCTGATCATATACAATCTGAGCAAGTTTGAGATAGATTTATAAAAATTGTGGCCTCTCAATTCAAAGGTAGATAACTCTTGATCTATTGGTCTGATTTCAACCATAATTGAACTCATCCGAGCTCTTATCGGTAATCTACAATCTGGGGGAGTTTGAGATACATTGGATAAATATTGTTGCCTCTTGAGTGTAAAGACTGTTGAATATTGCATTTTCACCCATTCAAAGGTAGATAACTCCTGACCTATTGGTCCAATTTCAACCATAATCAAACTCATCTGAACTATTATGGTAATATACAATCTGAGCAAGTTTGAGAAAAATTGGATAAATATTGTGGCCTCTAAGAGTGTAAACACTTAAATTGTTGACGACGGGCGCCGGACATTCAAGGATTGCAAAAACTCAACCTGAGCCAGCTCAGTTGAGCTAAAACGCCTAAAATTGGGACACTGCGGTTATCATAAAAGTTGAACTAATTGCTTTTATTCCAGAGTGATTTGTCCAAAGGAGAAGTCTGATCAGGGGCTACACTGTTTGCTCAGACCTGTCTGACCTTAATACGTAGGGTCATTACTGTATTCCAGCTCAGACTGGGATTTGAGCCTGGGTCCCGTTTGTACTAGTCAAATGTTCTTCCACGTCACTACAAAGCTAGCTCTATAGCAAGGCATTATAAACACTCCCATATATACTGAAAAACATAAGTTACGCATAATGTGTTAAACTATGAACTTATGTATCCGTTGTATTGGAGTGCAACCAAGATTATCGATACAGCGTGTTGATAAAATTGATCCACGATTGTCCAACAAAAACCCGTGCATATCTTGCGTGATAATTGGATTCTACACCGACATGTTTTAAAACCCTGGCGTAAGCCGTCAGACCGACTTCTAGTGAAACAAATTCAAAAGCAATCAACTGGTTGAAATATACAGTACCCTTACTGACTTTAAATCAGCATTGCAGTTAAACACAACTGTCAACGCGATGCCTAGGTTGAACGTTAAATGACCGTGGCCGAACTATTGGTCTTCTAATGTAAGGCGTTCATAGGAAACTGTCGCTAGACAACTGGGAGTCGTACAATCAAAGATTTTTCGATTCTGTAATCGTTTGCTTAAGACATATTCCTTAAATGATCAGCCGAGAGGTGGACGAACCAAAGAAACAACGCAACGTCAGGACCGTCAGATACGCCTTGCGTTTTTAAGAAACCGGCACCTAACGGCGACAGATACGGCCAATAACACAGAAGGGCGTCACTGGGACAGGATACATTCCGTCATGGTTATCAGTCGTCTCGGAGAATGCGGACTCCGGGCTTACAGACAGTATGGTTTTCACTAACGCATCGACATCGTACTCTTCGCATGGACTGGTTGTAACGTCACGTACGTCACTTATTCTCTTTTCAACCATGGCAACCTTACAGTCCAAATCTGTCGCCAATTGAGCACCTTTGTAATCAGTTAGACCACAATGTCAGACGTAGACGAAACGTCCCAAACAACGTCAATGAGCTCGCAGCTTTCCAGGAGGAACTGGAAGCTTTAATAGAATCATCAGGTTGGCTAATTCCATGCTAAGGAGAATACTAGAGGCAATAAATACTACGCGATACTAAATATGCTGTTTTTTCACTCTTCTTGATAAGGATTGGTTTAGCAATCGTAATTAAGGAATCAAAAGAAATCAAATTAAAGCGTTTTTGTTCTTTGTTGATTGCAAAAATAATGAATTAGTACCAAATTTCTGTAATAATTCCTATAGTATATTCCCTTTCTACAACGAATCCCATTATGCGTTACTTATGTTTTTCAGTATATATAATATATATTGCCCTTTTGCTAACATCTGACCAATCGAATGCTTGAGAACTATCTCAAACTCTTTATAACCTTGGACCCTGGCTACATGACCAGGGTATACATTGTCTTTGAAGCTAGATAGAATACTGCATGCTTGGGAATGTCACTGTTGACCCAGATAAACCAACGCATCAAGAGATGCAGCCGTCCGTTGGTCTGGGTCCACAATTTACGATATAACAAAATGCTTTTATGAAACGCTGTGTCCTTGATGCGACTATGACCTTAACTCTTTCAACATCCACCTGTATAAAATATACTCATTACATTTGCAAACAGTTTAGACCCTGATTAGAGAGCACCCTAATCAAGTTTACACAGTATGCTAGTTTAGACCAGTATTTATTAAACTACCCAGAATTCCAAATAGGCTGGTACACATTTTGGTAATTAAAAAGATCCAAAATGGAGCTTAATAACCCACACAAGAGCTACTTAGTGTTGACAGAGTTAATGACCTTGATATTTGTCCGACATGAAGTGTGCTGTGTACACATGCCAAATATGATGTCTCTATCACATGTAGTTCTGAGGTTATGGCCAAGATTAAATTCTGATCTCTCAACGACCTTGACCTTTTGTCTGACATTACCCAAGGGGAGGGACGGCGGCAGGCATAAGTCTTCTCATGACATGGCCCATGCATATACATGTACAGTTGAACTTCGATATCTCAAACTCTGTTAAATCAAACATACCCGTATTTAAAAGTTAAAACGTGGCTAAGCCACGTTTTAACTTTTAAATACGGGTATGTTTGACCTAACCGAGCATAAAATAATGCAGTTCATGTGTTGAACAATTGGATAGTTCGAGTTAAGCGAGTTCAATATATCGAAGTTCGACTTTAAATGCAAATTTATATTTTTGATATGACAGCTGTACAGAAATTTTACAGTTACTGAAACAGAAACAGAAAATCCTTTTATTTCCATACACTTGGTAACAACAGGGCTCTATATAGCCCAATATTTACATTCAACCTGTAAAGACCTTATGTAATCCTATTAAAAAATATGCAGTCATCTGCCGATGAACCTACACTTCGAATCTGGATTTAACCAGTTCGGATTTCCCCCGTGCTATCCGTGGACTTCTTCAAATAGACTACATCGGGCACTTAACACTAAGCTCCCATTGGTCGACGGTAATATGACACTAGCGGAGTGATACAGACCCATAGGTCGTTGCCATCGCGTTGCTATGTGTGTAAATGGGTTAAGAAAACAACCGCGACCTGTAATTTTAGAATGTGCTTTGGCAATAGATATTCAAGTTGCACTGTTATTTGTTTGCCTTGTAAGTCATTTCCATTCACAGAGAGAAAGTTTACTGGAAAAAATCCTGAATTTTTAATACAGTTACAGTACATGTAGTTGGGACTACTTTCTCACCATATTTAGAAACTGGAATGGCTATTACATCGACATTACATCTATCAAACCTCTTTGACCGGTATATGATAAATTCTTATACAGAAAAACAAATCTGGCCAATAAACACATTAAATTGACAAGACAGAAAATATAAATATAAGGAATAAACAACATCTCTTTGCCGCTCATGACGGTATGACTACATTAGCTTCGGGGGGTAAATTTATCGAAAACGCCCTTCGGGCGTTTACGGAATTTACACCTCGCGAAGCTAATGTAGTCATACCGTCATGAACGTCAAAAATATGTTGTTTATTCCTATAGTATTTACATTTCATGGGTATGAACATATATAAATATCAGTCATGCACTGGAAAGACAGACAGAAAACAAACACAAACTGATCAATGAAATGATTTATTAGCACTTGACTTCATACTATTTATACTGAAATGAGGACAATTTACAGTGCAGTGGGTAAAACTGTTTTCTTTTTTTTACCATTATTCAAAACTAAATATACTGTTCACAAAAAGTAGGGGATAATATGGTATTTTGATAGGGTATGGGAAACATACATTTTTATTGACCATTTTTATGTATATGTTACAACGATCCGTCATGTATAGATAGCATGGTCCCTAAAATTTAGAAATATCGTGCAAATTTGTGCTGCAAGTACAACTTTAAGTCATGAGGGGTAGCAAGTGGATTTTATCATTTAACGGAATCATGGTAATTGTGACTTTAGTTAAGCAAAACTTTCAGAATATTGTGTTGTGTAGATGTCAAACGCAGATTCACAATGAAATTTGCAATTGGAATAATGAGACGTCAGATGTGCAGGACATTCTTGGAAAGTGTGTTCGACGACGTGATCCTCCACCTAGAACGTTACGTAAGCTCGGTGCGGCAGGAAGAGTCGCAGCGTTTTTTTCCTTCTTTGGACGGTACCCCGAAAAGGACCCGTTCCCTATTGGAACAGGACCCGTTCCCAATCGGGACAGGACCCGTTCCCAATTCAAAGAAGGGACCTGGCAATATGGTAAAAATAGTATTTTCAGTGAAAAAAAGAGAATTTCTGTTACAAGTGTTAGCATTGCCTGTTGATATCAACGGCATAATTGCTACTTTATAAGTAAGATCAATATAGGCCTATATAAATTATAAAATGAACTTCTCCATTTCTTTTTTGTCATCATTTCACGACTTGTTTTTTCCCAATTTGAAGTTTACGCGACAAGAAAAATTCCCAATCTGAGCAAGAAAAATTCCCAATCTGAGAGGTACCGGAACCGTTCCCAATTGGGTGAAAAAAAACGCTCAATATACATCAATAGGTAACAATTTTCTAAATTTCTCGTAATAACAATATTACGCATAATATCCCCTACTTTTTGTGAACAGTATACAAATGTGATGCAATAAAATGTAGAAAATGACAGACTTTTTAAGGCCAACATGTTTGTTGCATCTGTCAAATAGTTAAGAGCTTGATTCATGGAGATTAGATGCCGAGTTACTTGGTGTCTAATCTGGCTTAACCCATTACCCCATAGCCTGTTTCTAGTTTTTAAAACAAGTTACTACATGTACTTAATTAAAGCAGGTTGAAAGTAAAGCAGAATGCGCCTTAGGGTGCATTCTGCTTTACTTTCAGCCTGCTTTAAGCAAAATTTTACTAAAATATAGAAAATATTTCTGAAGGTTCATATTCATAATTGTATAAATTGGAACTTTTACTCTCAATGGATGAATAGGCGTAAAAAGGAGTATTAATTTTATGGGGTATATTTGCGACAATCTTCAATGCATGGAATAGAATTTTTATTATATAAGCAAAGAATACTATTTTACCAACTGTAACAGTTTGTTCAAGTTGTCCATGAACATTTGTAAATATACAGGAATGTCCCATCATAGCACATGTTTTCTACTCCAAGAAAAACTTCTGCCCAGTTTGTCAATTCATTTGACAATGTTCACAATCCGCATTTTTCCATAAACCATTTTTTGCCTTGCAACTGTCTATATTCATCCTTTAAACTTTTTGATGGACAATTCCAATTTTCAATTAAATCTACTTCATTTCTGACTATTTTGAGTTGATTCTAACAATATTTTACAAACTGACAAACAGTGCACACCTAGACAAGAGGGCTCCTTTAGAAGTCCTCTGATCTGGGAATAAACTGTTTGCCTAGGACGAGAGTACTCTTCGTAGGTACACTGTTTATGATTGACAAGTATATGCATTAATGTTTATTATATTGCTCCACTTCAACACTGTACTGAAGATAATTGCAACAGTTTGCATCCAAATCAGACCCCAATAAACATAGGGCCTGATCAGGATCCAAACTTGTCACTGTGATACCATTTATGTTAATATGAGGATGATAGAACCATTTGAAGAATTTAAGCAGACAACAGTGACTTAGTATTGAAAGTCCTTAAGGTTAAGAGGTTTCCATGGCTTCTGTGCTTTTAACCTGGGTTGCTAGAACTTCAATGGGAATCTTCTTCACATCCTTGGTGAGAACTGCCGTGCTGCCTCGACTGAACCCATAGTTACCTTCCCTGTAAATAATACATAGAGAATCAACATCAACAATCGAACTCAGTTCAATCGAACATACACATATTTCAAAGTTAAAACGTGGCTTAGCCACGTTTTAACTTTAAAATATGGGTATGTTCAACTAAACGGACGTGAAATAATGCAGTTCATGTGTCGAACTATCGGATACTTGAGTTCGAGACATCGAAGTTCGACTGTACAAGAGATTCCAACAGTGAACAACCATTTCTCCTTTAGAAGCGCTTCTTGACACATTTACTGAACATGTAATTATATCATCTTCCAATCATGTTCTGGTTTGGAATGCTTTGCTCAATTCTGGTCTGTAAATAATTGAAGCAAGCTGAAAATAAAGCAGAAAGCCCCTGCTTTATGGAAAAGAGCTTTCTGTTGTACAGTGCTGAACCTTATTAAATTAAATTGATAATCGCAAGCGAATTGCCATCGTTTTGCCATCGAATCGCGCGCTTCAAAAAACAAATCCTAAATTTGAATATTTTTACGCGAATTTTCCGAAGCGGATGTGACAAACATGGAATCGAAACAAATAACAAAGGTGCGAACATTTGTGAGATACACCATTCAAGAAAACTTACCCGAGGGTAAAGTTAGTACTTTGAAATTGCAAGCGAATCGCAAAAATTGTTAATTTAATAAGATTCAGTACTGTACTCTCAACCTGCTTTAAGCAACCACCTGTCTTACATACTGAAAACAGTTATGCTGGGAAAGAGATTTAAGTGTAAATCCTGAAAAAAGTGTGTTGATGTGACCCTACCATGTATATTGCTAGTTGAGTCATAATGAATTGATGTACTTACAAAGAGGGGTAAAGAATTTAAATACACCTTTAATTCAGTTCTTTACTGAAGAAAAGCTCTACTTTAAACAGTAATGAAAATGCATCTTAAATATTTTCTATATATTGGCAGATGATACCATAAGGCAGACTGACAGAAAAGTGCAACTGGCTTTACTTTCAATCTGCTTCAAGTGGTCACTTTGTCTTCAACACTAGAAACAGGTAATGGGTTAAGACAAGAGGGCCTGAAGGCCCTGATATCGCTCACCATTTGTAATGAAGCCTGATAGCTTTACCTTTGAATTTCACCCGTTTTATTCTAAATCCATTCAAGTTTGTCCACCTACTGTAGTATAGTAGAGTTCATCAAAGGCAGATAACTAAAGCCTAAACACTATTGAAATGAAGCCTTTTTCTAGCATTTCAAAGTATATCAAGGGCAGGTAACTATTGCCACAATGATTACATTTCAACAAAAATTGCACTCCTTCCAGAACATATAGCTACATCCTTTGTGTACAAGTATAATCAAAATCCATTGAAAACTGTAGTTGCAAGAGTGTAAACGCTGTAAAATATGGCATTTTCAGCAATTCAAAGGTAGATATCTCTTGATCTATTTGTCCAATTCCAACCATAATCACCCTTTTTCGAACTCTTATGGTCATATACAATCTGGGCAAGGTTGAGAGAGCTTGGATAAATATTGTGGCCTCTAGAGCGTAAACACTGTTAAATATATCATTTTCAGCAATTCAAAGGTAGATAACTTTTGACCTAATGATCCGATTACAACCATAATTGATCTCATCGGAAGTCTTTTGGTAATATACAACCTGAGTAAGTTTGAGAAAGATTGGATAAAATTTGTGACCTCTAGAGTGTAAACATCGTTAAATATGGCATTTTCAGCAATTCAAAGGTAGATAACTCTCGACCTGTTAGTATGATTTCAACCATAATCAAACTCATATGAACTCTTATAGTCATTTACAATCTGAGCAGGTTTGAGATAGATTGGATAAAAATTGTGGCCTCTAGAGTGTAAACACTGTTAAATATGACATTTTCAGCAATTTAAAGGTAGATAACTCCTGATCTAGCTGTCAGATTTCAACCAAAATCAAACTCATCCGAACTCTTATGGTCATACACAATCTGGGCAAGTTTTAGAAAGATTGGATAAATACTGTGGCCTCTAGCGTGTAAACACTGTTAATATATAAATATATAAATCGGGTATAATAATATGGCATTTTCAGCAGTTCAAAGGTAGATTACTCATGACCTATTTGTCCGATTTCAACCATAATCGAACTCATCCGAACTCTTATGGCAATATACCATCTGAGCAAGTTTGAGAAAGATTGGATAAATATTGTGGCCTCTAGAGTGTAAACACTAAAATTGTTGACGCCGGACGACGGACGACGCACGCCGGACATTCAAGGATTGCAAAAGCTCACCCTGAGCTAGCTCAGGTGAGCTAAAAATATACTGAAAGTAAATAGATATTTAAAGTATCATATAGTTTATTTTAGAATATGTGTCCACATGATACACACATTTAGAGTACTATAAGGTGTAATCATTTATTACATATCTAATCTTTGGGTCTTGTCTTCTTTGACCCGCAGATTTTTTAAGTTTATCTTAACCCATTACCCAATAGCTTGTTTATAGTTTTGAAAACAATTGACCACATAAAGCAGGTTGAAAGTAAAGCAGAATGTGCTTTAAGGCGCATTCTGCTAGGTTATAGAAAATATTTCTTATTGTGCATATTAATCAAATGTATAAAATGGAACTATTTTCTTCAGTGGAAGAATGAATTAAAGGCGTATTTATGGGATAACGGATAAACCCATTACCTCATAGCTTGTTTTATAGTTTTGAAGAAAGGTGACTAGGAAAAGCAGGTTGAAAGTAAAGCAGAATAAGCCTCAAGGCGCATTCTGCTTTACTTTCAGCCTGCTTTAAGCTGCCATCTACTAAGATATAGAAAATATTTCTAATGGATCATATTCATAATTGTTTAAAGTGGAACTATTTTCTTCAGTGGAGGGATAAATTAGAGACGTAAAAAGGCATATTCATAGGGGTAATGGATTAATCAGTCTATTAAACTGGTGACTGGTGAAGATCCTTTAGAGCTCTGCTTTACTTCCAACTTGCTTTAAGCCGCCACCAGCCTTATACACAGCTATTTTTCTTCTTTATTCAACAAGATACAGGAAATGCAAGAGACATACTTATCAAAAATTTCAACAATTGTTGTAAATAAAATTTCCGTTATGTTTGTAATTATTGTGGACAAGATAAATCCATGATAACAAGCCATGAGTTAATTTATTCAGTCATCACTAAAACATCAACAGATAATCCCAGTTTCAATTAAAGTCTAATGCATTTTTTACGATTTAGAGTTTGTTTATATAATTCATTGCAAAATGACAAAACAGTGTAGACGCTGGTCCTAAAGGAGTCCTCTGATTTGGGTCCACACCCTTTGCACAGGACAGGTGTACTCTTCACAGGTATACTGTATTAAAGTAAATGACAAGTTTACTAATTGCTAGAATTCAATGAGTTAACCCAGGTGTACAACTAATGTTGACCTACCTTTGACCTTTGAGATTGGCCTCGTCGAAAGGTCGTAGATATTCCACCTTGTCCTTCATGATTATACACAGGTCCACATTAGAGCCTGAGCCAAGGTCGTTAAATATACCGGCAGCTATGGCGTCTCGTACAAGTTTCATAGCCTCTTCTTTCTGTTCGAGAAAAATGATAACGGGTTCTCAAAATTAGGTTACAGTGTAATTAAACTTGTGTTTAAAATGCAAAGAAAAGATTGTGAGTTGTCAATCTATAACGGCATACAGGGGCTAAAGGAGCTTCCTGCTAAACCCGTTCAACCCTAGCGACAAGTACACTCTTTATTTAACAGTCGGACGTAGTCGAGGGGTAAAGCGCCCAATTCGGGTGTCAGGGGTCGTGAGTTTGATCCCCCTTTTGATGAGACTTTATAAACTGAGGTCCCATGTATCAGTGCTTTACACTGGGCATCTAAAAGAACCAGAAAAATCTTTCAATACTAAAAGTAAGGCATCGCGCACGGGTTCTCTGTATCCGCTTCCCTCTATCTGGGGCATTCAATTAGCCCATAGATGGCAAAAATGGACATTAACAAACAAAACAAACTACTCCTTATTTACAAACATGAGGATTTCACTTGTCCTATGCAAACAGTATAGACACTGATCAGAGGGCTCCTTAAGGTTGTTTAAATGAGTTTCCCTTTTGATATTGAACAAGTATTCCAAGTTTCAAATAGATACTTTTGATATACTGAGCAAAAAAAGTTTAGTCATACATTTAGAATGCAAACAACGTCTGAGCGGTACAATTTATCACTCATATTGCATAATGACATAAGAAACCCAACGTCACAGATCAGAGAGTATATATCAACTGTGTTTTAAACATATTTGTACAGGGTGGTAACTGCCCTTGCAGTGTAACTGCTTTACCAGTCATAAACGAGATGTCAGTCATAGTTTCCACATGAAAGTTAGCAGTTGTGTTGGAAAAGAAGCCAGGAACAAAAAACCTAGCACTTTGAATAATAGTTATTTACAACTGTGTGTACAATCGTCCGTTGAAAAGGCAATTTTTTCAAATTACCTCCCTTTGCATTGAAAAATGAGTATATTTTGAAACAATAATACTCGAAAACAAATTATTGCAACCAATATCTGTCAATGCCATCCCCTTAACTGTGATCCTCACTTTATATTTTCTGCTGTTCCATATTTCTTAGATAATATTGCTTTCCAGACCTACAGAAAACTGGGAATGCTGTCTATGGGAAATCCCATGTTGAATAACCGCCTAAAAAAATTCGCTCAGTATAGTTATTGAGAAATAGTGTCTCACAAAAACCATAACCAACGCAGACATATACACAAATGACAGGGCGACGACAATAACATGACTTTTCCAAGAAGTCGAGCTCAAAAACAAAAACAGTGCAGACTCTCTTAAAGTCTCTTTTCATAATATGGACACTCAATATAAGTTTAACTGTACATAAAACATAACAATTCATTTCAAATCAAAACCTTATTTTTACTTATTTATAAAACAATAAAAGTATATATGAAATATATTGCTATTTCTGTTTACCTCCATCTCTGGTTTAAATCTGTCTTCAAAGGTTGCCATGGCAGCCAAAGACCCAGAACCTGAAGAAAAAAAACAATTTTACAACAAGCTAAAATTCCAATGAGAAACACAACAGGGGACAAATGAAAAACAGACCAATATCCCTAAAGTGATTGTGTGGAATGACAATGACATACTACAATACTTCTTGTTTACCAAGGTGTACAGTGAAACCCCTCTAAACCGGACATGTGTGGGGACAACATAAATTTCCTGTTTAGAGGGGTTTCCAGTTTAGAGAGGTTTTAATCCATAGCTTGTTTATAGTATGGAAGGTAGCCGATCACTTAAGCAAGTTGAAAGTAAACTTTTGTTAAACTGCTTTACTTTCAACTTGCTTTAAGCTATCACCTGCTAGAATATAGACATGGGTGAAAGTTGGCAAAACTGAAAATACTGAAAACTATGCTGGGGGCTGGGGGGCTGCCAGGGCCCCCAGTGGGTCCAGGGCAAGGCCCTGGCTGGGGGACCAGGGGGGCCGGAGGCCCCCGGAAGCTCCTGGGTTTTAAGCATTTTTAAGGTCTGAAACTGTTGGAAAATTGTTTGAAAATGACAAGCAATGGAAAAATATAAAAATAATTTTCTTGGTCATAAGCATTAATGTTTTCCAAGAATTGAAAAATAAATCTTAATTTTGATTTTATTTAACAAAATATGGAAATTGCTTTCAGCAAACTGTTATACTCCAAAGTAAATTATAAGCACTTTGCTTTTACAATTATCATTGTAAGGCCACAAAAATATGTTTCTAGTTAGGTCCATGTATGAGTTAGCTCCAAGGAAGAAAAATAAGAGATGGTATTTAGGTTTTCTATCATTATACTGTTTTATAAAGCTGAATGTATAAGATTTTGTATCACTGACACTTAAAAATTATGACATGTATTACTAGATCCAATACAAAACATTTAGAACATACTCTATTTGCAGTCAAGCATTACCATAAAAACTGACTCTGGTTGTATAAGCTTTTGCAAGGATACTGTACATATCCCGTTCAGAAGGTTCTGATGGGAACATTCTGATCTTAGTCTACACTGTTCGTACAGGATAGATGTACATATAATTCATAACTGGCCATTGCTTTCAGTTAACAGTTTAGACTATTCAAATAAATCATTGTTGTCAGTACTTTTCAGTTGAATATAGTTAAACTATCGTACAGATACTAAAAACCATTGTCACAGAAAACACCCAGTCCTGTCTGATCCTGTTTTGACACCTATATTTCATTTATACAGACCAGTGCATAGGTGTATGATTATATATATGAAGGGGCAGGTGCTGACCACATACTTCCACCTCATAAAATGATTTTTTTAAAAATGGCATAAGACTTAGGTTACCCTATAAATATATTTAAGAAATATTTTTTCATTATTATGTGTACAGGCCATTCTAAAGTTTTGTACATTTAAAGGCATGACATTTGAGAGGGGTGATGATAGGCATTTCACTTATCCTAATGAAAATACCTCCCTCTCTGAGACTGCTCAAAGGATTTACTCATAAAGTAAATAACTTACCTCTGTGCCATGTCTACTTTATTTGATTGATAAATGGTTCCTTGATAAACGATTTCTAACCGTGATCTGTGTGCGAGTTTATTTTAGCTCTCATTTTCATGTTCAATTTGCTTTCAGAAAGTTAAAACTAAGTGGCACAAAATTTAAAGCAGTAGGCTATGATGGGAGAGGGAAGCCTTCCCATAGTTGATGGAACAAGAGGCCTCCCTAAAAATGATTTTAGTGGTTCAATTTTATACATTTTGATTTTTCTAAACTGTTTCAAAGCTGTGATGCTAGACTAAATTTTAATCTTGGGTTACCCAAATCAGATAAATATTTCTTTACTTAATGAATGGAATGGTTACTATCAATAACTTTAATGATAAGAATGCTATTGAAATACCTTTTCAATACTTTATAGCCATAGAAAACGGATCGTTTAACAGTCCAATAATATGTAATGTGAAAAATTAAAAAAGATGACATTAATACTTCAGTAACTGAGTAAGCTACTTGTTTTATAATAAAATCGGATTTTCAGCCGAATTTCCTATTCAATCTCCTAATTTTGTTTAGTTCGCGTTTCATTAAAGTTAACCATTCAGCTGCATTTGACAGATACGTCGGTATTCTAATTTCGCGAAAACTGGTGACAAAATGAGCTAATTGCATTTTGATGCACCAACGATAAAACACGAAGCGTTCCGCGTGATATAGTTTAGCGTCTGGTAATCGGATGAATCATAAAACAATGAGCGCCTAGTAAGACTCCGAAGAAAGAGATTTTAGATTTTCCAAAAGAAGTTTTTCGAACCGCTAAGGAAAATTATCGGCAACAAGATCAAAATCACAAACAGCCCCCTCATAAATTTGCTTACCTCGTTATTTTAAGCAAGCCTGTCATATTATTGAAATCAACTACGGAAATGTTTGGTCAGAGACTGGTTTCCGTGTTTTCAACGCTGTCCGCGTGCGTGTAGCAACCTAATTCGGCAACCAGTCCAATTTGTTTTGGTTCACTCGGATTTTGCCGTCACCGTTATAGTACGACGAAAGATAGGGCCGAACGATAACATTGGCGAACATTGACACCGTAATTTCAACTAATTTGACAGCTCTCGAAATCACCTTCGATTTTGTTTTTTCAATCTTACTCGACAAAGACATCCTCTAAACCAACCCCCCCCCCCCCCCCCCCCCCCCCCCCGGAATTTCTCAACGGATTTACACGTTCTGGAAAAATGACCCTCGGCAATTTCGGAAATACGGAATTCCGTCACAATACGGAAAACTTTCACCCATGTATAGATAATATATCTGATGATACATATTCATGAATGTATTTTCTTTAGAGAAGGAATAAATCAAAGACATAAAAGGCATATTTAACCCATTACCCCATAAATACGCCTTAAATTTATTCCATTAGTGAAGAAAATATTACCAATTTATATAGTCATGAATATGTATAATCAGAAATATTTTCTATATTCTAGTTTATGGTAACTTAAAGCTGGCTGAAAGCAAAGCAGAATGCGCCTTAAGGCGCATTCTGCTTTACTTTCAACCTGCTTTAAGTGGGTACCTGTCTTCAAAATTAGAAACAGGCTATGGGGTAATGGGTTAAGGATGTAATGGGTAAAAATAATGAAGAGTTTGAAACTGGGCGAACGTTTATGTCCAGTTTAGAGAGGACGACTGAACTTACCCATGGTAACATAAGGGAGTTTATCTGTGGATCCATGAGGGTGTATACTGTACAGATGTGGTCCCGTAACGTCTACCCCACCAAGAACAAGGGCTGCACTGATATAACCGTGATATCTGAAACACAAGAATTGTGCGGAATGAGATAAGATGAATCATCTTTAACCCTTTACCCCATAAATACGCCTTTTACGCTTTTAATTTATTCCTCCACTGAAGAAAATATTTCCACTTTATAGTCATGAATGTGTATCATAAGAAATATTTTCTATATGCTACAATATGGTAGCTTAAAGAAGGCTGAAATTAAAGCAGAATGCGCCTTAAGGCGCATTCTGCTTTACTTTCAACCTGCTTTAAGTTGTTAACTATCTTCAATACTAGAAACAAGCTATTGGGTAATGGTTTAAGAAAAATCCTGCTACTGCCAGTTGAAGGCTCAAACCAATACAGAGTGTATAGTTGGATAATTGATTGCTAGCAGTCATATTTGCTACATAAATACGGAAGAGTATGAACAAATTCAGTTTGGATAATATATAATAAGCCGTTTAATATGGTCCATAAGAAATTCCCGATTTAACTATTAAAAAGACCCAATTTTCATGTATTCCCCTTCGGTTTAAAAAAAAAAAGATTACAATTAAACTGTTTACTTGACAGACTAGAGATGAAACAGTCAGTAAGACACATGGTCCTAGATAAAGTGCATTCTGCTTTACTTTGTCCAAGCTACAATTTGCTAGGATACACAAAATACTTCTTTGTGTGTATATTTCTGACACTATTGACCATGTATGATTTATGTAATACATGTATATGTATGTGGTGTAGTGGACATTTATTGCCTTATTTCTGAAATAAAGCGTTATATATAAAGTGGAACTGCTTTATTCATTGGGGAAAAAATGAAGGCATACACTATTTGCATCAGGGTAACAGATAAGGTTTTGATGCAATTGGGTATTTACTCCTTGATATTTTACAGAATTGGGTTTTTGAAATTTTTATTGGGTATTTGAAGTTTTCATAATTGGGTATTATTCATATTCTGATAAGGTTTCCAAAATCTCTTTGCTTTTTGCTACATTTCTTTGCTTTTAGTTACTCCTTGTTGTGAAAAAAATTGCTTTTTCCACAATTTTAATTGGGTAAATACTCCCCTTATCTGTAACCCTGTTGCATATTTATGGTGTTACGGTTAAACATAAAAGTAGACTTACCTGAACAACATTTGTTTTAAGAGTCTATTAGCTGTTGCCACTCGTGGTGTCCGGTCTGTGTTGAGCTTGTGCAGCTCGAGCTGGGAGGCAATCATCTGAGTGGTCATCTCTGTATCAGCTGCAGTACCTGCCCCGCAACAACTGGGAACCAGAAAATATGTACATGTATAGCCCCTTACCCCATAGCCTTTTTCTTCATTTTGATTTTGAAGACATGTGACCACTTAAAGCACATTAAAAGTTAAGCAGAATGTACCTTAAGGCACATTCTGCTTCACTTCCAGCCTGCTTTATGCAATCATCTACGTAACAAGATATAGAAAATATCTCAAATCATACATATCAATATCTGTTTAAGTTGGATCTACATTCTTCAGTGAATGAATAAATTAACCCATTAACCCATAAATAGGCCTTTTTACGCCTCTAGTTTATTCATCAATTGAGGAAAATAGTTTCAATTTACACAATTATGAATATGTAACACAAGAAATATTTTCTATATTCTAGCAGATTTTTGCTTAAACAAGGCTGAAAGTAAAGCAGAATGCGCCCTAAGGCGCATTCTGCTTTACTTTCAACCTGCTTTAAGTAGTAACTTGTTTTCAAAACTAGAAACAGGCTATGAGGTAATGGGTTAAATGAGTTAAGCTGCATTACAAGACACAGAAACTTCATACACAACATACAATTATATAGACTTAGTCCTTGATGAGCCTTTTACATGTACTCGTACAAGTGGTGCTTAAAAAAGGCTCTAACTCTTTCAACACCATGGACCTGTTTAAAATATACTCATTAGTAGAGTTTCATAATCGGCTTATTTTCATAATCGATCATCGGATATAATCGGAAAGACCACTTCGATTAATCATCGATTATACAATCGAAACGAGAAATCTAAATTTTGAGTACATATTTAGTAAATAAAATCTTAAAGTTGAAAAAAAAAATCAGATTAATTTATTTTTTTATTTAAAATGCACATCTGAAGATTTATACATATACATTATTTATGTTGTAAAGTGTTTTCATACATTGTATATTAGAATCCATATATCTTTATTACTAAGAATATAATAAAAAACATTATTTCGATTAATCGATTATTTGATTTTATAATCGATTATCTATCAAATGATCAATTTCGATCAATCATCGGAAATAATCGATCATCGTTTAAACACTACTCATTAGTCAATGTAACATTTGCAAACAGTGTCTGGGTCTACATTGTTTGCTAATTTAGACCAGTATTTCTCAATAACCCTGAAAAGTTACTTAACTTTTTGAACCCTAGTCACGCATATAATATATGCATCATTTGCAAACAGCATACCTGTGAGGAGTACACTTGTTCTATGCAAAGTTTGCAAACAGTGTAGACCCTGATCAGAGGGTTCCTTCAGACAAGCTGACAAGGGCCATATTTACTCACTATCAGAACAGTTACTGTAGTACAGTGTAGTAAAATGGAAAGGTGTTGATATGGGAAATTGGTAAATACATGAGAATAAGCATCACAATACTGGAAATTATAAACACACGGTGACTTGTTACTCATTTAACCCATTAACCCATTACCCCATAAATACGCCTTTTTACCCCTCTATATTATTTCTCCCCTGAAGAAAATAGTTCAATTGTTTACATTCATGAGTAAGTACGATCAGAAATATTTTCAATATTCTAGCAGATAATGGCTTAAAAAACAGGCTGAAAGTAAAACAGAATGCGCCTTAAGGCGCATTCTGCTTATCTTTCAACCTGTTATAAGTGGTAACAAGTCTTCAAAACTAGAAACCGGTAATGGGTTAAAACTTACTACATGTTGTCAGCTAGGTAGTGTATTTTACTGCAGTTTTTGTCCGCCACGATTGTATCCTCAGTCGCTCGGGTATCTGCTCCCAATACAACACCATCCTGAAACCACACAAATTAATTGTAATACAGAGCTCCTGATAAGGTGGTACTTCAAATCAGAGCCCCAGATAAGGGAAGTATTTCAAAAGCTAAAATCTTTATTTTTTCTACATTAAACCCTATGGTGTCACTACTTATTAGAAAGTGACACCATAGGATTTTGTGCTAAACTTAGTGAGAAAATGCTTGATTTGTTCTGTTTACCCCCTCTTATCTGGAGCCCTCAATTCAAATAATTATTTTTTTATTTCTCCACCAAACCCTATGTTGCTAACACTTATAAGAATAATCTCTTCAAGACAAAATATGGTTCAAAACAAGAAAGGTAAAGGGTTTATATATAGCAAGCTAAAAGTAAAGCATTTATAATACCCCTTAACAAACATTCTGCGCAGTGCAGTGCACACGCACTATTGTTTGTTTGAAACTTGTTAGCGATAGTTTTCACACATTTCCCGGGCTTGTCTTCGCACCTCTGCACAGGTGATAATATCGTTACATACGATCAAACTGGAGACCGGGGACCGAAAAGTAGCATCGTTACATCCAGATTATCTAAACAAGCGATATCGTTACAAACGGAGTTAGCTACATTGAATTATATAGAAGGCTGGCAGGGACCGAAGGTTCTGTATCGTTACAAGCGATATATCGTTACATGTGATATCGTTACAAGTGGAGTTTACTCTACTTTCAACCTGCTTTTAGTGTTTACTGTCTTCAAAACTATAAACAGGCTATGGGGTAAAGGTCAACTAATTTTGTACACTTTTATTGACACCATAATGACATTGAAATTTAAAGTACATCTAAAGATGAAGGTGTGTTCAGGAACTTCCTTGTGTGTTACATTACCCCATGACCCCATAAAAACGCCCTTTTACGCCTTTAATTTATTCTTCTACTGACGAAAATAGTTCCAATTTACACTGTCACAAATAAGAATCATAAAAAAATATTTTATATATTCTGGCAGATAATAGCTTAAAGCAGGCTGAAAGTAAAGCAGAATGTGCCTTAAGGCACATTCTGCTTTACTTTCAACCTGCTTTAAATGGTCAACAAGCTTAAAAACTTGAAACAGGCTATGGAGTAATGGGTTAAGCCAAGAGATATATCTGGGTCTGCAACAATGATAATTTTAACTGCACATCATGAGCCTTGACTCTTTGCATGCTGGGTAATTTGTTCGTCTGCAACAATTGTCGTCTTCTTTTGTTCTAAAATAAGCATTTTCAAAAAATTCTAAATTCAGGGTCAGAATGACAAACAGTTTGGATCCTGATGAGACGCCGCATTACCCTGCGTCTCATCTGGATCCAAACTGTTTGCAAAGATAAACCATGTGGCAGATATATCCGCCGCTAGCATGCAAAGAGTAAAACTCATTAAATATAATAGGGATTCATTTATTCAAAAGTTACTAGTCCAATAGATCCATAACTTTTCTGGCCCATATCAAACCCATTGTAACGTTTCATAACTTTGCATTTTTATAACTTTATTTTTTTTGTACATTTAACTACATATACATTGTACACCCATTGAAAACGAGACGGAATGGCATTGACCGTACGTCTGTCTGTCCGTATGGTTTGTTTATGCCTCAATTCTATTCCTCCACTGAAGGAAATTCCACTTAAAACAGTCGTTAATATGCACAGTAAGAATTACTTTCTATATAAAGGCAGGTGGTTTAATACTATAAAGGAAAGTAAGAGTCAACCCCTGACTTTACAGTGGAGAAAACGTTATTCAGGGCTCGCACTTCGTTCTTGCGAACTCGCAAAATGCAAGTGGAATTTTGAAAATGCAAGCTGAAAAATTCAGCACTTGAAAAAAATTGCGAGTGTATATTTTGATGTTCAGACGTTCAAAAATGTAAGGTTAAATTGGTAAAGACGAACACAGTGTCGAAACCTTCTTTTAAATAATTATCGCCTTTCGCCCATCCTGTTCTTTTCATATCTCGGCTATTTATAACTTCGGGAAACCCAGCACTTAACGCATGCGCATGATTGATAGCCCGGTTTCAAACGTACCAACGCCAAATCAGCATCAGAAAAAGGGGAACCAGTCTATTAGCTAGTAACCACAAACTGCGAATGGCGAACTCAAATATCAACGTTTTCCAGTCGACTTGTCCTTCTAGCGTTTATAAACGAGACATTTAAGGAAGAACCGCCGAACACAGGCTGAAAGCTTTCCCAAACCAAGTTACGAAACTCACGAAGTAATTGGGTTTTATTGCTTTGTGTGCAAATGGGACGAACCACGGAATCGCTAAAATCTGTCCTAACAAGAGCACCGCAAGCCGGGCACATTATACGCCCGTCAAATTGATCTTAGAATGTAGTCATGCCAAAACCTTATCAAGGTAAAAACAAAAGGGGAAGAACCCTGAAAGTTAGGGGTCATATGCTGACCAAGTTTCAAAAGGATGGGAATAAATTTGTTTGAGAAAGAGAGCTACAAACAAAAAATGCCTGTTTTTGACGATAAAAGGGGCATAACTCTTGAATGTCAGGGGCAATCTTGCTGGTTATGGAGCTTGACCGAGACATTATGGTCATACACATGCTGACAAAGTTTCAAAAGGATTGGAATAAATTTATTTGAGTTAGAGAGCGGACAAACTAAAAAATGCCCGTTTTTGACAAAATAAGGGGCATAACTCTTGAATGTCTGGGGCAATCCTGCTGGTTATAGAACATAACCGAGACATTATAGTAATACACATGCTGACCAAGTTTCAAAAGGATTGGAATAAATTTGTTTGAGTTAGAGAGCGGACAAACTAAAAAATGCCAGTTTTAGATGAAAAAAGGGGCATAACTCTTGACTGTCTGTGGCAATCTTGCTGGTTATCAAACATAACCGAGACATTATGGTCATACACATGCTGACCAAGTTTCAAAAGGCCTGAAATAAATTTGTTTGAGTTAGAGAGCGGACAAACTAAAATATGCCCGTTTTTTACAAAAAAAGGGGCATAACTCTTGAATGCCTGGTGCAATCCTGCTTGTTATCAAACTTGACAGAGACATTATGGTCATACACATGCTGACCAAGTTTCAAAAGGATTAAAATAAATGTGTTTGAGTTATAGAGCAGACAAACTAAAATATGCCCGTTTTTTACGAAAAAAGGGGCATAACTCTTGAATGTCTTGGGCAATCCTGCTGGTTATCGAACTTGACCGAGATATTATGGTCATACACATGCTAATTAAGTTTCAAAAGGATTAAAATAAATTTGTTTGAATTAGAGAGCGGACAAACTAAAATATGCCCGTTTTTTACGAAAAAAGGGGCATAACTCTTGAATGTCTGGGGCAATCCTGCTGGTTATCGAACTTGACCGAGATATTATGGTCATACACATGCTGACAAAGTTTGAAAAGGATTAAAAAACATTTGTTTGAGTTAGAGAGCGGACAAACTAAAATGCCCGTTTTTGACAAAAAAGGGCATAACTCTTGAATGTCTGGGTCAATCTTGCTGGTTATCGAACTTGACCGAGGTATTATGGTCATACACGTTCTGACCAAGTTTCAAAAGGATTAGACTAAATTTGTTTGAGTTAGAGAGCGGACGTCCCGTCTGAAGACGGGCGTATAAAAATGGTAGAAAGAAATGCACATCTTTCTC
The DNA here is from genome assembly GCA_922989275.2 of Gari tellinella. NCBI lineage: Eukaryota > Metazoa > Mollusca > Bivalvia > Cardiida > Psammobiidae > Gari > Gari tellinella. Next base: position 11,844,524 of record OV277865.1, on the reverse strand, counting down.
GAACATAGTATTATGGACGATAGTGAAAGCGTTTTCGAAATATAGTATACTGTCTGCCGACTGTCTTCACCAAAGATAAAAAAAAATCATCCATAAACATCGAACTCTGAAAATATAACACGGTCCTTTCGCCCCCTTGACAAAACGACCCAGTTACAAAGTTTCAGCTATAGTCCGTATTTAATTAATCTGCAAACCTTGCTGTTTGAATGAAAATTGACTATATGGGATGGACTTCACATAAAGACTTATTTAAAGTTAAGAATAGTAACTGTACAGTACTGTACATACACAAAAAGACACACACTCTAGTTATTATTTTTTAAACTTTATTTACATGAGTAATCTAGCACAGAATGAGATACAGAATGAAAGTTCAACAAAGTAATGTTTATCTTATAATTTTGATCAAAATGATGTGAAACAATCGTATTGAAAAAGCAAGTTGGAACCTGGTTTTGCAAGCAGAAAATATGGGCACTTGCAAAAAAATGCCAGTGGGAAAAAATCTCAAGTTCAAGCCCTGTAATTCTTTCCCAAACAAGAGTTGTCAGAGAGACAACAAAGCTCGCCATCGGCACATTTAGAAACTTAAAAGCACACTCAAGGTCACCGAGTTCAACCTTTTTGCCTGCATGGAAAGGTCTTGTCCATATACACATGAAAATCAAATACATGTATGAAGTTACACCTCAGGGGACATAGGAAATATAACTTTATAAGCATTTTTTGAAACCTAAACACAGATTTCGAAACCTTAATCCTGGATCTAAGTTCAAGGTCAAGGTCACAGGGGTCCATATTTTTCTGTGCATGGAAAGGTCTTGTCCATATACACATACATACCAACTATGAAAGCAATACCTCAAGGGACATAGAAGTTATAGGCATTTTTCGAAACCTAAACAAAGATTTCGAAACCTAAATGCAGGCCCTAAGTTCAAGGTCAAGGTCACAGGGGTCAAAACATTTATGTGCATGGAAAGGTCTTGTCCATATACACACACATACCAACTATGAAAGCAATACCTCAAGGGACATACAAGTTATAGGTATTTTTCGAAACCTAAACACAGATTTCGAAACCTAAACGCGGGCCCTAAGTTCAAGGTCACAGGGGTCCAAATTTTTCTGTGCATGGAAAGGTCTTGTCCATATACACACACATACCAACTATGAAAGCAATACCTCAAGGGACATAGAAGTTATAGGCATTTTTCGAAACCTAAACACAGATTTCGAAACCTAAATGCGGGCCCTAAGTTCAAGGTCACAGGGGTCCAAATTTTTCTGTGCATGGAAAGGTCTTGTCCATATACACACACATACCAACTATGAAAGCAATACCTCAAGGGACATAGAAGTTATAGGCATTTTTCCAAACCTAAACACAGATTTCAAAACCTAAACGCGGGCCCTAAGTTCAAGGTCAAGGTCACAGGGGTACAAATTTTTCTGTGCATGGAAAGGTCTTGTCCATATACACACACATACCAACTATGAAAGCAATACCTCAAGGGACATAGAAGTTATAGGCATTTTTCGAAACCTAAACACAGATTTCGAAACCTAAACGCTGGCCCTAAGTTCAAGGTCAAGGTCACAGGGGTCCAAATTTTTCTGTGCATGGAAAGGTCTTGTCCATATACACACACATACCAACCATGAAAGCAATACCTCAAGGGACATACAAGTTATAGGTATTTTTCGAAACCTAAACGCAGATTTCGAAACCTAAACGCGGGCCCTAAGTTCAAGGTAAAGGGGTCCAAATTTTTCTGTGCATGGAAAGGTCTTGTCCATATACACACACATACCAACTATGAAAGCAATACCTCAAGGGACATACAAGTTATAGGTATTTTTCGAAACCTAAACACAGATTTCGAAACCTAAACGCGGGCCCTAAGTTCAAGGTCAAGGTCACAGGGGTACAAATTTTTCTGTGCATGGAAAGGTCTTGTCCATATACACACACATACCAACTATGAAAGCAATACCTCAAGGGACATACAAAATATAGGCATTTTTCGAAACCTAAACACAGATTTCGAAACCTAAACGCTGGCCCTAAGTTCAAGGTCAAGGTCACAGGGGTCCAAATTTTTCTCTGCATGGAAAGGTCTTGTCCATATACACACACATACCAACTATGAAAGCAATACCTCAAGGGACATACAAGTTATAGGTATTTTTCGAAACCTAAACGCAGATTTCGAAACCTAAACGCGGGCCCTAAGTTCAAGGTAAAGGGGTCCAAATTTTTCTGTGCATGGAAAGGTCTTGTCCATATACACACACATACCAACTATGAAAGCAATACCTCAAGGGACATAGAAGTTATAGGCATTTTTCGAAACCTAAACACAGATTTCGAAACCTAAACGCTGGCCCTTAGTTCAAGTTCAAGGTCACAGGGGTACAAATTTTTCTGTGCATGGAAAGGTCTTGTCCATATACACACACATACCAACTATGAAAGCAATACCTCAAGGGACATACAAGTTATAGGCATTTTTCGAAACCTAAACACAGATTTCGAAACCTAAACGCTGGCCCTAAGTTCAAGGTCAAGGTCACAGGGGTCCAAATTTTTCTGTGCATGGAAAGGTCTTGTCCATATACACACACATACCAACTATGAAAGCAATACCTCAAGGGACATACAAGTTATAGGTATTTTTCGAAACCTAAACGCAGATTTCGAAACCTAAACGCGGGCCCTAAGTTCAAGGTAAAGGGGTCCAAATTTTTCTGTGCATGGAAAGGTCTTGTCCATATACACACACATACCAACTATGAAAGCAATACCTCAAGGGACATAGAAGTTATAGGCATTTTCGAAACCTAAACACAGATTTCGAAACCTAAACGCGGGCCCTAAGTTCAAGGTCAAGGTCACAGGGGTCCAAATGTTTCTGTGCATGGAAAGGTCTTGTCCATATACACACACATACCAACTATGAAAGCAATACCTCAAGGGACATAGAAGTTATAGGCATTTTTCGAAACCTAAACACAGATTTCGAAACCTAAACGCGGGCCCTAAGTTCAAGGTCAAGGTCACAGGGGTACAAATTTTTCTGTGCATGGAAAGGTCTTGTCCATATACACACACATACCAACTATGAAAGCAATACCTCAAGGGACATAGAAGTTATAGGCATTTTTCGAAACCTAAACACAGATTTCGAAACCTAAACGCTGGCCCTAAGTTCAAGGTCAAGGTCACAGGGGTCCAAATTTTTCTGTGCATGGAAAGGTCTTGTCCATATACACACACATACCAACTATGAAAGCAATACCTCAAGGGACATACAAGTTATAGGTATTTTTCGAAACCTAAACGCAGATTTCGAAACCTAAACGCGGGCCCTAAGTTCAAGGTAAAGGGGTCCAAATGTTTCTGTGCATGGAAAGGTCTTGTCCATATACACACACATACCAACTATGAAAGCAATACCTCAAGGGACATAGAAGTTATAGGCATTTTTCGAAACCTAACACACAGATTTCGAAACCTAAACGCTGGCCCTAAGTTCAAGGTCAAGGTCACAGGGGTCCACATTTTTCTGTGCATGGAAAGGTCTTGTCCATATACACACATACCAACTATGAAAGCAATACCTCAAGGGACATACAAGTTATAGGTATTTTTCGAAACCTAAACGCAGATTTCGAAACCTAAACGTGGGCCCTAAGTTCAAGGTAAAGGGGTCCAAATTTTTCTGTGCATGGAAAGGTCTTGTCCATATACACACACATACCAACTATGAAAGCAATACCTCAAGGGACATAGAAGATATAGGCATTTTTCGAAACCTAAACACAGATTTCGAAACCTAAACGCTGGCCCTTAGTTCAAGGTTAAGGTCACAGGGGTACACATTTTTCTGTGCATGGAAAGGTCTTGTCCATATACACACACATACCAACTATAAAAGCAATACCTCAAGGGACATAGAAGTTATAGGCATTTTTCGAAACCTAAACACAGATTTCGAAACCTAAATGCGGGCCCTAAGTTCAAGGTCAAGGTCACAGGGGTCCAAATGTTTCTGTGCATGGAAAGGTCTTGTCAATATACACACACATACCAACTATGAAAGCAATACCTCAAGGGACATATAAGTTATAGGCATTTTTCGGAATCTAAACACAAATTTCGAAACCTAAACGCGGGCCCTAAGTTCAAGGTCACAGGGGTCCAAATTTTTCTGTGCATGGAAAGGTCTTGTCCATATACACACACATACCAACTATGAAAGCAATACCTCAAGGGACATACAAGTTATAGGTATTTTTCGAAACCTAAACGCAGATTTCGAAACCTAAACGCGGGCCCTAAGTTCAAGGTAAAGGGGTCCAAATGTTTCTGTGCATGGAAAGGTCTTGTCCATATACACACACATACCAACTATGAAAGCAATACCTCAAGGGACATAGAAGTTATAGGCATTTTTCGAAACCTAACACACAGATTTCGAAACCTAAACGCTGGCCCTAAGTTCAAGGTCAAGGTCACAGGGGTCCACATTTTTCTGTGCATGGAAAGGTCTTGTCCATATACACACACATACCAACTATGAAAGCAATACCTCAAGGGACATACAAGTTATAGGTATTTTTCGAAACCTAAACGCAGATTTCGAAACCTAAACGTGGGCCCTAAGTTCAAGGTAAAGGGGTCCAAATTTTTCTGTGCATGGAAAGGTCTTGTCCATATACACACACATACCAACTATGAAAGCAATACCTCAAGGGACATAGAAGTTATAGGCATTTTTCGAAACCTAAACACAGATTTCGAAACCTAAACGCTGGCCCTTAGTTCAAGGTTAAGGTCACAGGGGTACACATTTTTCTGTGCATGGAAAGGTCTTGTCCATATACACACACATACCAACTATGAAAGCAATACCTCAAGGGACATAGAAGTTATAGGCATTTTTCGAAACCTAAACACAGATTTCGAAACCTAAATGTGGGCCCTAAGTTCAAGGTCAAGGTCACAGGGGTCCAAATGTTTCTGTGCATGGAAAGGTCTTGTCCATATACACACACATACCAACTATGAAAGCAATACCTCAAGGGACATATAAGTTATAGGCATTTTTCGAAACCTAAACACAAATTTCGAAACCTAAACGCAGGCCCTAAGTTCAAGGTCACAGGGGTCCAAATTTTTCTGTGCATGGAAAGGTCTTGTCCATATACACACACATACCAACTATGAAAGCAATACCTCAAGGGACATAGAAGTTATAGGCATTTTTCGAAACCTAAACACAGATTTCGAAACCTAAACACGGGCCCTAAGTTCAAGGTCACAGGGGTCTCAATTTTTCTGTGCATGGAAAGGTCTTGTCCATATACACACACATACCAACTATGAAAGCAATACCTCAAGGGACATAGAAGTTATAGGCATTTTTCGAAACCTAAACACAGATTTCGAAACCTAAACGCTGGTCCTTAGTTCAAGGTCAAGGTCACAGGGGTCCAAATTTTTCTGTGCATGGAAAGGTCTTGTCCATATACACACACATACCAACTATGAAAGCAATACCTCAAGGGACATAGAAGTTATAGGCATTTTTCGAAACCTTAACACAGATGTCGAAACCTAAACCCGGGCCCTAAGTTCAAGGTCAAGGTCACAGGGGTCCAAATTATTTTTCTGTGCATGGACAGGTCTTGTCCATATACACACACATACCAACTATGAAAGCAATACCTCAAGGGACATAGAAGTTATAGGCATTTTTCGAAACCTAAACACAGATTTCGAAACCTAAACGCTGGCCCTAAGTTCAAGGTCAAGGTCAAAGGGGTCCAAATTTTTCTGTGCATGGAAAGGTCTTGTCCATATACACACACATACCAACTATGAAAGCAATACCTCAAGGGACATAGAAGTTATAGGCATTTTTCGAAACCTAAACACAGATTTCGAAACCTAAACGCTGGCCCTTAGTTCAAGGTCAAGGTCACAGGGGTCCAAATTTTTCTGTGCATGGAAAGGTCTTGTCCATATACACACACATACCAACTATGAAAGCAATACCTCAAGGGACATACAAGTTATAGGCATTTTTCGAAACCTAAACACAGATTTCGAAACCTAAACGCTGGCCCTAAGTTCAAGGTCAAGGTCACAGGGGTCCAATTTTTTCTGTGCATGGAAAGGTCTTGTCCATATACACACACATACCAACTATGAAAGCAATACCTCAAGGGACATACAAGTTATAGACATTTTCATAAAATTGTTTACGCCGTTCACGACGACAACGACGACGACGACTACATCGGGGGTATTGCAATAGCTCGTCATGTACTTCGTACAGGCGAGCTAAAAACGTGTTTACGCTGAAATTATTTTTTCTATTGCATACAGTTAGGAGCCAGATCAGACTCCGGGTAACCCGGCATCTGATCAGGCTTAAAACTGTTTGCCACCAAGATTCACATAAGTTATAAGAATTTTCCAAAAGTTGTACTTTTCAGCGTTTAACTTTAAGGGCTTTGCGTTTCGTGTACGTTACTTTAAACAGGAAAGAATAACATATTTTATCACATAAAACCGACTCTGGGAGTGTTATAAAGCCATTCAATAAACTATAGTGAAATATCAATATTTGGGCTCCGGCCCTACCTGTTCGTCCACGAGCGCTGCATGGCGCTGGGCGCCAAATGACGTCATTTGCCATGGCGTTACTGTAAACAACGTCAAGTTTTGGCGGAAAATACATATGGCAGAGAGACAAAAAACTACGGATTCAGTTCACTTAACAGGGTTTTAAAATGTTTATGTGATAAATAGGATCTAACATTCGTGCTCATTATTTATCATTCTTAAAAACTCGTTGACTAAAACAAATATAACGCTCGCCAAGGCTCGCGTCATATTGTTTTAGTCAACTCGTTTATTAAAAATGATAATTAATGAGCACTCATGTTAGATCCTCTATCTACACTGTATATACACAGGTAGAAAATGTTAATGAAAGTATAGATGACAAACATCCTATTCCTAAATTACCTTGAAGATAATACCAGCAATTGTTGTTCCTGTTTTATATGCAGTGGGTGCTTTCAGTCCTATCTTCTCTAGATGGCGATTCCTACAAAGAGTCAAACAAGAATTCACACAATATATAAACACTATCAACCATTACAATCTTATAAAACTGTTTAAATCTTACTTTTATGACAGATATTGATATAAAGTCTAAACAACAGGGTTCGAGATAAGAGGAAGTAATGTGAACAAATCAACCATTATCTCACTCATTCTTCGGGACAATTCTAATGAGTAGTGACACAATAGGGTTTAATGCAGAAATAAAGATTTTAATATTAATATATATACTGCTCTTTTCTAATATTTCGACCTCTAAGGGCCCTTTTCAAAGAAAATCACGTCAAAACACACGTCACATTTTTGTTACATGCATTCAGCCATAAAATCATTTTATGGCTGAATGCATGTAACAAAAATGTGACGTGTGTTTTGACGTGATTTTCTTTGAAAAGGGCCCTTAGAGGTCGAAATATAAGAAAAGAGCAGTATATATATTAATATTAATTTAATTCCCTATCTGGAATATTGAAAAAATTATTGTAAAGATTTTAGTTTTTGAAAAACTCCCCTTATCTGGATCCCTGTACCGGTAAACAAAAAATGTCACAGTAGTGTGACAAATAACCCATTGCTGCTCTTGTCTGACAGAGTTGTACCCAATATGTCCTTGACATTTGACACAAGGTTCACGTTTACTATAAACATAATCTAAAGATGCATTAAAATCGACCAGAATGAAAACATTTTATGGTCGTTGCTTCCCTGGGAAGCAATCAAAAAGCTACAATAGCTGCTCAGTCTTTAATATTCAAGCCAGTTGGTCAATAGTTGACAAATTCAACGAATATATAATACATTTAAAGTATCCATGTGCCATGTGGTGAATCAAGCGATTTATAACATATTCCATATATGGACTGTGTAGTAAAACCGTTGCGCGTGTCAACGAATGGCGGTAGTGGCCCAATGGATAACACATTGGACTACGGTACCAGGGTCGTGAGTTTGATCCCCCGCCGGAACAGCGGTCTGACTAGGGGATTTTTTCTGAATCCCTGATGATGTACAGGAATGTTCTTGAGCAAGACATGTACCGCGAATTGCTCCTCTCCACCCAGGGGTTAAAATGGGTACCTGTGAAGGGTCTGAGTCGGTACTGCGGCTGCATTTGACAGCGCCATATGTTAGCAGTGCTCAATATTGGAGGCAAGATGGCTCAATGATCAGGGGAGTAAATGTACAGTCGGCTGAGCGGTCATTCGGACTGAAAGTACATGTAGACTTTAACTCTTTCCTCCCTAAAACTTCAAATGGACAATCCCAGTTTCCATTTTAGTCTAGTCCATTTCTGACTTTTAAGGGTTGTTTTTGTCAATGTTTTGCATTATGACAAACAGTGAAGACCCAGATCAGAGGGCTCCATAAGGAGCCCTCTGTTCTGGGTATTCACTGTTTGCATAGGACAAGTGCACTTTTTACATGTATACTATTCAAAGGAGCCCTCTGTTCTGGGTATTCACTGTTTGCATAGGACAAGTGCACTTTTTACATGTATACTATTCGAAAAGGACGCCTATATGCGGTACTAGGGTTCAAAGGGTTAACTTGGTATATTACTTTATTACTTTAATATATCTTATACTAATACACGAATTAAGCTTTAAACTTATTTTTAAGCTGCCACCGTTAACTATATAGTATATTAGCAATAAAATAAATGTTTTAGTTTACCTTGGCAAAAATAATCCTCGAATTCAACATTAATACCACATCTCAGTAACTTTTTCAATGATGAATGAAAGCCTTATAACCGAAAGTCGTATTGAGCATGCGCGAGTTTTATTTCGGCTTCCAAAATGAAAACAGAAAGTGGGTCAACACCGAAAGGTTTTCCAATGTTCTTCGGGTGGGCTTTCACTTTATTCAAGAAGGTTATACCTTGAAATTATTGTTAAATATTAGTTTAAACATAAAATCTCAACTGTCTGTACATATACAATGGATAAACAACTGCTGTATAATTTGCGCCACTGTAGAGATGCTAGCAAACTGTAGCTCAGACCGTGGTCTAGGGATACAGTACTGCAGCTACACCGACAATAAAGTGTGTGTATGCCTCTGCTTCCTTAAACCAGTATATACCCATTACTAGAGTGGTGCAATCCCAAAAATCCAAATAGCGTTGACGGCACTTCATTTACATCCCAGATGCTTATGCTTCTGCTTCCTGAAACCGGTGTACACGTATTACCTGTGCAATCCAAAAAACACAAAAAGCGTTGACAGTACTTCATTTATATTCCGGATTTTTTACATAGATTTTATATATTTCGTTTTGTTTGTTTACGTCCGTTTCTGCCATCTATGGGCTAATTGGACGCCCCAGAGAGAATGGAGCGGATACAGAGAACCCGGGCGTGATGCCTTACTCTTATTATCGAAAGAGTTCTCAAGACTGGTTCTTTTAGATGCCAAGTGTAAAGCACTCTTACATCGGACCTCGGTTTATAAAGTCTCATCCGAAGGACTTGGTCCGGCGGGGTATCAAACTCACAATTCCTGACGTCGTAAGCCAGTGCTTTACCCCTCCACTACATCCGTCGGTTGTTTGCAAAGAGAACAGTTAAACTCCCATGTCATCCGCCATTGGCTGCCAAATCCTTCAAAATTGTCTATTTTCAGCTTTTTATGTAAATGCACACGTTTTAGGAATACACATGCAACAGGTATACAGTGAAACCCCTCTAAACCGGAACCTCTAAATACCGGAATTCTCTCTAAACCGGACAAAAACTTTGGTCCCGTTTCCAACCATTCCTTATTTGAGTCTATTACACCATACATATGCCTTTTTCAGTTTTTACGACTGATTTATTCCTACACTGAATATGTATCATCAGAAATATTTCTATATTCTAGCAGATGATAGCTTAAAAGCAGGTTGAAAGTAAAGCAGAATGCGCCTTAAGGCGCATTCTGCTTTACTTTCAACCTGCTTTAAGTGATCAGCTATCTTCCATACTAGAAACCCCTCTAAACTGGCCATGTATGTTGTCCCCACACATGTCCGGTTTAGAGGGGTTTCACTGTACACGGGTTTAAGGATGATTCTTCAAAGAGAACAGGTAAAACTCTAACATCAACCGCCAAATCCATCAAAATTGTCTATTGTGAGCTTTTTTATGTTAATGCACAAATACTGGTTTAAGGATGATCCTTAAATAGAGTAGAGTGAACTTTTGGCTTTGTAAATTTGTGTGTCCAAGATTTGAGAAATCACTGGACAGTATTTGGGAAGCCAACGCTGCCACAGCCACTTTTCTCTACTACGTGTATGCTTCTGCTTCCTTTTACCGGTGGTCTTAATGTAATCGAAAACTTAAATAATTACAAAGACCTTTTATACTTGTTTCCCTGGTTATTTTCGGTTGCTTGAGTGACATTTTATTTATGACACCCAAATATCAAAACAGCAAGAAATTCCATAAGTTTCTGATGTTTCAGCCGATACACATTAAAGGGTAAAGGTCATTTCTTCTGTATTACCGGTGCATCAGCCGAAAATTCCTATAGAAAAATATCTTTGTGTAAAATAATGCCCAAGACGTTGCGGTTCTAGTCAATGACCGGAAAGTTTCGTAAGATGCGCAGCAGCAGACAGAACTAGTATATAGAGAATTTCTGGCATAAAAACATAATGGTCACTTGAAAATGTTAGAAATGTGTTGGATTTCTTTGCAAATATGAACTTTTATTGAGAAAAGTGTACATTTACATGAAAAAGCTCATAATAGATGTACTTTTCATGGATCTGGCGGTTGACGCGAGAGCTCAACTGTAGCAATGCCAAAGGATTTTTAAAAAAAACAATTTCTGGGATATTTTGTGGTTAATGGGTAGATCTTGACCTAAACATGTATAAAAGAAACAAACAATGATGTTAAAGTACAAAACTTTAACATAAATGAAAAATAAATGACACAATTTGTGCCTCAGATATCGCTTTTTTCATTACCCTGTATTATATATAAATGTCGCATTTAACTTTTTTTCCCGTCAGTTTTAAGTTTTGAAAACTTCAAGTGGCCTCGTGGTAAACTTATTTCCAGTTATTTCAATCATTGGGAATGCTATTTCTTGTTGTTTGATCCCGATCCCGCTGTAAAAAAAGGGTGCTTACGCGCGAAAAAAATTACGTGTATTGTTGGTTTGGAAACCATTGACTGATTGAGTCATGTATATTAATGAGATCCCCGACGGCCACGCCCCCTTTCAGCGTTTGGCATTGCTATCAACTGTTATCTATGTAAATTTCCGGTATGTAAATGAAGTGACGTCAATGCTATTTAGATTTTTCGGATCACATCGGTATAACATATACAGTGATTCAGATTGGGCCTACAGTAATTGATTCAGATTGGGTCTACAGTACATGTACTAACTATAGGACCCAGTCATGTCCTAAATGATGATTTTTTTTCGGCCATTCTTTCCCAAAGAAAAAAAAAGTCTAGGACATAATCAAACGGCTCAAATCCGATTTAAATCTAAATCATTTTGTTAAAACAGAAACTTGCTAATTGGTACTGATATGTGAAATTACGATTTTCAAGAATCGAAAAAGTTCGCCGCTTCTGAGTTTTTTTCTCCACCGATGCAGCAGCATTTGAAATTAAATCGTTCAACAAACTGCCAACATTTTCATTAGGTGTTCGTTTCCTTGTTTGTTTCCTTTTAAAGACATCCAGCCAGTCCTTTCATTGATTCACCCCCCCATTCTTTAGTTGGTGACAAAATACAGGTATATACCGGTATACAGCATGAGAAAAGTCTTCAGGCAATGGCTCAGCTTTGAATAGAGGCCCTTACATAATAGATATCAATAGGTTTTTCTATGGGTTTTACTAACCAAGCTATCAAATATTAGGTGCGGGCCTCACTTGAGACGCCTGAATGATTCTTTGCCTAGACGCTACCACTGTTAGTGCATGCTCTGCATGCTTTGACTCAAACTATATACGGGGGTAGGTGTTACCACCCAAGCTTGGTCATGTGATATCTTTAAATACAAAAGCTGACAACCGATAATTTTCAACTGTCTATCGTTTATCTGACTCTTCCACGCTTAGATTTTGACATTTTGTTGACAGTTTTTCGACCAAACACTATTTTCGGAGAACTTTGATTTTATCGTTCATATATCAATGTAGATATAGATGTATTTGTGAGTGCACAGTAACCTCCCTTTTTCTAACGGTGCGCAGGTAAAATATTTACCACACGGAAATCAATCCTTACGACGACGCATCTCAGAGCACAATTCGTATTCCCTTTTTGATGAACGATAAGAATTTGAAATCAATTCGTTTTTTCCTGAAATTAATTAGTAAAAAAGACAAAACAAAGCTTAGCTGCGTCTCTGTTGTCGTATTCAGCGGAATATCTACCTGCCATTTTGTCTGCCAATCTTTAAAACTACCGGCCCTTATGTCCGACGAAAGGATTTTTCTCGGCCATTTTCATTTTCTTTCGGCAATTTGTCGATGAATCACTGCATATACACCGGTATAAGGTTGCATGATCCTACACACAGGTGCCATACGCATGCTTTGCCCCAAGATGACACCTCAAAACACAAATAAATGGCATCAAACCATGAAAACGTCCTATTCTAATTTCTATGACCAAACACCATATTCTGACCAAAAGCTCATTTAATTTTTTTTCTTTTTTATAGTATATATGGTGTTTGGTCAGGTCAGGTCAGGGTTACCTCTGCTATAGTATGACAGTACACTATACCACCTGCGTCTGTTACCGCTGCCTTGCGGGTACCTCTTGGGTGGGGAAAGGCTACGGGAGTAAACCCAGACAGAAAATCCTGCAGTCGCATACTGCAGTAAGGGCGTTGTCACAGAGCACTGCTTGTGGCCCTGGTCATATGCTGCGACCTGCTATTTACTGTTCAGTCGTCTGTGTCTCTTTGAGTACAGCTGTCTTACCTCGGTTTGCCCTGGACTTGTGGTTGCAGGTGGAGAGAGTTGCTGAGGCTCTGCGCAAACAACAGCAACTTAATGATGCGCATGGCACCTAGCGCCAATACCCCTTAATGACAGACACAATTACACTACGGCCCTCAGTCCCCAGCAGCTCTAGACCCCCTGCTCAAGGTAGCGGGCAGTCAGGGAATAGAGCAGAGGGTGCTAACAATCTCTGGGTTCAGACAGGCTACCAGAAAGGAAAACAGACCGCAAAGTCCCTAACCATTGCTTCATGGAACGTGCAAACTCTCTTGGATCGCAAAGATGCCAACCGTCCTGAAAGGAGGACTGCTTTGGTCACACATGAGCTCAACAGATACTAGTGTTTTAGCCAGACTCTCAAAAAGGGCAGGGGGGCACCAAAAAGGGGCAGGGGGGCACCAAAAAAGGGCAGGGTGCAAACAAAGTGCGGACCCGCAACTTCGGCGAGGGGATTGTTAACATTTCTAGGTGTCTTTTCATCATATTCGAAGTCTTATAGGTCCATAAGCACTTTTAATGTATTCAGCATATAAGTCTGTAAAGATAAAGGTTATACATGTGGCATTATAGAACAATGGGGAGGGGCGTCCCCTCCTGCGCTGCGGCGGAAATTTTTTGGACTTTAAATGATGAAATAGTGCAATTTTGCTATACAGAGATATATAATATACATGTATGCACATGTAGTGGATTTTAGCTATACATGTACATTATACAGATGCATACAAGTATTATGGAAAATGGATGAAATCAGCCAATGTCTGAATATCAACAGATCAAGATTTTTTTTCTTTAAATCACACATTATTTATATTTAAAGTTACACAACTAAATTTTACTCCAGCACCTGATGATTTCCCATTACAGCTGTTGATTGAGGTTGGCATTTAAACTAGTATTCCATTCTTTTGCAACAACGTATTTTGTAAAACAGGGGTGTAAAAGCCCCAAAACGATCAATACTAGAAAATATCAATTCTCTTACTTAATTCTTTAAAAAAAAAAAAAAGCAAGAAACTAGGTTATGGATTGTCTTTACCTTTATGCAAATAGTATAGACCCAGATCAGAGTGCCCTGGGTAAGTCCTTTGTATAGGGTGTATTACCTGTTTGTCTGATTTAAAATTATTTTGAGATTTTTCTAATATCGCACACAGTTAAACATGCACACAAACAAATAGATCTACTATAAAGTACAATAATTATTGGCATTGGATTGTTGCTGTATCCAGGCAAGTGGGTGTCTTAAGGATTTTCCTATTAATAAAATTCAGCCTTCCCTAAGCAACCACCTGTCATAAATCAAAATACAATTAATTAGACCGCATCACGGGAAAAATTAAACAGGATCTACTTAGATATGTGTTGTCACGCTGATGTTCTGTTTCAAATAGATCATTCAATATGAACTTACCAAAATAAAAACAACAGCACAGAACCGATACTTTTAGAAATAGAAATATCCCATTTTTCGATTCTCGCGCGTATGTCGTATTTGATGGCAGAAACGGACGTTATCAAACCAACCAAACCTCTCTCGGTCGTAACTTATTTCCCGAAACTCCAGCGAAATATACACCTGTAAGATGTAATTTGTTAATTTCACGTCAATCATCAATACTGTCTTTCTAAATGGGTGTATATAACATCTACTTTCATTGGATGTTTAAAAAAAAAGATGCGGGGAATTACCTTTCTTATAGCCAATAAAACGAGTAAAGACAACTTGTGTAAAAGTTCGAAGCACGGTGCGCGTTTGAATTTTCCATTTCCGAAATTTGGAAGACTGTTCGTTTCTGGTACGTGAATATTAATAAAGATTTGTATGGAAAGTATTTCCTTCTAAGAAAATTAATTTCGGTTTTAGATCTATATTCACCTAAAATGTTCGTTCGTCGAGCATTCTTTATTGGCCCTGTATCGAGCATATTTTTCCAAGATCCGACTCGCGTTTGCGTTTTAATCTGTGATTTTTTTTCAGTCTTCATAATGGATAATAATCATATGAATGTTTAAATTTAGGGAAAAGGGTGTCGTATATTCTGTTTTTCAACGAGGCCAACATGTGCGTTTCGATTTAATCCGGCTTCAGTCGTACACTCTCGCTATGCGGGGTACCACACCAGGTACATATGTGTATCGGTCGATTACACACTATAATTGTTGATTGTCTATGACACGCGCGTGTCGCATTGCACTGATTGGCAATAATGGGATTAGCGACAGTAAGTGGTATCGCTCCGGGCAGCGGGGCGGTCTATATCAAATGGATAGGGGCACAGAATAGGGGCACTATGGCGGATCCTTACACCGGAATAAGGACAGAAGGGCGGATCAAAAGGGCAGAAGGGCGGGCCGCCCCGCCATTCCGCATTAGCTAAAACACTAGATACGCAGTAGACATTGCTGCTCTCAGCGAAACTAGATTTTTGGAACAAGGTCAATTGAGTGAGGTTGGATCAGGTTATACAATATTCTGGTCAGGGCGTAAAACGGAAAGGAAAGCAGGTGTTGGGTTTGCTGTTAGGACATCCCTTGTTCATCAACTTGAATCGCAACCAAAGGGCATAAATGATAGAATCATGACCATGAGACTTCCATTGAAAGACAACGCTTACGCCACTTTGATAAGTGTCTATGCGCCCACCATGACAAACCCTGATGAAAACAAGGAGGTGTTCTACCAACAGCTTGATGAAGTTGTGCGCAGCATACCTGCAGCTGACAAACTGATCATCCTGGGTGATCTTAACGCAAGAATCGGTTCCAATCATACTGCTTGGAATGGCATTATTGGTCAACATGGAATTGGACAAGAGAACTCCAATGGCAAACTTTTGTTATCATTATGCTCCCAGCACAATCTCTCCATCACAAATACTTATTTCAAACTAAATGATGCATACAAAACCACCTGGATGCATCCAAGATCTAAGCATTGGCACCAGTTAGATTTCATCATATGCAGACAGCGTGATCTTAAAGACCATCACATCACGAGGGCAATGAGAGGTGCTGAATGCTCTACAGATCATCTTCTTTTAAGATCGAAAGTGAGCTTTCAGATTCGCAGAAAAAGAAGGCCCCAGGGAAAGAAACCACCCAAGAAACTAGATGTCAAGAAACACAAATTCCGGACGTCGTAGAAGCCCTACAAAATGAACTCTCTATGCGCCTTGAATTGGTATGCTTCAGTGAAGGAGAGACGGAAGAAAACTGGACTAGGTTCAAGAATGAAGTAGATGCCGCTACCAGAGAGACTATAGATGTCATGAAAAAGCATCACCAAGACTGGTTCGATGACAATGACGCCGAGATCCATAGTTTACTTGCCGAGAAGTACTCTGCTCACAAGGCTTGGCTTGCTGATAAAGACTCTGATGTAAAGCGTGACAAATTTTATCAGCTCCGGAGAAACATTCAGAAGCAGCTGCGTTGTATGAAGGACGAATGGTGGAAAAGAAAAGCAGAGGAGATCCAGGGTTATGCTGACTCTAAAAACGCCAAACTCTTCTACTCAAGCCTAAAGGGGGTTTATGGACCATCTCAAAGAAGTGCAGCACCTATTCGCAACCTACAAGGTGAGCTACTCACTGACAATGAGGCAATAAACAAGAGGTGGTCTGAACACTTTGAGCAGCTCCTTAACAGGCCTTCATCAATTGATCCAAGTATTATAGAAGAGATCCCTGAGAGACCCATGCGCCTTGAATTGGATGATCGACCAACAGAAAACGAAGTAAAGAAAGCTATTGCAGAGCTTCAAAGTGGTAAAGCAGCAGGTCCTGATGGTATTCCGCCTGAGGTTTTTAAGGCAGGTGGCCAGCCGCTGATACAGAAGTTTACTGAGTTTTTGTGCATGTGTTGGGTAGATGGATGCTTACCACAAGACTTGAAAGATGCACAAATAGTCCACCTGTACAAGGGAAAGGGGGACAAATCTAGCTGTGACAACTACCGGGGGATCTCTCTTTTGAGCATAGCAGGCAAAATCCTTTGCAAAGTGATCCTTAACAGGTTGAATATCCATCTTCTGGACGAGACGGTACCTGAAAGTCAATGTGGTTTTCGTAAGAACAGAGGGACAGTCGACATGATTTTCTGTGCTAGACAGATCCAAGAGAAGTGCAAAGAACAAGGATCTTTACATTCTCTTTGTCGACCTCACAAAGGCGTTTGACACAGTGCCACGTTCAGGATTATGGAATATTCTGCCCCGTATCGGTATCCCTCCTAAGATGGTTAAAATCATCCGCTGCTTCCACAATGGCATGAGTGCAGGATTAGTCAATGGGAATGCTGAAGATGAGTTCCCTGTCACTAATGGAGTGAAGCAAGGCTGTGTCCTAGCACCAACTCTCTTCAGCTTTCTTTTCAGCATGATGCTGCTTTTGCTTTTAATGAAACAGACCCAGGCATTCAGGTCTTGTACAGAACTGATGGTGGCGCCTTCAATGTGCAACGACTGCATGCAAAGACAAAAGTAACGAAAGCTCTTGTTCGTGACCTCCTGTATGCAGATGATTGCGGCATTGTCGCCCATTCTGAAGATGACCTTCAAAGACTTGCAGACTCCCTTTCTGCAGCCACCAAGCGTTTTGGGCTTACTATAAGCATAAATAAAACTGAAGTGTTGTTCCAACCTGCAAAAGGATCCACTGCGAGAGTGCCTGAGATTAAGATCGACCACACAACCCTGAAAAATGTTGACTCATTTACTTACCTTGGCAGCAGCCTCTCATCTTCCAACAGCCTAGACAAGGAAATATCTAGTCGCATTGCAAAGGCAAGTGCTTCTTACGGTAGACTGCAGAAACGAGTATGGGATGAGAGGGGCCTGAGCATAGATACGAAATGTGCGGTGTACAGAGCTGTGGTCCTGAGTGCACTTCTGTATGGTTGTGAGACCTGGACACCCTACCGAAGGCACATAAAACTACTTGACCAATTTCACCAACGCTGTCTTCGCAGAATTATGCATATCAAATGGTTTCATAGGGTCTCAAATGTCAGAGTACTGCAGCAAGCAAAGATGCCAAGTATGGATGCACTGCTTACATTATCCCAGTTGAGATGGTCTGGACACATCGTGCGCATGTCGAATGACAGGTTACCAAAGCAACTCTTCTATAGTGAGCTGTCAGAGGGCAGTAGATCAAGAGGGAGACCAAAGCTCCGCTTCAAAGACACCCTAAAGCGATCACTCCAGAAATGCAGCATTGTGGTTGCTGATTGGGAGTTCAAGGCACAAAACAGGTCTGTCTGGAGGCAGACTATCAGGAGGGGATCAGCTATGTATGAACGTTCTAGACAACTGACAGAAAGTGATAAACGTGCTTCATGCAAGGCCAGTAGTATAGCCACAGAACGCTCAACTGTGTGTGGCACATGTGGCCGCCTATGTGCTTCTGACTTTGGGCTTAGGTCCCACATGCGGATACACAGATAAAACCCCACCCATGCGCTAGGTTGGACTTTATCGATTACGATAGTCGACCATATATATATATATGGTGTTTGGTCATAGAAAAGGATGTTTTCATGGTTTTATGCCCTGTATTTGTGTTTTGAGTTGTCATATTGGGGCAAAGCATGCGTCGATCCTAGGCTACATACAAGTTTATTAGCCGCACCATCGCAACGGAGCTCGCTGTGAATGCAGTCTTGCGTTTTAGCGAAAAAGCTACCTGAAGAACTGAATTATTTGGTTTGTTTAGGGTTTTTTGGTTTGTTCTTGTGGTGGTTTGTTGATCCTTGATCCTTGATCTATGGACTCGTCGTCACGTATTTCACAAATGTATGTTGGCACTCTGGTGATTTATTAGATTTACAGACGTTTCGGTAAATGACCATTTCGGTAAAATGATTTTATATAGTGAAGGTCTGGACGTTTCGGTAAAAAGGTAAATTATATATAGTAATTAGAGGATTATAAGTATATCGCACCTCTCCCGGTAACAATCAGACTATGTCACGGTGTTTGTGCCACTTTTGCAGGTTTGTTTTAGTATATGTGGATCCAGGAATGTCCTGGTGGATCCTGATCTACCAACGAAATAGAATCAAATAGATGGACATGTAAAGGAGGTAAAAATAAGTGGGATTGCAAATACTTTCAAAGGACTCTCAATGTTCACTTTGAAACTTTTACCTTTTTCCATTTCCCACTTCATTATCGACCTTAAAGCCCCGATTCGGCATAGAAATGTTACCCTTTCCAGAACTAGATCGTATATTTAGTTTAGATCCAACCTAGGTATTAAAAGGTACAAGTTATTACATATCAAGCGCTATCAGTTATTGATCAATGGAAAGGTGTGATATACAGGTACATACACCTTTAATTACTATAATTTATCTTTTTACCGAAACGTCCAGACCTTCACTATATAAAATCAATTTACCGAACTGGTCATTTACCGAAACGTCCGGCACCCGATTTATTACTCTCTTGTGAATTACTCAATGTACTTTGCTAATACGTTTTTAGATCATCGGGTCAAGGCGGTCGCGGATGCAAACCTCCCTGTGCTGTTAATGAATTCAGCCAGCTCTTGCCATATTCTCTCTGTCCAATCACTGAGTTCCGGGTGTTCCTCTTGGCTTAGCAGTGTGTGGATATCAACTTATAATCAAGAGCCGGGATACCACACATCATTTGAAGAGATCTAATTAGAGTCTCTCTCTGGACAGTATACAGCTCACAGTCTAGCAGATAGTGCTCTGGCGTTTCAATAGTCCCACACTCACAGAATGATGACACATTTTGACCTGTCGTACTGTTTATTTTGCCTTTATTTTGGGTGGGGGGGGGTGCATGCCCAGCTGCGCACAGGCTGTGGTTGTGTCCGCTGGATTCACTCCCTTGTATTTATTCTACTGCAGAACGTATTTTGCATTTCATTGGTCAATAATGCCCACTTATTTATAATTGCTAGCATTACGGGATATACTGTGACGGTGCCTGTCTGTTGCCGGTAGAAGAAAATTGCAAGTCATTCAGGTTTCGTGATGAGCCAGCGCGACTATATTCTTTTTATAAGAGTGAAAACCGTGTAACTTTCATTTATCCAAATATGGTGTCATAAATTGTGTATTGAGCTTGTGTTTGTTTCACAGTACTTACCTCACACAATTTTCAAAAGAAAAACCTGGTCGTTGCTCCGTTTCTGTCGCCATTTTGTCATAAATGTGCTGGTTCTTGGCTTTGTAAGAGTTACTTCCCTCAACATATTAGTGCCGCTGATCATTTCGTACTCAAGTTTACTCGCCTCGAAACACAACATTTCTTATTTGCATTTCTTGACATTTTTCAGCGGAGCTGCATGGTATCTATTTAGACCAACATATTCAACCATTCATATTTGATCAGAAATTTATAATCAAGAGCACCTCCCCTCCCCTGTAAATCATAAATCTTACCCTGACATGCCAGACATCAGTGTGAGTGTTCAAGGAGTGGAGAAATTATTGAAAAATCTAAAACCAGATAAAGCTGCTGGACCTGACGACATCAAGTATCACATAAACTCTGGAAAACCTATGTTTCTCCCAGATTTCTCTACGACATAGAGGTCTTACAGATAACTAAGAGTACTCTACAGAAGCTCGAGAATTAATTACCAGAGGAAATTCCTGAAACATATACAAGGCTTGCCGGAGAGAACGTCAACCTCCGCAGTATACATTCTCATTGGTGGTGAACCAATAGAGCTAGTCATTGACAGAAACTATCTATCCCTCTTCATGAACATTCTCAGATTACCAGGCTCAGTTGAACATAAATTACGATTAAGACAACTTACCATGAAAGATGAAACCACGAAGGGCTTCACATCAAGAATCAGAAAATCTCTTGACAAATACAACCTTCCTACACCTGAAGAACTAGTACATAGTGTTCCTACCAAGGCGAAATGGAAAGCCACCTTCAAGGCCGCTGCAAATGCCCATTGGGAAGAAATCTGGAAAGATGATCTACATAGCAAGTCAACTACCAAATATCTGCAACTCCAGGACACTCCACTTAACAAGCCTCACAATATCTGGAACTGTGCCAAGTCCAAACCTCATGAAGTCAGACGTGCAGAACTGAAAGCCAGATTGCTGACAGACACTTATATTTTGCAAAGCAATACAGCCAAGTACAATCAAAATGCAGTATCTGCAACATGTAAACTATGCAACATGGAAGATGAAACCAGAGAACATCTCATCGTCAAGTGTACAGCAATGACAAAACTCAGAGATACAGCAATATTGAAGCTCAACAGCATAGTTCCAAACTGTAAGCTGGATACAAATATCCTTGGAACAGCATACATTGGATTGATGACACAGATAACCTTAGACTGCACACACCAACTTGTCAATTCCTTCATCTCCCTCACCAGTGAGCAGGAAACTGACGTTGAAAGATGGTCGCAGGCCTATTGTGAGAGTCTAATCACCGAAAGGACAAGGGTGTTATGCAGCATTAATAGTAGTCTAAACGTATAAATGGTCCTCTAAAGTAGAGATTTTTCAATAAATTACAAGTTGACCTAGTTAAACTTACCGAAATATATATATAACAGGGCATACAAACAGGCTCAACCTATAGACAGCAATATAAACATATGCTAATAAACTGCCGTAACGCGACCTAGTGATGCGAATAATGTACATAGTGTGTTACGAATTGTGTTAAATAACTACTGTGGATAACCTACAACACTACAACCATCATGATAAGGAGTGCTCCGAAGTCAACGGAGGAATCTACCAGACAACAACAACAAGCCACCAGTGCTAAAAAATCTCTACAAGCAGATTGCTCCTGTCTTGCAGCTCCTTTTCCAAAAGTCAATTGATACAGGTAAGATCCCCAAAATCTGGACATCTGCAAATGTCACACACCTATTTAAAAAAGGCAACAAGGAAGACCCAGCCAATTATCGCCCTATTTCATTAACTTGCATCCTTTGTAAAACCCTTGAACATATTATTGCATCCAAGCTCACTGAACATTTTAACAAATATAATATTCTATATGATTTGCAGCATGGTTTTAGGCAAACACGTTCATGTGAGACTCAGCTATTAGAACTTGTTGCTGAAATTACACAAAACCTGGTAAATGGCAAACAAACTGATCTCGTCCTCTTGGACTTTAGTAAAGCCTTTGATAAAGTTAGCCATCTTAAACTGCTACACAAATTAGAAATACATGGGGTAAGTAATGCTGTTATCAAATGGATTAGGAACTTTCTGATCGGTAGATCTCAGAAAGTTGTTATAGAAGGAGGTCAGTCGTCAGAGGTCCCAGTAACATCTGGGGTACCTCAAGGATCTGTTTTAGGCCCACTCCTTTTTCTATTATATATTAATGACCTTCCCGTTTCTGTTACCTCCCAAGTCCGTCTCTTTGCCGATGATACGGCTGTATACTTAGCCACTCGGAGCATTTCTCCATGTTAGCCATAAATAACGAACAAGATTATGACCTCCTACAAAAGGACCTTGATAGTCTCACTAAGTGGGAACGGACTTGGGACATGGAATTCAATCCTAGTAAGTGTGTAGTCATGTCCATCTCCAAATCTAAGAAAAGTTTCTCTTTAATTATAGACTTCATGACCAAGTTCTAGAAAATGTAGATTCTGCCAAATATCTTGGAGTAACATTATCATATGATCTCTCTTGGAACAAATATATTGATAAAATATCATCTACAGCAAATAACACTCTTAGTTTTCTTTCCAGGAATATCCAGACAAAAAATCAAAAAGTTCGAGACTTTGCATACAAGACTCTGGTAAGACCTCAAATGGAATACACATCAAGTTTATGGTCACCCAGCACACAGGTAAATATCAATAAATTAGAAAAAGAACAAAAAAGAGCTGCGATATGGACAACGCACAATTACTCCACCTATGACAGTGTGACAGCACTTCGGGAGGGTCTGGGGTGGCAGACCCTGCAAGACCGACGTGACATAGGACGGCTCATCATGTTTTATAAAATTACGTATGGGTTGGTAGCAATACCCTTGCCGTCCTATCTAGAGAGGCCTACGAGAATGACCCGTCACATGCACCCTTTATCCTTCATTCGTGATATTAGATCTATATACATTTATACCAGCCATAACACTAAAGCTTAAAATCCGGAATTTCCCCAACAAAACTTTTCACCCAACAAAATTTTGAGATGTGGCCTAGGCCGCGAAGCGAGTTGAATCAACTACATAAAGGCATTTATATCCATATAAAATCATAAGAATCCTAATTAATTACTACATCAAAGTTTTATGTGTCATTTAATGTAAAGAAATCTACTATATACATGCATTTATAGGCGATATTATATAGGGAATGCACAAACGGAAGCAACTTGTACAGAAAATGCCAAACGTTGATTAGAAGTTACCACTTTTTAGCTCACCTGGCACGTAGTGCCAAGGTGAGCTATTTTGATCGTCCTCTGTCGTTCGTTCGTCCGTTCGTCGTCAACAATTTCTTTAAACGACATCTCCTCCGAAACTACTGGTTAGATTTTTACCAAACTGGGCCTGAATGATCCTTATATGGTCCTCTTTCAAATTTGTTCAAACATTTCCGGTCCGTTGCATATCTAGGTCACAGGAGCTAAAAATAGATTTTTTCAATGAAAACTTAAAAAAATCTTCTTGTCTGAAACCACAGTACCCTGAGCTTACATATTTGGCACAAAGCATGGTCTTAAGGTCCTCTATCAAGATTATTCAAATTATGTCCCTTGGGTAAAAAATGACCCCGCTCCGGGGGTCGTAAATTTACATAGAGTTATATTGTGAAATTTTCAAACATCTTTTTCTCTGAAAATAATGTAGCCAGAGCTTTGATATTTTGCATGATGGCTTTTCTAGAAGCCCTTAACTAATATTGTAAATATGGTTCCGGTCAGTTGCATATCTAGGTCAAAGGAGCTAAAAATAGATTTTTTCCACTGATATCAACGATTTTGTCCCGACTCGAATAGAAATTGTAGTCAACGAAACCTTTGTACTTCCGGACGAATGGAAATTAATCAAACACCCGTTAAAACAGTCGTAATGCTCCCAATTTTTATATACGCATATAATGCCATGTGATCTGGATTCATTCGATTAATTGGTCGTATTCGAATCAGGGCAACTATCGCGTTAGTTGGAATATTTGTCAACAAGTTCTATTCGAATCACGACTTGATGTTTTCCGTTGACAAAATGTTGTCAAACCCTAAAATCGGGCGTTGATTTAGTCACGTGACCACGTTTATACCACGTGATTAGTGTCTCTAGATAAAACAAACATAAAGACCCTCTCAATTAATCGATTGGATCCAGAGCACATGGCATTATGTGCGTATATAAAAATTGGGAGCATTACGACTGTTTTAACGGGTGTTGTTGTTGTTGTAATTTCCTCCGTTGTAGTCGGAGCACCCAGGACTTGGTAAGTCCTGGTAAATATAGTGTTCTCACGAATAAAGTTCAGAAATGAAACAAATAAGTTCAAAGAGCCTTATGCCAAGGCTTACGGGTCCTTGTATTAGCGGCCAGAAATCACATGTTAATATTAGCTTCACACACGTCTGCGCTATTGCACTACGAATTATAGCTGAAAACTAATATTGCATGCACATGTATAGTCTATTCTTAAGGCTCACAAATGAAAACATCCGTTCAGCAGGTATGGCAAGAAAACACCTGGAAATAAGTGAAAGTCTGACTTGACTTCTTAAGGCTATTAGAGTTCAAAAAATAAAACAAATAAGTTCAAAGAGCCTTGTGCCAAGGCTTACGGGTCCATGTAATGGCGGCCAGAAATCACATGTTAATGCTAGCTTCACACACGTCTGTGACAAATGCACTACGAATTATAGCTGAAAACTAACACCGCATGCTAACATGTATAGTCTATTCTTAGGGGCTCACAAAAAACATGTCCGTTCAGCAGGTATGGCGAGAAGAATCCTGGAACTTAGTGGAAGTCTGTCTTAACTTCTTAAATATTGCAAAAGTTTTGTCTATTCTTAGGGTTCACAGAAAAATATGTCCGTTCAGCAGGAATGGAGCGAAAATACCTGGAGGCGTGGAGCTCAGAGGAAGTCTTAACTTAATCTTAGAAAAACATGTCCGTTCAGCAGGAATGGCGCGAAGATACCTGGAGGCGTGGAGCTCAGAGGAAGTCTAACTTAATCTTCTAAAAACTGTTAAAAATTTCGAGATAAAGAAATTTGCGATAAAATGAGGAGGATATGTAAGAATTATGGAGACTAGTAAGTCTATCTGGATGTGTTCAGCCTTTAGTGTAACGAAACCATAGAGTTTCAGGTAAAAATCGTGAGGCCTCGCGGGTCCGTGTAATGGCGGCACGAATGGAAGAATTCACATGTAGAAGTCCCTTCGTCTGCAGTTTGCCGGTTTGTTGCAGGTTGCCACAGAAAAAACTGTTGCTTCTTTCACCAGAGACCGCTTCAAACAAGTAAAGAGTCTGTTTCAGAACTTTGCACTACGAGTTGAAACTGCACATGTGTAGTCTATTCTGAGAGCTCACAACAACACGTCCGCTCAGCTCGACATCCAGCTCGATATGTTTGATTCATTTCCATTCGTCCGGAAGTACAAAGTTTTCGTTGACTACAATTTCTATTCGAGTCGGGCAAAAATCGTTGACATCAGTAAATCTTCGCGCGTTTGCTCCGCCCACTTTTCGTTGACCACAAACTCGATGATTCGAATACGACCAATGAGAGGGTCTTTATGTTTGTTTTATCTAGTGAAACTAATCACACGGTCACGTGACTAAATCAACCTTCGAAAGGTATATAATAAATAGCAATAACTGTCCAATGTTCAGTCAGCATAATAATATCGAGGGTCCGTTTCATAAAACTTCGTAGAGACAAAAACGGTCGTAACTTTGAAATACATTTTATTTCTGATATCTCAATCTAATCCTGTCATGTGACGTATCTTTGGAATCGTCTTTTCAAGACGATTTCAACGATATGTCACAAGACAGGATTAGATTGAGAAATAAATAATAATTGAGATTTTTTAATCTGACTTACAACAACATTTGTCTTTTCAAGACGATTCCAAATATATGTCACAAGACAGGATTAGATGGAGAAATAAATATTAATTGAGATTTTTTAATCTGACTTACGACAACATTTGTCGTACGAAATTTTATGAAACGGGCCCCAGGTCTATAAGTCATTATCAGGAGACGATCAGACTGTATGTTGGATTAGATGACATCAGGATGGAACTGTTTCACCGGTCGCAAAAACTGGACAATGTTCTGTTACAGTGGAGAATACGTTATTCTTTCCCGTTTAAACGCAACGAAACGCAAACGCAAAACACTGAAACGTAGATTAGTGCAACTTTTGAACAATTCTGATAATTCATGTTTATCTTGATGGCAAAAAGTTTGGAGCCTGATCAGACGCCGGGTTACCCGGCGTCTGATCTGGCTCC
This sequence comes from Gari tellinella, assembly GCA_922989275.2. Taxonomy (NCBI): domain Eukaryota; kingdom Metazoa; phylum Mollusca; class Bivalvia; order Cardiida; family Psammobiidae; genus Gari; species Gari tellinella. Next base: position 11,817,919 of record OV277865.1, on the reverse strand, counting down.
AAACTGTTTGCAGTAGAAATAATACTTTTAGCGTAAACGCGTTTATTGGGAAAGAATAACGTTTTCTCCACTGTAGCATAATGCCAGTCAGCAAACGCTTATGGGATCCCATACGGGCCCATATCTGGTTTGCAAGAGGGATTCATGTGGGACCACTTTGGGATTGTGTGCTTGGATATTTTATGTGGTTTGTGGGTGAATGTCTGGAGACAAATTGTATGTTGGAATAGATGGCAACAAGATGACAGTATAGCAGCTGCATAATAATTTGGCATTGACCATATACATGTATGTAAAATTGACAAGGGCTCACATAATCTCAGCTTAACCCATTACACCATAGTCTGTTTCTATTTCTGAAGATTGGTTACCACTCTAATCAGGTTGAAAGAAAAGCATTCTGCTTTACATTCAGCCTGTTTAAAGCTACCATCTGCTAGGATATATAGAAAATGATTTTTATGATATATATTCATGACTGTATAAAAAAGAAGCAGTCTACTTTTGCGGCCTTTATCGACTTTAAGAAAGCTTATGACTCGATTGATCGTGATATACTATGGAACAAACTTTATGCCATGGGTTTGAAAGGGAAAATGTTGAATGCAGTTAAATCTTTATATACTTCTGTTAAATCTTGTGTTAGGGTAAATAACATGTGCACTGAGTGGTTCGATGTTGCAGTCGGGTTAAGACAGGGTTGTTGTGTTTCTCCGAACATTTTTAATTGTTTTATTGACGACCTTGCCACTTTGGCAAAGGGTTTGGGAATTGGTATTGATATTGGTAACGGAGAGAAACTTTGTATTTTAATGTACGCTGATGATGTAGTCTTACTCACTGAAAATGAAAATGATTTACAACGTCTCTTGGATGTGTTATCTGAGTGGAGTAAGGTCAATACGTTGAATATAAATGTGATGATGACGGTTTTGGATCATTATTTATTCTATCGTATTTTTTCAAGTATTCCGGCTATTTCGTGCCGAGCTCAGGAATTAGCCTTACCTTTTTGGTTTATAATCAGAAACATGCGACAGATAAATCCCTTTCGGTACAAGAGTTGGAAGCGAGTAGTCAGGACATTGGTTGTTTAAGAAGTTGGAGTTTGGGTGGTTAAAGTTATGTCGACTTGACGACTAACAATGTTAAAGGTATTTATTCTGCTGTATTACTGAAAAGGTTTTTATTGAATTGGAATTGTTTTTAGACGTGTCGGTCGGTTTAGCGAGCTCGCGCGTTTTTAAAAGGTGTTCGTCTGAAATTCTGTAATGGCGGCGTGGGTTTGTCACATGGTCAGAATAATCTTTTCGTTTCGGCTAACCATAGTTTCATCTTTACAGCAATAGAATACGACACGACGACACAGGACTGCAGATGAGATACTTGAAGTAAAGGACGCCCTTGGTACCTTATACCTGGTAAGCAAATGTACACGAGGTTGAATATTACGACGAGAAGGTTTGGACTTCACTGACTGATTCGTTAGCTCAGGCGCCAGTCTCGGTCAAGTCACAAGTTTGTCGCTATACTATTTCGTCTGCTTTGCACATGAAATTATAAAATGTATAATAAAGTAAGGAAAGTTCAGGCATATGGGAGAATGTTCATTTACTAGTGAAGAGAGATAGTTCCGGAGCCAGTAGCATTGTATTTCTTACAAACTGTATTTAACTATTATATTTTGAGTGGTCACATACCATAAATTATTACTAAAGAATGCTTAAATTATATTATTTAAAATGAAAGCATTGAAAGCTCATATATATATTATAATGTGAATTTCAGGGACAACATGCAATTATTACCCTGTACTTAATTATATATATGCTATTTCAGGGCAGGGTTGTCTTCCCCTGTTGTGTATCACCAAATAAAGGACGAACCTACGTTCCGGCTTGATTTAGTTGTTTACCCCCTAAGCAAGCATGGTTACAAATTTGGCGCCCTTACCTGCGCTGCGTCAGTTCAGCATGACCAAGCACCTTTGACATTTAGCACTACAACGCCTGAGTACTTACCTGAAATCGAAGAGGCACAAAACATTCCAAGTGAAGTAATTCAGAATGACGCACTAACATCAAGAGAATGGAGAACGGCTCAAGCTAAAGACAACGTTACAGCTGAAGTGATAGGCCACTTGAAAAAAGGAACCAGACCAAAAGTCACTCGACTAACTTCGAAACAAAGTCCTCTGGTCCTAAAATATCTCCGTTGTTGGGAAAAACTCTGTTTGAGGGATGAAGTCCTTTACCACAGTGGAAAAGTGAATTCTGACGAGTACCTCCAACTCGTATTACCGTACGAATTACGAGACGAAATCTTCAAAGCCCTTCATGATGATCTCGGACATCAGGGTAGGGATCGGACTATTTCACTATTCAAACAGAGATTTTTATGGCCAGGGATGGACGCGTGGATAGAGGAGAACGTGAAACAGTGCTCAAGGTGTATTAGAAGGAAAACGACACCACCAAAAGCAGAACTAGTCACTATTACATCTTCCGCACCAATGGAAATCATTTGTATAGACTTCCTAAGTCTAGAGCGGTCCAAAGGCGGATTTGAGAACATCTTGGTTGTGACGGATCACTTTTCGCGCTACGCCCAAGCCTATCCGACCAAGAATCAATTAGCCAGAACAACAGCTAAGGTTTTGTTCGAATCCTTCATCACGCACTATGGATTTCCATCACGCATCCACTCTGACCAAGGCCCTAACTTTGAGTCTGAACTCATAAAGGATCTCTGCGAATTAGCTGGCATCGCAAAAAGCCACACGACACCATATCACCCTATGGGGAATGGACAAGTGGAGAGGTTCAATTCAACTCTTCTTAAGATGCTAGGGACCTTGGAAGAAAACATGAAAGCGGACTGGAAATCACATGTTGCACCGATGGTTCATGCGTACAATGTAACCATCCACAAATCTACTGGCTACTCACCATATTATCTCATGTTTGGTAGACATCCTAAATTAGCCATAGATTCGATGCTTGGACTTTCGGCAAATGACGACAGATATCGAAGCAAGCACGAATACATCCAGCAGCTGCGTGATCGGTTATCACAAGCATACCGAAAGGCGGAAGCGATTGCAGCAAAGGGAGCGTCGGAAAACAAATCCCGTTATGATACCAGAGCCAAAGCAAGCAAATTAGTTGTTGGAGACCTCGTCCTCGTCAGGAATGTATCATTACGAGGGAAACATAAACTTGCGGATAAGTGGGAGAGTATACCTTATGTCGTTGTGTCTCAACCAAATCCGGATATACCGGTATATAAGGTTAAGAAGGACTGTCCAAAGGCAAGAGCAACTAGAGTGCTACACAGAAACCTTCTCCTTCCACTTGGACACAATAAGGTTGACTACCAGAAAGACGTCACGGAGAGCCAGAAGTACGTCATTCCAGCTAGACATTGAGTTTAATATACTCATATCAGATGTACTGTATTGTGATCAGTGAATTTTATTTTGCTTTTATTGTCTTAATATTGGCTGAATTGTGTGAGTTTTCAGCTAGCGCATATCATTTGTGTAATTTTTGTATCTTTTTCTATGGTTATGCCATGGTTGCATCTGTTTTCAGTATATTTGACATATTCTTTGAATGTTTGGGACAACAGTTTAGCATGCAACGGTTTTGAATTTGTGTTTGATGTTGTTTCATCACGGTGGTATTATTGGTCATTTGATTTTTGTTGTATGTTTTAATTTCATTCGTTCATTCAATTTATATGCCATTGCATGGATATTACATTCCGGCTGATGGTGGTTGTTGCACCATTCATTTGATGACCTTAACATCCTATGTCTTTATTACGTTCCTTTGTGTTCATATATTTTAAATGTCGGGGACGACATTTTTCAAACAGGGGGAGTATGTCGTAGGGTGGATTTTGCTATGAACTGATAAAATATGAATAAATCAATAAAATACTGTATGTAATCACCTAGTTTCTTGTTATTTCGATTTTCCCATTAGAATAATCAGTAGAATTTAGATATTTAGCTGTTAGTTTATACGTTTTGGTCTTGTCAGTCGTTAGGAATATGTACTTTCGGTCTAGGGGAACTAACTTTCACTAACATTATTTTGACTAACTTTTACATCACGTGATTACGGGTCATCTTTATCCGGTAAATTTAAATGGCAGCCATTATATAGGCATTTGTTAACGTCTGAATAAATTGGATATTTATACAGGTAAATACATGTTGTTATGTTGTTAAGACTATTTTTATAATGTTGATACTATTAGCTTTCATACCTTTAAGTTAGGATAAGATAACTTTTGTATTTATAACAGTAATTATTTGTAATGTAACAAGTCGGTGTATTTTGTCTAGCTGACACCGAATATACATGTTTGTTTACTATATACATGTATCTATGTACACTTACTTTGTAGTATGTAGTATCATTACCATATTCTTATTATTGTTCATTATGTGCAGATTTATCATGACTTTGTCATGATCATTACAGTCCATATTGAAATAAACAACTGATTTACTTGATCGGAGTGTTGATCCTGATTTTGGTGAACCACTTTTGGCTCTACGGCCATGTAAAATTTACCCCACCCACTCTTTCTTATTTTGTCCTTTTCAAACAGCCCGCTTCAATAAAATCAATTTCAAATGAAAACAAATATGATAATTTGGTTTTGTGTTATTTATTTCCTGTCTATGGTACTATTTCTTCATACAAAAACTAATTTAAGAGAAAACAGGCACCAAATGCGAAATTTATAAAGCTCTAAATATCATCGATATGGTACTTTTTTGTAAATTTTGTAAAGGGAGATAACTCTTTTTACTTTAATAACTCAACATTTTCAACACTGACCTTTCAATTTCTTTTCATATTTTGAACCGCCTTAGCATGGATTTTCATCTGGCAGAATGTTAGAAAAAGTTTAATAGATCTACTAGAACTATTTCATTTTCAAACCTTTTTACTTTTTGGAGCCCTGTTTTTCATGTTTATCTATTTATGTATATTGGCGGCAGATATGCTTCTTTGTCGATACTATTGACTTTTACACTATTATCTGAAATATTTTGAAATTCAACTCCCGATAATACTCAACTCAACTAAACAGAAGACCGTGGGAACACATTCCATTCCGCGTCAAAACTGTCATTATGACGTCACAGTAAGTATGTGACGCTTTTCTTAAAAGACGAGAACCAGATGTTACGTCACGACCCACAAAAGTGTATCGTGAGGTCATAATATATGTCATTGGCCACGTGGCTGCTATCATATGAACAGGGTCAATGCTTGTGTGGTTTGAGTTGGGTCTTGGTTCGTTCTCGAGTGTTTGGTTGGTCGGATTTGAGCCAAAGTCTTAACTCTGGCCAATCAGGTGCTTTGGAGCGGTCTGGGACTCAATTCAGGGGTTTTAAAAGCATGGACCCTTACTGACTTTAGGTTTTTACATACTTTTTGCAAGTTCTAGCTTAAAAACCCATTCTGATTTAGATCTAACTTAATTATTAATAAAACAATATTGCAAAGTTTGGATCCATAACAGACATAGAAAAAATTGAGGTCTAGTTTGGATACAAACTGTTTGACACAACACGATGCTGCGTGTCTTCGCTGGTTATTAAGCATAACGGGAGTAAAATAGCAAATCGGACAGGCTAATATTTAAATACTTGCTCTCTCAACTATGTCTCCACTGTTTTTCAATTCAAATTATAATAGATTAAATGACTTTAAATTTCCCCCCTGTAACTTCAAATGGACAATTCCAGTTTCCAATGTAGCCTAGCACACCATATAGATCTAGTTAGGGTTTGTTTTGCCCATATATTCTAATATGAGACAGTGGAGACCCTAGCCAGATGACTCATGTTAGTCCTTTTGGAGCCCTCTGATTTGAGTCTTCTCTGTTTGCATAGGACAAGTGTACTCCCCAGATACACTATTTGCAGAGAACGCCTAAATGCCTGCCTATTGTTTATATAGAGAGTGTTATTTTCTTGTTAATTGTTTTTGATTGTTATATTGATCGTGTTATTATTGTTAATTATATGATTTGTAAGAAATGCTTGTTTGAGGGCCTCACGGTAGATTAGTCTCCTGACTAAGTGAGTTACCCTCGTAAAATAAAGTCGTTCATTCATTCATTCATTCATTCATTTTTATACAAAATAAAAAATCTAATAAAATCATGCCCTATAAAAACCATACTTTTGATATTCAAGGATTCATATCGTTCAAACCTGGTGCCTGCTTTGTCTAAATTTGGTTTCTATATGTGAAAATACTACCATAGTCATGAAATAAATAATGAAAACGCAAAGGGAAATTTTCAGAAATAGAAGAACGAAAGTCCTGGTTACAGGAAGCTTCTCTTCCCGGCGTTATTCCCCAGAGACCTTCCTACTTTGCCTCAGTTCTGGGGCTTAATTGTCACAGGGAATCTCTTTTTTATTTGACCGCGATTATCTCCTCTGCCTTTCTGACCTGTCAGAGTTATTTTCAGAACAGAATAGTTCATAATGGTAAATAGATAACAGGGTAACATCGGATCTATATAGTCGTACACTTTGCAACTTGAGATAAACATGATCCTCGTGCAGCACGAGACAGCTGCGCTAATTTTACTGATCAATATAGTTATTAATTCTCAATAAACGTGTTTATGCTAAAAACTATTATGTCCATTGCAAACAGGTTGGAGCCAGATCAGACGCCGGGTAACCCGTTAAACGCAAACGAAACTCAACCGCATCGCAATAAAACGCATAAAATGACCATTCATGTTAGTCTAAGTGGCAAACAGTTTGGTGCCTGATCAGACGCCGGGTTACCCAGCGTCTGATCTGGCTCCAAACTGTTTGCAATGGAAATAATGGTTTTAGCGTAAACGCGTTTATTGGGAAAGAATAACATTTTCTCCACTGTAAGCAAGGTAACATCGCTTATATAATCGTACACTTTCCTACTTGAGATAAGTATGATCCTCGTGCACGAGACCGCTGCGTTAACTTTACTGATATTTTATTCTTTATATACAAAACTATTATTTCCATTGCAAACAGGTTGGAGCCAGATCAGACCTATTTGCTACCCAGATTAAAAAAAATAGTTAACATTTCTTAAAGTAATTTTCCACACTTTTAAAGTGCATTGCGTTTGCGTTTAAATGGGAAAGAAAAATGCATTCTCTACTGTATATTGCGCACAATAATTACAGCTATCAATGTCTCTTGCTGGATGTAGGGAATACTCGTCCCTTTTAAAGTTTTAGAATGTTCCAATCTAAAAATAACTCTGCCAAGTCAGAAGAAAACACTAATAATAAGCTATGAAAACATCTTTACCGGGCGCAAGCCGAACGAACTCGGAAAATCTCCGTCGTTGATCGGATGTCAACAAACCGATTTAAAAGTCGGCTTCTTTCCACCAAATTCACGGGTTTGTAAGCAATGTTGCCTCTATAATCATCGCGGATTACTTCTCTTTATATGTTTAGATTACGTATGTGCCTGAATTTTCAGGTTTAAAAAATGCGCGATTTTGGCTACTTGACAGCTACATTCTGCCTTTAAAGAAATATCACGTCTACATCGACTCTAAAAGATCTTTCTGTTTTACGTTCATCTGGCTTTAAGCATTCACCTGCCTTAAATCCCTGATAATTGACACCATTTAGTGGTCGTAATAGAGAGGTTTACTGTATTGTCAGAATCACGGGCTTCATCATTCATGGATCGAATGGGTTTTACAATATGGAATGGAAGGAAAGGTATCAAAAAGATACCTCGTGGCTGTAAGGAACAACTGTGCATGTATTATTCAAGATGTAGTTGAGATGCAAGCCATTCCCGAATCATAGATTATCAACTTGGACCAAGCTGGTAGTAACTTTGTTCTGGTCAGTTCATGGACGATGGCAGAGAAGCACGAAGCATATACAGTGCTCCCTCTCTACAACGACATCCAATGGGAAACAAAAATTGTGTTCGTTGTTCGAAGGGAGTCGTTACAGGGAGGGAAATTGCCTTACATTTTCAAACAGGTTGAATCCAGATCAGACGCCGCGTAACGCGGCGTCTGATCTGGATTCAAACTGTTTGTCACTCGTCATTAAGTGTTTTTCTGTCAAAATTTCCAATGTGTTACTTTGAGAAAAACAGCAGACGACAATTTAAAGAAGACGTTACTGCAGCTGTGAAATGGTTAGAAATAATTATCTTGTTTGGGGACCAGCGACAAGGGTCGTTGTAAGGAGGAAATCGTTTTTTGGGAGGGCCGTTGTAGGGAGGGAACACTGTAGGAACAAATTATATTAACTCGACTTTCAAAGAAAAAATGTGGAGCTACTGTCGTCAACCTGTTGTCGTCGTCTGCGTCTGCACGGGTTAAGTTTTTGTGGTTTAAGTTTTTCGCTAGACAACATTTCTCAATAACTATCAAAGGTATCCGTTTGTAACTTTGAATAATTGTTCAGTATCAGAAGGGCAATTCAGTACAACAAGGTAAATGACCATGGGATTTGTCATTCCAGAGTTCTTGTTATTTTGTTTTGTTTTAATTAAAAGTTGTAAATTGACATTTCTCAATAATTCTCAAAGGTATTACGAGGATTGTTCAAAAAGTAATGATACTTGATCAATAACTTCAATATAATAAGTACAAAATGCAAGTATTCGCCTACACGATGGTATAATGCACGGTAAGATCACATAACTCGATAAGTCACAACATGAACCTAAATGACCCCTCCTCGAGGACACTGGACCTTTTTGTGTATTGCTGAGTAACGTTTCTGAACGCAATTTGATACTATAATTATTATTGCGGCTACATTATTTTGAATAAGTTTATGAAACTTTCTGTCAAATAGAATCAGACAATTATACAAACACTACATAGTTCTAAATGTTATTAATCTATAAAATATCAAAAATAGAGCTACATGTAAAACTAAACACGTACTGAAAGTATACTAAAATAATTAATCTACTGTTATGTATAAAAGTAGTGTGTACACTTTTTGATCTTCTGATCTAACATGAGTGTTTATTTACAACCCCCCCCCCCCCCCCCCCCCCCATTCGATATCTTTACGGCAAACAGTTTGATGCCTGATAAGACTTTAAACAATACATTTTTTCCGTATTCAATGTCACAATGCATTAATACCTTTCTTGTATCATTGTAGAAGTCATGTTAGAATTTTCGTATTGAAGTGTTCCCATAATAGAGTAATTTGAAAACATGATAGAACAAAATATCAGACGCAAGTTATCTCACATGTATACATCTAATGTTGTGTAATATGGAATTGTATACCATGAAATATGATGAAATAAAATTCATTAAAAAAACAAAGGCAGGTGGGAAATTGGGCGTATACCTGTTATATATTAGTTAATTAGAAAACACTACCATGTGGAAATGACACCTAAACATGTCGGGTTTTATTACAACCTCTATTTAACGACATTACCTACCAGGAAGAACGAGTTTGAATCTTTAAAAGATGTACGCTTAATGTCGGACAAAGGTAATGTAGAAAACTGCCCGGAGCTTTCAGCATTACCTTAGACATGTATTTAGTTGTTAACTTTGCTTAAAAAGACAAATTTTAAGCATATTGAGAGTGTCGCTGATGTGAGGTTTTGCTGTTATAAACTGTTTGCGTGATGTAAGGTGAGAGTGCTTATAGGTCCTATATATATGGCTACAAGATAACATGTTTGCGCGTTGATGGGCCAGAATGCTTAACGTCAGTTGAAGATAACCAATGCAACAAAGCCACGCATGACAAGGTAAGCTTATGCCTCTTCTGTTCAACGATGATTATTTTAAAGTAGTATTTAACTCTTTCCTCCCTGAAACTTTAAATGGACAATTCCAGTTTCCATTTAGTCTAGTCCATTTTTGACTTTTAAGGGTTGTTTTTGTCAATGTTTTGCATTATGACAAACAGTAAAGACCCACATCAGAAGTCCTCTGATCTGGGTATTCACTGTTTGCATAGGATAGGTGAACTTTTTACATGTATACTATTTTTATGCGGGACTAGGGTTCAAGGTAGCTCGCGCGTAAGCTTAATTTTCATGAAAGGTGTTATGAAATTTTGCTTGAAGAATAATACTAATCTCTTTTTTAGCAAAAATCGGGAATTTTGATTAGAGAGTATTTGTTCTGAACAAATAAAGCTAATGACTGTAAGTCTATAAGTCAATAAGTTGTTCACAACAATCATTAAAAGAAAATCAAAACACAATTTGAATAAAGGTGTTCAGAAAGATGTTATCAACTATTTAAATTTTACAAAATACTATCTTTTCATAAAAAAATTGAATTACAAAAAGAATGACTAATCAATGTATATTGTTTTCAATCTATTCCAAAGTATGGTTGGTGAAATAGTTGGTTAGAAAAAAATTAGAATAAATTACAGAAAGTATTTGCTGTAATATCATATTTGCTTAAGTGGGAAATTTGAAGCTTAGATACAGTTACCTCCCATAAAATGAAATTCAGTCTTTATAATGCATGATTAGCTATTCATAGACTTGCATACAAGGTTAATAATAGTGTTGAACATTATAAAGGGTGATATCGATCTTGAAAAACAGACACAAAATAATCGAAAAGCTTCAATGTGTAGCTTGATAGTTCAATCAAATCTCATATTCTTATTCTATTGACTTGAAAGTAATTAACCAAAACGTAATTGGGCATATATAATTGGCCATGTTATAGGGAACACTATTTCTCACCAACGAAGACTAAACATAACTTGTCCCTTGATCCTTGCATTATGACTGACAAGTAAATAAAATCGGACAATATATTTTTCATTAAAAGGTTTTGAATCGAATAGGACTCGAATCTAGGAACTTTCGATTGCTAGTCAGTCACTCTACTGACTGAGCTATCGAGGAAGACACTGAAGCTAATTGACATTTACTTTATGTAACTTCACGTGCGGAAAAAGTCTATGTCGTTGAGACGCATTTCTGCTCGCCCGCCCGAAAACTCGGAATAGCGAGTGAAGTTAAGCTTCGATATACAAGTCAGTTTTCTAATTAAAGCCCGTTTCACATCAGCCGTACGAATTTTATTTCGTACGATTTCGAAGGTCCAGTGTATCGCAAGACAAATCGCAGCAAGTGATTTCAAATTCGTGTCGATCGTAGACAACGCAAGACCGCCGCACGAACACCGTACGGCTGTCTCAAGAGTCGTACGATGTTTACCGAGAACATTGGGAAAAGTGGTGCAAAATTCGCACGACAGCCGCAAGATGGTCGCACAGCAGCCGTGCGAATGTGCAAGACAGCCGCAAGGCAGCCGTTCGAATTCGGATATTCTCTTGCGCTCGCCGTACGGTAGCCGTACGAATGACTCACGTCATTCGTACGTTTATCTTGTGAATAATGCCCCTATGAGGGTATAAATGTAAAGACAAAACTGAAACTGTCGTCACTTGCTTATGAGAATTTGGCAATAATGGTCATTCAACCTCAGATGGTGGATGTTGCAATACCAAGGAGAATAATTCAAGATGAAGAAGAACGCCATCATGCTACTTTGGTCATTCTTATCCGTGAGCGTCAACACCAGAGAAGGCGTGAGAGGCGTTGGTGAGTAAAGTCATGGACTGAGCGAAGTAGGCCGTTCAGACACAACTATACCCTCTTCCGAGAGCTTGATAAGGATTTCATGGACGACAACATCAGCTGCATAAGGAAAAGCTTCAATATGGTTGCCGAGTTGCTGCTACGTGTCAGCTCGCATATCACCAAGTCAAACAGAGGTCGTGGTTCCATCGAGCCTGGAGAGAAGCTGGTGTGAACACTCTTATTTTGGCTACAGGAATGAGTTTCAAATGCTTACAGTACGTTTTCAGGGTTGCACACAACACCACCCCCCCTTTGTACGTGAGGTATGTTGGGCTATTTATAAACCAGTTCAACGATGAACTCATAGCCCTGCCTTCAACCCATGACCGATGACGTGATGTAGCGCAGATATTCTGCAACCGATGGAACTTCAACATTGTATGTAGGACCATAGACAACAAACTTGTAGCCATCAAGAGGCCGGATCTGTCTGGAAGCCAGTCTTATAATCACAAGGGATTTTGCTACATTGTGCTGCTAGGTATGGTAGATGCAGAGTACAAGTTCCTGTGGATAAGTATGGGAATCAACGGATTGGCTTCCGATGCAGGAATCGTCCTTGAGAACTCCCTACGGTCAGCCCAAGAGAACAGCACCATTGGTTTCCAACCCGCTAACCACACCCACACGATGACAAGATATCCCTTATTTCATTCTAGCGGATGACGCTTTTTCGCTGTTTAAAGGAAGCGAACGAAGATAATGTTAAGTGTAGTAAAACTTATATATAAAATTTAAAAAAAGAACGAATTCGTAGCTGTGCATTTTTGTGTTTTAGATCATAGTTAGAAGTTGAGGTATAACGGGATATTTAGGTCGAGTGATATAATTACCAAAATATGAACGACTGACAATAATCTGATGCAGGATCATGTGTAACTACGAATTTATTACTTCGATTCTAACATGATTCTTTTAAAAAAAAAATTCCAGGAGAATACCCAACACCGAAATGTTGGCATATGCTACGCCATTTTGGCTACTGCATTAACTTTCGACAACTTTTGCTGCTTTTCACCCTTAATATTCTAAAAGTAAGGACGTAAACCACCAGAATCAACAATATTAACTCAATTATGGTTTATCTGTCACCTTGAAGCGAACAACGATACCATTTGGATTAAATCTGGACATCTATATGCCAAAGCTATCGAGATTATAAATTTAGAAAAGTGAAAGCACTTTCGACTGTGCTAGATTTTAACATGGAACAGATAGAAACACATGTGGTTGAAATTTAACTTTAAACTATTTACCGGAGACAGAACTTTAATTTTAAATGTTCAGGTTAATGGTGCTTTTACTTAACGAAATGGCACCGGCGAACAACTGGAATTGTCGAATCTCAGATTTACTACGTGTTTACATCACGTGATTTAAGGAATATCATTGATAAATTGCACGGTCGATCGAATGATGCGCTTGCAGTGAATTATCGCGAATTAGAGAACTGTTCTTGGTATTTTTTTGTTTATATGTCATAGGTTTCGAGTCGAACCAGAACAGAAAATAAACTATGTTTTCCAATAATAATTGATGCTATTCAGTAGGGGGCATAACAGCACGGCATTACTTTGTTAGAGTCCTCTTATATATACGTATTTTAATACAGTTTTTCGTATTGCAATATTTTATATTTTAATTGAGCACATACGAGAGGGGATGCCCTGTAAATTTGAATGTAATGCTGTGACAGTTATAACATACTCAACAAATGGCTATGTTAATTTGGACTCTCCCCTTGTATTTTGAGCACTCCTTTTATTCTTTTACTGCTACAAATAGGTTTTCAAGTCTAAATTCTATCCAATTTTTGTACTTATAATTTGAAACAATATATACAATATAATGCAATACGTTTTTGGACGTATTGTTACTGACCTACTGTAAACATAGTACGAAATATACTTACAAGGTACATCCAGTTGCGTGGCTTCGATAGGAAATTGTGTTTTACCTCGTCGGACCCTGAACTCGCCGGGTCTCCGGTCGGTGGCTCATATTTTTCATGGGGCACAACATACTTTCCCTTCCCTCATTTTTGAGGCAGCTGTTGACGTGAACTCTCTGAATACTACACAGTTTCAGTGAATTAATTTTAGCGCAGCTGCTTTTATAGGGGTGGGACTACGCCCAATCTCCACAAGAGGGTCGTACGGCAGCCGTGCGCGTCGTACGGCCGCCGTACGTTTCGCAGAAGCCTTGTTGCGATGTTGCGACAAAACGTACGACGGCTACACGGTGTTCGTACGGTCTTCGTAAGACAAACGCACGAATAGATTTGACTTATTGTAGCCATGATATTATCATAAATCGTACGTCGAACGTACGGGTGTCTCACGGCAGCCGTGCAGCTGCCTTACGACCTGCAAAAATCGCATGGTGATCGCAAGGAAAATGAACATGTTGAAAACCCAGCTTGCGTCGTTGTAGCCTGGTTATGTCCCTTTATCTCCAGACAGTTAGGGCCAGGCAACGGGCAAAAAAGGCGGCACCCATGAAAGAGAGGAAACCGGGAACCATAATGATAAGTGGTGGGTGGAGTCATATGAGCTTAATAGGGCGTTTTCTTATATTAGGTGGTTCACGATAAGCCATCGTAGTAAATGGGAACAGTTTTATACAAAGTTACATTATCAATCAAAAAATACAGGTGAACCAGTTGAATTCAGTATGAATTCGGGCAACGAATTTATTTCAAAACTAGCCCCATTATCGGATATTATACACACGGTGAATAAACGTACACAGGATATAGACACCGAAGTGATTAGGAATTGAAAGCGAAAGTAGCGAGGTGAGTACTTTTATTACGTTTATCTCTAAAATCTTCTTACAAATAAAGTAAACATGACTTGCAAGATAGTCTGTAGACATATGTGACCACACTGATGCCAGGAATATAAATAAATTCACCTATAAGACTGAATAAAAAGGCTTTAATCACTGGCCATAGTCGCATCTTCGTCAACATTTGTCATTATTTTCGCTCTTTATACACGTTATACAAAAAAGTGAATCGACAGATCTGTTTATTTTTCATTTAAATGTAACTATGCAAAATCTGCTTAAAAATCGACCCATAATAGCAAAGATATACCATGTCAAACCGACCGCCAAATGTACTGGGGATAGTGTCCAACGGTTATTTATTGTACTGGGTATAGTGGAAGGCCGTACTGGGGATAGCCTCACGAAAACTTATTGTTTTGTGTCGTAAAAGGTATTATGGTACATTGCGTTTGATTTTTATGGCAAACTACATGCTGTTACGTTTCCAGCATACGAAATAATGGATAATCTTCATTTTTCTAGGAAGTTAAGTCCAAAGCCACTAAATTTATGACATATCATTTTCCCTTCTTACACCTTTATGCGATAGTTTGTGGTGAAATACATGTCGAATGTATTTAACAGAGTAAACTATAAATTATCAAAGCATTCTTGAAAGAATCCCTGCTATTTGGACTCGGCTATTTTGTAGTTACTCATATACCAACAATGCACAACCCTTCACACAACACTGGTTTTCAAGGTAAAAACATACAACGTGTTCATCTATATATGTATGAGCCAAAATTAGACTTTTACCTTTGCGACCAGTGCATATCCGGAGCAGCCTGCACATCCGCATATTGATCAGGATCTGCACCGTTCTCCTTTAAGTTTCTAGATGTCGTCATACTACTTCTATTTCAATAAAAACAGCCATTTTTAAGCATTGACAATGCACAGTTTTCTTAGTACTTGCACTTGCCGAAAGGATTACAAGGAGTGTTGCCAACGATTTTCTTCTCTGAGACCGGTTTCATTGAACATTGTTGTCAATTAACCTTTGGTTGATGCTGCTTCAATGTATGTGTGTGGGAGGGGGGGGGGGGGGTAGTATCTGTCTATCTGTATTGCTAGCACATAAGGCTCTGCAATATTTTACAAAACAATGTTGTTGCCTATATATGCGATAAAACCAAAAATCTTTTCTAAACTACTGGTCCATTTGCATAAAAATTTACTGTCAGTTATCCTATTGTAATTTCTTCGTCTATTTTCATAACAAGTCTGATTAGGCTCTACACTGTTTTAAATAGAGATACTTTTGGGAGAAAAATTAAGATCTTCAAGCTCCGAAACTACGGTTCGAGTAGACACATATACCGTATAGCTGGTATTTTCTACGGGGTAGAAATTTCTGTCATTCTGCGGTTTAATCATCGGATAGCTGAAAAAAAATCGGCAAAATAAAATTACCATACTAATTTATCACGTACAATAATTGATAATCCTTCAGTACGCTAAGACACCATTATAATAACAACAGACAATACCCACTCGGCAACATAGACAATTAAAATTGTGTTTGGTTTTTAGTTTTTATCAAAATTCCTTATATTTGACACTGGAAACGCACTAACAAATCGTGGTTAAAATTTACCGATATCTACAACGACAAAGTAAATTTTGAGCGAATGAGTCCAAGGTACTCCGAGTACAACAAAAGCGGGTATGTATAATTATAGGTAATAACAGTCCAAGCTGTTTGCTATGATAATGATTTATGTCCAGGAAGTGTCATTTTTTACCCGAGGGGCATAATTAAATTTGAATAATCTTGATAGAGGACTTGTACATAATGCTATGTGCCAAATATCTAAGATCAGGGTACTAGGGTTTTAGAGAAGAAGATTTTTTTAAGTTTCCATTGAAAAAATCTATTTTTAGCTCATGTGACCTATATATGCAACAGACTGGAACCATTTGAACAAAATAGGTAAAGGACATCTAGACGTGTCACCATGTCGAATATCAAAGCTGAGGCAAATGCCATGTTAGTTTTAGAGGAGAAGACGTTTGAAAAGTTCACTATATAACTCTATGTAAAACTGTGACCCCCGGGGCCGGGCCAATTTTGACCCCAGGGGCATAATTTGAACAAACTTGATAGAGGATCTGTTGATGATGATATGTGCCAAATATCTAAGCTCTGGCCCTTGTAGTTTCAGACAAGAATAATTTTTAAGATTTCCTTATTTTTTCACTTTGGTTGTTATGGTAACCAAAGTTCTACATTGTTTTTAATTCTTTGAAAAATATTCAAAAAGCTTGACCCAAGGAACATTCCTGTAAAGTTTGGTTGAAATCTGTCAAGAGGTATAGGAGATGGTGTCATTTAAAGCAATTGTTAACGTCGACGGACGACGCACGACGGACACAGGGCCATCCCAATAGCTCACCTTGAGCCCTTGACTCAGGTGAGCTAACAATGCCTTACCTTTTGAGATATTTGATGCCCAACAAAATCCGTCGGGGTTTAATAAAACATAGAGCAAAATATCACCTCTCAATGATGACCCTTAACGCCTGTGTACTGTGAGGGACAGCGCCTGAAGTCTAACATTAGCTCGATGTCCCTAACTGTACACGTCTGATGGACTATGAAGACGTATGTATTGTTTATACACGCTGACTATTATTGCAATACTTCGTACTTCTCTAAAAGTAGCCCTAGTTTCATATTTTATATTCGTCTATCCCCAGTACAGAAATATTTTTGGAAATACTATCCCCGGTACAGTAATATACTATCCCCAGTACAACGTCCTATCGGTTTGACGTCAACCATCTCAGCTATTGTTGGTCTGATTTTAAGCAGATTTTGCACAATTACTTTGAATTGAAAAATAAATCGAACTGTCGATTCACATTTTTGTATAACGTGTATAAACAGCGAAAATAATGACAAACGTTGACGAAGATGCGACTATGGTCAGTGCTTAAAGCTTTTTATTCAGTCTTCCAGGTGAATTTATTTATATTCCTGGCATCAGTGTGGTCACATATGTCTACAGACTATCTTGCAATTCATGTTTACTTTATTTGTAAGAAGATTTTAGAGATAAACGTAATAAAAGTACTCACCTCGCTACTTTCGCTTTCAATTCCTAATCACTTCGGTGTCTATATCCTGTGTACGTTTATTCACCGTGATACAGGTCCGTTGACATTTCGGATAAATAAAAACTCGCCATATTGTATGATTATTATTGAATTAAGGACATACGCGCCAAAATGAAATCTTCGTAGGAACTCTATGAACATTTCTACATAGGTTCTTCGAACGTACCTTAGTACATGTACCATGGTAAAAAACAAAGGTTATAATATTCTTTTTTGTCTATGGGTATTTGAAATATATAATATAGCCTTTCTCGGCAAAGAGTTGGCATGCATTATTTTTGGCTTTCTGAAATAATGTTAAGTAATAATTGGCACAAACAGACTATAAAACAGTTAAAAAGTGATGCTTACTAAAAGTATGATGCAAAGTGTATACATTAGAGTGTGTTGCCTGAAGTATGTGCATTTTTCTTAACTGTTTCTTGGCTCAAATTCAATGAATACACTTACTAAATCAAAATATATCCTTAAGAAATGGATCAAACTTCATAAATAGATCTAAATGCTTTAGGTGTGGATAATGAGAAAATGGTAAAAAGAAGAAGCATATATTATATTAAAAAACGCCCCTAGAATGCACCAAAGACGATAGAATTAAAAGATATCCCGGGAAGCATGCCCCGGACACGCTAGTAAAAGTGCTACACTTATTAGAGGGGGTAGAGGTAGACTAGGCTAATAGCCGGAAGACAACGT
Source organism: Gari tellinella (assembly GCA_922989275.2). NCBI lineage: Eukaryota > Metazoa > Mollusca > Bivalvia > Cardiida > Psammobiidae > Gari > Gari tellinella. The sequence goes on along the minus strand of OV277865.1, from coordinate 11,799,600 downwards.
CAAAAAAGATGATCCTTTATCGTTAATACTTTGTTATTTTAAGTTGAACATTTACATGGATTTTTATTAGTACTTTACCTGTTTTAAATGCACAGCACGACCCTGAACGCTTCTGAAGCCATCTAAAAATAAGATTTCCCCGGGGGAGCAAGTCCCCGAACCCCAACTAGTTAGAGGGGGTATACTGATATGAGTATGTAGGGTAGAAGTTGAAGCTTAATATCTGGAAAGAAACCTGTCGAGAAATGTTGTCAAAGATTTAAATATGTGGGGTCATTTGAAGTATTTTTTTATATATACTGAGCAAAAGTAGAAACGTCCCACACGATTACAGGAACATTTGCTGGAAAGTTATAATGTTGATGGTCTAAAACCTATACCGAAAATGGGGTTTATCATTTTTAATCCATATCAGTTAACCTCATACTGCTGTGATGAATTTTTTTTCGAATGATGTAATGAAGAATTTGGTAGGGGTCGAAATGAAAAATCTGAATAAAAGAGGGGTTTTTTCTTGAAATGTTTAGGTGTTTAATGAATTATCATAAAAAAAGTCCAAAGTTGTATTCGGTATGATTAATATCGTGAATGGCATCATTGAAATGCCTATTTGCACCAACACACGCTACATTTTCTACTGCGTAGCGTAACGTTCAATAAGTACCTCAGTCCTCCACTCTTGCCTGTGAAGCCTGTCTCAAATCTTGACTGTTGAATCTTGAATGTTAAACATTTGCGTAGCCTACCATCTGTATTGCTCGGTGAGATTCGTCAGGAAAGAGAACTGGGTGCCAGTCAGCCTGCTTCTAATTCAAATGACGTCGTGACCACAATTTAACATATATAGCACCACGCGTCTAAACTTTGACAGAAATATGGGCGTCGTGCTCTGATTGGTTGAGCGTTGGGTCGCAAGCGAATACTAAGGTATGTGTGTATGTATGTGTTCTCGGGTTCACACTAAATTTCACGTTCACATTTCTCGATTAATAGAGATTGTTTGAAACCGAAAGTATCCACGGGATGTTACCGACACGCACGATCGTTGATAAACGATTTTTGGATTATCGTACTTTGTTAGCACGAATTGGGCGCGTATGTCCTAAAGTTGTCTTATTTGTCGGAACATTAGCCTTATTTTCGGCTATTATATATATATCAGTTCGATGTAACATCCGTACTGGGCCGTTGGTGTATTGGTTAGGATCCCTGCTTCTCGTCCAGGCGGCCCAGGTTCGATTCCCGTCACCGGAATATATTTTTCTTTATTGGTCACAACTTTTTAAACGCAGTAAATAATAAATATCATCTATTTAATGATTTATTTTCCCGAAAACCAATAAACAATAACTAAGCTAATATTTGATTTACTACTCAAAGTTTAATTAGCACCAAAGGTACGCCTTCATAGGTTGGCTACCAATTAATGCATTGACCCTATCACTGTCTCACCGTATAACTTCCAAAATATATTGTTCAATTCCATCCGAACACACAGGGACCCGACACGATTGATTTTTTAATATGCCATTTTTCTCTCTCAAAAATCAATCGTGTCGGGCCCCTGTGTCCGAACATGGAGAAATCAATGCTATAGGTTCATTTTACAGATTCTGATACATCACGAATAAATCGCGTCGTTATTCATTCGGGCACATATAGATCTACACTTTTAAATGTGTTCAGGTTCCGGAGGGGAAAATTGAGGAAATTCTGAGATTTCATCGACATTTTTAAACTCACTGAATTTTACATTTTAATGTTCTTAGAGGTGTTTTTCGATGGTAAAACTATTTAACGTTTTATGTTCAAAATACATTTCCAAAATATATTGAGCCGGCTGGGATTCGAACCCGGGTCGCCAGGACGAGAGCCAGGGATGCTAACCACTACACCAACGATACAATATATAATATAGAATCCAACTTATCTATATAATAGCCGAAAATAGGAGTGCTTTAAAATGATTCGTTGCACGAATTTCTGCTAAATTCAGTCGCTTACCACATATGTTTGAATTGATAATTTAGTTTTGAATAACATTGAACCCGTAGGTTACAATAAGATATTGTGAACCACCTCAAATAAGAAACCCCCCTATTACAGCTCATATAACTCCACCCACTTTCCTCTATTTCATGGGGGCAGCCATTATTACGAATTGCCTGACGTACTTTGTGAAGAAGTCGGGTACCAGACTAGCGTCGTTGCGGCTGCCGTGCGACGTTGAAAATTCGTACGGCTGCCGTACGGTTGTCGTACGAAACCTTGCGATTTACCCATAAAAACCGTTCGTACGACTGTCGTACGGCTGATGTGAAACGGGCTTTACTGTTCGCCCTAGTTTGCCAGCCAATGAAAGGGCTCAATTTCAGCGAGAAAATAAAAAATATATCGCATATTGTTCAGTTTTGTATCTGGGTATGACAGAAATAATCAAGTCGTGAAACGGTTATTGACATCGCGTGCTATAAGGCGGAGCTAAGCACACCATAACGTCATACAGCAACTGCTCAGCTGAGAATTACAGTGTACAGCGACCATTGAATGCAGAGGAATGATTCTGTAGACAGGCGACTATAGCAGGTGCATAATGAAATTAATATGAACGCGCCTTGAGTTGACCTGTCTGACTTAGTCATGTACTGCATTAACTCATTGAACCCTAGGTGACAGGTCACTTGTCATCTATAATGTACCCGTTACACTTGTCCAGAGCATCATTGCAGAACTACATGTACATCATAGAGGAGCTCGTATTACACAAAATGACTAGACTCGAATTGTTCATTGTATAAGTGTTGGGTTGAAAGCGTTAATTAGCCGACATGTTAGTCCGGTTGCCAACCCCCTGATTTTTCGATAAGCGTGTTTTGCGGTCCGTACAAAGTTGTTTTTGCTGTTTCTATACCTCTGAGGTGTGCTCTAAATCTGAATGATGCCACCCTGACATCATTGGGCAAGCCGCACAATATGCAAATTAAGGCCGCCATTACTGAAAATCTTGTTTTCATCAATATCTCAGAAAATATGCATGGTATCAACATAATGTTGGTGCCTATCCCAATGTTTTGAGCGGTAATTAATCAGATAGAGCCATTTTAGAAACGATCACAGCGATATTTTGTGCTGAATAGGCATATTAAGCCAGCCATTACTGAAAATCTCGTTTTTGTCATTATCTCATTATCTGTGCATGATATCAAAATAATGTTGGTGTCTATCTCCATGTTTTGAGGGGTAAATAATCATATTAAGCCATTTAAGTAAAGATCACACCAACATGTTGTGCTTAATAGGCATATTTAGGCAGCAATTGACAATATGAGGTTTAAACTGTCCACCAAGAAACATATTTTAACTACAATATAAAGTGCAGTATTTTCAGTGTTATAAGTATGATTCTTCTTGATGGTTGTTGTGTTTCAGTGAATTGCATTCATTGAGACAGGACCATTGGGAAAAATCATTTAACTGTATAAGTTTATTTACTGAAACTTTCATGACTTTGTGTATGTTTCCTAATATATATTTACAGATTAATATATTAAATTTTTATGAAACCAACTCTATTTTATATCAAAATGTCATATCTTGTATGTGACAGATTGATTGATTTTTTAATTCATTCAATTCTTTTTAAATCTGGGTAAAGTTCTGTTTCTTTTAAATTATCTCAACGCGGCATATATTGTGCAATAACTTCCGTTTATGGTCATATAATTTATTGAGTGTTATACATATAATCATTCTTATGCCAGTAACATCATAACTAGTTTGTGATAAGAAGTCTACATATGTCTTTCAAGAATAATTCATAATTTAACTAATGCAATATGTGATATTTTCATAAACTATGTGATATTGAAAACTTGCTAAATATTTTCATATCATTAAATTATTATTTTGTTTATGTAACCAATGCATGACTTTCATGGATCTGCCACTAGTATCGGGGACCACAATGGAAATAAGAGAAAATATATTTTCACTTTTTTGGGCAATCCTTGGTATTGGTGAGCATATCATGTGCATTTTAATGTATATGCATTATTTGTTATAGTTTTCATTATATGTGTATGCATTTGTATTGCCATGTTATGCCACTATTGCCAAAATAAAATCAATCAATCAATCAATTACTGAAAATCTTGTTTTCATCAATATCTGAGAAACTATGCATGGTATCAACATAATTTTGGTGTCTATCCCAATTTTTTTAGGGGTAAATAATCAGATAAAGCCATTTTAGAAACGATCACAGCGATATTTTGTGCTGAAAAGGCATAATTAGGCAGCCATTACTGAAAATCTCGTTTTCGTCATTATCTCATTACCTGTGCGTGGTATCAAAATAATGTTGGTGTCTATCTCCATGTTTTGAGGGGTAAAGAATCAGTTAAGCCATTTTAGTAAAGATCACACCAACATTTTGTGCTTAATAGGCATATTTAGGCAGCCATTACTGAAAATCTGATTTTCGTCAATATCTCAAAAATATTTTAGTTTCTATTCCCATGTTGTGAGCACAGGTTTTCGGCGCGTAAGCTATGACCCCCTCCCCCCATAAATCTTTCAAAATGAGTCAAAATACATCCATATGTTCAACAAACATCCTTAACAAATGTTTCAAGAAGTTTCAAGAAGTTTATAAAAAAAATAAAAAAATTCGTATCATGTATGTATACAATGAAAGGTGGATGTGTTTTCAGAGCCATCAACTTCCCAACCTTGTCATTTTGTCATTTTTGGGCCGATTTTGACAAATGATGGCTTATTATTTACATTTAACAGTTCTGTTCAAAGAAAGTTAGCTCACAGTCCAAGCAAGACACGAGCACAAGTGAAGAAATAAAAAGTATATAAAAAGTATATAGGCATCTTATATCGGAATCCTTCGTTCACCTTTAATTTTGGACTTTTTCGTCATTCAGCGATTAACAAGTGCATTTGCGACCATGCATTACACCATGGTACGGGTAATTAATAGAAAATGAAATATATAATAAATACCTTTTGAATTATCGGTAAATGAGCATTTCTGTTACGAAATAAATTTCTAGATAACTTTCGTTTTCAAGTTTCTGTTGACAAACGTATATGATATCATTGGTCGTATTCGAATCATCGAGTTTCTTGTCAACGAAAACTGGGCGGAGCAAATGCGCGAAGATTTACTGATGACAACAATTTTGACCCGACTCGAATCGAAATTGTGGTCAAAGATTTGATGGTTTGACAACATTTTGTCAACGGAAAACATCAAGTGATGATTCGAATAGAACTTGTTGACAACTATTCCAACTAACGCGATAGTTGTCCTGATTCGAATACGACCAATCCATTTTGCGTCATTTCCTGCTTTGAAGCTGGTTTTCGGTTTCGCTAGAATGATAATAGTTTGACTGGGCAACCAGTCGTTTGTTTGGGAAAATTTTGCGTGACAGATGGTTTCCGAGTAAGGGGTCTCCCCAACCTTCGAGTCCCCATGCGCGTGTTCGCCGATTGCTTTGAATTTTTTACCAATTATCGTAAAAGAAAACTGTTTGCTGTAAACAATGAGCCATCATCTGTCCAGATCGTCCAAGATTTGACAAAATGACAGGGTTGGGAACTTGAGGGTTGCTTCTGCAAGGCGCTTTTTCATGGCAGCCTTTACTATTTTACTTATAAATTAGCAAAAAAAAATTATTTTTTTAATTTCACGAAACTTCAGGAAATGTTCTTTTATGATGATTATTGAATGTATGGATAGATTTTAGGGTATTTTATCCACGTTTGGTGGTGGTGGAGGGGGGTTATAGCAGCTAGGGGTAGTGTCATAGCCAACGGGCCGAATGCCTATGGTTGTGAGAGGTTAAGAATCATATTCTAGACCCCTTACTGATGAAAGAATTTGTTTTCTGCTAAAGTTTTCGTCCGCTTCAATTTTCAAACTTCTTCAAAGTCGCTCAAAATTGGTGAATTTTTTCTGCAAAACATGCAAAAAGGACCGCCACTATTGATGCGACGGTCGAGTCTACGTTCTCTTTGTGTTGTCTGTCTGGTGTATATTCGTCATTGATATTAGAGCATTGAAAGGATGATCATACATCAGCTAGCTTTAGAATTCTTAAGTACATTTTATTTGACAATATAGATACGTTCTAAGTTCTTTTCAACAGTGTAACGACCGCAAAATTAGGATGATGCTGACAGTGATATTTATTCTTGAATTTAATTAGTCCTTACGGTAGCCGACAACAATGAACAGTCGTACTTTATCCCTAACCGAACGTAATAAAAGACTGAAACACGCATAAACACCGACAGACGTGATCCAGTGGTATCACACTCGAATACGATGCCAGGGGTCCTGAGTTCGATCCCCTGCTGTACCAAGTGCTTTGGATGAGACTTTACACTTGGCACATAGAAAACCAGAGAACTACAAAGTAAGAGTAAGACATCGCGCCCAGGTTTCTGTATCCACTGCCCTCTCTCTCTCTCTCTCTCTCTCTCTCTCTCTCTCTCTCTCTCTCTCTCTCTCTCTCTCTCTCTCTCTCTCTTGGATGTCCAATTAGCCCATAGATTTCAGAAAAGGATGTTTACAAACAAATATACAGGTCAAAGGAGGCACACAGAAACATAGCTCTAGATTTTAGGCAGTTGGTTAAGACAGTATACTGGTACTTTGAAGTAGTGCTGGGTATCAAGGTGAAAACCAGAAATATATTTAGTTCTGTTAGTGTAACTTAGCCGAGTCCGAAAAGAGAAACCTCCATACGGTGACTGTGCGCTCGTAGGTCATACACATCGTTCATGCTCGTCTGAATTGCCGGACCATAGGCAAAAAATGCACAAAGCATCAAAACCTCGGGAAAGTCCATCAATAGTAAATCATCAAATTGCTGATGATCAGCCGCTGATCGTCATAAGAGCTGAGCTATTTGGGTATATCTTATCAACTACAAGCTGAGCACCTACTGCTCATCTGAATTCAGAGATGATATAAATACTGGATGCCTGGGCTATCATTTGGGTTATAAACTGGTCTAATCAAGGAACTGTGTAAATGACTTCATGGTGGATGTTATGACGAGGGTGGCAAGCCATGACACACTCTATCGCTACTTCAACTTCATGATTAAAAGTAGAATGTGAGCAGTTTGAGCTGGTGACGAGGCCAGACGGCGACAAAAACTGCAGTTACATACTCCATTTCCGCTCCAGAAAGTTTTCCTCACGGCAACTGAGAATAAGGTACAGGTTATGGATCTGATATGTCAGAGTTTGGTCCATAAAGCCGAATGAACATAGTCTGGCCATTACCTCTTTTAACACTGTACCAGTATTTCAGGATGACATTGTCTTCCGCAAGAAAGATAGCAGGACCAGCAAAGAAGAAGCGGGTGTAATTATCACACAGCAGATCGTTAAGGCAGCTGAAAGTGGCGTAAAAAGAATCAAACATTGTATGTGAGTATATTGACGTTTTCGTCCCCCTGCTGCACTTCTATGCAAAGTTGAACATGACCTGTCGTTTTACAATTGAAGGACTACATGCTGAACGAACTACTATAGACATTGTCGCAACTGCAAGTGAACATGAACAATTGTTTTTCACATATGCCAGTCGCCCATGTCCTCACAGGCTGTGTCACTGTGGGACAGTGCTTCAGAGTGGAAAAAGGCATTGTCATCAAAGTCCTTAAGAACGATGTGGTAATGCACACTAAAGGCAAATTATATTATGCCATAGGCGACATCGTTTGAGAAGCGACAGGATTGATGGCTGCCTGTTACAAGGTCGAAAGCTTGGAGACATCGAATATGTCTGAAGTTTGTGGAGAAGTCTGGTTGCGAAGGATTGGTAGAAAAAATGTTACAAATGCTCGGCAGCTTAAGTCACTTTCACCTTCTAAAGAGGCATTCAAAGAAATGTAAAACATTCAGACTGCCATTTGGAAATCAGCTTCCAAATCAGAACCTGCACCATTAGATCCTGTCGAGTTTGGATGGAAACTTGATGAACGCACTAGATAATTGATACCAGTTGTATTGCAAGCAAACGTTACTATTGCTCCACAGGAGGTGCTGGAAATGATAAGATGTGGTTGTACTACGGATACACTCTGTCCGGCAGCAATGTGTCTGTAATATACGACTCACTTACCATGCACAATATGTTGTGGCTGCCACGGGGAAGCACCCTGCCAGAATAAACACACCCGACGGATCGATGACAGTGACAATGTTGTTGAAAATGACTTGTTTGAGGACTGAGTCAGTTCAGTAATGGCAATGTACATCACTATAAGTAAAAGGAATGCTTTATAACTTGGATGTACATTGAAGTGGATTGTTGTATATTTTGCAAAACACGTTGGTGTGATCAATACTGAAATGGTTTAATCTGCTTTTAACATGAGTACAGACGCCAGAATTATGATAATACATTTATCATAGTTGCTGAGGTAATGACGAAAATGAGATTTTCAGTACTGGCTGACTAAATATGCCTATTTAGAAAAACCATTTGTGCGATTTTTACTGAAATGGCTTAAACTGATTATTTACCCCTAAAACATGTGCTTATACGCCAGAATTACTTTGATATAATATGTCGTAGATTCTGAGATATCGACGAAAACAAGATTTTCGGTAAATAAATACGAAAGAAGACTCAAGCAGGAAACGCAACACAAACAATACACCCATCTCTAAAGCAGAACACACACACAGCCATACCATAACAAACACACACACATACACACACACACACACGCAATCCCACACTCCAAACAGAAAACAATACGCAAAACAAACATAAAGCAAAGTGAACATAGGAGCCCGCCTTGGTACGGTCAGCAGCAATCAATAATTAATTATAAATTAACCATTAACAACCACTGGGGGGTTAAACCTGGGTTTAGGGGCACCCAACCTCACACTTATCTCCTATATTCACCTATAAAGACGAACAGTGTACATAACATATAAACCCTGTTCCACAACCTTACAATAAAAAAGACCGCCAGCACAGTAAGTAAATACATGTAAAACATCTAACAAAATTCTCTGACAGGATTATTAGTAACACGGGAAAGAATTAAACATTCAAGCCCGTGTTAAAAATAACCCACTATGGCAACAGTCAAATTGTACTCAAGCGAATAGTCTGTAGTCACGAGTAACTGCAAGACATGAGAGGCTGCCGAAATGTGCAAATTCAATAAAGATGTTTTTGCCGATTCAATCAATTTATAATTAATTCTATCCAAAACAACCTGAAACAATATGAATAATATAAACATCACAGACTTAAGGTAACAATGAATATTGCTTGCTAAACAAGCTAAATAGTAACAGCCGAGTTAAACAGTTTAGTTTCTAAATACAACTTACCAGGTTATTACACATTAAATGAACTTATTAATAAAAAGTTGCTGTCAGCAGCAATGCTAATAAATGTTGACTCTAGTAAATATGGAAATAGGTGTTGACACCAAGACATCTAAAAGATCAGTGCCGGGTTAGCGCGGTAAATTAAGTACGTTGCTGTCAAAGCGGGAAGATGGGATGATGGGAAATTAAATACACGTGCAAATGACAACACCCTCTCTGAGAACCTGTCTTACAACTCTCACTCACGCAAGCATACGACGGTTGCACGGTAGAATTACATAGACAGGAATGACGTAGTATGATACAAGGAAACCTGGTTAACATATATTTGTGGGATCAATACTGAAATGGTTTTATCTGATGTTCTACCCCTAAACAAACGGGGATATACACCAAAATTATTCTGATACCAGATGTAGTTACTGAGATATTGACGAAAACGAGATTTTAAGTAATGGCCGCATAAATATGCCCATTCAGCACAAAATGTTGATGTGATCTTTACTAAAATGGTTAAATCTTATTCTTTACCCCTCAAAACATGGAGATAGACACCAACATTATTTTGATACCATGCACAGGTACTGAGATATTGACGAAAACGAGATTTTCAGTAATGGCTGCCTAAATTTGCATATTCAGCACAAATATCGCTGTGATCGTTTCTAAAATGGCTCTATCTGATTATTTACCCCTCAAAACATTGGAATAGACACAAACATTATGTTGATACCATGCATAGTTTCTGAGATATTGACGAAAACAAGATTTTCAGTAATGGCGGCCTTAATTTGCATATTGTGCGGATTGCCAAATGAAGCCAGAGTGGCATCATTCAGATTCTTAAAGAGCACACCTCAGAGGTATAGAAACAGCAAAAAAACTCTGTACGGACCGCAAAACACGCTTATCGGTCTCTGCCACCGGACTATGTGTCAGACTATCCAAGGGTCTAGTCTTCTTTATCAAGATTTGACTGTGAAACGTCACGAAAGGAATGAGTTTATGTTCAATATTGTACTTTAATACGGTTGATTTTAATCAATGCATTAGGCAAGCAATACAGAGGCTCCTATAAACGTTTTTTTCTTGTGTTAACCGTCTTCAACCCCTTCGGTGCCATAGACATTTTTGCCATTGATAGTATAAAGCACAAAATAAAACAGTCCAGTTCCATGTCATTTAAAAACCATGAATGCACTTGATTTAAGATGTTTTCATCCTGTAATTTGTGTTTTCCTATTTTTTTCTTAACAGACTTAAAAACAATTATTGTTGCGCTCAATATAAGGTGTTTAAAGGACTCGAATCTTGGTTGAGGTTGAGCAGGTGCTGCTTAATACTTGGTGATTGATTTTTACGGCCAATCTGATTTTAGCAAATCAATTGATCAAGCTTTTCATGACACACTAATCCACTGCTGCTCGTTCACGCCATTTTTCAACGTTATTCTGTCAGAACACAAAGAAAAATGGTCCTCAATGGAATATATGTTTTAATTCTATTTGGGCGACTCGCTCATGCTTGATATTGTTTCTAAATGGAAATGTCTACAGCGAGCCCTGTTCGATTTTCTAGTTTTGGGTGTGACGTCAAGTGTAAAAGTACGAAAATACGAAGCACCGCCCTCCGAAATATAGTACCCTTTCATTGACTGACAAACTGGGACGAGTGGTAAATTGGGCTGAGCGATTATTTAGTATTGGTTAACTAGGTTGAACGTTAACTGAAATACACTGGCCTACGTGCCATATTTGAAATCAGTTACAGTAAATTTGTTTGAAAATTATACAACATAACCTGTTTGCTCCGTACGATCGCTCCAGGTTAAATTGCGTACTTTTCAAAAATTGAAGTATAACTCGTACTTAAAAGTGTCATCTGTACCAATACTCTACTATTTTTTCTAACCTTTATCAGCTTTATTCTCGTTTGCTTAACAATTGTTTTCTACATTTGATTCTATATTCTAAAAAAGATACAAAAGGAAAAACTAAATAAACAAACAACAAGCAACAACAAAAAAATCAGCAAACAAACAATGGACTTAGCTATTTCGAACAAAGAAAACAAATGTTCGTGCTCCGCTGAAAAATAGATTTCTTAAGGCCTTTCGCTACCGGAAGTCGGTCTTGCGGGCGAGCGGATATGCGTCTTGACGACTTGATCATTTTCCATACGTGCTTATACTAGAAAATTTATATAAAGGAAATGTTGATACGATCTAGTATAATCCTTCATAGCACAGTCAGTATAGTGGTTGACTAGCAATGCAAAGGTCATAGGTTCGAGACCCATCCGATCCAAAGTATTTTTTTTAAGTTTCCGATTTATTGACTTGTCAATCTATAACGCAGTGATCAAGGGACATGATATTGTCTAGTCTTCGTTGATTAGAATTAGTGATGTTATATACAGTCCAATTAAAATATCTACTTACATACATGTACGTTTTAGTTTAGTGACTTACAAGTCAATTAAATCGGTATACATGTATACGATTTGATCTAACTATATAAAGCCACACATTGAAGCTTATCTATACGTCAACCTTTTCAAGATCGATATTGCCCATTATTATTATGTTTAAAAAATATAATTAACCTTGTATGCAAGTCCATAAATAAATAATAATGCATTTTAATGACAGAATTTAATTTTAAGGTAGGTAATGTATCTCAAATTCAAATATCCCACATTTTAATAAGAAAATCTGTTATTACAACAAATCCTGACTGTAATATTTTCTAATTTTTTCAGACTAACTTTTTCATAAACCATACATTTGAATAAAACGAAAACAAATATACATTGAATGAGTCAGTTTTTTGTAAATCAATTTTTTAGCATTTTGCAAAGTTTAAATAGCTGATAACATCTTTCTGAACACCTTTATTCAAAATGTTTTCAGCTTTTCTTGTAATGAATGTTGTGGACTACTTATTGGGCGAGATTTATAGTCATTAGCTTTATTTATTTTTGAGAAAAATAAAATCATAAAAATTCCAGGTTTTTGTCAGAAAAAGATACCTTAAAGACAAACCAATCGATAAATTTTGCCTATATTTTCACACATTGTTTCTTAGGCTATTATCATTCTTCATGAAAAGTTTCATAACATTTGCATGAAAACTAAGCGCACATGCGAAGTACCTTAAGCGTTGTCAATATTAAATTTAGAGGGAGATTTCTTATAACTGCTTTTGAATAAAAGTTGTGGCTTTGATATAGTATTTTAGAATATATTCTCCTGTATATGTGATTGTACATACTGAGGAAATGAAGAATAAAACGTGGAAACTTGGAACTTGGAAATAATGCAAATTGCATTTTTGGTGTTGACTGAGTTTCTAAATCGCTCAACGAAGCAACACTCAGATATATCGCTTTAAACGAAAGGTCAATTTATTTTGAAAACTGCATTAGGAGAAACAGTAACGTGAGTCAAAATAGTAAACTTCTGATGAATAAACATAACACTCTGATGGAAATATGATGACTACAAAACTAATGAAAAGTACTTTCCTTTTCATTTGTGTACGAATTGTAACGGCACTCTCTTTCAAGGAGATTAGTGGTAGCGGGTTTTTTCGGCCTTTGGTCGCTCCGGTCAATGTTGTTCCGCCCTTTGCCGTTTTGGCCTTTTTTAGGGATAGGTCGTTTCGGTCCATTGGTACGTTGTTTACGGTCTGACATTTCCGTAACCTATATCAATGTCTAATGCAAACACTCAGCCCTACATTATCATGCTGTACAAACAGTGTAAACTATGATCCTATATTTTAGACATCAAATACATGTATACAGTGGGGAATCTGTTATTCTTTCCCGTTTAAACGCAAAACACTAAAACGTAGAAAAGAACAACTTTTGGACAATTCTGATATTTCATGTTTATCTTGGTGGCAAACAGTTTGGAGCCTGATCAGACGCCGGGTTACCCGGCGTCTGATCTGGCTCCAAACTGTTTGCACTGCAAATAATAGTTTTAGCGTAAACGCGTTTATTGAGAAAGAATAACACATTCTCCACTGTATCAGTTAACGATACCATTCATGTAATCAATATTCATTAAGTGGTAAACGTCTGAGTTTGAATCTTGATCAAAATTGAAGAAATATGACATTTACAAGTACATGTAGCTGAATCCAGACCAGATTCTAAATAACTCTGCCAGCGTTTTCAGCATCTGGCCTGCTTCTGATCTGAATGTACACTGATTGACGCTTGGGTGAATCAGGTCTTACTTAATACATGTTTAATTACATTAAACGTGAAATATATTGTGTTTCATTTAATCTTTTACATTATAGGGTATATGCCAAATCCGGTTCTCTCGGAATTTTTCTATTAGTAGACTGTTGGTTTTCTCTAAATACTAAGTCTTTTTGTTTGCTTAGGATTGCATTTGTAATCTATTCCATAATGGCAAACAGAGAAGATATTGATGCGAGGAGTCCTTTAGCCCTCTGGTCTGATTCTACTATGTTTGCATTAGACTAGCGTTCTCTTTACATATACGTACGCGGTTTATAAAGGGCGAGTATACCCGTTGCTGTGGTGTTATCCTATTGGCTGTTGTCATGGACTCTCTTGACCGACATACGTCAGGGAAATAGTCTTTATCTTCAGGGGAATATATCTGCTAAATGCAGGACAAAAGCAATGTACATCTGAAGCATAATTACTTTAGTCCTGCGTGAATTGTTGTTTTTTATATGTTTTTTCGTTGGTTTTTAAAATGAAACAATAAGCTTACCTTCAGAGTAGCTGAAGGGATGTTTACTGTTTATTGTTTGGCATTATTGTATTTGTGGGTTTTCCTATAAAATTAAATGATAATCTGTATGTGCTCTGTTGAATCAGGAGCCTTTGCGTAATTTGGAAACAACAAATGCTATAAAGGTACTCTAATAACATGTTTCTTGTTTTAAAGACACGGGGAATCTTAACCCTTAGCCTGCCACTCACGACTATAGCTCCATATGCAAACAGCTTGGATCCGGATGAGACGCCGAGTAACTCGGCGTCTCATCCGGATCCAAGCTGTTTGACACTCGGACAACATTTTCAGCAATTTTGAGCAACTTTGAAGCACTTTGAAACTTGAAGCAGACGAGAAATATAGCAGACGACAATTTATTTGGCGGGCTAAGAGTTAAGGCAGGTTCTACTTTTCTTTCAGCCTGCCTTAGGCTGCTAACTGCATACATAGAGGAACTATTTCTATGGTTCATATTTATATTCATTTGTTGAAACTCTTCCTTTAACCCTTTCCCCCATAGAAGCGCCTTTTAGCGCATTCAGTTTATTCTTGGCCTGAAGAAAATAGTTCCAATTTATACATTCATAAATATGTATAATACAAAATATTTTCTATATTCTATCAGATGATAGCTTAAAGCAGGCTGAAAGTAAAGCAGAATGCGCTTCAAGCGCATTCTGCTTTACTTTCAACCTGCTTTAAGAGGACACCTATATTCAATACTAGAAATATGCTATGAGGTAATGGGTTAAGTGGAGTAAATCAAAGGTGTTAAACGGCGTTGTTGTGGGATATAGGGTGAAAAGTAACTTACTATAGAAATAACGACATTTCAGTTAAATGGAGTTTACTTATATTATACAACATTTTACCTTCGATAATCGATAAATGAAATTATGTCATCTGTTCCAATGTATGGAGCATATATATAATGCTTATAAAACAAATAATGGAGCAAATGAAATAAATTTCAGCCTATTTTTTAGAGTTTGGCCTCACGCTAATTGCTGATTTCTGATAAGTTGTTTAAACAGTTTCGACCATTACGAGATGTCTCTCTTTTCAATTGGATCTAAACTAGTGTCCCTGTAATCTTTAATTATTATATTCCTTGTATTTTTTTTTAGAATTATACGTCTTCTACTAGCCAGGATTATAAGATATATCAGTTGTGGACCCTGGGGTAGAACTAAGGCACCAGAGACAAACTGTTGACAACAGAATAAGTCAAACATTAAATGTTTACTAGGCTGTTACTTTGTAGCTAGTCTGTCTTATCTATGGGGATGACCTATTTGTCCAACACAATGAACGCATTGGTGCTGAAACAATATGCTCATTGAAAATGCTTCAATGGAGCCTTATCAAACACAGACAGAGTAACTCGGCGTCTGATCAGATTTCATATCAATTATCACCCAGACTAAAGAGAATCGCAAACAGTTTCAAATAAACAGTTATTTCTACATTTTGTTACATTGCGTTTCCGTTTAGTTTCATTCCACGGGAAATGGTAACATACATGAATTCACAAACATGGGTCGTGTTTTTCATGTTGAAGTTTGTTTAAGTATGAGGTGTTTTCCAACCTGAATCCAGACAGATGTACAGTGCTCCCTCTCTACAACGACACCCAATTGGAGACACAGAGTGTGTGTGTTGTTCGGAGGGATCCGTTAAAGGGAGGGAAAATTAAGAGTTGGCTTACATTTGCAAACAGCTTGAATCCAAATCAGACTCCGCGTCACGCGTCGTCTGATCTGGATTCAAACTGTTTGCCACTCGTCATCATATTCATTCTATCACAATATCCAGTTATATGTTACTTTGAGAAAAAACAGCAGACGATAATTTTAAGCAGACGATATTGCAGCAGTAAAAGCGTTAGACACAATTGTCTTCTTTAGGGAACTGCGGCAATGGTCGTTGTAAGGGGGGAGTCGTTGTTGGGAGGGTCGTTGAAGAGAGGGAGCCCCAGAAATGTGCAGTGGAGAAGATATTTTCTCTACCCTTCAAACGAAACTAAACGCAATATTTTTTAAACCAGATGTGAAGAAAATGCAGGAAATTTGATTGAAATGTTTATAGAAGTAATCTCTTTATTTTCATTAATTATGCATGTTTTTGAGCCGTGTAATGACAAAACCTGCGTGATTGCATTGCAAACAGTGTATATCAAGGCAAGGGGCCGCGTCAAGTCTTGATCTACACTGTGTGACATTAACGTGCATATATGACATTTTATGTAGTTGTATTATATGCGGTATTTGGCAGTGTAGCCCAAACTCTTATATATACCAGACAAAAAAAGAAACGTCTACTATAATATATTGTGTTTTACTTCATAGCATCAGATCTTAATAAATACTTCAAATTTGTCACTAAAGTTTTCTTTTACTGATACAGACATCCCTTTTTTGTATCAAAACAATAATTTTAATTGTCTTATTGATATGTAACGTGTACTGGGCCGACGGTAAACTGTCGGTCACCCATCCAGGTACTAACCGCACAGGACGTTGCTTAACTTCGCAACCGAGACAAACGCTTAGACAATCTGGCCATAAAAGCCGGCTTCTACAGTCAGACTGTAGAAGTGTTTATATACCGTCCATTTCCGTCACATTTCTCCCCCTTTTCTCTTGACTTCGCCCCGAAGTCACCCTGCTCACATGGCAGTCCTAAGGGCAGAGACAATGCGACATGGATCCGGGGATGATGGTGATGTCATCCCATATCCCACCAAATTTGTAACGTGTACCGGGCCGACGGTAAAGCCTGTCGATCATCCATCCAGGTACTAACCGCACAGGATGTTGCTTAACTTCGCAACCGAGACAAACGCTTAGACAATCTGGCTATAAAAGCCGGCTTCCACAGTCAGACTGTAGAAGTGTTTATATACCGTCCATTTCCGTCACAGATACATGTGGCTCGCCATTCTGGCAAATATGTTGAATAAAAGTCAATGAAAGGCACACACTTTTACATTGTATACGTTTCTTTTTTTGTCTGGTATATTTATACTAACAATGCTTAGTCTGTACAATGTTGCAATGTAATAAGACAGGTTTTCTCATGGCACGGCTCATTTGTATTTGCAGATTAATAATGAAAGACTTTCGCCATGTCTTATTGGTACTTTCAACAATTTGGATGGTGACTAAAGCGGGTGTCGATGACCAGTTACTTGAGGCATACAATGACGTCTCCCGAACTATTCCCCATGCCTTTGATAAAACCTCTACATTTGATGACAATTTTTACGCCTTGCTGGCAATCTTTTGTCCAGACTCAGTATTCTGCCCAGCTGATGTAGACCTCACAACCGATTGGACAAGCACTGCGTTAAATGAGAGCACCGTGTTTTATGAATGGATTTTTGCCAATATATCCGACTCGGTTACTGCAGCGAGACGAATTCTTGTGCATCTTTCTCCGTACATTAAAGGTTGTTGCAAGGCATGCTCTTGTGCAACCAGTTGTGTGGAAAGAAGAAATTGCTGTCCCGTGTTGTACTCGGAAATTGAAACAAACAAAGTAGAACAATCTACTCCAGCAATTGTACAAGAATGTGTACATTCAAGCATTAAACAATATGTACAAGACAGACCTGAAGTGTCCTATGCATTCTACGGACAATCGTATTACATGGTAGTTGACTGTTTTCTTTCACAATCTGCCAGTGAAACAACGAAACAGAAGTGTAGGTATCCAGATGTTCTGTACCGTGACCAAATAACACCGGTTTACTCCCCTGTCACAGACCGTACATATAGGAACAAATACTGTGCCGAATGTAACAATGACGTCAGCGTGACACCATGGACATTGCGAATAGCCTTACCAAATCAGTATGGATCTGCTTTCTTGGACGATATTTCAAATTCCTCGTCTATATACCAATCCATGATCAATGCCATTAATAGGCACACCGATATCATATTTATGCCACCGGATCAGCTCAAGATAAACGTAGAGGATCCTTTGTGTCTAATTCAGCCGAAAAGAGAAAATAAACGCAAACAGTGCAATATGCAGTCATATAATATAAATGAAAACATCGAACTGTTTCTTCTGTATTCATGTTCCAGCTACAATTACGAGTACAGAACTGTCGTGCAGCCTTACGAAAACGTAATCTGTTATTTTTGCGTCCAAGGAGCTGTTGGACACGCGGACATCAACTGCAAAGAAAGGCTACGTTTTAATAACTTTGATGATCGCTTCACAGCCTTATTGGCTATTGGATCCGAAAAGCACGTTTCTACGAAAGACAGCGTCATGGAATGCAGCTGTTATGAATTTTTCGACGAGCGAAAGGTACATTACATTTTGTCTTTACACTTATGTGTAAACAAAACATATAGTTCAAGCAACTGGTTTAATTCTTTAAACACCATAGACCTGTCTAAAACATAGTTACTCATTACATTTGCAAACTTTGTAATTCTAGATCAAATGGCTCCTATATGAGCCCTCTGATTTGGGTCTGCATTGTTTGCTAATCTAGAGTAGGTTTTATTAAACAACCCAGAATTCCAAGTAGATTGGTTCATGTTTTCATCATCATCATCCTGTTTTTATTAACCCATTTTATGCGTGATACACTTTTAAGTGTACCTCTAGGCAAACAGTTTTGGTCTCAGATCAGGCCCCACATTGTGGGGCCTGATCTGAGATCAAAACTGTTTGCAGCTAAGTCAATATTCTATCAGAAACTGCTTAATTCTTTTGCAAATATTTGAGTTATACCCGCTGCAGACGACATTTTAAAATGGCCACCAAATGTCATCCAGCATAAACAGGCTAGTGATTAATCCTTCTTATAAGGATGAGGCCTGGTTGTCTAGTCAGGTGTTACAACGGTTCGTTACTCCGTTGTTCATTCCAGGTTGAATAGACAACAATGTTGATCTCGATTCTAAAATTTAATATTGTCCTGGACATCCAGATAATCACTTTGTGGTATTCAACAATATGTAATAACAAACAGTTCTCTATACTAAGTATAACGTTAATCAACTTTGTAATTTTCGATTTGGAAATCCTCAACTTTTGTCTTATCGTTTAATTCCGGCAGCCGGTTTTATCGCAAACCACTAAACGGAAGGACACGAATCCAAGATCAGAAGTAACGACGTTATTCCGATGACGTCAAATCATTAAATCAGTGACATCATTGTATGGCAAAATGTCACGAAAAGGTGTTCGATATAAACTTGGGGCTCCACACGGGGTAAACAATGTACATGTACTTTTGGTTTCAACTGACAAACAGTTAGTTCCAAAAATCGTTTAGAAGCATGAAATAATAGAATAACTGTATTTTTTCAGTCAAAGATCTAAATTTGATTCATTCGTAAAGATCAGACTGTTATATTTTCAATCGGGGCTTCGTCACTCTTGAAAATATAGCGTCTGATGTTCACTCAATGAATTAAACTTTGATCTTACACCACAACATACATTATTCCTCTATTTATTACACCTTGCTTTGAGTGATAGTGTTAATTTCCCATAGACCAAAATGAAACATTTTCCATCTCTTTTCCATCTATCCAAAGAAACGTTGTCTATATGTGACAATCTGTTTGCTATGTGACATTCTTTAGAACGTCGTAGACCGGCAAGTAACTCCTTATCAGCTTTTAGCATTTTTAGCTCACGTGCCAAGGTTAGGTATTTTGATCTTTCTGTGTCCGTCGTCGTACGTTCGTCCAATAGTTCGTTCGTGGTCAACAATTTCTTTAAACGACATCTCCTCCTAACATACTTGATGAAATTTAACCAAACTTGGCAGGAATGATTCCTTATATGCGACCCCTTACAGCATCAAGGTGCTATCTGCATATTTCATTATTTTGAGAAAAAGCCATTTAAAGGTTTAAACTTATGACAACTTATTAAAAATTGTCATGGATTGAATTCATGAGCTAAAGGTATAAAGCTTATACATACATCCTTTAGCTGTGTCATTTCCATGTGTCTATATAAATACACAAAGGAGTTATGGCCCTTTTTATCAAATAGCACCTTTGTGCATAAAGCAGTTTTCTTTTTCAAGTCATGCTTAAAGGTTCTATATGCCAGATAGCACCTTGATGCATTCAAACTTTTTTTGTAAATGGCTTGAAAAAAGGCTTTCTTATGGTTCTATGTGACATTTATGTGACTGACAAATGAGAGAAATACTTAATTTGAACAGTTTTAAAAGGTGTGTAGTCCCTTAAATTACAACATTGTCTAATGACAATAACAAAATATTAATGTCAAACAAATTCAAGACCAGTTAATAATTTTCAACACGGAATATTCAGAAGAAAGTATTGATAATGATGTGCAATTATAGTTCACACACATAAAAATGAGAATTTTGAGTTTGCCAACCAAACCCTACACACCCTACTACCGACGCCCCACCACACCCAGTCCGTCTAAAATACCATTTTTCAATAATACTGAACAAGAAACGAGTGATTTATTACCAATTTTCATTCCGAGAAGTAGCATGCCGAGAGAAGTAGCTAGTGCCTTAAATGTTTAAATTGTCAGGGTGTTTCAAACTAAACTAACATTAGAATGTTGAGGTTTCTTATTGAAATGTTGGATGTTTTCAATAAAACATAACTCTGCTTGAGCATCACACTCTAAACCAGTGCTACAATCTCAAATGGGGTGCCGTTAAATAGAAGTCAAAACTTTGGATTTTTTTGCTTATAATACCTACTCCCTTTCTTACTTAAGCGCATTCCTCAGGCCAAACTCCCTACAATTTAACATAAAATACAATTATTCTATCATTTAAACCAACTTTAAGTTCAATAAAATACAATGGATGATCATTGTTTTCCAAAATTAGCCTGGAATGTTTGAAAAAATGGTAGTATATTAGAGAGCGTTTATTAGAGAGTTATCGGTACTTTTGAAAAATTGAAATACTGGGTGACTGAAAGTGTATATTTATTATTCGGATAAGTAAGCTGTTTAGACCTAGCTTATTTTCAGATATAGATTAGTAGAGTCAATAGTTGTTTCTCTTATTCATGTGTACATTGAAATTCAACGGAAATACAAATACAAACAAGTAAAAACCATAAGTCCCTGGCTCCTAGTACATGACATCAAAGTCTCCAAGCTGATTCTGCAAACTAGACGTATACTACCATGGCCTATTTGCTGAGGTACATTACATTGCTAGGGCAGGAAAATGGTTCAGCTTATACAGTTATTTAGATGATCGCGATATTAGAGAGCAACACCCAACACATGTGTTTGTCGACAATACCACCTTAACCATACACAGATTAAAAAAGTAACGAAGTTTAATAAATTCTAAGTCGTTGCCGCGTTTAGGTAAGTGTATTAGGTACACATCGATCATAAAAAGTTGTCCATACAAAATGGGTTGATCAGTTTAATATTATCTTAAGGGTGTATCAATTTCATGCATTTGGGAATTTTTCAAAATATATGAAAACATTCTATGATGGTTTTGTATTAAAGAGCTATTTAAGATGAATGAAAAAATAGAAAAAGTGTACATTTTGGTGAACAACAGTTAGCTCTACGGCCAGGTAAAATTTACCCCACCCACTTTCTCTTATTTTGTCCTTTTCAAACAGCCCGCTTCAATAAAATCAAATTTAAATGAAAACAAATATGATAATTTGGTTTTGTGTTATTTATTTCCTATCTATGGTAGTATTTCTTCATACAAAAACTGATTTAAGGAAGAACAGGCACCAAATGTGAACTTTATGAAGCTCTAAATATCATCGATATGGTACTTTTTTGTAAATTTTGTAAGGGGAAATAACTCTTTTTACTTTAATAACTCAAATTTTCAACACTGACCTTTCAATTTCTTTTCATATTTTGAACTGCCTTGGCATTGGCTTTCATCTGGTAGAATATAAGAAAAAGTTTAATACTAGAACTATTTCATTTTCAAACTTTTTTACTTTTTTTCATAAAATAAAAAATCTAATAAAAACATGCCCTATAAAAAGCATATCTTTGATATTCGAGGATCCATATTGTTCAAACCTAGTGCCTGCTTTGTCTAAATTTGGTTTCTATTTGTGAAAATACCACCATAGACATGAAATAAATAATGAACACCCAAATTACCATGTTTGTTTTGTTTTGAAATAGATTTTACTGAAGCTTGTACTCTGAATGGGTAAAATTTGAAAAAAAAGTCCAAATTTGACACACCTTTTTCAAATCGCTGTAGCTCAAAAAAAGGACACCACCATATTTTTTTTTCCATTTTTTCATTCATCATAAATAGCTCTTCCAAAAAAACAATGATAGAAAAAAAGTTTAATACTTTGAAAAAATCGCTTATGTGTTGGATACACCCTTAAAACAGTTTAATACCGCAATCATATCATGTTACGTGTGCTGCCAATACCGTTCCATATACAAATATATGGCTTTCACGACCTTGACCGTGACAATACATTATTAATTTTCGAGAGATCAACTGCATTTTATTGGCGCACGCATTACTGTCATCATCTATGTGTATAAATTTAACCTACGATCTAAATTGCAAAGCCTTATCTAGCCCCGTCGTTATTCACAGACAATTTCATTTGAAAGGTAAAAAGTAGTGGGAATGCATTTTCTGGGCACTTACTCACTCTATTTTTCATAAAATACTATGTATTGTCTAACTGGCTAAAATACATTGGACGTCTGCTACGTAAAACTTACCAATCGCGAAGAAAAACCTTTAAAATAAGTTGCAATGTGACACTACGTTCTTTAACTTAAAGTAGTTTATCATCAATGGAAGGTGTTGGTAGACGAAACACATATCAAATGGAAATAAAACCATGTTATTCCGTAGCATTGATATGCGTGTTTTATAGGCTTGACTGTATTTTTTGTATTTTTACTTATAACACCTCTCAAATGGAATGAATAAACTCAAAGCACTAGCTACTTCTCTCGTCATGTGCTACTACTCCTGGACGGAAACTACTTCTCGGAATGAAAATTGGTAATAAATCACTCGTTTCTTGTTCAATATTATTGAAAATTGGTATTTTAGACATAATGTGTGTGGTGGGGCGTCGGTAGTACGAATAATGACACATTAGCTACTATCCGGTTGCTTAGAAGGCAAAACCATGCCGGAAACATTGTTTCTCGGATCACTGTCCAACGGGACAAAAGCTCTCAAGCTTACAAAAACAGTTTTGATGTGGAAACACCATGTTCGATGAATAGTAAAAAGAATTCCCCGAAGCATGCCATTCGTACTTTTTTATTTTTAGGGTTAAAGTCAGTTTAAGAGTGAAAATAAGTAAACACCACTCACCGTTTTTCAATGTTTACGTACATTCGCTACTGATCGGACGTTACGAGCGCTGAGTTGCTTTGCTACTCTTTTCGGAGAAGTAGCAACTGATAGGAGGGCGTGTACATGTATACTTTCTTATTTTCAGAATATTTGTCGCCCTTTGAATTGTCCAGCTGGAGAGATTTTTTCTGAATGCGTATGCAAACCGTATTTTGAAATGAGGTCCGGCCTTCCCCTACGCCTGCATATGTCGCTGGTTCCCTTGTTACATACCAGTCCTGTACAGAGCACTGCTAAAGAAGATTCTTTTGTCAATAAAGTAAAAGATACTGTTGCACAAACAATTAAATCATTCAATGAAGCCTTCGACATTTCGGTTGCTGCCATATTTCAAGAAAACGACGACAGTCATACAGAGTTCCACATCCTGTCAATGATACAAGTTAAATATGGCAACGATGGAAGGAAACTGACAAAAGAAATCTTCGACTGGCTGCAGGAAGGTGTCAAAGTACAAGTGAGAAAGATATCCATGGTGTTATCTCTGGGAAAACTATACGACATTGGTTATTCTGTACATGGTGGCTACACATTTGTACCGATTTATACTCAAACCAACACATCGGATACTGTTGTAAACATTTATAGCAACTACAAGGTGTCATATTACAATATTCGTTCAGCTGCACTCATGGACAAGTTTTTATTCTGTAAAAGTATACAGTTGACGCGAGAGGAAGATGAGACAATGCCAAAAATTGCATATGACCATGGGTATAGTGCAACGTGGTTTAGCTATATATATCGGTCAACCAATAAAAACTGTTGTTTGAATGATTATATAAACATTTTTACTTCGGTGGCAGTTTGCCTCTCGATGAATCATTGTTTGACAGTAATTCTATTATTGTCCCTCGTTTCGGTCTAGGATACTCATAACAAGATTGTCATTTTTATATTGTATTATTTAGAATATATATAGTGCGTTTATCTTTTACATTTATGCCACGTACAGAGAAGGTTGTCAACTATTCTTGCCTAATAAATGCGTTTGTACTAAATATGTTTAACAGTTATGTTCATTATAAACAGATCAAAGCAATGTCATTCAAAGTAAGTAAGATTCTGATACGGTGTAACGATGTATTTTGACCCCCATCGAAAAATGACCCCCCTGTCATAATACGACGACGTAGAATGACTCCCGGTCATTTTTCGATATCGTACAATGACCCCTCGGTCATAATTCGACGTCGAAATTTGACCCCCCCCGGTCATAGTACTATGACTCCCCTCATGAAGTATTTTGACCCCTCCTGAAATACATCGACCCCCATCGAATAATGACCCCCTACCCTCTCCAGCAATTAAGCGACACAGTTTAACCAATTGGACCCTAGCAACAAGTATATTAGTTATTTACAAACAGTGTTCATGTTAATTGTACAATTGTCCTTTGTAGACCCAGGTCAGACTTTACCAACAGGAGCCCTCTGATATGTGTCAGTTTTGAAATGTATTTTATAAAACAACTCTAGCTAGTCGAAAATTGACTTGACATAACTAGGAAAACTTGAATTGTTCACTTACATTTTCAGGTGTGAATGAGTTAAAAGATACATAAAATTTAGATGATAAACAAGTTAAAATTCAGACTTATGATAAGCATGCCATGGGAATGTAGAGTATACTAAATGCTGTTCCGATGGATACCGTTAACCTGGTGCTTATATGTTGGATGCTGATGGTAGGGATTACCCGATCTCTTTGAAACAAGCTGGTAGCGGGTCTGAGGTTTTATTCGTGAACAGCTAATTTATAAATAAGTTAAGGGTGTAATTCAGTCATGGAGTATGCAGGTCGGTGGGGCGGGGGCAGGCATGGTGTGAATTACTTGAGAAAGTTATAAATTACTTTTTACAATCACATTATATTACAATTACATTACCATTACGCACCGTTTACAACTACATTGGCAAAGTAATGCATTAAATCGTACATTACATTTTGATAACATTCCAAAACATTAATAAAAAAAGACTAATAAGCACATCATAAATAACTGATAGGTAATCATTTACAAGTTCTTTGTCAACTACATAATCAAAGATGCATACATGTATGCAAGTATACAGTTTGAAAAGTCAAAGCCGTTTTGCCTGTACACTTCTTAATTGAATTACTGATATAGAGGGGTTCAACTGTACCAAGACAAAATGTATAAATGTCACTGCTGCATATAACATCATTGCAGTGTTAAATGCATTGTCTGTTAGATGCATTAAGTCAAACATGAATACTTAACCCTTTACACCATAGCCTGTTTCTATTCTTGAATATATATGACCACTTATTGGACGTAGTTTAAAGTATATCAGTGGTACTCGATATCAATAAACGTGATCAAGTGAAAATATTTATCCCCCTTTTACAGTATACAATATGTAATGCATGTATTTACATCGATTTCAATGACATTCGTCTTCTTACAATGTGTCGCAACAGAAACATTGCAGCATGTGTCTATGAATATATTAATTAGATTATTGACAGTATATTATACAACATAGAAGCATCAAATGATTTTTAAAAGTAATTAACAATCTGACATGTATTAATCCTCAGGGAGCTGCTTTACTTCAGATTTAACGACCGAGATCAAACTCGAGTCAGTATCTTGAGACTAGAACAGTTGAAACGAACCCCGCAACCAAAGCACAGATTATATCAAAGTTTGTTGGCCAAACTGAGATACTTTTCAACCGTGAGTAATGTTGTGTTTTCGAAAAATAAATGTAAACCTTTAGTCATGTTTAAAAAGAAATGCATTAAGAAAATTCAAAAGCTTTTGTCACGGAGCCCCCTCAAAATCTCCCAACTTTGGGCACTGACGTATTGACTTATCCTTCTAAATCAATAGAATGTACATGTATGAGCGCCGTGGTACCAAATAAAGGCAATAGAAGTTGTTTATCGAAAAATAATGTCAAAGGTCAAGGTCACAGTGACCTGAAAAGTGAAAATTTTACAGGCTATGTTATAGGCCAATTTGGCATGGCAAGCTGTACTCACACACCAACTTTGGTAAATCTTGCTGGTGTAATAAAGAAAATATGTTCTAAACAAAAGGTACATGTGAAGACCGAATCACTTCCAGACACGCGCAATTTTGTCACTACATACGCCCAGAATTTAGCTTTGGGGTATAAATACATTTTTAGCACTTGCAAAACTAACTTTAAACCAAATATAAAGGTAAGTATAAAGGGGGTCATTTCTCGACAGAAGGGGGGTCAATATTCGACGATGGGGGTCCTTTTTCGACGACAGGGGGTCATTCTACGACGTCGAATTTTGACCGGGGGTCACTTTTCGATGGGGGTCAAAATACTTCGTTACACCGTCATCACAGCGCCGTTTACACAGCGTAGCCTCAGAAAGCCTGTAATCACAGCCCCGTCTTCACAGCGCCAATACTCTACTTAGGTTGACGTTGTTTATGTTGCATAGGCGTCCCTTGTAAATACGTTAACTGTTCTTTTATTCATGTTTTGTACCAGTTATTAGTTAAATCATACTTCATTAATACAGTTACCATTTTCCATTGTTTGCTAATCATTTGGACAAATAGTCCATGTTATACAACCGCTCGAGAGTAAAACGTTACACAATTTTAGAATAAATATTACTTTAAAATTTGAATATGGTATCAAAGAAGTCTTTTCACAAAACATTGATGTTGTTTTTTTCTTTCTTTTAGTTTGATAGGTGTTTTTATCTATGGATGAAAATAAATTAACAACACTTATGACGAACTATTTCCCTAGTAGCTGAGGAATAAATGAAAGTAAGAACATTTTGATTGGTTTGTGTCAGTAACTATTAATGTGATAAACAGAGTATCAAATTCGTGTGTTTTCAGCAGTGAATTTATTGAACTCGTTGGATAAAATGACATGTTGCGCCAAGGCTCGCAATATATTATTATATCCAACTCGTTCAATAAATTTACGACTGAAAACACACTCATTCAATATCCTCATTAGATGTAATAATTGCCAGAGTGTTACAGCGGGCAAAGTTAATACAACTATTCAAATATGAACAAGATGTGTTGTGAAACACTCTGCCCCCTGGTGTGAATATGACCTCTAAATGACCGTGACTTTGTCTGACATGATCCAACTTGTACTGAGCTCAAGAGCTTCTTGAGTTGAGTACACATGCCAAATATGAAGTCTGTATTAGATGTAGTTCCAGAGTTATGACCAATGTTGAATCAAATCTGTTTGACCGCTAAATGGCCTTGACCATTGTCTGAGATGACCCAACTTGTACTGAGCTCACAAGTTTCTCAATTTAAATACACATGCCAAATATTAAGTCTCTATCACATGTAGTTCTAGAATTAGGGCCAATGTTAAATTAACCGTATTTGTACTATACATGTAAATGGCATTGACCTTTGTCGAAGATGACCCAACTTGTTCTGAGCTCACGAGCCTCTCAATTTGAGTACACATGTCAAATATGAAGTCTCTGTCACATGTAGTTCTAGAATTATGGCCAATGTTAAATTTACCGTATTTGTACTCTAAATGACATTGACCTTTGTCGGACATGACTCAAGTTGTACATAAGGTAGTTCAAACGCTTCTTGAGTTGAGCACACATGTCAAATATAAATTTTCTTTCAAATGTAATTTCAAAGTTATGGCCAATGTTAAATTCATCCTATTTTACCTTTAAATGACATCTAAATGACCTTCACATCTGTTGGATATGACACAAGTGACACTGAGCTCAAGAGTTTCTTGAGGTGAATACACATTCCAAATATAGAGCCTCTCTCTTATATACATGTAGTTCCAAAGTTATAGCCAAGGTAAAAGTTGTGGACAGATAGACACACAGACAGACAGACTAAAACAATATGCCTCCGAATAAGTCGTGCGGGGGCATACAGTCGTTTTGAGCCGGTGTAACGAAGTATTTTGACCCCCATCGAAAAATGACCCCCCGGTCAAAATTCGACGACGTAGAATGACCCCCGGTCATTTTTCGATATCGTACAATGACCCCCCGGTCATAATTCGACGTCGAAATTTGACCCCCCCCCCCCCGGTCATAGTACTATGACTCCCCTCATGAAGTGTTTTGACCCCTCCCGAAATATATCGACCCCCATCGAAAAATGACCCCACCCCTCTTTAGCAATTAACAGACACAGTTTAACCCATTGGACCCTTGCGACGAGTATATTAGTCATTTACAAACAGTCTACCTAGCAATAGTGCATGTGTCCTTTGTAAACCGTGTAGACCCAGATCAGACTAATCCCAAAGGAGCTCTCTGATATGTTTGCAATATATGTCAGTTTTGAAATATATTGTATAAAACAACTCTAGCTAGTCAAAAGTTGACTTGACATAACTAGAAAACAATTGCATTGTCCACTTGAAGTTTCAGGTGTGAATAAGTTAAAAGATATATAAAATTTAGATGATAAACAAGTCAAAATTCAGACTTATGATAAGCGCGCCATGGAAACGTACAGTATACTAAATGCTGTTCCCGATGGGTTACGTTAACCTTGTGCCTATCTGTTGGATACTGATGGTAGGGAAACAAGGTGGCGGCGGGTCTGTGGTATAATTCGTGGACAGCTTATTTATAAATAAGTTAAGGTAGTAATTCAGTCATTGAGTATGCAGGCCGGTGGGCCGGGAACAGGCATGGTGTGAATTACTTGAGAAAGTTATACATTACATTACAAGTGTCACCAATTACATTGCTAAAGAGTGTATTATATTACAATTATTATTACGTTTACATTTGTAATGTATTAAATTACAAGTACGTTGGCAAAGTAATGCATTACATCACACATTACATTTTGATAACAGTCAAAAACATTACTGAAAAATAACTAATAAGCATATCATATATAACCGATAGGTTATCATTTACAAGTTCTTTGTCAACTAAATAATCAAAGATTCTAAATACATGGATGCAAGTTTACAGTTTGAAAAGTCACAGCCTTTTATAGTGCCCCCTGGGTAAGGAAGTATACTTTTGTAAGCAAGTGAGCCCTGAACCCTTTCCTCCACAGTAGCGCCTCAGGCCGCCTGCAACTACATCTGCAAATAAGATTAAGATACGCTAATAAAATCCAATAATAGTTTTAATTACAGGCGTCAGCTAACAACAAAATGAGTGTAAAGCAGAAAGCATACATGAGCTTTCTGCATAAAATTCATATTGCTGTATGCATTGTCCTGCCTTAATCACAGTTAAACGTAGCTAATTTGCAAGCTTGCCTATGGAGCAAAGGGTAAATACAGACCAAAAGGTTTGTACAAAGCTCTTTAAAGTGCTTTCTACATATTAAACCTGTTATATGAAATGGCATGTCTTTTTTGCCTGTATACTTCTTAATTGAATTACTTCTAATTACCAAGACAAAATGTATAAATGTTACTGTTGCACATAACATCATTAAAGTTTCAAATACATTGTCTGTTAGATGCATTATGTCAGACCTGATTATTTAACCCTTTACTCCTTAGCCTGTTTCTATTCTTGAAGATATGTGACAATTTATTGAACGTAGTTTACAGTCTATCAGTGGTACTCCATACCAATAAACGTTACGTGAACGAGTGCAAATATGTATCCCCCTTTTACAGAACATGTATATGTAATATTTACATCGGTTCCAATGACATTCGTCATCTAACAATGTGTCGCAACAGAAACATTGCGGCATGTGACTATGAAAAATTGATTAGATTATTGACAGTATATTGTACAACATATAAGCATCCATTGATTTAGGTAATTAGCAATCTGATATGAATTTACCCTCAGGGAACTGATCGCAACCATGACGGGGTTATTCTACGACATTGAAAAATGACAAGGGGTCTTTGTTTGACATCAAATACGGTAATTACTATATCGGGGCAGGGGTGGCATTCTATGAAATAGAATGGTATCAGGGGGTCATTCTACGACATCGAATAATGACCGGGGGTCATTCTACGACATCGAATAATGACCGGGGAGTCATTCTACACATCGAATAATGACCGGGGAGTCATTCTACGACATCGAATAATGACCGAGGGTCATTCTACGACATCGAAAAATGACCGACGAGTCAAACTATGATATCGAATAATGGCCGAGGTGTCAAAATACGATCTAGAATAATGACCGGAGTCTTTCTACGACACTGAATGGTGTGATGTGCAATGAGGCAACATAACACAGCTTCCGATTTTGATCGCTTTTTGTTTGCTTGTTTGTTTGTTTGCTTGTTTGTTTGTTTAGTAAATGCAATTAACTCTACACGTAACATGGTAAACTATAAACGCACAACATAGCAAGTGTTGACAAAAGACAAAAAAGCCCACTCAAAACAACCGACCTACATTCTTCATATTTCTTGACAAAAGGGATAAGTTCCGACAAATCAAAACATCCTCTATGAAAATATGTTAAGACATTACCTAATAAATACGAATTTTACGCCTTTGATCTTTTTATTCCTCTACTGGAGATAAAAGATCAAATTTATACAGTCATGGATATATACCATAAGAAAATAATTTCTATATCCTAGCAAAGTGTACCTTAAAGCAGGCTGAAGTAAAGCACAATGCGCAATCTGCTTTACTTTTAACCTGTTCTAAGTGGTCATCTGTCTTTAAAGCTAGAAAAAGATGTGGGGTAGTTGGTTAAACCAAAGAAACCGCGGCAAGACAGGAAGATTTCTTGGAATGAATGTCAATACGAGCGTATTGTAAATTCTGATCATACGCTTTCTCGGAGACGTGGTACATGTGTGATTGGGGTTTATTCAGCCTGCTACGTCGAAATTAAATCAATAATCGAACAAGAGTAATTGGTAGATCGTAAAAGGGTAAACGGTTCTGGATTCGATACCCATAAGGTTGTCCATTGATAGGCAGACACACTTACAATTCAATCAATATAATGTATTCACTCAAAACTTAGTTAGGTTTAAAATAACTTTAACATATGCAAAACTGACTTTAAACAAAATATCAAGGATTTTTAAAGGGGGTCATATTTCGACAGGGGGGGGGGGGGGTCATAATTCGTTGTCAAGCCGGTGTAACGAAGTATTTTGACCCCAATCGAAAAGTGACCCGCCGGTCAAAATTCGACGTCGTAGAATGACCCCCTGTCGTCGAAAAAGGACCCCCATCGTCGAATATTGACCCCCTTCTGTCGAAAAATGACCCCCTTTATACTTACCTTTAAATTTGGTTTAAAGTTAGTTTTGCAAGTGCTAAATGTGTATTTATACCCCAAAGCTCAATTTTGATTGATTGATTGATTGAGTTGGGTTTTACGGCACCGCGACACATGAAATGGTCATATGGCGCCGACAAACGTCACACTAAAACGATTATATGTAAAAAACACTAAAATATCTCGATCAACGAGACTGTAAAAGCACGGAAAGAAAAAGGGAAACTTAAAGGACTGAAACATACACACAACTAAGTAATAATAAAAGTCTCTTAAAAACTAAATCTTGCTGTATAGACCAGTCTCCTTAAGAAAATTAATTATATTGACATATGGCACTGAACAAAAAAGTTCTTTCATAGAACGAGCTTCAAAATATCTTTGTCTTATGATAGAAAGATCAACACAATCTAATAAGAAGTGTTTAACAGAGTATGGCTCCATGCAGAAAACACATTCTGGCTGAATTTCTCGTTTCAATATGTACGAATGACTTACAGAAGTGTGACCTATGCGACATCGAGAAAGAACCACTTCCTCTCTGCGCACAGGTCTGTTTGATGAACAACTCTCACCTATAATAGGCTTGATTGAAAATAGTTTACTACTAATGCAGTTGTTCCAAGAACTTTGCCATTTAGACGTAATGTACTGGTTAATAAGAGGTTTAAAATCAGTAAAGGGTAAATTAATATGAGCGGCATTCAGATTTAGGGCAGACTTGGCTGCGGCATCCACCTCTTCGTTGCCTGCAATGCCAACATGGCCAGGAAGCCAACATAGTATAATAGTTTTGGAATTTGAAATACTGTGGTATTTCAAAAGAAGCTGTTGAATTAGAGGGTTAGTAGTATTCCGGTTTAATAAAGCCTGAAGAACAGAAAGCGAATCCGAAAATATAATGAAATTTTTCCTATTGCTTTTCTGTATGAACCTGAAAGCAAGGTCAATAGCAAGAGTTTCAGCAGAAAAAATAGATGCGTTGTCAGGAAGTCTCACCTTAGAGGTGTGCAAATCACTAACAGATGCACACCCCACCCTGAGGCCATCCTTCGAACCATCAGTATAAATTGCTGTATAATTTGGATAATGCGATTTTAATTCGTTAAATTTGGATTGAAATTCCAATGGATTAGTGGATGATTTTTTGCTATCACTTAAAGAGAGAATTACATTCGGTTTGTTCATTGTCCAAGGGGGTATTTTGGATGGCTTTAATGGTCGAATGCTATCTACATTTAGTCCTGCAGCTTCAATTGCAGGTTTTATGCGTAACCCAAGCGGTGGTATTGCTGTGGGTTTCTTGTCGTAAAGGGTGGAATACTTTGGGTCAAAAATGACTTCATTGGCTGGGTTGTTGGGGTTGGATTTTACATTAAGTAGGTAATTAAGAGCTAATTTTTCTCTTCGAAGGGCCAAAGATGGATCATTGGCTTCCACTAGAAGACTTTCGATCGGTGAGGTTCGAAAAGCTCCCAGTGCAAGCCGCAGTCCCTGATGGTGAATTGTGTTCAGCATCTTTAAATACGATTTTCGAGCTGATCCATATACGATGCTTCCATAATCTAATTTGGAACGAATCAACGAACGATATAAATGTAAAAGAATTTTTCGACCAGCTCCCCAGTCAGTGTTGGCTAAGACTCGAAGAAGATTAAGAGCCTTGAGACATTTAGTGCTCAAAGCTTTGATGTGCGGGATGAATGAAAGTTTTTGGTCAAAAATTACACCAAGAAACTTCGCTTCCGCAACTACTGGAATCTGAATGCCATTCAGATTTAAAAATGGGTCATCATGGGCTTTTCTAAGCTGACAGAAATGTACACATTGTGTTTTTGATGTGGAAAATTTAAAACCATTTTTATCCGTCCAATCTTGTAACTTATTAAGACATTGTTGAAGTTGTCTCTCTATCGTTGGCATATTCTTTGATCTATAGCAGATCAAAAATTCATCAACATATAGAGAGCAATCAACATCGTTATTTAAACATTGAACAATACTGTTGATTTTTATACCAAATAGTGTAACAGATAGTATGCTTCCTTGTGGGACACCCTCTTCTTGCTCGTGCAAGTCTGAAAGGGTTGACCCAACACGCACTTGAAAATTTCTGTCGGATAGAAAGTCCGAGATGAAAGAAGGTAATCGACCTTTGAGACCTAGATCTTGCAGGTCTTTCATTATCCCATACTTCCAAGTTGTGTCATATGCCTTTTCAAGGTCAAAAAATACTGCAACTAGATGTTGCTTTCTAATAAATGCATCACGTATAAAACTCTCTAAACGAACAAGGTGATCATTTGTACTTCGCTGGCCTCTGAAACCACTCTGGAAATTGGTGATTAAACCATTTGATTCCAGAAACCAGACTAAACGGGCGTTTATCATTCGTTCGAGAGTTTTACAGACACAACTAGTAAGAGCAATAGGGCGGTAATTGGATGGTATAGAACTGTCCTTGCCTGGTTTCTGTATTGGTATAACTATGGCTTCCTTCCATGATGGAGGAAGCAAACCAGTTTCCCATATACTATTATAGATTGATAACAAAATCACCATTACTGTATCAGGAAGGTGTTTCAAGAGCTGATAATGAATATTATCAGGGCCAACGGCCGTATCGTTAGATTTATTCAACGATTCTTTCAAATCTGAAATCGAAAATGGTAAATTGTATTGTTCGTCATTGTTCGACCTAAAATTGAGATTTCTTTTTTCCTCTTGTTTTTTGAATTTTTGGAATTTCTTAGAATAATTTGTTGAAGATGAGTTTTTGGAAAAGGTTTCGGCCAAAATATTAGAAATGTCATGTTTATCGCATGCCATTTCTGAATCAGACTTTTGAAGATGCTTTACTGATGAAGGTTTGCCTTTACCAGTAATTTTCTTAACCATGTCCCAAACCTTTTTTAAAGGAGTATGGGAATTGACTTTTGAGACATAAGATTGCCAAGATTTCTTTTTGGCTTGCCTAACGGTACGGCGAGCTTTAGCTCTAAATATTTGAATATTTCCTAAATTATCAGTACTTGGATGCAGGTTAAATTTTCGGACAGCGGCCCTTCGTTCTTTGATTGCAGATTTACAATCATCATTGAACCATGGTCTACTTCGTTTTAAATTTGTAGAGGTCTTAGGAATACACTCTTCAGCAATCTGTAGTAGTGTGGAGGAAAACAACTCAATTGGATCCTCGATATTATTGAACATAGTCGGGGTGATTCTAGAATTACAAAGAAATTGAAACATTCCCCAATTAGCTTTTGAAAACTTCCAGTGTTGAATAGACTCTGGTTGGGTTGGGGTAACATTTGACAAAATTATAGGAAAGTGATCACTGCCACACAAGTCATTATGCACTGTAAATTCAAAGTCAAGTAAAAGAGGTGGGCTACAGATGGAAAGGTCTAAAGAAGAATAGTGCCCAGTGGCAGGATGCAAATATGTTGGAGATTTATCATTGAGAAGACACAGGTCATTTCTACCTATAAAGTCTTCTACAATTTTTCCTCGATTATTTATATCGGAACATCCCCAAAGGGGATTGTGGCCATTTAAATCACCCAAAAGCATGAACGGCTCTGGGAGTTGTTGTACCAGATTGTCCATT
Organism: Gari tellinella; assembly: GCA_922989275.2. NCBI lineage: Eukaryota > Metazoa > Mollusca > Bivalvia > Cardiida > Psammobiidae > Gari > Gari tellinella. The sequence continues at coordinate 11,764,233 of OV277865.1, read as the reverse complement.
TCTGCAGGATCTACCACAGAGTTTGGTGGTATGTATATAGAGCATATTGTTATGGTTCTCTGAAAAGTAACACTTACAGCCACTGCCTGCAGTGGTGTGTTCAAATCTATTTTACGATGAGGAATCTTGTTAGCAATAGCTAAAGAAGATCCTCCAGATGCTCTATTTGCATTGTTTGAAATGTAATTAAACAGTGTATAATTTTTCAGAGAAATATTGTCTGATTGTTTAAGGAAAGTTTCCTGCAAGGAAATGACAGATGGCGAGAATGAAGTCAGAATGAGTTCAAGCTCATTATAATTAGCCTTAAGGCCTCTACAATTCCACTGGATTATTTTGTAATCCATGATTCAATGTTACTATGGTGGATGTATGGGCGATCGAGATCGAGGACTGGCCCCGTGATCAGATGGAGTGTCAGTACACTCCATCTGATCAGGGGCCCCATCCGTCAAGATCTCGTATCTGTTTGCCGTCAGAGAGGGGTCCTTAGTGGATCTCTTCTTCCGGGCTGACTGTGAAGCAGGATCTCTCTGCTTGCCAGTCTTTTTGGCCGGCAAAGCAGGAGACACCTGTTGGCCACAACTTGTGGCGGGTACGGTTTTGCTTGTAACAGGCACGGGCGTCCCCGTTTTCTGTGGCCCCCCAGCCGTCTCCGTAGAGGCAGCTGCAGTGCCAAGAACATTTGCCTGGGGCACAACAGCCGCCTCCGCAAAGACCACCGGGGCGCCAAGAACAGTATCTGACTCTTTTTGGGCGTATGTAGTGACAAAACTGCGCGTGTCTGGAAGTAATTCCGTCTTCACATGTACCTTTTGTTTAGAACATAATTTTTTTATTACACCAGCAAGAATTACCAAAGTTGGTGTGTGAGTACAGCTTGCAATGGCAATTGGCCTATAACATAGCCTGTAAAATTTTCACTTTTCAGGTCACTGTGACCTTGACCTTTGACATTATTTTTCGATAAACAATTTTTATGGCTTTTTTTTAGTACCACGGCGCTCATACATGTACGTTCTATTGATTTAGAAGGATACCTGTCAGTTTGCAAGTCAATACGTCAGTGCCCAAAGTTGGGAGATTTTGAGGGGGCTCCGTGACAAAAGCTTTTGAATTTTCTTAATGCATTTCTTTTTAAACATGACTAAAGGTTTACATTTATTTTTCGAAACCACAACATTATTGTTAAAAAGTATCTCAGTTTGGCCAACAAACTTTGATATAATATGTGCTTTGGTTGCGGGGTTCGTTTCAACTGTTCTAGTCTCAAGATACTGACTCGGTCGTTAAATCTGAAGTAAAGTTGGTATCAAACAACTGTCAAACCTTTATTAAGCTGCATTTGCAGGTATAGTTTGGTCATCTATTTATTACCATTACTTGTGTTTTAGTGTTCCCCGGCTTTACATTTTAATAAGGTAGTGTCACTTCGAATGGCTTAAGTGTTATAGTAATGTTTACTTGTAAGACTCTTTACCCTGCATACCTTAGCAACAGCGAAATGTACTCTTGTCGTATTCAGCAAGTGACCAATATTGTCCATATCGGGATATCTGTTGCCTCAGTTTGACCTTTAATTCTGTAGTGACCAAAGCTCAAGATAATAAAGAGTTTGAGTTGAGTCTGAGATCGTTGTCAGGCATTTGATTGGTCAGATTAGCGCAAACGCCCAGACTCAACTCAAACTCTTTATAACCAATGGCCCTGGAGTACCTATCAAATTGTCATCATTCAAATAAAGCCATTACAAGAGGGCTATGTTGTGTTTTGCCAACTCTTGCTGATATTATTCAACAGTTTGTCATGTGTACAGTGGAGAATGTGTTATTCTTTCCCAATAAACGCGTTTACGCTAAAACTATTATTTACAGTGCAAACAGTTTGGAGCCAGATCAGACGCCGGGTAACCCGGCGTCAGATCAGGCTCCAAACTGTTTGCCACCAAGATAAACATGAATTACCAGAATTGTCCAAAAGTTGTACTTTTCTACGTTTTAGTGCTTTGCGTTTGCGTACGTTTGCGTTTACACGGGAAAGAATAACAGATTATCCACTGTATGTGTACATTTAACACCATCTACAAGCAACTTATATCCAGATCGGTCGCTGCGCAATGTTGCCTCATTACCCTTGTCATCAATCAGTGTCTTTGAATAACTCCGGTCATTTTTCGATGACGTAGAATGACCCCCGGTCTTTTTTTGATGTCGTAGAATGACTCCCCGGCCATAACTCGATGTCGTAGAATGACCCCCGGTCTTTTTTCGATGTCGTAGAATGACTCCCCGGTCATTATTCGATGTCGTAGAATGACCCCCGGTCATTTTTCGATGTCGTAGAATGACCCCCCCCCTGATATTATTCTAATTCATAGAATGCCACGCCCTGCCCGGGTATGGTAATTACCGTATTTGATGTCAAACAAAGGCCCCTTTTCATTATTCAATGTCGCTGTAAAAGGGGGATAACTATTTTCACTTGTTCACGTTTATTGATATCGAGTACCACTGATATACTTTAAACTACGTTCAATAAGTGGTCATATATCTTCAAGAATAGAAACAGGCTATGGAGTAAAGGGTTAAGTATTCATGTTTGACTTAATGCATCTAACAGACAATGCATTTGACACTGTAATGATGTTATATACAGCAGTGACATTTATACATTTTGTCTTGGTACAGTTGAACCCCTCTATATCAGTAATTCAATTAAGAAGTGTACAGGCAAAACGGCTTTGACTTTTCAAACTGTATACTTGCATACATGTATGCATCTTTGATTATGTAGTTGACAAAGAACTTGTAAATGATTACCTATCAGTTATATAAGATGTGCTTATTAGTCTTTTTTTTTAGTAATGCTTTGGAATGTTATCAAAATGCAATGTACGATTTAATGCATTACTTTGCCAATGTAGTTGTAAACGATGCGTAATGGTAATGTAATTGTAATTGTAAACCTTTTGGTTTTATTTGTTCTGGCAACTGACAATCACTCAATTCTTGGGGATTTTTTTTTAAGATGTTGATTTCAAAACCATTGTCAGTTGCATATTCTTTTACTAAAACAACACCTGGTTTTTTGCATGACATGCTGAAATGATGGTACTTGTTCAAGGAAGGAATTGCCTTAAAGCACTGTTTTAGGTATGCAGACCAGTCATAGAATATAACTGGTCTTTCACTATCATCAACAAATTGGGGGATGTTATGTCTGTTCTTTGAAGACAAAAGTACACATTCACCAATCTCATCAAGAGTTTCAACCGTACAGTGCCTCCATTTCGACTTAAATACCCCAAAATGCCAGTCTGGATTGAACTTGGTGTGACCAGCTTCCATAAGGGAGAACTCTACCGTCTCGTGCAGCCCAGTCATAGTTCTCCATAGACCATAACTATAGAAATGAAAGAAGTGAGAAGATATTGAAAGAAGACCCGTTTACATTGTCTTTTAACCCATTACCCCATAGCCTGTTTAAAGTTTTTAAGATAGTTGAACATTTAAAGCAGGTTGAAAGTAAAGCAGAATGTGCCTTAAGGCACAATCTGCTTTACTTTCAGCCTGCTTTAAGCTATCATCTGCTAGAATATAGAAGCTATTTTTTATGATTCTTATTTGTGACAGATTAAATTGAAATTATTTTCTTCAGTAGAGGAATAAATTAAAGGAGTAAAAAGGTGTATAATCGGTATTTATGAGGCTTATGGGTTGAGGGGTGTTTCCAGCAATTCTGTTAGTCACTGTAGAAATTATTGATCTTGAGCAGAGGGGTTCTGATCTGGATATCTGTACTGTTTGCAAATTATGATTATAGTTCAATCAAGTCAAAGTATACCGGTTTGTATGTTGAAGTGAATCTAAGGATAATCAATAAACTGTACAGTCAAGCCTGTCTTCAGGAGCCACTAAGTGGCTTCTGAGGGCAGATGCCTGACTAATACAATTTTCTAAACACACTTTTCAGTGTGCATTAAGTGCACACCCCGTCTTTTAGGTACATATTTGAATGATTTTAATAATTATGGTATTTATAGACAAGTTTTACTGTACAGTCATAATGTACCTGTTTTCAGCAGCCACTCAATCAAAACTAAAATTAAATGACTGAATATGTCTGCTGATAAGTTAAATAAGAGGCATACCCTAGCACAGTGTTGTTCTTGTTTTGTCCAGTGCAGTTGTCCATCTGCAGCTGGACATGCTGCTCCCCAAACCCATGGTACTGGAAATGGTGATGGAGTAGGCTAGTTACACAGTTTGCCCCTTTTCCAATGCATTGCGCCTCATCAATCAAATAGAAGATCTGAGTACCTAAAAACAAGAAGTTCATGTACAAAATATCTAGTAAGATGGAAATGACAAGTCCATTTCAGCTACAGTACCCTTGCTTTTCCTTATTAATAAACCTTGACAGACTCAAACTTGGTCAGACCCTGTTAAGATATATTAAATTATTGCTACATAGGTAGTTAGGTACACATTTTTACATTATTAATTTTTTCAAGCACTAAAGAAAAATGTATAGTCTGTTTTTTCAATGGTCCATTAATCAAATTACTAGTCTATAAGACATCAAACATATTTTGTTTATAATTAAATTGGTAGAGTCCCAGAGTTGAGCTTTTTCTGATGTAACAGGCATAACGACACGGGTATTTGTAACTCACATAAAATCACAAATAAATCATTAAAATGTTTAAATTTAACTTTCAATTATATTAGAGCCATGAATATTTACAAAATACTTTACCTGCCCCCTCTGAGCATATTCCAAAGCATTGACATTTCCTTGGTGTCTTGAAAAAGAGAGGCCCCACTTGTTGGGCATGGTGAGGGTAAAAGATCTGCTGGGCAAAGTCAAGTGAATACTGTTGAACCCCTTGGTAGGAACAGGGTGGCTGGCCTGTAATGTATTGAACATGTCTTCAGTGTAAGTCGTCAAAAACAGTTATACTAGTAGGTTATCTAGTGTTACCCAGTCAACTTAAAAATTGGACCAATGAGGGGTTTAACCCGCTCCCCATAGTTCTAAGCAACTTTTAGCACATGGAATTTATTCCTCCACTGAAGAACACATTTCCAATTTATACAGCCATGAACATCAAGAAATAATTCCTATATTCTAGCAGATGGAAAGTTTAAGCAGGCTGAAAATAAAAGATATTGCCCTTAAGGCTCATTCTGCTTTATTTTCAACCAGCTTTAAGTGGTTGCCTGTCTTTAAAACTAGAAACAGGCTATGGGATAAAGGGTTGAATAATCTAGATCACCAATCATAAGGTAGTGGTGACCAGTGTCTATGTTGTTTGCCATTAATACAAAATACAAATATTCAGAAAATGACAAGCAAATACTCTGTAATATAATTAGTTTCAATCTGATTCAACTCACTCTCACCCTCTGTATTGTATGTCTATTTGTCTGTCTGTCTGTCTGTCTATCTCTCTATTTTTTTTATTAATTTATTTATTCATTTAAAAAGTTAATATGAATGGTCTTTACCTCTCAGTTTCTGGTTGGGGGTCATTGCAGAAAAGCTTATTTTTGCTGCATCACACTTCTCCCTGTAAAAGTCCCTCTGGCATTTGGCTTTATCCAGGTGCGATGTATACAATTGCAGAAGCTCAGCCTTTTCTTCTTCTGTCATATTTCCACTTGTTGATACTTTATATGCAAAGGCCTGGCACTTAGCACATAAATCTGTTGCTGGTTTACTTATTACAATGTGGGGACACTGCTGCAGCCATATCTTCTTAAATTCTGATAGACACACAGACCTTAAGTCATTTTTCTTTGCTGCTTCATTGAAAAGCAAGTGAATGTCAGACTTACTCTTGTCAGATGGCAGAATGACAACACTGTGCTGTCTATAATTAGGCAGTCTACCGGGTAAAGGTAAGCCATTAGCATGTGCAAAGTTACACAGGAATATAACTATCTGCTCTACTTCACTCATTGACAGTGCATGTTTTGGCAATTTACCAGAGTTACCATGGGTCCTGGGTTTGAGTCCATCTTTGTCCAATGAGGAGGCAATTGCAGCAAGCTTATTTTTACTCACACTGTGGCAAAATAAAAACGTTTCCCTGCACACCTTTATACCAAAAGTATAGTATTCTTGGGAAACTCTTTCTCTGTCTTTTAGCTGTTGTTTTTTACTGCGGGCTGACGACCAGTGTGTTAGGTCTCTCCTGTGTGCTGACAACTGCACTTTAATGGTTAATTCCAGCTCATCAGGTGTCATTTCCCTACACTGTAACCTATAGTCAACAGCCTGATCAATGTCAATAATGTCACTGCATGGCTTACCGTGAATCTTTTGACAGCAACAGCCATTTTTCTTAAATTTCAGAACTGCGCTATTTTCTCTGACATCAATATCACGCTCACACAAATCAGAATTCAATAACGATGCGCTAGTGGTTAGATTCTCGCTATCGTCATCATTATCATCATCATCATCACCAGAAATCAAAATTTCATCCTCTAAACGGTGATCAGATTCATCTAGATCTACGTTTGAAAAATACAGCTCATTCACTTGTTCAAGTTTATTTACGAAGTCATCGTCTTGGTCAATGAGCAAGCTATCCGGTATTGAGGACCGTACTGAACTACAAGCACTTATTTGACTAAACTGGCTCATTTCCAAAGGTTTGGCGGTTTCATAACTTCAACTAGGTATTTTTCATTATTGTTATGTCAACAACATCGTAACTAGGCCAACGGTGTCGCTCGTGAAATTTATTCCATTGTGAAACTTACAAACAAGGGAGGCTATCAAGATTCCACTCCACATGATTACTATATCGATTATAGTTATGCCTGTAATTGAGGTTTGTTTATTTCATTTGCATGCAAACAACTCATTTTAATCTATCACCTATGAGAAAATAAACCTGTGAAATTATTTTACTGGGCATATTTATAAGTATGATCGCTGGAATAGTTAGTTTTGAAACAGAATCAGCAAAACTGGTAGAATTGACGCTAATTGAAATAAAGCGGGTAAAAGCGCCGCGTTTATCGCACGCTCACAGAAAATGACGTCAAACTCAATAAGCCCCAAAATGTCGTGGCGCGACACATATAATGCACTCTTTAGCAATGTGGTTGTAAACTTGTAATTTATAACTTTCTCAAGTAATTCACGCCATGCCTGCCCCCGCCCCATCAACTTGCATACTCCATGGCTGAATTACACCCTTAACTTATTTATAAATAAGCTATTCACGAATAAAACCTCAGACCCGCTACCAGCTTGTTTAAAGAGGTCGGGGAATCCCTACCATCAGCATCCAACATATAAGCACCAGGTTAACGGTATCCCCTGGGAATAGCATTTAGTATACTGTACATTCCCATGGCATGCTTATCATAAGTCTGAATTTTAACTTGTTTATCATCTACATTTTATGTATCTTTTAACTCATTCACACCTGAAAATGTAAGTGAACAATTCAAGTTTTCCTAGTTATGTCAAGTAAATTTTCGACTAGCTAGAGTTGTTTTATACAATACATTTCAAAACTGACACATATTAGAGGGCTCCTGTGGGTAAAGTCTGACCTGGGTCTACACTGTTTACAAAGGACAGTAAAATAACTAATATACTCGTTGGTAGGGTCCAAATGGTTAAACTGTGTCACTTAATTGCTGGAGAGGGTAGGGGTCATTTTTCGATGGGGGTCGATATATTTCAGGAGGGGTCAAAATACTTCATGAGGGGAGTCATAGAACTATGACCGGGGGTCAAATTTCGACGTCGAATTATGACCGGGGCGTCATTGTACGATATCGAAAAATGACAGGGGGTCATTCTACGTCGTCGAATTATGACCGGGGGTCATTTTTCGATGGGGGTCAAAATACTTCGTTACACCGGCGCTGTGAAGACATGCGCTCTGAGGACGGAGCTCTGAAGACGTCGCTCGTAAGACATATTCTCTGTCGGAACACTATCTACTGACAACAACCTGATATTAAGGGGTTCTGAAAGCCGACTGCTTAAAACTCTACAGGTCTTACTGAGTCGATAAAGCGATGCTTCCTCGACCTAGACCTATCTCACCCAGACTAGCGTAGAATCCGTCTGTAACCCGGGCTGCACGGGGCAGACCCTTATTCCAAACCTCTCAATGAGGCGGGGCTCCCGAGAGAAGGTAAGGAAAACGTCCACGTCTTAATATACCCAAAGCTTCCAGTCTTTAATCCAAACCAGTCTATATATTAAAGCCTATTATTTAATCTGGATATCCGCTGATTTTACCACCATGGAGATTGTAAGCATTCTCCTAGAATTAAGCCACACACGCTGTATATATACGGTCCTGTCACGTGGTCTTATAGCTCCGCCTACCAGTTAGACTGCCCCCTAGTGAATACCGAAGACTATATTGTTTATGCACGGAAACTACCGAGTGAGTTTCGTACGGGCGTTACGATTATTACCGACCGGTAATATTCAAGCAAATCATAGAGAAATGTATTTGAAACCCATACAGATAGATACCTTAGAATATATTTAGATTATAAAGCGTGTACAGAATATGCATGACATTTGTTGAAATAGACTCACTGACCTGTTTTTATTGCCAATGACTCTCGTGTGTATATACCGGAAGTTTGAAACAAGTAGGATAACTCTCACTAAACTATCAATTTTACACTATCAAAGTACTGAGAGTACATGTGCCTAAAGCCGTTTTTGTCACACTACCCACTCCTCCGATTTTAATGCGTCCCGCATTTGCTTTCATTCAAAACTCATACTATTTCTTGTCACAGATATCCCTCTCTCTATCTCTCAAACATTCATTCTCGCATTGGAAGATTAACAATCACATAACAATAGTAAACAAAATATCCCTTTAATAAAACATGAACAAATAAAAGACTCCTATTGAGTATATACAAAACAATGAACACGACTCTCTAGCTCTGTTTCTCTGCCTGAGAAGACTTGGATAAAAATATAAACTGTGAAGATAATCTCAAAACTGTAACTGTCTGTAACCACAAACTCTGAGGTTTGTGTTAATCTACTTGAATTTCAGTTCAAGAACAAACTGCCCTTCAGGGGTAAGGGTCAAATTTACATCACGTGTGTCCACCACACCTTCTCCAACTACCTCCCCAAGGTTGAGTCTGGTGGTACCAAGCTTTCGACAGGACAACCTCGAAGAGTAAATCTCCCCTTCATCCTTATCCTCCACAACAACTTCTCTCCGTTGCTGGTTTACCTCCGTTGAACTGCAACATCTCACTTTCACCTCCTTCACTTGCTTTGCTACCCTCCTCTCAGTTTCTACTTGGTCGCCTGGGGTACTGGGTCCTGCTTCACTTACTGAAACCTAACACGCTTTCCTCTTAACTGGAGCCAGTACAGGTACTGGTCTGGTCTTCTTGCAGAACATCTGCCTCTCTGTAAGCTCATCCGGTACGTCTTTCTGACACATTCCCTCCTCCATCAGCCCACAGTCTGGCTCTGGACCAAAGTCATCATCATCTTCACTTACTAAGCCACTTGCATCTTTTCTTTCTTCAACGCACTGTCCACTTGCAGCATCGTGCTTTCTCTTCATGTGTTGAAGATAATATTTCCTGGTACTAAAGCTTTTCTTGCAGGTGTCACATCCAAGATACTTCATCATGCACTGATCTACGTGGTACCTGAAATCTTCAGGGGCAAGTGTGTCCTTACAGTTGGCACAGACCATTGACGCCTTGGTTGGTTTTTCTTTTGTGTTTGGTATATCTTTTAGACTGAAAATAGAAAAGACATAATCATGAAACCAAGCAGGTTTCCGTCTTACTCGCTTTTCTATTTCAGTACAATCGGTAATTTCAGGCATAGGGTCGCGAGAATTTTCAACATCAGAAGTTTGATCTGCTTGGACATTTTCACCTGAAAGTATCTGAAGCTTACATTTGCACATTCTGTCGCAATGAATGACTTGAATATTGCCAGTTCTCCCACAGGTAACCTTGTATAAAAGATCAGAAAGCTTTTCTCTCACCTCACATGGCCCTCTCAAAAATGAGGTAAACTGAGAAGAACACATACACTTTATCTCCAGCTTCAAACCTCTCATACGAAAGACTGCTGTCGTGGTACTTCTTTTGTCACCAGTATTCTGCCTAACTAGTCTGTGGGCATTTTCAAGTCGTTCTTGCAGCTCCCATACCCACTGGCATTTCCTTAACCTCAAGCCACTATCGAAGCTTGACTATGTCCTCATTGCTCTCTTGGGCTTCTTTGAGGCTAATAGAACATATGGCTGCATGTGACTTTATCTCATTCACTTGGGGAACCTGCTCTGCTTCTGTTGTTTTCATTCCGCATTGTCTACACGGTCTCCTACTCAACCCGTCGGCATTCAGGTGTTTTCGTCCAGGCCGATGTTCTATCTTCATGTCGTAAGCAGAGATGACTTCTAACCATCTTGCTAGTTGTCCCTCTGGGTTTTTGAACGGCATTAACCACCGGAGTGACCCATGGCCTGTTCGCACAGTGAACTGTTTACCGTAGAGATAATGTCGGAAATATTTGACGAAGTGTACGAGTACATAAAGCTCTTTTCTGGTGACGCAATATCCCCGTTCGGCCTTTGAAAGTGTTTTACTTGCGAATGCAATAGGTCTCTCTTTACCATCTATTACCTGTGACAGCACTGCCCCGATACCAAAGTCACTGGCGTCAGCATCTAGAATAAATGCTTCTGTGAAGTCGGGATGTGCAAGCATAGGGGCCTCGCATAGATTTTGCTTCAGATCTGTAAAGGCCTTTTGGCAATCTTCATTCCACTAAAATTTGGTACCCTTCTCTGTCAACCTATGTAGTGGTTTCGCTATGGTCGAAAAACTACAAATAAATCTGCGGTAGAAGCTGCAAAGACCCAGGAAGGCTCTAACCTCTGTAACATTCTTTGGCTCGGGCCACTCTCGTACAGCCTGTGTATTCTGTGGATCTGTTGTCACCCCGTCAGCTGACACAACATGTCCAAGGTACAGGACTTCTTTGCAGAACAGCTGGCATTTTCTTGGCTTCAACTTCAGACCTGCCTCTTGCAGCTTCCCAAGAACTTGGTTCAAGTTGGATATCATATCCTCAAATGTGCGCCCATGGACGATAACATCATCTAGATATATCAGGCACACTTGTCAATTTAAACCCGCCAGGACAGTCTCCATTAACCTCTCGAAGGTCGCATGGGCATTACAAAGTCCAAATGGCATGACTTTAAATTCGAACAGTCCACTCCTTGAATTGAAGGCTGTTTTTGGTCTATCGGCTTCTTCCAGCTCAACCTGCCAATACCCTGCGTTTAAATCAAGGCAGGAGAATCACTGTGCGCCTGCCAGCTGCTCCAATGAATCATCGATTCGTGGAAGTGGGTATGAGTCTTTGACGGTGACATCATTGAGCTTCCTGTAATCAACGCAGACGCGTTTTGAGCCGTCTTTCTTCGTCACCAGTACAAAATTCCACTACTCCATGGACTTGTAGATGGCTGAATAACTTTCTTTTGTAGCATATCGTCAATCTGTTTATCTATTTCGGGCCTCATGTGAAATGGGTTCCTTCTCAGAGGCCTTTAAAAATGCTTTTCTCTGTATCTGATGGATTCATCATTCGCACAGGGACTGTACCACTGTCCTTTACCAGAATTTTAGCGACTAAACCCTTTCCAGATTCTATAATTCTTGGACTGGGCTCAACCATGAACAGGTCACAGGCTTTTGAGGGGATGTCAGGAACAGGTCCCGGTATAATGATCTCTATTCTAGCAGGTATGGTCACGTCTTTGGAGACATATATTCGATAGCACCCAATCGAGCCGCGAGAGTTCAAGTCAATAGTTTTGTTCTGTATGGTCAACACTTCTTTTGAAATATCAATGTTGCAAATATATTTCTTCATGAAGTCTAGACCCATCATCAGGTCATTTTCTACATCAGCTACAACTACCTCTGCCTCATATCTATCTCCACCAATGCATACAGTTATGGTAGTTTTTCCTTTTACGTCTAGAGGCGTTCCCGACGCTGCTATCAAGGTTCTGTCATAGCTATTCAACATGCCATGTTTGCTTCCAATCGAAGACTCCCAAATGCGAGTAGAGAGGACCGTCAGTGTTGCCCCTGTGTCTACCAAACAATTCAGCGTTTGACCATCATATACTACTGGGAACCACAGAGTTTACATGTGCATTACCTCCCGTCTCATTTCTCTTCCGATTTTCAGATTCTGGTTTAGTGTTATTTTGAGGCTGCATGTTTCTATCTCTCTTTGGGCACCTGGCCTGTAGATGAGACTCTGAACCACGGATGAAACATGACCTTTTGAAGCCTCTTCTCTGAAAACCTCGACCTACCTGTCGACTATAACTCCCTTGACGTTGAGTCTCTTGCAAATCTCTGACTTGCTTCTCGAGCCTCTTAACAGTTGCCTTCAGACTCGACAAATGTTCACTGTCTTGCTTCTCTGGTTCCTTCTTCGTTACCACGTCTGCAGACCTCACTATCCCTTGACCTTCTAACTTCGCCCTCTCTGCTCTGTTGAAAGCCTCCAACTCTAAGGCATGGCGCACAGCATCAGTGAGGTTGGCAGGCCGTGTCTGTTTAATTCTAAGACGCATATCGACGCTAATGAGACAATCTATAAAATGTTCTTTTGCCAATGTATCTTTAAGATCTGCTGGAGCAGAGGGGTAGGCAAGATGCGTCAGCCGTCTTATCTCTTGTCCTAACCTTGAAAGTGTTTCAGAGGCTTTCTGGCATCTTTCTCTTAATTGAACCCTATAGGGCTCAGTCTGATTAGGGGGCGCAAAGCGTTCTTCTAGCTTCCGGACTAATTCTGTATAATCAGCAGATGTGGCACCAGATCCTAGGTTACCGTATACGCCCTGAGCTTGTCCTCTCAGAGACACTGCTAAATACATGCCTTTCTCCTTCTCTGACCATCCATTCAAGGCAGCACACACCTCAAAATGAGACTTATAATCGCGCCAGCTGCCTGTACCGTCAAATGTTGAAATAAACCTATTCAGTTTTGGCAGCATATCAAACAAGCCTCCAAGACTAACAAAGATGTACAACATGTGTCAAGTGCTGATTGGTATGAATATTTCAGTAGCTTATTTGATAAAGGTACTAACAATCCTAGTGTTGATACAAATGAGCTACTAGATGGAATAAGACAAAATACTGATACAGATATGTTAGAAATGCCTATTTCTGAAGATGAGATTATATTAAGTGTCAACACTTTGCGTAATTCATGTTCCCCAGGTAATGATGGTGTATGTATTGAGATGTTTAAATCGACATTGTCTTTAACACTGCCTTACTTACATAGACTATACAATCAAGTCCTTGACTCTGGTGATTTTCCGGCTGAATGGAGCGAAAGTGTAATAACTCCAGTGTACAAAAAAGGGAATAAAAATGATCCGAACAATTACAGGGCAATATCCCTTGTGAACTCTATCAGTAAGATTTTCATAAATGTTCTTAGTAAGCGGTTAACTTATTGGGCAGAAACTAATAAAGTTATTGATGAATGTCAAGCTGGATCTAGGCGGGGCTATAGTACTGTCGATAATGTTTTTAATTTGCAGTCACTCATCCAAAAGTACATCAGCAAACGCCGAGGAAGATTTTATGTGTTTTACATAGATTTTTTGAAGGCGTTTGATAATTGTTCACATGCTAGTCTCTGGAATAGCTTGATACGAAAGGGTGTAAGTCCAAATGGAAGGTTTTTATCTGTGTTTAAATCAATGTACTGCAAATTAAAATCATGTGTTAAAACTACAAAAGGCTTAACCGAGTTCTTCAAATGTAACATTGGAACAAAACAAGGATGTGTGAGCTCACCGATAATATTCAATCTCTTCATCAATGACCTTATAGAATATTTGAAGGTGTCATATGTGGTCGTGGAATTTACATATCCGATTCAGTGGAAGAGATTCATGCTTTTATGTTTGCTGATGACATTTCAGAAGTCTCAGATACGGTGGTTAATCTTCAGCGCAAGATTAATGCTTTAAGGGATTTCTGTAATGCTACTGGTATGAAAGTCAATTTTGAAAAATCTAAAATCATGGTATTTCGAAATGGCGGTATCATACGAGGAAACGAAAAGTGGTATTACGAAAATAAACCAATAGAGGTTGTTCCATATTATAGATATCTTGGTACTTATTTCACAACAATGCTGAAATGGACACGTAACAAGGATGTTCTTGCATTACAAGCAATGAAGGCTATGTTTACCATTTTCAATTTACAAAAGCACTTTGGTTACTTCCACCATCAGGATGCCTTTAAATTGTTTGACTCTATGTTAAGTCCTATCCTGACTTTCTGTGCTGAAATATGGGGCTACGAATACTGTCAACAAATTGAGCTTGTACATGTCAAATTTTGTAAAAGAATCGCCTGTTTAAATCAAAATGTGTCAAATGTGTTTGCTCTTACTGAATGTGGACGTTATCCTATGTATTGTTATTATATGACAAAATGTGTCAAATATTGGTTGAGACTTACAGAAATGCCAAATATAAGAGTGCCAAGACAATGTTATTTGATGTTGCGCCAATTGGATGAAGCTGGGAGAAACACTTGGGCAACAAAAGTAAAACATCTTCTATTCCAATATGGTTTCGGCTATGCATGGATCGCAGGTGAAGTTGGGAATCCAGTGTTGTTTCTGGAACTGTTCAGACAAAGACTGAAAGACAATAGCTTGCAAAGTTCTTTCTTGTTTAATTAATAAATAATTCGGGTAAAGCACTATCATACAAACTATTTAAGAGTACCATAGAACCTGAGAAATATCTTTGTATGCCACTCCGGTATATCTTAAAAAGAACGCTATCAAATTTCCGGTGCTCCAGTCATAACCTCATGATAGAAGTTGGCAGACATGAAAATATTGACAGAGACTTTAGATTTTGCAAACTGTGTCTTAAGAGAAGTGTTTATACCATAGAAAATGAATTCCATTTTCTTATTGTGTGCCCTTCTTATTCCTCGTTAAGAGATATTCATTTTAAAACAAAATGGAAACAGGAAGTTAGCTCTGAAAGACTATTTGTGAAAATAATGAGTGCTAATGATACAGACAGTATTTACTGTCTTGCAAAGTACCTACACGAAGCGTTCAAATTACGGAACGATCTGTTGAAAATTGAACTATAAGCAACATTATAAGTAAATCAGATATTGTGTTGAAACCTAGCATGTATTGATCCAGAGATTTTGGCTCACTAGAAAATATTCAATTTTATTCCTTTTAACTATTGTTTAGAACAACGATAGCTAAATCGAGTAAAATGGTCAAATTTCTATATATACATACTGCAATTGATCAATTTGCTAATGCGACATCCAATTACTATGCACAATAAGTATAGCTATATATGTAAAACGGTTCAACATTGTTACTCGTAAATAGCAACAGTATGCTAAATACATGCTATATTCAACACGTCTTATTTGTCAAATGTTTTTGTTTACAGCGTATATAGAAAAATGTTTCTGCTATGTATTATGTTTTGTTATAACCTATTATAATGTACATGATAAGCATCACTCTAGACATATAGAACGAATGTTTGTATCTTGGGCCGGTGGCCTTGAATTGCAAATAAACCAGTATTGTATTGTTTTGTATTCAAGGCAGCACACACCTCAAAATGAGACTTATAATCGCGCCAGCTGCCTGTACCGTCAAATGTTGCGGGCTTCACCTTAGCCCCTGTCCTAGCTCTTGGGCGAGCATCAGTTTGCTTACTCTCTTGCTCCATTTACTTTTGGTGTTGAAGACACTGGACTTTTCGAACGTCACAAAACGATAAGGAGCAAGAGAGTAAGTAAACTGATGCATCGTTTCTTTCCTTCAAAAGTTTTCTCAGACATCTTTCAACATTTAGAAATATAACTTGCATAATCAACCATCTTCATGTGATACCATACATGTGTTTATAGCGACAAGAATACTCCAGTAGAGAGTAGACTTGTCCTATGCAAACAGATAAGACCCATATCATAGGGCTCCTAAAGTTGCCGTCTAATCAGGGTCTGCACCGTTTGTCATTTGCAATAACTTGTGAAAAGCAAACGCGTATCTGTATCAATAATAGATCTACTTTATTTTAGACTCGATTGAAAACTGAGCTTGTCCATTTAGAGTTAACAGGCGTTTAAAAAAGATGAAAGACTACGTTACACTGCAACAAATGCCGAAGAATACGAGCTTACCGCTTCACCAGGTATTTTCACATTTTCAAACAGTTTGGATCCAAATCAGACGATGGATAACTCCTAAAATAGCTTTCTTCATAAACCTATTTTAGCAACACTCAAAACAAATCTAAGTAATGGCCTTTAGCCCTTCCGACACTGTTTACCTCTTTTGAAGATCTTTGCAAACATTTTGGACCCAGACAACGCATACAGGTCGAGTTGAAAATTTGCCCGTTTAGTTACCGCAAGGCTCACCTTTTATTGTTACCCCATGTCTTTGCTGCGCATGTGTAGCAATATCGTTCTCATTTCCGGTTTGATCATTAGCCAAAGACTTTCCAAAGAAACGTAAGGTGAAGCTCACTGATATCAGGCAAATACCCTGGATAACGTCAGCAGGTTGTCTAGTAACTGTGGCTAGACGTTCAACGAATAAGTTTTTAGACGCTGTGGACATTTAAAGAGAACTTTATCTGCTAGCAATTTCTTGAGTCACCATAGACGCACCGTGTGTTTCGTGTTTATCACTTTCTGGCTTTACCACTTTACTTTGGTTTTTAATATGAAATAGGCACAGCCTACAAGCGAGCGAAGCTGTTAAATAATGGAGCATTTTAACAAATTAACACATTACCCCATAGCCTAATTCTAGTTTTGAAAACAGAATGAAGGGTTATTTAAAGCAAGTTGAAAGTAGGTAGTGACTAGGGGTACGTGACCGTACCTCTAATATCTGAAATTAGCGGTACGGTCACGTACCCCTAGCGAGCCCTGTGAGGGTTGACTAGGGGTACGTGAGTCGTTTAAACTATGTAGCAACACATTATTTTGCCTGCAGATACGTTTTTTGATGCTAATATTAATAATCTCCCATTTCTACCTTTACTTGTGGATATTTATTGGAGAAAAACAAAGAAACTTCGATAAATATTCCCGACCCAACTTGTTCTCACGGCAGCGATGAGAATAGATGTATTCCGCATACATGACTATAGGGTTAATTATCGTCAGATACGCCCGCTATCTGAAAATCCGTGACCAATGTTAAGTTGTTGTTTTTTTTAAAAATTGATTCAAAGGTTACTTTATATAATAATGTTGTTGGAAATAACTGCTGGTGTAGCTTCCTAACTTAGCTTTGAAAATAAAGTGGTAGATCTGAGAAAATGAATATAAAACTATCGAAGCTTCGGCTCCCATCAAGTATCGAAACATGTTGGTTAATGACCTACACAAATCAACTTGAAAAACACGTTTGACAATTGATCGCAATGAAACAGTGCAATTATTCTAAACAAAGCATTGGATATTTATACATGTTTTTTAAAAATGTGTGAAGGTTCTTTATTCATAGGTAGATCTATATAGTTTTCGCGGCCGTGAAAAAAAATGCCGATTGGAATTTTTTTTAATGAAGTTTCTTTGCTTTTATGCGTTAAACAGTCAGAATAGAAGGTTCAAATGAGATATAATTAACAATAGCATCGATATTAACGTATCTGCAGACACAATAAAGTGTTGCTATATAGTGTTTTGGACTCACGTACCCCTAGTCAACCCTCACAGGGCTCGCTAGGGGTACGTGACCGTACCGCTAATTTCAAATATTAGAGGTACGGTCACGTACCCCTAGTCACTACCTTGAAAGTAAAGCAGAGTGCGCCTTACGGCGCATTCTGCTTTACTCCCAACCTGCCTTTTCTATTTCTATTTATTACTTCTACGCCATCAATTCTGATGATTATGAGAAGGGGCACTTTTTAGGTGAACCAATGGGACTGTGTACCCGACCGGTCACTTTATCCTGACACCATGGAGGAATTATCATTCCTCCTCCATGGAATTATCATTCCTCCACGCTGACACCGACGAACCAGTCGTAATGCTAACCCGAAATCCTGAGCGCCAAGGAGGGAAGCCATTACTACCAATTTTCAAGTCTTTGGTTTGACCCGGCCGGGGATTGAACCCGCAACCTCCCACACTGCAAGCGGACGCTCTACCACTAAGCCACGCAGCCTTAAGTCAGAATCTACTAGGATATAGAATATAATTTTATGGTACAGATTTTGGACTGTATCAAATGGAACTATTTACTTTTTGAACAGTTTGGATCCTGATCAGAAGCCTCGTAATTAGAGACTATATTTTGCATGGGCACAAAATTTATTTTTCAAGCAGTTTGGATCCTGATCAGGAGCTGCGTATGGCGGCGAATGATCAGGATCTACCGTACACAATTGTTGACACTAATGTTAATATTTCGAAATTTTGAGAACTGAATCTTCAAAGATACTGTGGTGCATGGGTGCACAATTTATTTTCAATCAGTTTGGATCCTTATTAGAAGATGTGTACGGCGACGCATGGTCAGGATCAACATAATTATTGGCACTAATGTTAATATTAATAATTTCGAAACTTTGAGAACTGATGATCATAATGGCAAATTTGTTCCTAATGACTAAAGTTTCAAAGATACTGTTGTGTCTGGGTAAAAACTATACATCAAGACATATATTTAATACACTAGATCTAATTATGATATTTACGCGAGGTTATATAATGTGCAAAAAACAATAAGTTATCGACTAATAACATATTGAAAATGTTCCCTATGTATGCTTCGACCAAAAATGGTATGTTTTGACTTGGTACGCTTTAACCATGGAACGCTTTGACTAATTTACCTTTCTGTTTCATCCGTTTTAATCTAAATCCATTCAAATTTGTAGTATACCATGTAAAACTTTTTGGAATACAACCTCATAATTCTAGTATAGTAGAGTACATCAAGGGCAGATAACTAGAGCCTAAACAATACTGAAATGAAGCCTTATTAGCATTTCAGAGTATATCAAGAGCAGATAATTATTGCCACAATGATTAGATTTCAACAATAATTGCACTCCTTTGAGAACTTATAGCTATATACTTTGTGTGCAAGTATAATCAAAATCCATTGAAAACTGTAGTTGCAAGAGTGTAAACGCTGTAAGATATGGCATTTTCAGCAATTCAAGGGCAGACAACTCTTGACCTATAGGTCTTATTTCAACCATAATCACACATATCTAAACTCTTATGGTCATATACAATCTGGCCAAGTTTGAAAAAGACTGGATAAAAAGTGTGGCCTCTAGAGTGTAAACACTTTTAAATATGGCATTTTAAGCAATTCAAAGGTAGATAATCCTCAACCTATTGGTCCGATTTCAACCATAATTAAACTCATCTAAACTCTTATGGTCATATACAATCTGAGCAAGTTTGAGATAGATTATATAAAAATTCTGGCCTCTAGAGTGTAAACACCGTTAAATATGGCATTTTCAGCAATTCAAAGGTAGGTTACTCTCAACCTATGGGTCCGATTTCAACCATATTCAAACTCATATGAACTCTTATGGTCATATCCAATCTGAGCAAGTTTAAAATAGATTGGGTAAAAATTGTGGCCTCTAGAATGTAAACACCCTTAAATATGGCATTTTCAGCAATTCAAAGGTAGATAACTCTCAACCCATTTGTCTGGTTTCAAGCATAATCACACTCATCTGAACTCTTATAGTCATATACAATCTGAGCAAGTTTGAAGAAAAAGTGTGGCCGCTAGAGTGTAGACACTGTTAAATATGGCATTTTCAGCAATTCAAAGATAGAAAACTCTTGATGTGATCTAGATCTATTGATCTGATTTCAAGCATAATCGAACTCATACAAAATCTTATGGTCATATATACAATCTGGCCAAGTTTGAGAAAGATTGGAGACATATTGTGGCTTCTAGAGTTTTGAAAACACTGTTGAACTTGGGTGGATTTGGGCGACTTTGTGTGAATTGATGAATGAGGATTAAGTGTATGCACTAATATTATTACTTCCATATAGCTGACTGGCATTCAGATAACGAAAACTATTACAGAAAATGACTTTTTTCATGGCTATTGGACGGTGGGTTTTAAAAGTGGATAGCCCTGGGTTTCTAGGTGTTTCGAAACCGGCTGAAACTGTCAACACTGCCAGACTATCTACGTAAATCTACCCCACCTGGCATGATCGAGCACAGTGTTGAAATCATCTGTGTATTATACACATGCACTTTGATATTGACAAGATTTAGAAACAACATATCTGATATCACAGAAATAAAGATCTAGGCCTAGTCGAAATCGGTCGAATGTGTGTGACATTGTACTTTTCTAATCGTAGGAAGTGACGTCATAAACATCACAACTGATAAACAAAGGGGGGAAACTCAATAAAACAGTTTTGACTGTGTTGATAATTTCAGTAGGATGGTATTAACGAGCGAGGTTTTTTGATTTAAATTTGATGTGTGATTCTCGCAATTAATTATGTTTTCTTTGGCGATAACCGGAAATGTGCACTTAAAAAATCTCAAATAGACTCGTCCAGAGCTGAGAGGTCAGTCAGAATAGTCGCGCGTGTTAGACAATAACATCCGGGTCAACCTAGGGTAACCGGAAGCAAAAATTTTAACGAAACTTTTTTTGTTCAACGTGTTCATAAATAAAACGCGAGCAGGGTCGACCAGTATGTGAAAAATAGCTGAGAGGTCGCAAGTGATAGACAATAACTTCCGGGTCAACGTATGGGTAACCGGAAGCAAAATTTTTAACGAAACTTTTTTTGGTTCAACATGTTCATAAATAAAACGCGAGCAGGGTCGACCAGTCTGTGAAAAATAATGTAGCAAGTAGATCCGGCGGAAGTACAAAAAACCTACGAAGAAAAATCTATTCAATGTACATACAGGTCTAACATACAGGTCTAAAAATGTGAATTTTAACTTGAAATTTATTGTATACGTAGCTGTAGAAGCTCGCTTCGCTCGTTATTAGTTATCTTCTTCTTCTTCTTCCCATTAAGTGCAGGGCTCCTCTGGAGCATCGACGCACTGTGCTACTGTGTTATGAGGGCAGGTGACCACTTAACTCTTTCCTCCATGAAACTTTAAATGGACAATTCCAGTTTCCATTTTAGTCTAGTCCATTTCTGACTTTTAAGGGTTGTTTTTGTCAATGTTTGGCATAGGACAAGTGAACTATTCACATGTACACTGTTTGAAAAGCACGCCTCTATGCTGGACCAGGGTTCAAAGAGTTAAAGCAGGTCAAAGGTAAAGCAGAATAGTACTATTAGTAGTAGATACAGAATTTTAAGATATTCTGCTTTACTTTTATCCTGCTTAAGTAACAAATGCCTAGGTAGTGTTTTCAGAGGTATATGTGTAGCCGGGTAGAGAATATGGTGAAATGGTTGATTGGCTTTTCTGGGTGACTCGGTAGCTCAGTGGTTAGAGCGTTGGCATGGTAAGCCAGAGGTCCTGGGTTCGAGTCCCAGTTGGGTCACAACTTTTTCACCATGTTACATGTGGACGATGTGAACCGGGTTTTAGGACGATGTGAACCGATTTTCAGGACGATGTGAACCTCCCTATTGGACGATGTGAACCTTTTTTTTTTTTTTCAAAATAAAACGACCCAAGTCTTCTTATTTTTCCTTGTATTAAACAATACTCATTCAAAAGTGAAGAGTGTTTAGAAATACAACTATACCATAGTTTTCATTTATGTGCATGTAATATTTTCATTCTATTGAATAGTTGTAATATATGAAAAATAAGGCCTAAAAAAAAAAGATGTGTGTTTCCGGTTTCCCGACCGACCCTATTTTTTACCCCCGACCCTAAAGTTTTAAATTTAAATATAAAAAAAAAAAAAAAATTTTTTTTTTTTTAGGGACAAGTTTTTTTGGTGAGGGGAAAAAGATACTGGAGGGGAAGGGCGCCATTATTCGGCACCCGTTACAGAAGGAAAAAAAGCTTGTGTTAATTTGTTAAAAGCAAACACACCACATTTCTTATTAAAATATAATACCGGTATTTATTTGATGCAATGGTTTTCAGATTGAAACAAGAACTATTTCACAAAATTATATTATGAAATACCTTACAAATTAAACTTGCAAATCAAGATAAATAATTTCAGACACTTTCAATGTTGAATACAACAAGAGCAAGGTCATTATTTGTCATATAAACCCATCCTTTGATTGTAAAAAAATTCGCATATATGCCCTATATAAAAACTTTTTAAAAAATAAAAACTTTTTCCTACCGACCTACCCTAAAATTTTGAGAGGGTGAAACCAGAAACACACATATTTTTATTTAGGCCTAAGCACGTTTTCGCGAATTCTTGAAATGCTTCATCTATGAACAATAAGCGCGGGAAAAGTGACACATGCAAAGACAAAATTAATCAATCACCCAATTAGGGTGTATTTTCCAATACACACGTTTTCACTATAACCATTAATTCCATTGCGAACAGTTTGGTGCCTGATCAGATGCCGGGTAACCTGACGTATGATTAGGTTTTAAACTAGTTACCACTCACTTTTAAACACTTTGCAAACAGTTTGGTGCCAGATCAGACGCCGGGTAACTCGGCGTATAATTAGGTTTTAAACTAGTTGCCATTCACTTTTAATACTTTGCAAACAGTTTGGTGTCAGATCAGACGCCGGGTAACCCGACGTATGATAACGTTTTAAACTAGTTGCTTTTCACTGTTAAATGTTAATACAATTCATAACAATTGTATCACAAACTTGTCATTTAAGCCATTTTAAACAATATACATAATTATGTAGATATGTTGGTCAAAATTTATGCCCAGTTTATCTGACCTTTTCATTTTTGGCCCACTTAAAGTCGCTTAAATAGGGTAATTACAGGTCAATGATCATTAAAAAGTATATATAGTTTCCAATTACATGTATTACAAATAAATCTGCTATTTCACTTATGAAACTAAAAAAAATAATAGGTTCACATCGACTTATGGGGTAGTTCACATCGTCTGGTAAATCGGTTCACATCGGAGGTGGTTCACATCGTCCCTAATTCTTTTCAGACATGTCCGGTAACGGGTCAAATGCTGTGTTGCTCAGTGGTATAGCGTACGCTTGCAATTGGGGAAGTCGCGGGTTCAATCCCAGGTCGGGTCAAAACAAATACTTAAAGGCTCCGTTGGTTTCCTTCTATCTCTATAAGTATAGTATGTAATAGGCACAGCCTACAAGTACAACTGAGCAAATATCGAAAGCAAAGAATAGAGCATTTTAACAAATTACACCATAGCCTGAAGTGTGATTCTAGTTTTGAAAATAGGTGACAACTTATTTAAAGCATTCTGCTTTACTTGCAACCTGCTATTTCCCCGTAGCCTGTTTCTGGTATTGAAGATAGGTGACCACTTAAAGCAGGGGTGCCGGACGTTTCGGTAAATGTCCAGTTCGGTAACTTGATTTTATATAGTGAAAGGTCTGGACGTTTCGGTAAAAAGGTAAATTATAGTAATTAAAGGATTATGTACCTGTATATCACACATTTTGCTTGGTCAATAACAGATAGCGCTTTTAATGCCTTACAAATGGGTTGGATCTAAACTATATGATCTAGTTCTGGAAATGGTAAAACGTATATGCCGTAAGGGGCAATTAAGTCGGTAATGAAGTGGGAAATGGAAAACGAAAAAAAATCAAAGTGAGATTGAGTGTTCTTTGAAAGTTTTTGCAACCCCGATTAGAAGTAGTTCTATGATCAGGATCTACTCTGTAGATAAATTAGAATAAATTGAAAGATAATAAGATCTACTTTGGTTTTGGGAGGTAGAATGCTAGAATCTGCTTTAAGTTAAGCGAGTAGATCTATATCATTATTGCATTTCATCAAATATAGAAAAAAAATCTTTTATGACCAGGATCTACTTGGCAGGCAGAACACATGAAAATAAAACAAATAAACTTTATGTTAACTGACAATGTTGGAATTTACTTTTATTAGCTCACCTGAGCCTTCGGCTCAGGATGAGCTATTGTGACTGCTCTTCGTCCGTCGTCCGTCCACATTTTCAAACAACATCTCCTCAGAAACCACTGACCCGATTTCAACCAAACTTTATCAGAAGCATCAGTGACAAGGGGGAACGAAATCTTGTTCAAAGTTTTTGGCTAGAGTTATTCCCCTTGCTTTGGGACTTGATTTTCTAACATGACCGTATAGACAACTTTTAATGCATAAGAAAATCTTTAAAAATCTTCTTCTCAGAAACCAAAAGGCCCAGACCTTTCATATTTGGTATGTATCATAACCTAATGATCTTCTACCAAGATTGTTCAAATTTTGACCCTGGGGCCAAAATTGGCCCCGCCCTTGGGCTTATCAGTTTTTCTTAGGAAAATCTTTGAAAATCTTCTCCTCTGAAACTGTATGGCCTAGATCATTAATATTTGACATGTAGCTTTGCCTTATGGTCCTCTACCTAGCTTGTTCAAATTATGACCGCCGGGTCAAAATTGGCCCCGCCCCGGGGCTTATCAGTTTTACATAGAGTTATATAGGAAAATCTTTAAAAATCTTCTTCTCTGAAACTGTATGGCCTTGATCATTAATATTTGACATGTAGCTTTGCCTTATGGTCCTCTACCTAGATTGTTCAAATTATGACCATCGGGTCAAAATTGGCCCCGCCCCGGGGCTTATCAGTTTTACATAGAGTTATATAGGAAAATCTTTAAAAATCTTCTTCTCTGAAACTGTATGGCCTAGATCATTAATATTTGACATGTAGCTTTGCCTTATGGTCCTCTACCTAGATTGTTCAAATTATGACCACCGGGTCAAAATTGGCCCCGCCCCGGGGCTTGTTAGTTTTACATGGAGTTATATAGGAAAATCGTTAAAAATCTTCTTCTCTGAAACTGTATGGTCTAGATCATTAATATTTGACATGTAGCTTAGCCTTATGGTCCTCTACCTACATTGTTCAAATTATGACCCCCGGGTCAAAATTGGCCCGCCCCGGGGCTTATCAGTTTTACATAGAGTTATATAGGAAAATCTTTAAAAATCTTCTTCTCTGAAACTGTATAGCCTAGATCTTCCAGCTTTGACATATAGCTTTGCCTTATGGTCCTCTACTAAGATTGTTCAAATTATGACCCTGGGCCAAAAATGGCCCCGCCCTTGGGCTTATCAGTTTTTCTTCGGAAAACCTTTGAAAATCTTTTTCTCTGAAACTGTATGGCCTACATCATTAATATTTGACATGTAGCTTTGCCTTATGGTCCTCTACCTAGATTGTTCAAATTATTACCCTAGGGTCAAAATTGGCCCCGCCCGGGGCTTATCAGTTTTACATAGAGTTATATAGGAAAATCTTTAAAAATCTTCTTCTCTGAAACTGTAAGGCCCAGATCTTTCAGCTTTGATATGTAGCTTTGCCTTATGGTCCTCTACCAAGATTGATCAAATTATGACCCCTGGGCCAAAACTGGCCTCGCCCTTGGGCTTATCAGTTTTTCATAGGAAAACCTTTGAAAATCTTCTTCTGAAACTGTAAGGCCCAGATCATTTGTAATTGAAATGTAGCTTAACCTTATAGTCCTCTACCAAGATTGTTCAAATTATGACACCATGTCAAAATTGGCCCTGCCCCGGGGCTTATCAGTTTTATATAGACTTATATAGGAAAACCTTTAAGGTAGCTTTATAGTTTCGATACTGCAAGCGGATTTTTCTTATTTATCATCATGATTTATAATTTATTCCCCCATTTTATAGCTGAATGGTTTAAGTGGTACACATGTCACCACAAAATGTCTTTTTAAAAAAAATATTTTATATTTTTACGATTTTATAAGACAAATTTAAAAAAAATTCAAACAGCGATTGTAAAGCCGTCTTAATTTGTAACGCCTTTAAAATTGCCCATAATACACTTCAGTAACATATCTAGGGATCCGTGTCTCAGATTTTTAAAATTCCCCTTCCAACTATTATTATGTAACATCAAAGTTATTTTACCGTTTAAAGTCGATTTCTATTACGTAATGCTTTGCTGTAAACAGCTGGAGAACCTCATCAACATTCTGAGACACGGTTCACTAGAGAAGATAATACCCTTTCATCTGCTTTAAACCGCATGAAAATCGGACCCCTACCGCGAACACAATCGTTAATCAAATATGTCGCCTGTTTGAAAATAAGGAGGTGCCGAAAACGTCAATTAACTGATAAGCGTGTCATTTTGACTGTCTGACACAGTGCGAATACCCCGGGGTTCAACTATGTCCTTTTTGTTTCAACCAATAAGAAGACACATATTTCATAAGCGATTTTCCTTAGCTCCACCCTTAATAAAATATACCAATCATAATTCAATAATGATTTTAACATGCGAAACCCATAAATCACGCAACAGCAGCTGTAGAACGCCTCTAGCTGGTCACGTGGCTGGACTACGGAGTGCTTAATGAGGTGTGATTTATTGATCAGATAGCCGTGTCATGCGTTTGGTTTGGTTTTGGAGATTTTGGTAAAATGTAGAACAGAATGTCGGCTATCAAAATCGGAAAAAAGGTTAAAAACACAATTTTTGCAGTTTTAAAGCTCTAAAGATACCTTAAAACTCTTTTTATAGCTATATATATCACAATATTGTCTTGCCCAGTCAGCTTAGGTACAATGTTCTCAGGTGAGCGACTTGTGGGCCATGGCCCTCTTGTTTAAGAGAGTGTACATTTTCGTGTTTCTTCAAATAAAGAAATAGATCTAAATCTTTTTATCTAATTGTTATTATAATATTATTGTAATTGATATTATATTATAATTATTGTCATTAATATGTCATTTCAGTCTAATTATTTTTACTATTATGCACTTTATTTATATATTAGAACTCAATTCGGACTGGATCCTGTTATCCCGTCACGCATTTTAACAATAATTCACACCTATAAATTAGTATGTTCTGTAAATGCGGCACGTGCCTGTACGCTAGCGGCTAATAAGTTAGTTGAGTATCTTGAATTATTGTTTGCCTTTAATTTGGCCGTCACTTGTAATCAATTAAGTAACAACCTTAACACACCCAACAATAAAATAAGAATAGCAATACTAACAGTTACTAAATAAAATAAAAAAAATATTTTTAAAAATAAGTTTCAGTTTCAGCTTTATAAGCATATTGGCAATAAATTGCCTTTGGCTAATTACATAGACAAAGAATAAGTTGAATAACAGGAGGCGCTTCTACGGGGGAAGGTTTTAAAATCTCTTCATTTCGTTTCGTAAGAGGTATTTAAATACCGGTTACATACATTTTGCATTACTTATTTTGTCACGCGCATTTATATGTTACAGGGATAACGTGTAATCAGGGATTGTAACGCATAATCTCTTGAAATTTTTAGGGATTACGCATAATCACTGGGCGTTTTAGGTCAATTGATGAAATGTCCCTATTTTCATCATAAATGAATAAGTTATGCGATATTGGGTAAATTTTTCATCTCAAGGACTCAATGTTTGTCTCAAGGACTCATTGTTTTATAGAATGTGCATCCCGACGACTCATTCATCTGATTTCTAAAATTATCACTGTGCAATGATGAATAAGTTGATACTATTGACTATCAATTCATGGCAGTTTGGCATGTTGCTGGAAAGGAATTGTTGTTGGGAGGGAGCACTGAAAGTAAAAGTATTGTGTTTCTGTTTCAGATTAATTGATCAGGATGAGCAGCTCAGAAGAAGTGTCATGGATTTCTTGGTTTTGTGGTCTAAGAGGCAATGAGTTCTTTTGTGAGGTAAGAATTGCCCTTTGATGCCAAAGTTGAACTCATTCGCCCCTGAAACTTGTTTTACTAGACAATGTTAACCCTTAGCCCGCCAAATAAATTGTCGTCTGCTATATTTCTCGTCTGCTTCATGTTTAAAAGTTGCTCAAAATTGCTGAAAATGTTGTCCGAGTGTCAAACAGCTTGGATCCGCATGAGACGCTGAGTTACTCGACGTCTCACCCGGATCCAAGCTGTTTGCATATGGAGCTATAGTCGTGAGTGGCAGGCTAAGGGTTAATTACCTAATATGTATTTAGGCTTTGCCTATGGACGGAAAAAAACAAAATTATACTAATGAAAACGGAATAGATCTATCGCCAGTGTGTATCAGTTCGTTGTGTATTCCAGATCACACTCGAGGCTACGCCTCTCGTGACTGAGATCTGGATTACACAACCGACTCGAACTTTTATTTTATACCTAAATTGTTTGGGACAAGATCTATATGTTGTTAAACCAAATAATCAAATAGATCTATAAGCACCCGTGTATACAATGTTAAAAGTTAAAACTCCTCCGTACACCTATAATGCAATCTGAAACTATTTTTGGAAGTCATATGACCACCAATAATGACGTCATTATTTATATTGATGGCGTGTTGGTAATCCGTTATTTTTATCGGTTCGATTGAGAAGTAGATTTTTGTAAATAACGTTCATTTAAGCGTTTAAGGGTATGAATTGAACTGTTTGAAGCTTTGACTTTGGAGAAAATCATTTCAAGTGAGTGTTGGGGGGTATTCATGCTTAAAATGGTTTAAAAATAGCACCGAAATCGGGAATTCCGAAAAGTCACGCACAACTCTTCGTAAAAGCCGTGACGTCATCATCCAAGATGTCAGCCCCCATGTTTTGTAGTTGCCTAGTTTTGAGGAAATTATTCACGCGCAAATCAAACACTTTTCAAAGTCTGTCAGTGATTGAATAAAATTGGAATACCTTTGATTTTATCATGCATTACTTAAGAACGGAGCCTTTTTTCCGTATTAACCCTTTCCCTCACAGAAGCGCTTTTTAGCACATTTAATTTATTCTTCCACCAAAGAAAATAGTTTATAAACATGTACTGTAAGAAATATTTTCTATAATATACATGTAGCAGATAGTAGCTTAAAGCAGGATGAAAGTAAAGCAGAATGCACCTTAAGGAAGTTAAGGTGCATTCTGCTTTACGTGATCACTTGTCTTTGAAATTAGAAACAGGCTATATGGGATAAAGGGTTTGAAGGTTAGTCTATTTCGACTATTTAGGGTTAATTTTAACAATAAATATTGCAAAACGAAAAACAGTACAGACCCTGATCAGAGAACTCCTGCAACAGCCATCTGGTCACTGTCTACTCTATAATATTTGTAGAGGACAATTGTATTCTTCACTGCTACATTTTGAGCTTTTAGGATCGCTGGATATCCGTCGTCTGTCTCTGTCTGTCCGTTCACAATTGGTTGTGGACACTCTAGCGGTTTCAAATTTCATTGGATCTTCATGAAACTTGATGACAATGTTTGTCTTGATGAAATCTAGGTCAAGTTCGAATGTGGGTCATGTCGGGTCAAAAACTAGGTCACTAGGTCAAATTATAGAAAAACCTTGTGAACACTCTAGAGGCTACATATCTCATTGGATCTTAATGAAACTTGATCAAAATGTTTGCCTAATTAATATCTAGTTCAAGTTCAAATATGGGTCATGTCCGGTCAAAAACTAGGTCAAATCATAGAAAAACCTTGTAAACACTCTAGAGGCTACAAATCTCATTGGATTTTTATGCAACTTGGTCAGAATGTTTGCCTAATTGATATCTAGGTCAAGTTAGAATATGAGTCATGTCGGGTCAAAAACTAGGTCACCAGGTCAAATCATAGGAAAACCTTGTTAATACTCTAGAGGCTACAAATCTCATCCGATCTTCATGACGCTGGGTCAAAATGTTTTCCGCATTGATATCTAGGTCAAGTGTGAATGTGGGTCATGTCCGGTCAAAAACTAGGTCACTAGGTCAATTTATAGAAAAACCTTGTGACTACTCTAGAGGCTACAAATTTCATTGGATTTTAATGCAACTTGGTCTGAATGTTTGCCTTATTGATATATAGGTCAAGTTCAAATATGGGTCATGCCTGGTCAAAAACTGGGTCACTAGGTCAAATCAAAGAAAAACAGTGTTAACCCTCTAGAGTCTACAAATCTCATTAGATCTGAATGAAATATTGTCAGAATGTTTGCCTACATCCAATCTAGGTCAAAATCAAACGTGGATTGTGTCTGGTCAAAATCTAGGTCACTAGGTCAAATCATAGAAAACTCTTGTTAACACTTTAGAGGTTTATTATCAGTCATGTCCAGTCGTAATCTATATCTCTATAGGTCAAGTTATACATGGTGAACCAGGTGAGCGATTTAGGGCCATGGTGGCCCTTGTTGTTAATGAGGAGTTTACTCCACACTAGGATTGAACCTGTTAACTCAGTGTATGCTGAATCATTTAATGGACTTTTCCCCTTTTGAAGAATGACCTGTTTATGTCAGGGTTGGCAGAAGATTGGAAATACATGTGCACATATTTCCAACAACATTATTATTCATTTATAAAATGATAGAATTTAGAAAGAGATATTGTTTTTTCTTAACCCACTACCCCATAAATATGCCTTTTTACATCTTTAATTAATTCCTTCACTGAAGAAAACAGTTCACAGTTATACAGTCGTGAGTATGTACATGTATCATTAGAAATATTTTCTATCTTGAAAATGATAGCTTAAAGCAGGCTGAGAATAAAGCAGAATTGCCTTAACGTGAAGTTAAGGCACATTCTGCTTTTCTTTCAACCTGCTTTAAGTGATCACATGTCTTCAAAACTAGAAACATGCTATGGGGTAATGGGTTAAGTCAGTAAATCTTTCATTCTCTTATAGTGGAGTACAATCTTGCAGTAAACTGCCATATTTAAATACTGTTTGGTTTACATTTGATATTAAGTTCACCCTTATCCTTACACCATGACCCCTGAATCTTAAAATGAACTTTTCCTGCTTCCAGTAACTAGTCCATTTTGACTATTTGAGGCTCAGATTGTTGTTACTGTATATATTATTGCACAAATTACAAAGAATGCATACCCAAAACAGAGGGCTCCCACTGAACTGGGCTGTTTTTATAGGACGGTTACTCTAGATACAATGTACATTGTTTGTAAATGGTGTGTATATGCATCACTAAGAGTTAGGCAAACAGATTACTCCAATTTTATGCCTGTAATTTATTCCTCTGTTGAAGATAATAGTTCAAATTTATACAGTCAGATGAAAGATATATTACATTCTAGCAGATGGTAGCTTGTAGCTGGCTGAAAGGCACATTAAGGCACATTCTGCTTTACTTTCAACCTGCTTTAAGTGGTCAGTTACAGAGCACCAGATAAGGGTAGTTTTTCAAAAACTAAAATCTTTATTTCTTAATTAAACCCTATGGTGTCACTACTCATTAGAATCGTCTCTTCGAGACGATTCTAATGAGTAGTAACACCATAGGTTTTGGTGCTAAAAAGAGTGAGAAAATGTTTGATTTGTTGAAATAACTACCCTTTATCTGGAGCCCTGCAGTTATTAGAAAACTAGAAACAGGCTATGGGGTAATGGATTAACTTGTTTCTCCATAGCCACACATTTTATTTTCCTCTACTAATGAAAGCAATTCCACTTTATGCAATTGTTTCTATAGCCTAGCAGATGGTAGCTTAAAGTATGTTGAAAGAAAAGCAGAATGTGTCATTCGACACATTCTGAGTTACTTTCATTCTGCTTTAAGTGGTCACCAGTCTTCAAATCTAGAAACATGCTTTGAGGTAATGGGTTTAAGAAGTAAGAGTCTTACAAAGGTTGTATCTGATTTTGTTTGGACAGGTGGATGAGGATTATATACAAGACAAGTTTAACCTCACTGGTTTGAATGAGCAGGTTCCCCACTACAGACAAGCCTTAGACATGATCCTTGACCTGGAACCAGGTAAATTATTTCTGTGGTTTTATGGCCATTAACCAGCCTTTTTATGCCCCCAGAATCTGAGTCCGGGGGCATATACAGGGCTCCAGATAAGAAGAAGTTAACTGAACACATTCAATATTTTCTCACTCATTTCAGCACCAACTGCATGGTGTTACTACTCGTTAGAATCGTCGAGACGATTCTAATGAGTAGTAACACCATAGGGTTTAATGCAGAAATAAAGATTTTAGTTTTTGAAAAACTATCCTTATCTGGAGCCCTGCATATAGTTTTTGCTGTTTGTTGGTTGGTTTTGTATAGTGTCTTTAACTGTTGCACTACTGGACATTTATATGGCTTTCATATTTGTTCTTTGCCATCTCATGACTATATCAAGAGGAATTACTTCCTTCAGGTGCGGAATAAAGTAAAGGCATCTTTTTATGCCACCTGGCATCGACAGATGTGGAG
This sequence comes from Gari tellinella, assembly GCA_922989275.2. Classification (NCBI taxonomy): domain Eukaryota; kingdom Metazoa; phylum Mollusca; class Bivalvia; order Cardiida; family Psammobiidae; genus Gari; species Gari tellinella. Next base: position 11,731,792 of record OV277865.1, on the reverse strand, counting down.
GCATATGTAGTCATTGTTCAGCATATCTGTCCATGTGTACGAGGTTTACTAGATTTTACCATTTTGTCTAGCATCAGCACCTCTTACTAGGTACAAGTTGTTGCCTTTGACCATTGCCTGTCCTCCCATATCGCCCAACCTCAAATTGATCTTGCTTTGTTTGGAATTAGAATATTTTAAATAAGCCATCTATTGGTTTACTAGATTTGACCATTTCACCTAAAATCAATACCAAACTAGATTTGCTAGTTGCTTTTTAACTCACCTGAGCTAGCTCAGGGTGAGCTTTTGCAATCCTTGAATGTCCGACGTCCATATTTAATGTTGTTTTCACTCTAGAGGCCACAATTTTTATCCAGTCTTTTGCAAACTTGCTCAGATTGTATATGACCATAAGAGTTCGAATAAGTGTGATTATGGTTGAAATTTGGACCAATAGGTCAAGAGTTATCTGTCCTTGAATTGCTGTAAATGCCATATCTTACAGAGTTTACACACTTGCAACTACAGTTTTCAATGGACTTTGATTATACTTGCACACAAAGTATATAGCTATAAGCTCTCGAAGGAGTTTAATTATTGTTAAAATCTAATCATTGTGGCAATAGTTATCTGCCCTTGATATACTTTGAAATGCTAGAAAAGGCTTCTTTTCAGTATTGTTTAGGCTCTAGTTATCTGCCCTTGATTTACTCTACTATACTAGAACTATGAGGTTGTATGCCAAAATTGTTTTCATGCTATACTACAAATGTGAATGGATTAAAATTAAAAGCTATCAGGCTTCATTACAACAGGTGAGCGATATCAGGGCCTTCAAGGCCCTCTTGTTTACTATTACAGTTGTTGCCTAGGATCATAATTCCATTCCTAATACACCCATATCACACAACCTTGATTTGACCTTGATCTTATTTAGAAAAAACTTAGAAATGATTCTGAATATATTGGCAAGGATGCCACCAGGGGCATAATCGTTTATTGAAGGCATTCTTGTATTATTTAAGATGATGAGCTAGAAGACAATCCAAACCAGAGTGATCTGATAGAACAGGCTGCTGAGATGTTGTACGGGTTGATCCATGCTAGATACATAATGACCAACAGAGGCATAGCACAGATGGTAAGTTGGGGGGCTTTCAGCATGTAGGTGTTTCTGGAGTACCTGCCAAAAACTGCACTCTTTTTATCCCATAAATGCACCTTGATTTCATTAAAACTTCATAGGATTGTTCTTTGTAGGGTACTCTCGCAGATTCTTCAAATATAGGTCATCCAATTGAAACTGTGGTTTCCATGGCAACCAATTGAAAAAACTTTAAAAATCTTCTTGTCAAAAACTACTGGTTCGAATTGAAAATAATTTTATTTAAATGCCATTGGTGACCTTCTATCAGACTACTAAATATAATTTTCCTCTCTTAAAAAACATGGCTGCTAGTGGGTGGGGCAGACTTTCCTTATATGGCTGTATAGTGAAAACTTTAAAAAAAATCTTGTCTGAAACCGCTGGTCCGACTTGAAAGTTATTTCACACAAATGATTCATGGGTGACACTCTACCAGATTTCTTAAAATAATTATGCCCCGGCATCGATAGATGCGGAGGCATATAGTAACTGTCCTGTCCGTCCGTGTGTGTGTGTGCGTCCGTCCGTAACAAGGTTAAGTAGATTTTACCGCTTCGTCTAGCATCAACACCGCTTACCCAAATGCTTGGATACTTGTACAGTTGTTGCCTTAGACCATTCCCTATCCACCAATACCACAAAACTGTGATTTTGACCTTGACCTAATTTGGACTTAGAATATTTTAAATAGGCTAATTCTTGGTTAACTAGATTTTACCGTTTCTTCTAGCATCAACACAACTGACTACAATGCTTTGATACTTATACAGTTGTTGCCTTTGACCATTCCCTATCCACTAATATCACCAAACTGATTTTGACCTTGACCTAATTTGAACTCTCGCTTAACTAGATTTTACCGTTTCGTCTAGCATCAACACTGTTTACTACAATGCTTCGATACTTATACAGTTATTGCCTGGGACCATTACCAACTCACCAATAATACCCAAGCTGAGTTTGACCATGACCTAATTTGGACATAGAAAAGATTCAGAATATATTGTCAAGGATTCCACCGGGGGCATAAGGGTTTATTGAACGCGCAGTCTTGTTTTGGTAACTAAAAAAATCATGGCTTCCAGTGGGTGCAAGTTTTCCTTTATGTAGCTGTATAGATAAAACTTTAAAAATCTTCTTCTCTGAAACTACTGGTCCAAATTGAAAATAATTTTACACAAATGATCCATTGATGACTCTCTGCCAGATTTCTTAAATAAAATAGCCACCAGTCGGTGGGGCAAATTTTCCTTATATTTCTGTATAGAAAAACTTCAAAAATGTTTTACTCTGAAACTTCTGTTTTAAAAATAATTTTACACAAATAATGATTCATGGGTGACCCTTTGCCAGCTTTCTGCAAGTAATCTTCCTAGCTCAAACAACATGGCTGCCAGTGGATGGGGGTGAAATTACCTATGATGACTTATAGTGAAAACTTAGTCATTACTGGTCCAATACCATAACCATGATTTAGGGCCGCATGCGGTTCTTGTTGACTACTTCGGGTTGATTTTAACAATATATTTCAAAATGACAAACATTGTAGACCCTAATCAGAGGGCTCTTGAATGAGCCCGCTGATCAGGGTCTACACTGTTTGCATGGGACAAGTTAGTGTAATCCTCACAGGTACACTGTTTTAAATGATGAGAATACTCGTTGCTTGGGTTGATTGTGATAACAGAGGTCCTGTGGATCAGTGCTATACACTGGGCATGCTCATGTACAAATTTGAAAAAGGCTTTCTGTATCTACTTCCCTCTCTCTGACATGTCCAATAAGCCTAAAGCTGGCAGAAACAAACATAAACTAAAACAAACAAACAAAATCATATTTGGTATTTATACTGAACAAGTCCTTGAGCTCTGTACAACTTTTGCCAGACAAAGTTCCAGGGTCCCGTTTTATAAAACTTCGAATGACAAATGTTTTCGTAGGTCAGATAATAAAAGTCTCGATGATAATTTATTTCTCTATCTAATCCTGTCTTGTGACATCTCTTTGGAATCGTCTTGAAAAGACAATTCCAAAAAAAGATGTAAACAAGGCAGGATTAGATGGAGCAATCAGAAATTAAATGTGTTTTAAAGTTTTAACTTACGATCGTTTTTGTCGTACAATGTTTTATGAAACAGGCCTCGGGTTATTAAGAGCTCAAATAGGCTGGATTTAACATTTGCCTTAACTTTAAATTTACATGTCATCGAGACTTCATATTATACATGTGTTCTTCACTAAAGAACTTCTTTTAGCTCAATATCAGTTGGGTCATGTAAGAAAATGGTCAAGGTCATTTAGAGGTCATGGTCACATTTAGGTGGCATACTATGATAGTGTTTCACAAAATCATCTTGTTATGCTCCTTATTATTCAAACACTAAGAAAAGTATTCCCAATCTAGGAATGGGGCCCTACCGCATTACAGAGTTATCCCAATTTTCATCACGAGTTAATTCCCCTGATAAGGAAAAGGTTGTTTCCGGTTTAGTTAACGCATCTCATTGAGACGGTGTCGATAACGGTCATAAACGATTCGGAAAAGAATAGATCGAATGCGGTTTATTAGTTTGATACCTATATCTATATGCAGTCAAGCTCCCGTTTATCCCTATGTATTTTAATGTATTAATTTTGTTTAATGTCAAATGCGACGGTTATTTATTTCATCGTTTTTAGCAAACCGAAAGTAGCACTGATCATACTTTTTCTATATAACAAAGGAGCCGACTTTTAACATACTTAACAGACACGGGTTTTCACCTCGGTAAAAGAACGTTAACATGGATTAATATTTGAAACAATTGTCAATTTTTGTAACGTATTCTATACTGTTTATACCGCTGGAATGTGATACCGTGCATCTTACCTGGATCCAAATTGTTTGGCAAAAGTCGACATATGAACTCTGTTGAGTCGCGCTTAGTGTTAATCCTTTCTTTACTTCATAGGAATGTTTTTTCACACCTTTGAAAAATAATAGACCCTGTTCAAAGAGCTCTTTTAGTTATAGGAGCCATCAGGTCAAGCTCTTATCTGTTAGCTTGCAAACAGTATTGGTCTTAATCTGCAAAAACATCAGTGTGACACAAATCTTTGTTGCTCATAAGACAAAGTGGCACATTACTTCTTATCTTCCTTCTTTACACCAATAGTTGTGCATAGCTTAATAGTTACTACGTAAGTAGATCCTGATCAGATGGTTACTATATAGGAACAGTCTCTATAATCAATGACTGTCCTCTGGTTCTTAAATGACATTATAGGTCTATAAATGCTGCCTATAACAGGTGAAAAGGGGGATATTTATTAAGACATTACCGGTATTAAACATAAACTTTGTATTATTCAGTTATTAATAATGACATGAATATTCATTAGGCAAAGGGTTAAACTGATCTTTTAAAATATGTTGAATGGTAAACAGTTTCTTCAAAAATGTATACTTTGTTTGTTCATTATATACCAGCAGATTTTAGTTGACAGAAATTTCATAGAAATAGTTCAGCCTGTCATGCTCATAGCGCACATGGATTTCACCTCTCAAGGCTTCTGCCCAGGGGCCATAAAGCGCAAAGCATCATCACAACTAACAACAGGAAGTAACCAATTAGCTAGAAATCGAATTGTATACTGACCCCCCATTGGGGTGCAGCTGCTGTCCCATAATAGTCATATATACACAATGCCCCATAGCCATAAAACGGAAGCTTAAGTCTTGGGTACACAGGCTGGAATCAAATCACACCAAACTATTTTATTTTTTTATATAGGATCCACATTGTTATTCATGTGGGGAATAAATTTTAATCTCCTATACCATGCACTCCTTCATGTGCAAAAGCTTAACCCATTACCCCCATCATTATGCCTTTTACTCCTTTAATGAATTCCACCTTCATAAGCAAATAAATCCTCTTCATGCACTAAGCAGTCATAATTATGAAACATAGGTGATATTTTATGTCGTAGTGGGTGGTACCTTAAAGCAGGATTAAAGTAAAGCAGGGTGCACCTTAAGGCGCATTATGTTTTACTTTCAACCTGCTTTAAGTGGTGACCTATATTCAATACTTAACACGGGCTGTTGGGTAATGGGTTTAGGTAATGGGTAAACCCATTACCCGATCGCCTGTTCCTACCTGGAAAGACAGGTGTCCATTAAAGGTTGATTGAAAAGTACATGCTACTTTACTTTCAACTTGCTTTAAGCTACCATCTGCTAGGATATTCAATGTTTTTAATGTTGCACATTCATGCTAATAAAAACTTTGAATTAGAACTCTTTCCTTCAATGGAGACATAAACCAAAGGCGTATTTAAAGGGTTAATAGGAAATACATACCGTTTTAACAACATAAATACTTAAGAACCCCTCTCCTATCATTAAATGTGTACTCTATTGAAAACTCAATGTTGAAAGTAAAGCATGTATTCCATCGTTTTAGTAGATTAAAACTTTATTTCTGTTGATCTTTTACCAGTTCACTAATTATAATAGGCTTAAAACACTATCATTTATAAAAAGTTTGGAACCAGATAAGATGCAGCATATATACTAACAGGCTGATCAGGGGTAGAACTGTTTCACACTCATATATGTTTTAAGTCAAAATTAATATCATGTTCTAAACTTTTATCAAGAAAGTAGGCAGTATTTTTTTTAAATATTAACCCTTATCATGCTATTAGCATAGTCATGGAGGAATTATACCCTCCATATAATTCCTCCATGGCATAGTTGGTCATTCCTACGGTATTTTTCCTTATTTAATCAGCTAAAGTAATAAATCAAATGATAGGTATTCATAGCGGGTAGGGTTTATGGTTGATTAACAGCAACCAGAATGTTGCTATGACACATCCATGTAACGGGGTTTAACCCTTTACCCAATAGATCATGGTATTAGTTTTGAAGATAGGTGACCCCTTAAGGCAGGTTAAGGTACATTCTGCTTTAAGCTATCGTCTGCTGGGAGGTATAACATATTTATTGAGGTGCAGATTGATGACTTATTTTAATAAACATATGAATAAATGATATGCATAGAACGGTATATCTATGGAAGTTTTTGTAAGTTTTATTGTAGGCAAAGTAAATGCCTGTCTTAATTCTATTTTTGAACAATATGAGAGATTGCGCTTTCAATAATGTATAGCCAGGTTCTACTGTGTATAATATAAGCTCTACACTAACAAGCAGACAATCTCCTCAAATTCGTGTTTGAGGATAAAGGATTTTTGATACTATGTGTACTTCACTATTGAACCGGAAACAACCGCTCATTCAGGGGGCGCTACTCTAATCACACTTTCCATGCGGGGTAACTCTGTATATCGGTAGGGCCCCATTCCAGAACACAAAAAATAAAGCTTCTTCAGTACCTTTTTCAGATGGGAGCTTAAATCTTGCAACACCTGATATAGACTTATTTGAAATATACTGATTACATTTGCAAACAGTGTAGACCCAGATCAGAGGGTTCCTATCTGAGCCCTCTGATCTGGGTATACACTATTTGCTAATTTAGACCAGCTTTTATTGAACTACCAAAAATTCCAAGTAGACTGGCTCATGTTTTAGTAACTAAAATGATACACAACAGAACCTTATATACCTTAAGAGTTACTTAGTAATGGAAAAGTTAAAGCAGGACGAAAGTAGAGCATTAACCCTTCTCATTCTTAACACATTTGCTTCAGATGTCCCCTCTTAGCCCTTTCACTCTCAATGACTCCTTAAAGCATGTTTGCAAACAGTAAGGGTCCAGATCAGACGCAGCGTAAAGCGGCGTCTGATCAGGACCCAAACTGCTTCACACTCTATTAATATTTATTAAATCATACAACCTTAAATCTAACTTTGAAAAGTGTCTTGCAGACAACAATACTGAAACTTTAAGATATCATCTGCTAGAATGTATAAACTATTTTCATCAGTGTGCCAATAAATCAAAGACGTAAAAAGGCGTATTTATGGTGAAATGGGTAAACATTAAGAATGATTTTAAATGGGACCAAAGTTTTCGTCAGGTACAGAGAGAATTCCGGTATTTAGAGGGCCTGGTTTGAAGGAGTTCCACTGTATTGTGTCATCCTATCTGCATCCAAACTATTTCCCCATCATATTAATATTTCTATAAGCTTGTATGGCAGTAAATAAAATTTAAAAAACAACATCAGGTAGCGACATTGTAGTAGACGTTGAGATTGATGTGTTTGAGCTATTCTCTCTATCAGATGCCTATCTGAGTTTACATGATTATCCCTTTAACTCCATCAATACACACTTTAATGCTTATAATTTATTCCTGTGCTGAAGAAAATAGTAACACAGTGATGAATGTGCTGTCTATCAAATATTTCGCACATTGTAGCAGATGGTAGCTTAAAGCAGGATTAAAGTAAAGCAGAATGTGCCATAAGGCACATTCTGCTTTACTTTCAACTTGCTTTAAGTGGTCACCTGTCTCCAAAACTGGAATCAGGCTATGGGGTAAAGGGTTAACCTATTGATTTCAGTGTTTTGACAGCACAGTGGTTAGCACACCCACTTCTTACCAGAGCATTCCAAGATTGATCCCAGGTCAGGCCAGTAGTATGTTGGGTTTTCCCCAGGCACTCCAGTGTCCTCCCACAGAAATTACCAAATAAACCACTATTTGCACCATTGAAAGTGATTTGCCTAAATAATAACCCATGTTAAATAAATAGAGTTTAAACTAAACCTGTTGACTGTTTTACAGATAGAGAAATGGCAGCAGGGTGACTTTGGCTACTGTCCACGTGTTTACTGCGAGAATCAACCCATGTTACCAATAGGTAAGGTACAAAGTGCTCTTACAAAGATACATTGTTGTCTTGTGGGACTATCTTCTATATAAACAAGAAGCCAAAAGGTGTGAAACAGTCTGTCTTTCTACTGTGCTCGATACTTTTGTCAGAAATTTTTGCAATAGCTGTCATGCTAGAATTCAGTGACACTAACATGTCAATATACATTTAGCTCAAACTAATCTCAGAATCTATTTAACTATTTTGCGAATATTTCCATTCCTGGGGAAAGTTGCGCAAAACAATCTAACCAAATTCAAGAAAAGTATATCACTTTTTGTGTTTTTGTTTTGTTTTTACATGTAAAAGCGGTTACATGTATTATGAAACTGAGCTTGTGGGGCCCGTTTCATTAAACTTTGTATGATAAATGTTGTCGTAAGTCAGATTATAAAAGTCTAAATTTTTATTTATTTCTCCATTATTGTCTGGTCTTGTGATATCTTTGGAATCGTCTTGAAAAGACGATTCCAAAGAGATGTCACAAGACAAGATTAGATAGAGAAATCAGAAATTAAATGTATTTTAAAGTTTTTACTTATGACCATTTTTAGCTCGACTTTTTCGAAAAGTCGAGCTATTGTCGTCACCCTGTCGTCAGCGTCTGCGTCGGTTAAGTTTTTTGCTTAAGGTTTTTGTAAGAGTCCATTTCTCAATAACTATCAAAGGTATCCACTTGAAACTTGGAATAGTTGTTCAGTATCAAAAGGGCAACTCATAACAACAAGGCAGGTAACCCTGGGATTTGTCATTTCAGAGTTATTGCCCTTGTTTTATTTACTTAATAATTATAAATTGACATTTCTCAATAACTATCAAAGGTATTCATTTGAAACTTGGAATAGTTGTTCAGTATCAAAAGGGCAACTCATAACAACAAGGCAGGTAACCCTGGGATTTGTCATTTCAGAGTTATTGCCCTTGTTTTATTTACTTAAAAATTATAAATTGACATATCTCAATAACTATCAAAGATATCCATTTGAAACTTGGAAGACTTGTTCAGTATCAAAAGGGCAACTCATAACAATAAGGCAGGTTACCCTGGGATTTGTCATTTCAGAGTAATTGCCCTTGTTTTATTTACTTAAAATTTATAAATTAACATATCTAAATGACTATGAAAGATATTAACTTGAAACTTTGAATACTTGTTTAGTATCAAAAGGGCAACTCATTTCAACAAGGCAGGTAACCCTGAGATATATCATTCCAGAGTTATTGCCCTTGTTTTATTTACTTAAAAGTTGTAAAAATTTAAATATCTAAATAACTATGAAAGATATTAACTTGAAACTTGGAATTCTTGTTTAGTATCAAAAGGGCAACTCATTACAACAAGGTAGGTTACTCTGTGATTTGTAATTCCAGAGTAATTGTCCTTGTTTTATTTACTTAAAACTTGTAAATTGAAATATCTTAATAACTGTCAAAGGTATTTACTTGAAATTTTAAGTATGTGTGTGATATCAAAAGGGCAACTCATTCAAACAAGACAGGTGACCATGGATGTGAAATTCCAGAGTTATTGCCCTTGTTTTTATTTGCATAAAACTTGTAAATTGAATGTTCTCCATAACTACCATAGGTATTTACTTGAAACTTTAAATACTTGTTAAGTATCAAAAGGACAACTCATTACTAGAGGGCATTAACTTGAAATTTGAATACTTGTTCAGTTTCAAAAGGGCATCACCTTTCAACAAGGCAGATAACCATGGGATTTGTCATTGCAGAGTTACTGCCCTTGTTTGGCTAAGAATTTGTATATGAAATTATTCAGTAACTGTAGAAAGTTATTAATTTCAAACTTCCAATATATTTGAATTCTTGTTTAGTTTCAAAAGGGCAACTCATTACAACAAGGCAAAGATATTGTCCTTGTTTTGACTTATAGTTTACTTTAAATGGAATGCAGGCTGTCCAAGTATGTTAAAGTTGTTGTTGCTTACAAACTTCTATGATCAATAGGGCATTAAACACCCATACACATTCTTTAAGTTTGGAAAATGTAGCCATCTCAAGTATATGAAAGTTGAGCGTCCAGCACCCGTTTGCGGTGCTCTCGTTTCTTACAAAGTGTTATGAAACGGACTCCAGATGAGTCAGGTAGTTTCTGTGTTATCAGAGCTCCAGATAAGGGGAGTATTTCAAAAACTAAAATCTTTATTTCTATGTTAAACCCTATGGTGTCACTACTCATGAGTAGTCACACCATAGGATTTTATGCTAAAATCGGCTGGAAAATGTTGGATTTGTTCGGTTTACTCCCTCTTATCTGGAGCCCTGGTTATGTGTACAAAATGGGTCAGGCATCCTTAGGATATGAGGAGTATTTCAAATATTAAAATTCTTATTTCTGCTTTGAACCGTACTACTCAATATTATCATCTCCTTGCCATGATTCTATTGAGCGGTCACATCATACTTGTGAGGAATTTTTTTATTGTCGAAAATATTTGGTTAACCCTTTACTCTATAGCCTGTTTCTAGTTTTTGTAGACGGGTGAGCACTTAAAACTGGTTGAAAGGAAAGAAGAATGCACCTACCATTTGTTAGAATATATTAGAAAATATTTCTTTTGGTACATGTTTGTGAGTGTATGAATTGAAACTTTTCGACAGTGGAGGAATGCATTAAATGCGCTTAAAGGGGAAAGGGTTAATTCTCTCTTATCTGGAAGATTTTTTTCTTGTGGCAGGTTTGTCAGATGTACCAGGGGAGGCCATGGTGAAACTGTATTGTCCGAAATGTCAGGACGTGTATACTCCAAAGTCATCAAGGCATCATCACACAGATGGCGCTTACTTTGGTACTGGCTTCCCTCACATGCTTTTTATGGTCCATCCAGAGTACAGACCCAAACGCCCAGCAAACCAGTTTGTTCCAAGGTAAAACCTTGTTCTGATTCCTAATACAAAATAAAAAATCAAATCAATATTTAGATGTTGATTTTGTAAAAATAAATTTACACAGGTGGTACTTTAGAGCAGGATGAAAGTAAAACAGGAAGCTCCTTACTTTCTTTCTGCTTTAACCTATCACCTGACTTAAACCTATACAATACCTGGATTTAGCCTATGCAAACAGTGTAGACTTAGATCAGTGGAAGCCCTCTGACTAAGGTCTGCACTGTAAAAAAAATTTATTAGAATATTAAGCAATCACTTGATGTTTATGGGGTGAATGAGTTTATAATATATGAGCCTTACTTTTAAGAGATCTTATTTGTCTATTTGTAGTTTTGAAGACATGTGATATTTAAAGCAGTTTGAAAGTCAAGCAGAATGTGCCTTAAGCGGCATTCTACCTAATTTTCAGCCTGTTGTAAGCTACTTTCTCCACGGCTATAGAAAATATTTCTAATGGTGCTTATTCCTGACTGTATAAAGTAGAACTATATTCATCACTAGAATTGAAAGGTATAAAAAGGTGTATTTATTGGGTAATGGGCTAGAGTGGAGAAGATAATGCACTCTTGAGCTCAGTACAAGATTAATGATGTCAGATGTTACACTAAAACTAAAACAGAGGAGAGGACGTTTTTCTTTCCTAATAAACATGTTTACGCCAAAACTATTATTTCCATTGCAAACAGTTTGGAGCCAGATCAGATGCCAGGTAACCCAGCGTCTGATTAGGCTCCAAGCTGTTTGCCACTCAATTTAAAACAAGTCATTAAATTTTCAAAAAGTTGTCATTTCCTACATTTTATTCCAATGCGTATTCATTTCACTTGCGTTTGTACTGTTTGTCATTTTGCAATTCATTGAAAAAAACAACCTCTGATACAGGGCTCCAAATAAGAGGGAGTAAACTGAACAAATCCAATAGTTTCTCACTTATTTCAGTACCAAATTCTATGGTGTTACTACTCATTAGAATCGTCTCAAAGAGACGATTCTAACGAGTAATGACACCATAGGGTTTAATGCATAAATAAAGATTTTATATTTTGAAATAGTCCTCTTATCTGGAGCCATGTTGATAGTAAGAAATGGACTTGACTGATTTGGAAACTTGAGTTGTCAGTTTGAAGTTTGATTGTCAGTTGGTTCAACATTTGTATTTATTTCAGGTTGTATGGATTTAAGATACACCCACTTGCTTATCAGTTACAGTACCAGGCGGCAGCTAATTTCAAAATGCCAATGAGAACACTGGGACACAACAATAGTAAACGATGAACATAGACTCATCATAGGACACTCATGAATATTATTACAGTGGAGAATGTGTTATTCTTTCCCAATAAACGCGTTTACGCTAAAACTGTTATTTCCATATCAAACAGTTTGGAGCCAGATCAGACGCCGGGTAACCCGGCGTCTGATCAGGCTCCAAACTGTTTGCCACAAAGATAAACATGAAATATCAGAATTGTCCAAAAGTTGTTCTTTTCTACGTTTTAGCGCTTTGCGTTTGCGTACGTTTGCGTTTAAACGGGAAAGAATAACAGATTCTCCACTGTATTAGTGTACCAGGACATGCAGAATTGTGGACAAAATCACTGATTTTTTTATACAACTAAAGATCATCAACTCATCTAAATTTGTCTGTGTATGTGTACCGTGTATACAAACCTCCAGAAAAGGGGGCTATTTCATAAACAGTTAATCTTGTATTAAGTGACAACTACATCAAAGACCTTCAGATATTCTTCAATACCGGTGGTTTCAAAATGCAGGGTTAAAAAATGCAGAAAGCTCCTATAGGAGCATTCTGCAGAGCTTTCTTCATATTTTGATTCTGCATCCATTTGTAGTGGCTTAACCCATTACCCCATAACATGTTTCTGTCAAGACAGATGACAAATTAACCCTTTGAACCCTAGTCCCACATATAGGCGTGCTTTTCAAACAGTGTACATCTGAATAGTACACTTGTCCTGTGCAAACAGTGAAGACCCAGATCAGAGGGCTCCAAAAGGAGCCCTCTGATCAGGGTCCTCACTGTTTGTCATAATGCCAAGCATTGACAAAAATAACCCTTAAAAGTCAGAAATGGACTAGACTAAAATAGAAACTGGAATTGTCCATTTAAAGGTTCAGGGAGGAAAGAGTTAAAGCAGGTTGAAAGTATAGCAAAAAGTTCCTTAGGCACATTATACTTTACATTCAGCCTTTCTTCAAGCTACCATCTGCTAGAATATAGAAATATTCTTATGAATTATTTCTTCAATTTTATTGATTAAATGCTATAAAAGGCGTATTTATGGAGTAATGGGTTAATACAATATTGATTGTTCTCAAATACTTGTGTTTCCATCAAACCCAATGCTGTGACTACCCGTTAGAATTGTGTCATTTACATGATTCTAATCAGTATTCATAGCATAGAGTTTGGTTAACTCGTTACCCTACAGCCTGTTCCTAGTTTTGAAGATAGGTATCTACTTAAAGCAGATTGAAAGAAAAGCATACTGCTTTACTTTAAGCCTGCTTTAAGCTATCATCTGCTAAAATATGGAAAAAAATCTTTGGATAGATATTCATAACTGTATAAATTGGAACTTTTTTCTACAGTGGCAGAATAAATTAAAAGGAGTAATTACAGGTTAATGGGTTAAGAAATCACAGAGAAAATATTTGAAATAGTTAATCCCTCTTTATCTGGAGTTGTAGAATATATAGGTATTTTTTATAGTGATGTGATATTGTGGTAAACTTGTTGAATTTTGTATTTAACAAAATTGTGATTGAAGCAATAAGTGCATAAATCATAATGGGCATTTATATCTGTTTTGTCTTGCTGTGGTGAGGAACTGAAACTGTGAAGCCTTTGCTTATTAAGAATTACAAAATTGATACCTGCAATAGTTTTCAGATTAAGATTTATATCTTTTCAATCCATGACTCTTATTATCCGCATTTTTAAACCGGGTAGAAAGTTTAAGTCAAAGCATGGAGAGCATGCACTTACTGCGCTAGCGTCTAGGCAAAGAATCATTGAGGAGTCTCATGTGAGGCCCACATCATATATTTGATAGTTTGGTTAGTAGAACCCATTTAAAAAAAAACTCAATATCAAGTATGGCAGGGCCTCTATACAAAACTTCAGATGGCTGAGCAGTTGCTTGCACAATTTTCTCATGCTTTACAGTTACTTTCACGCCTAGTGAGAACAATGGGTGGGGAATCAATGTATGGACTTTAAGACAAAAGGGGATCACCAGTCTGTTATGTTGTTTATTAGTGATATTGTTGGACATACCTTCCATACAGAGTAAAACACCATTCTTATCCAGGAAAACATGTTTATAACACAGAACTGATATCAATTGCAAACAACTTGAGATCTGATCAGGCTCCAAACTGTTTGTGAATATTGTCATTGGCTTCTGTTTTAACCCATTACCCTATGACCTGATTCTTATTTTGAAAATAAGTGACCACTAAAAGCAGGTTGAAAGTAAGCAGAATGCGCCTTAAGGCACATTCTGCTTTACTTATGCCTCGCTCACATTTGCTGCGGCTGCCGTACGGCGGCCGCACGGCTAATCAATTCTACGGCGAGTAGCAATTCCCCGGCCGCCGCAGAATTCCTACGGCCGCCGTGTGTTGCGCTCACATTTGCTGCGGCTGCCGCGCGGCGAGATTTTATTTTGGTGGGGTTAAAAAATCTTGGCCAACGTGCGGCTGCAATAGGGAAATTGACCATCGAGTTACGGCGGCCGCACGGTGGCCGTACGGCGACCGTAGAACCACTCTACAGCGTGTGTTTCTACGGCCGCCGTAGAAATGAAAAAATGTTATAACTCCGCGTTACAATTCTACGGCCTGTAAGATATTGGGATACGCCGTACGGCCGCCGTAGAATCTCTACAGCCGCCGTAAGATTCTCTCGATTTCACGTCTCTGCGGCCGCCGTACGGCCGCCGTAGAGCAAATGTGAGCGCACTATTACAGCCGTAAGATTCTCTCGATTTCACGTCTCTGCGGCCGCCGTACGGCCGCCGTAGAGCAAATGTGAGCACACTATTACAGCCTGATTTAAGCATCTGCTGGAGTATAGAAAATAGTGATCATTCATATTCATAACTGTATCAATTGGAACTATTTTTCCTCAGTGGAGAAATAAATTAAAGACATATTTAGGGGTAGTGGGTTAAACTTGACTCTAAATGACCATTTCCCTCAATTACTGTATTGATGGGCCGTAAAACATCAATCTTTCATTCATTCAATCTGTTTTGAAACTAAAATTTATTTTCAAAATAAAGTGAGAATGTCATACCTTTTGTATTCTGATGAAACACAGAGTTACTCTATCTCATCTAGATCCAAACTATTTACAAATATAATCACAGTTTGCAGTTTGGTTGAAAGTGTTAAGTGGGAAAGAACAATGTTTATGTCTTCGTATGATCACTCTTCATTTCTACAGCCTCTTGTGTTAAGCAGTGAGTGTTTGAAAATTGGATTATCAAAAGACAAGTGACTGCTTTATGCAGAACAGAAGAAAAACAGAAAGCTCCTATAGGAGCTTTCTGCTTTTCTTCTGTCCTGCATAAAGCAGTCTCCTGTATTTAACCCTCCCTCCAATAGTAGCGTATTTTAGTGCATTTACTTGTTCCTCATAGCGATGCCTTTTCATGATTCTACCATTAACCCTATGAAACTTTCTCTGTACTTTGACATGCTTAACCCTTTCCCCCATAGAAGCGACTTTTAGCGTATTTAATTTATTCCTCCGCTGAAGAAAATAGTTCCAGTTTATACCCTCATCAACAATGACCATTACAAATATTTTATATAGCCTAGCAGATTTTAGCTTAAAGCAGGCTGAAAGTAAAGCAGAATGTGCCTTAAGGCATATTCTGCTTTACTTTCAACCTGCTTTAAGTGGTCACCTGTCTTCAAAACTAAAAACAGGCTATGAGGTAAATGGTTAAAGCAGGCTGATAATAAAGCAGAAAGTTCTATCAGGCACTTTCTGCTTTACTTTCAGCCTGCTGTAAGCAAGTATCCCATAAGTAAGCCTTTTTACGCCTATAATGATTTAATCTATTCCTCTACTAAAGAAAATAGTTCTACTTTATACAATAATAAATATACATGTATATGATAGGAAATATTTTCAATATTCTAGCAGATGGTAGCTTAAAGCAGGCTGAAAGTAAAGCAGGCGCATTCTGTTTTACTTTCAACCTGCTCTAAGTGTTCACATGTCTTCAAAAACTAGAAAGAGGCTATGGGGTAGTGGGCTAAGCAGGTACCTGTTTGAAATATTGAAAACAAGCTATGTTGGGAGGGTTAATACTGATAATGTGTTATTTTGTGTGGCGGCTAGACACATGTTTGACTGTACAATGTATATATTTGTTTACACACTAACCATGTATGGCAGTTTGTGTAAGATCATTGTATGACTATTATGTGTATTGACATTGAACAACTCATGAGAAAAGTATCCAGTAAAAAAACAAAAATTGGATGCATTTGTTGCTTCTCTGGAGTTTATTAGCCACCATCCCTTATAATCTGAATTTTTATGCCCCCACCATGTCGTGGCTGGGCATATCGTGTTACCCCTTTCCATCCTTCCGTCATCATTTAGTTTCCGTTCAATGTTTCTGCCATAGATGAACATATTGGACTCAAATTTGGTCTACAGATATACATCATGGCAATATATAAGTCAGGATCCAATATGGTTTCTGCAGAATAAGTTTTGACAGAGTTATGCCCCTTGGACTTAGAAAATTTCTGACAATTTGTGGTTTCCGCTCATTATTTCACTCGTGCATTAACATTTTGAATTGAAATTTGGTAAATAAATATATCATTGAAATACACAGGTCGAGTTTTAAACTTTTAATTGTGTTTAGGCCGAATCATTTTGACATAGTAATGCCCCTTGGACTTAGAAAATTTCTGGAAATTTGTTGTTTCCTCTCATTATCTCACTTCTGCATTGACAGTTTGAATTGAAATTTGGTATATCATGGAAATACACAGGTCTGGTGTTAAATTGGTTTTGGCATTATAAGTTTGACAGAGTTATGCTCTCTTGGACAATTTGTCCAGATTGTATATTACCATAAGAGTTCGGATGAGTTTGATTATGGTTGAAATCTAACTTATATATCAAGAGTGATCTACCTTTAAATTGCAGAAAATTCCATATTTAACAATGTTTAATCTCTAGAGGCCAATTTTTTAGCTCACCTGAGCAGAAGGCTCAAGGTGAGCTGTTGTGATCGCCCGTCGTCCGTCTGCAAGCACGAAAGGTCCTTTGTTGGGTAGGGAGAACAATAGATTCCATTCATTCCGTGATTGCCCTATTGTTATTGTTGGGTTTTTTTGTTGCTATTGGGTACTTTTAAACAAAAGAAAAATCCAACAAGTGCCCAAATGTAAGGAAGTCTGTCCGTCCGTTCAAATTTACTTCAAGCGACATCTCCTCTGAAACCGCGAGTTTGAGGGAAAAACTAAATTGCTGACGGTGTTCCTTGGATGCTTCTCTACAGAAATTGTTAAAATAAAATTCATTGGTGGACTACTTATTGAAATTTATTAAAAAAAGTGAAAAACTTTAAACAAGTTTTTAGCTCACCTGAGCTAGCTCACCTGAGCTAGCTCAGGGTGAGCTTTTGCAATCCTTGAATGTCCGTCGTTCGTCGTCAACAATTTTAGGGTTTATTCTCTAGAGGTCACAATTTTAATCCAAACTTTCTGTAACTTGCTCAGATTGTATATTACCATAAGAGTTCGAATGAGTTTGATTATGGTTGAAATCTGACCAATAGATCAAGAGTTATGAACCTTTGAATTGCTGAAAATGCCATATTTAACAGTGTTTCCCTCTAGAGGCCACAATTTTTATCCAAACTTTCTGTAACTTGCTCAGATTGTATATTACCATAAGAGTTCGAATGAGTTTGATTATGATTGAAATCAGACTAAAAGTTCAAGAGGTATCTACCTTTGAACTGCTGAAAATGCCATATTTAACAGTGTTTAACTGTTTACCCTCTAGAGGCCACAATTTTTATCCAATCTATGTCAAACGTGCTCAGATTCAATATGATTATAGGAGTTCAGATGAGATTGATTATGATTGAAATCAGACGCATAGGTCGAGAGTTATCTACCTTTGAATTGCTGAAAATGCCTTATTTAAGGGTGTTTACACTCTAGAGGCCACAGTTTTTACACAATCTTTCTCAAACTTGCTCATATTGTATATGACCTCAAGAGTTCAAATGAGTTTGATTATAGTTGTAATCAGACGCATAGGTCAAGAGTTATCTACCTTTGAATTGCTGAAAATGCCATATTTAACAGTGTTTCTACTCTAGACGCCACAATTTTTATCCAGTCTTTTTCAAACTTGCTCAGATTGACCATTGTATATTACCATAAGAGTTGCAATAAGTGTGATTATGGTTGAAATCAAACTAATAGGTCAAAAGTTATCTGCCCTTAAATAGCTGAAAATGCCATATCTAACAGGGTTTACACTATTGCAACTACAGTTTTCATTGAATTTTGATTATACTTGCACACAAAGTATACAGCTATAAGTTCTCAAAGGAGTGCAATTAATTATTGTTGAAATCTTATTGTTGTGGCAATAGTTATCTGCCCTTGATATACTTTGAAATGCTAGAAAAGGCTTCATTTCAGTTTAGTTTAGGTTCTAGATAAATCTGCCCTTGATGTACTCTACTATACTATAATTATGAGGTTGTATTCCAAAACTGTTTACATGCTATACTACAAATTTGAATGGATTTAGATTAAAAGGAGAGAAACAGAAAGGTAAAGCTATCAGGCTTCAGTACAAGAGGTGAGCGATATCAGGGCCTTCAGGCCCTCTTGTTTGTAAAAAAAACACTGTTCCCACACCTTAGATATTGCATGAATAGTATCTTCTACTAAATCACTTTCAAAATTGTAAAAAATCAAAACCCTAGGGTCAAATTTGACTCAACCCTGGCCATATCAGTGCTTTTTGATGCAGGTCTGACAGTAAAAACTCTCTATGATCCGTTTTTATACAGACCCATTGTATCTTCCAGGCTAAGAAGCTACCCTTATACTAAATACAACATTTTTGCAAACAGTTTGGATCCAGGTTAGATGCCACATAATGCTGCATCTAATCTGGATCTAAACTATTTGCCACTCATTTACATATTTTCTTATATTTAGAAAATATAAGTTATTATTTTTTACATATTTCACATACAAACATTTGGAGCAGACAACAGTTCAGCATGATAATAGTCATTTCTCTCTGAGACCGTCTCCTATTGCATAACTGACCCATAGCTAGCTCTGAACTCAGGTCACTGAGATACATAACAGAAATGATAGTGATGTCTGCTATTTTATGCTCAAGCACAACTTAGTTCGAGGCATATTACTTTTGGTCTGTCTGTTTGTTTGTTTGTGTTTTGTTTGTTTGTTTATCTTTCTGTCGATCAGTCCACAATTAATTCTTGGCCATAAACAGTATGGATCCAGGTCAGATACCACATAATGCTGCATCTAATCTGGATCCAAACTATTTGCCACTCATTTACATATAGTTTCTTATATTTAGAAAATGTAAATAATGATATTTATTAACCCATACATATTCCTTTTTATGTCTTTAATTTATTCTTCCACAGAAGAAAATAATTTCACTTTATACAGTCATTGTTGTCTTTAACAATTGCTTCAAATGACATCTCCTCATATACCGCTGAAAAGATTTCAACCAAACTTTACACGAATGTTCCTTGGGTCAAGTTCTTTCAAAATTGTTCAAAGAATTAAAAACAATGTAGAACTCTGGTTGCCATGGCAACCAAGTGAAAAAATAAGGAAATCTTAAAAAATCTTCTTGTCTGAAACTACAAGGGCCAGATCTTAGACATTTGTCACATAGCATCATCTACAGGTCCTCTATCAAACTACAAACTATGCCCCTGGGGTCAAAATTGGCCCCGCCCGGGGGGTCACAGTTTAACATAGAGTTATATAGTGAAATTTTCAAACGTCTTCTCCTCTGAAACTAATATGGCCAGAGCTTTGATATCTGGCATGGTGACACTTTTAGATGTCCTATACCAATAAGGTTCAAATATTTCTGGTCGATTGCATATCATCTACAGGTCCTCTATCAAGTTTGTACAAATTATGCCCCTGGGGTCAAAATTAGCCCCACTCCGGGGGTCACAGTTTTCAAACGTCTTCTTTTCTGAAGCTAATATAGCCAGAGCTTTGATATTCGGCATGGTGTTACTTCTAGATGTCCTTTATCTATTTTGTTCAAATGGCTCCAGTCTGTTGCATATGTAGGTCACAGGAGCTAAAAATAGATTTTTTCAATGGAAACTTAAAAAAAATCTTCTTGTCTAGAACCCTAGTACCCTGATCTTAGATATTTGGAACATAGCATCATCTACAGGTCCTCTATCAAGATTGTTCAAATTATGCCCCTCGGGTAAAAAATGACCCCGTCCTGGACATAAATCATTATCTCCATTTTGATGTACAGCTATTCTCTGGTGAGCGACATATGCCCCATGGGGCTCTTGTTTCTCAATCTATCTCAAACTTGCTTGGATTGTATTCAGATGAGTACGATTATGGTTGGAATCAGACAAATAGGTCAAGAGTAATCTACCTTTGAATTGCTGAAAATGCCATATTTAACGGTGTTTACACTCTAGAGGCCACAATTTTTAGCTGGACTTTTTCGAAAAGTCAAGCTATTGTCGTCACCCTGTCCTCACCCTGTTGTCTGCGTCAGCGTCTGCGTCGGTTAAGTTTTTAGAATAAGGTTTTTAGCTCACCTGAGCACAAAGTGCTCAAGGTGAGCTATTGTGATCAGTTGCTGTCCGTCGGTGTCTGTGTCTGTTCACAATTTGTTTCAAGTAACTTCTTCTCTGAAACCAATGGCCCAATTTTAACCAAACTTGGTCAGATACATACTGTAGGTGGGGCAATTGGTCTTGTTGCCATAGCAACCATGCACAATATCTAAAAAAATCTTCTTCTCAAAAACGACTGGTCCGATTTCAATTTGGTTTTCACCAAAATGTTTCTCAATTGATATACTTTTAAAATTGTTCAAAGAATTTTGATCAATCAAAAAACATGGCCGCAAGAGGGCGTGGTTATTTTCCGTATTTACGTAATATTGACAACTCAAGTCAAAACTTTAACATCTTGTAAATAACTATAAGTCCTAGGACAACCAAATTTCACATGTAGCATCATGTTGTGAACCTTTAGCAAGATTGTTCAGATAATGACACCGGGTCAAAAATGGCCCCGCCCCGGGGCTTATCAGTTTTTCATAGGAAAACTTATAAAACTCTTCTTCTCTGAAACTGTAAGGCCCAGACCTTTTATATTTGGCATCTAGCTTTGCCTTATGGTCCTCTACCAAGATGTTCAAATCATGACCCCAGGGTCAAAAATGGCCACGCCCCGGGGCTTATCAGTTTTACATAGACTTATATAGGAATAAACATTTAAAACTCTTCTCCTCTGAAACCCTAAGACCCAGACCTTTTATATTTGGCATCTAGCTTTGCCTTATGGTCCTGTACCAAGATTGTTCAGATCATGACCTCTGGGTAAAAAATGGCCCCGCCCCGGGGCTTATCAGTTTTACAAAGACTTATATAGGAATAAACCTTTAAAACTCTTCTTCTCTAAAACCCTAAGACCCAGACCTTTTATATTTGGCATCTAGCTTTGCCTTATGGTCCTCTACCCAGATTGTTCAAATCATGACCCCTGGATCAAAAATGGCCACGCCCCGGGGCTTATAAGTTTTACAAAGACTTATTTAGTAAAACCTTTAAAAATCTTCTCTGAAACCGTAAGGCCCATACCTTTTATATTTGGCATCTAGCTTTGCCTTATGGTCCTCTACCAAGATTGTTCAAATCATGACACCAGGGTCAAAAATGGCCCCGCCCCGGGGCTTATCAGTTTTACATAGACTTCTACAGGAAAACCTAATTCCGAGTTGTTTCAGTTTCAGCCAACAGTCCACATACATGCAATTACAAACTTTATTATGCATCGAGTATATCACAATAGTTTCTCAGGTGAGCGATTTAGGGCCGCATGCGGCTCTTGTTGTAAGAGTTCATTTCTCAATAACTATCAAAGGTTTCCATTTGAAACTCAAAATACTTGTAGTATCAAAAGGGCAACTCATTACAACAAGGCAGGTAACCCTGGGATTTGTCATTCCAGAGTTATTGCCCATGTTATATTTACTTAAAAATTGTAAATTAACATATCTAAATAACTATTAAAGATATTAACATGAAATTTTGTATACTTGTTAAGTATCAGAAGGGCAACTCATTACAACAAGGTAGGTAACTCTGTGATTTGTGATTCCATAGTTATTGCCCTTGTTTTATTTACTTAAATATTGTAAATTAACATATCTAAATAACTATTAAAGATATTAACTTGAAACGTTGAATACTTGTTAAGTATCAAAAGGGCAACTCATTTCAACAAGGCAGGTTACCCTGATATTTGTGTATCCAGAGTAATTGCCCTTGTATTATTAGCTCACCTGAGCCGAAGGCTCAGGATGAGCTACTGTGATCCCATTCCGTCCATCGTCCGGTGTCTGGCGTCCGTCGTCCGTCTTACATCGTACGTCCACATTTTCAAACAACATCTACTCTGAAACCACTGACCAGATTTCAACCAAACTTTGTCAGAAGCATCAGTGACAAGGGGGAACGAAATGTTGTTCAAAGTTTTGGGCTAGAGTTATTCCCTTGCTTAGGGGCCAGTTTTTCTAACATGACCGTATAGACAATTTTTAATGCATAAGAAACTCTTAAAAAATCTTCCTCTCAGAAACCGCTAGGCCCAGACCTTGATATTTGGTATGTACCATTACCTAATGATCTTCTACCAAGATTGTTCAAATTTTGACCCTGGGGCCCTGGGGCTTATCAGATTTTCTTAGGAAAACTTTTAAAAATCTTCTTCTCTGAAACTGTATGGCCTAGATCATTAATATTTGATGTGTAGCTTTGCCTTATAGTCCAAGATTGTTCAAATTCCGGGGGGGGGGGGGGGGGGGGGGGGCCATGTCCGTCAATCAGGACATGATACTATACCCAGAAACAAACTTGACACCAGATGGAAAACTCACATTTTAAAGTATGTGTACACACAATTAACACATTGAACCCTACCAATTAGCATACGTATCCTGTACAAACGGTTTAACTGTATAGAGTACAACCAATATTATACATGTACACATACTGTAGAAACAGATCAGAGACTCGGAAAGCCTAATCAATGTCTGCACAGTTTGCTTCAAATCTTTCACACCATAACTCCACCATGTTTCAGAATTTTGCAATTATATTTTAGCAGATTTACGCCTCCTTGATAGTCAGTTATGGTCACTGTTCACTAATGGCTAAAACTTTATTAATTCTCTTTTCAAGTCCTCTGATAATTGAAAGTTTGATACAAGACTTTACATGAATCTATGTTTTTTTAAGTGAATCCTAATTTTTATCATGCATTTCAACACATTCATTTAATATCGCTACATTTTAAGATAGATGTGACGGTCGTATCATAATCCAGTCTGTGGTACTCTTATTTAAAATTATGCGTGGATTTTTGCGATATATTGCAAAATAATAAACAGTGTAGACCCTGGTCAGAGGGCTTCTATGTGGGCTTGTGAGCTGAGGCTATACACTTTTTGCAATGCATAGGATTAATGCACCTCTTTAATGGTACACACAGGGCTGCCGTAAGTTGATCATAAAAATCCTAAGTTTTCAATTTTTCATACGCAATTTTACCAATCTCGCCTTCACCCCATATTCTATTTCTTGTTTTGAAGACATAGGACTACTTAAAACAGGCTGAAAGTAAAGCAGAATGCGCCTGTAGGCGCATTCTGCTTTACTTTCAGCCTGTTTTAAGCTAACACCTGCTAGGATAAAAATCCGAAGACTAAGGAAAATTCCGGAGCAATGGCAGCCCTGTACACAGTTTATAAAGGACGAGTATATTCGTCCCTAGGGTTCAATATGATGTACAAATAAATAAAGCCCCAATTCGGATTGTAATCGTGTGGTTTTGCGATAGAAACAGACAGGTATGAACAAAAAGCAAGAAACGAAATAGTCATACTCTGTACAAAAGGCCAAATTGGTGTCAGAGATATAGACACCAGTTTAGTTGCTCAAATTATCTTTCACTCATAAGAAAGATTTTTAAAACCATATTTTTGTCGATGGCCAATACTATACAAAAAAATGAAAGAAAGATAATTCCGCATAATTATGGCGATGCCGGTCTACTTTTGGAGCTTTCAGTAACATTTAAGATACGTCTTTCTAAAGTAAAAATGTCACATTTTTTTTTATAAATAATTGACTGTTCTGCCAGCGCATCGTAGCCACGCCCTTTAGAAAATACAGACTTAACTCACTCACCCTTGAAAATAGACTCCAGAGACCTTCCTACCTTGCCGTGATTATTATTATTATTATTATACCCGATTTATATAGCGCTCTTTTTAAACATGAAGTGTGCACCCAAAAGCGCTTCTGAAAGCATTCGAACGGTTCCAAGTCGTAATTGTCATAGGTGATGTTTTTATTTATTTGACAGATTACCCCCTCGGTGAAGAACTAAACGGAAGGCAGGTCATACGCTACTTTGCAGCGAATGAGATTAAAATTAGTTCCAATATCCTCGAAGGTGGTATAGCTTAAATACATTGAGCAGGCTGAAAGTAAAGCAGAAAGTGCCTTAACTCTTTGAACCCTAGTCCCGCATACATGCAAACAGTTTGCAAACAGTGTACCTGTAAGGAATACTGTTGTCCTATGTGCAAACAGTGTAAACCCTGATCAGAGGGCTCCTTAAGGAACCCTCGATCAGGGTCTACACTAATTGTCATTTTGTCATATATTGTAAAAATCAACCCTAAAAAGTTAAAAATGGACTAGACTAACTTGAAAACTAGAATTGTCCATTTGAGGTTTCAGGGTTGAAAGGGTTAATTCCCATTCTGGTTTACTTACAACCTGCTTTAAGTGGTCACCTATCTTGAATGGTAGAAACATACTATATGGGTAATGGGTTAAACCGTGCAGAATGTGTATCGTGCCTCACTATGTATCCAAACGCGCACGAGACTAGTTAATAGTAGCGATAAAAACGTGATTGTTCCCGGTTTTGATCTCTGAAGTGGTGATATGTAACCCACTGTATTATATTCACACAAACTGATTTACTGGTCATTTTTATATAAAACAAAGAAGGTGATTTTATGTTTGTCAGTCCAAATATTCTGCATTTTATTGTCAGAGTTGGTATACGCGTGCCTACCACACGGATATTCATAATTGGATAATATCATTTGGATAAGATTAGAATAATTAAATAAAAAATAATTTTCGAGATTTATCGCGTTTATATAGTTATCTGTGAATACATGTATATGTACATGTCACAATATACGGACCCACTGTTCCACAAGCATTGTGTTATATTTCTACTGGATAAAACCATTCAGGATGATGAAGCACCAAAGGACCAAGTGTATAAAACGTGAGTATTTCAATTACAATGCTCCCTCTCTACAACGACATCCAATGGGAGACACATAGTATGTGTGTTGTTTGGAGGGAGTCGTTATAGGGATGCCTTACATTTGCAAACAGTTTGAATCCAGACCAGACACCGCGTAACACGGTGTCTTATCTGGATTCAAGCTGTTTGTCACTTGTCATTATATTTATTCTTTCAAAATGTCCACTTATGTAGCTTTGAGAAAATCAGCGGACAATACTTTTAAGCAAACGGGATTGCAGCCTTGAAAAGGTTGGACATAAAAGCCTTGTTTGGGGAACAACGGCAATGGTCGTTGTAAGGAGGGAGTCGTTGTTAGGAGGATCGTTGTAGGGAGGGAGGGAACGCTGTACTAACATTATCCCACATTACTTGACATCATCAGCTTTAAACAACCGTCGTCTTCTTTTATTTCTCAAATTCAAATACCGGTATTAGATATTTTTGGCTTTAGAAATATAAACTTGAGTGTCAAACAGTGTGGATCCTGATCAGACGCCGCGTCAAACGGTGTCCGCTGATTAGGATCCCAACTGTTTGCAAATAACCAATGTACTCGGTGTAAGGCAGTGAATGGGTTAACTGTGTTTTGTTTGTTTGTACCCATGCATATACACTCAGTACAAAAAGAAACGCACATCGTGCTCAGGCGCAGATTAAGAGAATTTTTTAAGATACTAAGACCATATCTCAAGATCAATTTAATTCTGCAACAAGTTCAAAAAAACATATACTTAAAATTACTGTGTTGTCTTTTAACCCTTTCACTCTTAATGACGTTAAAAGGCGCGTTTTCAAACAGTTTGGATCCTGATCAGACGCCGCGTAAACGCGGCGTCTGATCAGGATCCAAACTGTTTGACACTCGTAAAGATATACTTTAAGTCATACTACTTTGAATCTTACTTTGAAACGATCTTGCATACGATAAACTTGAAGCAGACGACAATGAAACGGTAGTGGGATAAAAATATCACGATTAATTTGGCAGCGAAAGAATTAACTAATACCTGTTGAAAACACCGCACCGATTTGTGCAGGTTGTGATGATACCAACTCAATGATAAACCTCCCATTTTCAAAAATTGATAGCCCAAGACAGAACTACAAACTGTAATGAAAATATTAACTAAAAAATACGTTCCTTCTACATACAAATAATATTGTAATAAAAGTGTGCGTTTCATTTTGCACTGAGTGTATACAGCATATCGCTGATATCAGATCCTACATGAGTCCCCAGGCTTATCTTGGTCTTCACAGTTGGTCATTTCGAAATAGGCCTATATATTGAAAGAATAAAACTTAAATATTCAAAATGAACTAGACTTAATTGGAAACTTCGCATGCCCAGTATGAAGTTTCATGAACAAATGAGTTAAACTAAGTGATTGTTCTTCAGCGACCAATATATATAGGCTACTGGCCAACAATGTGAACCCTCCCCCCAAAGGGGGACTTTTGGTCACTATGTTTTTCTGAAAGTGCAGGGTCTGTAGGTTCAGATCCTATTTTCTGCACTTTGAGCGTTGGGGCTTTGGTCAGAAATCTGACTTTGAAGATTACCTCCCCTTGCATAAATCGAGAAATACGTAATTTCATGTGTAGTTGTTGCACTAATATAATTTTTTTTATAAACTTACATATCTAACATAAAGTGATTCATTTATGTGACATTATCCAACTGAAAGTAAAAATGCAAAAAAACTGGACATAACTCATCATTTAGTCAAGTTATCTCCCCTTTAAAGTACAAAATGCAATTTTAATACAAAACAAATCAGTTTTCCCTTTATAAATGTTGAATATATACATCATAGAAACACGTTCTAATCATGAAATATTCTTAACATGAAAGCCTTATATATTCACAAACCAAATATATAACCCTTGGCTTATAAAAGCACAGTCTTTGAGTGAAATTAAAAAAAATAATTACCTCCCTTTTTTAATTTCTGTCATATTGTTACTATGTCGAACATTTTTGGGGGCAGAAAAGGACACTTCAATTAATAAATCTTAACTAGAAATTCTGGATTTATACATAATTGTTAGAATAGGATAATGTTTGCAACTAAAAGTCTTCTTTTGTTTGAATTGTCTGCCCTTGATTTAGGGTAAAAAAGCAGTTTAATGATATATATGTACATGTATATTGTTAGTTGCATATTAACATAGGCCTTTCGTTGCCAATTACATGTTATTTTACAGCATTACCAAGTGAAAAGCACTCAAGTTGATCGTTTCTTTTAAAAAGTTTTCATGTGAGTAAAGTAATTGCCTCCCTTTCGGGCAAAACAAGAAACACATTAGATTGAAAAGCGTATTTTGGTAATGATTTAAATACTACATACTAGCAAACAAGATTTGCTTCCATGGGATTTTAACCGAAGTTGTGTAAAACAACCTTGCCTTGAAAAACTCATTTCAGTTATTGGATAGTACTCGTTGCCTCAGCCCAATACAAACGTAACTCAATATATAAATTCGTATTGAGTTACGATTGCATTGCACTGAGGTGACGAGTCATTTCCCATGCCCTGTTCTTCATTTCCGCTTTCTCTTGTTTTCAAAAGATGAATACACATTATCCTACTTGGTCAATTTGAGCATTGTGTACAGCAATAATCCTTCAAATGATCATCACCAAGTTTCCCAAAAAGGGATCTAATGTACATGCTCATATCGATTCAATAGCAAACAGAACTTTTTAAGTTGGGTTATGATCTTTATGATCGTTAACATCGTCAAATATTTCGTCAATCAACTTGATTTCTAGTTCCACCATTTAATCTTGCAGGATCTCATAATTCTCTCTCTGCATATGTCTCCTCTTTCCCTCTCTATCTCTCTCTCTATATCTCCCCCTCTCTCTCTGTCTCTCTCTCTATTTGTCTCTCTCTCACTCTCTCTTCCTCTCATTCTCTTTATTGTCTCAGTCTACTTTACATATCAAACCTTCTTCCCCATAGGCATCAGTGCAAAATTAATTAAAGTAAATCTTAACCTTGCTTTAGGACCTTTCAGCATGATTTCCACCCTGCTTTATTAAGTTACCTTTGCTTCACACCATCGTCTGCATGCATTCAGAATTCTTAAGACAGTGTAGAAGCATCCTTATGTCCTTATGCGAAGAGATATGAATCCAATTTCTGTACAGCATGATCTGGATTAAAATTGTTTGCAATAGTCATCATTACTGGTGTTCAGTGTTGAAAGGGTTAATCAAAAGTCATCAACCAAACCAGGTGCTTTAACTTTTTTATCTTAATTTATTAACTTATTTATTTATTTATTATTGTGATCTGTATCAAAAACATAATGCGGGTACAGTGGTCAAAAACTCATGTTCAAGTAACGCAAGTAGATTTGTGTTTTCATTACGGCAGTAGATCTATCATGTGGATAACAGTACCCAGATATGCATTTCATCATTAATCGGCTTGTAAAAGAAGTTAAGCACCGTTCTCACTGCCACGGTGTAGGTCCCGGTAAAAGATAACCGGTGAACCGGGGTGAACTGGGACGTTTTTAATGAAAAAAATATATTGCGTTCTCATATTCCCGGTGTCTCCCCTGGTGGACAACCGGCTATGAAGCTGGATCTCCCCTGACTATCCCGGGTTCCCAGTTTGGCCCGGTGTAATCACGGTGTAGAGCCGGCCTGTTCCCAGTTAATCCCGGTATAACACGGTGTAACCCCGGTCATCGCTTGTGGTATCCCGGTGACCACTGGTGGCGTCCCGTCATACCCCGGTTGTTCAAAGGTGACGTGCCGACGTTACCCGGTGTTCGCCGGAAAGGACTTAAACCGGGGCGAACGTGAATAAGCATCAGTTCTCTTTTGTCTCTCAGGGTAAATGAGATGAAATGCAAACGCAATACAATAAAATAGAACACTATAATGTTGTAGACTGTTCAAACTTCATTTTAATTTGAGTGGCAAACAGTTTGCCCGGCGCCTGATCTGGCTCCATACTGTTTGAAGTGTACATAAAAATTTAAGCATGAAGCCATTTATTTAGAAAGAGTAACTTCGTTTTATGTATTATATTTACTCTATACAATAGAGAAGATGATATTATTTCCTATTTAAACGCTGACGAAATGCAAACGCTAAAAATGAAATGCAGAAAATTGCATTTTTGTAAAAAAAAAAAATTCCATTTCTATGCCTCTAACACCTTGTTTGTTCACAGACCTGCTGTTAAAAAAGCCAATATGACTCTTGGAATGATAAAACGCCACATAGTATCTAGGGATAAGGATATTATCCTGAGATTATATAAAGGACTAGTTAGACCCAAGCTGGAGTACTGTATCCAATCCTGGAATCCTTCAATGATTAAAGACATTGAGCTCCTGGAGCAAGTTCAACACAGAGCAACTAAATTAATCCCTGAAATTTCTCACATACCATATTGTGAAAGACTCAAACTTCTAAATCTAACAACATTGGAGCTGAGACGCCACCGAGGAGATTTGATTGAAACTTTCAAGATTCTTAAAGGAAAAGAAGGCATTCACATGGATAGTTTGTTTTCCTTTAACACTTCAAACACCAGAGGAAATTCTTTGAAATTGAATAAACCTAGATCTCGACTCGTCATAAGACAGAATTTTTTTAGCCAGAGAGTTATCAATTCATGGAATCAACTCCCAGATCACGTAGTGACCAAGGATACTGTCAACGGCTTCAAGAACGCAATCGACAAACACTTTAAAGAATTATATGGGGTTTCTATGACTCGGTCGCTTAACCCCTAGGCCGCACTTAAGGGTGTGGCAGCAGGTATAACAGGTATAACAGGTATAACAGACCTGCCACGGATGTGCCGGTAATGGCGTTGCTCCGGCATTTCCCTGCGTTGCACCAGTGTTCATAGGAATAAGCCGGTTCTGGTGACTCCCGGTGACCCCCGGTTATATTAAACATTTTAAAGCATCCGGG
This sequence comes from Gari tellinella, assembly GCA_922989275.2. Classification (NCBI taxonomy): domain Eukaryota; kingdom Metazoa; phylum Mollusca; class Bivalvia; order Cardiida; family Psammobiidae; genus Gari; species Gari tellinella. The sequence goes on along the minus strand of OV277865.1, from coordinate 11,701,280 downwards.
GCTGTTAGCCGGTGGCAGCCAGATGAACACGGTCGATCCCAGATCGTCCTGGGCGTCGCCAAGGTTGAACTCCTGGTGACTCCCGGCGACTGCCGGTTTGCTAAACCGGGACTCTCCGATCACCAAATCTGGGACAGTGAGAACGGGGCTCAAATCATGCTCGGAGTGTTAATGGCGCTTATGTCTTGCTATGTAGGACTGCTGTGTTGGGTTACGTAATATCACGTTCCTTTGTAATGTGATATGGCAGACCTGTGCTGTTCGTCCATCGCCATGCGAACATGACCGCACCTTCAAGTTGTTGAGTTTCTGGGATGATTGCGTATGTGGCTAATAAGGCCTATCCTGGCACCAAAGGTTCGCCTACAGTAGGTACACGCGTTGTCGGATGGTGTTGTTCAGGTACTGGCTTTTCGAGCCTTCCGGTCCATACGTTTCTTCCTGGCATGCTCTAACCTATTTATCTCTGCTTCAACCAAGCCTTTCCTCACTGCTGATCTCCAATCAGGGCGATTCTGAGTCAGGACTTCCCAAGTGTCTGTGTGAAGTTCCATCTTGCGAAGCGAAGCCTTCATGCAGTCTTTGAACCGTTATTTCCTGGCCGCCAACTATCCTTTTACCAGTGGAGAGCTCTCCGTATAAGAGCTGCTTTGGGAGTCGCTCATCTGACACGCGACACACGTTACCTGTCCAGAGCATCTGTGACTGTTGAAGGAGCATATGCACAGTTGGGAGTTTTGCTCTTTTGAGAACTTCAGTGTCCGGAACCTTGTCTTGCCATCTAATACCAAGAAGCTTGCGAAGAGTGCTTCTGTGGAAGTGGTTGAGTTGTCTGGCATAACACGCATAAACTGTCCATGTTTCACTGGCATACAGCAAGGTGGTTAGAACCACTGCTCGGTACACTGACAGCTGGGTCTCAAGGCGAATGCCTCCTTGCAGTTACAAACGGATTTGATCCAAATAAATAGTTTGTCATTTAGCACACTATTTACTTGAAGTAGCCAACTTCACATTATTTTTAAATCGCCTTACACAATGAACAGTTGTGTAATGTACTAGAATTAAAGAAATATAATATTACAATATAACCCATATTGGCTCTTATCTTGCGGTGATATCGTTTGCTTCGAAATTGTGGTCTGCAAAAGTTGTGAAATTTTGGTTTGTACATTTTTAAGTACATAAACATAAAGATGAGTGTCAAACAGTCTGGATCCAGATCAGACGCCGTGTTACGCGGCTCCCATCTAGATCAAAGTTTTCAGATTCTGCAAAAACAGTAAGTCGCAATCAGCAGGCAAAGCGTTAAGCAGTCACTAAAATAGATCGCTTAAGACATTGACTGCTTTATTTAGGACATAAGTAAAGCAGAAAGAAAAGAAGAATCCACATGCAACTTTATTATTCCCTTTTTTTAATCTTTATTACGCTCACAATCCCTTTGGAAATGGTAACTAGAATAAATTCAACTGTATCTGAAAGTACGTTTTACGTTTAAAGTATAAAACATCACATTGCTCAAGTGTGAATTAAATCAGTATTTTTTCAGTTTTAGTTTAAAGATAGGTAAATGCAATGCCAGAGGTGGACATTTTACTGTGCAACAATATTTTAAACCGACTTCAATATTCATTTCTAAGTCATTACACAGTCAATATTGCGTGATCTTAAACCGAAAGCTACTCAACAGTTATCAGGGGAGTTCACTCATGACAGAAATTGGGATAACTCTGTATATCGGTAGACCCAAATTAGAATCGTTAGACCCTAAGAAATAAACTTGTGCACACCCCCATCATCATGATGTTCTATGGTAATCAGTTTCCATGATCCATGACTGCCTAATTATCCTCATTTTGTTTCTTACTGTTATTCACAGTATGCAAGTCTTTGTCGGTATTTTTGTTATTTCATAATTTAAGACGATATTTTCCGCGAAAATATATTTAATGTATGCTAGAAAACACCCTCACTATACCCCGTTGAATATTTTATCATAATTTAAAGAAAAACTAGGTTTTCAAATAAGCTTTAAATGTAATAAAACTATGAATTAGCTAATGTTTATGGTATTTGATATTTTCAAGGGGAGATAATTCAGTAAAAAGTATGGAAAACACTCGTTGAGATCGATTCTTGTGATGAATAGTGTGTATCGATAAAAACAATGGTGATATTTGTGAAGACCAGCTATTTTGCAACTAAAAGAAGTCATCAATACATAATCTATCAGTATTTAATTTTCACAAAGGGGGGGGGGGGGGGTTAATTTCAATTTGCTCTGATCGGGTAAAGCCCCAACGTACAAAGGGCAGAAAATCAGAATGTACTCAGAAGACCATGAGGTTTCAGAAAAGTATGGTGGTAAAAAATCCCCACATGGGGGGAGGGGGGTCTTCAGTAGCTCGAAGTCTAATACGATACAGGCTCGTTCTTTACAAACAGTGTACACAGGGCTACCAGAAGTTGCTCACAAAATCCGCGATTTTAGGAAATCGTACTTTTAACCCGTTCGCTGCCAAGCTCTATATATAACCACTGTGTATACCCGTACACAGGATATTGGTACCAGCGAGTCGAGAGACTCAGCCTGCTGCTCTGCAGTGCGTGTATGTTTTTCATGGTTTTATAGCATAAAATGTCTATGACCAACATGTATATAATACCGTATTAAAGTGTGATGTTTCTGGGATATGCCGATGTCAAAACATTTCTGTTTTATTCAGAGAAACTCTCGTTAAATATATAAACATGCTGCCTAGTACCGGTAAATAACAACGATTGCTGACGAAAACATTTGATATCAACTGTTTCAAACGCCCCTGACTACAATATTTACATGAAACACTTAGTCCAATTTATAATAATTCATGTAACTCACTCATACCACACTTTTGTGTCATGATTTTAACAGTAGAATTAAAACAAATTTGTGTCAAGTGTACGGCATCTTGGTTGTGAATGAAATATTACTGTACGGCATATTGATGTGTCACTGTACGGGGGTTTGCTACCAGATATTTGGCCCTAACAACGTTTTGTTCTGCCACAGCTCGTCCTCAGGGTGTTACGTTCAACCGAAGGTAGCTGTGTTCCGAGAACAGTCTTCCTATTAATAAATTATATACTTTTCATTGTTAATTTACTTAAAATAGATAAACTAGATCTAGAGCGGGAACACCTAATAAGTTGAAATTGAAACGATGAATATACGTAAAACATATTCTTATAGCTGTTCACGTAACAGAATACTTTTGAAGCGAACGAGTAACTGTATCGGACTATATCTAATTCGAAGATTTCTATTAAAAATCTAACACAGAGTCAATAATGGTTGCGGTCAATTTATGATATCAAACTAATCCACCCACTTCTAAAATACTGAAATTCACGTAAACAACTATAATTTCGATATGTGTTTTTTTCATTTTGCACGAATATATCGTGCAGTATGTTTACTGGGATATTCGGTATCATTTACCACAGTGCGATCAGAATAAGTTGTCCACTTTAAAGTGTGCGGCATTCAATTTTTAAATACATTTCCTGATCTTTTTTTCGGTGGTAACACCAAACAAGGTATAAAATCATGCAGTCACGTGCGAGTTTTGTCCTTACTGCTATCTTGTCTAGCGATATACTCATCAAAGCGTTTCATGTGAGGCCCGTACCTTAAATTTATTAGCTTGGTTAGAATTTTCCTATTGGAAAATACATTGAGTGTGAGTATGTGAGGGTCTCTCTAGACACCTTGAGATTAGTGGTATTGGAATAGTACACTTTACTACTACGGTACCTGTATTTTCATACATAGTGAGAACAATCGGGTGTGGGGAGTCCATCAATGGACTGAGGAAATGTCTTACACCTAGAGTCCTTTTCTATAGAAAACTGCCGCGGTCGTGTTATTGTTGATAAGGGTTAACCTGTCAGTTTATGAATATTCCGTCTTTTTCTGTAAGCTATTTTTATCTTCCGGAAACAACTACAATGTATAGTAAATAAGCAATTAAACGATGACTCGAATTTCATTATATTATCTGATATAGTAACCACAGTCGGTAATGGCACAGTGGCTATGCATCTGCACTACCAACGTTTGAGTTGTGAGTTCGATCCCCGATAAGGTTTGTTTTGTAATATTTTTGAATTTGTATTGTTTATGGTAGACACATACAAACCACGATATTCATGCATCTATATAAAATAAATTACAGTGAAACTTGCCTAATATATAGGGAAACGAGGATAGAAAAGTGCCTTAATGGAAACATCACGTTATGCAAAACATTCTCCGGCATGGAACACTCTGTATTACTTTGGTTTTCGTTAAGCAGCAAGTTTTTCTTTACCAAAACGTTTACTGCTTTATATTAGTATACTTACATAAAATAATACCTGCCCGACGTTTACAAAACAGTGGCTGGAATCGAACCAACGACCCTAGCAGTACAAGTGAATGACACTATCCACTAAGCTATTGCAACACAGTGGCTTTTGATTACCGGCTGAAGTTAGTATATTTTCTGAAAGTTTCATTGATCTATAAATAAAGTACACGGCGACTTCCGATGGTAGCAACGAAAGTTTACGGTAAGTGATGACTGACAGGTCAAGCCTTATTGATAATACACTTGCTTGTTATTCCTTATCTTGCTGAATTGTCGTCTGATTCAATAATATCGTGTGCGAAGAGACACTAAACCTTTTTTTCAACGTGAGTGATAACCAGTTTGAATATAGATCAGAAGTCGCGTTAAAGTAATTTCCTGACCTAGTTCCGGTGGTATCACCAAACCAGGTATTAAAGCATGCAGTCCTGTATAAGTTGTGTAGTAAGTGTTAACTTTTCTAGGGATATACTCATTGAAGCGTCTCATGTAAGGCCCGTACCTTAAATTTGTCAGTTTGGTTTATAAAAAAAAACCATTGAAAAATCCCTTGGATATGAGTATATCAGGGCCTCTCTAGACAATTTAAGATAAGTGACATCTGCTAAGCACACTGTACTCCTGCTTTACCTGTATTTTCACGCCTATTGAGAACAATGGGGTCCAGCAAAGGACTTTAAGCGGCGTGATGTCTTGAGCCAAACAATTTGAAAATGTTATCCAATGGGCACTCAGCGTTACATTTATTCGAATGAAAGAGTTTAAAGATTTTTCCTCAGTCCATTGAGGGACCACCAGCCCATTGTTCTGGAGGTGTCAGTGTAACTGTCAAATCATGTGCAAATCACGTGCAGCACAATCTCAGTTTACCTGGTGAAGTCCAGATTATACTCATGCTCTAGTGATTTTCAATGGTTATTTCTAACACAACTATCAAATATAAAGGTAGAGTCTCACACGAGAAGCTTCAATGGTTCTTTGCTAACGGTATGTCCACAAGACCCATGCTCTTTGTAAGGTGTTATGACCAAAAGGTCGTCAGAAGATGTCTTTAAATTGATATTTAGCACACATGTTGCTCAGCTCGTAAAGCACGCCTGTAATAATGAACAATAACAGTAAGTGTACAATAACAGACGTTAGAGGACAGTTTTTGGACAGCTCTGCGGGGTTGATATATCCTTTAAGCCCCTTTATTCCAAAACATGTTTTAGCTTTGCAGACGGATGAGTACTTAAGGCAGGTTTAAAGTAAAGCAGAATGCACCAGGGTAGGACGCATTTGAGCTACTTTCAGCCTGCTTTCAGCAACCATGGAATAACCTAAGAACTGTTCTCCAAAACAGTTTAACTTTACCAGAGTATCTCGTAAAGGATGCCGACTTTTCTAAGTCGAACCAGCGAACAAAATCTGTGAAAAGCAAATATGCTATGTTGTTAAGGGGAAATGTGCCTTCAGAGACCATCCGATTGAATGCTATATAACCCTCAAGTTTGCAAGTCTGTTTCATTTCGTCGATGGCGCTTTGGATCAGGGATAGTAATTCTTTATACTCCCGAGATTCCTCTACAACAGGCAATTCGGTGTCTTGCAAACAAACATTTTCATGTTCTTCATTAAATGCAAACTTGCACATTTTTTTCCTATTGAGAATCATTGGGTGCAACGTATCGCTTAGATAGATTATTTGTTTGCGTTTCGTCTATTATAGACATAACTCTCCTCTAGCTTCTACATTGTTCAGGTGTAATTTTGAAGTTGCACACTTTTTCGGAAAATACAACGCTGGCGAAGGTATTTCAATTCCCGATAGCCATGCCTCTCTATCAAGTGGGATATTGCCTCCTGGAACGTGGATAATTGTTGCTTACAGTACGAACATTTGTACAGGTCCATAATCTGTAAGAATGAAAAAAAATGTACAGAATATATACTTGTATAAATCAAACTGCCGTCGATTTCGATGTAGATTTAAGCAAGGTGCCGTACACTGGATTGAACGGTTTTAGCAATATGCCGTTCACTAGCGTAGCAAGTTGCCGTACACTTAACCAATTTTCATTTCGGGTTTTTAAAGCACATACGTCAAAAACAATAGTTCAAGTTTCATAAATGTCAATCAAAATAGCATAAATTACTCGTATACCATGAATAGATCTCTTATACAATTATTGAAAACAAATTACAATGATATTATGTCAGGAACAGTTGTTATTTTCCGGTACCAGGCAGCTTGTTTATACGTCTTACGAGATTTTCTTTCAGTAAAACTGAAATGTTATGACATCAGCATGTTCCAGAAACATCACGCTTTAATATAGTATTATTTTACATATTGATCCTAGACAAATAATACTAGAAAATCACGAAAACATACCTGCACTGCAGAGCGATCTGCTAACAACTCCATAAATCTCTCGACTCGCTGGTACCAATATCCTGTGTACGGGTATACACAGTGATAACACTACCATAATAATGCAAACAGTTTAGATCAATATCAGACGTCGCATTGCGCGTTACTGTTTGACACCCATGTCAATGTTTCTTAAGTAAACAAGAGCCCCATGGGGCATATTTCGCTCACCTTAAAATAGTTGAAAAATGGAGATAATGATTTATGTCCAGGACTGACTTAGATATGCAACAGACCGGAACCATTTGAACAAAATATGTAAAGGATATTTAAAAGTGTCACCATACTGAATATAAAAGCTCTGGTCATATTAGTGTCATAGAAGAAACGTTTTAAATTTCTCTATATAACTCTATGTAAAACAGTGACTCCCCGGGGCAAAGCCAATTTTGACCCCAGGGGCATAATTATACCCCCACAAACAGAGGCTGAGGGGGATATACTGGAATCAGCCTGTCGGTCGGCCGTCGGTCGGTGGTCGGTCTGTCTGCAAAATATTGTACTTTCAACTCCTCCTTCAGTTTCAACCGGATTCATTTGATACTTGGCATAAATGTTACCCAGGGGTAGTATATGTGCAAGACACACATTTCATGTCTCTGTGACCTTGACCTTGACCTTTGGCCTTGAAATTGGCAGGCAAAATATTGTACTTTGAACTCCTGCTTCACTTTCAACCTGGTTCACTTGATACTTGGCATACATGTTACTCAGGAGTAGTAGATGTGCAAGACACAAATTTCAAATCTCTGTGACCTTGACCTTTGGCCTTGAAATTGACCTCTAACCTTGGTTATGAAAAAAATTTATCCAGAGCATATCTCTTTTACCCTATCATCCACGATTACCAAACCTGGTGTGTTGTTATTATTATTATGTTGGGATTGCAGAGTGTCGTATACCATTTTAAGTCATTTTGACCTTGACTACACCTTTGACCTTATTGTAAAACCTTATTGAAAATGTCTGCAGAGTGTGACAGAGTGCTGTATAGTGGGGTATTTATCACCTTTAGTGATAGCCGTTCTAGTTTGAACAAACTGGATAGAGGACCTGTAGTCGATGCTATGTGCCAAATGTCTAAGCTCTGGCCCTTGTAGTTTCAGACAAGAAGATTCTTTACGTTCTCATTGAAAAAATCTATTTTAGCTCCTGTGACCTAGTTAAGCAACCGACCACAACCATTTGATCAATTTTGGTATAGGACATCTAGAAATGTCACCAAGCCAAATATCAAAGCTTTGGCCATATTAGTTTCAGAGAAGAAGACGTTTTAAAATTTCACTATATAACTCCATGTAAAACTGTGACCCCCGTGGCGAGGCCAATTTTGACCACAGGAGCATAATTTGAACAAACTTGATAGAGGCCCTGTAGGCGATGTTATGTGCCAAATATCTAAGCTCTGGCCCTTGTAATTTCAGACAAGAAGATTTTTTTAAGTTTTCATTGAAAAAAAAAGATATATTTAGCTCCTGTGACCTAGTTATGCAACCGACCAGAACCATTTGAACAATTTTGGTAAAGGACATCTAGAAGTGTCACCACGCCAAATATCAAAGCTCTGGCCCCTGCAGATTTTGACAAGAAGATTTTTTAAGATTTCCTTATTTTTTCACTTCGGTTGCCATGGCAACCAGAGTTCTGCATTGTTTTAAATTCTTTGAACAAATGTGAAAGAGCTTGACCCAAGGAACATTTCTGTGAAGTTTAGTTGAATTCTGTCAAGCGGTATAGGAGGAGATGTCATTTGAAGCAATTGTTAACGACGACGCACGACGGACAACGCACGACGGACGACGACGGACGACGACGGACGCCGGACACAGAGCCATCCCAATATCCCACATTGAGCCTTTAGCTCAGGTGAGTTAAAATCGTATAAAATTCCAAATTTTAAAAATAAGGGCAGAAATCCGAAGATTTCTGAAAAAATGCAGGTTTCAAAACCGCCCTGGACCTGCACATGAATCCCTTCAAAAGTCATAAAAGGTAAATCCTCTCTTCCTTGGATTACATAAGACATTAGACGTACGGCTAGACGAAGGAACAAAATGTATTGCCGACATAAAATGACAAAAAAACGTTCTGACAGAGAAAAATACCTTGAACTTTAACATAACACAAGAAAAAAGGTAAAACAGTCATATGAGAAATGTATAGAAGAAATTATTGGAGTAGATCAGGAAAATGGAATTTCATCAACATTGTCAAACCTAAAAAAAACTTTTCTCATGTCTGAAACATGTAAGACAAGACAATCAAGGTATGGCACCATTGCAAAGTAATGGAGGATTAGTATCCGACAATAAAGAAAAAGCTAACATACCGAACAGCCAATTCCAGTCAGTTTTCACACCAAAGTCACCACTAAGCCTGTCTTAGCTCTGTCAAATGAAAATAAGGGACAATACAGACAGTGACTGTCTAGACTCATCACCGGAAAAGGAAAGTGTCATGTCTGATCTGGAGATCTCTTCTAGTGGTACTTTAAAATTGCTGAATGATCTCAAGATCGACAAGGCTGCTGGACCCGACAAAATAAAACCACTGGTCCTCCTAAAAGAGCTGCGTCAGCAGATTGCGCCAAATTTACAGTTTCCCTGCAAACGGGTCAGGTATACCGAAGGATTGGACATCTGCTAACGTAGCTCCACTGTACAAGAAAGGTGAAAAATCTGTAGCGGCAAACTACCGTCCTATTTCCCTAACTTGTATAGCGTACAAGCTCATGGAACATAGTGTGGCTTCCAACCTTGTTAAGTTTTTGCATAAAACTGGACTCTTGTATGATCTCCAACATGGTTTCAGGGAGAAGATATCCACGTGATGGTGATGCTTATAGAGGACCTAGTGAGAAATGCAAGTTTGGGTAAACAGACTGACCTGGTTCTTTTAGATTTTAGTAAGGCGTTCGACATGGTATCTAACGAGAAGCTGCTATACAAGTTACACAAATATGACATACAAGGGTCGACCCTATCCTGGATACGAGCATTTCGCGGCGGTCGGACTCAGACAGTCGTACTGGAAGGAGAGAGCTCTGACACTATACCAGTGACTTCAGGAGTTCCTCAATGGTCTGTCCTGGGACCTATATTGTTCCTGGTGTATATTAACGACCTGTCTGACAACATCACCTCGCAAGTCAGGCTGTTTGCAGACGATACTGCTGTCTATCTTACAATTGACGACAAAGAGACTGGCGGTTCTACACTTCAAAAGACCTGATCAAATTACAGGAGTGTTCTTTCAGGTGGGATATGAGCTTCAATCCGTCCAAATGCCAGGTAGTCCAAGCCACAAAGGCTAGAGTCCCTATACCCACCAAATACAAGCTGCATGGACAGACTCAGGAGACCGTCAGTTACTCACTAGTGCTCGTTATCTGTGTGTCGACATTTCTGGCAGCTTGTCGTGGAATGCACATGTTGATCGTATTACATGTACTACATCACCAAACCGTACTTTAGGTTTTATCAGGAGAAACATCAATTCAAAGTCGTCCAAACTCAGGGAGCGTACTTACAATACCCGTGTTCGTCCACAACTAGAGTATGCTTGTAGTGTGTGGGATCCTCACACAAAGTCCAACATAGATAAAATTGAAAAGGTTCAAAGACGTTGGACTTTGGGTGAGTATTCCAGGCACGCAAGTGTCTCTGACATGTTGTCAAAACTAAGATGGAGATACTTGGAACAACGTTGTTTGGATGCTAGTCTCTTTAATAAGATTGTTTATGGGTAAGTGGCGGTCCCAGTTCCGTCTTATATACAAGGAACCACTCGTTTTTCAAGACACTGTCATTCTGCGAGTTTTAGACAGGTCACACTTCAGCAGACTATTATAAATACTCTTTTTACCCTCTTACAGTAGTACAGTGGAATGCTCTTCCTCCAGATGTCGTGTTGAGTGAGAACATGAAAACATTCAGGTCCTCAGTCAGCACCATAACTCAATTTAAGCCCTAAGTCCAACAATGATGTTTTATTCTGTTTTTACTCTTTTTCCTGTTTAGTTTTAACATTTTTATAACTTTGTTTTATCCGCTAACCCTTATCTTTTATCCTGTTCTTAACTCTGCTAACAGGCACAGACGCGCACTGTCCGAAATTACCCGTGAGGGTGTGAGGTAGAATCAAAAGAAAGAAAGAAAGAAAGTCTTGAACAATTAAGAAAATCCACAGGTACATATAAATACACGCGTGTATGTCTTAAATAATGGGCTGTCGGAATGTTATTCAGGCCGATTTAGCGCCTCAGTCGAATCAGATGCACCAATAACATTATCTTATTAACATTCTAAGACATATTTACATGTACGAGGGTTGTTATTTAAGTTCGTAGACTTTTGTCCTTATTTTTCTACGTCATCAATTATGTGGTATCTAATGGTTTATTATTGATATATAACGTCTTTTTGTTCCGAAGATACTTTATTTTTTCAAAATAATTATTTGCAAGTGGTAATAAAATGTCTCCATAGCAACCGATGAAACGCTTCCCGGGGCACGCCATTTTTAATTTTGTTTCGTCTAAAAAGCTTTCCCATAAGTTTGTCATTTGAAGTCAAAATTCAGTGCAAAAGCGTCACCATGACACAAAAACGACGTTATGACGTAATGTCCTTGCAATTTGAAAATAATACGTTGTTCAACAATGTTGCATCTTGTTTTGACAACTCAACTCAACTCAACTCAACTCAACTTAACTCAACTCAATTTTATTGGCAATCGGCAACATACAAGTGCCATTGGCCATGTACAATATATCAATTAACGTGAACTATGACCATGACATTTACATAAACACAACTCAACTCAACAACTCAATTTTACAAGTACAAAACATTCAACTGAAAATATTATAACTTGTATATACACTATTATAGTATATTATTGATATTATCAATCTGCAACTACATTATTTCGTATATTCATTGCAACCTTGATATATTTTGCTACGTTTAAATGAACTTTTTTGTTCTTTGAAGAAAGAAGTTTTATGAACTTATTTAGAGAGGGCCATGATTTCAACTCTCTCTTGTTTATATTTTTGACATACAGTATTAGTAAAAAGTGATATTCTGATTCAATAGCATTTTGATTACAAAGATACAGACTCTATTTCTACGATCAATATTATTACATCTTCCAGCTTCTATAGCCAAGTTATGCGAGGAAATACGAAATCTTGTAAGATGCATGCGTAACGAATTGTTAGTTATATTGTGTAGGTAAGATTCCATTTCAAATGATTCCTTGAACATTACATAGTATTTCAATTTGGGTGAGTTTGTTATTGATGTTCGCCATTCCTGGATAAAAGTGTCCCTTATTCTCCTCTGTATAGCAGGAAAGTAATTGACAGTAGTATCCAAGTTATCCCAAATAAACGTGTAACCCAAACTATCCAATTTTCTTTTTATATGACTACTCCAACTCTTATTGTTTCCCATCAAAGTTATACAATGCTCTCTAAAGATATTATAAACAGTACTCATATTATCACCATATTTCTTGATTTTCAACCAATATTTTAACGATCTTTCTATGCATATAACAGAAAGCGGAAAAATCTACCTAATTCTCCCAGAACTGCATAATTTACAGACTGAGATCGTACACCAAGTATGATTTTACAAAATTTTATATGAAGTTTATCTATCTCCTTGAAATTGTATATACCCCAAACCTCAGATGCATACGTAATGATAGGAACAACCATCCTGTCAAAAAGTAGAAGTTTGGTACGTACATCTAATTCTATTTTCGACAAGACTTTAATCTGTCGCCGTAAGCATTTTGTTTAATGAAAATGACGTCAACAGGTGACGTCGAAACAAGAGTATTGATAAAAATGTGTGTTCAATTAGGGAAATCACCTACAGAGACACTTTGAATGTGATTCGGAAAACTAATTAGTCTAAGCTGTAGACCACTTTTATTTGCGGTGAAAGGACCATACAACCTTTTGGTACTATCTTATAGCATATTTCCTCAGGAGTACAGAAACAATCGTCTGACGCGTATTTAGGTAGTGATAAGGGGAGATAATTGAGGTTAAAGTTGTCTGCCCTTGGAATTTTAAGCAAAAAATGACATTGTTATTGGGCTTTTATTTCATGTGTTACAGATTTAAAAGTGGTATTTTGTTAGCAATTATCAATGTAGTTTACCTAAATACAAATTTTGAAAATGTTTTAGGTTAGTTTTAGACTGACTGAAATCCAAAATGGCCGCCCAAATGGCTATTTTAAGTAACATTTAAGCTTTTCGAGCGATAAAGTTACTTATATTGACTACAATTGATACTAATATCGAACAATTTTAGTTGATTCTTATTGGACATTAATTAAGAAATTATTCTAGCTTTTATTTAATTTGTTTCCTGTAATCCAGTGCTGAAATAATCCAAAATGGCCGCCGTGTATACCTACTTTATAAATTTCTACTCACATAAATTTTCTTGATTGAGGCTTTCATTTCATTTGTTAGAGATTTAAAATGGGGTTTTTTAAGCAATTATTAAAGAAGTTTCCCTAAATACATATTTTGAAAATGTTTTAGGATAATTTCAGACTCATTGAAATCTAAAATGGCTGCTAAATGGCTATTTTTAGTAACTATTATGCTTTTCGAGCAATTCAACCACTTTTATTGACTGTTATTGATTTTTATGTAAACAATTTTAGTTAATTCTTATTGAATATAAACTGAAAAATTGGGTTGGCCTTTATTTAGATTAGTTCCTGTCACCCAGTGCTGATATAATCCAAAATGGCTGCCGTTTATTCCCCTTTTTTTGACTAATGTTTACAAATATAGATTTTCTTGATTTGAAAGGTTATGCAAATATTTCTTTTGTTTGTGTCTTTCCATGTCATTGTGCCAAACATAGCTCATGCTGATAAATGCTGAAGTTGATAATGCTTTTACAGGATAATTAGTGGCCTGTTTTGACCACCATACAATCAAAGTGCATGTTTATTTGGTCAAGATTAATTTTGTCTGATTTGGATAAATTTTAAGATATAGGAGCCAATAAAGTGGATATTTCTTTACAATTGTTGAACCTATTTATTATTACTTAGTATCAAAATAATTTTATAAAATGTGTAGCACTGTATAAAAGCCAAATTTTTGTTTTTGTTTCCGGATATGTAATTTACATAAAAACATATTTATCACTAGTTAGTGGAAATTGTTATTTTCAGTTGATTGTATATAAATGGAGAATATACGTCTTATCTGGCTGTAGCATGGTATATCAAGCAGGAGGTTTAATAAGTTTTTCAAAGAATGGGTCCGTAGCATTTTTTTTTAAATCTAAGGAAACAAACGTGGGGCTTAAGTTAACCACTTAATGGTTAAAAAGCGCCCCGAAACTAAATACACGTTTTACTTATTTAACGGAATCTCTGAGGAGAAACTCTGATATTAACCAAGCTGTATTTCCTTTTTTAAAAAGGCAATGTAGTTAGATAAGAAGATGGGCACCAATAAATCGAGGAAGTGTGTCTGGTTCATTGACAAAATCCAGTGCTTAAGTGAAGTCAAATCTTTAATGAAAAGACCTGGGAACAAATAAAATAACTGTGATTTTATCAGTCAAGAGAAAAGCCATGTCTCCAAACATGCGTCCATTATTTTTTCAGCATCATTTAATGATTCCATAGGTTATCATGTGAGCTGCTATAACAATGTCACTGCTGCGGCTAGATGCATTGCATTTTTGACTATCGAAGACAGTATGGCAATGTTATATTTCCCAACCGGTATGTTCTATTATAACTTTTCAAAACCAAGGGGTCAATCCAAGAAGGAGTATGCGGGAAAATGCGAAACAATGGAAGCAATTAAGACAATATGATTATGATGCTGCTCCGAGAAGTGACAATAAGCGTCCTATGATTGCAAGGGGTGTCATGTGCCATTGCAGTTGTAAGAGGAACTTTAAATAAACTGTAAATAGGGATCATAGTATTATAGAGAAAGTAACTAAATCAACACAAGATTCTTCGCAATCTGACCATATATGATATGTTCTCAAGGAGCATGTGTCTGAAACACTAATAGACTCCGAAGGCATTGCGATTTTAACTTCCTTTCATATATGCTACATTAATATTCTCAATGAAGGTGGCAATATCCTCACAGGCTTGACGTCTGGGTGACAGGATTTTCTTGCAATTGAAGTTCATTCAAAGATCTAACAATAGTGGAACTATTGTATCGAATGCAAATCTAATAGAAGGTAATACGGTCAAAAGGGCAAAGTTTGACTACAATTCAATTGTACTGGCAACATTTTATTGGCAAGTCTCAATCAAAGACCTAGAAAAAGTCAATTAACTACCTGAACCCTTAACCGTCGAAGCTCCAGTGAAACTGAGCTACAAGACGACTTTAAGTTATTCTTAAATGTGCTATACACAGGCTAAATCGCTAGACTGGTAGCCATTGCAGGCTAGTTGCAGCAAATGAAAGTTATATACTATTCATGAGTATATATAGTGTGGGTTTTATATGATATGAGCTAAGTGCTAGTAAATCTTGGCAACCAACCTTTATAATATTAGCAACTTTGATAAGATGATTTGTCAATTGATACGTCTTGCTTTCTTTTACTTTTAAAGATTTATAAAAGCATCTGGTTGTAGGTTTTAATTTTCACCCAGGAATATGTAACAAATATTCTGTGTAACTATAGTATGTCTATACTGTTGACATATATAACACGTATATACTCTTACATATACATGGACAATTGCTTTCCTATTAGGTACAGTAACAAGTGAAAGAACAACCTGTTTTGGTCAATACTTTTCCTGTGACATAGTGTTTGCTGCAAGTCATGGACAAAAAAAAACCCAACAAGAAGGCACCTCGCTATGGGTCTTGGAATCAAAAGTCTAACCTTTCTAGAAAGATTATTAATATTCTTAACCATATGTGTCATAGCATAAACTACATGTGAGTAGAAGAACTGGTCAAAATTGTCCAACGCCAGACCAGTTGTCAAACCAGTTGTAATAATATATTAGGAGTTGACATTTTACACTCACTTAATTCTGTCGCTAATTTAGATTTCAGTTCTTCTACTGCCATGTGGTTTATGCGATGACTCAAACGGTTCAGAATATTAATAACCTTTTTAGAACCTGTCAGAATTTTAATACCAAGAACCATAGTGAGGCGCTTTCCCTTTTCCCAATGACTTCCAAAATACTGTCGCAGGAAGCAGTCTTGAACAAACAGACTGTTCTTTCACTTCTCATTGCACCTAAAAGTAAAACAGAGTTATTACATGTATACATGTAAGAACATTGTTTCTTGGACATGATCCTTAAGAATATTCCATGTATGTCCAGATTGCAAATATTCTTGGTCTGATTTAGTAACTTTATCTAGAATACTATTATCCCTATTTAGAAATTATTTAAACTTCTTTTTAGAACTGTGATGGCACATGACCTCCCTTGCCATCATATGAACATCACTTATTCATGCCGAATGTCGCTCATCGTCACTTATCAGAGCAGCGGCATAATTAATATATTGTCTTGATTGCTTAACAGGAAACTCCTTCTTGGGTCGACCTCTTGATTTTGATAAAAGTTATCATAGAACATTACAAGTTGGGGGAATATTACAGCTGTGCATAATCGGGACCATAGCCCAACTGTCTACGATACACCAGAACTCAATGTTTACGACTTTGTATCCTCTGTGTCTGTTTGTTCCACGAACCCGAACAGGAGTGACATTGCTGTAGCAACTCACATTCAATTGGAGATACAACTTCTCTCTCATCTCTTTCATTTGTGCCTAGGTCTTTCATCAAATGATTGGACTTCATTAAAGTACTGGGATTTGTCAATGTGCCACACACACTTCCTCTACTTATTGGAGTCTATTTTCCAGTCCAACTACATTGCACTTGTGAAAGATCAAACACAGTATCGTTCAAATTCATTTTCACAGTGTTTCCTCTGTAAACCCGTTAAATGAGTAAAACAGGTATTTAGCTTTGCAGCGGTTTTTGTATCACTAATTAAGGGGTTTATTTATGTCTTACATTTGTTTCCGTATATTCAAACAATGTAATGACACATGCTTTGAAACAGTCATTAAATGCACGGCTTAATATATCATGCTATGACGTTTTTACAGAAAAACACACAAAATTGATTACCGCGACATCACTATACTAATTATGACGTGACGTCACAAAAGTGATATCATCACTACATGTAGTGATGATATCAACAGTGACGAGATCAAATTTATCTAACTGAGAAATCTCTATAAATCATCGATAAGTATATAATTAACATAATTAATTTCAACTGAAAATAACAATTTCAACAAACCCGCGAAAACTAGTGACAAATATGTGTATGTGCATTGCACCCCCGGTGACAAAATCAACTTTAATACAATGCTACACATTATATAAATTTATTTTGAACTAAGAAATAATAAATATGTGCTACCTTTGTAAAGAAATATCCCTTTTATTTGCACCTATATCCTTATAGTTATCTGTATCAGAAAAAAAATCAAACTTGATCAAATAAGCACTTGTATTGTATGGTGGTCAATGTAGGTCATTTATTATTCCTGTCATAAAGCATTACCAGCTTCAGCATTTATCAGCATGAACTATGTTTGGCACAATGGCATTGAAAGACACAAACACAAAAAATATTTGCATAACCTGGCAAATCAAGAAAATTTATATTAGTAGAAATTAGTAACAAGGGGTATAAACGGCAGCCATTTTGGATAATATCAGCACTGGATGACAGAACCCAATCATATGAATGCTTACCGGATTTCTCAGTTAATGTTTATTAAGAATTAACTAAAATGGTTTACATAAATATCAATAACAGTCAATAAAAGTGGTTGAATTACTCGAAAAGCTTAATAGTTACTAAAAATAGCCATTTGGTAGCCATTTTGGATTTCAATGAGTCTGAAATTATCCTAAAACATTTTCAAAATATGTATTTGGGAAAACTTCTTTAATAATTGCTTAAAAAATACCATTTTAAATCTCTAACAAATGAAATGAAAGCCTCAATCAAGAAAATTTATGTGAGTAGAAATTAATAAGGTAGGCATATACGGCGGCCATTTTGGATTATTTCAGCATTGGATTACAGGAAACAAATCAAATAAAAGCTAGAATGATTTCTTAATTAATGTCCAATAAGAATCAACTAAAATTGTTCGATATGAGTATCAATTGTAGTCAATATAAGTAACTTTATCGCTCGAAAATCTTAAATGTTACTAAAAATAGCCATTTGGACGGCCATTTTGGATTTCAGTCAGTCTAAAACTATCCTTAAACATTTTCAAAATTTGTATTTAGGTAAACTACATTGATAATTGCTAACAAAATACCACTTTTAAATCTGTAACACATGAAATAAAAGCCCAATAACAATGTCATTTTTTGCTTAAAATTCCAAGGGCAGACAACTTTAACCTCAATTATCTCCCCTTATCACTACCTAAATACGCGTCAGACGATTGTTTCTGAACTCCTGAGGAAATATGCTATAAGATAGTACCAAAAGGTTGTATGGTCCTTTCACCGCAAATAAAAGTGGTCTACAGCTTAGACTAAATATGAAGTTAACTTGTTGCCTGGCACTTGTTTTCAAATGGCATGGACGGTTTAAAAAAGGACAAACATCAATTAAAGAGAACGAACTATGCGGGCATTTTGGAACTGTAAGCCAAACATTCATTAACATTTACTTAGTGAACGAATTAGTGAACATATCAAAGAATATTGTGTCAACCTTAAATGAACAGGGGTATACAGACACATATGACAGACGGGTAATTGTGTCTTATGTGATTGTGAAGCGCAATATAATATTTTATAATTGTTGCGCTATATAAATGCCATGTAATTGTAATTGTAATTGTAACGCACCATGCGAATTGTATCCAACTCGCTGGAAGTTACCTTGAAAAATAATGAACCTTTAAGTTGTTGTAAATAACACTTGACGTCATATTGACGTCGCTTTATGCCCCATCGTGTCCCGGGTCTGCTTAGGTGCCTTTATTTAAATCCCTATAACTTTATCATGGCTTTATGTACTGATATGAAATTATGCGTTATAATCAGGAAAAGAACAACATTTCCAGTGGTGCTTGTTTTATTTTTCAGCTACGATAACTAAAGCTTTTATGAAAAAAGTCTACGAACTTAAATAACAACCCTCGTACAGTACCTGTGAGAAAATTGGAAGAGTTCGGAAAATGATCCGGTGATATGGCAGCCCTGTGTACCAGTAAAGTTCTCCTGCCCAGTATGCAAACAGTGCGGATCCAGATCAGAGGGCGTCTGCAGGATCCCCCTGATCAAGGTCTGCACTACGTATCATTTTGTTTTTCAAAATCCTTCCTAAAATTAAAAAAAAAATGGACAAGGCTTTAGGGTGTATCCAACCCATAAGCGATTTTTTCAAAGTATCAAACTTTTTTTCTATCATTGTTTTTTTTAGAAGAGCTATTTATGATGAATGAAAAAATGGAAAAAATATATATGGTGGTGTCAATTTTTTTAGCTACAGCGATTTGGAAAAGGTATGTCAAATTTGGACCTTTTCTCTCAAATTTTACCCATTCAGAGTACAAGCTTCAGTAAAATCTATTTCAAAACAAAACAAACATGGTAATTTGGGTTTTCATTTATTTCATGTCTATGGTGGTATTTTCACATATAGACAATATGGATCCTCGAATATCAATAATATGCTTTTTATAGGGCATGATATTTTATTAGATTTTTTATTTTATGAAAAAAAAAAGTAAAAACGTTTGAAAATGAAGTAGTTCTAGTATTAAACTTTTTCTTATATTCTACCAAATGAAAGCCAATGCTAAGGCAGTTCACAATATGAAAAGAAATTGAAAGGTCAGTGTTGAAAATTTTGAGTTATTAAAGTAAAAAGAGTTATCTCCCCTTACAAAATTTACAAAAAAGTACCATATCGATGACATTCACATTTGGTGCCTGTTTTTTCTTAAATTAGTTTTTTTGTATGAAGAAATACTACCATAGATAGGAAATAAATAACACAAAACCAAATTATCATATTTGTTTTCATTTAAAATGGATTTTATTGAAGCGTGCTGTTTGAAAAGGACAAAATAAGAGAAAGTGGGTGGGGTAAATTTTACATGGCCATGGAGCCAATTGTTGTTCACCAAAATGTACACTTTTTCTATTTTTTCATTCATCTTATATACAAAACCATCATAAAGTGTTTTCATATACTTTGAAAATTTCTCAAATTCATGACATGATTGATACACCCTTAATTGGAAACGTGCAAGCGTATTATTAGATCTACACTGTTTGTAAATTTATAAGTTGTAGGGTTTAATAATAAATTTAACTAGCCTGATAAATATATTGCCGTCTGCACATGAAAGGTCTGTGTATTTTGTAACACTGTTACAGTATTTTAAAAGTAAGCAAGCATGTCAGAAGCAAGGCTTTAATGTAGTCTGACTTTTACGAATTAGTCATTTTCACGGTAATGTAATTCTTATGAAACGTTAATTTTCACGAGGGCGTAAATATTTGACATTTGTGGAAGAAGTTCGGAAAAGTTTACTTCTGTGGATATTTACCGTTTAACACGTACGTTCAGCGAATATTTTTGGGTAATTATGTTAAATTTTACAATATGAATTGCTCTGTAATCAATTTGCTCTTAGTTCTGCTTCAGGTAATTGATTTGGACAATCTTAAAATTGTCAACCGCTAATTTGAGTTGAACTGTCAAAATATGGACTGATTCGTGATTGAATATTTGTATCTGTATCTGTCTATATCTGTGGCAAAATCACTGATGTGTTTGAACAGATGTTTGATTGTATAAGTGTTTGATTTTTGTAAGAATTTGGAAACGTTATTTGCAGTTGCCAGTCAAGATTTTCTTCTTTTATTTTTCTAAATAAAGCTCCCAATTTGTCACCCAAAACCTGTGATGTGACTGTTCCTTAGATAGCAACGTCAAAGATTTATTTTCTAGTGATGGTCACTATCTATCTATCTATCTATTGAAACTGCCTTAACGCCTTTTTCAAGTATTAGCGGCAGGTGCACGTCTGTGCAAGAGTTAAAAGGGGGGATAAAAGCAATGAGAGTGAGACCTCAAAAGTGTGAAAATGAGAGGTGAAATAAAAGCATGATAGGGTTACAATGAGATTTGGAGTTTAAAAGAAGATAAAAACATAGGACCCGAGGCATCAGAGGCGGTTTATAAGGGAGGGGTGAAGGTTCTGATTAAACCCCTCAACTTCTGAAGTCAGAACTATGTTTGCTGGCAACTAAAATGTTTATTATATATTTAAGCAGTGAACATTTCTATACTAACCATTAACAAAATGTTTATATCTTTAAGCAGTGAACATTTCTATACTAACCATTAACGGACATACTTACCTGTAGAACTTTACCTTTTTAGCTCCTAGCACTGCTCTTAGTCTTACAATGCTGACCGCCAGGCAAGGGAGCTACTAGTACGGTCTTTATAATTTTGTCTTTGGTATGACCCAGCAAAGGATGGAACCCACAACATCCAGCCTTGAAAGCAGGCGCTCTACCAAAGTTCTGATATATCAAACCCTGTTTTGAAAAGAGTTTGAGAAGTTTTCCAGACAGTTAAAGACTACGGTTGCTGTGGACAAAAATATGACAGAGCATTTAAAGAGTTAGTAGATTTTGTGCAGTACGTCATATCGGGCGGAGTGAGACATTAAAGCTTTTATTACAGCAATATTTTGGTAATTAAACCACTTTAATTTACCACTTAAATCAAGTTGAAGGTAGAGCAGAGTGCCAGACTGCAGCTTAGGGTACTCTTAATGCTTTATTTTCAGTCTACTTTAAGCTACCATCTGCTAGGATATGGAAAATATTTCTTATGGGGCATAATTAAGACTATGAAAAAGGAACCATTTGCTTCAGAAGAGGAAAATGTTTAAAGGCATATAAAATAAAAGCATATAGCCTGTTTACCTGTGTTTTCGCCACCCTTAGCTATAATTTTCGCGCATGCGCTTTCTGGTGTAACATTTCTTACTTGTTCACGGATCTAATTCTGAACTGAATTCAATAACACGATTTCGAATATATACAAATAAAACTTGTGAAATAAATACAAATGTACATTACTGTACCGTTTTCGAACGAGGTCATTGCTCTGGATCATCGGGATGCTTTCTTGTCAATTCGCCACCTCTGATTGGTCGTTCGATAATTAGGTCAATGTAGGCTGTGTCAGTATGTTGTAGCTTGTTTCATGAAATTTGAACATTGTTTAATGATTTTGAAATATTTAATTTTTTAAAAGTAAATAATAACTTTTACAACTTTACAATAAAAAAGTAACAACGGGCATTATGAATGATGATAGAGTTAAAATTACCAACATGTCCTTTGATTTGAAAATTTTGTGAATTATTGTTATTTTACCTGTTTCTTTCGCATTTTCGGCGCTTGAAATCTTCCTAAGTGAAACTGTCCTAGTATTAGGATATCCTCTGTAGTTTTCGGACATCCTCGGTAGCCTGCTCGTGTCGGAATTCTAAGTTTTGCTTAGGTGGCGAATTGAGTCTTATTATTGACAAGAAAGTGGCGAGATGACAAGAAGCAAGGATATATGGAGTAATGGGTTAATATTAAATATTTAGATTACGCCATAATGGTTACATAGTGCTTAGTTTTAAACCCCAGAACAGTCAGCTATTCAGCAAGTTTTGATATACTCTGTTGAATTAAACCATAGTTATGGCTTAGAACAGAACAGAACTTTTATTTCTCGAATTCTACATAACATACATGTAGAATATGTGAGGTACAACAAAAGAAATTTAGAATATAAGTAATTACTGTCACATGGTTTTCATAACTAATATCTAATATGGTGGGGGGGGGGGGGGGGGAAGGCGGCTGTGCCCGTTAATAAACTCTTCCAGACATCGGTATTTGTAAGGTGCGAACCATAGAAGGCTCCCACCTCCCGACGACCGATATATGTTCAGCGTAATGCGTGATTATGTATAGTTTTATGCTTTCATACAGCAACATTGTCGTCTTTTTTAAGATTTTATAATTAAATTTAAATATGACTTTGCCTTTAAAAAAATAGAGATACTTTTTTCCACTGTTGAGAAACTGTAATTCCTACTAGAAATGGTATCGCTTTTACCATATTGTAAACTATGCTTGCTTTTAGGCAACTTTTCATATTATGCCTCTGGCAATGAATTGTTTTGTATAAGATGTCAAACAAAATACATTAATCAAATTAGAAAGTATTTATTGCCTATTGCCTATTATGTATATTGAAAAATTATTGACCAATGAGTCAACTACAGGACAGTACATGTAGCTATTTATAAAACTGCACATCCATGGACTCTTAGTGACAAATTTATCTACTTTACAAACAGTGTGCCTGTTTCAAACCACTCACAAAAACCAGTTTATTAGAAACATGAAATCTGTGTATGAAGAACCATTGGCAGTCTGTAACTGTGTGAGAAACATGAATTATTAACTCATTACTACAAAAATTTGCCTTTTTATGCCTTTAATTTATTCCTCCACTAAAGAAAGTAGTTCCACTTATATGCAGTCGACTCATGAATAATCCTAGTTGGTGGTATCTTAAAGTAGTGTTTTAGCCAGACTCTCAAAAAGGGCAGGGGGGCACCAAAAAGGGGCAGGGGGGCACCAAAAAAGGGCAGGGTGCAAACAAAGTGCGGACCCGCAACTTCGGCGAGGGGATTGTTAACATTTCTAGGTGTCTTTTCATCATATTCGAAGTCTTATAGGTCCATAAGCACTTTTAATGTATTCAGCATATAAGTCTGTAAAGATAAAGGTTATACATGTGGCAATAGAGCAATGGGGAGGGTGCGGGAGGGGCGTCCCCTCCTTCGCTGCGACGAAATTTTTTTTTACTTTAAATGATGAAATAGTGCAATTTTGCTATACAGAGATATATAATAAACATGTATGCACATGTAGTGGATTTTAGCTATACATGTACATTATACAGATGCATACAAGTATTATGGAAAATGGATGAAATCAGCCAATTTTTGCAAATACAATATTAACAGATCAAGATTTTTTTTCTTTAAATCACACATTATTAATATTTAAAGTTACACAACTAAATTTTACTCCAGCACCTGATGATTTCCCATTACAGCTGCTGATTGAGGTTGGCATTTAAACTAGTATTCCATTCATTTTGCAACAATGTATTTTGTAAAACAGGGGTGTAAAAGCCCCAAAACGATCAATACTAGAAAATATCAATTCTCTTACTTAATTCTTTAAAAAAAAAAAAGAGCAAGAAACTAGGTTATGGAGTGTCTTTACCTTTATGCAAATAGTATAGACCCAGATCAGAGTGTCCTGGGTAAGTCCTTTGTATAGGGTGTATTATCTGTTTGTCTGATTTAAAATTATTTTGAGATTTTTCTAATATCGCACACAGTTAAACATGCACATAAACAAATAGATCTACATGTACTATAAAGTACTATAATTATTGGCATTGGATTTTTGCTGTATCCAGGCAAGTGGGTGTCTTAAGGATTTTCCTATTAATAAAATTCAGCCTTCCCTAAGCAACCACCTGTCATAAAACAGAATACAATTAATTAGACTGCATCACGGGAAAAATTAAACAGGATCTACTTAGATATGTGTTGTCACGCTGATGTTCCGTTTCAAATAGATCATTCAATATGAACTTACCAAAATAAAAACAACAGCACAGAACCGATACTTTTAGAAATAGAAATATCCCATTCTTCGATTCTCGCGCGTATACGTGTAGTATTTGATGGCAGAAACGGACGTTATCAAACCAACCAAACCTCTCTCGGTCGTAACTTATTTCCCGAAACTCCAGCGAAATATACACCTGTAAGATGTAATTTGTTAATTTCACGTCAATCATCAATACTGTCTTTCTAAATGGGTGTATATAACGTCTACATTCATTGGATGTTTAAAAATAAAAGATGCGGGGAATTACCTTTCTTATAGTCAATAAAACGAGTAAAGACAACTTGTGTAAAAGTTCGAAGCACGGTGCGCTTTTGAATTTTCCATTTCCGAAATTTGGAAGACTGTTCGTTTCTGGAACGTGAATATTAATAAAGATTTGTATGCAAAGTATTTTCTTCTAAGAAAATTAAATTCGGTTTTAGATCTATATTCACCTAAAATGTTCGTTCGTCGAGCATTCTTTATTGGCCCTGTATCGAGCATATTTTTCCAAGATCCGACTCGCGTTTGCGTTTTAATCTGTGATTTTTTTTTTCATTCTTCATAATGGATAATTATAGGAATAAACAACATATTTTTGACGTTCATGACGGTATGACTACATTAGCTTCGCAGGGGGTAAATTTCGTAAACGCCCAAAGGGCGATTTCGATAAATTTACCCCCCGAAGCTAATGTAGTCATACCGTCATGAGCGGCAAAGAGATGTTGTTTATTCCTTATATTTATATTTATATTTTCTGTCTTGTCAATTTAATGTGTTTATTGGCCAGATTTGTTTTTCTGTATAAGAATTTATCATATACCGGTCAAAGAGGTTTGATAGATGTAATGTCGATGTAATAGCCATTCCAGTTTCTAAATATGGTGAGAAAGTAGTCCCAACTACATGTACTGTAACTGTATTAAAAATTCAGGATTTTTTCCAGTAAACTTTCTCTCTGTGAATGGAAAAGACTTACAAGGCAAACAAATAACAGTGCAACTTGAATATCTATTGCCAAAGCACATTCTAAAAATACAGGTCGCGGTTGTTTTCTTAACCCATTTACACACATAGCAACGCGATGGCAACGACCTATGGGTCTGTATCACTCCGCTAGTGTCATATGACCGTCGACCAATGGGAGCTTAGTGTTAAGTGCCCGATGTAGTCTATTTGAAGAAGTCCACGAATAGCACGGGCGAAATCCGAACTGGCTTAAACCAGTTTCGAAGTGTAGGTTCATCGAGAATTGACCTGCATATTTTTAATACGGATACATAGAGACTTTACAGGGTGAATGTAAATATAATCATATGAATGTTTAAATTTAGGGAAAAGGGTGTCGTATATTCTGTTTTTCAACGAGGCCAACATGCGTTTCGATTTAATCCGGCTACAGTCGTACACTCTCGCTATGCGGGGTACCACACCAGGTATACATATGTGTATCGGTCGATTACACACTATAATTGTTGATTGTCTATGACACGCTCGTGTCGCATTGCACTGATTGGCAATAATGGGATTAGCGACAGTAAGTGGTATCGCTCCGGGCAGCGGGGCGGTCTATATCAAATGGATAGGGGAACAGAATAGGGGCACTAGGGCGGATCCTTACACCGGAATAAGGGCAGAAGGGCGGATCAAAAGGGCAGAAGGGCGGGCCGCCCCGCCATTCTGCATTAGCTAAAACACTACTTAAAGCAGACTGAAAGTAAAGCAGAATGCCACCTTAAGGTGAATTCTGCTCTACATATTAATACATTGAACCTGCTTTTATTGGTTATCTGTCTTGAAACATGCTATGGAGTAGTGGGTTAATGCAAGACAAAAGTTAAAATGAGTTAACCCATTACCCTATAAATATGCTTTTTTACGCCTCTAATTTATTCCTCCACTGAAGAAAAGTTTCAATTTATACAGTCATAAATACGAATCATTAAAAACCTTCTATATTCAAGCAGATGGTAGCTTAAAGCAGGCTGAAAGTAAAGCAGAATGTGCCTTTTGGCACATTCTGCTTTACTTTCAACCTGCTTTAAGTGGTAGCCTGTCTTCAAAACTAGAAACAGGCTATGGGGTAAAAGGTTAACTTATGCAGTATGCTCCCCATGCAGGCTCTACTATATTGAAGGTATAACATCTTGGCCTGGCAGAGGAGGAGTAATTACAAGTCTGGTAATATGTCAATTGTTACTAACTTTACAGCCCAAATTTATATAGTTTTATCACGGACTTCTGGTACTTAGAAGTTAGAGAGCCTGAGCATAATTGCTAGATAATACTTCAGCAAAAATATGACCAATACCACAAAACACCGCATTCCATCCGCTTGGCCTTCAAGCAAATAACCTAACAAACAGTAGTGGTCAACTGATTAGTGTTATGAACATGAAGGGTCAAGTTTATAGCCTCGACCTGTCCGGGCTGTCATACTGTCAGTGGTCTGAAGTATTTGACTGCCTGTATGACTGCAGGTTGAACAAGGGCGACAGGGCCTTCAATGGGAAGATGGTGATAGTTTCCTTTGATCTGCTTTTAAAAGGCCAGAAGCCATAAATGATAAATTGTTTTTCATGTGTTTGAGGTGATTGGATGTGGGGGAGGAGGGAGGAGTGTTATGATTTACATAAAATTTAGCTGTTTATATCTTGTTTGAATTAATACTACATCTAGATACAGTTTGCTAAACTCGTTGAACCCCTAAGTGCCAAGTATAATTGTCCTAATCACACAGTGTACATGTGTGAAGTACATTTGCAAACAGTGTAGACCCAGATCAGAGGGCTCCTAAAGGAGCCCTCTGATCAGGAGCTACACAGTTTGCCACTTTTCAATATTTTGTAAATTACAACTCTAAATAGTAAAAAAACTGGACTGAGCCTTAACTCTTTCCTCCCTAAAACTTTAAATGGACAATTCCAGTTTCCATTTTGATTTTAGTATAGTCCATTTCTGACTTTTAAGGGTTGTTTTTGTCAATGTTTGGCATTATGACAAGCAGTGAAGCCCCTGATCAGAGGGCTCCTTTCGGAGCCCTCTGATCTGGGTCTTCACTGTTTGCATAGGACAAGTGTATTATTCACATCTACACTGTTTGAAAAGGATGCCTATATGCGTGACTAGGGTTCAAAGAGTTAATTGGAAACATATAGAAATTGTGCAGTAGTGTTCTATTTGACATTTCAGAGGTGAATGAGTTCAAGTGTTGTCTGGGGCCCGTTTTACTAAACTACTTGTAAACGCAAAATGTTTGCGTAAATTAAGTCAACATTTTAACTTTTAATTTATATTTTTTATAATCACTTGCTACAAACAGCAAATAGCCAGATCAGAAGACGTGCTTTAAGCGCGTCCTCTGATCTGGCTATTTGCTGTTTGCAAACGTTTATGATCGAAAAATAAGAGTAAAACGATTTTGACTTCGTAGTTTAGTAAAACGGGCCCCATGTGAATAGAACCTATAGCTCCAGATATTTGTACAGTTGAACTTGTAGTTTTATCTCAGGGACAACAGGTGCTCTAAGATAAATGATTAGATAAACAACAAGACTGTATAATACAGTCAAACATGTGTTTATTATTTTATAGTCGCTGTTTAACCCATTACATTGTATAAAATTGGAACTATTTTCTTCAGAGTAGAAATAAATTAATGCATAAAAATAATCTAAAATATGTTTTCTGGAGTATTGGGTTATTGGACAAAGGTGGAAAGTTGAGCTAGCTTCTATCCAAGTATGGGTGTTGATGGGTTGTTTTGCTCTTTTTTAGCTCACCTGGCACGAAGTGCCAAGGTGAGCTATTGTGATCGCCCTGTGTCCGTCGTCGTCCGTCAGTCTGTCGTCAAACTTTTTATTCAAAGATCTTCTTCTTGGAAACCACTGGGCCAATTTCATCAAAACTTAATAGGATTGTTCCTTGTAGGGTACTCTCTCAGATATTTTCAAATTTAGGTCATCCAATTGAAATTGTGGTTGCCATGGCAACCAATTGAAAAAACTTAAAAAATCTTCTTGTCAAAAACTACAGGTCCGAATTGAAAATAATTTTACCCAAATGTGCCATTGGTGACCCTCTATCAGATCTTTTAAAATAATGTTCCTATCTTAAAAAACATGGCCGCTAGTGGGTGGGGCAGATTTTCCTTATATGGCTATATAGTGAGAACTTTAAAAATCTTCTTGTCCAAAACTACTGGTCCGATTTGAAAATAATTTTATGCAAATGATCCATGGGTGACCCTCTACCAGATTTTTTTAAAATTATTTTGATATCTAAAAAAACATGGCCACCAGTGGGTGGGGCACGTTTTCCTGATGTTACTGTATGGTAAAAACTTTAAAAATCTTCTTCTCTGAAACTGCTGGTCCAAATTGAAAATAATTATACACAAATGGTCAATTGATGACCCTCTACCAGATTTCTTAAAATCATTGTGTTATCTTAAAAAACATGGCCGCCAGTGGGTGGGGCACATTTTCCTTATGTTACTGTATATTAAAGATTTTAAAAATCTTCTTCTCTGAAACTATACTGGTCCATATTCAAAGTTATTTTACACAAATAGTCAATTGATGACCCTCTACCAGATTTCTTAAAATCATTGTGTTATCTTAAAAAACATGGCCGCCAGTGGGTGGGGTAAGTTTTCCTTTTATTTCTGTATCTAGAACAATTTTAAAAATCTTTTTCTCTGAAACTGTTGGTCTGATTTAAGAATGATTTTACAAATAATGATTAATGGGTGACCCTTTGCCAGTTTTCTTCAAATAATCTTCCTAGCTCAAACAACATGGCCACCAGTGGGTGGGGGTGAATAAGAGAAAACTTAATCATTATTGGTCCATTAACATGACCGTAATCATGGGTACCAGGTGAGCGATTTAGGGCAGCATGCGGCTCTTGTTTTTTTAATTAAAGTTATGAATATGCATCATGTCTGATGAGAAATATATTCTTATTTCTTTATCCTAGTACTAGTAGTAGTTGACAGCTTAAAGGAGGCTGAAAGTGAAACAGAATTCACCTTAGTGAAATGCAATAGTCTAGTTGCTTTACTTTCAACTTGCTGAAACACATGTCTTCAAAACTAGAATATGAAACTGATATAACCTGGAATACTCTATTTGGCCAAACAACAACAACAACCCAGCAATGTTGGGGTTAACCCTAACAGTGTAGGAACAAAGTATATCAGACTATATCCATACTTTTCAAACAGTGTAGGTCCCTTAACCCGTTACCCCATAGCCTGTTTCTAGACTTTCGGACAGGCAGCCACTTAAAGCAGGTTGAAAGTACAGCAGAATGCACCTAAGGTGCATTCTGCTTTACTTTCAACCTGCTTTAAGCTACTATCTGCCAGGATATAGGAAACTTTTTCTTATGGTGAATATTTATAACACTTTAAATTGGAATTATTCTATTCAGTGGAGGATTAAATAAGAGGCTTTAATTTAAAAGACATATTTATAGTGAAACTGGTTAAGGAGCCCTCTGATCTGGGTCTGCACTGTTTGTCATTCTACAAATCCCACAAGTCTTAATTAGTGCTGTTCTTTTATTATAAAATCTGAGTCGGAGAGTCCATTTGAAAATTCAACATTGTATTATGAAAGGGTGAATACCGTAGGCAGCATTTCTTGAGGCTATTGACTTTCAAGTAAATCTGAGTAGAAAGACAATGCTATCATTTATGGTATTGACGCTATTGTTCTGTGCTAGTTGAAATGAATGCTAGGAGCTTTCAGTACCTTATAATAACAAACCATCTAGGGAATTTTACAACTATTTGTGCATTCTTAATTCTTCCCCTAGTCTTGCCAAGCTTAGTAATTTGATTGGAATTCTTGGGTTGCTTGGATCCAGATTTGTTCTGATCAGTGTTTTTGTGGCCAAAATTCAGCACCTTTCTCCCTTCATGAAAAGGTACTGCCATATCACAATAATATATTAGCAACATGACATGCCTATACAGTGGAGAATACGTTATTCTTTCCCGTTTAAACGAAACGCAAAACACTAAAACGTAGAATAGTGCAACTTTTGGACAATTCTGACAATTCATGTTTATCTAATGTTGACAAACAGTTTGATGGCTGATCAGACGCCGGGTTACCCGGCGTCTGATCTGGCTGCAAACTGTTTGCAATGGAAATAACAGTTTGAGTGTAAACACGCTTATTTGGGAAAGAATAACGTTTTCTCCACTGTAGCTACAAGTTTTGCAGCTTAGTAAAAAACACTTTCTTCATTCCTTTCGCCCTGCACATAGATGCAAATACTTTAAAGATTGCTCATTGATTATCATTAACCCATAGCCTGTTTCTAGTTTTGAAGACAGGTGACCTCTTAAAGCAGGTTGAAAGTAAAGCAGAATGCGCCTGAGGGTGCATTCTGCTTTACTTTCAGCCTGCTTTAAGCTACCAGCTGCTAGAATAAGGAAATTATTTTTAATGTTAAATATTCACAACTGTTTAAATTGGAACCATTTTCTTCAGTGGAGAGATAAATTAGAGGCGTAAAAAGGGGTATTTATGGGGTAATGGGTTATGTAACTGCATGCTAAATCAAAGAGAATATAGAGAAGCCAAGTAGTACAAAAATACAAAACATTGTTGTCCTTGTTTCTTTCTCAGCTTACTTGCTGCTGCAAGTAGAACAAATGCTGAAAACATGATGAAAGTAAGGCAGAAAGCTTCTTTAGGAGATTTGTGAATAAGCAACCATTTATATGTCTTCTACAGTGGAGAATCTGTTATTCTTTCCCGTTTAAACGCAAACGTACGCAAACGCAAAGCACTAAAAGGTAGAAAAGTACAACTTTTGGACAATTCTGATAATTCATGTTTATCTTGGTGGCAAACAGTTTGGAGCCTGATCAGACGCCGGGTTACCCGGCGTCTGATCTGGCTCCAAACTGTTTGCACTGCAAATAATAGTTTTAGCGTAAACGCGTTTATTGGGAAAGAATAACACATTCTCAACTGTATACTGAAAACAAGCATTAGGGTGAATGGGTTAACTCTAAGTTTGAACCCTCGTCCCGCATATAGGAGTCCTTTTCAAACAGTGTACCTGTGAATAGTACACATGTCCTATGCAAACAGTGAAGACCCAGATCAAAGGGCTCTGAAAGGAGCCCTCTGATCAGGGTCTTCCTTGTTTGTCGCAATGCCAAACATTGACAAAAACAACCCTTAAATGTCAGAAATTTACTAGACTAAAATCATGGTAACTGGAATTGTCCATTTAAAGTTTCAGGGAGGAAAGGGTTAATACAGATTTAGCTATTTCTTCTCTAGAATTGCAGACTGGTCCTTACAATAGGCTTTATAGGACTGTAACGGGACAATGTTGAGCCCTTACGATAACAAACAGACAGACAATCATAACACGAGCAGTACTTTCTATACATGTTAATTGTGGCTACTTTATAACGGTTTGGGTATGTTTATTATATCTTTTGTTACGGCTTGATTAGGTTTGATAAAGATCAAATCTTTTCTCTCAGCTCTGAATGAAAGTTTGTTTAGCTTCAAAAACATTGACTGTCCAGATCAAAAGGCGGCTTCCTAGGGAAGATTATAATATACCAGTAACCCTTCTTCTGCTAACCTATTACCCAATAAATACGTCTTTTTACACCTTTAATTTATTTGTTCCTCCACTGCAGGACATGTGCATAGTTCCACTTTATACAGTCATCAGAAAATGTACCATAAGAAATAATTTCTATATCTTAGCAAACTTTAGCTTAAAGAAGGCTGAAAGTAAAGCTGAATGCATTCTGCTTTGCTTTCAACCTGCTTAAATAAGTGGCGATCTGTCTTCAAAACTAGAAACTGGCTATGGGGTAAAGGGTAAATATATCTCTAAAGAAGTCCATCAGAAACAGTTTAAATGCTTAGTATATTTGTAAGGGTTCTGTGTATGAGGAGGATCTTCCAATGGTCTGAGGATCAATACTGTCACAGTAAAGAATTTCTGGATATGAACATCAGGGATCCAGATAAGAGGAGTATTTCAAAAATTAAAATCTTTATTTCTGCATTAAACCCAATGGTGTCACTACTCATTAGAATTGTCTCGAAGAGACGATTCTAATGAGTAGTAACACCATAGGATTTGGTTCAGTATGAGTGAGAAAATGTTGGATTAGTTCAGTTTACTACCGCTTATCTGGAAACCTGGAACAGTATACATGTAGAACCATTAATACAAGTATGTTATTGATGCTTATACACGTGTATGTAATACTCGGATAAGAGAGCTTCTGAAGCTGTCTGCACTGCTGACCGGATCTGCTTGTCAAGTTGATATGTTGAGTCTATTAACTCTTAAATCACTCTTTCCTGGGCAAAATGGTCCTTAATTAAAATCAGCCAAATTGGATGATAAATGTTAAAAGGGTTGGAGTAATATATAATTTTTATATGAAGTTTTAACTCTTTGCATGCTAGCGCCGAATATATCTGCCACAGTGATAATCTTAGCAAACAGTTTGGATCCCGGATAAGACGCCGCTTAATGCGGCATCTCATCCGAATCCAAGCTGTTTGACACTCTGTTCATGTTTTGAAAAGAAATTTAGAAAATTCTATTTTTAGAACAATAGCAGATGACAATGTTGCAGAAGAAACAAATCACCCAGCATGCAAAGAGTTACATGTAACCCATGGCTTGTCCTCAGTTTAATCTTGCTACGTAACTGTCGTCTGCTTAAAATGTTGTCTGCTAAAATTAAAAAAAAAATGTTTTGCTTTTTTCTCATATCAACAGAAGCAGACCAGATCTGAATCCAAACTGTTAGCAAAGATCAGTATATAAGGTCTACCGTGTTGAAACAGTTACTTTATTATTTGTATAACAGTAAAGTGACCAGCCTGCAGGTAAAATCAAAGCGCTGAAGGCGCTGGAAGACTGTCGGGGTGATAAAAGAACACCTGCTTCCAGTTGTACCATTCTGATTTATTAAACGTTCTGAGATAATTCCATGCAAATTCCCGTAATGAAGAATAACGTTTTTGTTTACTTCGTGCGCAAGATGTAACATGGTGAAAAAGTTGTGACTCAACTGGGACTTGAATCTAGTGCCTTTGGCTTACTATGCCTGCACTCTACACGCTGAGCTATCAAGCAAGCCAGTGAAGTCTATCAATCTGTTTCACCATAATCTCAAACCAGCTACATAAAGGGATATGTGCAGTGGATTAAACGTTATTCTTTTCAATAAATGTGTAAAAATTGCTCTAAATTATTATTTCCATTGCAAACAGGTTGGAGACGCTGAGTAACCCGGTGTGTAATCAGGCTATAAACTGTTTGCCATTCAGATTTAAATGGATATTCAGGATTGTCTAAAAGTTGTCATTTAGTGTGTTGCGTGTGCGTTTCTGTAACATTTAAACGGTAAATAATAACGCCTTCTTCTGTAAGTAAACAAGAGGGCCTGAAGGCCCTGATATCGCTCACCTGTTGTACCGAAGCCTGAAAGTTTTCCCTTTCTGTTTCACATGTTTTAGTCTAAATCCATTCAAACATGTAGTATAGCATGTAAACAATTTTGGAATACAAACCTCATAATTCTATAGTAGAGTACTTCAAGGGCAGATAACTAGAGCCTAAACAATACTGAAATGAAGCCTTTTCTAGCATTTCAAAGTATATCAAGGGCAGATAACTATTGCCACAATGATTAGATTTGAACAATAATTGCACTCCTTTGAGAACTTATAGCTATATAATTTGTGTGCAAGTACAATCAAAATCAATTGAAAACTGAAGCTGCACGAGTGTAAACGCTGTTGGATATTGCATTTTCAGCAATTCAAGGGCAGATAACACTTGACCTATTGGTCTGATTTCAACCATAATCACACTTATGCGAACTCTTATGGTAATATACAATCTGAGCAAGTTTGGAAAAGACTTGATAAAAATTGTTGCCGCTAGAGTGTAAACAACGTTCAATATGGCATTTTCAGCAATTCAAAGGTAGATAACTCTTGACCTATTTCATTCAATTTCAACCATAATCGGACTCATATGATCTCTTATGGTCATATATAATATGAGCAAGTTTGAGAAAGATTGGATAAAAATTGTGACTTCTAGAGTGTAAACACCCTTAAATATGGCATTTTCAGCAATTGAAAGGTAGATAACTCTCTATCTAT
This sequence comes from Gari tellinella, assembly GCA_922989275.2. Classification (NCBI taxonomy): domain Eukaryota; kingdom Metazoa; phylum Mollusca; class Bivalvia; order Cardiida; family Psammobiidae; genus Gari; species Gari tellinella. The sequence continues at coordinate 11,666,447 of OV277865.1, read as the reverse complement.
TTGTCTGATTTCAACCATAATTAAACTCATTAAAACTCTTACAGACATATACAATCTGAGCACGTTTGAAATAGATTGGATAAAAATTGTGGCCTCTAGAGTGTAAACACCCTTAAATATTGCATTTTCAGCAATTCAAAGGTAGATAACTCTTGATCTATTCATCCGATTTCAACCATTATTGAACTCATCCGAACTCTTATAGTAACATACAATCTGAACAAATTTGAGAAAGATTGGATAAAAAGTGTGGCCTCTAGAGTGTAAACACTGTTAAATATGGCATTTTCAGCAATTCAAAGGCAGATAGCTCCTGATCTTTTGGTCCGATTTCAACCATTATTGAACTCATTCGAACTCTTATGGTAACATACAATCTGAACAAATTTGAGAAGGATTGGATAAAAAGTGTGGCCTCTAGAGTGTAAACACTAAAATTGTTGACGACTAACGACGCACGACTAACGACGCACGACGGACGCCGGACATTCAAGGATTGCAAACACTCACCCTGAGCTACATGTAAGCAATGGGCAAAAATGTCCTGTATTCCTGTTCATTCAATTAAAAATCAACAACTAGCAAAACAACAATATTTAACCTATTCTTAGTCAAATCACGATTGGAAAACTTGGTCTGTTACAAACCAGGAGAGTTTTAAGATGAAGGCAATTTCTTCTCGTAAAACAATATACTATCATTATATCTATATAGCATAAAAATTAGTTGTGTACCGATTATCGCTAGATGGTCGACAATTAATTATTTTCCTCCGAGTCGCCGATGTTCAATTGAACTTATATCATTCTCTTCCGCGACGTCGTAAATGTTTTTTAAATTGTTCAAAATTATGAAAAGTTTTGAATGTTGTTGTAAAATGTGGAAAATGGAGCTTTTTATTCGTAACAGCAAACACTGAACTTTTTTTATATTAAAAAACATCTATTGTTTAACTGATCATCACTCCATACCTTTTTTTTGGAAAATGGTGACCTCATAATACAATGCACACCTTATTATGCTTTACCGTCAGTCTGCTTTAAGCTTAATACAATGCATGCCTATAATATTTCGAAGGTTTCGACATTGCACGTAAATAGACACAGCCCCCACTTAAACCCTTAGAATGTTCACTCCACTTTTCAGGCTGATACAATACGAATATTAGTTTCACTGTTGTCACGTGATATTATATGTACATGCTATACTATTCATACCTCATCAAATGCTGCTTGTATGCCTGATTGTATTAAAGATGTCCTATTCTTTAAAATTTGTGTTAAACGGTCATTTAACCCATTACTCCATAGTCTGTTTCAAGTATTGATGATTACTGTTGCCCTTCATTAAGCAACAACTTCTCTTCAAATGTGACATATCATTGAGTGGACGTATTATTTAAATTAGTTCCAAAGTTGATTCTGATTCTCGATGATTTAGTGCCTGATCAATTATTACTATAATTACCGTGCAGAGTCTAATGAATCAAAGCTCCTAGTTCCAGGGCTGCTATAAGTTGACATGAAAAATCCTAAGATTTCCAAATTTGAATTTTACGAATCGTACCTTTACCCCCATAGCCTTTTCCTTAATTTGTTGACATGCGACTACTTAAAGCAGGCTGTAAGTAAAGCAGAATGCGCCTTAAGCTACCATGTACAGGGGAAAAATCCGGAGATTTATGGAAAATCTGGAGAAATGGCAGCCCTGTAGTTCTGGAAAACAAAACGAAACAACCTTACTACATTTGTAGTTTGTATTCCTAGCTTGCATCCACTGTATATGTAAACCCTTTCTTTTACAGTTCTTCTTTTTACAGCCTTTTACTCTTGTTTATATTATACTTGTGTTTGTCGGAAAAAAGCTGTTACAGCTAATGTTTACTGTTATATTGTATCCGATGTTAAATAAATCTTCTTGTATCTTGTACCCGCTGAGTAAAACATGTACTTGTTGCATACTGTCAAAACAACAATTTAATGTAATGTATGGCATGTCATAATGACATTGTCTGATCTAAAATATGTCGAACAGCTTGGATATTGATTAGACCCAGCGTTACGCGAGATCTTGGTTCACACTGCTAACACTTTGATGTATAAAAAAATGTATTGCCGCGAGTTTAGTATATATCATAATGACACCCATTGCAATCTTTACAGTCTGTAACTAATACTCGATAAGTATTTGATAATCAAAGAACAGTTAAATGCAGAAGTGTTAATTTAAGAGCTGGCTTATATACATGATGCAATTAAAAGTTACTGTTTCTACACGAGTGATTTTTATGCATTGTATTTCATCATGAAATAGCATGCAGAGTGTCAAACAGTTGATCCAGATCTCATCTGGATGCAAACTATTTGCAACAGTAATAATGAATTCGCGGTAGCGTGTATAAGTTTAATAATCGCCTTGATTAAAACTATTTCCAACAATAATCATACTTCCAAATTGAACTAGCCTTCTCCTTGATCAAGTATGAAAGTTTCGTCTGCAAATTTCGTCTAAGTGGATTGTAATGCATTTCATATCAACATAGAATAGCATCCGAGTGTAAAGCAGTTGTTCCAGATCTCATCTCGATCTAAACTATTTGAGAAAAAAAATATGTTCATACAAATAATCACTCTTGAAAATTGGGTTATTTTAAACATATTTTATTTCCATATACATATTGAAATGGGGTCGGATCACAAGTTCTTACAGCGTTAGATTCGACCCTTCCCCTCTGGGTTAGCTCTCTAACTGCTTGCTATGTAATTGTCGTCTGCAAACTATGCGTCTTCAACAATTCCATGAGTTTGTTTTTTTAAATCTTTATAAATCGCACCCGATTGGTCAAACGGTACGTATCACGATCTGATCTGGATCCAAACTATTTGCAGCAATAATCATGAATTCGTTCGTAGCGTGCAGTCATTTGGATCCAAACTGTAAAATCGCAACCAAGTGTCAAACAGTTCGTATCACGATCTGATCTGGATCAAAACTGTTTGTAGCAATAATCACGAAATTGCCCGTAACGTGCAGAAGGTTAATATTCATCTGGATCCAAACTCAAATCGCACCGAGTGTCAAACAGTTCGTATCACGATCTGATCTGGATCCAAACTGTTTGTAGCAATAATCACGAAATTGCCCGTAACGTGCAGAAGGTTAATATTCATCTGGATCCAAACTAAAATCGCACCGAGTGTCAAACAGTTCATATCATGATCTGATCTGGATCCAAACTGTTTGTAGCAATAATTACGAAATCGCCCGTAACATGCAGAAGGTTTATATGATCTGGATCCAAACTAAAATCGCACCGAGTGTCAAACAGTTCGTATCACGATCTGATCTGGATCCAAACTGTTTGTAGCAATAATCACGAACTTGCCCGTAACATGCAGAAGGTTAATATTCATCTTGATCCAAACTAAAATCGCACCGAGTGCCAAACACTTCGTTTCACGATCTAATCTGTGTCCAAACTATTTGCAGCCATTATCATGAATTCGCCCGTAACGTGCAGAAGGAAAATATTCATCTGGATCCGAACTGTAAAATCGCACCGAGTTTCAAACAGTTCATATCACGACCTGAACTGGATCCAAACTATTTGCAGCAATAATCACGAAATCGCCCGTAACGTGCGCAAGGTTAATATTCATCTGAATCGCACCGAGAGTCTGTGGCTGATGTTAACCCTTTGCCTGCTGGTCGCGACTTAATTGATTTTCGCAAACAGTTTAGATCCAGATCAGACACCGCGTTACGAGGCGTCTGGTCTGGATCCAATCTGTGTAACATGACACTCTTCATTAGGTTTCTTTACTTAAAAATGTATAATTCTAAATTAAAACAAACTTTGCAGACGACAGTTTCGAAGCAGACGACATCACCGCAGCCTAAGGGTTGACATGTTCAGGGGTATCTGGTACCAGGCTTTATTAACAGACGCTGGGTCGATTAGGGTACCAGCGTGAAATAAACAGGTGTTGACCTCACATAATCTTGGTTTGCTTTTGGTATTTTAACACGGGATATACTGTGTAAGGCAACCTTCACTGCTTTATTGAAATAATTAGGTTTTACTACAAAGAAGTTAGCAAAACCTGCAATAATTTTCTTGAAATATTGCTTCAAAACTTTTATCACGCGCACTATTTTTCACTGTGTAAGCTTACACCCGCTGACTCATTATGCGCGCCAGCTTGTAATAAGCCCAAGGGCGGATCAGCAACTCCTTTACCGAATCAAATGCGCATTCTGCAAAGGCTGTGCCTGTTTTAGTTATTTTTTTCAGTAAATAACTTCCAAATTCGTCTAAAAAATAATATGTGAGTAAAAGTTCAAATGTAAGTTGTGTTTCTACATGTAGATCCTAACCACTATATTGCTCCACTCAATATTGTTTCAGTGTGGATACGCATCTGGCGCATTGATCTGAAATAGTTAAAGTTGCAAGTCTTTCAGAGAAGCACTACCCTGGAAAATAGCTTATACACTTCAAAATCCTGTCGTCCCGACAGTCTAAAAAACCATGTGTGAATTTTAATATATACCATATGACACTGGGCCATGACTGGGGGGCTAGTGATTTCTGATTCGAATCGGGCAAGTAATCTTTGATTCAGAATTTGGCTTTATATAAATTATATTACAGTGGAAAAGGTAGTTTTTGTCAGCTTGGGGAAACTGGTCTAAAACAAATTAAGACAAGACTTGAAATTGGAACATCATGTCGCTTTGCTTTAAAGCTTCAGGGATGAATGAGTTGTCTGGATCTTTCTGCATTAGTTTTGCAATGCATTTAACCCTTTCCCTTATACAAGCGACTTTTAGCGCATTCATTTTATTCATCCGCCAAAGAAAATAGTTCCATTTTATACTGTCATGAATATGTACCATAACTTGTTGATAAGAAATATTTTCTATATCCTAGCAGATAATAGCTTAAAGCAGGATGAAAGTAAAGCAGAATGCGCCCTAAGGCGCATTCTGCTTTACTTTTAACCTGCTTTAAGAGGTCACATATCTTCAAAACGAGAAACAGGCTATGGGGTAATGGGTTAAGCAGGCACGCAGTCTTATGGCTTTACAGAGCTTCCCAATCCTTACTTGTTGGTCGCTGAAGTAAGGTTGTACTGTTGTTTCTGATGGCACCGAGTCTATGAAGGGTTATAGATTCAGTAGATTTTTACCTGTGAGCCACTTATCATTAGATACTCATCATAAGTAGGCCGGAGATAGCACTCATCAGATTCACTTTTTTGTAACATTTACATCATAGGAAAGTTATTTACCCGTATTATTGGAGCAGTTCCAAGTATAGCAGGGCTGCCATTTCTCCGGATTTTTCCTAAATCTTCTGATTTTTTGTGAGTACATGATAGCTTAAAGCAGGCTGAAAGTAAAGCAGAATGCGCCTTAAGGCGCATTCTGCTTTACTAACAGCCTGCTTTAAGTAGTCGAATGTCAACAAAACAAGAAACAGGCTATGGGGTAAAGGTACGATTCGTAAAATCACGCTTGAAAAATACCAATTTGGAAATCTTGGGATTTTTCATGTCAACTTATGGCAGCCCTGGTATAGGCAAACCTGTGTTAATCTGCCACCTTACAGACAATGAATGAGCAGTGTAGCTTAATGCAGAATAAAAGTAAAGCAGAAAGCTCCTGAAGGAGCTCTCTGCTTTACTTTTATTCTTCATCAAGTAGTAATACATACCTGTCTTTAGATGTGACAGTAATGCTTCCGTAAAGACTGGCTGTTTGACATAAGTTTGGCTGTTATAGACACTCAGGGTAAATTTCAAAGCATATACGCAGTGGGAGCCACACTGAGTAACTATACAATAGTAGATGGTTCAGAGTGGCCCTTATAGTGACGACAATACTTGTCATTTTAAAGCACTGTATCTGATGAGAGTACACTTGTCCTATATAAACAGTGTACACAGACCGTTCATCCCTGAAACTTCAAGTAGGAAATTCAAATTAGGCCTTATTTTATATGTTTGACTCTTTAGGGTTATAATTATAAACTGCAAACTAACAAACAGTGCAGAGACTGATCAGAGGGTTCCTTTTGGGGCCATCTGATCAGGGTCTACACTATTTGCCAAGTAGACATGTACTGTACATGTATGTATGTAGACTGGTTTCCAGCATAAATTATTTCGGGGTTAAAACTCTTAATGTGAGAATTGGTATGGAATTTGTGGTAGGCAGTAAAGTTTCATGTATTATGATAAAGTGCATTAGGATATGTATATACACACTTAATTCTGCAAGTTGTAAGATGAGCTTTCAACTTCACTTAACCCTTTACCCAATGGCCTGTTTATAACATTAAAGACAGGTGATCACTTAAATCAGGTTGAAAGTAAAGCAGAATGCCTTAAGGCACATTCTGCTTTACTTTCAGCCTGATTTAAACTAACATCTGCTAGGCTATATAAAAATATTTGTTGTGGTAAATGTTCATGAGGGTATAAACTGGAACTATTTTCTTCAGCGGAGCTAGGAATACATTAAATATGCTAAAAGTTGCTTCTATTGGGGAAAGGGTTAAGACAGTACTATACGCAGTCAGACTTGGGTCCTGAAAGTTGAGTAGCAGAATTAGATTTACATCTCTACTGACAAATGGCTGCTTGTTGCAGGATAACAGTAATACAGAAAGTTCTATAGTATGTACAGTAACCACTGAATGAAGATGCTGTAAAATGTATCTTATCAGATTGTACACTGTTTGCATAGGACATGTGTACTACTCACAGGTGCACTGTTTGTAAAATGATGAGTATATTATAACCGTCACAAGTAAAAATAAATGTAAAAATTAAATTTGAGATATATAGGATCTGTCATGAGTCGATGTTTAAGACAAGCTGATCTCAAACGAGTCTAGCATTGAAATGTTATTAAGCGAGCCTTGGCGAAATCAACTTGTCTTAAACATCGACGAGTGACAGATTCTTTTTCTCACATTACCAACGATTTAAGCTATTTTTTAAGCAATATGCATTTTTTTGGAACCCGGGTGACGTCAAAACGCCGGTATAAATAGTGACGTAATTGAGATTCTGATTCTGCAGAATTTCACCATGAATATTAAATTACTGAAACCTTGTGGGACAATCTCATGCAGAGAATAACAATAGACCTGAAATATCATAGACAGCTCAACTAATGACTGCTTTGCATGTTGGCAGTGAACCCATGGTTATCATTGCAAACAGTAGGATCCTGGGTTCATGCTTTAATAAAGCCTTTGAGAGGAGTCTGAGTGAGTTCTAAAGCATTGAATTGGTCAGATTTGAGCCTAGGCTCAAATCTGACCAATCAAATGCTTGAGAACTCACTCATGCAGACTCAACTCAAACACTTTCTAACCTCTGCGCCAGGTCAGAGATCCCAACGGAACTCGGTATCTCATCTGGATCCAAACCTTTTCAAACTGTTACCTTTATACATGTATAATGGAAATATGAATCTAGAAAAATCTTATTTTAGAACAGAAGCAGACAACAATTTTTGCTGACGACAATTTTACTTCAAGTTCAAAGATTTGGTTTGAAGATTAATTCAAAATTAAGTGTTCTACAATGGCATTTAACCATGAATAGTTAGAACTTCAAGTTAAATACAGTAGCTTAGATATAGAAAGGTAAAGACAATTTGGACGAATTATTTTAAGATGCTAATTAATGCAGAAGTATTTTAGGTGTATTAACCTAAGGAACTTGAACTCTTTACCCCATAGCCTGTCCTTAAGGAGCATTCTGCTTTAGTTTCAACCTGCTTTAAGCTTTCATCTGCTAGAAGATTAGAAAATTATTTCTTATGCTGCAAATTCATGACTGTATAAAGTGGAACTATTTTCTGTGGAGGAATAAATTAAATGCATAAAAAGGTGTATTTATGGAGTAATGGGTTAATCGGGAGAGGGTAAAGTTGTTTTTAAGAAGCAAAATGCAGAAGAATGCTTGGATCTTGCAATAAACTCTTCCTGCATGCTGGCTGGAAGATACCATTTTAGATTACAATGGTGATTTGAATTTTAAGACATGCATTGGTGTTTTTCTATACAGCAGAATATTTCATATGGAATAGCTATCAGTGTAGACAGTGTAACATCATTACACAGCCTCTCGTCTGGGTCTACACTGCTTGCCTAGCATTATGTCCTGTTTAGTAGACACTTTTATAATAAGGCTTATATAACCCTCTACCTGATAGCCTATTTCTAGTACTTAAGATAGGTGACTACTTAAAGCAGGTTGAAAGTAAAGCAGAATGCGCCTTAGGGCGCATTCTGCTTTACTTTCAGCCTGCTTTAAGCTATCATGTGCTATATGATATAGAAAATATTCCCTATAACACATATTCATTACTGATTAAATTGGAACTATTTTCTTCAGCGAATGAATAAATCATATTCGCTAAAAGGCGCTTCTATTGGGGAAAGGGTTAAATGGGTCAATGTCTCTTATAGTGGGAGGAAAGAGTGAATATGATTACCGAGCGAGGGGGGGGGGGGGGGTGGTAGTAATAAGTATACCTAGTGAACCAGATAGACAGCTTGTATTTTTACTTGTAAGGTTAGAGGTTTATCAGGGAGACCACTGAAGCATGTAAGAATGGCCATTGTGCACCATGATTGAATATATTATAGATATGTGTATTATGAGTTTCTGTGGTTATTTAGGATAATATCTGGGTGTAAAACCTCTCATATTTTACAGGTATCAAATTTGCTGGGAAAAGTGGGATATTTAACCTTATACCCCATAAATACGCCTTTTATTTATTCCTCCACTGATGAAAATAGTTTCACTTTATACTGTCATGAATATGCACCGTAAGAAATAGTTCCAATCCTATATCCTAGCAAATGCTAGCTTAAAACAGGCAGAATGTAAAGCAGACTAGCTGCGCCTTAATGCCTCGCTCATTTGGCGGCCGCACGGCTAATCATTTCTACAGCGAGTAGCAATTCCCCGGCCGCCGCAGAATTCCTACGGCCGCTGTGTGTTGCGCTCACATTTGCTGCGGCTGCTGCGCGGCGAGATTTTATTTTTGTGGGGTTAAAAAACCTGCGGCAACCGTACGGCAGCCGTGGAAGTCCCACCAGACACCCTGCAACCAAAATGCTGCTCCTGCTACATAACTTGGTTTTGCTACATGTTCACACAACTAATATCAGTCCAACAACACCATGAACTCAAAGGACACACTTGGACAGCATTTAAGAACATCTAAATCCATTTTAAATAATATACATCAGCGTTTTTTTTCCTTCTTTGGACGGTACCCGGGAAAGGACCTGTTCCCAATTGGAACAGGACCCTTCCCAATTTGAACAGGACCCGTTCCCAATTCAAAGAAAGGACCTGGCAATATGGTAAAAATAGTATTTTCAGTGAAAAAAAGAGAATTTCTGTTACTATTGTTAGCATTGCCTGTTGATATGAACTGTATAATTGCTACTTGATAAGTTAGATCAATATAGGCCTACATATATTATAAAACATAACTTCAAATTTCTTTTTTGTCATCATTTCACGACTCGTTTTTTCCCAATTTGAAGTTTACGCGACAAGAAAAATTCCCAATCTGAGCGGAAAAATTCCCAATCTGAGGGGTACCGGACCCGTTCCCAATTGGGTGAAAAAAAACGCTGTACATGTTTTACATATTTGAACAAAAGTACAAATGCACAATAGGAAAATTGACTATTGAGTTGCGGCTGCCGTACGGTCGCCGTACGGCCACTCTGCGGCGTGTGTTTCTACGGCTGCCGTAGAAATGAAAAAATGTTATAACTCCGCGTTATAATTCTACGGCGAGCTCTACGGCCTGTAAAATATTGGGATACGCCGTAGAATCTCTACCGCTACCGTAAGATTCTCTCGATTTCACGTTTCTGCGGCCGCCGTACGGCTGCCGTAGAGCAAATGTGAGCGCACTATTAGGCACATGTAGTCTGCTTTACTTTCAACCTGTTGTAAGTTATTTAACTACATTGTACATGTATTATCTTCAATACTAAGACACAGGTAATGTTGTAATGTTGTATTGTTACAAAGCGACAATTCTAATGAGTAGTCACATCATAGGCTTTGATGGATAGATAAGGATTTTAGCTTTTGAAATTACTCCCCTTATCTGAGAGGAGCCCTCAATTTAAACTTAAGAATCCAAACAAAATATTAAATTACAAATTTGCAGTGTTCAATATGGAAAGGTGTCAGTATACTAGAAACAGGCTATGTGGTAAATGGTTAAATTAATATCTGTGTCGTAGGAAAAAATCACTGCAATTTAACCCGTTATGCTACTGAATATCCAGTGGAATATTCTATTTTCTGATAAATGGCAGGATTATTTCATCTCTTAACCCATTACCCCATAAATACGCCTTTTTACGCCTTTAAATTATTTCTCCACTGAAGAAATTAATTCCATTTTATAGTCATGATTAAGTGTCATAAGAAATATTTTGTTTTCTCTAGCAGATGGTGACTTAAAGCAGACTGAAAGTAAAGCAGAATGTGCCTTATGGCACATAATTCTGCTTTACTTTCAACCTGCTTTAAGTAGTCACCTATTTTCAAAACTAGATACAGGCTATGGGGTAATGAGTTAGATGTACAATCCTAGCAATATTTAAAAAATGATAAATAGTGAAGACCCTGAATTAACCTGACGACTCTCAATACAATGGTGCTAGCTGTTTCTAGTTTTTAAGACAGGTTTACAAGTAACCTGAATTAATTAAAGCATTCTGAAAATAAAGCAGAATATGCCTTAAGGTGCATTCTACTTTACTTTCAGCCTGCTTTAAGCTACCATCTGCTAGGTTATTGAAAATATTTCTTATGGTAGTACTGTTTGCTGCTAGGAATTTCAATATAAAACAAAATGAAAATGAAATTTTTGACCAGGCATCCCTTTGATAAAAAATGGACTAATCCAATATATAAACATGGAAGAATCCTCTGGGCGTGAATGGGTTAAAGCATGACGCGGTAAGAGAGCGGATCATTGTCTGTCAATATCGGTACTCTATAAGTAGAGCGATCGGCCATTCCCGTCAACTGACGGTCCGTACGTACCCACAATTTTTAAAATCCTTTCATAAGAGCATTTAAGTTAATTCTCTCAGTGTACTGTACAATTAATCATAACTGTATAAAATGGAACTATTTTCTTTAATGAAGGAATAATTAAAGTACTAAAAAGGCGAAATTCATGGGGTAATGGGTTAAAAACAACATTCAGACTTTCAGAGCAGACAGCATTTATTTTATTCTGAGCTAAGAAAGCAGATGACATTGATCAAGTATTGACGGTGTTAATTACATTATCATCTGGGACAAGACTTGCTGATAGTTGAGGACTTCCAAAATGCTGTGTAACACTAAATCTATTTAACCCATTACCCCATAGCCTATTTCTAGTATTGGAGATAGGTGGCCACTTAAAGCAGGTTGAAAGTAAAGCAGAATACGCCTTAAGGTGCATTCTGTTTTACTTTCAGCCTGCTTTAAGCTATTGTCTGCTAGAATATAAAAAATACTTCTTATGATTCGTATTTGCGACAGTATAATATACTTTTAGCCTGTTTTAAATTAACCCTTTCCCTTATAGAAGCGACTTTTAGCACATGCATTATATTCATCCGCTGAAGAAAATAGTTCCAATATATACCGTAATGAATATGTGTCATGTTTAACACTTTCCTTATTCTAGCAGGTAATAGCTTGAAGCAGGCTGAAAGTAAATCAGAATGCGCCTTAAGCGCATTCTGCTTTACTTTCAACCTGCTTTAAGTAGTAACCTATTTTCAATTCTAGAAATAGGCTATCAGGTAAAGGGTTAAGTGGTCACCTTTTTCAAAACTAGACAAGCTATGGAGTAATGAGTTAACTCTCTGCTTGCTGATCGTTACTTGATTGATTTTTGCAAATAGTTTAGATCAAGATCAGGCGCAGCGTTACGCAGTGTCTGATCTGGATCCAAACTGATTGACACTCCTCTGTCCTCTTTAGGATTCTTTTCTTTAAAGCTATATAAATTCAAATTTTACAAATTTTGCAGACAACAATTTCGAAGCAGACAACATCACCGCAGGATTAGGGTTAAAAGTTTTGCCCTGGAGAGGGTTTAAATTATACTCAATACTCTTCCAGGGCTCCAGATAAGGGGAGCATTTCAAAAGCTAAAATCTTTATTTTTGCTTTAAACCCTTAGTCTATATAATAATAGTGTCACTTTGAGACGATTCTAATGAGACTACTAGTAACACCATAGGATTTGGTGCTAAAATGAGTGAGAAATTGTTAGATTAGTTCAGTTTATCCTCTCTTATCTGGAGCCCTACTCTTCCATTGATGATCAGCTAGCCTATCCGTCATCTCAGCTACATGCATTTAACTTGATTAAACACTTTGAATATTTAAACAAATGTTATCTGCTAAAAGATGTTGTCGGCTTATCCTGTTGCTCCATGTATACACCTTTTTATGCTTTGAATTTATTCCTGACTGAAGAAAATACAGTAAAACCTCGCTATTACGACCACTAAAACGAAGGCTAATTCAGTATATAATAGACAGGTGACAGCTTAAAGCAAGGTGACAGTGAAACAGAAAGCTCCTATAGGAGCTTTCTGTTTCACTGTCACCTTGCTTTAAGCGGTCACCTATCGTAAACACCCTAATAATTAACATAATTTAGTGGTCGTAATAGAGAGGTTTCACTGTAATTCTATTTTATACAGATATGAATAAATATGCATGATAAGAAATAATTTCTATATCCTAGCAGGCTGTAACAGGCATTCTGCTTTACTTTCAACCTGCTTTAAGTGATCAAATGTCTTCAAAACTACAACAGGCTTATGATGCCGGGTCGGTGATGTGGGGGTGGGGGGGGGGGGGGGGGGGGGGGGGCTAATTGGTTTTGTATTAGTTAAATGTTTTGATCCTGATTTAAAGCATATGACATTAATTTACAATTCAATACCCCAAAGATAAAGATGTATTATATACATGTAATGTTTCACTAAGTGATAATGAAAAGTTACAATTCTTATAAGAGTCCCTATCTCTGATAACCCAACAAATAAGTCTCAACACATGTTATTGTTCCACTTTGCTCATAATTACCAGTTCTTCATTGAAAAGTATAATGTTCAGAACTCATAGAACATGATTATGACAGCTTTAACCCTTTCCCTTATGGGAGCGACTTTTAGCACAGGCATTTTATTCATCCGCTGAAGAAAATAGTCCCAAATTATACTGTAATGAATTATTATGAATATGTGTCATATTTAATACTTTCCTTATTCTAGCAGGTAATAGCTTAAAGCAGGCTGAACGTAAGGCAGAATGCGCCTTAGGGCCCATTCTGCTTTACTTTCAACCTGCTTTAAGTAGTCACATATCTTCAATACTAGAAATAGGCTATCAGGTAAAGGGTTAAATGCATACCCCCTGATGATTGAGACACTTTAACCCATATTACCCCATAGCCTGTTTCTAGTTTTGAAGATATGTGATCACTTAAAGCAGGTTGAAAGTAAAGCAGAAAGCACCTTAAGGCACATTCTGCTTTACTTTCAGCCTGCTTTAAGTTATTACCTACTTCAGTGAAGAAAATATTTCTTATAATACATTTACATGGCTATAATGGCTATAAAAATTTGAACTATTTTCTCTAGTGGAGGAATAAATTAAATGCGCTAGAAAGCGCTTCTACATGTATGGAGGAAAGGGTTAAGTGGCATCTCATTGGGATCAAACTGTTTTGAAAAAGTAATCACAGTATCACTGCTGGCGTATACAAAGAGTTCTGTCTCTGCCAAACTCTGTCATGACTACATGTTTGAGACATAAAAGGGAAAGCATTTAACCCATTACCCCATAAATACACCTTTAATACCTTTTAAAATACCTTTAATTTATTCCTGCACTATTGAAAATAGTTCCAATTTATACAGTCATTGGATATGTATGGTAAGAAATAGTTGCTATATCTTAGCAGATGGAGGCTGCATTCTGTTTTACTTTCAACCTGCTTTAAATGATAACCTATCTTCAAAAATAGAAACATGCTATGGGGTAATGGATTAAAATGTTAATTATTGTGTGTCTCTTTATTTTACTATTATTACGCAATTTCTCATCTGGATCCAAAACTGTTTGCAATTGTAATCACAGTTTCGCTGCTAGCGGGCAAAGAGTTAATAAAAATGACGCCTTCTCCAAACCCTATGATGTGACTACTTGTTACAATCATCTCAAAGATATTACAGATCAAAAGCGATGCCTTCATATGAGTTAACTTTTTCAGTCTATTTGCATGCTAGGCTTGCTAGCGGCATATATACCGGTATGTGCCACGGCTAGTGATTATCTTTGCAAACAGTTTGGATCCAGATGAAACGCCGCGTCCCATCAGGATCCAAACTGTTTGACACTCTGACCCTGTTTTGAAAAGAAAATTAGAATATTCTGTTTTTAGAACAGTTGCAGATGACAATTTTTGCAGAGGAAAAAATTACCCAGCATGCAAAAAGTTAATTGTCACATCATATCCAGTTTTGATGGAGACATAAAGGGTAAATTGTTACAGTACTCCATATCTACAACAGCCCTCCGAACAACGACTCCTTCCTTACAACGACTATTTCTGTTGTTCCCTAAACAATGTAATTATGTCCAATCTTTTCATCAGGCTGCAATATAGTGTACTTAAAATTACCGTCTTCTGTTTTTCTCAAATTTACTTATTATACATTTTGATTGAAAAAAACCATAATGACGAGTGGCAAACAGCTTGAATCCAGATCAGACGCCGCATTACGCGGCGTCTGATCTGGATTTAAGCTGTTTGCAAATATAAGCCAATTTCCCTCCCTACAACGGCTCCCTCAGAACAAGGCACAAGTTGTTGTCTCCCATTGGGTGTGGTTGTAGAGAGGGAGCGCTGTTATATGTTAATCTCTCTATTATATTATCATTGTATTTTTCTCATGCCTTGGCCTGTTATTGAACCCTGTAATAACAGAAATTATACCCCAGTTATTGATTGTATAAGGACAGAAAGTTAGATAACCCTTTACCTCATAGCCTATTTATAGTATTGAAGATAGGTGACTACTTAAAGCAGGTTGAAAGTAAAGCAGAATGCGCCTTAAGGCGCATTCTGCTTAACTTTCAGCCTGCTTTAAGCTATCATGTGCTAGAATATAGAAAATATTCCCTATAATATATATTCATGACTGATTAAATTGGAACTATTTTCTTCAGCGGGGGAATAAATCATATTCGCTAAAAGGCAGTTCTATTTGTGCAATTTGGGGAAAGGGTTAAGTTGCAATAAACAGGTAGACAGTACAAAAATGTATGCACTGAAGAGGCAACAGAGAATAAGGTATTGTTTTTCTGTCGTCGTCAGCAGTGGAGTTGAGGGTTGCGGTGGTAACAGACTTATTCTAAGCTCTAAGGATAATCTTTAGTTTTTACATTATATAATATATAAATGTACATGTATTTATTATTGCTTCAGAAATACTGTTGAGTCAGCTACAGCTTTGGCTATTTAATACATTCAACCCTCAGGCGATGCGTATAGCCTTCTGATCAGGGTTTTCACTGTTTGTCATTTGAAATAAGTAGTAAAATACAACCCTTTAAATGGATGAGTCTTTTTTGGAAACTGAAAATATCCATGTGAAGTTTCAGAGGTTAATGAGTAAACAACAGTGAGACATTGTGTTATATGGATCCAGCCCCTGTGAAATAAACACAATCAAACCATGTTTGACCATATTTAAAACAAAGCTAACCATGTTTTATAACATGGTTGACCACAAATGACCATGTATATAAATCTATTGTCAACCATGTTTATTGGCACCATGGTGACTATGGTTGACCATTATATTTTTGAAAACCATTGTTAATCTTGTTTCATGTCCATAAAAAAGTTGAAATGGTTGACGTCCTAGTACCAAGTTCAAGCACTGTTAAACTATGATGTTAAGACCTTGGTTAATCTTGTTTCATAGTCATCAAAATTACCTTGGTTAGGCATGTTTCAGAGGCCACAATTGGTTTACTGCATTCATTAGTACCATGGTCAAACATGTTTGACTATGATCTTAAGACCAGGATTAATAATGTTTTAAGTCATTTATATTACCATGGTCAGACATGATTCATAGACCAGTTTAATGAAGCCTTGTGTCCATTTATAAGCATTCTCAATTCAGAATTTGGACCACATAGTGCGGCGTCTGATCAGAGTCTACACTGTTTGCTGATAGAAATGTTAATATGAAACAAAACGAAAATGAAAATTTAGACCAGACACCCCTTAAAATTAGAAATAAAAAATGGACTAATCCGATATTTAAGCATGGAAGAATCCACTTGGCACAAATGGGTTAAAACAGCCTGACATGATATGTAATTAACAGTTTGAGACAGAGGAAATGTTAATAATTGACTTTAGGTCACTAAGTCTTGCCCTAGCAAAATTAATTATTAATACTTCCTGCTTGTGAAAAATAGTGGTCACTCATAAACTACAAGGGATATTTCCTGATAATAAATTTTGTTGGATAGTTGAAGGATAGGATGAGGACATTTCTTTACAGTGAGAGTTCCTTATTGTGTTATGTAAAGTTCTGTTAACCTTTCCTATATAATATAGCCATCAAAATTAAATTACATCAAACTGATGTGGCATATATTTGTACTTTAGTGTTAAAGACATGTGGTTGCTTAAAGCAAGATGAAGGTAAAGCAGAAATCTCATCCCATCAAAGTGCACCTTTTCATGCCTATGCACAACTAGGTCGGGGCATTTTGTTTTTGCTCTGTCTGTCTGTCCACAACTTTAACCTTGGCCATATTCTGTATTCTGTAAAATGTTATACAGTCATAAATATGAAACATAAATATTTCCTATATATAAGCAGATAAAGTAAAGCAAAATGCACCTTCAGGTGCATTTTGCTTTACTTTCAACCTATTTTAAGTATTGCATCTATCTTCAAAATTAGAAACAAACCAAAGGGTTATAAATTAAGGGCTAGGTCAATCCATTATGGAAAAAGTAAATTTGAAATGATAGAATTAAATGATGTTGCTAGCCTAACAATGTTTATTTGTTTCTTTCAGGATTAGCTATGGGGTTTACATAGCAGAGCTTGGAAATGGCGGAAACAGAGAGGGCGGTTTCCTGCGAGTCTGAGAGCTCAGAAGATGCAGGAAACCTGTCCCCAGAGACAGACCCAGGAACCATGACAACATCCCACCCTAATGACCTTGACCTACTAGCCAAGATGGAGGAAGCCAATAGGTCAGTTTTACAAGAATGTCAAAGAAAATTCAACATCTGTACCTACAATGTAGGAGATTCTTTTAGATGGAAATAAAATTAACTCTTTACTCTATAGCTCTATAGTTTCTAGTACTTAAGATAGGCGACCACTTAAAGCAGGTTGAAATTAAAGCAGAATGTGCCTCAAGCTACTTTCAGCCTGCTTTAAGCTATCACCTTCTAAGATATTGAAAATATTTCTTATGATACATACATGTATTCATGACTGTATTTAAGGGAGCTATTTTTTTCAGTGGATGAATGAATTATAGGAATAAAAAGGCATATTTATGGGGGAATGGGTTAATTAATGCAAACACAATGCATCAAAATTAATGAAGAATTTGGAAGGTCCTTGAGAAAACTTTGGAGTCGGATCAGAATTATTGTCGGGTTCACCGCAGGCATCTGATCTTGCTCCAACGTGTTGGTATTGGACATAACGTGTTTATCTCTGAATTTAGGTAGCTTGTTTATCTTTAAAAAACAGGTGACCGCTTAATGCAGGACAAAAGTAATACAGACTGTTTTGTAAGTACTTTCTGCATTACTTTTGTCTTGCAACGAGCTGAAACATGGCATATAGGCTCAAAATATACCCATTTTTTGTGGTTGCTTAACCCATTAACCGATTGAAAAGGTATATGACGACGTAAAGCAGATTGAAAGTAAAGCAGAATTGGCCTTAAACCGCATTCTGCTTTACTTTCAGTCTGCTTAAAATTGCCATCTGCATATACTTAGCTGGACGTCGCGATATGACTGAAATACTGTTGAAAGCGACGTAAAATCAAAACAAATCAAATCAAAATTGCCATCTGCAAGAATATAGAAAAATAAATATGTAAATTTGAAATATTTACTCCAGTGGAGGAATAAATTAAAGGCATAAAAATGTGTATAGATCTATAGAGTTGATGGGTTGATACAGGTTTGGCTGTATGTGATTCATGGGACATCATATCAGACAGCTTCACCTCTAGTGTCTCAATGTACATTAAAACCTCTCTATTACAGCCACTAAAACAAAGGTTAATTGAATGTTTAAAAGACAGGTGAGAGTTTAAAGCAAGGTGACAGTAAAACAGAAAGCTCCTTGCTGTAAGCAGTAACCATTCGTAAAAACCTTATAATTAACAGAACTTAACCCTTTACCTCAAGTTTTGAAGACAGGTGACTACTTAAGGCACATTCTGCTTTACTTTCAGCCTGCTTTAAGCTAAAATCTGCTAGTAAAAACATAATTTGTAATGGTAATTGTTCATGAGGGTATAAACTGGAACTATTTTCTTCAGCGTAGGAATACATTAAATATGCTAAAAGTAGCTTCTATGGGGGAAAGGTTTAATGGTCATAATAGAGAGGTTTTACTGTATTTCAGGAAATTACAGATCACAGATGTGGAGGAGAAGGATGCCCAGAACACCACAGCAAAGTGTCCCAACCAGCTGGACCTTCTGGCCAAACTGGAGCAAGCCAACAGGTAACACACAGTTTGTCATGTTGCCATGACCTCTGACCCTGACACACTTCTTGAAATTCTTTGCATTCACCTCTGACCCAGAAACAGTTCTGTTCTAGCGTTGACATGACCTCTGACCCAGAAACAGTTCTGTTCTAGCGTTGACATGACCTCTGACCTAGAAACAGTTCTGTGCTTGTGTTGACATGACCTCTGACCCAGAAACAGTTCTTTAAACTTGCTTTAAGTGATAATTAACCTGTAATGACAAAACTAGAAACAGTATATAATACACATGTACTATATGGGCTAATGGGGTTAAACAAAAGGAATGGCATACAATTAAATCAAGGAAGGTTTTGGAAAATATTGATGATTTAGTAAATGTTTCATGGTAAACAGGTAGCTGTTGTATGATCCAAACATGCTTATTGGTAAAGAATGATGTATTTGCAACTGTGTGTACCCTCATGAAACAAATTACTACCTGATCAGATGTTGAGGATCTCAGCTGTTTTCAATAGATGTAACTGTTTTAGCAAACTCATCAATTTGGAAAGAATAGTGTATTCTGCCGTGTATGTTCAGTCATGAAACAAATTAGTGGAGTAGTAGGCTGAGTGATAACAAGGTTAATTACGGGGTCAAAGAAGATAAATAAATGATGATTAGTTTACATAACATTTTACATGATACAGATACAGAGAGATCTAGCTATTACAGTCAGACAATATATACCGCTATATAGAGCCTTTGTTGTTTGTGTTAACCCATTACTCCATAAATACGGCTTTTATGAGTCTTAACCTATTCTTCCACTGAAGAAAATAGTTCCAATTTATACACTCATGATTATGTATTGTAAGAAATATTTTCTATATTCTAGATGTAAGCTTAAGCAGGCTAAAAGTAAAGCCATTTTAATGCGCTTTTAGGTGCATTTGGCTTTACTTTCAACCTGCTTTATCTCTTTAAACCCTAGTCCAGCATATAGGAGTGCTTTTCAAACAGTGTACATGTGAATAGTACACTTGTCCTATGCAAACAGTGACGACCCTTATCAGAGGGCTCCGAAAGGAGCCCTCTGATCAGGGTCTTCACTGTTTTTCACAATGCCAAACATTGACAAAAACAACCCTTAAAAGTCAGAAATGGACTAGACTAAAATAGAAAGTGGAATTGTCCATTTAAAGTTTCAGGGAGGAAAGAGTTAAATGGTCACCTATCTTCAATACTGGAAACAGGCTATGGGGTAAAGTGTTAAAGGCAAAGTGGTGCTTTACAGGTACATTGTCGTTGCTTAAAGGACGGCTAGAAGTAAAGCAGAATTTCTGCTTTACTTTAAGTCTGCTTTAAGCAGCTACTTATTTGAAAGAATTTTCTGATGTGTGTTAAACATAACCAAACTTGCATTTAACAACTTTACAATTTAAGAACATAGTTGTCTGTAAAGGTGGCTCAGCTTAACACATTATCCCCTGAGACTTCCAATGAACAGTTCTAGTTAACAATAAAGACAGGTCCATTTTAGACTATCTAGGGTTGTTTTTTTTATAATATATTACAAAATGACAAACAGTGAAGTCCCTGATTAGATGGCTCCTGCAGGAACCCTCTAATCAGGGACTTCACTGTTTGCATTAGACAAGTGTACTCTTGACAGGTACACTTTTGGTAGAGGACGCATATATGCGTCACTAGGGCTCAATGAGTTAACTCATTCCTCCCCTTCAAATTGACAATAATTGCAGTTCCCAATTAAGTATACCGGTGGTCAATTTTTGACTGTTTGGGGCTATTTTTGTGGAAGTATATGACAAACAGTGCAGACCCTGATCAGATGGTTCCTAAGATATCTCCATTAGGAGCCCTCTGATCCCATGGTCTTCACTGTTTACCTAGGACAGGACATGGTGTACTCTTCACAGGTACGCTGTTTGCAAATGACACATATAATTATGCATGACTATAAGGTTGAACCGTTCAAAGGGTTAAGCATTGAAAAGGGCATTATGTAGAGAAACAGGAGAAGCTATGAAAAGGCGTAGCTATGAAGGAAAAGGTTTCTTGTGTTGTAACTGGATGGTTAACTTTAAATTTCCTCCCTGAAACCTCAAATGGACAATTCTAGTTTTCAATTTAGTCCATTTTTGACTTTTTAGGGTTCACTTTTACAATTAATGTCAAAATGACAAACAGTGTAGACCCTGATTGGAGGGCTCCTTAAGGAGCCCTCTGATCAGGTCTACACTGTTTGCATAGGACAAATGTACTACACTGTTTGCATAGGACAAGTGTACTCCTCACAGGCACACTGTTTGCAAATGAGGCATATATGCGTGACTAGGGTTCAAAGAGTTAATTCTAACGCACATACTGTGAGATTGATAGGCAATTGAAACCTCTTTGATCCCAATCATGTCCATACTGACTTGAAATTCTGATCTGGATCCAAATATTTTCATCAATTGTATTTAAATATTTCAGTTTTGTATGGATAAATTTAACTCAATTTAAAAATATATGCACAAATCATTGAATCCACCCATACCTATCCGAATATTATTAGGTTTAAATTTAAACTATTGATGTTTAAGTGGCAAATTCTTCCCCCGCAATGACATTAAATTTACTTTCATATCCGTTAAACTGAGACCATATACATACAGTGGAGAATCTGTTATTCTTTCCCGTTTAAACGCAAACGTACGCAAACGCAAAGCGCTAAAACGTAGAAAAGAACAACTTTTGGACAATTCTGATATTTCATGTTTATCTTGGTGGCAAACAGTTTGGAGCCTGATCAGACGCCGGGTTACCCGGCGTCTGATCTGGCTCCAAACTGTTTGCAATGGAAATAACAGTTTTAGCGTAAACGCGTTTATTGGGAAAGAATAACACATTCTCCACTGTAATACTGTAGCTCCTCCCTGTTATAACCACTTAATGATTCTAACATTTCAGTGTTTAAAACATGATAAAAGTAAAGCAGCAAGCTTTTATACTATAGGAGCTATCTGCTGTACTTTCATCATGCTTCAAACGTAGTCATGCTTTAAGTTTTCACCTGTCATCAATACCTTTAATTAAGTTTTATTTTATAGGTGGTCAAAATAGAGGGGATATTGTACTGTAGGTGTATGTATAAAAATATGAAATCAATATTGAAGTAACGCCTTAAGGATATGTAGGGTTTTTAGCTCACCTGAGCCAAAGGCTCAAGGTGAGCTATTGTGACCGCTCACCGTCCGTAGTACGTCTGTCCGTCTGTCCGTCTGTCCGTTCACTTTTACTTCAAACGACATCTCCTCTGAACCCGCGGATTGTAGGGCTTATTCAGACTGCTCATGATGTTCCTTGGATGCTTCTCTACAGAAGTTGTTCAAATGAAAGAGAAAAAGCAAAAACTCTGCTTGAAAAAGCAAAAAAGCAAAAAAAAATAAAAAATCTTCTTGCTAAAAACTACTAGGCCCTAAGCTTTGATATTTTTACAGTAGAATCTCCTGGTCGATCCCTCTATAGTTTGTTAAAATGAAATCCCTAGGGTCACACTTGACGCCATGCACCCTGCGCAGTTTAACTGCTGCTCTAGGCAGGTTTCACAGTATTTTTGATGAAGCAGAAGTAGAACTGTATTTTAGAAGTAGAACTGTATTTTACCTGAGTTACTCTTAATATACTAAGGGCAAATAGCCAATATTTGCAAACATTTTGGATCCAGATCAGATGCAACATAATCATAATGCTACATCTAATCTGGATCCAACCTATTTGCCACTCATTTACCAACTTAACATTTTCTAAATTGTTTTTTTGTACACTTTTCACATACAGTAGGTTTTAAGCAGACATCATTTCAGTCTGGTAAGGGTAAGCCCAAGAGTTCTAGCCACTGAGGTCAAATATTATGCAACTCTGAACTGGTAGGGAGATCAAAGAACTGGTCATGATCAGCTGAACATGTTGTCTGCTAAAGTTTAGATATGGTTCAGTCTGATTCATACTTAGAGAAACAGGATCTGGAAGTGATCCACTGACTGTCTTATGCCATATTTATACATATGTTTAATATTGGTTTTGTCAGTTTGTTAACCCATTACCCCATAAATGTGCATTTTTAGGCCTTTGATTTATTCCTCTACTTAAGAAAATAATTCCACTTTAAACAGTCATGAAAATGTAAGATGCAAAAGTAAAGCAAAGTGTGCATTAACCCTTAGCCCGCCAAATAAATTGTCGTCTGCTATATTTCTCGTCTGCTTCAAGTTTCAAAGTGCTTCAAAGTTGCTCAAAATTGCTGAAAATGTTGTCCGAGTGTCAAACAGCTTGGATCCGGATGAGACGCCGAGTTACTCGGCGTCTAATCCGGATCCAAGCTGTTTGCATATAAAGCTATAGTCGTGAGTGGCAGGCTTAGGGTTAAGACACATTCTGCTTTACTTTCAACCTGCTTTAGGTGAAATTGCCTATTTGGAAAGAGCCTGATGAGAGGAAGTGCCATTTGCAAAGGCCATAATGCTGACATCATTGTTTTTTGAGTTAGTTCCCTTTGTGATATTTTCTTGTCAAGAAGACAACTTCAGTTCTACTGATGCTATTGTAATGAAATTTTATGTATGGAAAGAAACTGATGAGAGAAAATGCCATGCACAAGGGCAGCAATATTTAGTTTTTCCCCTTTGTCATATTTTATTGTCAGGAAAATAATTCCAGTTCTGCTGACGCTAGTGAAATAATTATCATTTATTGGAAATGGAAATAGCTTGATAAGAGGATGTGTCATGGATAAGGGTCATAAGCTTGGCAACAAAATTCACTTTTGTCATGTTTTCTTGTCTGGAAGATAACTCCATTTATAGTTATATTAAAATGTTGTCTTGCCCAGTCAACTTAGGTACAAACTTCAATGTCCTCAGGTGAGCGAATTTAGGGCCATGGCCCTCTTGTTTATGTGATGTGATGGTGATCCCTTATCCTGCAAATTAAAACTTCTTTAACCCATTACTCCATAGATACACATTTTTACACCTTTAATTTATTCTTCCACTAAAGAAAATAGTTCTTCTTTATTCACTATTCAGTCATGATATATTTTCTATATCCTAGCAGATGGAAGCTTAAAGCAGGCTGAAAGTAAAGCAGAGGGGCATTCTGCTTTACTTTCAACCAGCTTTAAGTGAGTTCATAATATTATATTGTCTCAAAAACAAGAAACAGGCTTTGGAGTAAAGTGTCACTACCTGACCCTGAGTACAATGGCTATTTGCAAACAGTTTGGATCCTGATCAAATGCCATATAGGATGGTGGCTTATCAGGATCCCAACTGTTTGACACTTATAACGATATGACTTGGGTCAATTTACCTAAAATTTAAATATGAGAAATAATAACAGAAGATCAATATCAGACATCAAGTGAGCCATGTTTCAACAGGATCTACACTGTTTGACACTCCTAGATAGATTTCATCAGTTTAAGCTATTAACCCTTTAGCCCATAGCCTGTTTCTAGTTTTCAAAAGAAGTTACTACTTAAAGCAGGTTGAAAGTAAAGCAGAATGCGCCTAAGGGCGCATTCTGCTTTACTTTCAGCCTGCTTTAAGCTAAAATCTGCTAGAATATATAAAATATTTCTTAAGGTACATAATTTATATATACATGTATATATTCATAATTGTGTAAATTGGAACTATTTGCCTCAATGATTGAATAAACTAGAGGCGTAAAAATGCGTTTTTATGGGGTAATGGGTTAAGAGACATTAGAAATAAGCGGCATTACACTTTTGAAACAGAAGAGAAGCAGATTGTAAACATTTATTCTGTTCAGTGTTGTGTAATACATGAGGAGAATGAGAGATAACTTGAGTGTTTGTTACAGTCATTATTGCTATAATGGGCATTGAAAGCCCTTTCCTTTCTAGCATTTTTCAGTGTTTAACCCATTACCCCATAGCCTGTTTCTAGTTTTGAAAATAGGTGACCACTTAAAGCAGGTTGAAAGTAAAGCAGAATGCGCCTGAGGGCGCACTCTGCTTTACTTTCAGCCTGCTTTAAGCTAATATCTGCTAGAATATAGAAAATATTTCTTATGATTCTTATTTGTAACACTATAAATTGGATTTATGTTTTTCAGTAGAAGAATATATTAGAGGCGTAAAAAAGCGTATTTATGAGGTAATGGGTTAAACCTTTACCCTATAGTCTGTTTCTGTTTTGAAGACAGGTGAACACCAGGTTGAAAGTTTAATCTTCTTTACTTTCAACTAGCTGCTTTAAGCTACCATTTGCAAGGATATTATGATAAGGAAACATTTTTATAATTATATAGTACAACTGTACATTCATTACTGTATAAAATGAAACTATTTCCTTCATTTGAGGAATCAAGTAAATACGTATAAAGGTGTTATTATGGAGTAAAAGGTTTAGACAAATGCCATGGTTGCTAAAAGAAGGCTGCTTTACTTTTAGCACGCTTTACCCTTTTAGTCTGCTTTACTTTCATCCTGCTTTACCATTTCTTTAAACCTTATTTAAGTGTTTAAATCTGGTGATTGCATAAATATTTTTGCTTTACTTCTAGACTGCTTTTAGCAGTAACCTGACGAAATGTTAGAAACATTTTGTATGGTTCATTATCAGGGAAGGAGTTTGAAAAAGCATTTCTTGCAGGAATAGGGAAAATCATGTATATAAAGGCATTACTATGGCAGAAAGTGTTTACCATTGTCATACTGAATATTCATATAACCAATAAAGGGAAACTGAAATAAGAATAAAATAAGGAAAATGTTTTTCCAAGGAAAGAGTGCAGACTCATGTGAGACAGATCCTATTAGACAACAGTGCAGACCCAGATCAGATAGCTCCTGAAGGAGCTATCTGATCTGGGTCTTCACTGTTTTCAAAAAGTGTCAATATCGGCTACTGACATGAGAAGGGTTCAGTGGCCACTCAAATGTGATGAATATGTCTCGACAGTAATATATACTTGACTCTTTTGATGCTAACCATGAGACCATCGTTACCTTTGTACACAATTTGGATTCTGATGAGACGCTGAGTAACTCAGCATCTCATCAGGATCCAAACTGTTTGACACTCTGATCCTATTTCCCGCAAGAAATGTAAGAAAATTCTTATTACAGAAATACAGCAGACGACAATCGTTGGAGATGAATTAATGACTTTGTGGTTTAAGAGTTGAAATTGTATGTCACAGTAGTTATTGATATCTGATCAGAGGGCGTGTCCTGTTTGTTTGATGTGGATGATTTTGTCTGCATCACAGTAGCTAATACAAAACATACAGAAATAAAATACAGTCAACCTGTGATATCTACGCCTTTTTACGCCCCTAATTCATTCCTCCACAGAAGAAAATAGTTCTAATTTATACAGTAATAAATATGTATCATATGAAATATGTTCTATATTCTAGCAGATGATAGCTTAAAGCAGACTGAAAGTAAAACAGAATGCGCCTTATGGCACATTCTGCTTTATTTTTAACCTGCTTTAAGTAGTAATCTATCATCAATACTAGAAATAAGCTATGAGGTAATGGGTTAATTTAAGTCGAACATGTCCTTATTTCAAGTTAAATTCTGCTTAGTCACGTTTTAACTTTGAAAAAAGGACATGCTCGACTTAACCCATTCCCCATTAGCCTGTGTCTAGTATTGAAGGTAGGTGACTTACTTAAAGCAGGATGAAAGAAAAGAAGAATGTGCCTTATGGCACATTCTGCTTTATTTTCAGCCTGCTTTAAGCATTATTAGTAACCATCTGCTAGGATATAAAAAATCTTTCTTTTGGTGCATGTTCTTTTCTGTATCAAGTGGAAACTATTTTCTTCAGTAGAGAAACAAATTAGAGGTGTAAAAAAACGTATTTATTGGGTAATAGGTTAACCCATTAGCCCACATTTTTATACACCTTTAATTTATTCTTCCACTAAAGAAATTAGTTCCAATTAATACAGTTATGAACATGTATTATAAGAAATATTTTCTGTATTATAGCAGACGGTAAAGTAAAGCAGAATGCACCTTAAGGCACAATCTGCTTTACTTTCAACCTGCGTTATAGAAAATGTTTCTTATGGTACATGTTTATGATTGTATAAATTGGAGCTGTTTCTTCAGTGGAGGAATTAATTAAATGCACTGAAAGGCGCTTCTATGGGGGAATTTTAGGGTTAACCTAGTGGTTAGAGGTTATAAATATCAGACACGGACATGCTGTACATGTGTACGCGACACATAGCTTGTAGTGCATTGTGGTTTCATGAATCATCAATAAAGATAGCCAGCCGTGTAACCCTGAAGGCAATTAATGTAATTAGACCATCCTGTCAGATCTTCATTAACTCATTCACCCCTGAAACTTTTAACCCTTTACCCCATAGAAGCGACTTTTAGCGTATTTAGTTTATTCCTCCGCTGAAGAAAATAGTTCCAATTTAATCAGTCATGATTATATAGTATAGGGAAAATTTTCAATATTCTAACACATGGAAGCTTAAAGCAGGCTGAAAGTAAAGCAGAATGCGCCTTAGGGCGCATTCTGCTTTACTTTCAACCTGCTTTAAGTAGTCACCTATTTTCAATACTAGAAATAGGCTATCAGGTAAAGGGTTAATGGACAAATTCCAATTTCAAATTTAGTCTGTGACATCCATATTTAACTATTAAGGGTTGATTTTAAAGATATATTGTTAAGGGACAAAAAGTGCAGACCCTGATCAGAGAGAGCCCTTAGACTGATCAGTATGTACACGGTTTGCATAGGACAAGTGTATTCTTCATTGGTACACTGTATGTTAATGACGATTATAGTGGTTGCTAGGGTTGAATGTGTTAAGTTCTGCTTATTGTGTGGTATTAATGTAATTGTTGAGCTCAGGATAAAAGGTGGGAGCGGGGCTGGAATATAAACTTTGCCACTCAGATTATAATAAATCGTTAGAACTTTCAAATACATGTAGTTGTATATATCAGCATTTTAGTCTGTGGAAACCTGTCTATATACAGTGGAAAATACATTATTATTTCCAAATACACTTATTTGCGCTATTATTTCCGTTGCAAACAGTTTGGAGCCAGATCAGATGCCGGGTAACCCGGCATCTGATCAGGCTCAAAACTGTTTGCCGCGCAGTTTAAAAAGAAGCGTCAAAATTCTCAAAACCTTTCCATTTTATCTATTTTAGTGCTTTGCGTTTGCGTTTCGTTTGCGTTTAAACGGGAAAGAATAACGTCTTCTCCACAGTAGTGTTCGAAGAGTTGATGTTTTTCTTGATTAAATTGATAACAAAAAAAATAATTTGATTTATTAGTAGGTATTTGATCACAATAAATTACATGACTTTTACCCAGTTAGAGTTCTTATACCATGATATTTATAACCAAGTCACATTGTTTATCAATATTGACACTCTTTCCGAAGGTTTTGTTGATGTTAATTAACAAAGAAACAGTTACTAGTAGTAAATACCTGATTTAAACCAATAGCATGAGCCGGTGCGTCTTTACACAACATTGCGCCCTGGTTTTCTGTATCTGTTCCCCTCTCTCTGGAGCGTCCAATTAGCCCATAGATGGCAGAAACGGACATTAACAGGGGTAAAGATTTAATATCTAACTTTCATCAAGCATTTACAGCGGATACGTCATGGGGGTGTGATCTAGGTCGTTCTGTATCTGTGTTTAACTTTATAGGTCATCAAATGACATGCATTTACGTAACATCAATCTTAAACCATTGCTTGCATTAGCCATGGATGTGTATATTTATAATATATCACTAGTATCTAACTGATACATTGACAGAAAGAATTAATATCATGGGACTACAGTCATTGTTTGCTTATATAGGACAAGTATACTCCTCACAGGTACACTGTTTATAAAGGACACATATGCATGTTACTGAGTATTAACACATTCAACCATTGTGAGTACATGTATACTCATGACATCCGATTTACAAATGATGTACTTGTGAAGAATACACTTGTCTTGTTCTATGCAAACAGTGACAGGAACTCTCTGCAGGATCAGGGTCTACATTGTTTGTCCCACTTTTAAGCATTGTTTAACCCTATACCTCATAGCCTGTTCCTAGTTTTGAAGACAGATGACTACTGAAAGCAAGTTGAAAGTAAAGCAGAACTTGCCTTAACTCTTTCCTCCCTGAAACTTTAAATGGACAATTCCAGTTTCTATTTTAGTTCAGTCCATTTCTGACTTTTAAGGGTTGTTTTTGTCAGTGATTGGCATTATTACAAACAGTGAAGACCCTGATCAGAGGGCTCCTTTCAGAGCCCTCTGATCTGGGTCTTCACTGTTTGTACAGGACAAGTATACTATTCATGTGTACACTGTTTGAAAAGGACGCCTATAGGCGTGACTAGGGTTCAAAGGGTTAAGGCACATTCTGCTTTACTTTCAGTCTGCTTTATGCTACCATCTACCATCTGAAAATATTTCTTAGAATACATATCCATGTTTTTTAAAGATTGCAGCTGGATGCATGAACAAAATATTGCAGAAAGCTCCCAAAGATTATTTTCTGCTTTCATAAATCATGTGTAAATTAGGTATACATTTTAGACAATTTGGTGAAAGAATTTTAGATATGCATAGACTTCAAGATTTCTCTTTTAGCCTTTACCACACGTAATGTAACAGTTTAGATCCTGACCAGACACTGAGAATATCCAAGAATTAGTGTATACATGTACTATAGTAATTTTTCAAAATGTTAAAATCCATGTGAAATTCCATCAATGATATGGACCAAGTACAAAATTTCTGGGAGGGGAGATAACTCATTTAAAAGAAAGAATTTTGTATGGAGATTGACCTCCCTTTGGTGATAAATAATGCAGAATTTATACTGTGCTGTTTGCTGCACAGCAACAAACAAACTGTATAGATGGTCCAATGATTGGAAACATTTGCTGATTGCTATGGATGAAATAGTAAGAAGGTGTGTACTGTGTACCGTAATGACCCTAAGTATTTTGACAGACAGGCCTGACCATTTTCAACAAATTATTGTGTAATTAGAGCCATTCTTTTTATTTAAGGATAATCACAGAGAGTTACATAGGGTGTCCCAAATTTTAGGATTTTTACGATAATCCCCAAAAATTATGTGTCACTCTCTAGATTTGATTGATTGAGGGATTGATTGCTTTTGTTTAACCCTTTAATATTGCATAGCTTGTTTTTAAACCCCCACAACAGGTTGTAGGGGGCGTATACAGGAATAACAGGGCAGGGCATGCAGGGCACAAATCATGGATAGGTCAAATCAGGAACACTATATTGATCTACATATATTATCAGCATAATGGGGCCCTACCGATATACAGAGTTACCCCGCATGGAAAGTGTGATAAGAGTAGCGCCCCCTGAATGAGCGGTTGTTTCCGGTTCAATAGTGAAGTACACATAGTATCGAAAATCCTTTATCCTCAAACACGAATTTGAGGAGATCGTCTGCTTGTTAGTGTAGAGCTTATATTATATACAGTAGAACCTGGCTTTACATTATTGAAAGCGCAATCTCTCATATTGTTCAAAAATAGAATTAAGACATGCATTTACTTTACCTACAATAAAACTTACAAAAACTTCCATAGATATACCGTTCTATGCATATCATTTATTAATATGTTTATTAAAATAAGTCATCAATCTGCACCTCAATAAATATGTTATACCTCCCAGCAGATGATAGCTTAAAGCAGAATATACCTTAACCTGCCTTAAGGGGTCACCTATCTTCAAAACTAATACCATCTATTGGGTAAAGGGTTAAACCCCGTTACATGGATGTGTCATAGCACATTCTGGTTGCTGTTAATCAACCATAAACCCTACCCGCTATGAATACCTATCATTTAATTTATTACTTTAGCTGATTAAATAAGGAAAAATACCGTAGGAATGATCAATTATGCTAATAGCATGATAAGGGTTAATATTTAAAATAAAAAAAATACTGCCTACTTTCTTGATAAAAGTTTAGAACATGATATCAATTTTGACTTAAAACATATATGAGTGTGAAACAGTTCTACCCCTGATCAGCCTGTTAGTATATATGCTGCATCTTATCTGGTTCCAAACGTTTTATAAATGATAGTGTTTTAAGCCTATTATAATTAGTGAACTGGTAAAAGATCAACAGAAATAAAGTTTTAATCTACTAAACCGATGGAATACATGCTTTACTTTCAACATTGAGTTTTCAATAGAGTACACATTTAATGATAGGAGAGGGGTTCTAAAGTATTTATGTTGTTAAAACGGTATGTATTTCCTATTAACCCTTTAAATACGCCTTTGGTTTATGCCTCCGTTGAAGGAAAGAGTTCTAATTCAAAGTTTTTATTAGCATGAATGTGCAACATTAAAAACATTGAATATCCTAACAGATGGTAGCTTAAAGCAAGCTGAAAGTAAAGTATCATGTACTTTTCAATCTACCTTTAATGGACACCTGTCTTTCCAGGTAGGAACAGGCGATCGGGTAATGGGTTTACCCATTACCTAAACCAATTACCCCACTGCCCGTGTTAAGTATTGAATATAGGTCACATCTTAAAGCAGGTTGAAAGTAAAACATAATGCGTCTTAAGGTGCACCCTGCTTTACTTTAATCCTGCTTTAAGGCACCACCCACTACGACATAAAATATCACCTATGTTTCATAATTATGACTGCTTAGTGCATGAAGAGGATTTAGTTGCTTATGAAGGTGGAATTCATTAAAGGAGTAAAAGGCATAATGATGGGGGTAATGGGTTAAGCTTTTGCACATGAAGGAGTGCATGGTATAGGAGATTAAAATGTATTCCCCACATGAATAACAATGTGGATCCTATATAAAAAAAAAATAGTTTGGTGTGTTTTGATTCCAGCCTGTGTACCCAAGACTTAAGCTTCCGTTTTATGGCTTGTCATAGCAGAGATGACTCTCTGCACCCCAGTGGGGGGTCAGTATACAATTCGATTTCTAGCTAATTGGTTACTTCCTGTTGTTAGTTGTGATGATGCTTTGCGCTTTATGGCCCCTGGGCAGAAGCCTTGAGAGGTGAAATCCATGTGCGCCATGAGCATGACAGGCTGAACTATTTCTATGAAATTTCTGTCAACTAAAATCTGCTGGTATATAATGAACAAACAAAATATACATTTTTGAAGAAACTGTTTACCATTCAACATATTTTAAAAGATCAGTTTAACCCTTTGCCTAATGAATATTCATGTCATTATTAATAACTGAATAATACAAAGTTTATGTTTAATACCGGTAATGTCTTAATAAATATCCCCCTTTTCCCCTGTAATAGGCAGCATTTATAGACCTATAATGTCATTTAAGAACCAGAGAGGACAGTCATTGATTATAGAGACGGTTCCTATATAGTAACCATCTGATCAGGATCTACTTTTAATCCATGTTAACGTTCTTTTACCGAGGTGAAAACCCGTGTCTGTAAAGTATGTTAAAGTCAGCTTCTTTGTTATATAGAAAAAGTATCATCAGTGCTACTTTCGGTTTGCTAAAAACGATGAAATAAATAACCGTCGCATTTGACATTAAACAAAATTAATACATTAAAATACATAGGGATAAACGGGAGCTTGACTGCATATAGATATAGGTATCACACTAATAAACCGCATTCGATCTATTCTTTTCCGAATCGTTTATGACCGTTATCGACACCGTCTCAATGATGCGTTAACTAAACCGGAAACAACCTTTTCCTTATCAGGGGAGTTAACTCGTGATGAAAATTGGGATAACTCTGTAATGCGGTAGGGCCCCATTATAGTGTTCATGGTTAAATAAAATGAAACTATCAATGATTAGTCAAATAATTTGAGACAACTTGTTTCATTTTGTTATATGCAAATTTCCCAATTTTCAGTGAAACAGCATGAAAATTGATCCCAATTACAGGGGGTATGGGTCTTCTTCCAAAAATGGTGGAAAAATCCCTGTATTATAACCAAGAAAGAGAGCTACTAAACTGACAGAACTTTCAAAGATGTTGATACAGTGGAGAATCTGTTATTCTTTCCCGTTTAAACGCAAACGTACGCAAACGCAAAGCACTAAGACGTAGAAAAGAACAACTTTTGGACAATTCTGATAGTTCATGTTTATCTTGGTGGCAAACAGGTTGGAGCCTGATCAGACGCCGGGTCATCCGGCGTCTGATCTGGCTCCAATCTGTTTGCAGTGCAAATAATAGTTTTAGCGTAAATGCGTTTATTGGGAAAGAATTAAACACATTCTCCACTGTATGATATGATTGGGAAAATGATTTAACATAGCTATGTACATTTTGTAATTTATTTGGAATGCTTATAGATAAAATAAAATTTACAGTATGCTTATTTATCAAACACATTCAATCTTTTTACAAGATCTTCAACACAAAACTACCGAGGAAGTAAAAGTCTATTCAAGTGGTTACCTGTCTTCATATTCAACCACAATCATTAACCTTCTGTGCGCTACCGGCAAATTAGTGCTGCAAACAGTTTCGATAAGACCTCGAGTAAGATCTTGGTCTCATTATGATCCAATCTGTTTGACACTCCGATTATATACTTTCTAAACGAAAGGTAGAAACTGAAAACTGTTGCAGACAGCAAACTGTTGCAGACTACAATTATATTTAGCATGATTAACCCATTGCATGCTGGGTAATATTTGGCTGCCATTTTAAAATGTCGTCTGCAGCGGGTATAACTCGAATATTTGTAAAATATTTTAGCAGTTTCTGATAGAATATTGACTTTTCAGCAAACAGTTTTGATCTCAGATCATCTGAGATCAAAACTGTTTGCCTAGAAGTACACCTAAAAATGTATCCCACATAAAATGGGTAAAGGCTGAAACAATTACTTGTTCATAGCAGGGAACTAGACAGTGATATCTGATGACAGGTACTTGTGAAGATATGGAAGAAGATTGTTATGAAAATATCAAGTTTTTGTTGTTTATCAATTTCTTTATTGGTACTTGTTCATATGATTTATAAATCCAAACAGTTCAGATCCAGATCAGGCCCCACAAATGTGGGGCCTGATCTGGATCTGAGCTGTTTGAAACTCTATACACTATTTCTGTGATGAAATCCTGTGTTGATTTATGTTCTGAAATAATGCAGAGGACATTATAGCAGATGTCATTTAATATCATGGATCAAATTGTAAAGATAATTTGAAATCAAATATTATTGTGCAAGGAAATTATCCCAGATTATAACCAAAAGTGACTGTTTCAGGACACTGGGCTTTAATCTATCTCCCACAAACCCCTCCTCTACTGAAGAAATTGTATCAACTTTATACAGTCATAAATATTCAACATAAGAAATATTAAATATAAATTTTATAATATCTTATCAGATGGTAGCTAAATGAAGCAGGCTGAAAGTAAAGCAGACTGAAGGTGCCTTTACTTTCAACCTGCTTTAACCCATTACCCCATAAATATGCCTTTTAACGCATTTAATTTATTCTTCAACTGTAGAAAACAGTTCCAATCTATACAGTTATGAATCTATCCAAAGAATGTTTTCCCATTCTAGCAGATGGAAGCTTAAAGCAGGCTGAAAGTAAAGCAGAATGAGCCTTAAGGTGCATTCTGCTTTACTTTCAACCTGCTTTAAGCAATCACCTGTATTCAAAACTAGAAATAGGCTATGGGGTAATGGGCGATCACCTGTCTTCAAAACTAGAAACAGACTATGGGGTGTAATGATAAAAACAAACTATGAAAGGGTTGACCTCTTTGCTTACTTGCTTTAGTTATAAACTGTGATATCTATAGTAGGGACGTAAACACAAATAGCCCAGTTTGGTAGCAATGAGTACTACAGGATTTGGGAGAACTGATAAAGAGACAATTATCTAAGGGCACAGCCATGTTGAAATAAGTATACTTACACATCTACTTCCTGCAATAAACATTTATTGGTGATAGACTCTGCTTGTCTGCTGATCTCTAGAATGCTATGTAATAACACTGTTATACGTCTATGACATTTCTCGTCTGATATTGCTTTAAAATAAGAATTTTCTTAAAAATGTATTTTCTGAATAGTATGTCAGAGAATCAAACAGTTTGGATCCAAATGAAAGGTTGAGTACTCTGCATCTCATCTGGATCCAAACTGCCATGGTTATGCTATTAGCATGCAACGGTTAAAAATGTCTGCTGAAATTTGACAATTGGTATTGGAGATAAATTCAAGTTTTTCTTTTAGTTTCATTGTCTCTAATTTTATTTTTGTGGCAAAGACACTTTTAACAGTGTAGAACCTGATCAGGAATTTCACTGCAGCTATCGGATATTATTCAGGACACAGGATGTTATTTTGTTTCATGTGGAAGACTCACTTCTGGCAATGCAATTAGTGCATGGAGACATTTTGTAAAACAATATGGATATTGATTAAAGTTTGAAACGCAAGAAGAACAGGGGATGGATATCAGTAGTGATGGTGATTGGAATACGGGAGGGAAAAACACACACAAAAATACTGAGTCTAGCTGCTACTGAATTATCCCTTTACTCTATAGCTTGTATCTAGCTTTGAATACAGGTGAACACTTACAGCAGGTTGAAAATTAAGTGGAATGTGCCTTAACCCATTCCCCCATAAATACGCAGTTTTATGCCTATAATTTATTCCTCCACTGAAGAAAATAGTTCACTTTTATACAGAGATGAATATGTATTATAAAAAAAAAATTTCATATCCTAGCAGATAATAGCTTAAAGCAGGATGAAAGTAAAGCAGAATGCGCCTTAAGGCGCATTCTGCTTTACTTTTAACCTGCTTCAAGTGATCATCTTTTTTCTTAAAACTAGAAACAGGCTATGGGGTAATGGGTTGAGGCGCATTCTGCTTTACTTTCAACCTGCTCTAAGCTATCATATGTAGGAATTAGAACATATTTCTTATGGTGCATATTCATGACTGTAAAAAATGTTTTTTTTCCCTCACTGGAGGAATCAAATATAAGGAGTAAAAAGGTCACGGGTAAAATTCTTCCATGCATTATCATTTCTCTATAACCCAATAAATGCTGAATAATAAATTTCTTCAAAACTAGAAACAGGCTATTGGGTAAATGGGTTAAAATACTGAAATCATTTTTTCTACTTTTAAAACCCTGCATTGTGACTTATACTGATTAAAATTGTCTTAAAGAGAGGTTTTTTAATGAGTAGTCACAACATAGGGTCTGGTTTAGATAAAGTAAAAGAAAAAATATGGTTAATGTTTATATAATTCTGTGTTATCTGGTTCGAGCCTTGCGGAAATGCCAGGTGCCGGTGGATGAGCAAGTCTGATGAATATCAATAGTTCTGTCACTCACCTGTTTTTGTCATCATCGTGAAAATAGAACAGTCATTCGATATTTTTGGAAACCGCTAAAGA
Organism: Gari tellinella; assembly: GCA_922989275.2. Lineage (NCBI taxonomy): Eukaryota > Metazoa > Mollusca > Bivalvia > Cardiida > Psammobiidae > Gari > Gari tellinella. Next base: position 11,630,098 of record OV277865.1, on the reverse strand, counting down.
GCAAGTTGAAAAAAAAGTTGTTTTGGACATGTTTTGATTCATGGGAGTGTGCTAGTGGTTGCATTTTAGTGCTTGCAGGTTTAAGCGGCCAAACCGTGATTACCTTTGCAAATGGTTTAGATCCAGATAAAACCTGAGTCATTTGGCATCTCTGTTCTCACAAGTATCCAAACTCTTTGACACTCTGCTTTTATTTTTTTAAATAGAAAATTAAGGTAATTTTGACTTTCAGTACTTTTAAAGCAGATGACGGTTGATGAAGACAACAATTTACTCAAGTTAGCTTTCATTAAACCTTTGAACCCTAGTCCCGCATATAGGCGTGTTTTTCAAACAGTGTACATGTAAATAGTACACATGTCCTATGCAAACAGTGAATACCCAGATCAGAGGGCTCCGAAAGGAGCCCTCTGATCAGGGTCTTCACTGTTTGTCATAATTCCAAAAATTGACAAAAACAACCCTTAAAAGTCAGAAATGGACTAGACTAAAATCGAAACTGGATTTGTCCATTTAAAGTTTCAGGGAGGAAAGAGTTAAGTAGTACATAAAGCTATACTCTATAGCTTGTTTCTAGTTTTGAAGACAGGTGACCACTTAAAGAAGATTAAAAGTAAAACAGAATGTGCTCTAAGGCGCATTCTGCTCAATACTTGCAGCCTGCATTATTAGCTACCGTCTGCTAAGATATAGGAAATATTTCTGATGGTGCATACATGTATTCATGAATCATGGTTGCCCAAAGTGGATTTATTTTCTACAGTGGAAGAAGTTAAATTAAATGATGAAAACCTTAAAAGGTGTATTTGTGGAGTAATGGGTTAAATATATTAATAGAAAATGTCTCAAATTTGTGTGAATAAAGAATGAATATGAACTTAACCCTTTGAACCCTAGTCCCGCATATAGGCGTCATTTTCAAACAGTGTACATGTGAATAGAACACTTGTCCTGTGCAAACAGTGAAGACCCAGATCAGAGGGCTCCGAAAGGAGCCCTCTGAGCAGGGTCTTCACTGTTTGTCATAAGGCCAAAAAATGGACAAAAACAACCCTTAAAAGCCAGAAATGGACTAGACTAAAATTGAAACTGGCATTGTCCATTTAAAGTTTCAGGGAGGAAAGAGTTAACCATTTACTCATTTACATGTACATGTATTTTAAAATGAATAAATGACAAAATGACAAAAAATGTGTAAATAAAAGATAGCAAATATTTAGTTCTAGTGTAACTTGGATGGATAGTTTTATCAAAATTTATTGAACAGAACATGCATATAAAAATAAAAAGGGTGACGTCATAGATCATCTAAAGGAAATGAAATTGATATAGTGTAACATTCCGTTGATTTTATAAGTAAGTGTAAGTAACAATAACTCTAAATTAACCCATAGCCTGTTTCTACATGAAGTTGTGAAGACAAGTGACTACTTATATATAGCAGGTTAAAAGTAATTTAAAGCAGAATCCTTAAGGCGCGTTCTGCTTTATATTCAGTCTGCTGTAAGTAAACACCAGCTGCTAAGAGATAGGACATATTTCTGATGGTGCATATTTCTGATTGTATTAAGTGAACCCATATTTTCCATTGAAGGAATTAATAAGGGGCATAAAAAGATGTGTTTATGGGGTAGTTGGATATATAAACACACATGAATTGAAAAAACTTGGTATTGTGTCAAAATATGGGAAAGGGAGCGGTGGGTATTAAAACCTCTATTACACTAAAAGTAATTGTTAGATGCAGGGGGAAAGTAATGCTAAAAAAGCTCCTTTGCATGCTATCAGCGGATGATTTATATCCCCCAGTGGTTACCTTTGCAAATAGTTTGGATCCAGATGAGACGCCGCGCCATGCGCATCTCATCTCATCTCATCAGAATCCAAACTGTTTGACACTCGGATTCTGTTTTGAAACGGAATTTAGAAAATTCAAAATGTTACAGAGGAAAAAATTACCCAACATACAATGCCATGCCTTAAGAAAGGCTGCAGAACTGTTGATATGATTTTAATTCACAATGTTTGGTTTGTTGAGGATTAACTCTTTGCACGCTAGCGGCAGATATATCTGCCACAGTGATTACCTTTGCAAACAGTTTGGATCTAGATGAGACGCTGTGTCAGGCAGTGTCTCATCAGGATCCAAACTGTTTGTCATTCTGATCCTGAATTTAAAAGAAAATTTGAAAAGTCTTATTTTAGAACGATAGCAGCTAGCGGACGACAAATTGTTTCAGACCTAAAAAATTACCCAGGCATGCAAAGAGTTAAAGGAGGAGTAGGATGAAGGACTTGGGAGAAATAAGCATGGGAGTATATGATTAAATATTCGTCAGTGACATCATCTCTACACTGTTAGCATTAGTTACATATCATTGTGGTTGATGTAAGGAGTTTTCATAGTTTTATACTGGAAATGACAATATGCTGCTCTTGTTTACTCATAGTTTAATGATGGAAATTGTTTTTAGCTCACCTGGCACGAAGTGCCAAGGTGAGCTTTTAGGATCGCTGGATGTCCGTCGTCCGTCGTCTGTCGTCTGTCCGTCCGTTCACAATTGGTTGTGAACACTCTAGCGGCTACAAATTTCATCCAATCTTCATGAAACTTGAAAACAATGTTTGTCTTGATAAAATCTAGGTCAAGTTCGAATGTGGGTTATGTCCGGTCAAAAACTAGGTCACTAGGTCAAATTATAGAAAAACCTTGTGAACACTCTAGAGGCTACAAATCTCATTGGATCTTGATGAAACTTCATGATAATGTTTGTCTTGATAAAATCTAGGTCAAGTTCGAATGTAGGTCATGTCCGGTCAAAAACTAGGTCACTAGGTCAAATTATAGAAAAACCTTGTGAACACTTTAAAGGCTACAAATATCATTGGATCTTGATGACAATGTTTGTCTTGATGAAATCTAGGTCAAGTTCGAATGTGGGTTATGTCCGGTCAAAAACTAGGTCACTGGGTCAAATTATAGAAAAACCTTGTGAACACTCTAGAGGCTACAAATATCATTGGATCTTAATGAAACTTCATGACAATGTTTGTCTTGATAAAATCTAGGTCAAGTTCGAATGTAGGTCATATCCGGTCAAAAACTAGGTCACTAGGTCAATTATAGAAAAACCTTGTGAACACTCTAGAAGCTACAAATATCATTGGATCTTAATGAAACTTAATAAAAATGTTTGTCTTGATAAAATCTAGGTCAAGTTCGAAAGTGGGTCATGTCCGGTCAAAAACTAGGTCACTAGGTCAAATCATAGAAAAACCTTGTGAACACTCTAGAGGCTACAAATCTCATTGGATATTAATGCAACTTGGTCAGAATGTTTGCCTAATTGATATCTAGGTCAAGTTCAAATATGAGTTATGTTGGATCAAAAACTAGGTCACTAGGTCAAATCATAGAAAAACCTTGTGAACACTCTAGAAGCTACAAATCTCATTGGATATTAATGCAACTTGGTCAGAATGTTTGCCTAATTAATATCTAGGTCAAGTTCAAATATGAGTTATGTTGGATCAAAAACTAGGTCACTAGGTCAAATCATAGGAAAACCTTGTTAACACTCTAGAGGCTACAAATCTCATTAGATCTGAATGAAATATTGTCAGAATGTTTGCCTACATCAAATCTAGGTCAAAATCAAACTGAATTGTGTCTGGTCAAAAACAAGGTCACTAGGTCAAATCATAGAAAAATCTTGTTAACACTCTAGAGGTTGACTGTGGGTCATGTCCAGTTGTAATCTAGGTCACTATAGGTCAAGTTTTACATGGTGTACCGGGTGAGCGATTTAGGGGCCATGGTGGCCCTTGTTTGAAAAGGTCTTTATTTTTCAAGCAAGCAAACCATGTGAATAGGATGTGAAAAAGTGTTAAAACTTGTTCATAAAAGGAGACAATAAGCAAAATACTTTTGAAAGAGAGATAATAATTTAAACACCTGGAATGGTTATTGATTCTCAAAGGGAGATCAGTGAAACAATTCTTATTCCTAAAGGGAGATCAGTGAAACAACTCTTATTCCTAAAGGGAGATCAGTGAAACAATTCTTATTCCTAAAGGGAGATCAGTGAAACAACTCTTGTTCCTAAAGGGAGATCAATGAAACAACTCTTATTCCTAAAGAGAGATCAGTGAAACAACTCTTATTCCTAAAGGGAAATCAATGAAACAACTCTTATCCTAAAGAGAGATTATCACTAAACAAGACAATTTGGATGGATTTCATCCTGCACATGATGCCAAAACAAAGGTAGGTCTCATCTCTGCTTGGAATGGTTGCCAATTTAAATGAACATTCTATTACTCTCTGTACTTCTATTGAACTATTTCAGTAAGTAACAGAGTGTCAAACGTTTTGAATCCTTATGAGACCCCAAGTTACATGGCCTCTCATATAGGTCCAAACTGCAATGTTAAATCCCAGTTTTGTTGTTTACGTGCAAGCAGTTCACCACTATGCAGTGGAGGCAGCAATTGCAATGTTTTTGTCAGCCTCTGTCCGTTTATTCCATTATTACCTGGTCATGTCAGCGCCACTGAAGTTATATGTTTTGAACATGCAATGGTTTTAGTCACAGTGATTTATAATAAGATATTCCCCCACCCATTCCCCCTGAGGTGAAACTAGATTGAGAGACTAAATAAAATTAAAATTGAAAACTTAGGAAATGAGTGAAAAAAAATGATGTGTTTTTTCAAAGGCCTAGATTAGATTAATGTTAGTATGTGAGATGAGTCATTTACAGAAATACCAAACAATGAATGATTTTCTGTAGTCCTTTCTGTCTATTCCACTATTCCAAATATGAGTAGTTCATGCTGATATTTAGAGCTGTTTCGGAAATTACCTTATTTTTCATGTAGGCAGTTCAACTCCAGATAAAAGGAGTATTTTCAAAAACTGAAATTTGTTTCTGCATTAAACCCTATGGTGTCACTACTGATTAAAAATGTCTCATAGAGTAGTAACACCATATAATTTGATGGTGATACAAGTGAGAAAATGTTGGATATGTTAAGTAGTAACTTGTGTCCAACTTGTTCAGATACAGTCGAATTTCGATATCTCAAACTCGCTTAACTTGAACTAACCGATATTTCAACACATGAATTACATTATTTCATGTTCAGTTCAGTGAAGACATTATCCTTATATAAAATATAATAACTTTTTAGCTCACCTGAGCTAGCTCAGGGTGAGCTTTTGCAATCCTTGAATGTCCGGCGTCCGGCGTGCGGCGTCAACAATTTTAGTGTTTACACTCTAGAGGCCACAATATTTATTCAATCTTTCTCAAACTTGCTCAGATGGTATATTGCCATAAGAGTTCGGATGAGTTCGATTATGGCTGAAATCTGACTGCGGCGTCAACAATTTTAGTGTTTACACTCTAGAGGCCACAATATTTATTCAATCTTTCTCAAACTTGCTCAGATGGTATATTGCCATAAGAGTTCGAATGAGTTTGATTATGGCTGAAATCTGACAATTAGGTCATGAGTTATCAACCTTTGAATTGCTGATAATGCCATATTTATCAGTGTTTACACTCTAGAGGCCACACTATTTACTGAATCTTTCTAAAACTTGCCCAGATTGTATATCACCATATGAGTTCGGATGAGTTCGATTTTGGTTGAAATCGGACAAATAGATCAAGAGTTATCTACCTTTGAACTGCTAAAAATGCCATATTTAACGGTGTTTACATTCTAGAGTTCACAATTTTTATCCAATCTATCTCAAACTTGCTCAGATTGTATATTACCATAAGACTTCGGATGAGTTCAATTATGGTTTTAATCGGACCAATAGGTCAAGAGTTATCTACCTTTGAATTGCTGAAAATGACATATTTATTGGTTTTTACACTCTAGAGGCCACAAATTTTATCCAATCTTTCTCAAACTTGCTCAGATTGTATATGACCATAAGAGTTCGAATCAGTTCAATTATGGTTGTAATCTGACCAATGGGTCAAGAGTTATCTTGCTGAATTGTTATCTTAGAATTGCTGAAAATGACATATTTAACAGTGTTTACTCTCTAGAGGCCACAATATTTATCCAAGCTCTTTCAAACTTGCCCAGATTGTATATGACCATAAGAGTTCGAAAAAGTGTAATTATGGTTGAAATCGGACCAATAGATCAAGAGTTATCTACCTTTGAACTGCTGAAAATGCCATATTTTACAGTGTTTACACTCTTGCAACTACATTTTTCAATGGATTTTCATTATACACAAAGTATATAGCTATACCTTCTCGAAGGAGTGTAATTATTGTTGAAATCTAATCATTGTGGCAATAGTTACTTGCCCTTGATATACTTTGAAATGCTAGAAAAAGGCTTCATTTCAGTATTGTTTAGGCTCAAGTTATCTGCCTTTGATGTTCTCTTCTTTACTAGAATAGGTCGACAGAATGGATTTAGAATAAAAATGGTGAAATTCAAAGGTAAAGCTATCAGGCTTCATTACAAATGGTGAGCGATATCAGGGCCTTCAGGCCCTCTTGTCTATTCTAGACAAGGTTGAGATAAGCTTCTGTAACAGTCTTAAACATCAACGATTGACAGATTCTTTTTCTCATGATAACCGATGTTTTTAGGCTATTTTTTTAAAAGGAATATAGGCCGTTTTAGCTATTGTGATCGCCCTGTGTCCGTCGTTGTCGTCCGTCGTCAAACTTTTTGTTCAAAGATCTTCTTCTTGGAAACCACTGGGCCAATTTCATCAAAACTTCATAGGATTGTTCCTTGTAGGGTACTCTCTCAGATTTCTTCAAATATAGGTTATCCAATTGAAATTGTGGTTGCCATGGCAACCAATTGAAAAAACTTTAAAAATCTTCTTGTCAAAAACAACTGGTCCGAATTTAAAATAATTTTACCCAAATGTGCCATTGGTGACCCTCTATCAGATTTCTTGAAATAATTTTCCTATTTTAAAAAACATGGCCGCTAGTGGGTGGGGCAGATTTTCCTTATATGGCTATATAGTGAAAACTTAAAAAAATTTCTTGTCAAAAACTACTGGTCCGATTTGAAAGAAATTGTATGCAAATGATCCATGGGTGACCCTCTACCAGATTTCTTAAAATTATTTTGATATCTAAAAAAACATGGCCGTCAGTGGGTGGGGCAAGTTTTCCTTATGTTACTGTATAGTAAAAACTTTACAAATCTTCTTCTCTGAAACTACTGGTCCAAATTAAAAAATATTTTACACAAATGATCCATTCATGATCTTCTACCAGATTTCTTAAAATTATTTTGATATCTAAAAAAACATGGCCGCCAGTGGGTGGAGCAAGTTTTCCTTATGTTACTGAATAGTAAAAACTTTACAAATCTTAATTCTTCTCTGAAACTACTGGTCCAAATTAAAAATAATTTTACACAAATGGTCAATTCATGATCCTCTACCAGATTTCTTAAAATCATTTTGTTATCTTAAAAAACATGGCCGCCAGTGGGTGGGGCATCTTACTATATAGTAAAAACTTTAAAAATCTTCTTCTCTGAAACTACTGGTTCAAATTCAAAATAATTTTACACAAATGGTTAATTGATGACCCTCTACCAGATTTCTTAAAATCATTTTGTTATCTTAAAACATGGCCGCCAGTGGGTGGGGCAAGTTTTCCTTACATTTCTGTATAGAAAACTTTCAAAAAAAATCTGAAACTATTGGTCTGAATTAAGAATGATTTTACAATTCATGGGTGACCCTTTGCCAGTTTTCTTCAAATAATCTTCCTAGCTCAAACAACATGGCCACCAGTGGGTGGAGGTGAATAAGTGAAAACTTAATCATTACTGGTCCATTAACATGACCGTAATCATGGATACCAGGTGAGCGATTTAGGGCCGCATGCGGCTCTTGTTGGAATTCCAGTGAAGTAATAACGCCTTTATAAATAGTGACATTATAATGACGTCATCAAATTGATCTCACTCATGCTGGAGACAAATGATTTTGGCAATCATTGTTCGCTATTGAAAACAGGGGCAGTTTCTCCACTGTACTTAAATATGTTCAATATTTTTGAAGAGAATATAAGATGGCAGTCTGAATGAATTCTCAAAGAGACTGCTTTCAACTGTCAACTTTCTGAGTGCACTTCTGAATAATGCAGTATTCAACGGTTTACCTAATCAAATTCACTGGTTGTAACCGGTGCATGTATCAAGTCATGAGTCATATAATGGAATGGGGCTTGTTGACTAGGAAGTGATCAGGTAGAGATCGGAAATAGTACTACCATACTCCCTCTCTACAACAACACTCAATTGGAGACCAAAAATGTGTATGTTCAGCGGTTTTTTTCACCCATTTGGGAATGGGTCCGGTACCCCTCAGATTGGGATTTTTTCTTGTCGCCTTAACTTCAAATTGGGAAAAAAACAAGTCGTGAAATGATGACAAAAACGACATTGGGACGTTTATTTTCGTAATATATATAGGCATATATTGATCTAACTTATCAAGTGGCAATTATGCACTCATATCAACAGGCAATGCTAATATAACACGTACCAGTAACAGTAATTCTCTTTTTTTCACTGAAAATACTATTTTTACCATATTGCCAGGTCCCTTCTTTAAATTGGGAACGGGTCCTGTTCCAATTGGGAACGGGTCCTTTTAGGGGTACCGTCCAAAGATGGCAAAAAAACGCTGATGTTGTTCGGAGGGAGTCGTTATAGGGAGGGAAATTGGTTTAAATTTGCAAACAGCTTGAATCCAGATCAGACGCCGCGTAACGCAGCGTCTGGTCTGGATTCAAGCTGTTTGTCACTCGTCATTAATTTTTTTTCTGTCAAAATGTTCAATATGTATCTTTGAGAAAAACAGCAGATGCCAATTTTAAGCAGACGATATTCCAGCAGTAAAAGCGTTAGACTTAATTGTCCTGTTTAGGGAACTGCGGCAAGCGTTGTTGTAGAGAGGGAGTCGTTGTTGGGAGGGCCGTTGTAGGGAGGGAACACTGTACATTTGTACTTGTAGTTGTGATTACAGTTAAACTTCCTTAACCCATTACCCCATAGCATGTTTCTAGTTTTGAGGACAGGTGACCACTTCAAGCAGGTTGAAAGTAAAGCAGAATGCACCCTAAGACTGCTTTAAGCCACCAGCTGCAAGAATACAGAAATTATTTATAATTTAAATATTCACAACTGTATAAATTGGTACTATTTTCTTCAGTGGAGATTAGAGGCATAAAAAGGCATATTTATGGGGTAACGGGTTAATCTCATGTCTCATTTACCTCATTGAGCTTGTTTTCAGTATTGATTTAGATGGTTACGTCATAAATACGCCAATTTTACACCTTTAATTTATTCCTCCATTGAAGAAAATAGTTCCAATTTATACAAGTATGAACATGTGCCATCAGAAATATTTTCTATATCCTTGCAGATTGTTGCTTAGAGCAGGTGGAAAGTATAGCAGAGTGTGCCTTAATAATATTTAGTGGTCACTTTTCTTCAAAAATAGAAACAGGCTATGGGTGAGGGTTAAACAAGTTGAAAGTTAAGCATAATGCTGCTTAACCCTTTGAACCTAGTCATGCATATATTCCCGCCCTTTGCAAAAAGGGTACCTGTGAAGAGTACACTTGTCTTTGCAAACAGTGAAGACTCAGACCAAATGGCTCTTGAAGGAGCTGTCTGATCAGGTTCTGCACTCATTGTCATATGCAATACATTGACAAAAACAACCCTAAATGTACTAGACTAAAATATTTCTTAGTATACTCATGGTTGTATAAAGTTGAACTATTTTCTTAAGTGGAGGAATAAACTAAAGGCAAAAAGAATTCAGCATGGTAAAAGTTAACTTTTCATCTGCAATAATGTTGTCTGCTACTGTTCTAGGAAAGGAATTTTTCACGTAATTACAACCCCTGTTTTCTGTAGTGAACAAGGATCACGAATATCCATGTCTCCAACATGTGTGAGATAAATTTGACGTCACTCTAACATCACTATTTATAAAGGCGTTGTTACGTCACTGGGATTCCAAAAATAAGCCTATTGCTTTAAAAAATAACTTAAATTCGTTGGTTATGTGAGAACAATCTGTCACTCGTCGATGTTCAAGACAAGTTGATCTCAAACTCGTCTAGAATAGAAAAGTTATTAAGCACATCAAAGCTCGCTTAATAACATTTCAATTCTAGACTCTTTTGAGATCAGCTTGTCGTAAACATTGACTCATGACAGATCCTATATTTTGTCAATTTCTTGTCAAAACTGAGTGTCAGTCGAGTGTGAAACAATTTGTATCCTGATCTAGTGTCTCAGGATCTGGATCAAAACTATTTGCAAAGGTAAGCACATATTCGCTGCTTGCGTGTAAAGAGTTTGAACACACTAGGGAATATAAACATGTCAAGTTTGTTACCTTTATTGACATTTTGACAGAAAACAGTTTGTAAACTTGTGAATAATGCTCATGGCAAACTTGAGTATAACCGTTTGAAGGTAGAATATTCACTACCAGGACATCATCTACAGTGTCAAAAAAGTCATCTGCTTTACTGTCTTAACCAGTACTACCCCAATAGAAGCGACTTTTAGCACATTTAATTTATTCCTCCAATAAAAAAAAATAGTTTCAATTTGTACAATTATGAACATGTACCTTAAGAAATATTTTATAAATCCTAACAGAGGGTAGCTTAAAGCAGGCTGAAAGTAAAGCAGAATGCGCCTTAACTCTTTGAACCCTAGTCCCGCATATAGGCGTGCTTTTCAAACAGTGTACATGTGAATAGTACACATGTCCTATGCAAACAGTGAAGACCCAGATCAGAGGGCTCCGAAAGGAGCCCTCTGATCAGGGTCTTCACTGTTTGTCACAATGCCAAACATTGACCAAAAAAACCCCTTAAAAGTCAGAAATGGACTTGTCTAAAATGGAAACTGGCATTGTCCATTTAAAGTTTCAGGGAGGAAAGAGTTAAGGCGCATTCTGCTTTACTTGCAACCTGCTTCAAGTGGTTAGTTGGTTACATGTCTTCAAAACTAGAAACAGGCTATTGGGTAATGGGTTAACCCAAGTACATTAGTTATTTAGGCAATGGCAAACAGTTTGGATCCTGATCAGAATAGCCACATTATGTGGCGTCAGGATCCAAAGTGTTGTCACTCAGTATGATATTACTTTAGTCAATTTACATAAAATTTAGAAATAAAAGCAGACAACAATTGTTATTTTTTAAAATCAATGACATCATGACAGTGACAGACTAACTTCTCTAATGAAGTTTTATGATATTTCCACCAAAGAAATATTTATATGAGTGTCAAACAATTTAGATCCTAATGAGACAGAGTCACTCAGGACCCAAAATAGGGTTTGAGTGTCAAACAATTTAGATCCTAATCAGACAGACAGAAGTCACTCAGGACCCAAAATAGGGTTTGAGTGTCAAACAATTTAGATCCTAATGAGACAGACAGAGTCACTCAGGACCCAAAATAGGGTTTGAGTGTCAAACAATTTAGATCCTAATCAGACAGACAGAAGTCACTCAGGACCCAAAATAGGGTTTGAGTGTCAAACAATTTAGATCCTAATCAGACAGAAGTCACTCAGGACTCAAAATAGGGTTTGAGTGTCAAACAATTTAGAAGTCACTCAGGACCTAAAATAGGGTTTGAGTGTCAAACCATTTAGATCCTAATCAGACAGAAGTCACTCAGGACCTAAAATAGGGTTAGAGTGTCAAACGGTTTGAATTTTGATGAGATGCTGAACTAGTACATTATTCAGTGTCTCATCAGGATCCAAACTGTTGGGAAACACGTTTTTTTAGTTCAAATATTCAAAGATATACACCTTTCATGTCATCAATTTATTCCTCCACTGAAGACCTGAGCGGACGTTGTCCAATGGTATCACACTCAGCTGCAAGACTATAGGGGTCTTTAGTTTGATCCCCAGCAAGATCAAGTGTTTTGGATGAGATTTTATAAACCAAGGTCCTATATAATTATATGTATCAGTGCTTCCAAAAGAACCAGAGAACTCTGTCACGCAGGAATTGTCTGTATCCGTTCCCCTCTCTAGGGCGTCCAATTAGCTCACAGATGGCAAAAATGGACAACCTGCCACTGAGGAAAAAATCCACTTTATACACTTATGAATTATACCATAAGATTTTTTTTCTATATCGATAAAGATTAAGCAGGTAGCTTAAAGCAAGCTGCAAGTAAAGCAGAATTTGCCTTAATTTCACTTACAACCTTCTTTAAGTGATCACCTGTCTTCAAAATTCAGAAATAGGCTCTGGGTAAAGAGTAAAGCTGGTTTGTGTTATGGAACAATGTTTACATTAATTATCCAGACAAACACTTATCTACAGACTATATAGGACAAAGTATAGACACAGTTGTATTACATAACATCTATATGTCATATAGTTCTGTTCATGATACTATCAAAACTGTATCTAGTAATCTCTTGAAAATGTGTATGCATGGATCATCTTAAATTCTGCTGGAACCTTAATTTAGAACAAATGTAATGCAGAAAGCTTCTTCAGGAGTTTTCTACATTACTTTTTTCCTGCTTGCAAGCAGCCACATGTTTACAAAGCTTGTCATGTTGATCTGTTGTATTGTTGCTATCTTTATCATACAGACAAGGCTCAACTCCTTGCATGCTTAAACGGCGGATATATGTGCCACAGTGATTACCTTTGCAAACTGTTTGGATCGTGATGAGACATTGTGTTACACTGCGTCTGATCAGGATCTAAACTGTTTGACACTATGATCCTGTTTTGAAAATAAATTTTGAATATTCTATTTTAAGAACAGTAGCAGACGACAATTGTTGCAGACAGAAAAATTACACAGCATGCAAAGAGTTAACCCTTTCTCACATAGCATATCTTTAGTATTGAATGTAGGTGTCCACTTAAAACAGGTTGAAAGTAAAGCAGAATGCGCTTTAAGCGCATTCTGCTTTACTTTCAGCCTGCTTTAAGCTATCATCTGCTAGAATATAGAAAATATTTTGTATAATACATATTTATGAATGTATAAATTGGAACTATTTTCTTCAGGGCAAGAATAAACTGAATGCGCTAAAAGGCGCTTCTATGGGGGAAAGGGTTAAAGTGTAAACTTATGTACTCTTTACATGATGGCAGGGAGACTGCAAACAATATGGATCCAGATGAGGCACCAAGTAACTCTGTGTCTCATAAGGATCCAATCTGTTTGACACTCTGCATCATTTTGAGAAGAAATGTTAGAGAATATGAATGTTAGAAAGGTAGCAGACGGCAATTGTTGCAGATGATATTGTTTAGCGTTGAAAGGGTTCAGTGTCTTGTCTGTCAAGTTCTAATTCTGTCACGAACTTTTACTGTTGATCATTCGTCTCGGAGGTTTTTTATTTTATGGAGGAATAGTTTATAAGCAGGAGTAGCGCGTCTATGGCTATTATATATGTATGTAAATGTGTGGTGAAACAAGTGATTTGCTGGAAACCGAACCTTCTATATTTGGATCCAGAGCAGATACCACATGACTGAGTCTAATCAAATTCCTAACAGTTTACTACAGGGATATTGTGTCTGCATGAAATAAAAAAGAAAGGTTTCAATTTTAGATTCAAAGCAGACATCATTTTGAACAGAAGATATTTGTTCACCGTTCAAAGAGTTCATGATCAAGTTAATTCCTTTGAAGCTGATTTATAAATTATGAAATGTCTTCTGCTGAACTTATGATTTAGATTTAATCTTCCCCATATTTGTAAATTTCAGTTACAAATAATTAAATTCAGATCAGACAATGTGTTATATTGGGTCTCAGGGTTCCAGATAAGGGGAGTATTTCAAAAAATTAAAATCTTTATTTCTGCTTTAAACCCTATGGTGTCACTACTCATTAGAATCGTCTCGAAGAGACGATTCTAATGAGTAGTAACACCATAGGATTTGGTGCTGAAATAAGTGAGAAAATGCTGGATTTGTTCAGTTTACTCCCTCTAATCTGGAACCCTGGGTCTTATCTTGATCTAAACTTCATTAATGTCTACTTTATTAGTTTGTATCATGTATTAACTCCTCTCATGCTGGATACTGTTTTTCATTTGCAGTTATTGTCGTCTTCTACTGATCTTAAAAAAGAATTTTCAAAATTTCTTTTCAAAACAGAATCAGAGTGTCAAACGGTTTGGATCCTGATGAGACGCCACATTATGCTGCGTCTCATCAGGATCCAAACTGTTTGCAAAGATTATCATGGTTTCACCGCTGGCGTGCAAAGCGTCACAGAATGACAGTTTTGTGAGCTCAGAGTGCCCAGGGCAAGTCACCATACAGTGAAAGTTGTGTTTAGTTGCTACTCCAGTGTGAACTAACAGTCTTAACTACAGGTTGCAGCTTAATGCAGGGCAAAAGTTAAGCAGAAAGCTCCTAAAGGAGCTTTCTGCTTAACTTTTGTCCTGCTTTAATCAGTCACCAGTCTGTATATATAGAGATCTGTACACAGAGTAATTCTTGCATCTTAATAGAAAGGCTATTTAATAAAAGTTTGACTGTAACAGTGTACGAATAAATACATATACCAACATACATTTGGGTTGGAGCTTGATCAGAGTTGTTGTTACATGATTAGGGAATCAGATTTAAATTTGAAGCCCGTAGTATGTGAAAAATATAGACATTTTTCATGTGGTTTTGCTTGGATTAGTGTGGTGAATACTTTATGCTGTTGGATTTGTGGCATTTAATTGCTATCTATAGGTTATAGGAATGGATATTGAAAGTGTTTATCTGAATAATCAGGGCTCCAGATAAGTGGGAGTAAACTGAGAAAAATCAACATTTTCTCACTCATTTCAGCACCAAATCCTACGGTGTCACTACTCATTAGAATCGTCTCTTCGAGACGATTCTAATGAGTAGTGACACCATAGGTTTTAATGCAGAAATAAAGAGTTTAGTTTTTGAAATACTCCCCTTATCTGGAGCCCTGATAATAATTTATTATGGTTCATCTGAATAATGTTCAAGTGTGTTTGGAAAAGATTATATTAGGATGGATAAAGCCCATGGGCTATACTGTAAAAATCATGACAATTGGAATACAATGTAAAATAATATCATAAAAAATATGCTAACTGAATCATGCAAACAGTGTAGACTCTGACCAGGCTCTACACTGTTTGCTCAGCAGGCCTGTCTGTCCCAATACATGTTCTTACGATCATTACAGTACTTGTTTGAACCGGTTGCACTTAGCTGACTTTGCGCATTGCTTTACTTTATTGCTTTACTTTCGAACTGCTGTCTGTAAGTCTTCAACGCTAGAAACTCACTATGGGTTAATAAGTTTATTACAAGTTGTTTTTTTTCAAAGCAGAAATAATGGTGTTGAAAATAGTAACCTGTTGAATTTTGCGCTACTTTTCACAGCATCTAATCTGGGTCTACAGCGTTTTCAAACAAACCTTATATGGACAAAATATCCGAGACAAAAATGTGCTAAACTAAATTTTCAAGGAGGTTTTGAATATTTAATGGTTGTTGTGGACTTTTCAATCAATTTCAAAGGAATGGTTTGCTCTTGGGATTTCCAATTTTCATTGTGATACTTGGTGAAATTAGCTGCCAGGATATTGAATTGTGAGCACTATTTGATTGGGAACAACAATTGCAATTAGAGTCACTGGTTTTGATGTTGTTGTGGCAGCATTTATTGGAACTAGTCTTACCTTAGGATACCTTAGGATCTTCTGTGGACGCTGGCCTAGACCACTATGTCCGCATCTAACTTGTCTTCTTTACTACTTATGCCCGACTTTACGCGACTTCCGGTTATTATGTCCTTTGTAAAGTTGAATCTTACTTCTTGATTTGCCCAGTGCTTGTCGAGACTTATCTCAAATTTCTTTACTGTTTCAGCTACTGTTACTTTTTCTGGTAGGCTGTTCCAAATATCTACTATTCTTTGTGTGAATGAAAATTTTCTTAAATTTAGTCTGCAGAAGTTTTTCTTTAATTTCTTTCCATGTCCTCTTGTGATTGATGAAGTATTTCTTTGTAAAAAGTTTTCTGTTGTTTTTGGGTCATAGATGTCGGATAAGATCTTGAATACCTCAATCATATCACCTCTTGTTCTCCTGTATTTTAGAGTTGGCATGTTTAGTTTTTTAAGTCTATCTGGGTATTCCATATTCTTTAGGGATGGTATCTGTTTAGTTGCTCGCCTTTGTACGCTCTCCAATTTTTCTATATCCCCTACTTTGTATGGATTCCAAACAGCTTCAGCATATTCTAAATGTGGTCTAACTAACCCTTGAAAAAGATATTTAAGCTTTGCTCGTCTAGGTACGTGTAAGTTCTTCTAATAAGTCCCATTATACTGTTGGCTTTGTTTATTTGTTGCTGCATATGTGTTTTGAATTGTAAATTCTGGTCTACCATTACCCCAATATCTTTTTCTTCTTTTGTTTGTGACAGTTTAATTTTATTTCCATTTTCGTCGTAAAAGTGATACTTCCCCCCATCTAAATCCCTGCTTTTGTTTGACACTGTTAACGTTTTACATTTGTTCGGATGAAATTTTAACAACCATTTATTTGACCATTCTTGTAAATTGTCCAAGTCATTTTGTAAAATCTTTTCATCCTCCCTTGTCTTGATTTCCCTGTAGATTTTTGTGTCGTCTGCAAAGAGATAGATCGGAGACTGTACACATTCCGGCATATCATTAATGTAAATGACAAACAGTGTCGGGCCTAGTACGCTTCCTTGCGGGATCCCGCTTGTTACCTTGTGTTTCTGCGATTCTGTTCCATTTACAGTTATTCTCTGAGATCTGTTCTGCAAGAATGCTTCTACCCAGGATATTATTGTTTTACTTATTTTATATCTTTCCATCTTTTTGATCAGCCTTGTATTAACCCATTTCATCATAAATAAGCTTTTTTACACCTTCACTTTATTCCACCACCGAAGAAAATAATTCCTCAATATACAATAATGAACATAAAAATGTTCTATATCCTAGCAGACGATAGCTTAAAGCAGGCTGAAAGTAAAGCAGAATGCACCTTAAGGTGCATTCTGCTTTACTTTCAACCTGCTTTAAGAGGATATCTATCTTCAAAACTAGAAATAGGCTATGGGGTAATGGGTTAACGCATTACGCAATAAATATGCCTATGTATGTCTTTAAAGTTATTTCTCCACTTAAAAAATAGGTCCATTTTCATAACTATGTTCAATAAGAATTATTTTCTGTATTGTAGCAAACAGTAGCTTAAAGCAGGCTAAAAATAAAGCAGAATGTGCTGTAATGCGCCTTTTGCTTTACTTTCAACCTGCCTTATAAGTAGTCACCCAAAACTAGTTGATGGATATTATAGTGGGCGGTCAGTATAATAATAAATAAATGTGAATATTCAACAGGTTTAAGGTTAAAACAGGTGACATATGCAAGATGAAGATAATGTATTATTATTATCTTGCATTAAGCGCAGCTTCCTGTATCTACGAATACCAAAATGTTTTCTATTTGAGATATTACACACTGAACTCAAATGAAGAGACTGAGTATTACATGTATGTGACTTCTATTTTACAAATAGTACAGTTGACACTTGTCCTAGGCAAACAGTGTATAAAGGAGCCCTCTGATCAGGGTAGGCACTGTTTGTCACTTAATTTGCAACATATAGTTAAAATCAATCTGAAATTGTCCAAATTGGGCTAGACTTTACTGGAAATTGAAATTGTTCATTAACCCATTACCCCATGAATACATCTTTTTATGCCTTCACTTTATTCCTTCACTGAAGGAAATAGTTCCAGTTCATACAGTCAGAATATACAAAATGATACATATTCATATCAGATGATAGCTTAAAGCAGGCTGAAAATAAAGCAGAATGTGCCTTAAGGCACATTCTGCTTTACTTTCAACCTGCTTTAAGTGGCCACTTGTCTGTTCAACTAGAAACATGGGGTAATGGGTTAACACAGGGTGAACGAGTTAATACAATATAGACAGTACTGCATGTAGTAAAACCTTTTATCTATATATTACTGCTAATACCTAGCACGCTTTTCTTTCGGGTTTGGTTTCAGTTTTTACGACAGGCGGCTGCTAAAAGAAAGTAGAAAGTAAAGCAGACATCTCCCAATTTTGATCTAACCAACTTATAAGTTATAAATAATGGAATCTTTCAACAGAAGCTATATGACTGGTCTTGAAGACATATTCAAAGTTATATTTTTGTTATCTGCAAGATGTAGCCTGTTTTAGAGAGTACATGGACTTTTTAAATTAACTATCGCTCAGGACGCAGTGTTGACATTTGAATAATTATGTTAATTGGACACAAATTGTTTTGTAGATATCTAGGCTTTAAAAGTCGTGTGTACACTGGCTATAGATGGTGAAAGTGTTTTACATTAGACTCATAGAACATAAGTGGTGAATTTACCGGAAGTTGCAAACAATTTTCCTTCCAACCAAAAGCTACACAATTTGGCTGCAGCCCATTTTAAGCGGTCAGCTTTAACACTGAAAAGATGGTTTGAAAAATAGCCATTTATAAGAAGGGATTTATTTTAGAATTATGTGAACACCTTACTAAAAATCAGGAAGCTGTGAATTCTTTGTTCAAATCTTGGGAATCATAAGAGTGAAGTTTCCCAGTAAATTGTATACAATATTTGGTGAGAATAGACTGAGTTTTCTGTCATGATGCACTGGTTTGATAACATATTTGTTGAGTTTGACTGTGACCCTGATATAGAGGATGAGTTGAGCATGAAACGCTGGGATGCTGTAGACAGGTACGTTGTTTAACAGGCTTTACTCAATAGACGCATAGTTCTAATGTTGAAAACAGGTGACCACTTAAAGCAGGTTGAAAGTAAAGCAGAATGTGCCTTAAGGCACATTCTGCTTTACTGTCAGCCTGCTAATTAATCCACAGTCTGGTAGAATGAAGAAAACATTGCTTATGATACATATTATTCATGAATGTATTAAATGTTAATTACAGCTGGCTTGCGGAAGGTCGGTGGTTCTACTCAGTTGCCGATTTGTGCCTGAAACAGTGCATAAAGGACTTCTGGGGTCTTCCTCCACCTACAATTAACTGGACGTCGCGATATGACTGAAATACTGTTGAAAGCGACGAAAAATCAAAACAAATCAAACAAATCAAAAATAAATGTTAATTATAATTTTCTTCAGTGGAGGAATGAATTGAAAGCGTAAAAATGTGTATCTATGGACTAATGGGTCAATAGAGACCTAGCTTGAACTCTATGAACTACCTGGCTATTCAGCAAACTGACTGGCATTTGCTGAAAGTTTGGATCCAAAATTAATTCATTAATTATAATGGGTGACCGGTCACTGTCCATCAATGTAGTAGGTCATTTATCAATAGTGTGGGTGAGTTAATAATGCAATAGGTGATACATCAATGTAGTAGGTCATTTATCAATAGTGTGGGTGAGTTAATAATGCAATAGATCATACATCAATGTAGTAGGTCATTTATCAATAGTGTGGGTGAGTTAATAATGCAATAGGTCATACATCAATGTAGTAGGTCATTTATCAATAGTGTGGGTGAGTTAATAATGCAATAGATCATACATCAATGTAGTAGGTCATTTATCAATAGTGTGGGTGAGTTAATAATGCAATAGGTCATACATCAATGTAGTAGGTCATTTATCAATAGTGTGGGTGAGTTAATAATGCAATAGGTCATACATCAATGTAGTAGGTCATTTATCAATAGTGTGGGTGAGTTAATAATGCAATAGGTCATACATCAATGTAGTAGGTCATTTATCAATAGTGTGGGTGAGTTAATAATGCAATAGGTCATACATCAATGTAGTAGGTCATTTATCAATAGTGTGGGTGAGTTAATAATGCAATAGGTCATACATCAATGTAGTAGGTCATTTATCAATAGTGTGGGTGAGTTAATAATGCAATAGGTCATACATCAATGTAGTAGGTCATTTATCAATAGTGTGGGTGAGTTAATAATGCAATATGTCATACACCAATGTAGTAGGTCATTTATCAATAGTGTGGGTGAGTTAATAATGCAATAGGTCATACATCAATGTAGTAGGTCATTTATCAATAGTGTGGGTGAGTTAATAATGCAATATGTCATACATCAATGTAGTAGGTCATTTATCAATAGTGTGGGTGAGTTAATAATGCAATAGGTCATACATCAATGTAGTAGGTCATTTATCAATAGTGTGGGTGAGTTAATAATGCAATAGATCATACATCAATGTAGTAGGTCATTTATCAATAGTGTGGGTGAGTTAATAATGCAATAGGTGATACATCAATGTAGTAGGTCATTTATCAATAGTGTGGGTGAGTTAATAATGCAATAGATCATACATCAATGTAGTAGGTCATTTATCAATAGTGTAGGTGAGTTAATAATGCAATAGGTCGTACATCAATGTAGTAGGTCATTTATCAATAGTGTGGGTGAGTTAATAATGCAATAGGTCATACATCAATGTAGTAGGTCATTTATCAATAGTGTGGGTGAGTTAATAATGCAATAGGTCATACATCAATGTAGTAGGTCATTTATCAAGAAAATATCTTGGACACTGCCAGATTATGTTGATAAAATATATGTTTTATTGATAAATAGAATACGTTATTTATAAATGACTCTATGTAATAATAATTGATATACTTTATTGATAATGACCTAATTAGTTATTAGATAATGACCTATACTTTATTGCTTACTATTGTTCAACAATACTGTCGTTACACAATATATACTATTGCTATGTGGTTGTCAATCAGATTAAAAAATGGTTGAAATAATTATGCTATTAATTGTATAACTGTGTGTTTAACCCATTACCCCATAGCCTGCTTCTAGTTTTTAAAAAAGTTGATCACTTAAAGCAGGTTGAAAGTAAAGCAGAATGCGCCTTAAGACGCATTCTGCTTTAATTTCAGCCTGTTTTAAACTATTATCTGCTAGGATATAGAAAATATTTCTCATGATTATTCATGTCTGTATAAAATGTAAATATTTTTTCAGTAGAAGAATAAATTATAGAGGTAAAAAGGCGTATTTATGGGGTAATGGGTTGATCCCTTTTAGAGTATCTAAAAAAAATCAATTTGGGGTTCAGTAGAACTTTTCACACAAAGCTTTATAATGTAGCATGTAATTCTGTATTTCTTCAGGTTGTTGGAAGCTGATAAAAGGTCCTGTTTGACCCCTACCCACTCAAGGTCCGGATCCTCCACAGGTGTAGCGACCTTGACCTCTGGGGCTCAAGGTCATTCAAGAAAGGGCTCCTCCACCAGTATGATCTCAACTACCTCCAACAACAGCCAGGCCACAGAAGATGAAACAAGTATGTTATCCCTTTCAACCCTTCAGCCTTCTGTAGAGATTACTGATTACATATGCAAACAGTGTAGACCCTGATCAGAGGACTCCTGTAGGATCCCTCTGATCAGGGTCTGCACTGTTTGATATGTTTGATATGTTCATTTATGTTTGTTGTCATTTCAAAAATGCAACAATAGACTGGTTCAAAATACCTGTACTTAAGAAGAGTCCAAAAGGATAATAAATACCCCATTGAGATATTTAGGGTTGAAAAGGTTAAAGAAAAGCAGACTGCGTTTTTAAATCTTTGCATGCTAAGTAATATTGTTGTCTGCAACAGTTCTAACAATTATAGAATTTTTAAAAAATGCTTTTCAAAATAGGATCAGAGTGGCAAAAAGTTACCCGGGCATCTGATCTGACTCCTAACTGTTTGCAACGAATATAATTGATTTAGCACAAGACCTCGCGCTCACATTGTGAATAACATTTTCCCTCTGTACGGTAAAGACTGCCATTACAACCACACAGAAGAAAGACTTATGACCAGTTTGTACGGCTGTTAATTGGCTGCATAAAGCAGGATAGAAATAAAGCAGAAAGCTCTTGTTGGAACTTTTTGTCTTACTTTTCTTCTGCATTTAGAGAGATAAGTTAGTAGATCTAACTATACTTCAAAGATATGCAAGTTTAACCCATTAAGCCGTAGTGGTATACATATGTGTTATTTACAAAAAAATGTACATGTGGAGAGTACACTTGTCCTATGCAAACAGTGTAGACCCTTATCAGAGGGCTCCTAAAGGAGCCCTCTGATCAGGTTTCACACTGTTTGTCAGTTGGAAATATATCACCAAAAACTATCTTAACCCATTACTCCATAGCCTGTTTCTAGTATTAAAGATATGTTACCACTTAAAGCAGGTTGAAAGTAACGCAGAATGTGCCTTAGGGCTCATTCTGCTTTACTTTCAGCCTGATTTAAGCTATAATCTACCAGGATATAGTAAATATTTCTTATAGTCCATATTCATGACATTATATATTTGAACTATTTTCTTTATTTGAAGAATAAATTAAAGGCGTTAAAAAGCGTATTTAGGGGGTAATGAGTTAAATAGCCAAACATTGGTCTAGACTAATGGAAGTTGAAGTTACAGGAGTCAATGACCATGAGTTTGACTTGTAATTTACTTTCTGTTGCAGCGAGTCCTGAGAAGAACCTATGGGAGATCTGGGGTAAAATTGTCAACGACTGGGCTAGTGCCAAAAAGAAACCCGCCTTTATCAAGGTTAGCTATAAACAAAGCGTACATAGAGGATAATCAATTCCTTTGGATTGATATGAAAAATATATCACAAGAATGGGTTGTTATCTGGTTAAAAAATGAGTCTTTTTTAACCCGATAACAATCCATTTGAGTGATATATTTTCATATCCATCCAAAGGAATTGATTATTCTATTTATTATATACATTTTAATGACGTTTTTACAGAGAAAACACACAAAATTAATTGTTTATGCGCAACGTCATAAAAGACATTGTGACGTGATGTCACAAAATTGATATCGTCACCGCTAAAGTGAAATCTATCTAACTGAGAAATCTCTTTAAATCATTGATAGGTATATAATAGAAACGCATTTCTTTTGTGATTTTAACTCTTTGCACTCTTGAAGACTGGCCCAGTGCTTATAAAGCGTTTGGGTTGAGTCTAAGTTCGCTCTCAAGTATTTGATTGGTCAGATTTGAGCCTAGTCTCAAATCTGACCAATCAAATGCTTGAGAATGTTTCAAGACTCAACTAAAACTCTTTATAAGCATGGACCCAGATTACCTTTGCAAGAAGATTTGGATCAAGATGAGATGCTGATTTTCTTGGCTTCTCATCCGAATCTGAATCATTAGCCCTTTCAACCCTAAATATCTTTTGTGGGTATTTATTATCCTTTTGGACTCTTCTAGTACAGGCATTTTGAACCAGTCAACTGTTGCATTTTTGATATGACAACAAAAAATGTCAAACAGTGCAGACCTTGACCAGAGGGCTCCTATAGAAGCCCTCTGATCAGGGTCTACACTGTTTGCATATGTAATCAGTTATCTCTAGAGAGGATTGAAAGGGTTAGATATTATGATTCTAATTTAAAAAGAAAGTTAAGATTAATTGTAGCATTTCGTTATCATTACAGCAGTTATCCAGCAATTAGAAGGTTGAGTTACTGAAAGTTTCTGTGTAGTTCTTTAATTTGAGAAAAGGAAATCTCAATTTTCTAGTGATTGCCAGATGATTAATTATAATTGAATGTTGATCGCTTTTGGCTGAGACATTCTATAATAGACTATGCCATATAACACAGACAATTGTGTCAAGTTACAGCCCTCTGTATAGGTGATTTGCACCACTCGCTATGTGATGAGTATACTTGTCAGTTACAACGAAATATCTGTTAAGAGAACACTTGTCCTATGCAAACAGGACAGCCTCTGATCAGAGGGCTCCTTTTTTTACAAAAACGATATATCTGTTAAGAGTGCACTTGTCCTATGCAAACACTACAGCCTCTGATCAGAGGGCATCTTTATTTACAAAAACGATATATCTGTTAAGAGTACACTTGTCCTATGCAAACACTACAGCCTCTGATCAGAGAGCTTCTTCATTTACAAAAAATGTATACGGTACCTGTTATGAGTACACTTGTCCTATGCAGTTGTGTAAACACTGATCAAAGTCTACACTGTTTGTCATTTGACAATATTTTTCAAAAAGGACAGATTAGAATTAATTTAGAAAACTGGAATTGTCCAGTCAAAGTCAGAAATGAATGAGTTTTATCATTGTTTTGTCTTGTTCCAGCAACTTGTTCGTAAGGGTATCCCACACCCATTCCGAGGGTTAGCATGGCAGTTGTTGCTGGATGTCAACACGTCCCCAATGAAGGATCAGTATGTGGAGTTCCTCAAACAGAAATCTCCCAGTGAGAAGATGATCCGGCGAGACATTGCTCGTACCTTTCCCGAACACGACTTCTTCAAGGAGAAAGACGGGCTGGGTCAAGAGAGCTTGTTCCATGTCATGAAGGTAAAACCCTTTCCCCAATAGAAGCGCATTTTAGCAGATATGATTTATTCCTCCGCTGAAGAAAATAGTTCCAATCTTATCTGTCATGAATATTATAGTATAGGGAATATTTTCTATATTCTAGCACATTAAAACTTAAAGCAGGCTGAAAGTAAAGCAGAATGCGCCTTAAGGCGCATTCTGCTTTACTTTTAACCTGCTTTAAGTGGTCATCTATCTTCAATACTATAAATAGGCTATCAGGTAAAGGGATAATATAGAAATCAGAACAATCAAACATGTAATAAAATACATTCTGTTTTTGTCTCTCTGTGACAACGAAGTCAATTCAAGATTGAAATACAGTGGAACTTTGATATCTCAAACTAGCTTAACTTGAATAATCCGATATATCGACATATGAACTACATTATTCCATGCTCGGTTTAGTAGTTCTAACATACCCGTATTTCAAAGTTAAAACGTGGCTAAGCCACGTTTTAACTTTAAAATACGGGTATGTTTGACCTAACCGAGTTCGAGATATCGAAGTTCAACTGTAATGCTTATCCTAATGTGATGAGAATGAAACAATTTTATGATGTTGAGATTTTAGCTCAACTTGCCAAAAAAAGATCGAGATATTGTTGTCACCCTGTTTTTGCGAGTAACTATCAAAGAAATTAATTTGAAACCTAGTATCAAAAGGGAAACTCATTACAACAAGGCAGGTAACACTGGCATTTCCTTGATTTGGCTTAGAATTAGTAAATGAAATTTCTCAATAACGTTCAAAGGTATTAGCCTCAAACTTAGAATACTTGTTGAGTATTGAAAGGAAAACTCATAACAGTAACTAAGGCATGTAACTTTTGGATTTTTCATTCCATAGTTATTGCCCTTGTTTAGCTCACCAGGCATGAAGTGCCAAGGTGAGCTAATGTGATCACCCTGTGTCCGTCGTCCTCCGTTGTGTGCCCTCAACTTTTTCTTCAAAGATCCTCTTGGATACCACTGGACCAAATTCATCAAAATTTCCTAGGATTATTTCTTCAACTATAGGTCATCCAATTGGAATTGAAAAAACTTTTTAAGAATCTTCTTGTCAAAAAAAACTGGTCTGAATTGAAAATAATTTTACCTAAATGTGCCATGGGTGACTATCTATCAGATATCTTAAAAGAATTTTCCTATCTTGAAAAACATGGGCGCTGAGTATGTAGGGCAGATTTTCCTTATATGTCTACATAGTGAAAACTTTGAAAATCTTCTTGTCTGAAACAGCTGGTCCAGTTTGAAAGTAATTTCACACAAAATTTAATGATCCAGTGGTGTCCCTCTACCAGATTTCTTAAAAAAAATGTTATCTAACAAAACATGGCAGGGTAGGAGCCCAAATATTGATACACGTATTTCACTATCATTTATTGAATGGCTTTTATAATTACACTGCCAGAGTCTGTTTTGTGTGATAAATGGTTAAATTGTATTTTATATGTTTCAGGCTTACTCTTTGGTGGACAGAGAAGTAGGTTATTGCCAGGGAAGTGGTTTCATTGTGGGACTGCTGTTAATGCAGGTGTGTATTGTTTCATTTCTTGTATCTTTAGCTCAGCGGAATCGTGTATAGTCATTCCTTTATATCCACCACTGCAAATCATCTACATGTATGTTCAACATATATAACATTTTTAGTGCTTCTTTGTCTGAGGCAAGTGTCTGCGTATCCAATTTCTTGATTTAATTTGTTTGAAGGGGTTTGCTTAACCCTTTGCCCCCATAGAAGCACCTTTTAGCTAATTTGTTTTATTCACCTCCTGAAGAAAACAGTTCTAGTTTATGCATTCATGAATATGTATAATCAGAAATATTGTCTATATTCTAGTAGATGGAAGCTTAAAGCAGGTTGAAAGTAAAGCAGAATGCAACTTAAGGTGCATTCTGCTTTACTTTCAGCCTGCTTTAAGTGGTCACCTATCTTCAGTACTAAAAACAGGCTATGAGGTAAGGGTTAAAGCAGGCTGAAAGTGACGTATTTCAGGAGCTTTCTACTTTACGTTTTGCCATCTTTAAGGAGTAATCTTTCAGAACGTTTAGAAATGTTCCTGGCTATTTCCAAAGATACGACAGAACAATTTGTACCTTTTTAAATTTTCACTTCTGAGTAACATTACTGTCATCTTCTAAAATTCTTAATTTTCATAAACAAAGGTTCGGATTTTTTGGACACTTTTGGTTATGACTAGGTCCCCTTTTATAAGAATCATGCTGTTTCAAAAAAACTTTTTGTTATTGCATAGTTTAAATCCTTACCTCCATATCCGTTAATGCAAATCACTTGCCAGCTGATAAAGCATAATGCATGGTATGCAGTACTTAAGTGTTTTACCTTCTACCCCATAAAAACACCTTTTTACGCCTTTAATTTATTCCTTCACTGAAGAAAATAGTTCCACTTTATAAAGTCAAGAATATGTATTGCAAGAAATATTTTCTGCATTCTAGTAGATGGTAGCTCAAAGCAGGCTGAAAGTAAAGCAGAATGTGCCTTACTTTCAACCTACTTTAAGTGATCATTTTTATTCGAAACTAGAAACAAGCTATGGGGTAATGGGTTAAAGCAAGATAAATGTATAGCAGAAAGGTCCTATATGAGCTTTCATCTTGCTTTAAGCTCCTACCTGTATTTGAAACCAATTCATGAATCCTGGTATAAAAACATTTATTACGACAGGGTATTTATGTCTTGTGCCAGGTGCCTACATGGAGGAAGAGGCTAAGGAGTATTTTTTAAGGGAATAGAGAAACAGGAGATAAAAAAAAGAGTTCTACTACGATGATTATTGTGATTACTGTGTTTTGTATTTTACAGATGCCGGAAGAGGAAGCGTTTGCAGTACTAGTAAAGTTGATGAAGGACTATCGTCTCAGAGAGCTATTTAAACCTAGTATGGCCGAGCTGGGCTTGTGCATGTATAAACTAGAGTGCTTGATTCAGGTGAGATCACATGTGTGTGACTTTGTTGAATTTATTGATATTATTTTGACACTTCTTGAAATTCATTTTCATTATTTGAAGTAAACCTGTTCCTTTATGGCCTGTTTCTTTGTTTTGAAGACAGGTAACCACTAAAAGTAGGTTGAAAGTAAAGCAGAATGTGCCTTAACTATTTGAGCCATAGTCTCGCATATATGCATAATTTGCAAACAGTGTATTTGTGAGGAGTACACTTGTCCTATGCAAAAAGTGTAGATCAGGGTCTACACTGCTTGTTAGTTTGACATATCTTGTAAAAATCAACCCTAAAAAGTCAAAAATGAACTAGACAAAATTGAAAACTAGAATTGTCCATTTCAATTTTCAGGGAGGAAGGGTTTAGGCACATCTTGCTTTACTTTCAGCCTGCTTTACATTACCTTCTGAAAGGATATAAGAAATATTTCTGATATTGCAGTCAGTACTATTCTAGAATTTAATAAAAGAAGTTGTATGTAACTCTTAGCGGTATTAACTTTTGCAAACAGTTGGGATCTTGATGAAATGCTGCATAACATGATGTTTCTTCAGGATCCCAACTGTTTCACACTCTGACCCTGTTTTGAAAAGAAATTTTGATCAGTAGCAGACAACAAAAGTTGCAGACAAATGTATTAATTAATGACAATACATGTAAAGGGGGGGGCCTCCGTGGCCTAGTGGTATAGTCACTGTGACTTACATCACTAAGCCCCTCACCGCTGTGAGTTCGAATCCCAGTAGGGTCGTTCGGATTTTTCATGTGGGAAAGCCTTCCAGCTGGCTTGAGGAAGGTCGGCGGTTCTACCCAGTTGCCGATTTGTGCCTGAAACAGTGCATAAAAGGCTTCTGGGGTCTTCCTCCACCTGTCAATAGCTTGACGTCGTGATATGACTGTAATACTGTTGAAAGCGACGTAAAATCAAAACAAATCAAATACATGTAAAAGGTATTATATTGTAATGTTAACAAGCTATAGGAACTTTCAGTCTGCTTTAACACATTGAACCCTATCAACAGGTATAATTGTCATTTATGAACAGTGTACATGTTTAGAGAAAACCTGTCCTGTGCAAACAGTATAGACATTGATCAGAGGGCTCCTATAGAACCCCTCTGATCAGCGTCTGTCACCGTCATTCTGCTTTACTTTCAACCTGCTTTAAGTGGTCACCTGTCTAAAAAACAGAAACCACCTATCTTTCAGTAAAAACAAAATGCTAGAATTGGAGAGATGTTTTATATACATGTAATCACTTGTTAGTCAAAGTAAGACTAAAAACAATGCTCTTTCTCATTTCAGGAACTTTTACCCGATTTATATACTCATTTTCAAACTCAGAGCTTTCACACGTCTATGTATGCGTCGTCATGGTTTCTTACGTTGTTCGCCACCATTGTTCCCTTGTCTATTGCTTGTCGTATCATGGATCTATTTATTTCTGAGGTGAGTATTCAGCTTGTTCTGTCATAACAAATAATGTAACAATTATGAAAAGTGTAACAATTATGACATATTTTGTAGGGGCTGCCCATTCAGTTAACCCTTTTCTCCATTGAACCGCCTTTTAGCACATTTAATATATTCTTCCACTAAACAAAATAGTTCCAATTTATACATTCAAGAACGTTTACCATGAGATATGTTTTCTTTATCCTAGCAGATGGTGGCTTAAAGCAGGCTGAAAGTAAAGCAGAATTACGCCTGAAGGCGCATTCTGCTTTACTTTCAACCTGCTTTAAGTAGTCACTTGTTTTCAAAATTAGAAACAGGCTATGGGCTAAAGGGTTAATGTAATAATTAATCAGGGTCTACACTGTTTGTCATTGTGAAACAAATTGTTAAAATCAACCCTATAAATAGTAAAACTAAACTTTTATTGAAATTGTCCATTAAAAGTTTCAGAGATGAATGAGTTAATGTAATGATTGCTTTTTATGCCCAGCCACAAAGTGATTAGGGGCATACAAATAGTGCTAAAACAATTACCCTGTTAATCAGTAATCATTCGAAATTGCCAATTAAAGGCTTACAAAATCACTTAACGGTTTATCAGACTTATTACCTTTCATATCTGCCATTGATAGAAATAACATTTGTAAAGAATGATGGTAAAAGAAAATCTTAACCCATTACCTCTTAGCCTATTTCTAGCTTTGAAAATAGGTGACCACTTAAAGCAGGTTGAAAGTAAAGCAGAATTTGCCATAGGCACATTCTGCTTTACTTTCAGCTTGTTTTAAGTTAACATCTTCTAGGATATGGAAAATATTTCTTCTGGTACATATTCTTGGCTGCATAAACTGGAACTTTTTTCTTCAGTGGAGGAATAAATAAGAGGCGTAAAAAGGCGTTTTTAAGGGGTAATGGGTTAAAACAGTGCCAATTTATGTAACAAAAACATCAAGAAGAAGGTCTAAAGTCTTGTTTTAGATCAGTTGATCAATAGAATGTATGCTACTGTATCTGTCAAATTTGTTTGTACACCGTGTGAGTATTAACATGACTTGACAAACAAAGCAACATAACGTTCTGTTGATGCAATGTCTATGATCACAGATTTCCATTTATAAAATATTGTGTATGGCTAGGTTTCGATTATTTGGTTAATCGTGGTTAGTAGGACCAAGTAACCTTTACAGATAGTACTAAATGTAGGATCTAGTTAGTCAGACAATCTAAGGTTAACATCAGTGTTTATTGTGTCACCTGCTGTAGGCAGAGATGACACTTAGATATCACTTTTCCGGCGTCCATCCGTCCGTCCATCTGTCTGTCTGTCACTCTTTTTGTGTCACGCCTCATACAGTGGAGAATCTGTTATTCTTTCCCGTTTAAACGCAAACGTACGCAAAGCGCTAAAACGTAGAAAAGAACAACTTTTGGACAATTCTGATATTTCATGTTTATCTTGGTGGCAAACAGTTTGGAGCCTGATCAGACGCCGGGTTACCCGGCGTCTGAGCTGGCTCCAAACTGTTTGCACTGCAAATAATAGTTTTAGCGTAAACGCGTTTATTGGGAAAGAATAACACATTCTCCACTGTAACTCCTGTTCTACTGAAGCTTTTAAGAGGAAACTTCATTTATTGAAAGCTTGAGGAAGTGTATTGCACAAGGTTCATAACTCTTGTATCAATATTGTGAGAGTTAATTTCCTTTTCAACATTTTCTTTTCATGCAGATTTCTTCTGTTTTACTGAAGATTATGAAATGAAATTTCTTTTATGGAAAGAAAATGTTATACTGATACTTGCTGGCAGGCGACACATGTGTTCCGAGAAACCCATCTATTTTGTGTATTTGTAGGGTATGGAGGTGATATTTCGTGTGGGCATTGCAATACTTCAGTCTAGTCAGTCAGACCTCCTGTCTATGGATATGGAGATGATGTTACAGTTCTTCCAGAAGGACATAGCCGCCAAGTTTGTGCGGGACGAGGATATACTCTTCAACATGTCCTACCATGTCCGAATTAATGCCAAACGCATCAAGAGGTAAGATAGTTTAATATGTAGTCAATCTTGAAGTAACCCATTCCCCAGTAGCTTGTTTTAGATTCGAATTTTCTAGAATTTCCAAAACTTTCAAAAACCATGTGAGAGTGTCAAGTAGTTCAGGGTCCAAGGTTATAAAACATTTGAGTTGAGTCTAAGTTTGTTCTCAAGCATTTGATTGGTCAGATGTGAGCCTAGGCTCAAATCTGACCAATCAAATGCTTGAGAATGACTTTAGACTCAATTCAAAGCTTTATAACCTTGGGGCCTGATTTGATGAGACATTGAGTTACTCAGCATATCAGCTGGATTCAAACTGTTTGCAAAGTTAACCCATTACCCCATAAATAAACCTTTTTACGCCTCTAATTTATTCCTCTACTGAAGAAAATAAATCCAATTTATACTGTTATAATAAGAATCATAAGAAATGTTTTCCATATTTTAGCAAATAATAGCTTAAAGCAGGCTGAAAGTAAAGCAGAATGCGCAGGCGCATTCTGCTTTACTTTCAACCTGTTTTAAGTGGTCATCTATCTTTAAAACTAGAAACAGGCCATGGGGTAATGGGTTAATCAAGGTTTCACTGGTGTGATGTAAACAGTTGAAATAACAACCTGTTCAGGAAGAAAAGGGTTAACCCTTTACCTTATAGAAGCGCCTTTTAGCGCATTCGGTTTAATCCTCCGCGGAAGAAAATAATTCCAATCTGTACAGTCATGAATATGTATCAGAAGGAATATTTTCTTAATTCTAGAAGGTGGGAGCTTAAATGAAAGTAAAGCAGAATGCGCCTTAGGGCACATTCTGCTTTACTTTCAACCTGCTTTATGTAGTCACCTATTTTCAAACCTAGAAACAGGCTATGTGGTAAAGGGTTAATGGTTTACTTCTAAGCTTGTATCATGTACAGTGCTCCCTCCTTACAACGAACCTCCGAACAACAATTCCCTCCTTACAACATTGCTTCCTGCTGTTCCCCAAATAAGACAATAATGTCTAAATGCTTTCACTGCTGCAATATCATTTGCTTAAAATTGTCGTATGCTGTTTTTTCTCAAAGTTACGTATTATAGGACATTTTGACAGACGAAATATAATGACGAGTGACAAACAGCTTGAATCCAGATCAGACACTGCATTAAGCTGTTTGCAAATGTAATCCAAGTTTTAATTGTCCCTCCCTTTAACAACTCCCTCTGAACAACAGACACAATCTGTGTCTCCCATTGGTTGTTTTTGGAGAGACAGAACACTTTACTGTCCTTGCTGTTATTTATTGCCCTATCCATTGCAGTATCATTTTTACCAATTACTGACTCTAATTTTCTAGCATAATTCTTATAGACCATATAATATTTTAAACTATTCGATTAGCTGCTACTTTCTTTTTTCTTGTCTCTTGTTGTGTAACTTTGTTCTGTCAGATGGTTGAATGGTAAATATGCATTCTGTGTGTGATGTTCTCTTTTGTACTTCTCTCTTATAATAATATTATGTTTTTTGACTGACGGAAGGAGCACAATTTAAGTGTCTATTGAAATGTGGACATTTATACACTTAGAGAAGGAAGGGAGACAAGTGAGATAGAGACAGAAAAAAAGAGATTAAATATTAATGAATAGTGTTTGAAATAACAGATGAGCTGTATGAGAGAAGTGTTCTTGATCACTGTAAATAGTGTAAAGCTTGGTAAGCTATCTAGTTTTAACCCATTGCTCCATAGATACACATTTTTAGGCATTTTATTTATCATCCACAAAAGGAAATAGCCTATTTCTAGTTTTGAAGACAGGTGACTGCTTAAAGCAGATTGAAAGTAAAGCAGAATGCACCTGAAGGTGAATTCTGCTTTACTTTCAACCTGCTTTAAGCTACCATCTGCTAGGGTATTGAAAATGTTTCTTACAGACGTTAACAAACCAAACCGAACCAAATGTGTATGGTGTATATTCATGACTTTATCAATTGGAACTATTTTCTTTAGTGGATTAATAACTTAAAGGGTGTATAGAAGCATATTTATGAAGTAATGGGTTAAAACACACAGAGTATGATAAGTAGAAGATAATTTAACTCAATGATCACTTTATACTTGAAATTAAAATGATAAATTTTAAATGAATGAAGCAATAGCCTCAGCTTAGTGTTTTTCAAGGGGCTAAACTCTCAGAAAAATACATAAACTTTGCTGCAAGAGTTACCTGTCATGAACTCCCTAGTGTGTGCCAAATATACTGCCAAAACCAAAAAGCTCACTGGGTTACAGTGAGGAGCTTGGTGAGGTGCCATGAAATGAAGGTATCAGGTTTGTTAAACTATACAGTGAGTCTTGTATTGGGTGATCTGTAGAGACAGATGACTGCTTAACCCATTACCCCATAAATACGCCTTTTTAGCTCACCTATTCGGAGAATGGGGGGGCTTATGGAATCACCCCGGCGTCGGCGTCAGCGTTGGTTTTTCATGGTTAAAGTTTTGGGGTAAGTGTTGTTATGCACTAATACATCATGAAATATTTGCATAGGAAGCTGATATTTAGATTGGAGGTGCCCTGTGGGTTGAACATTGATGTTGTGTAGTTAAAATTAAAAAAAAAGTTTAAATTTAGTCAAAATTTCACCTTTTGTGGACTGAGGTTTTTCGGCTGATTTCTCGTGGTTAAAGTTTTGGGGTAAGTGTTGTTATGCACTAATACTACATGAAATATTTGTATTAGGAAGCTGATATTTGGAATGGAGGTGCCCTGTGGGTTGAACATTGATGTTGTGTAGTTAGAATTAAAAAAAAAGTTTAAATTTAGTCAAAATTTCACCTTTTGTGGACTTAGGTTTTTCGGCTGTTTTCTCATGGTTAAAGTTTTGGGGTAAGTGTTGTTATGCACTAATACTACATGAAATATTTGTATTAGAAAGCTGATATTTGGATTGGAGGTGCCCTGTGGGTTGAACATTTGATGTTGCGTAGTTTAAATTTAAAAAAAAGTTTAAATTTAGTCAAAATTTCACCTGTTGAGGACTTAGGTTTTTCGGCTGATTTCTCATGGTTAAAGTTTGGGGGTAAGTGTTGTGATGCTCTAATACTACTTGAAATAATTGTATTAAGAAGCTCATATTGGGAATCAAGATGCCCTGTGGGTTGAACATTGATGTTACATAGTTAAAATTTAAAAAAAAGTTTAAATTTAGTCAAAATTTCACCTGTTGAGGACTTAGGTTTTTCGGCTGATTTCTCATGGTTAAAGTTTTGGGGTAAGAGTTGTAATGCACTAATACTACATGAAATATTTGTATTAGGAAGCTGATATTTGGAATGGAGGTGCCCTTGGGTTGAACATTGAAGTTGCGTAGTTATTTTTTTTTTTAAAGTTTAAATTTAGTCAAAATTACACCTTTTGTGGACTTTCACTGACTGAATGTTCTCCGACAGCTCTTGTTACACCTTTAATATATTCCTTCACTGTAGAAAACGGTTCAAATTTATACAGTTATGAACATGTTTAATAAGAAATATTTGTTATATACTAGCAGATGGAAGCTTAAAGCAGGCTGAAAGTAAAGCAGAATGTGCCTTAAGGCACATTCTGCATTACTTTCAACCTGCTTTAAGTGGTCATCTGTTTTCAAAACTAAAATCAGGCTATGGGGTAATGGATTAATGCAGGATAAAAGGCATACAGAAAGCTGCTGTTTTATTCCAGCATTTAGCAATAGTCTATATTTAAAACTACCCATGGATCGTGTTTGCTTAACCCATTACTTATTAGCCTGTTTCTAATTTTTGAGACAGGTGACCACTTAAAGCAGGTTGAACGTAAAGCAGAATGCACCTTAAGGAGCATTCTGTTTTATTTTCAGCTTGCTTTAAGCTACCATCTGCTAGGACATTGAAAATATTTCTTAATGTGCTTATTCATGTCTGTATAAAGTTGAAACATTTCTTCAATGGAGGAATAAGTTAAATGTGTAAAAATGTGTAACTATAGAGTAATCCCTAATAGCTAAATTTCATTGTTTGATAAAAGTAGCAGCTTAACTCTTTTTTAAGTGGATGTTTAAGTTAAAGGTGTAAAGAATGTATTTATGGAGTAATGGGTTAAAGCAGGCTAAAGCTTAAGTAAAGCAGATATCTCCCAATGAAAAGTGTATAAAATAAAGGCTTAATGTCAAGTTTTCCAATGAAAAATAGGTATAAAATTGAAGCCTCATAAACAATTTAGTAGCACTAAAACAGAATGAACATCTTATTGAAATGGTGTCAAAGTTTAACCCTCAGGGTATAGCTAGGCCAAATCACTTATACATTAACACTTAACTCCATAGCCTGTTTCTAGAATTGAAGATAGATGACCTCTCAAAGCAGGTTGAAAGTAAAGCAGACAATAGTTCCACATTAAACAGTCATGACCATAAGAAACGTTTTCTTTATCCTAGCAGATGGTAGCTTAACCCATTACCCCATAAATACGCCTTTTTACGCCTGTGGTTTATTCTTCCATTGAGGAAAATAGTTCCAATTTACACAATTATGAATATGTATCAGATGATAGCTTAAAGCAGGCTGAAAGTAAAGCAGAATGCGCCCTAAGGCACATTCTGCTTTACTTTCAACCTGCTTTAAGTAGTACCTTGTTTTCAAAACTAGAAACAGGCTATGGGTTATGGGTTAAATCAGGCTGAAAGTAAAGCAGAATGCACCTTAAGGTGCATTCTGCTTTACTTTCAACCTGCTTTAAGTTATCACCTGCCTTCAAAATTCGAAACAGACTAAGGGGGATTGGGTTAAGAGGTATCTATATTTCTTCAGTGAATGGTAGTTCAACATAGGCCAGAGTTTTAGTGTAGATAATGTGTACCTTGTGTCTGCAGGGGATAGTAACTGTCAATTCAAATCAATTTAAATCCTTAATGCAAAGGATAATGTCTCGTTTAAATTGATGAAATCAGTTGAGCTTAAGTCCTCAGTATGTAGATTAAGTAGTTTATCTTCAGGGCTCCATAAATACCTTGAGTGGTTAAAATGTAAGGTTTGAGCATATATACACACATACGACAATATAACCATTTAGACTATTCAATTTCCATTGATGCAAGAGTAATTAACTAACATGCAGATCTTAACTGCTCTATTTTCTTTACTAAATTATCTCCTTACAGTTTATTTGTTTAAAAAAATTGGTGCAGACATTTTACAGCAGTTGGGATACAGACCAGATATTGAAATAAATCCATCTGATCTGGATCCAAAATGTCTGAAACTCAAAGCGTTTTCTATAAATGTATAAATTGATTTTAGGATTTCAGCAGGTGACTGCCTAAAAGCAAAATGAAAGTAAAGCAGATAGCTCCTTTCGGAGCTTATTGATTTACTTGCATCTGGCTTTAAGCTATCGTCTGTATTAGGCACCATCAATATTTATTCATATGTAGAAGAAAGGATAAAGTAGTCCTGTCAGTCTAAAAACTGTCTTACGGGCAAAGACTTAAATGGTTTTAAATTGATAATTAAAGCATTAAACCTAACACTATAGCTATTTATTGCAGCGTTTTCCAATACTTTGGATTTTATTACAATGATAAGAATGTTTATCATAAATGGTATACACATGATATCATGGTTAAGAACAGTACACCCTTGGCTAAACCGTCATTCTATTATGATTTGTTGACAGTCTTTAAAACAGGTGGTTGCCTAATGCAGAACAAAAGTCATGCAGAAAGCTCCTTTAGGAGCTTTCTGCATGACTTTTATTCTGCATTAAGCAGGCATCTGTTCCCAGAGATCTCAATTATTTTTCAGTTAATCATTGCTAAACACAGGTCATTCTGTTGGTTGATATAAACGCTTAATTGATTAAGGAAAATAGGCATTGTGGGATAGAATGTACGCCCAATTAAATTTTGAAACACTCGATATGGGTGTTCCAAATATATGTACAGATTTAAGATACAGGCTTGGGGCAACCTGTCAGAATTATCATACATGCTATTATTGTACTCTGGCCCATAAAAACAGATTTGAGATGTGCATTTGATTAGAATGACGAATAAAAAATTGCTAATTAGAACCTAATTAAGTGCCATAATTATTGCCTGTTTAACCTATTCCCCCATAGCTAGTTTTCAGTGTTCAAATACAGACAGGCTAGAGACAAGTATACTCATCATTTATAAACATTGTACCTGTAAAGAGTACACTTATTCCGTACAATGTAGACTCTTAATCAGAGGACTCCTGTATTAGAGCCCTTTGATCAGGGTCTGCACTGCTAGTCATATTGAAATATACTTTTATCGTTAAAATAAGACATTTAGTAAAAATGGACTATACTTAATTAAAAGTGTCAGGGGTGAATGGAAATTATGCACCCATCAGTAGTCTGACAGGATGCAATAAATGTTTCCTGTGTCTGACTTGAATAAATCATGGTAAACAAATGAAATGGCATATTCATGAGGAATAAGTGGTATATGCTGTAAAGGTTTTACCCATTTCTCCATAAACACACCGTTGTATGCCTTTAATTTATTCCTTCACTGAAGAAAATAGTCCCAATTTGCACCATAAGTTATTCTATATCTCAACAAATGGCAACAAAAAGCAGGCTGAAAGTAAAGCCATCGTCTTTCGAAAGTAGAAAAAAAATGTTTTGATACAATATTGATGATGTATAAATTGAATTATTTTCTTTAGTGGAGGAATAAAGCAAAGGAATAAAAATGTGTATCTATGGAGTAATGGGTTAAATAATGTGAGTAATTAGCATACAGGTGCAACAGTTCTGGCAACTGTTGGGTTAATTTCAATAATGATTTCTCCTTGTTCATTTGCATGTAGATTAGTTTTGCCGGTGTTATAGAGTAGAGTTAATTATACTGATAGGGAGAAATCATTTTATAGGGAGATAACATTTATTAGGACAGTGTAGAGGCGCCCTGAGGTGCTGATGGGGGGGGGGACAGATGCTGTGAAAAAGTTTCAAGGCCTTTAAAAATTAACCCCCCCCCACACACACACACAGAAGCACCCTTTAGTGCATTCAGTTTATTCCTCAGGTAAAGAAAATAATTCCAATTTACATTATTATATAGACATGAATATGAATCATAAGGAATATTTTCTTTATCCTAGAAGATGGTAGCTTAAAGCAGGCTGAAAGTAAAGCAGAATGCGCCTTCAGGCGCATTCTGCTTTACTTTCAACCTTCTTTAATTATGTTGTCACC
Source organism: Gari tellinella (assembly GCA_922989275.2). Taxonomy (NCBI): domain Eukaryota; kingdom Metazoa; phylum Mollusca; class Bivalvia; order Cardiida; family Psammobiidae; genus Gari; species Gari tellinella. The sequence goes on along the minus strand of OV277865.1, from coordinate 11,591,868 downwards.
TGTTTTCTCCAAGAAACAGGCTATGGGATAAAGGGTTAACATTTTATCACATAGTCTGTTTCTAGTTTTGGAGATGAAGAATTCAATGTAAGGGAAGTTGATATGTGAAGGTTCTACTGTAGTACGAATTCTGACCTACGAAACCGTTCTACAACTGTCAAAACAGTTTTGTTCATGAGTTACCATAATGAAGTGATGTGACGGATAGGCCTGAACAAACAGTGTAGACCCTGATCAGACTGCTTCTGAGGGTATTTGCCATTCACTTTGCACCTTTTTGACAAGTTACTGTGTGATAATAACAACTAGTTTAAATTACAACAGTACTGGGTGTCCAAATTATTAGAATTTTTATGGTACTTTATACCATTTCTCAGGGCTCTAGATAAGAGCGAGAGCACAAACAAATCCAACATTTTCTCACTCATGTCTGTACCAAATAATTTGGTGTTACTTCTTATTAGAATGGTCTGGAAGAGTTTAATGTAGACATAAATCTTTTTATCTTGGGCTCTGTTTCTGTTTGAAAAATGCAAGGAAATTTGTGTTTAGCCTGTGACAGGAATTTTATGGCTTTGTCAGTCAAGGGTAAAGTAATTGAAGCTGTTAAAATATTGTAAATGACCGCTTCTCTGTATTTACCATGACAACACCTGTCTGACCTATGACCTCCTGTGGTCATCAACCCTTCACCCCATAGAAGCGCCTTTTAGTGCATTTAAATTATTCCTCCACTGTTGAAAATAGTTCCAATTTATACAGTCATAAGCATTGACCATTAGAAAGCTTGTATATATCTTAGAAGATTGTAGCTTAAAGCAGTCTGAAAGTAAGGTGCATTCTGCTTTACTTTCAACCTGCTTTAAGTGGTCACCTGTCTTCAAAACTAGAAACAGCTATGGGGTAAAGGGTTAAAGACATAGACATTGTCTATTACCTTTGGAACATTCAAACATTAACTTTTTTCTGAAACCAAAATGTCCTTCCAGAGCCCTCTGATCTGGGACAACACTGTTTGCAGATGATGTATATTCTCATGTCCTATACAAGGTTTAAAGGGTTGAATTTGTTGTCAAGGGGTCAAGCGTGATACTCAATTGAACCCAGCGTTTATCTGACTTTACCAATAAATGACTGACCACTTGAATAGACCTATGTAATTAGATACGGTTTGACTGAGGTACACTCGGACATCACCTGGAGTTTTAAAACTCTTTAAATGCTAAGTTAGTTTGACTGTTTTTGTATGCAACCATTGTCGTCTGCTGCTGTTCTGAATTTAGAATTTTCCAAAATTTTGTTTACAAATTAGTGTCAAATAGTTTGAATTCGGATGAGAAGCTAAGTTACTCGGCATCTCATCTGGATCCACACTATTTGCAAAGGAAGTGATGGTTTCATAATAAGCATGCAAAGAGTTAAAACTCATTTATCCTTAACACATTCCTCCCTGAAACCTCAAATGGACAATTCTAGTTTTCAATATAGTCTAGTCCATTTTTGACATTTTAGGGTTGATTTTCACAATACATGTCAAAATGACAAACAGTGTAAACCCTAATCAGAGGGCTCCAGAAGGAGCCCTCTGATCAGGGTCTACACTGTTTGCATAGGACAAGTGTATTCCTCACAGGTACACTGTTTGTAAATGATGCATATATTTGTGACTAGGGTTCAAAGAGTTAAACAACACTTCAATGGGATTTACAAAATATTTAGATCCTGATTGAGTGCCAGGTAACTTAATTGGCATCTGATCAGGATATCAACTGTTTGACATTAGTAGTGATGTTTCTTCAATTAAAACATTTAACCAACTAAGCTAAAAAAGTTTTGCAGTTGAAGATTTCGAAGTTGATGATAAAATATTCTTAGGATTAAAGCTATAAAAAAGCTTGAGAGTCAACAATGGTTGACATTTCAATACCTTTAGATAACTTTGACCAGTAGGCTTAAGATGAATTAATGCAATGATAGTTGAGGGGCAAGTGTGTCCCCTTTTTCCCTGTTTGTCCATACATCTGGCAGCTTGGTTTTAGACTTTGCGTTTAATCCTTTACCCTATAGCTTGTTTCTAGTTATAAAGACATTTGACCACTTAAAGCAGTTGGCAGTAAAGCAGAATGCATCTTAAGATGCATTCTGCTTTACTTTCAAACTGCTTTAAGGATATAGGAAATATTTCTTATGGTACATCTTTAAGACTTAAAATTGGAACTATTTTCTTCAGTGGAGGAATAAATTAAATGCACTAAAAGTCGCTTCTATGTGGGAAAGGGTTAAATACATATCTAGACCTAGTTTAAGTGATTACACCTTGTCTAGTAAAAGTTGTGCAAAGTGATCTAATAACTGTTATAATGTCTATGCAAAGAATCAGACTGAAGCGTTTCATGTAAGCTAGGCCCATCTCTTACATTTGATGGTTTTGTTTGAAACACCCTTTGAGTATGATTATGTCAGGGCCTCTCTAGACAGAATGAGATGCCTTTACCTTATTTTGCATACATCATGATTTTGACAGTTACTTTCATATCTATTGAGAACAATGGGGGATGAATCATAGAAAGACCTGAGATTGATTTCTTTTACAACATTTCTCTGGTTAGGTTTTGTTTTAACCCTTAGCCCGCCAAATAAATTGTCGTCTGCTATATTTCTCGTCTGCTTCAAATTTCAAAGTGCTTCAAAGTTGCTCAAAATTGCTGCAAATGTTGTCCGAGTGTCAAACAGCTTGGATCCGGATGAGACGCCGAGTTACTCGGCGTCTCATCCGGATCCAAGCTGTTTGCATATGGAGCTATAGTCGTGACTGGCAGGCTAAGGGTTAATCCATTACCTCATCATGGCCATAGCCTGCTTCAGATCCTATAAAAAGCAGTGCAGACTGTGATCAGACGTACAGCTCCTTCTGGGTTTACCATGTTTTCAAAATGCATTAGTTATACGCTACAGTTTTCCCTCCCTACAACGGCCCTCCCAACAATGACTCCCTCCTTACAACGACCTTTGTTGCAGTTCCCTGAACAGGACAATTATGTCCAACCTTTTCACGACTGCAATGTCATCTGCTTAAAAATGTCGTCTGCTGTTTTTCTCAAAGTAACATAATGGACATTTTGAGAGAAAAAATCTTAACGACAAGTGACAAACAGCTTGAATCCAGATCAGACGCCGCGTTACGCGGCGTCTGATCTGGATTCAATCTGTTTGCAAATGTCCCTCCCTATAACGACTCCCTCCGAACAACGCACACAATTGTTGTCTCCCGTTGGGTGTCGTTGTAGAGAGGGAACGCTGTATTAGCAACAGATGGGTTAAAGTCAAAAGCACTTATAACTGCTTTTGCAGTTTGATGTAGATAATGAATTTGCAATGTCAGTTATAGAGATGCATGTAAGGTGTAAAACAAAAAACTATCTTCATGTCAATCATTACGAAGGATGAGATTTCTAATATGCCAGCCACTCAGACAATTCCTAATGAATGTGTATCTTCTATACAAGTTCTGATGCCACAACTCAAAATAAGTCATTTGAATATCTACAGGAACAAAATTTTCTAAGGGCCTGCGAGAATAAATTGCAAACAGTTACCTGAGTATATGTTTGTTTAAGAATTTTCTGATTTACTTTCAATCTGCTTAAATTCCATTACCCCATAGCCTTGTTTGAGTTTTGAAGACTGGTGATTACTTAAATCAGGTTGAAAGTAAAGCAGAATGCACCTTTGAGGCGCATTCTGCTGTACTTTCAACCTGCTTTAAGCTACCCATTGTTAAACTTACCAGCGGTTAGATTTAAACCATCGTTTATACAATTGGGTACGTGCTGTTAGGATATGGAATTAATTACTTGTGATGCATATTTTATAAACTTTTATAAACTGTAACTATTTTCTTCAGTGGAAGAATAAGTACCCTAAGGTAAAAAAATATTTAAAGGTGTATTTATGGGGTAATGGGTTAAATGATCACACATTTAAACTAGAAACAAGCTATGTCAGGTAAGAGTTAAGCAGTATCCTGCCTTTAAAACACTGTTGGATGTGCATGCATGGTGCTTTATGCCCTTGCTGATGGAGGAAAGGGCTAAAAATATAAGCAGGTAACAGTTCTACAACGGGGAAATGGTTTAACATTTACTTCATAGTCTGTTTCTAGTTTTGAGGTCAGGTGACCACTTAAAGCAGGATGAAAGTAAAGCAAAATGCTCCTTAGGGAGCATTCTGCTTTACTTTCAACCTGCTTTAAACTACCTTTGGGAAGATACTAGAAATGCCTTCTGTGTCTTATAAAACATATTTAGGACTTCCTAGATGGGGACTACTTTCCTTTGTGCAGAAATAATTTAAAGTTTAAAAAGGCTGCTGATATTTATGAAGTAATGGGTGCATACAGATGCGACTGTATGCAATATATAATTATGTATCAGCTGTGCATAGAATTATGATAAGAAATTTAATTACATTGTACCGTTCATGTATGATGGTGAGTGTATTCACTCTTTGAAATGCTGGGTGATATTGTCATGCTGAGTTTGCTTCATATACTTGTCGTCTGCTTCTGTTCTAAAATTAAACTTTTCTGAACTTCTGTGCAAACTAAAGTCAGAATGGCAAACAGTTTGGATCCTGATGAGAGACTGAGTTACTCAACATCTCATCTGGATACAAACTGTTTACAAAGGTTACAAATCATATTTTCAAGGTTACCATGTAAAGGGTTGATGTTATGAATTCCAGTTAGGCAGCATTGCATATTAATCATTGGGGTACCCTCAGCATGTTACCAGCTAAGTTCATTGTTGAACATTTCTCCATCAAATTAAACCCTTTCCTTTTTAACCATCATTGTAAGTCACCTATACAATCAACTGATATAGCATATACATGTTTTCTGTTTCTGTTTTGAGAGCAAGTTAAACTACATGTACTACTGAAAGCAAGATAAAAGGAAAGCACAGAAATTAAGATCTAAAAAAAGTAAAATGATTGTCTAAATGTTCATTTCTTTAGAAGAAACACCTTGTTAACCCTTTCCCACATAGCCTGTTTCTAGTATTGAATATAGATGTCCACTTAAAGCAGGTTGAAAGTAAAGCAGAATGCGCCTTAAGGCGCATTCTGCTTTACGTTCAGCCTGCTTTAAGCTAATATCTGCTAGAATGTAGAAACTATTTCTTATGACACATATTCATGACTGTATAAATTGGAACTATTTTCTTCAGTGGAAGAATAAATCAAATGTGCTAAAAGGCGCTTCTATGAGGGAAAGGGTTAAATATATTCCACTGCTTAAAGCAAGATGAAAGTAAAGAAGAATGCTCCTGTAGGAGCTATCTGCATTACATTCTTATTGTTTTAAGTGACCACTGAATTATACATATTGAATGGAAGAGGCATGAAGATATTTTAAGACAGATTCTGTTGTATGCAGAATAGAAATAATGCAGAAAGCTCCATTAGGAGCTTTCTGCATTATTTCAATCCTGCATGAAGCAATCACTCTATGAAAGGCTACATATGGGTCTTATATCAGTGAATCACTTTAATTACTTGTAGCAAGAGTCAAATTAAACTGTATTTCTTTCATAATGAAATCACAATTTATTGACATCATGACAGGCCATGAAAAAATACTAAAATCCCTTGCCAGGTTTAACCCTTACATTGTTGAATTTTCAAATGAACTGTTCCATATTCTCTTAATAGTTATCAGTGTACATTGACTATCAAGGGGTGTTGTGTGTCCCTAAAATATGTTTCAGAGTGTCAAACAGTGTAGGCCCATTTCAGAGGGCTCCTAATGAAGGAGCCAAGGAGCCCTCTGGAATAGGTCTACACTGTTTGCAAAGGATGGATATTTCTGGTTTTACTGCTGATGGGGTTAAATATAGGTCTTTAACCCTTTCCCCAATAGAAGCGCCTTTTAGCGGATATGATTTATTCATCCGCTGAAGAAAATAGTTTCAATTTAATCAGTAATGAATATGTATTATAGGGAATATTTTCTATATTATAGCACATGATAGCTTAAAGCAGGCTGAAAGTAAAGCAGAATGCGCCCTAAGGCGCATTCTGCTTCACTTTCAACCTGCTTTAAGTAGCCATCTAACTTCAGTACTAGCAATAGGCTATCAGGTAAAGGGTTAACTGTCATGCCATAAAATATTGTAATAATGGGTCAGCATAAAGTGTATGTAAATATATGGAAAATCATAATTTCTATAAAAAATCTTGTGTGAAAAATATATTTTTACTATTTGTTGAATTTTGAAACAGTGTCTTCAATATTGTAGGAGCAGTCAGTATATGTAAAACACCATTCTTTCATTCATTCATTTGGTTTATGTTGTCTTTTGATTGATGGATGTGCCCCTGTGAAAAGTGTTCAAGAATATATTAGAATATTTATGAACATTAAATGGTCGCTTCTAGAATTGTTTTTAGAGCTTCAAGAATTACTTTACAAATTCTACAAAAAGATTTCAAGAACTTTGTAATTCTAGAAAACTGGTTCTAAAACCATCAAATTTCTAGAATTTTTGCCTGAATGTTAAATGATAGCTTCTAGAATTGTTCCTGAACGTTCAAGAAATTATTCTGGAACTAAGTTCTAGAATAATTCAATACCTTCCCACAGGGGTGTGCTCCAGCACTCGATCATCCAGTACACTGTTTGAAAAGGACCAGTATACTCTTCACAAGGTCAGTCAGTGAGTTAACCCATTACCCCATAGCCTGTTTCTAGTTTTGAATACATGTGACCGCTTAAAGCAGGTTGAAAGTAAAGCAGAATGTGCCTTAAGGCACATTCTGCTTTACTTTCAGCCTGCTTTAAGATTTTATCTGCTAGAATATAGAAAATATTTCTTATGATTTTTATTTGTGACAGTATAAATTGGAACTATAATTTTCTTCAGTAGAGAAATAAATTAAAGGAGTAAAAAGGCGTATTTATGGGGTAAATGGGTTAAACATACCCACATAGCAGAATTCAGGATTCGTGTCCAATGGTACTTCATATTTTGGAGTATGAAAAACATTTCTATGAGGAATACTCAGGGTAAAGGGGTTACATTGGAGGCATCAAGGTCATAGGCCAAGTAACCATTTGCAAATACCGAAGACTCGACATGGTTACCATTTTCAGAGATAAAATTTTCATAAGGGACTTCAAATGATAACTCAAGTACAGAGTAAACACTGGTATCTGAACATAATAGGTATGCACTGATGAAAACCAAGGGTTCCACATGATAGTCTTCAACCAATGATGATGGCAGTCATTGCATGTCCATGATTGGAATAGTGGAAAATTAGAGTTAAATCACTGACCCCTGAAACTCAAATTAGATAGAGTATATTTTTTACTTTTAAGCATTGATTTTTACAATATATTCGAAACTCGAGATCTATACTTCAAAATTACATTTGTTCAAACATACCCATATTTCAAAGTTAAACAGTCATGAATATGTATCATGAGAAATATTTTCTATATTCTAGAAGATGGTAACTTAAAGCAGGCTGAAAGTAAAGTAGAATGAGCCTTAAGGCGCATTCTGCTTTACTTTCAACCTGCTTTAAGTGATCCCCTATCTTCAATACTAGAAACAAGCTATGGGGTAATGGGTTAAGTGAGTTCGAGGTATTGAGTTTCTACTATTTATTGCAAAATGACAAACAGTATAACTGTATAGACCTAGAGGAGCCGTCTATAGTGTTTGATTTTATGATATGGGTACTCTTCAGAGGTACACTGTTGTAAAGGATGCATATTAAACTCATTACTAGGGTTTGAATGGGATTAGGACAATCTCAAAGTGTTTGGACCAATTTTTAAGATTATAGATGAGTAATATCAGAACTGTCAAGGATACATTTGTCATAAGCAAACAGTGTAGACTTAATGGAACTTTCGCATTGCATGGTTATTTGAAGTTTCAGTTGTGAAAGAGATTTAACACAAATTACTACTTAACACTTTGAACCCTTAGAAGTCATACATATATGCGTCATTTGCACACAGCGTACATGTGAGGGGTACAATTGTCCTTTGCAAAACAGTGTAAACCCTGATCAATTTGTTATTTTTACATTTATTGTAAAAATCAACCCTAAAAAGTCAAAAATGGACCAGACAAAATTGAAAATTAGAATTGTCCATTTGAGGTTTCAGGGAGGAAAGAGTTTTATAGACCTTCCATGCCTTCATTTTGTCTGTCCACTAAAGAAAAGAGTTCCTCTTTATACTGTCATGATTTGCCCGTTATGAAATATTTTCTATATCCTAGCAGATGGTAGCTTAAAGTAGGTTGAAAGTAAAGCAGAATGTGCCTTAAGGCACATTCTGCTTTACTTTCACACTGCTTTAAGTGGTCTGTGACATATATTCAAAACTAGAAACAGGCTAGAGGATTATTAAAGGGTTGAGGATGGTTCAGGTAGGGAAAGTTTTTCTGATGCTCACCCATCAAGTCAGGGTAAGGTACAACGGCATTTTCAGTGACTAATATGTTAAGGCGTGAAAAGGCGTTTCTATGAGGGAAATGGTGAAGACTTCAAAAGCACAAGTAACTGGGTAGCTTAGAGATTTACATCAGTAGATTTACCTTTGAGTAAGGCCCTTTTAAGATGTCATGGTTGCAAACCCCTTTTTGAACAACAAATTATTCCTTTATCTTTTAAAGCGTTTCAAGTTTTTCTATCCTGTCAAAATTGATGTTCGCCTCAATTATTGCATTGCTGTAGTTATGAAGGACAAAATATTGTTTCATTTACATTTGATTGTCAGGCCTTTGCTATGGAAGTCTGGTGTGGATCCAGACTGATTTGAAAATGTCAGTCTGCTTTATGTTTTAATGTAGAATGTCAACTTTGATCTTGTCTTCTTAATGTTTTTGTGGCTGACACCATTTTAAGTTTTAGATTGGTTGGATATTGCCCGCATCATAACCGTTTCATGCTAAATAGAAATTTAATTCAAGGTATGGTAGTTGAAGAAACGTTGATTATATGGATACAGAAAAACCTTTATATTATGACCACTAAAAAGATGGCTAATTCAGGTTCCAGAAAAGACAGCTTAACCCTTTGAACCCTAGTCCCGCATATAGGCGTCGTTTTCAAACAGTGTACTTGTGAAAAGTGCACTTGTCCTATGCAAACAGTGAATACCCAGATCAGAGGGCTCCTTACATTGACAAAAACAACCCTCATCAGAAATGGACTAGACTAAAATGGAAACTGAGATTGTCCATTTTAAGTTTCAGGGAGGAAAGAGTTAAAGCAAGATGAATGTAACAGGTCTGCACTGATGAAAAACCAAGGGTTGTCCACATGATCGTCTTCACCTTGCTTTAAGCAGCCACCTGCCGTAAGCACGAAACAATGAACACAGTTTAGTGGTCAAAATAGAGAGGTTTAATAATAAATAATTTTCTATATGTACTTTTCAGCCTTGTAATATCAAATGACAGCTAGTAAAAGTTCAACTGTTTCTGTTACCTGTTTATCTATTGCTCATCAATTAGTCATTCTGTCCATGAAAGAAAAATTGACCTTTGTTTTAGTAGAAAGTGTACAAGTGTTTGGACATTGGCGACATGTACTGGTCTACAGTTATATCTTTCTCGTGCTGAATACTGGGTTACATAATGGGGTCCTTCTGCAGACACTTTGGATCTTTAGACCAATTAACCCATTACCCCATAAATACGCCTTTTAACACTTTTAATTTATTCCTCTAATGAAGAAAATAGTTCCAGTTTAATCTGTCACAAAATTAATAAAAATCCTACGAAATATTTTCTATATTCTAGCAGATAATAGCTTAAAGTTGTCACATATCTTCAAAACTAGAAACAGGCTATTATTAATTGGGTAATGGTTTAAGTTACTTGGCCTTTTATCCAGATACAAACTGTTTGACAATCAGATTGTATGAAGATTATACTCTCAGAGCAATGAGGGTAGGAAAAGACCCTTTCAGATAGTACAAGACGTCATCTTTTAAAAACAATAGATTTTGAAAGGAGAATCGTCTTTCTCAAGAAGGACATATAGTGTACCTCATGCTGTATGTAACCATACCTGAGATGAAAATAAAGTTTTGTTCTGTTCTGTTCTGTTAAGACTGTGACATGCTTAGAGAGACAGGCTTATACTGAACATTTTCCTTCTGACATTAAATTTTGTAAAAGCAAAGTTCAGAGTTCAGATTCAACTTGCTTTTGCAACAGAACCTTATAAAGTATATTGCCTATAGCATAGACTCTAAAGCAAATAGCATAGACTCTGACAGGGAACCTTATAATTGTGTCTACACTGTTTCCTGAGGAGTCATCTTGTGCTGTATAAATTAACCCTTACTCCCCCATTGTATATGTTTTCATTACTGAAGATGACAACCCTTTTCTCTATAGATATGCCTATTTATGCCATAATTCATTCCTCCACCAAAGAAATTAGTTTACTGTATAAAGTCATGAATGTGCACGATAAATATTTTCTACATCCTAGCAAATGCTAGTGTAAAGCACATTAAAAGTAAAGTAGAATGAGCTTTAAGGCGCATTCTGCTTTACTTTCAACCTGCTTTAAGCAAACATCTAGTGTGTGAAGACTGAGAGCTGGTTCAGTCCTGTCAAGCCTGCCTGTCCATATAGCATAGTGTCGGCTTCTTGTAGGTGAAATAACACACCCATACCGACACTCAAATGTAAATTAACGCACCCTTTCAACACTGAAAACCTGTATTTCAGACCTTTACAAACAGTTTGGATCAAGATCAGGCCCCACATTTAGTGGGGCTTGATCTTGATCCAAACCGTTTGTCACTCAAATACCTTTTCTGTGAATATACAAAAAAATTAGCGTATTTCAGAATTTTAGCAGAGGGGCATTTTTCGTCAGCAGATGACAGGTATACTCGGTGTTGAGAGAGGTAATGTACCACGGTGTGGAGAGATAAACTTGAGGCTTGGATGGATATAGCCTTTTTCCAGATCAGTGAATTTGTACAAGGTGTTCTGTAGTGTTTACAAGTGTGTCAACAAGGAAAAAACAAAGTTTTTCCATCATTGGATATTTTTCTAAAGGTTTAATAGATGGAGTATGAAAAACACAGGTGGCATTTTTGTTAACCCTTCTCGTACTGAATCAGTTGTGTTTTATAAAATGATAGTTAGCTTAAAATGTAATCTTCTTTGAAAAAAACTGCTGTTGTATACATTATGTGAAACTGACTCTTCTTTTTATATTGTTCAGGGGTATATAAGTCTTGAGTGTCAAAAAGTTTGGATCCAGCTGAGATGCCGAGTAACTCGGCATCTCAGCTGAATCTAAACTATTTGCAAAGTCATTAAAATTGTGCTAACGTAGCATAAGAAGGGTTTAAATATTTGAAGGTTAAAAGATTGAGATTTAATTTGCTATTTTTAAAGTGAAAACAACATTATTCATTCCCATTGAGCACTTTTATTGCAAAACAATTATTTCCATTGCAAATGGTTAAATGTGGAGCTAGATCAGATATCCAGTAACAGGGCATCTGATCAGGTTCCAAACTGTCTGCCGCTCAGATGAAAATAAATAGACATTTAAAAAAGTTGTCATATTCTACTTTCAACTATGTTGCATTTAAGTTTATTTTCTTCTCCCAATAGAAGCGACTTGTAGCGTATTTGATTTATTCCTCCGCTGAAGAAAATAGTTCCAGTTAAAAATATACCCTCATGAACAATTACCATTACAAATATTTTATATAGCCTAGCAATTTTTGGCTTAAAGCAGGCTGAAAGTCAAGCAGAATGTGCCTTAAGGCACATTCTGCTTTACTTTCAACCTGCTTTAAGTGGTCACCTGTCTTCAAAACTAGAAACGGGCTATGAGGTAAAGGGTTAACGGGGAAAGAATAATATCTATATACAAAGGTTTGACATGGAGGATAATTTTCACATCAGTTTTATGACACTAAAGAATGTTTATGTATTCAATGTCATGTACATTTTAAATCACTCACTGCTATACAGACCTGTATGTGTGCTGATTATTTGTAAACAGTTCAGACCCTGATCAGATGCCAAATAACTCGGTATCTGATCAGAATCCAAAATGTTTGACACTTGTATCTATGGTATATCAGTAAAAAATCCTAAAATTTCAATTTGTGATGTCCTTTTAACATTTGGATTGGGGTTAGAGTATTGAAGACGTTTGCTAACAGTTTACATCCAGATCAGATTCTGTGTGACTCATCCTTTGGTCTGTATCCAGAATGTTCATTAATTGAATTTAATATCTGCATAATTTTATTTTTCTTAAGGCCTATGGAATACAGATGTATAGGAAATCCAAATATGAGAGTCAAACAGTTTAGATCCTGATCAGACACCAGGCTGCGAATTGTATGTCTGATCTGAATGTAAAACTGTTTACAAAATTTATGTGAGTCATGTTAGCAGAAAAGGACAAAAAGTTTAACCAGCTTTTTGAATTGTATGGACTTAAATTCTTTTCTTGATTGTTTCTGGCAATAGTTCTGCATCAGATCATCTTTTGGTATGATAGGTTGTTAATTCTAATTTACTTTCATTCTGCTTTAACCATGATTTATCCCTGGATATTGCGATGAGCTCTTCCTATATACTTGCTGGAAGATTTCATTGTACAGTGGAGAATGTGTTATTCTTTCCCAATAAACGCGTTTACGCTAAAACTATTATTTGCAGTGCAAACAGTTTGGAGCCAGATCAGACGCCGGGTAGCCCGGCGTCTGATCAGGCTCCAAACTGTTTGCCACCAAGATAAACATGAAATATCAGAATTGTCCAAAAGTTGTTCTTTTCTACGTTTTAGCGCTTTGCGTTTGCGTACGTTTGCGTTTAAACGGGACAGAATAACAGATTCTCCACTGTAGATATATAAGGGTGATCTAAAGACACTGCAGTGTTTGTCCATATAGAAAAATATTTTCGTATGATACAGCTAACAGTGAAGACCCTGAAGAGATCCTGCTTAATGCTGTGTCTCATCAGGTTCTACATTGTTTGCCAATGTCAACCTTGGTAGACACTAGGCTTAACCAATTACCCCATAAGGATGCCTTTTTACGCCTTTAATTTATTCCTGCACTGAAGAAAATAGTTCCACATTTTACAGTAATGAATATTACATCTTAAGAAATATTTTCTATATTCTAGCAGATGATAGCTTATAAAGAAGCGCTGAAAGTAAAGCAGAATGTACCTTAACCCTTAGCCTGCCACTCACGACTATATCTCCATATGCAAACAGCTTGGCGTCTCATCCGGATCCAAGCTGTTTGACACTCGGACAACATTTCAGCAATTTTGAGCAACTTTGAAGCACTTTGAAACTTGAAATAGACGAGAAATATAGCAGACAACAATTCATTTGGCGGGCTAAGGGTTAAGGTGCATTCTGCTTTTCTTTCAACCTGCTTTAAGTGGTTTCCTATCTTCAATACTAGAAATAGGCTATGGGGTAATGGGTTAAATAGGTTGCAATGATACGGATAAAGGTGCTTTTTGCATTATAGTGGTGGCTTTTTAGATCTCATTTCCAGGGCTGCCATAAGTTGATCATAAAAATCCTAATATTTCAAATTTTCAATTTTTCAGACGCAATTTTACTAATCGTACCTTTTCCCCATAGGATTTTTCTTGTTAAAAATTGAAGACACATGACTGCTTAAAACAGGTTGAAAGCAAAACAGAATGCGCCTTAAGGCGCATTCTGCTTTCCTTTCAGCCTGTTTTAAGCTACCATCTGCTAGGATAAAAACCCGAAGACTTGCCCTGCATTTCACAGTGTCACATTATAGATTGACCGGTCTTTGATATTATAAGTATTTATCAGTTTTCTTTGAGCTGTCACTCATTAGACATTTTGATGGAGATATAGCTGGTTACCACAATCAAATACTAGTTTTAGGCGAGATTTATAAGGACTAAGGTTACTCAAGAGTGACTGAACTTTTTAAATTTCTTAAAAGTTTTGTATTACCATCCCGTACCATTGGCCGCAGCAGGGGTCTGTTTTCTTGTTTTTCATCTTTTGTATACTGATTTCCCAATACTTCATCCCACCCTCTATAGCTTACCCGCTGAGGCTGAGAGGATTATCTCCCTTTGATGTCTTGTGCTAGTACTCTCCCTTTGTTGTCATCTTTATTATTGGAGACAAAGTGTAGCCGACAGATGCTTTCAGTTTCTTAATGATCTCATGTTGGAAAAGTGGTACATAGTACAATAAAGGACAGTGCTTAGTCATCTGGTTACAAAATCTCGATTCAGGTGAATTAACGTGTTACAGATATATTCTGCTTTGAGAAATTGGATGAGGTACTGTTTTTGTGAGATAAATCATAACTCCTTATATGGAGTATTTTAAACATCTTTATATTGGGTCAATAAAATGTATGGGGTGACTACTTATTAGAATCATCTGGAAGAAACGATCCTATTGTCTCAAAGTCACACGACATAGGCTTTGGATGAAACATTTTTGGAGATTTTAGTATACAATATCTATCTCTTGTCTGGAGGTTTAGGATTTGCTGTTTTTTTGTGGTGGAAAATGATACTGGCAATTGTCATAGGAGTGTCAACTCAGTTTACAGCTTCCTATGATAGCTAGGTTTTCGTTGATGGTGTTGAATGACTGTGTTTGTGCTTATAGCAGACAGTTGTGAAAGAAAACTTGTGAGATTTATGACAGGTACGGGCTAAACTTTGTGATACTACAGGCTGTATTTATCACCTGGGCCTAATTGCTGTCAAAGAGGACATGTTTTGAGGTAGTGTTTGCTCTGCTGTCAAAATGATACTGCTGGGTTTTACAGGGGGCCAGATAAAAGGGTATTTTAACTAACATTTTCTGTTTTATATATTTGTTCCAAATCCTATGGTGTGACCACGCAATAGAATTGTCTCTTCAAGTCGATTTTAATGTGTGGAGACAATTTAGGATTTGGTGCATTTAAGCTTTGAAAATGCTCCCCTTAACTCTTATTTTACTATTGTTTGATGAGATAACGATGAGATAACGAGATTGGTTATGGATGGAAGATAGAATGTTAGTTTTCTGAAAAGAGAAATTGTAGTACAGAAGAACTTGTAATGGGCTACCATTTTATACTTGTATCAACAATGCAGCAGGTTGCTGAATGTAGGATAGAGAATATTCCTTACACTGCAAAGTCATATTCATGACTGTATAAAGTGGAACTATTTTCTTTAGTAGGTACAATAAATTAAAGGCGTTAAAAGGTGTATTTATGGGGTAATTGGTTGAAGATGGATTGATTGAGAGCTGAGAGTGTTGATGTCTTCTCATTGCAGGTTAAGATTGTAGCATACTAATGTAGGGTTGTTTATGTTCTGTCATTAGGATACAGGACATTGCAGTAAAACCTCTCTATTACTAACACTAAAAAAAAGGCTAATTGATTGTATAAACGACAGGCGACAGCTTCAAGCAAGGGGACACTTTACTTTCACTTTACTTTAAGCAGTCACCTGTTGTAAAATCTAATACTTATTACAATTTAATGGTTGTAATAGAGAGGTTTTATTGTAGTTATCTCTGCTGACAGGTTACAAGGTGAGGTCATACATGGAGCCAAAGGGGGGTTACCTTAGAGCTGAACACAACATAGGCAGGGGCAGATGTAGTGCAGAGATTGGGAGGGGAGTACTTTAACCCATTACCTTATAAATACGCCTTTTTATGCCTTAAAAATATTCTTCCACTGAAGAAAATAGTTTCCCTTTATACAGTCATGAATATGTATCATTAGAAAATATATTTTCTATATTCTAGCAGATTATAGCTTAAAGCAGGCGCATTCTGATTTACTTTCAACCTGCTTTAAGTGGTCAACTATCTTCAATACTAGAAACAGGCTATGGGGTAGTGGGTTAACCCTTCTCTTGCTGAATGTTCATAATATGAAACTCCACCCTCTATGATCATCTATTGTCTGAACTATTACATTGGCTAATAAAATAGGAAAACAATCCGTAGAAAATAGCTAGTGCACACTCATATCAGACACATCATACATGAAACTAGTGCAGACCCTGGTCAGACAGCCCCTTCAGGAGCTGTTTGATCTGGGTCTACACTGTTTTAAAAAAGCTGCAAGCTGATAGCAGAAGAAGGGTTAAAGCTGGTAGCTGAATTGAATGCCTATATTATTTACTGTATTTGCCTTTGGTATGCCTACTCATTAAATCCCAGTGCACTTCCTTTCATTTGTGTCATGTCAGGGGTCAAGGTCGCACTTAAAAGCCATTTTACATGTGACCAAGCAAACATACAAATTTCTTGCATTGAATCATCTCTGAATGTGATTAGAATCCAATATTATTGCTTAATCTTCATGTTTGATGTTTGCTTCACTTTAAAATACAAGAACAAAGATACAACTGAATATGAAGTGTCATTTTCAAAGCAGGTAATAATTTCAGCTTTTCCAGAGCTCCAGATAAGCGGAGTACCGTATTTCAAAAACTAAAATCTTTTATTTCTGCATTAACATTATGGTGTTACTTAAGTAAGACCGCAGGATTTGGTGATGATATAAGTGAGAAAATGTTGGATTTGTTCAGTTTCCTCCCTCTTATTTGGAGGTTAGGCACCTGGATCTGCCTCTGCATGCTAATTAGATTTTGCTTGCATTATCCCATTAAATGCTTATTTTATTTATCTGCCTTTTGCGAACTTACAGTGGATTCTGATAAGACGCTGAGTTACTCAGTGCTGATCAGGATCTAAACTGTGTTTCAATTTGATTATTTCTTTGCAAATGTATAGAATAATGAGTTGAGTTTGATTTGAAAGCAGATGACATTTTTCAGCAGCATACATAACATTTATTCAGTGGTAACGGGGCTAATGGGCAGTTTTCACTGACACGCCCACGCCTTGAATCAGGGAGAAAAAATGGTGTCATCTTAACCCCTACCATCCTGACTTTCCAATTCCTACATTTTCTAATGAAAAAACAGTTTAACTCTTTCCTCCCTGAAACTTTAAATGGACAATTCCAGTTTCCATTTTAGTCTCGTCCATTTCTGACTTTTAAGGGTTAATTTTGTCAATGTTTGGCATTATGACAAACAGTGAAGACCCTGATCGAAGGGCTCCTTCAGGAGTCCTCTGATCTCAGTCTACGCCTTTAATTCATTCCTCCACTGAAAAAAGTACTTCCAATTTAGACAGTCAGGAATATGAATCATAAGAAATATTTTCCATATTCTGGCTAAAGGTAGTTTAAAGGAGGCTCAATATGCATTCTGTTTTACTTTCAACCTGCTTTCAGTGGTCACCTATCATCTTTCTTCAATACTGAAAACAAGCAGTACAGGGGAATAGTCGAAAGTCGATACTTTGAACTCACTTAACCCTTAAATTCCCCCATAGAAGCGCCTTTTAGCGATTATGATTTATTCCTCCGCTGAAGAAAATAGTTCCAATTTAACCAGTCATGAATATATATTATGGTGAATATTTTCTATATTCTAGCACATTGAAGCTTAAAGCAGGCTGAAAGTAAAGCAGAATGCGCCTTAAGGCGCATTCTGCTTTACTTTCAACCTGCTTCAAGTAGTCTCCTATATTCAATACTATAAATAGGCTATCGGGTAATGGGTTAAATAGATATTACCGGTGCTTCATAAGTTTCATAAACCCGATCTCCCTTCATGTCGAACATACCTGAATTTCAATGTTAAAATGTGGATAAGCCATGTTTTAATTTTGAAATACGTGTATGTTCTAACTAATGCGAGTTCGAAGTATCAAGTTTCGACTGTAAATTAATTGAAAATGACTGCAGTAAATGTCTGGTGAAAATGTTTCTGATTAGTATTTGCCTTCTACATCAGGAAATATGATGTGAGTGACCAGTAGTTTGGATCCTGACCAAGCAGTGAATTACTTGACATCTGTTCTGGATCCAAACTCTCTGTAAAGGTCAGCAAAATATTTATTTGCTGCTTGTTAAAGATTAACCTTGGGCTGATCTGGACGGGCTTGGTACATATACCTGTAATAGGCATTTGGCGTATGTATAATTCATGTAACAGTCCTTTAGGGTAGATTACGTAATTGGAAGAAGGAGAGAGGGGAAATGTGAACTGCATAGTGGAGAAAAAGGTTTTCAAACTCTGAGATCAATGAGATTAATGTAGAACCAGATCAGACACAGCTAGAGGAACAATGGAGATGGGGGGTTACACTTTACCCCATTATCTGTTTCTAGGTTTAAAAACAAGGTGACCTCATCAAGTGGATTGAAAGTAAAGCAGAATGTAAAATCTGGACACTGGTGCTTAGGAACTCTGTGTTTTTGTTATGTTCAGGATGACTTCAGAGGTGGGGACTACAATTAGAATAGAGGAGAGGCACAAAAGGCATATTTATGAAGTAATGGATTATAAAGCAGGCTGAAAGTAAAGCAGATATCTCAAAAGGCATATTTCCGCTTTACTTTCAGACTGCTTTAAGCAGTCACCCGTCTTTATCCTTTGCACTGCTTTCATTTTGTTAAAAAAATGACCTGTTTATATTGACTTCTCAGTGGTTTGTTCCAAAAGTATTTTAAAGTTTAGCAAACAAGGCAGACCCAGATCAGAGGGCTCCTATAGGGCTCATAATCTGAGGAGTCTTTTGGTCTAGATCTACACTGTTTTTCACAATGTTTCCTGCAGAGTAAGGCTAAGACTGAAAACAAGTTGAGAAGGGATGCCAGTTTTGTGGATTGATTGTCATAGTCATGTGGCTATTTACTTTGAAATTAAAGGCTTTTGACACATCAACTTCAAATCTAGAGCAAGCTTGGTCATAATGAAACACCAAGGTGTTAGATTTTTGACAAAATGGTTACATAATATTAATCTTTTCAATAAATGTTGACTCAACATGTTAGTGTTAGAATCTGTTCGTAATTGACTGCCGTTTTGGCCTGGAGAGTACATGAGTATATGGTTGGTTTGATTTTGGGTTTACCTTAACTCTTTCCTCCCTGAAACTTTAAATGGACAATTCCAGTTTCCATTTTAGTCTAGTCCATTTCTGACTTTTAAGGGTTGTTTTTGTCAATGTTTGGCACTGTGACAAACAGTGAAGACCCTGATCAGAGGGCTCCTTTCGGAGCCCTCTGATCTGGGTCTTCACTGTTTGCATAGGACAAGTGTACTATTCACATGTACACTGTTTGAAAAGCACGCCTATATGCGGGACTAGGGTTCAAAGAGTTAAAAAAAAAATCTTAATAATTGGGACATCCTGGCTGTATTAACTTAATGTTGTATTTATCAAATTGCTTTTATCACACAGAAATTTGTCCAAAAGGGGGAATCTGATAGACAAACAGTGTTGACCATGATCAGACTGCTGCAGAGGGGAGTTAAGCATGCTGTTTACTCTGTCTCAATGCATGTTTAGGGTCATTACGACATTGCTGGTTTGATTTTTAGTTTATGTATGTTTTACGTCTTGTGGTCATAGCAAATGAGACATTTGTTTAACCCCATAGTCTGTAGTTTTGAAGACTGTAAGGCAACCTCTTAAAGTTGGTTGAAAGTAAGGAACATTCTGCTTTACTGTATTTTCCACCTGCTTTAAGCTACGTTCTGTGTAACATGTTACTCAAAATGCCTTCTGTGTTTTATGTTCAGGACAAAACTGACAAAGGTGTATTAATGGATTAATGGGTTAAAACACATGAACAGGACAAATTCATTACAGGAAGTTACTTCCATTGAAGCCTTCAGATATGTAGCTGATATTGAACCCTTCCTTAACCAATTACCTGATGGCCTCTTTCTAGTATTGATGATAGGTGACTAACTTAAAGCAGATTAAAAGTAAAGCAGACTGTGCCTTGCACATTCTGCTTTACTTTCAACCTGTTTTAACCCTTTACCTGATAGCCTTTATCTAGTATTGAAGATAGTTGACTACTTAAAGCAGGTTGAAAGTAAAGCGGAATGCGCCTTAAGGCGCATTCTGCTTTACTTTCAGCCTGCTTTAAGCTATCCAGTGATAGAATATAGAAAATATTCCCTATAATATATATTCATGACTGATTAAATTGGAACTATTTTCTTCAGTGGAGGAATAAATTAAATACGCTAAAAGTCGCTTCTATGGGGGAAAGGGTTAAGCTATAATCTTCTACGATATAGAAAATATTTGTATGGCACATTATAAGTCATGACTTTATAAAGTTGAACTATTTTCTTCAGTGGAGGAATAAATTAAAGGCATAAAAAGTTGTATTTATGGGTAATGGATTAAACTAACAAGTACAAAAAAAATTCCTCGGATAAGACTGCAGGTTCTTCTAAATAAACAAAGAAAAAATATCCAATAGTGCTTAACACTTAGTATATGTTAGAGAACCAGACCAACTTAAGGGAGAAGGTAATTTATACAATTAAACCAGGGATAAATTCCAAAAAGATATGTGTCCATGTTTAAGACAGGTGGTTGTTTAGTGCAGGATAAAAGTAATGCATAAACCTCCATTTAAGGAGCTTTATGCTTTAATTTTATCCATGCATTAAACAATCACATGTACAAAATCTCCAGGTAACATTAGTCATATTTCATTAATGAATGGTCCCTTATTTCTTTCAACGCTGAGTAAGTGTCGTCTGCTGCATAGTTTTTATTATATCGTCTGCTAATATTTTCTTCATTATATTTGGTCACAAGATCTAAATGACAAAAAGTTTGGATCCAGATCAGGCCCCACGTTTAGTGGGGCCTGATCTGGATCGAAACTGTTTGGGAAGATTGTCAATATCAGTCTACATTACTGTATTGTTCCAAGGGTTATTAGTCTGTATTGGGTACATGCAATATCTAATATATGCAATGACATCTGTTGCAAAGGATACTGATTGTTTGTGTTTGTGGCCATCTTGGAGGGATCAATGAAATGTCGGGCATATGGTGGTTTTACCAATCAGAATACCATAGTACTAGGCATGCAAAAGATCCAGAGAGGGCTCTATCGAAAATTCGTTACGGGCATCACACGGGTTCCTCTGTATCCGCTTCCCTCTCTCTGGGATGCCCAATTAGCCCAAATTTGGCAGAATTAATTAAAAGCAAATTAAGCTATCAGTAGCAAGTTAGCAACATTGTTCAAACAATAATTACAATCTACATATAATATAAGTCAGTTTTGTCCAATTTTTACTAGTAAGAGTTGTTTTTTCACAAATAAATGCAAAATGACAAACAACTAGTGCAGACCCTGATCAAGGAACCTTCTGATCTGCAGCTATTATAATATAGTACACAGTTTGCGTAGGACAGATTGTACTTATCACAGGTACGCTGTTTGTAAAGGGACTAGTATACTTGTCACTAGGGTTAAATAGGGTTATTAAATTTTTATTTGACTTTGCATCCCCCTGAAGTATTTAACCCTTTCCCCAATAGAAGCGCCCTTTAGTTATTCCTCCACTAAAGCAAATAGTTTCAATTTATACAGTCATGAATATGTATCATAAGTAATATTTTCTTTATTCTAGCAGGTGGTATCTTAAAGTAGGTTGAAATTAAAGCAGAATGCGCCTCAAGGCGCATTCTGCTTTACTTTCAACCTGCTTTAAGTAGTCACCATTTTTCGAAACTAGAAACAGTCTATGGGGTAAAGGGTTAAACTGTTATACTAGGTATCTGGTATGCTATAAATGGGTAGGATGATAGACATGCCTGGTCACTGTTGGTATTTGTATATTGACCTACAGGTAGGATTTATGAGACAGATTTATGGCAAGTACTCAAATAACAGTCCCCTCAAAAACTTGTCACATGTCATTATGGGCCTGTTAAATTTTAATCAAATAAAATATTTTATATTCTATTCTAATATAGAGTACAGCTCCAGAGTAGGAGAGTGGGAATGGGTGCGCTAGTGCTTCAAGTATTAACCCTTTACCCCATAGCCTATTCTAGATTTGAAAACAGGCTACAAGGTTATAAAGCTTTTCAGTTGAGTCTGAAGTTGTTCTTAAGCATTTGATTGGTCAGATTTGAGCCTAGGCTCAAATCTGACCAATCAAATGCTTGAGAATGAACTAAGCCTAAACTCAAAAGCTTTATAACCTGTTAGTATACGGGTAATATTTCCTATAGTACATGTTCTTGACTGTATAAATTGGAACTGGTTATACAACGGAGGAATAAATTAAATGCGCTAAAAGGGGCTTCTATGGGGAATAGGGTTAATAAAATCTTTATGTTTTCCCATCAATTCCAATCAGGGCTTTGGAAAGATTGAAATCTTCATCGATCAGAGCATATGTACAGATTCTGCATTAACTCATTACTCCATAAATGTGCCATTTTATGCCTCCAATTTATTCATCCCCTACGAAAATAGATCCACTTTAAACAGGCAATATGAATTATGGCCCATAAGAAATACTATATTCTATATCCTAGCAGATGGTATTGTAACTTAAAGCAGGCTGAAAGTAATTTTAAAACAGAATGTAACTTAACGCACATTCTGCTTTTCTTTAACCTGCTTAACCTGCTTAAAGTGAAATCACATACATGTATCTTCAAAACTACAAACAGACTGGGAGTACTTGTTAAGCCATTATCTTTAGACACTTTCTTCATTACTTCTGTTATGCATTGAACAACCACCTGTCTTTATAGATGACCATTATACTTCTTGTGTGAACTTTGGCTATACAGCGGTTTAGCTGCATCAACCACATATGTCCAATAATGTTTTCATCTAATCTCAGTTAGTGTAAGATGCAGAAAATTGGCAAAAAATTACTGTTTGTACACATGTAGTACTAGCTGTTACATTTTCCAAAGGGGCTCTTTATTTTCTCTTATAAATGGCCAGTTCACATTGACGCTCAAGGGGATTGTCCACAAAATATTGTAAAGTTTTACAAACATTGTTGACACTGATCAGAGGGCTCTGAAAGCCCTCTGATCTTAGTCTACACTGTTTGAAATGGACAGGTTGCAGCTCTATTAGCATTAAAAAAATTGTAATTACCTAGCAAAAAATGTAGTGTGTTGCATTAAGATAATAATGAGCAAAAAATGGAATGATATAACATTTGAATAGTAAAAAGCCAGTACAAAGTAACATGGAGGATTTGTGAAATGGATGCTTCAGCTGCGTCTATTGGAAAACTCCGCTATTTACCCTTTACTCCATCATATTAGCTTGTTTCTAGTTTCGAAGATAGGTGACCGCTTAAAGCAGGTTGAGAGTAAAGCAGAATGCACCTTAAGGTGCATTCTGTTTTAAGTTCAGCCAACTTTGTGATGGCACGTTGCCCTGTGAGATTATGGTATCCTGAGAAAAGATGGCTTAATTTATTAAATGGCCTTTCCCCTGTTCTAAAACCAAAGGTTTCCCTATGAGCTATGCAAGTTGTGCTGTAAATCTTGTTTTTCACAATTCGGGGTGACACAGTGTCGGAATTATTGTCAGTGTAGACAAAGCGAAGTCCATGGTCTTTGACTCAAAATCTCTGCCCTTTTAATAGAAAGATTAACTTTCTAAGACTGTTATCTCTAGACACTGTTCCCTGTCCATATTTGAAAATAATTTGACAGAAGAGCAATACTTAAGTTTCAAATAGATTGCCCTTTCACCCTTATCTATGATAGTGACTGTCATTCTTGTCTTAACTCTTTGCATGCTGGGAATTTTTTTTCGTCTGCTAAAATTGTCTTCTGCAACTGTTCTAAAAACAGAATTTTATAAATTTCTTTTCAAAACAGGGTCAGAGTGTCCAACAGTTTGGATCCTGATGAGACGCCGTGTTACGCGGCGTCTCATCTGGATCCAAACTGTTTGCAAAGGCATTTATCACTGTGGCAGATATATCCGCCGCTAGCATGCAAGGAGTCAACTCATTCACCCCTGAGGCTTCTTATGGACAATTAGTTTTCAATTGAGCTAAATAGTTCATTTTGTAATATGTAGGGTAGCTTTTTGAAAAAAAGTGAAAAATGACAAAACATTGTAATCTGGTATCCTGCACAGTATAACAATTAAAAAATACTCATTAAAACTGGGTGGCATAGCTAGGAGCCGTCTGCATGGTCAGGGTCTATATTATACACTGTTTGCTAAGATTATAGAAACTAGAAACTGGTTTGACTCACAGTAAGGGTTAAAAATCTCATTAAAACCGGGCGGTTACAGGATACCCTGAATATATTGTCATAATACCTGATGTATGAGGATTTATTTGATATTGACCTAAAAAGAGGGTAAACACTGAAACTTTTTAAAAGGCCTGTTTCTGTTTGATTCAAAATAGGTATATAGGTCATTATTAACATCTATGTAATAAACATAGATTTCAAAATGTTAATGAGCAAACATAAGCATTTGGTCATGAAAAGAAGATTTGTAATATTTTCAGCTGGTTATAAGTAGCCAACTGTATTTTGTTTTTCTGGTGTAATAAAGATTCCTTGATAATGTTTAATGCAATACTCCTATAGTAGCTTTCTGCTATCCATCATATTGCTTTAACCCATAGACACACCTTTTACACCTTTAATTTATTCCTCTAGAAATAGTAACTTTTTTACCTTCATGAATATATACCATATAAGAAATATTTTCTATATGCTAGCAGATGGTAACTTAAAGCAAGCTTAAAGTAAAGCAGAATGGGTTTTAAGGCTCATTCTGCTTTACTTTCAACCTGCTTTAAGTGGTCACCTGTCTTCAAAACTAGAAACAGGCCATGGGGTAATGGGTTAAGAAAACACATACCATAATACAGCGCTCCCTCTCTACAACAACACCCAACAATTGTGTGCGTTGTTCCGAGGGACTCGTTATAGGAAGGGACGTTGCAAACAGCTTGAATCAAGATCAGATGCCGCGTAACGCGGCATCTGATCTGGATTCAAGCTGTTTGTCACTCGTTTTTGCATTTGTTTCTGTCAAAATGTCCATTATGTAACTTTGAGAAAACAGCAGACAACAATTGTAAACAGACGACATTGCATTCGTAAATAGGTTGGACATACCGGTAATGTTCTTGTATAGGGGATTGCGACAAGGGTCTTTGTAAAGAGGGAGTCATTCTTGGGAGGGCCGTTGTAGAGAGGGACTACTGTAAAAGAAAGACTACATAATTATACTAATATCAGTTGAATCTGGGTGGTTTACACTGATGGCTCTAGTGGAAAGGATTAAGCCCTGAAAAACAAGCACACTGGGAAAGGGGTAAAGCCTTTTGAGTGTTATTTCAAACTACGATGAAAGCTATGACATGATTTAGCGTAAAAGATTATCCATGCAGAGCTAAATTATTGTCGTTTTATGGAAAAGGGATGCTAAAATGTTACTGTTAAGATCAGCGTGCTGGATCAAATGTTTATATGTATATGAACTGGAAAGAATGTTGGCGTAAAATATTTGTCACATAATGGCCCAGTGTTAGGAGCTGACACCATATGGTGTTTAGGGTGGATTTATTTGTGACGGATTAGGAAGGAATTGATAATATTCGTTGACTTTCTTAAGACGTGGTCAGAAATATTTGTGTTTGTATATAAGTAATCATCGAGGGTTGACTTTGTGAGGATTTATAGTGTGACAGCTTGGAATACCACATCGGAGTGAATGTTAGAAATGTTACACTGTCAAACTTGTGTTAATCCATTACCCCATAAATACACCTTTTTACGCCTCTTATTTATTCCTCCACTGAAGAAAATAGTTTTAATTTATACAGTAATAAATATATATCATAAGATATATTTTCTATATTCTTGCAGATGGTAGCTTAAAGCAGGTTGAAAGTAAAGCAGAATGCGCCTTAACCCTTAGCCTGCCACTCACGACTATAGCTCCATATGCAAACAGCTTGGATCCAGATGAGACGCCGAGTAACTCGGCGTCTCATCCGGATCCAAGCTGTTTGACACTCGGACAACATTTTCAGGAATTTTGAGCACCTTTGAAGCACTTTAAAACTTGAAGTAGACGAGAAATATTGCAGACGACAATTTATTTGGCGGGCTAAGGGTTAAGGCGCATTCTGCTTTACTTTTAACCTGCTTTAAGTTGCCCGAGTGAACTACCTTCAGAAGTAGAAACAGGCTATAATTGAGTATGGGTTAATAGTTTTGAAGATAGGTTACCACTTGAAGCAGGTTGAAAGTAAAGCATTGTGTGCCTATTAGGCACACTCTGCTTTACTTTAAGGCTGCTTTAAGCTACACTCCGCTAAGATATAGAAACTATATCTTAGATCAGGGTTTAGCTTGACGGTTTACACTGTCTGCATCAGACAAGTGTACGTGTCACTGGTACACTGTTGGTCAATGATGAGTGTATAGTCATCACTAGGGTTGAATGTGTGAATGCACCTTTTTATGCCTTTTGTTTATTCCACCAGTGAAAAAAATAGTTACTTTATTATAATCATACCAAATATTGCTATATTCTATCAGACTGTTACAAGCTTAAAGCAGGCTGAGAATAAAGCAAAATGTGCATTAAACCTTTACCCCATAACATGTTTCTAAGTTTTGAAGACAGGTGACCACTTAAAGCAGGTTGAAAGTAAAGCAGAATGCGCCTTAAGCCTGCTTAAAATAAGCCTCATGCAATCTGCTAGAATATAGAAAATATATCTTATGTTGCACATTCATGACTGTATAAAATGAACTATTTTCCTCAGTGGCATCAATAAGTGTATTTATTGGGCGTATATATAATGGGTTATAACACATTCTGCTTCACTTTCAATCTGCTTTAAGTGGTCACATGTCTTCAAAACAAGAAACACTGATTATGGAATAAAGGTTTAACACAATATCGTTAACTCTTTGCATGCTGGGTAATATTTTTCGTCAGCAAAATTTGTCGTCTGCTACTGTTCAAAAAATAGAATTTCTAAATTTCTTTTCAAAACAGGGTCAGAGTGTCAAACAGTTTGGATCCTGATGAGATGACGCGTTACGCCGCATCTCATCTGGATCCAAACTGTTTGCAAAGATAATCACTGTGGCAGAGATATCCGCCCCTATCATGCAAAGAGTTAATACAGGGGTGACTGTAGATGTTTGATAGGTTAGATAGAAATGAGTATCATGTTTCATATATATTTTTTATGGTAAGGTAAATACCGGGCTGGTATTAAAGAGGACTTATATTTAGTTGAAGCCCAGGACATTGTTAGTACAGATGTTACAAATGGAGGGCATATAACAGGGTGTTAAATGGAATATAAATTTTGGAGATTGATTTCTGAAAGTTTGGAGTTTTGAAGATTGATTGGTTATTGTTAATTTGCACTAAAAGGAATTCTGAATTATGATTTGGCAAATTTGTTTTGACACTTTCTCATAGCTTGTTGTAAGTTGAAGATATGCGACTGCTGAACCCTTTAACCCATAGCCTGTAACTAAGTGAATTTTGAAGAGAGATGATCATGCACTAAAAGCAGGTTGAAAGTAAAGCAGAATGTGCCTTAAGGCACATTCTGCTTTACTTTCAATCTGCTTTAAGTTGTCATGCACCTGTCTTCATAAATTAGAAATATGTTAAGGCATATTAAGGTGATCATGCACTTAAAGCAGGTTGAAACTAAAGCAGCCTGCTTTAAACTAGCATCTGCTAGGATATAGAAACTATTTCTTATGATACATGTTTATAGCTATATAGTTTGGAAATATTTTCTTCAGTGGAGGAATAAATTAAATGAGCTAAAAAGCGCTTCTATGTGGTAAACAGTTAAAGCAAACTGAAAGTAAAGCTGAAGTTTCCCTTAGAGAAAAGGGGTTACCACCTGGAAATGCTTTCTGTGCTTTATGTAGAGGATCGAGTTTCTAAAAGGGAACTGTTTGTGAACTTCCTTTGTTTAGAAGTAATAAGAGGCTTAAAAAGGCATATTTATGGAGTTATAGGGTTAAATTTTAAAATCATTTTCAATGTTTTACATGACATATATTTATTGCAATTTATTGCAAAATGGCAGGTAGTGCAGAGCCCTCTAGGAGCCCTCTGATCTGGGTCTTCTCTGTTTGCATAGTAAATGTGTACTCTTCACACTTGTATACTAATTGTAAATGACAAGTATATTTGCTGCTTGAGAGCTAAATGGGTTATATATCAAAAAATATTTGTAATGGTTATTGTTCATGAGGGTATAAACTGGAACTTTTTTTTTTCAGCAGAGGAATAAATAAATTAAATACGCTAAAAGTCGGTTCTATTGGGGAAAGGGTTAAGTCTTTATTATTGTCGCTCAAGAGAGATTGTTCTGTATTATGCTATGGGGCATTTGTTTTCTGAATTTATGTTGGTATATATTAATTATCAGAAAGGTTTAATTACATATTACAGTACCCTTTGATGTAGACATAAAAAGATATGAATGTGTTTGATGGCTGATCCATTTTATCTCCAAACAGTCATTATATTTCATGTCACTTGCCATGTTTACAAGGGCCTTTTACTATGTTTATGATAAACATGTCACATTCTTGGGACCTCAGGGACAGAGCAATTATTATCTTGGATAACCCATTACTCAATAGATACACCCTTTTATGCCTTTTAATTTATTCCTCCACTGAAGTAAATAGTTCCAATTTATACAGTCATGAATAATGCACAACAATAAATATTTCAACCTGCTTTAACCCTTTACCCCATAAATACGGAGCCCTCTGATCTGGGTCTTCACTGTTTGTCATAATGCAAAACATTGCCAAAAACAACCCTTAAAAGTCTGAAATGGACTAAATTGTCCATTTGAGGTTTCAGGGAGGAACGGGTTAACAGGCGATTGATGATACATACATGTATTAACTGATAGTACATGAAGACACTACTACACTGTTAATTGGTAATTTGATAAAGCCACTGCCTTTTTGCCCATAGTCCAATTAACCCTTAAGCTGCCATTACAAATTGTCTGTCTCAAGGTTGCAGTCTTAACTCATTTAACCCTTGAAACATGAAATGGACAATTCCAGTTTCCAAGTATATCTAGTCCACATTTGTTGCATATTTAAGTTATGTTTTCCATAATATACTGCTAAATGATAAACAGTAAAGACCCTCATCAGAAGGCTCCTGTAGGATTTTAACTTCTGTTTTACACTATTTACATAGTACAGGTGTATATACATGTATTGAATTGAGAGGGTGGGGGTGGGTGGTTTCCATTTCTTCTTTGTCTTATCTATTTCCTGTGCCCAGTAATGGGGTTTGTGGATAGTAAATGATGCATTTGGCTCAAAGAGTACATACATCTTTAGTGTACGTTGTTTGTACAGTTTTCCTCTATGTCATTTCTGACACTTCTCTTTCCTTAAGATTGAACTACAGTTTGGCATTAGACTTGTTAACCCTTTACCCTACAACCCTTTTTAGCTCACCTGAGCCTTCGGCTCAGGATGAGCTATTGTGATCCCATTCTGTCCGTCCTACGTCGTCCGTTCACATTTTCAAACAACATCTCCTCTGAAACCACTGACCCGATTTCAACCAAACTTTGTCAGAAGCATCGGTGACAAGGGGGAACTTATTCTTGTGCATAAGAAAATCTTTAAAAATCTTCTTCTCAGAAACCAAAAGGCCCAGACCTTTGATATTTGGTATGTATTATAACCTAATGATCTTCTATCAAGATTGTTCAAATTTTGACCCTGGGGCCAAAAATGGCCCCGCCCTGGGGCTTATCAGTTTTTCTTAGGAAAACCTTTGAAAATCTTCTTCTCTGAAACTATATGGCCTAGATCAATAATATTTGACATGTAGCTTTGCCTATAATGGTCTTCTACCTAGATTGTAACAAATTATGACCCCGGGTCAAAATTGGCCCACGCCCTGGGGCTTATCAGTTTTACATAGACTTATATAGGAAAATCTTTAAAAATCTTCTTCTCTGAAACTGTTTGGCACAGATCTTTAATATTTGACATAAGCTTTGCCTTATGGTCCTCTACCAAGATTGTTCAAATTATGACCGCCGGGCCAAAAATGGTCCCGCCCTTGGGCTTATCAGTTTTTCATAGGAAAACCTTTAAAAATCTTCTTCTCTGAAACTGTAAGGCCGAGATCATTTAGAAGTGACATGTCTAGCTTTGCCTTATGGTCCTCTACCAAGGTTGTTCAAAATATGACCCCTTGATCAAATTTGGCCCGCCCCGGGGCTTATCAGTTTTATATACATGTAGACTTATATAGGAAAACCTTTAAAAATCTTTTTATAGCTATATATATATCACACTATTGTCTTACCCAGTCAGCTTAGATACAATGTTCTCAGGTGAGCGACGTGTGGGCCATGGCCCTCTTGTTCTAGTTTTGAAGAAAGGTGATCACTGAAGCATGTTGAAAGTAAAGCAGGCATTCTAAAGACAGGTTCTGCTTTACTTTCAGTCTGCTTTAAGCTACCATCTGCTAGGATGTTGGAAATATTTCTTTTGAACCCATATAGCCTGTTTCTAAGTATTGAAGGTACCGGTAGATGGAATTAATTTAAAATGTATGTGCCTTAAGGGACATTCTGCTTTACTTTCAGCTTGCTTTAAGCTAAGGTGTATTTATGGAGTAATGGGTTAATAGAATGGATTTATTTACATGTAGAGTACAGTTGGATGGCTGTTCATGATCAGGTTCAAAAATGTTTGAGGGTCAGACTTTCAGTTTTTCTATTGTGTTATTCTGAGTATTGAACGTACAGTCGAACTGCGATATCTCGAAATCGCTTAACTCATACTATCTGATATTTCGACACATGAACTGCATTATTCCATTCTCTGTTTAGTCGAACATACCCATATTTCAAAGTTAAAACGTGGCTTAGCCACGTTTTAACTCTGAAATATGGGTATATTCGACTTAACCGAGTTTGAGATACCGAAGTTAGACTGTATTTGAATACCATACTGCATACTTTCATTGGAGTTGATTTTATGTATGCTGGTTTGAAATTGGATAAGGTTCAATATGATTCATGGGCTGGGTTTGTAATCTTGAAAATGAATTGGTAAGGAGAGTAAAACTCTGATATTATGAATAATCAAAAGAAGTTGACATGTTTTATGTAGGTGTGCTTAACATTTTCCTGATAGCTTGTTTTCTGTATTGAGGGCAGGGACTCACTTAGCGGCTAAAGTATACCGGTAGCTGAAGTCTTCCATAGGGAGATGAATCTGTTGTACCTTGAGCCTGCTTTAACCCTTTACCCCATAGCCTGTTTCTAGTTTTGAAAATAGGTGTCTACTTAAAGCAGGTTGAAAGTAAAGCAGAATGCCCCTTAAGGCACATTCTGCTTTACTTTCAGCCTGCTTTAAGCTACCACCTGCTAGATTAAAGAATATAATTTCCTTATGATACATTTTCAAGACTGTATAAGTTGGAACCATTTTCTTCAGCGGAGGAATAAATCAAAAGCGTAAAAAGGTGTATTTATGGGGTAATATGTTAAGCAGTCACCTGTCATGATGTTGGAAAAGTTTTCTTTGATTCTTTGATATAAGTACATTTAAGACAGCAGAATGAAAACACTCTCTATGTCTCAGGTTTAGGTTTAGAAAATGTAAAGGCAGTTCTGTGAGGAAATATAGGGCATATAAACAGCCAAAGGGAAAAAGGTTAAAGCAAAATGAAAGTAAATCACAAAGCTCCTTTAGAAGCTTTTGCTTTACATTCAAGCGCTGCCATAAGCTGATCTTGAAAAATCCAAGTAGCAAACTATCTTTTTGACCGTTTGCTAATCCTAAGATTTCCAAATTTTCTACTTTTCAAGCGCGCTGAATACTTAAAGCAGGTTGAAAGTAAAGCCTAATTAAGGGTGTATCCAACCCATAAGCGATTTTTTCAAAGTATCAAACTTTTTTTCTATCATTGTTTTTTTGGAAGAGCTATTTATGATGAATGAAAAAATGGAAAAAAATATATATGGTGGTGTCCTTTTTTTTGAGCTACAGCGATTTGAAAAAGGTATGTCAAATTTGGACTTTTTCTCTCAAATTTTACCCATTCAGAGTACAAGCTTCAGTAAAATCTATTTCAAAACAAAACAAACATGGTAATTTTGGTTTTCATTATTTATTTCATGTCTATGGTGGTATTTTCACATATAGAAACCAAATTTAGACAAAGCAGGCACTATAGGTTCGAACAAAAAGTTTGAAAATGAAATAGTTCTAGTATTAAACTTTTTCTTATATTCTACCAAATGATTAATTCAAGCCAATGCTAAGGCAGTTCAAAATATGAAAAGAAATTGAAAGGTCAGTGTTGAAAATTTTGAGTTATTAAAGTAAAAAGAGTTATCTGCCCTTACAAAATTTACAAAAAAGTACCATATCAATGATATTTAGAGCTTTATAAATTTCACATTTGGTGCCTGTTTTCTCTTAAATTAGTTTTTGTATGAAGAAATACTACCATAGATAGGAAATAAATAACACAAAACCAAATTATCATATTTGTTTTCATTTAAAATGTATTTTATTGAAGCGGGCGTTTGAAAAGGACAAAATAAGAGAAAGTGGGTGGGGTAAATTTTACATGGTCATGGAGCCAACTGTTGTTCACCAAAATGTACACTTTTTCTATTTTTTCATTCATCTTACAAATAGCTCTTCAATACAAAATCACCATAAAGTGTTTTCATATACTTTGAAAATTTCTTAAATTCATGACATTGATACACCCTTAAGGCGCATTCTGCTTTACTTTTAGCCTGTTTTAAGCTACCATTTGCTAGGATAAAAATAAAAAGATTTCGAAAACATCCAGAGAAATGGCAGCCCTGACTTTCAACCTTCTTAAAGCTTTCAATAGTCAGAAACGCGTACATCAATGAACGTTCATTTCAGTGGATGAATTAGCAGAGTTTAGATATGCATATCTTAGTGAAATTGAAATAAGAAAGCAGTGAAATTGAAACAAGTATGGAATAAAGACGTGAAAAACTGTTTGAAGATTGTCTCTCAGGGATAACTGTGTTATACAGACAGTCAGTGTGAAACATTAAAACAGTCAAAATCACAGTGATTAACAATACTCATATCCAGAAGAAACAAAAACTAAGTTCAGAGACTGGATGTACATTGCCTAAATGGCGAGGGACGGGCCAAGCGTTTGTGACCTAGTAGTGACTATTAACTGTAGATACGCTCTGGCCCATGTGACACCAGCAACCAATGGATTTTGTGGATTTCGGGGAAGATGATGACCCCAGCTATTACTGCCTTCCTAACACTCGTGAAGAGTAAGTATAACTTGTCTAGCGTTTTTTCCAGGCACTTTTCTTAATCCATTAACTCATGAGCGATAAACAATTATCAATGCTTATCTCAATACAAGCTAGTGGATAAAAAGTGTGTCAAAATGAGTCAGTATGAGGCTATAATTGTGCAATCAGTCAATATGAGTCAGTATGGCTTAATGGGTTGATAGAGAAAAGGGATATACAGTAAAACCTCGCTATGATTACGACCACTAAATTATGTTAATTATTAGGGTGTTTACGATAGGTGACCGCTTAAAGCAAGGTGACAGTGAAACAGAAAGCTCCTATAGGAGCTTTCTGTTTCACTGTAACCTTGTTTTAAGCTGTCACCTGTCTATTATACACTCAATTAGCCTTCGTTTAAGTGGTCGTAATAGCAAGGTTTTACTGTAATTATATACATTTCTGACATTTGTTCCTTTCTGCAAACCCTTGGTAAAATTTGACCTTTCATTAGAATCACTATTATGTACAGCAATTTACCAAATACAGACATCGATGACACTTATTACAGGAACGTCTTGCAAAAAAGTTATGAATAACAACAAGGCAAGGCCCAGTCTCTCTTGATGTAAATTAAACACCACATTCATGCACAAATTGGCAGGGACCTTAGTTGTGAGAGAGAGAGGTTGGATTAATTACCAGGGAAACCTTGACAAAGTGTGGTTATTGCAGGGCTGCCATAAGTTGATATAAAAAATCCTAAGATTTCCAAATTTACATCTTTCAAGTGCGATTTTACAAATCATACCTTTTCCTCATATCCTGTTTCTAGTATTGTTGACACATGGCTGCTTAAAGCAGGCTGAAAGTAAAGCAGAATGCGCCTTAAGGCGCATTCTGCTTTACTTTCAGCCTGCTTTAACCCATTAAGCCATACTGACTCATATTGACTCATTGCGCAATAGCCTCATACCAACTCATTTTGACACACTTTAATCAACTACCCTGTATTGGGATGAGCATTGATAATAGTTTATCGCTTATGGGGTTAATGGGTTAAGCTACCATGAACTAGAAAAAAAACCCGAAGATTTAGGGAAAAAACTGAGAAATGCCAGCCCTGTTATTTGACTTAGTTTTGAATAGGTTACTAAGAGCTGGGACACTCAGCACTTAGAATTCTAGAGGCTTCTCTCATACTCTTCTCTCAGAAGAATTATAGCTGAATCTATATATGCATGACATACTGTAAAACAGGTATTTTTCGCGTCATGAATATTTCGCGTAATGCGATTTTGTATTAATTTGCGACATCATGCAATATTGCTTAAAGCAGACTGAAAGTAAAGCAGAATGTGCCTTAAGGCACATTCTGCTTTACTTTCAACCTGCTTTTAAGAAGTCACCTATTTTCAAAACTAGAGAAGCGAGGCAACACATTCTCGAAATCGTAAATTATATTCTCTTGAATAAAACCAGTTTTACAGTATGTTAAGTGAAATATTTCGACTCCCTGGTCTGTGTAACAGTTTATTTTTGTGTACAGGACAATTTATTACTGTATATTTTTTGTAGATATCAATACGGTAGTTTGTTTCGTAATGGATGATGTACTTGTAATACTCAAGGTATGCATTATTAATTGTATGACAAATTCCAACGACTGTATATGGCTTTCATATTATCATATAGATTTTCTCTACTGTCCAACCTGTTGTACCTCATTCATCCCTGAAACTTCAAATAGATGATTCCTTTTACCATTTAAATCTAGTACATTATTAACTTTTAGGGTTGAAATTCTTACAGTTTTACAATTATAAATTACATATTGGAGAATGACAAACAGTGCAAACCCTGACCAGAAAGCTCCTGTAGGACTAGACATAATTATAGATACTGGCCCATTATTCATTTGTAGTTTCACCGGAGAACGAGTTTATAAACACCAGATTGACTTTACTGTCAAACTTGTATTAAGCAACCATTGATTGAAGATGCATTGTGATCTTTTATTATAGGACAGATGACCACTTAATGCAGGGTAAAAGTCATGCAGAAGGCTCCTATAGGAGCCAAATCTGCATAACTTTTGCCCTGCATTAAGCGGCCACCTTTCATGAATACCAAAAAAAATATTGTCTTTTTAGTGGTCGCATAACCCATTACCACACAAATACACATTTTTACACCTTTAATTTATTCCTCCACTGAAGACAATAGTTCCATTTAAAACATTAATGAATTATACACCATAAAAACAGTTTCTATACACTAGCAGATTGTGGTTTAAAGCAGGCTGAAAGTAAAGCAGAATGCTTTAAGTGGTCATCTGTCTTCAAAACTTGAGGAACAGGCTATGGGTATTTAAGGTTAACACAGGTTTTACTTTGCATGATACAAGGATATACATGCAACACCAGATTTAGAAATTCAATACCCACTGCATAGTGAATGTGTCCTTTTGACTTCAGAAACCAGGTTTTCTAAAACTTTCCTGCATTTGCAAATAGTTTGGATCCAGATAAGATGTGGAGTGGCAGTCTGATCAAGATCCAGTCTGTTTGTCGCTCGGATCAAATCTATTCGAATAGAGACAATTGTAGTCATTGTCCAAATTATAGCTTTATTATTTGGAGTTTAAAGAGCTAAAATAAATGTACAATAGAACCTCTCTATTACGACCACTAAAATGAAGGCTAATTGTCTGTATAAAAGACAGGTGACAGCTAAAAGCAATGTGAAAGTGAAACAGAAAACTCCTGTAGGAGCTTTCTGTTTCACTTTCATATTGCTTTTAGCAGTCCCCTGTATTAAACAACTATTTGACACAATTTAGGGGTCGTAATGGAGAGGTTCTACTGTACTAATTAAAGACGGTTTTGGTCCAAACCTGAGAGGCCCTCAAGGTCAAAAATGGACTAGAATTAATTTGAAAGTGGAATTGTTCATAATATAAGTTTCATTGAATGAATGAGTTAAAGATCTTTATCAAATTGACATTGAATACATATTTTACATCTTTATCAAATTGACATTGAATACAGAGTTTACATTAGAGTAAAATTACTAGATGGCAATTTGAGAAGCAGGAGACACTCTCAGTTATAGGAAGGGAAAGGATACACCTGAGAAAGGTTAAAGTGTTAGATAATGTTTCTTATATATATATATATAGTTTGTATTAACATTCTTTAAATAGTTGCTACTTCTTGCAAGATTTACACCATAAGCAAATTGTCACTAAATGGGGAATTGCATGCTAAATTTATATACAGGCATGCAATTTAATGAACATGAATATAACACTGGGCAGATGAACATTGAATTCACCCATCATTGGAAAATAAACATTGAATTTACAAACTATGGTGAAATGAGCATTGAATGACAATTGTACAATTGGAGCTATATGATCAGGGTATGCATTGTTTGCCATTTGCAATATATTGTTAAGATAATAATTAAACCTTATAGTCCAAAATCCATTTTCTATTTGCAAATAACCATTTTTGTTCTTCAAGCATTTTTTACATGATTGGTAATTGGTTAAGTGATTGATTGATCGATGGTTTGATTGAATGATTGATTAATTTATTAAAGCATTCTTTCATTCATTCATTTATATATTCACTCGTTCATTCTTTAATCCATTCATTCATTCATTCATTCAATCATTCATGCATCCATTCATTCATTATTTTGTCTTTCTCATGTGTTCAATCATTCGTGTATGTTTAGTTATAATCTTGTTTTTGTTGTGCATATGTGTCTGTATGTTGTCTTGTTTATTTCGTTCTCACATTTTCATCATGTATGGTGGCAAAATAAAAGCAAACAAACCCAGGTATAATATTACCTTGAGTGAGGTTGACACAGATCATGAAATAATTCCCTTCATCATGACACCAGTCTGTCTGTACGGTTATACTAGTTAATTTGATTTTATTCTCTCATGGGATATTTGTTTATAAAATCTATCATCAGCTGCATGAAATAGGACAGTGCTCTCTTGAAAAGCATGAAGAATCATGTCAGACAATTTCTAAAAGGCGACAGTGTAGACTCCGATCAGACAGCTCCTTCTGATGAGGGTCTACACTGTTTTTTTTTAAAAAAGGGTCAATATGTTACAGGCAGGAGAAGGGGTAAGATATTATGACTGAATCTACTGTATATTGCACACCATAATTATTACTGCCAGAATATAGATGGAAAAGTTCATATTTGCCTGTTGAAAATGAGACATATTATAATAGAGTGAGGTTATGGATATCCATCTGTCCTTCTGTCTGTCTGTGTCTGTCTGTCTGTCTGTCCTATTTGTTAGCACAATAACAGTTCCTATTAATAATTATTGATGATTTTCATGATACTTATAGTAGGGATTTTTAGTTTAAATAATTCAAATGAGAATTTGGTATTAGATTCTACAAGGACAGTTTTTGTTGCTATAGTTGATACATTGACAGAGAGCTGACCCTTTAAAAATAATCATCTGATCAAAACGTTGAACGTTTTGATTCTGAAAACTGACTCTTTTTTATACGCCCGTCATCGACGGTCGTATTATGGTATACCCAGCGCTGTCCGTCCGTCCGTACGTCCGTCCGTACATCCGTCCGTCCGTTAACTTTTCTTGTTAGCGCTCTCTCACCTTCATTTATTTACCGATTTTGATTAAACTTCCTACAAATATTCCATACCACAATAGCTCGGACGAGTTCGCGTTTCAGACGTTGGCGGCTATTTTTAGCAGAGTTATGCCCCTTTATTGTCAAAAATGGGCATTTTTTAAAAAAACCAGAACTTTTTTTTTAATTATTCAATTTATTTCAAATTTGATATGGTGATACAATGAATGAAGTTACTTAACATATATTACGGGTTTTTGGTTTGACTTCTTAT
This sequence comes from Gari tellinella, assembly GCA_922989275.2. Classification (NCBI taxonomy): domain Eukaryota; kingdom Metazoa; phylum Mollusca; class Bivalvia; order Cardiida; family Psammobiidae; genus Gari; species Gari tellinella. Next base: position 11,553,691 of record OV277865.1, on the reverse strand, counting down.
TTTCAGAGTTATGCCCCTTTACACAATTTTTTTAACAATATATTGTATCCTGATAATAATTTTACTTACATTTTGTCTATTGTAACCAAATTTCATATTTATCTTTCTCATCATGCAGGGAAGGCACCTGTGAATTTTGGTTCCTGTTAAATTATTTTTCTATGAGTTATGCCCCTTTACATCCTTAAAATTTAAAATAAGCCACACTTCGTCCGTTAACTTTTCTTCTTAGCGCTCTCTCACCTTCATTTATTGACCGATTTTGATTAAACTTCCTACAAATATTCCATACCACAATAGTTCGGACGAGTTTGCGTTTCAGACGTTGGCGACTATTTTTAGCAGAGTTATGCCCCTTTATTGTCAAAAATGGGCAATTTTAAAAAAAAAAACAGAACTTTTTTATTTTTGATTCAATTGATTTCAAATTTGATATGGTGATACAATGAATGAAGTGACTTAATATATATTACGGGTTTTAGGTTTGACTCTGTATTTTCAGAGTTATGCCCCTTCACACAATTATTTTAACAATATATTGTTTCCTGATAATAATTTTACTTACATTTTGTCTATTGTAACCAAATTTCATATTTAGCTTTCTCATCATACAGGGAAGGCACCTGTGAATTTTGGTTCCTGTTAAATTTCAGACGTTGGCGACTATTTTTAGCAGAGTTATGCCCCCTTTATTGTAAAAAATGGGCATTTTTTAAAAAACCCAGAACTTTTTTCTTGACTATCGCAATACTATCGGGATAGTACTTGAGCTATCCCAATACTACAGCATAGTCTTTTTGAGATCGATAGTCGGGCCTACACTCCGGGCGACTTTTTCCAGTCGGCCTGAGTCTGGACGACTTTGACACACGCCGGCCGTGACGGGCGTATTTTGCCGCACTGCGGTGCTCTTGTTTCTACTATTGCAGATATTCAATTTGAGTGACGATTATAGTTTGGATCCAGATCAGACAGCCAGTTAACTTGGCATCTGATCTGGATCCAAACTGTTCACAATTATAAGTCTAGAAATCTTGTAAAACATTCAAAGGTTAAGAAAGTAATCCGATATTAAAGGTTAGATTTGTATGTGATTATTATGAAATATATATGCCCGGAATAAAGATGATAGATGTATTAATATTTCATACAGGACTGACAAAGAGACATAAAAAAATATATGATATCAACACTATTAGGTTACCTGGGGCTTTTTAACCATACATAGGTAGGAATTGAGTTATCTAGTTGCCTGTCAAACAAGAAATTTTAACTAGTTAATGCCATGTAATATTATTAGTATTCTACTGATGAAACCTGAAACTGGGGGACTATAGGTTTTGCCTGTGTCTGTCAGTCTGTTTGTCCGTTTCAGACCCCATATAGCTTGTTTTCAGAATTGGAGATAGATGGTAATTGCTTAATTAAACAAGCTGAAAATGAAGCAGAAGGCTAGAGCATTCTACTTTACTTCCAACCAGCATTTAGCAACCACCTGTATTGAATCTGAAAACTCGTAGAAAGGGTTAAAGCTATATTAGCAGAAAGCTCATGAGAAAGCTTTCTGCTTTTAAATTCCGCCTGTTTTAAGTATCATCCAGATAGAAGGAAACTTCTCAAATGGTTTTTTAAAATTAAAAGAAGATAATTATTGGTAGAAGCTTGAAAATCTATTTCTATTACTGAAGCATTCAATAAAACCTCGCTATTACTATCATTAAAAAGCAGACTAAAAAGAAGGCGTATTTATTGTATAAAAGAGAGAAGTGACAGCTTAAAGCAAGGTTGCAGTAAAACAGAAAGCTCCTAAAGGAGCTCTTTGCTTTACGGTCTGGTCACCTTACTTTAAGCAGTTACCTGTTTGTAAAACACCTAATAATAAAGTCTTAATTGATTGTATAAAAGAGAGCTAGAAGTGACAGCTTAAAGCAAGGTGGCAGTAAAACAGAAAGCTCCTAAAGGAGCTTTCTGTTTTACTGTCACCTGGCTTTAAGCAGTCACCTGTCGTAAAACACCTAATGATAAACAAAATTTAGTGGTCTTAATTATAGAGAAGTTTTACTGTAGGTAACTGTGCCAAAAGGGGCTAATCTGAGGAGGAAAGAGCCAAGCTGAATTCACTATTGGTTGGCTCATGTGGTGTACCAAACACATATTCACTGTGACATGGATACCAAGACTTGAACTAGCCAGACGGCTCGAGCATGCATTCTGTATTCCAGTATTGATCAGATTCATTTAACTGTTACATCGCTATCGGGCGAATTGATTTAATGCATATGAAAACAGTTGGCCCTTGATTAAGCTGAATATCTCGACATCTGATCAGGATCCAAGCAGGTTGTCATGACATGTATGTAATTGTATATCAAGAATTGAGTGGAGTGTATAGACTTAAGACTCCTCAGACAATAAGTTCTGAATCTGAAAATCCTTGGTTAACCGTTATAAAACAATTTACGCTTAGTCTGTTTCTAGTTTTGAAGACATTTGACCATTTAAAGAAGGTTAAAGTAAAGCAGAATGCACCTTTAGGTACCATCTAAAATGCCTTCTGTATTTTATGTTCAGGACTTCTTAGATGGGGACTACTTTTCTTAGTATAGAAATAATTAGTGGTGTAATAAGTCATATTTGTGGAGTATTGCATTGTATTAACCCTTTTCCGCATAGACGCACCTTTTAGCACATTTAATTATTACCTCCTCTGAAGAAAAAAGTTCCAATTTATACAGTCATGAATACATATCATACAAAATAATGTCCATATTCTAGCAGAAGATAGCTTAACCTATTACTCCATAGAGACACCTTTTTACGACTTTAATTTATTCTTCCATGGAAGAATATAATTCTTATTTATACAGTCCCAAAAATTTTATCTGATGATATTTTTGCTATATTCTGGCAGATGGTTACAGCTTAAAGCAGGCTTTAATTGGTCATCTATCTTCAATACTAGAAACAAGTTATGGAGTAAAGTGTTAAAGCAGTCTGAAAGTAAAGCAGAATGTGCATTCTGCTTTACTTTCAACCTGCTGTAATTGGTCATCTATCTTCAATACTAGAAACAAGTTATGGGGTAAAGGGTTAAAGCAGTCTGAAAGTAAAGCAGAATGTGCATTCTGCTTTACTCAACCTGCTTTAAGTAGTCACCTATTTTCAAAACTGGAAACAGTCTATGGGGTAAAGAGTTAAAACATTACAATGTATATAGGCATGATGCACCATGCAGTAATCAATATTCTACATGTATTAATTTCAAACAATATTGACAGAAGGATTGATGATGCAATCGAGAAGAATTTTGTAGAGGAAACCATCAAATACAATGAACAAGACGTTATTATTTCCCGTTTCAACGCAAACAAAATGCAAACACATTGCAATAGAATGTAGAAAATGACAACCTTTTGACAGTTCTTAAGTAACTGTTGATTTAAATCTGAGTTGCAAACAGTTTGGAGCCTGATCAGATGCCGGGTTACCCGGCGTCTGATCTGGCTCCAAACTGTTTTCAATTGGAAATTGTAGTTATAATAGCTTATAAATGTATTTAATCGTTTGTTTCTACTTGACTTACCTGCTACGCAAATGTATTTATTGGAAAATATTAACGTCTTCGCACCTGTATGTTTGGTTTAAACATATTTTATTTCAATAATTTACATGTATTTTACAAACATGTATACAACAAAATTTAGGATTGAAACGAAAGCAAATTAACAGCTTATTGTGTTTCTTTCCTAAAGCTCCTAAACCTGTATGTTTAGCAAACACTCATAATAACATCAAGTCAGCGATTACCTTTGCAAACAGTTTAGATCCAGATGAGTTAGTGGTGTCCCATCTGAGTCATCCGAGTCTAAGCCATTTGACACCTTTTTTTAAATGATTGTTTAACTCATTACCCCATAGCCTGTTTCTAGTTTTGAAGAGAAGTTACTACTTAAAGCAGGTTGAAGGTAAAGCAGAATGCGCCTTAAGGTGTTTGCTTCTTTACTTTCAGTCTGCTTTAAGCTTCCATCTGCTAGAATATAGAAACTATATCTTACGAAAAACATTCTTTACTGTATAAATTGGAAATATTTTCTTCAGTGGAGGAATAAATTAATGCGTAAAAAGGCATATTTATGAGGTTATGCATGGGTTAACCCATTACCCCATACCCTGTTTCTAATATAAAGATAGGTGACCACTTAAAGCAGGTTGAAAGTAAAGCAGAATGCGCCTTAAGGCACATTCTGCTTTACTTTCAGCCTGCTTTAAGCTACCACCTGCTAGAATAAAGAAAATACTTCTTATGATACATATTCATAACTGTATAAAATGGAACTAATTATTTCAATGTAGGAATAAAACAGAGGAGCAAAAAGGCGTATTTAAGAGGTAATGGGTTAAGTAGTCACCTGTAAAAACCTGGGCATTATATGAAGACTCATATGTATAATTGTTGTGTGGAGATATATAATTTTCTTCGTTTGAGTTTACGAATTAGAAGTAAATTATTTTCCCTTTGAATGTATACCACTCCGCTAAGTAGCGTCATGTGCAAGTGCACGAGGCTATTGTAAGTCATTCAGCTTTGGGCAGTCGACGAGAACAGTACACTTTAATTTTGTTTAAATTTTGTATTGTTTATGGTAAATTGAACCCAACACAGAGGTACAGGTGTTTATGCATATGTGATGATTTATAAGCGCTCCACTGTACATCGTATATCAAATGTATATAAATTTTTTATCCAATTTTATCGCTAGTCTATACTGTTCGCATACATAATTTGTTAGCGAAGATATGAGGCCCGACATCTACGTGGTATTGCTTTATGCAACTCGATACTTGCCATACGGGTACCATTTTCCAGAGTTTTTTCTCTTACGAGATTTTTATCTCTGGTTTTTGTATGGGCGAATCGACCACATCGCAGACAAATTATGTGACAAAGTAATAAATGTTTACTAAGTTTTCGTAAGACCTATTTTGACGGATTTAATGTTAAAATCGCTGTGAAGGGACAATCTTAAATTGAACCCTATTGTATGGGAATTTGAGTTTTTTAGAAATTTGTGATAAATTTCTTAATAAATGTATATGTACATGTATATTTGGGCTGGTTTTGCTCATAAAGTTTACGAGTCTTTATTCACATGGTTAATTATGACATAGAGAGGACGTATTGTATATGTATGAGATTAGTTGATATGCTGTAACGAATACTTCAATCGGCTGTCCAAGTGCTATATACAAATTACAATGTAATTCATATTCAAGTCTTGTTGTCTTTCATGTGTGAGTGGTGTGTGTTTGAAGGGAATTAATTTTTCTGTCCCCATTCCCACCTGTCATACTATGAGATAAGATCAGAGTTTTACAGCTGGATAGAGATCACGGGTAGATGCATCTACTTGTTAAGCTATAATGACGTGGATGAGAACATCTCACTGTGATGCTTTAACAATGTAACTATTTGTTGACATAAAGACCAAAGGCTTCTCATAAAACTTTACTCCATAGTTTGTTTTTGGTTTTGGAGATAGCTTGTGACCTCTTAAAACAGGTTGAAAGTAAAGCAGAATGTGCCTTAAGGCACATCCTGCTTTACGTTCATCCTACCTTAAGCTTCCATATATGCTAGGATGTTGACTATTTCGTATAGAGCATTATAAGTCATCACTATAAAATCATGCAACAATTTCCTTCAGAGGAGGAATAAGTTAAAGGCGTTAAACGGCATAATTATATTTATGGAGTAATGGGTTAAGCAACTATTAAAAAGTAGTATTCAGGAGGGAGGGAAACATGCAGATACAGATTGAGGTAAAGAGAGAAAAAAGAGAGGGAAAGATTCAGCAAAGCAGGATAAAAACAGGTAGGACGGGTGAGAGTCACTCAGGGGGAGCAAGTCCTCTGCAAGAGAGAGAGAATAAGGGGAAACCAGGAACTTAGCGAGTTAGAATGAGAGAGAGAGAATGAGGGGAAAACAAGGAAAATGGAGAGTTAGAATGAGAGAGAGAGAGAGAGGGAGAAAGAGAACCTGCGGGAGGAAACTAAAGAGAGGTAGAGAGAGGCAACAGGAGGGAGGGCAGAAGAGAGGGGGCATTTAGTGCCAGAGAGAGTATATTCTTGGGTTGGAGTACCATGCAGCTAGACACAGAATGATAGACAGAAATGCAAATACCTTGGACAGACACATTGACAAACAGATAATCATGTTACCAACAGTTTGATTTTGAAAGTAACATAATTACATTAGTGGTACAGGTAGGTATAGATTTATACCATGTTTTAAACTGATAATGTACTGATTTATTTGTTTGTGAATATGTATGTATTGTCTATGTACATTTTGTTTTGTTCCTCATGTTTTGTCTATGTATATTATCTGTTCCTCATGAAAATTGAAATAAAATATGCCACATTTCTTTGTATAGTGTAACTCAATGCATTTGTCTTTTTTGTATTTTTCAGATTAGAAAAGGAATACTTAGCATTAAAAAGCAAGGAAAACGAAGATCAGATTGAACTCAGGGTAAGTAATAGTGCTAGCTTAACCCTTAATGCCATATATGCCTTTCGGTGCATTTGATTAATTTCTAGAAGTGTTTTCTTAATTGTCCTAAGCAGATGGTATTGTAAAGCAGGCTTAAAGTAAAGCAAGGCCTGATCTGCTTTTCTTTCAACCTGCTTTTAGGGACTACCTGTGGTCAAAAACTACAAAGGGCTATAGGGTAAAATGTTCAAACCTTTCAGTTTGATTGCAAGAAATCAGTTCAAAATTTGAATTAAAATTTTCTGAGGAATGTTTTTGACCCTTTCTACCCTTAGCTTGTTTTCAAAACTTCAGGATGTTTGTTCCTTAACCCATTACCCCATAGCCTGTTTTAAGCAGGTTGAAGGTACAAAATGCTCCTTAACCCATTACCCCATAGCCTGTTTTAAGCAGGTTGAAGGTACAAAATGCTCCTTAACCCATTACCCCATAGCCTGTTTTAAGCAGGTTGAAGGTACAAAATGCTCCTTAACCCATTACCCCATAGCCTGTTTTAAGCAGGTTGAAGGTACAAAATGCTCCTTAACCCATTACCCCATAGCCTGTTTTAAGCAGGTTGAAGGTACAAAATGCTCCTTAACCCATTACCCCATAGCCTGTTTTAAGCAGGTTGAAGGTACAAAATGCTCCTTAACCCATTACCTCATAGCCTGTTTCTAGTTTTAAAGAAAACTGATCACTTAAAGCAGGTCGAAAGTAAAGCAGAATGCGCCTTAAGGCGCATTCTGCTTTACTTTTAGCCTGCTTTAAGCTATTACCTGCTAGGATATAGCAAATATTTCTTATGATACATATTCATCATTGTATAAAAGTGAACCAATTTTTTTCAGTGGAGGAATTACTTATAGGCGTAAAAAGGCGTATATATGGGGTAACGGGTTAAGGTGCATTTTGCTTTACTTTCAGCCTGCTTTTAACTACCATTGTGATAGGAACATATTTCTTAATGTGCATATTTACGTTGGGAACTCTTTTCTTAAGTGGAGGAATAAAGTAAAGGTGCAAAAAGGTGTATTACATTTATGGAGTAAGGGTTGAATCAGATTACAAGTAAAGCAGAAAACTGTAGTTTAGTTCAAGCAAGACAATGTATTTCAATGAGGAATTGATAGATGGGGTCAATTTTTAAAGGCTGTTCTATTGGAAAATGGTTAATGAATAAAAAAATATATATACATGTTTATATATAAAAAGGCCGAGATGAAGATGCAAAGAAGATGGATCAACAACCAACTAAAATGGGTCATATAACCATTTGCATACTTTAATAACTCCAAACTTAAAAAGGCTTTATCAAGTTTTGTTAACCCTTTCATGTGTAGCTAGCAGTGAAAATCACCTTATCCAAGTGTGCTTAAGCTAGGCAGGATATTGCTTAAAGAAAGTAAATCAAAAATCTCCTTTAGGAGCTTTCTGCTTAATTTTTATTTTTGCTTCAAGCTGTCACTATATATACTTAACATTGAAAGAGTTAAAATTATGTAATTGTTTGCACACCTGACGATTGGAGGAACGGGTTAACACAACGTAGTATTAAGTCAATTGGGTTTTTATTCCGCTGAAAGCCCTACTTGTTTGGCCCTATTATGGAACAATTACACCTGCCCTTATTTACAGATAACTGAACCACCTGAATAATTGATCCCCCTGTAGGCCGAGCCTCAAACACACTCTCACGTCACCAAATAACCTCTAACACTTTGCATGCCAACCATGAAACCGTGATTACCTTTGCAAACAGTTTAGATCCAGATGAGATGCCGATAACTCGGCGTCTCATCTGGATCCAAACTGTTAGACACTTTGATTGTTTTGGTGGGAAATCCTTAGATTTTAGAAAAGTAGCAGATGACAATTGTTGCAGACAAAAAAGTTCTTAACATTTAAAGAGCAGAAAATGTAATCTTAAAAAAACATTGTGTCTTAACTGCAGGTCTCAATTTGTCTTCAGGTTTAAATCTTTATACCCCATAGACTTTCTGGGTTTGAAAACAGGTGACCACTTAAGCAGGTTTGAAAATAAAGCAGAATGTGCTTTACTAAATTCAGCCTGCTTAAGTTTCCATCTGCTAGGATAAAGAACATATTTCTGTGGTGCATAAGAATAACTGTATAAAGTCTGGATCTATTTTCTTCAGAGGATATATAAATTAAAGGTGTAAAAAGGTGTATCTACGGAGTATTGGATTAAGAACAATTTTAACAATATTTGAATTTCAGATGCTTTAGATTTCAATATTTCTCCCACCCACAGTGTATATAATCTGGAATATAAACATTTTCAAATCTCAATTGGTATTTACTCAGTCTTTCCGAGAGAAAGGGCATACATGTATGTGTTGGGGTTGTGATCGGTATTAACTCTTTGCACGCTAGCGCGGATATATCTGCCATAGTGATTACCTCTCATCAGGATCCAATCTGTTTGCTATTCTGACACTGAATTTAAAAGAAAATTTGAAAATTCATATTTTAGAACGATAGCAGACGACAAATTGTTGCAGACGAAAAAAATACCCAGCATGCAAAGAGTTAACTGTTACTCTGAAGATACTTATGATACTGGAAAACTGGGTGGAGTAAAAATATTCTGTACTGGAGAACTGGGTGGAGTAAAAATATTCTGTACTGGAGAACTGGGTGGGTGGGGTGTTTGCTGTGGAGATTCTATATGTGAGAACTGGGTGGGGTATTTGTTGTGGAGCCTTGATTCTGTATTTGAGAGGTGGGTGGGGTGTTCATTCACCAGGGACATACTGACAATTCACCATGTGTTCTGATTTACAGCGGCTACGAACAGAGAACCGCTTACTGAGACAGAGGATTGATAGTCTAGAAAAGGTATGTCAAACGTTTACTTAGTTTTCATATGTTAATGGCATGATAAAGTTTTTACAGCGATCCCTTTAGGTCAGCATTGACCCTTTTTGGTCGGGACGCCCCAAGCAGACTATTGTCAATAATGGATACAGATGAAATCCAACTGCTGGACTTTGCATGCCTCATGTATAGCACCGATAGGTGATACACCAACCCATGTACCCCTGAAACTCCAAATTGATGAATCCAGTTTCCAATTTAAAGTATTGTCCTTTTATTGACTATATAGGGCATTTAGGAACCCTTCTGATCTGGGTCTACACTGTTTACATAGGACATGTGTACTGTTAAATAGTATACTGTTTGTTAATGATGAGTATATATATACTTGTTTCTAGTGCTGAATGATATAAGCAACTACCTTTCTCAAACTGAAAATTAGCAAAGTAATAGGGAAAGGATCACAGATATGTGACAACTTATTAATTCCTTTCAACAGTGAATAACCTTCTGCTGAAAATGATGTCTGCTACAATTCTCAAATTATTTTTGTCTTCAAAATATTAATAGACTCTGGTTCTGAGTGACACACAGTTTGATCATTGATCAGACTCCATAGATAACATATCACTTTCAAAACATTTGTCTTATTTAACCCATCACCCCATAAACATGTCTTTTTACACTTTTAATTTATTTCTCCACTGAAGAAAATAGTTCCAAATTTATACCTTCATAAATATATACCATAAGAAATATTTTCTATACCCTGCATATGTTAGCTTAAAGCAGGCTGAAAGTAAAGCAGAATGTGCCATTAGGCACATTCTGCTTTACTTTCAACCTGCTTTAAGTGGTCACCTATCTTTAAAACTAGAAACAGTCTATGGGGTAATGGGTTAACCCATCACGCCATAAACATGTCTTTTTACGCCTTATTTATTCCTCTACTGTAGAGAACCGGTCAAATTTATACAGTCATGAATATTCACCATAAAAGTATAATCAAGTGACTCAAAGTCTGAGTTGGATACAAAAATGCCAGTCACATACTTATAATCTACTTTTTAGACTGATATACAATATTAGCTCATGCAAGTATTTCTAGCTGCTAATGGTTTCAAACAGAATATGGATTATTTGTGTTGTTTGTAAGTTGTTAATCAGTTCACAGTATTGATTTTGGATAATACAGTCAAAACTTGTATTGAGTGAATTTATCAGTCTTTAACTCATTCACCACTGTAACTTCAAATGTATAGTTCTAGCTTCCAATCATGTCTAGTCCATATTTACAATTTAGGGCATTTATGTAGACCCTGATCAGAGGACCTGCTTAAACCCATCACCCAAAGCCTGTTTCAAGTATTGAAGATAGTTGACCACTTAAAGCAGATTGAAAGTAAAGCAGAATGTACCTTAAGGTGCATTCTGGTTTACTTTCAGCTTGCTTTAAGCTACCATCTGCTAGGATATAAGATATATTTCTTGTGGTGCATAGTTATGGCTGGAACTATTTTCTTCTGTGGAGAAATAACCTAATGTGTATTTATGGAGTAATGGATTAATCTTCTCTTTTTTTTCAGGAATCTGCAACTCTAGCAGACCGACTTATTCAGTATCAGTTGACACGGGCACAGGAGGCGGAGGAAACATACGCCCTGAAGAATGAGTTGTCACTAACGAAACAGAAATACTCACTGTCACAAAAACAACTAAAGGAGGCGGAGTCACTGCTCGGAGATATCAAAGAACGAGTAAGTAAAAAAGAGTAGTGTTCCCTCTCTACAACGACACCCAATGGGAGACAAAAATTGATTTCATTGTTCAGAGGGAGTTGATATAGGGATGGAAATTGGCTTACATTTGCAAACAGCTTGATTCCAGATCAGACGCTGCATATCATCCAGTATGTAACACAGCAGACAGCAATTTTAAGTAGACGATATTGCAGCATTAAAAGTGTTAGGCATACCGGTAATTGTCCTGTTTAGGGAACTCGGGCAAAGGTCGTTGTAAGGGGGGAGTTTTTGTTGGGAGGGTCGTTGTAAGGAGGGATGATTGTAAGAGATGGTTACACTGTTGATTGGTCAACAGTAAAGATCAGATGACAGACAAGCTTTTTAGCTCACCTGAGCACAAAGTGCTCAAGGTGAGCTTTTGTGGTCGGTCTTTGTCCGGCGTCGTGCGTTGTGCGTCAACAATTTCTTCAAACATCTTCTTCTCCAAAACCACTGGCTGGATTGCAATCAAACTTCACAGGAATGTTCCTTGGGTCAAGCTTTTTCAAAGTTGTTCAAAGAATTTTTTGAAACAATGCAGAACTCTGGTTGCCATGGCAACCAAAGTGAAAAAATGAGGAAATCTTAAAAAATCTTCTTGTCAAAAACCAAAAGGGCCAGAGCTTAGATATTTGGCACATAGCATCATTTACAGGTCCTCTATCAAAGTTGTTCAAATTTTGTCCCTGGGGTCAAAATTGACCCCGCCCCGGGGGTCACAGTTTTACATAGAGTTATATAGTGAAAAGTTCAAACATCTTTTTCTCTGAAACCAATATGACCAGAGCTTTGATATTTGGCATGGTATAACTTCTAGAGGTATTTGACATATATTGTTGAATTGGTTCCGGTCTGTTGTATATCTAGGTCACAAGAGCTAAAAATAGATTTTTTCAATGAGAACTTAAAAAATCTTCTTGTCTGAAACCATAGTACACTAAGCTTAGATATTTTGAACATAGCATCGTCTACAGGTCCTCTATCAAAGTTGTTCAAATTTTGTCCCTGGGGTCAAAATTGGCCCCGCCCCGGGGGTCACAGTTTTACATAGAGTTATATAGTGAAATGTTCAAACATCTTTTTCTCTGAAACCAATATGACCAGAGCTTTGATATTTGGCATGGTATAACTTCTAGAAGTCCTTCACATATATTGTTGAATTGGTTTCGGTCTGTTGCATATCTGGGTCACCGGAGCTAAAAATAGATTGTTTTCAAAGAAAACTTCAAAAATCTTCTTGTCTAAAACCATAGCACACTGAGTTTTTGCACATAGCATTGTCTACAGGTCCTCTATTAAAACTGTTAAAATTTTACCCCTGGGGTCAAAATTTGCCCCACCCCGGGGGTCACCGTTTTACATAGAGTTACATAGTGAAATGTTCAAACATCTTTTACTCAGAAACTAATATGGCCAGAGCTTTGATACTTGGCATGGTGTAACTTCTAGAGGTCCTTCACATATATTGATGAATTGGTTCTGGTCTGTTGCATATCTGGGTCACCGGAGCTAAAAATAGATTTTTTCAATGAAAACTTTAAAAATCTTCCTGTCTGAAACCATAGTACACTGAGTTTAGATATTTTGCACATAACATCATCTACAGGTCCTCTATCAAAGTTGTTCAAATTTTGTCCCGCCCTTGGGGTCACCTTTTACAAATCTTCTTTTCTGAAATCAAGTGACCCATCCTAGTGTCACCATGGACAGGTGAGCGATCAAGGGCCATTCTGGCCCTCTTGTTTCTTTATGTATTAACTGCAACCAGGCTGCACAGATTAACAGCCACTTGGAAAGTTTGTTGTGAAAGATAGTCATTTATACAGAATAAATAGCTCCTACAGGAGCCCTCTGATGTAGGTCTACACTGTTTGCATAGGACAAGTGCACTCTTTCCAAATACACTGTTGGTAAATGATTGCTATACCCATACCTAAAGTTGCATGAGATTATGACCACTGAAAAGAAGGCTAAATAATTGTATGAAAGACAGCTTTCTGCTTAACTCTCACCTTGCTTTGAACAATCATCTGCTTACAACACCCAATACTTAACACAACTAAGTTAATACTTAACCCTTTACCTGATAGCATTGTTTCTAGTATTGAAGATATGTGACTACTTAAAGCAGGTTGAAAGTAAAGCAGAATGCGCCCTAAGGCGCATTCTGCTTTACTTTCAGCCTGCTTTAAGCTATTAACTGCTAGAATAAGGAAAATATTAAATATGACACGTATTCATTACGGTATAATTTGGAACTATTTTCTTCAGCGGATGAATAAAATGAATGTGCTAAAAGTCGCTTCTATAAGGGAAAGGGTTAACACAACTAAGTTGTCGTTACAGAGAGGTTTTACTGTACTTTAATTGCATATGGATGGTCCTTTGTTTTTGTTTACAGACAGACAGCATTAACTCAGCGTCCACTCTAGACGAGGGCGAGGCCCAGATGGTGATACAGGGCTTACAGGAGGAGTTGATCATGGTCCGTCTGAAGGAAGCCGAAAACACAACCACTGTAAAAGGCCTGCGACAGAAAATACAGGAGCTAGAACAGGTGAATATTAGAAACTGTTATCAGGGCTACAGATGAATGTAGTATTTCCAGTATCTTTCCCTTAACCCAATACCCCATAACCAGTTTCTAGTTTTGAAAATAGGTATGAATTGGAACTATTTTCTTCAGTGGAGGAATTAATTAGATGCATAAAAAGGTGTATTTATGAGGGAAAGGGTTAATCAGGGTTTCAGAATTTAACTCTGTGCAAGGAACAGCAAAACAGTATTACTTTTGCAAACAGTTAGGATCTAGATGAGACCCAAACTGTTGGAATCTCTGACCCTATTTGAAACGATTGTTTTGAACATTCTAAGGGAGCTTTCTGGGGTCTTTGTTACCTTGCTTTAACCCTTTCCCTTATAGAAGCGACTTTTAGCACATTCATTTTATTCATCCGCTGAAGAAAATAGTTCCAATATATACTGTAATAAATATGTGTCATATTTAATAAATTCCTTATTCTAGCAGGTAATAGCTTAACGCAGGCTGAAAGTAAAGCAGAATGCGCCATATGGCGCATTCTGCTTTACTTTCAACCTGCTTTAAGTAGTCACCTATTTTCAAAACTAGAAAAGGCTATGGGGTAAAGGGTTAAGCATTCACCTGTCGTAAACACTTTCAAATTAATACAATTTAGTTAGTGGTCATAGTTTTACTATATTCTGGTAGCTTTTTAAAAGATTTATTGGATAATATTTTTCATGCTTTGCAGCTTAATACCCGGATACAGCAGGCACCAAGTAATGACATCCAGTGTCTACAAGAAGAGTTGATTGCTGTCAAACTGAGGGAAGCGGAGGCCAACCTGTCATTGAAAGAAATGAGACAGACTATTTTAGATCTGGAATCCAGCTGGAAGGTAGGGGACACTATACACCGTGGAAAAAGTGGGTTCATGGTGGTGGTTAATGGTCTGATTACCTTAGTTTTATTTTTAGCTCACCTGGCACGTAGTGCCAAGGTGAGCTATTTTGATAGTTCTGTGTCCGTCTCCGTTCGTTCGTCGTCAACAATTTCTTAAAACGACATCTCCTCCGAAACTACTGGATGGATTTTTAGCTCACCTGAGCACAAAGTGCTCAAGGTGAGCTTTTGTGGTCAGTCAATGTCCGTCGTCGTGCGTTGTGCGTTGTGCGTCGTGCGTCAACAATTTCTTCAAACATCTTCTTCTCCAAAACCACTTGCCTGATTGTAACCAAACTTCACAGGAATGTTCCTTGGGTCAAGCTCTTTCAAAGTTGTTCAAAGAATTTGAAACCATGCAGAACTCTGGTTGCTATGACAACCAAAGTGAAAAAATAAGGAAATTTTAAAAAATCTTCTTGTCACAAACCACAAGAGCCAGAGCTTAGATATTTGGCACATGTCATTACCTATAGGTCTTCTATCAAAGTTGTTCAAATTTTGCCCCTGGGGTCAAAATTGGCCCCGCCCCGGGGGTCAAGGTTTTACATAGAGTTATATAGTGAAATGTTCAAACATCTTTTTCTCTGAAACCAATATGTCCAGAGCTTTGATATTTAGCATGGTATTACTTCTAGAGGTATTTGACTTATATTGTTGAATTGGTTCCGGTCTGTTGCATATCTGGGTCACCGGAGCTAAAAATAGATTTTTTTCCATGAGAACTTAAAAAATCTTCTCGTCTGAAACCATAGTACACTGAGCTTAGATATTTTGCACATAGCATCGTCTACAGATCCTCTATTAAAGTTGTTCAAATTTTGTCCCTGGGGTCAAAATTGGCCCTGCCCCGGGGATCACAGTTTTACAAAGAGTTATATAGTGAAATGTTCAAACATCTTTTTCTCTGGAACCAATATGACCAGAGCTTAAATATTTGGCATGGTATAACTTCTAGAAGTCCTTCACACATATTGTTGAATTGGTTATGGTCTGTTGCATATCTGGGTCACCGGAGCTAAAAATAGATTTTTTCAATGAAAACTTCAAAAATCTTCTTTTCTGAAACCATAGTACACTGAGTTTAGATATTTTGTACATAGCATCGTCTACAGGCCCTCTATCAAAGTTGTTAAAATTTTGTCACTGGGGTCAAAATTGGCCCCGCCCCGGAGGTCACCGTTTTACGTAGAGTTACATAGGAAAATGTTCAATTATCTTTTACTCAGAAACCAATATGGCCAGAGCTTTGATATTTGGCATGATGTAACTTTTAGAGGTCCTTCACATATATGGATAATTGGCTCTGGTCTGTTGCATATCTGGGTCACCGGAGCTAAAAATAGATTTTTTCAATGAAAACTTCAAAAATCTTCTTGACTGAAACCATTGTACACTGAGTTTAGATATTTTGCACATATCATTGTTTACAGGTCCTCTATCTTAGTTGTTCAAATTTTGCCCCTGGGGTCAAAATTGGCCCCGCCCTGGGGGTCACCTTTTACAAATCTTCTTTTCTGAAATCATGTGACCCATCCTAGTGTCACCATGGTCAGGTGAGCGATCAAGGGCCATTCTGGCCCTCTTGTTACCAAACTTGGCAGGAATGATACTTGTATGGTCCTCTTTCAAAGTTGTTCAATTAGTTCCGGTCTGTTGCATATCTAGGTCACAGGAGCTAAAAATAGATTTTTTCAATGAAAACTTAAAAATTCTTCTTGTCTGAAATAACAGTACCTTGAGCTTAGATATTTGGCACAAAGCATCGTCTTCAGGTCCTCTATCAAGATTGTTCAAATTATGTCCCTGGGGTAAAAAATTACCCCGCCCGTGGGGTCGTAATTTTACATAGAGTTATATAGTGAAATTTTCAAACATCTTTATCTCTGAAACTAATATGCTAATATGGCCAGAGCTTTGATATTTGGCATGGGGACACTTCTAGAAGCCCTTTACCAATATTGTAAATATGGTTCCAGTCTGTTGCATAACTAGGTCACAGGAGCTAAATGAAAACTTTAAAAATCTTCTTGTCTGAAACCCCAATACCCTGAGATTAGATATTTGGCATAAAGCAGCATCTACAGGTCCTCTATCAAGATTGTTCAAATTATGCCCCTTTGGTCAAAACTGCCAAGGCCCTAGGGGTCGCAGTTTTACATAGAGTTATATAGTGAAATATTCTTCTCTGAAACTATTATGGCAAGAGCTTTATATTTTGCATTATGAAGTGACACTTTTAGATGTTCTTTACCAATATTGCTGAAATGGTTCAGGTCTGTTGCATATCTGGGTCACATTAGCTAAAAATAGATTTTTTTTCAATGAAAAGTCTTCCTGTCTGAAACCACCCATGTACAAAATATTTGGCAGAACACTTAATTTTCAAGTTCATCAGCAAGATATTTGAAATTATGTCTCTGGGGTAAAAAATGATACCACCCCAGGGGTCATGTGACCCTTGTGTTGGTTTTTCCAGGTGAGCGATATTTAGGCCCGCATGGGCCTCTTGTTCATTTAACACCACGTCTTGTACAAGTTGACGACATCTCCACTTCCTGCGATTTAAAATTAGGTCAACATTACTATAAACAGAAATTGACAGCTTGAACTACATGTAGTTCCGGTCTCCACTTCCTGCACTCCTAAACTAGGTCACCATTACTATTAATAGAATGTAACAGAATTTTCAATGTCACCTCTCTACCACCTGCATTTCTTATCCTATTCTCATGAAACTTCAAACATGTGTTCACAAACATGACCTCTTGTACAAGTTTGTGTCCTTTTCCTGCGGTCCAAAACTAGGTCACCGTTACTATAAATAGAAATTGAAAAAAATTTCAATGTCAACTTCATTTCTTGCCACCTCTTACACAAGTTCACATCTCCACTTCCTGTGGTCCAAAATTAGGTCATTGTTACTATAAATAGAAATCAATGATGGTATTCGTATTGTCTGTGATGCCTTGTTGGAATCTGGAAATTGTCCATTTGAAGTATCAGGGGTGAATTCTTCTATTTCAGCTACACATGTCCAGTTCCAATGAGCCCATCTCCCCCAAGGACAAAGGCAGCAAGAAAGAGCTCAAGACAGAGCTTAAGAAAGCTCAAGAGGAACTCATGACATCTAAGCTCAAGGAAGCTTCGGCTCTTTCTCATCTGAAAGACACGAAACAAAAAGTCATGGAGCTGGAAACTTCAGTAAGTCAATCTTACTTTTTTAGCTCACCTGGCACGAAGTGCCAAGGTGAGCTTTTAGGATCGCTGAATGTCCGTCGTCCGTCCGTTCACATTTGTTCGTTAACACTCTAGCGCCCACAAATTTCATCTGATCTTCATGAAACTTCATAACAATGTTTGTCTTGATAAAATCTAGGTCAAGTTCGAATGTGGGTCATGTCCGGTCAAAAACTAGGTCACTAGGTCAAATCATAGAAAAACCTTGTTAACACTCTAGAGGCTACAAATCTCAATGGATCTTAATGAAACTTAGTCAGAATGTTTGCCTCATTGATATCTAGGTCAAGTTCGAATGTGGGTCATGTCCGGTCAAAAACTAGGTCACTAGGTCAAATCATAGAAAAACCTTGTTAACACTCTAGAGGCTACAAATCTAAACAGATTTTAATAAAACTTGGTCAAAATGTTTGCCTCATTGATATATAGGTCAAGTTCGAATGTGGGTCATGTACGGTCAAAAACTAGGTCACTAGGTCAAATCATAGAAAAACCTTGTTAACACTCTAGAAGCTACAAATCTCAATGGATCTTAATGAAACTTGGTCACAATGTTTGCCTCATAGATATCTAGGTCAA
Organism: Gari tellinella; assembly: GCA_922989275.2. Taxonomy (NCBI): domain Eukaryota; kingdom Metazoa; phylum Mollusca; class Bivalvia; order Cardiida; family Psammobiidae; genus Gari; species Gari tellinella. Next base: position 11,535,255 of record OV277865.1, on the reverse strand, counting down.
GTTCGAATGTGGGTCATGTCCAGTCAAAAACTAGGTCACTAGGTCAAATCATATAAAAACCTTGTTAACACTCTAGAGGCTACAAATCTCAATGGATCTTTATGAAACTTGATCAAAATGTTTGTCTTGATGAAATCTAGGTCAAGTTCGAATGTGGGTCATGTCCAGTTAAAAACTATGTCACTAGGTAAAATCTTCCAAAAACTTTGTTAACACTCATTTTATTGGATTTTAATGTAATGTAGTTAGAATGTTTGCCCAATTGATATCTAGGTCAAATTCGAATATGGGTCATGTCGGGTCAAAAACTAGGTCACTAGGCCAAATCAAAGAAAAACAGTGTTAACCCTCTAGAGGCTACAAATCTCGTTAGATCTGAATGAAATATTTTCAGAATGTTTGCCTACATCAAATCTAGGTCAAAATCAAATGTGGATTGTGTCTGGTCAAAAACTAGGTCACTAGGTCAAATTATAGAAAAATCTTGTTAAAACTCTAAAGGTTGATTGTGGGTCATGGCCAGTCATAATCTAGGTCACTATAGGTCAATTTTACATGGTGAACTAGGTGAGCGATTTAGGGCCATAGTGGCCCTTGTTTTGCTTTTCTTCAAAGCTTTTTTTCTGTGTTTGGTAAGACTAATGGATCTCTGCCATGAGTAGACTAAAATTAAATAAAAGAAAGTTTCTTAGGAGTTACCTGCTTTACTGTCAGCTGTCTTTAACTCTTTACTCCATAGCCTGTTTCTTGTTTTGAAGACAGGTGACCACTTGAAAGTAAAGCAAAATGCGCCTTAAAAGTGTTTCTATTAGGAACATATGATGTAAACCCTTTACAGTAAAACTCCTCTATTACGACCAGTAAAAGAAGCCTAATTAGCTGTATGAATGACAGGAGGCAGCTTAAAGCAAGTTGAAAGTAAAACAAAGCTCCTATAAGAAGCCACCTACCTTAATCACCAAAATGTAAACATTGTCTTGTGGAGGTATTAGGCAGGTTTTACTGTACATGTATATGACAGGAATGTGATGAGTCTATATACATGTATGTTTCTGCAGAGCACCAGATAAGGATAGTTTTTTAAAAAAATAAAATCTTTATTTCTGAATTAAACCCTATGGTGTCACTACTCATTAGAATCGTCTCGAAGAGACGATTCTAATGAGTAGTAACACCATAGGATTTGGTACTGAAATGAGTGAAAAAATGTTTGATTTGTTGAAATAACTATCTCTTATCTGGAGCCCTGTTTCTGTGAATAATGATACTATAGCCAATAATTTTGCACTGTCTATCTTTCATGTAGAACCAGATATGCACCAATCAAATTCGGCGTATGGACGAAGAGAACAAAAAGCTGAAGGGAGAGATAGAGGACAATGTAAAACAAGAGGCCGAGTCACAGAGGCAGATCAAAAGTTTGCTGAGAAAAATCGACGACCTTGAATCTAAGGTAACCCTTTCTCTCAGTCATAGGTTGTTTTCAGTGTTTTAAGACTGGTAGTTGCTTAACCCATTCCCCTATAAATACGTCTTTTTACACCTCTAATTTGTTCCTCCATTGAAGAAAATAGTTCCGTTTTATACAATCATGAATATGCTGCATAAGAAATATTTTCTGTATCCAAGCAGATGGTAGCTTAAAACAGGCTGAAAGTAAAGCAGAATGTGCCCTTAAGGCACATTTTGCTTTCCTTCAACCTGCTTCAAGTAGTCACATGTCTTCAAAAGTAAAAACAGGCTAGGGGTAATGGGTTAAGGCAGGTTGGAAGTAAAGCAGAAAGCTCCTATACATGTAGGAGCTTTCTGCTTTAATTTCAGCCTGCTTTAAGCAGCCACTTGTTAGAATGTAGTTAAACTTTCTGTTACTCTTTATCAGGGCAAGCTAGAAGCTATGATCAGGATCTGCACATTTCTTTTTATTTATTTTAAAAACCAAACAAACTCTTAATTTTCAAAACTGGACTAGACTTAATTGGAAATTGGGACTGTCCATTTGAAGTCTAAGGGGTGAATGCGTTTGACTTATACAAATGTGTTAGTCATATTTGTTTGGTTATGTAATCCTCATCAACACTTTGGTTAACTTTTTCAACACTATCAACCTGTATTGAAGATCTTGGTAAATAAATTGGATTCAGATCAAGCCCCACTAAATTCAGCGCTTGATTAGGATCCAAATTGTTTGTCACTCAGATCTTGTTTCTAAGACCATACCATTTTTTATGGAAGTTGATTTTCTCACATAACTACCCCTGTTTTCTATAGCGAACAACGATGACGAATATCCTTATCTCCAACATGTGTAAGATCACTTTGATGACGTCACTATAATGTCACTATTTATGACGTCACTGGGGTTCGAAAGAAATGCATTTTGCTTTAAAAAAAGCTTAAATCGTTGGTAATGTGATAAAAAGAATCTGTCACTCGTTGATGTTTAAGACAAGTTGATCTCAAACTAGTCTAGAATAGAAAAATTATTAGGCTCGCCAAGGCTCGCTTAATAATATTTCCATTTTAGACTCATTTGAGATCAGCTTGTCTTAAACATCGACTCATGACAGATCCTATATATCTGTGTTGTTTCCATGACAGAGAAAAGAAGAGGGAATGATGGCGAGAATTAGAGAAGCTGAGACTGACCAGATAATTGGAGAACTGAAGCAGAAGATTGCCGCCATGGATATACAGGTAATATTCAACCTTCAATATCTCAAACTGGCTTAAAACAGAATTTTTCTGTATTTACACAGTTGAATTTAATATTTCAGCCTCGTTTAAGTCGAAATCATCCTTATTTCGGTGTTAAAACGTGGCTAAACCACGTTTCAGCTTTTAAATACTGATATGTTCATTTTGCCTAGTTTTGAATTTAGTTGACCACTTAAAGCAGGTTGAAAGTAAAGCAGAATGTGCCTTAAGGCACATTCTGCTTTACTTTCAGCCTGCTTTAAGCTACCACCTGCAAGAATAAAGAACATATTCCTAATGATACATATTCATGACTGTGTAAATTTAACTTTTCTTCAGTTGAGGAATAAACTGAATGTGCTAAAAGGCGCTTCTGTGGGGTAAAGGGTTAAGTTTGACTTACATAACCCTATATAAGCATTATAGGAAGCATTTACCCCTTTCTTGTCATAAATACCTATTTATACAGTCATGACTATGCATCATAAATATTTTCTAAATACTAGCAGATGGTTACAGTATAAGCTTAAAGCAGGCTGAAAGTAAAGCAGAATGCGCATTCTGCTTTACTTTCAGTCTGCTTTTAGCTATTATCTGCTAGGATAATTATAGAAAATATTTCTTATGGTGCAAATTCAGAATTATAAAATGTGGAAAGTTCCATTTTCTTCAACGGAGGATACATAAAAGGTGTAAAATGGCCTACTGATGGAGTAATGTGTTAAGTGGTCGCCTATCTTCAGTACTAAAATCAGGATATGGGGTAGAGTCAACCCTTTACCTCATAGTCTGTTTCTCGTTTTGAAGACAGATGACCACTTAAAGCAGGTTGAAAGTAAAGCAGAATGTGCCTTAAGGCACATTCTGCTTTACTTTCAGCCTGCTTTAAGCTAAATCTGCTAGGCTATATAAAATATTTGTAATAGTAATTGTTCATGAAGGTATAAACTGGAACTATTTTCTTCAGCAGAGGAATAAATTAAATACGCTAAAAGTCGCTTCCATAGGGAAAAGGGTTAAGACTGCAATATTCTTGTAATGTTTAAAGTTTGCATGTGCTTAGAGTAGAGAACAAAGCGGCAGCCATTTTGGGGAAAGACTTATGAGCCTCGGCTGTATATTTAATACTTGAAACAGGCTATGGGGTATTGGGTTAAGACTGCAATATTCTTGTAATTACTCTATTTTATTTATCTTTCAACAGAAAGAGGAAGTACTAGCAGCTGACAGGCTAGATTCAAAGGGAGGTAAACAGGATCTTCAGAACACAATATTTGACCTGCAAGAGGAGGTGAGTTGTCTACCTTGAATCATCCTAATTTTATCTCTGCAGGCTAACGGCAGAGCTATGACTACCTTGATATATCAGGGCTGCCATAAGTTGGCATGAAAAATCCTAAGATTTCCAAATTTGCATTTTTCAAGTGCGATTTTACGAATCGTACCTTTACCCCATAGCCTGTTTCTAGTTTTGTTGACACGTGGCTGCTTAAAGCAGGCTGAGAGTAAAGCAGAATGTGCCTTAAGGCGCATTCTGCTTTACTTTCAGCCTGCTTTAAGCTACCATATACTAGGAAAAAATCTGAAGATTTAGGAAAAATCCGGAGAAATGGCAGCCCTGACATATAGTTTGGATCCTGATGTGTCTTTTGCATAAAGCAGGAGTGTAATCAGGATCCAAACTGCTTGACACCCTGATCCTACTTTGAAAAGAAGTTGTAGACAATTACTTAGTGTTCAAAAATGCAAAATGCTGTAATTTTAACCCATTACTCCATAAATATGCCTGTTTACACTTCTAATGTATTCATCCACTGAAGAAAACAGTCTTTATAAATAGTCCTGAATATGCACCATAAGAAATATTTTCTGGCAGCTTGTATCCTTTAGGAACATTCTGATATATAGTACTTTAAAACTTCTTTAAGTGGTCACCTGTTTTCTAAACTAGAAACAAGCTAAGTAGTAAAGGGTTATGGGAATATTACATGCTGAAATATCATCATAATTTGCTCTCTGTCTTAAACATATATTTGCTTAACAACCATTTGGAGCTTCTGCTTTATTTTCAGCCTATTGTACAGTGGTAAATACGCATTCTACCCATTTACGCGTTAATCTATGCGTAAGAAACGCATAGTGAACGGTTAACACCTAACGATTTAAACGCGTTAATAAACGATTATACCAATGCAGTCTCGGCTAAGGGGTCCGTCGTATAAGTGGTGACCCTTTCATCCGGGCTCTTTTAAATGCGCAAACAAATGCGTAAAGAAACGGCTAGGGAACGCGTTTAACGAAACGGATAATAAACGCTTAAGAAACCCGTAAAGTGGGTAGGAATAGCGTATTTACCACTGTATGCAACCTTCTGTCTTCAATACTGAAAACGAGCTATTGTGGAAAGGATTGCCTTTGGAGGAAAGGGTTAAAGCAGACTGAAAGTAAAGCAGAATACTCCATAAGGAGCATTCTGCTTTACTTTCAGCCTACTTTAAGCACAGGGCTGCCATAAGTTTACATAAAAAATCCTAAGATTTCCAAATTTGCATTTTTCAAGTGCGATTTTACGAATCATACCTTTTCGCCATCGCCTGTTTCTAGTTTTGTTGACATGTGGCTGCTTAAAGAAGGTTGAAAGTAAAGCAGAATGCGCCTTAAGGCGCATTCTGCTTTACTTTCAGCCTGCTTTAAGCTACCATGAACTAGAAAAAAAATCCGAAGATTTAGGAAAAATCCGGAGAAATGGCAGCCCTGTAAGCATCCATCTAAGCTATTTTGTGGAAAGGATTAAAATCAATTTTCAATATTTTCAGGTTTTACAGTTGAAGATGTCCGTGTCTCCTAAATCTCCAAACACATTGGGCTCAACCTCTAGTGAACCAGTAGTCATCAAAGGCGAGTTTGATGATGACTTTGATGATGATGAAGACATAGAAGACCCTGAAAGTCTCAACAGAACACTGGCTGAAATCATTGAGGGAAAACGCAGTAGTACCAGTCTAATTGCTTATCTCAACAGAGAGAATTCAGACTGTGAAAGCACCCAGTCTGGGAGCTCAGAGAGCTCAGCCAGTGGACAGCGGCTTTTGGCAAAGGGTCTTATACGGGATTTAGACTTCAGTATACCAGAAAATAGTGAAACTGTTGTTAGCGGTAAGTTTGAAGATATTCCACTGGATAAAGATGGAGATAGAAATGGTGCTGCTGATAAGAGTGACTTAAGTGCAATACAAACACAACACAATGATATATCAACTGCAGACCTAAACCAGTCTGGTACTGGGACAGTGACTGGTTCACAAAATAAAAATGGTTCAGGGTTAGTGACAGGAAGTAGTTCCCAAAAGGAGGCTGAAAATGGTGCAATTACAAAGAACCATCCACAGACTGGTTCAGTGGAAGGCTCACTACTTGACACTGGAAAAGGTGCAATTTTAAGAAACCAGTCTCCAGGAGAGACCCAAATTGTGAACGGTGGTGTTGATATAGATGCAGAACATTCAGTAGATTCCAATAAAAATATCAATACAGGCGAGCTCAGACACAAACCTTTTGATGCTAAAACAAAGCCAGATATTTCAACAGCCTGATGAAGAAATAATAAATTGTGTATGACAACAGTAAGCATGAGAAAAACAAGAATTGTGACATTACAAAACAATGGGGCATAGAAAACCAGTACAGTCAGCTCTCGATAACTCAAGCTAGCTTAAGTCATTACCTCATAGCCTGTTTATAGTATTGAAGAGAGGTGACCACTTAAAGTAGGTTGCAAGTAAAGCAGAATGTGCCTTAAGGCACATTCTGCTTTACTTTCAGCCTGCTTTAAAGCTTAAATCTGCTAGGATATAGAATATATTTCTTATGGTGCATATTCATGACTGTATAAATTGGCATTATTTGCTTTAGTAAAGTTATACATTAAAGGCGTAAAAAGGTGTATTTATGGGGTAATAGGTTAAGTCAAACTTATCTGTATTTCAAAGAAAAAATGTCTTGGTTGATATACAAGCTGGTGTTATCAAATTTTAATAGTACAAATACAGTTACTACAGGTAAGTTTGACTTAACCCTTTGAACCCTAGTCCCGCATATCTAGGCGTCCTTTTCAAACAGTGTACATGTGAATAGTACTCTTGTCCTGTGCAAACAGTGAAGACCCAGATCAGAGGGATCCGAAAGGAGCCCTCTGATCAGGGTCTTCACTGTTTGTCAAAATGCCAAACATTGACAAAAACAACCCTTAAAAGTCAGAAATGGACTAGACCAAAATGGAAACTGGAATTGTCTATTTAAAGTTTTAGGGAGGAAAGAGTTAAGCAAGCTGGAGTTATCATGGTTTTACTGTACATGGTACGTGTATATGCCTTTTAACAAAAAAGTTAACAATTTATGAAGAAAAAAGAATGGCATTAAATATTAAATGAAAAAGTGCTTAATTAAAATTACAACAATGAACAATGCAAATATATAACAAAAGAATGTGAGAGAGACATAGAGAGGGAGAAATGAGCAAGAGATAGCAATAGAGAGAGGCAGAGAAAGATATAGTAATAGGGAGAGGCAGAGAGAGAGAGAAATGAGAAAGAGATAACAATAGAGAGAGACAGAGCAAGAGAAGGGGAGAAAGAGTAGATATCAATAGAGAGGGGGAGAAAGAAAGAGAGACAGCAAGAATCAATAGAGAGGGGGAGAAAGAAAGAGAGACAGCAAGAATCAATAGAGAGGGGGAGAAAGAAAGAGAGACAGCAAGAGAGAAAGAGATATGCACAAACAGTTTCAAGGTAGACAACCGAGTTTTGATTTTTGCCACATTTCCATGAAGGCCAAATGTACAGTATAGAATGGAAATCAGAGATACTAGTTTTATACTACTACCTGTAGAGTGTATAGAGACAATAAAATATGTGAGACATTTTTATATCAACTCCCTCCCAACCCCACTATTATTTGTGTGACAGAATTTTATATTAGTACAGTAAAACCTCTCTATTACGACCACAGAATTATGTTAATTGTAAGGTGTTTACAACAGGTGACTACTTAAAGCAAGTTGACAGTAAAGCAGAAAACTCCTAAGGGAGCTTTCTGTTTTACTGTCACCTTGCTTTTACCCGATAGCCTGTTACTGGTTTTGAAGACATGTTACTATTTATTTATTTTAAAGCAAAGCAGAATGCGCTTTAAACTACAATCTGCTATGATAAAGAAAACAGTTCTTATGGAGCATGTTTATTGCTGTATGTATTGGAACTTTTTTCTTCAATTGAAGAATAAATTAAATGCGCTAAAAGACACTTCTATTTGGGAAAGGGTTAAGCTGTCACCTATCCTTTATACAATCAATTAGCCTTTGTTTTAGTGGTCGTCATAGAGAGGTTTTACTGTAGTTGAAACAAAAGTTAGATTATTAGCTATTGTGTCCGTAATAACTCATTCACCCCTGAATCTTCAAATGGACAACTCCAGTTCCCATTATAATCCTAATGTAATTTTGATATTTAAGGTTGACAGTGATAATTACTGTTATATTGATTAAGTATTTAAGAAATAATAAACAGTGCAGGCCCTGATCAGAGGGATTCCTTAAGGAGCCATCTCATCTCGGTTTATACTGTTTGCATTATACAAAATTAATGTACATTTCACAGGTTCACTGTTTTTAACCCATTACCCCATAGCCTGTTTCTAGATTTGAAGATATGTGACTACTTAAAGCAGGTTGAAAGTAAAGCAGAATGCACCTTAAGGTGCATTCTGCTTTACTTTCATCCTGCTTTAAGCTACCACCTGCTAGAATAAAGAAAATATTCCTTATGATACATATTCACAACTGTATAAAAGATAACTATTTTCTTCAGTGGAGGAATAAATTATAAGCGTGAAAAGGCGTATTTATGGGTTAATGGGTTAAAGGGCATGTATATATATATGAGTTAACTCATTGAACACTGGCGTCAAGTATACCTCTCATTATAAACAGTGTACATGTACTTGTAAAGAGTACAGTTTTCCTATGCAAATGGTGTAAACCCAGATCAGAGGGCTTCTACCCTCTGATCAGTGTCTGCACTGTTTTCAATTTTGCAATAAATTGCAGAATAAAGGCCCTAAATAGTCATAAATGGGCTATACTAAATTAAAGACTGGCTTGTCCATTAAAAGTTCAAGGGGTGAATGAGGTAAGACAGCTGCATGGGGTGCTTGTTGTTTATAGGAATAGGTGAGATTGTATTATGTAAGATAACGGTTACAATAAAATTCCTAACAATTGGAACAACCTGGTAACTGCTGTAAGTATCATAAAATTTGAACAAATCGCTTATATCTCAGTAATTTATCCAAAAGATGTACAGTGAATGGCAAACAGGAGCACTCTAATCAGGGTCAACATTGTCTGCTAAGGCCTGTGTGTCTCAATAGGTAGATCATTTTGATATGTAAGAAAACGGGTGCTGGTGAATTCGCCTAGAGACAAACTCGCCTACAATTAGATATATAGTAACCCAAATGGTGAATTCGCCTAGAAAGCAATTATATAATGATTGTATTTTACACCTTATAGTACAGGTATATCTACCGATTACAAGTCAATAAAATGAAAGATCAACTTGCCTTATTGTTTTCTTATATTAAACACAAAATTCACACATGCATATGATGATCAGGGGCTACACTCATTATCTAATCTTAGTCAACATTACCTGAAAACATGTTTTGTTATGTTAACGGTGCCTAACAATAGGTGAAAAATACAATCACTATTTATTTATGCTTTTCGGTGGATTACCACGATATAGCAGTGGATGATCACTTGGTAATCCACTGCAGTGGATTATCACCAATCGCTTTTATTATGAATTTTCCCCGTAGGGCTCCCCAAGAATCGTAGTCAATCGTGTCTTATCGTTAAATTCCGGCAGTCCGATTTGTCGCGAACTACTCACCGGAAGAGCACGAATCCAAACTCGGGAGCAACGAAGTCATTCGGATGACGTCATTATACCACCAACTGTCACGCGCATGTGTTCGACATAAAACGTGGGGCTCAACACGGGATAAATAATGTACGTTCGCTTTCAATTTTTAAACAATTTCGTTTAAAAAGTGGCTTAAAAGCATAAATAAATAGAATAACTGTGTTTTTTCAGTGTAAGATCGAATTTAATCCATTTCGTGAACATCAGACTGTTATATTTTCACTCGTGGCTTCGCCACTCGTGAAAATATAACGTCTGATGTTCACTCAATGGATTAAATTTCGATCTTACACTGAAAAAAACAGTTATCCTCTATATAATTGCTTTCTAGGCGAATTCACCATTTCGGTTACTATATATCTAATTGTAGGTGAGTTCGTCTCTAGGCGAATTCACCATAAACCTAAGAAAACTTACAAGCATCATGAACCAACCCTCTCACTGCTGTAATATCATCTGTTGAATATTCAGGTCCATGATTATGTTTCACCCTTCTCCTGCTGAATATTCATATATAAACTCCTCCCACTGTGAAAAACTATCATCTGAGCACTTTCATTTGGCTTATAAAACAAGAAAAAAACAATTCTAGAAAAGTCTGGTGTCATACAAGTAATATAAGAAAATACATTTCAGACTCGGAAGGAGCTGTCTGATCAGAGTCTTCACTGTTTTCTGAAATAACCAATATAGGCTATTTGGAGGAGAACGATCAAACTTAAGATTGTTTACAGTTTTACTTTCATAGGATAAAGCTGATTTTACAAAAGCATGAAAATCTGACTTTTTTTATGCAATTTGAGGGTTTGTTTGAGCATTACTCTAAATATAAGTCTTATTATAGGTCTGAATTTAAATTTGCAGTACCATAATCTATTTCTTCGTAAGATCACAGTTCTGCTGATTTCAATGATAAGTCAGAAAGCTAAACATTGGTCAGAGTTGTGGCCATTTTTTATTCAAATAGCAGTTTTCTAGGGGATGTTTAAACCTATTACCCCATAGCCTTTTTCCAGTTTTGGTGACCACTTAAAGCAGGTTGAAAGTAAAGCAAAATGCACCTTAAAGCACATTCTGCTTTACTTTTAATCTGCATTTAGCTACCATCTGTTAAAATATTTGGCAGAAATGGATGATAACTAACAAACCAAACCTGTTAGAATATAGAAAATATTTCTTATAATACAGATTCAAGACTCTATAACAGGGCTGCCATTTCTCCGATTTTTTCCTAAATCTTTGGATTTTTTTACTAGTACATGATAGCTTAAAACAGGCTGAAAGTTAAGCAGAATGCGCCTTCAGGCGCATTCTGCTTTACTTGCAGCCTGATTTAAGCAGCCAAGTCTCTAAAAAACTAGATACAGGCGATTGGGTAAAGGTACGGTTCGTAAAATCGCACTTGACAAATGCAAATTTGGAAATCTTAGGATTTTCCATGTCAACTTATGGCAGCCCTGATAAAGTGAAGGCATAAAAATGCAAATCGTGTATCTAGATTTATGTTTTCTCTAGATACTGACTCAACACAGATATTGGCAGAACAATGTTTTATGACAAATATTTGACAACAGGTCAGATGTTTGTAATGTTATGACAGATTTATCTCCCTTTGATTCGTCTCTGTTACAGATAAACCCACCAATTAATATTAAATATGAAAGTAATATGTTTGTTTGTATTTTATTAATTGCCAATTTCTGTCCTTTTTGAGTCACCTGCTGTAGGCAGAGGTAATACTTAGGGATCACTTTTCCGGTGTCTGTCCGTCCGTGCTCACAAAATGATAGTTACGTGGCTAAAATTGGCTAAAGAAGGAAATGGCCACTTAAATGAATATTGTGGGTACATCTGTCCGTCTGTCTGTCCGTCCGCCCATGCTCACAATATGATAGTTGCGTGGCTAAAATATGCTTCCATAACCAGACACATAATTGAAAAACATTAACCTGGCAGTTTCTTGTAACATTAACCTGGCCATTTCTTGTGACATTAACCTGGCCAGTTGTGGGACATAGGGGTAGGGTAAGCGTCCATTCGTCCGTCTGTCTGTCTGTCCGTCACGCTTTTTGTGTCCGGCCTCATAATTCCTGTTCTACTGAAACTTTTAAGAATAAACTTCATTTATGGATAGAGTTTGACAAGTGGAAGCATATTGCACAAGGGTTATAACTCTTGCTACAATATTGTAAGAGTTATTCCCCTTTTAAACATTTTCTTTCATGCAGATTTCTTGTTATACTAAAGATTTTGAAATGAAATTTCTTATATGGAAAGAAATTGATGAGTCAAATTTCTTGCACAAGGTTGATAACTCTTGCAGCAATACTGTGAGAATTATTCCCCTTTTCCATATTTTCTATTTTCAGCATATAACTTCTGTTCTACTCACAGGTTTTCGGCGCGTAAGCTATGACCCCCCCCCCCCCCCCAATAAATCTTTCAAAATGAGTCAAAATACATCCATATGTTCAACAAACATCCTTAACAAATGTTTCAAGAAGTTTCAAGAAGTTTCAAAAAAAAATTAGTATCATATATGTATACAATGAGAAGGTGGATGTGTATTCAGAGCCATCAACTTCCCAACCTTGTCATTTTGTCATTTTTGGACCGATTTTGACAAATGATGTCTTATTATTTACATTTAACAGTTCTGTTCAAAGAAAGTAAGCTCACAGCCCAAGCAAGACACGAGCACAAGTGAAGAAATAAAAAGTTCGATAGGCACCTTATATCGGAATCCTTCTGTCACCTTAATTTTTGGACTTGTTCGTCAGTCATTCACTGATTCAGCGATTAACAAGTGCATTTGCGACCATGCATTACACCATGGTACGGGTAATTAATAGAAAATGAAATATATAATAAATACCTTTTGAATTATCGGTAAATGAGCATTTCTGTTACGAAATAAATTTCTAGATAACTTTCGTTTTCAAGTCTGTTGACAAACGTATATGATCATTGGTCGTATTCGAATCATCGAGTTTGTTGTCAACGAAAACTGGGCGGAGCAAATGCGCGAAGATTTACTGATGACAACAATTTTGACCCGACTCGAATCGAAAGTGTGGTCAAAGATTTGATGGTTTGACAACATTTTGTCAACGGAAAACATCAAGTGATGATTCGAATAGAACTTGTTGACAACTATTCCAATTCACGCGATAGTTGTCCTGATTCGAATACGACCAATTGAGACGGTTGACTTTTTGCGTCATTTCCTGCTTTGAAGCTGGTTCTCGGTTTCGCTAGAATGAGAATAGTTTGACTGGGCAACCAGTCGTTTGTTTGGGAAAATTTTGCGTGACGGATAGTTTCCGACTAAGGGGTCTCCCCACCCTTCGAGTCCCCATGCGCGTGTTCGCCGATTGCTTTGAATTTTTTACCAATTATCGTCAAAGAAAACTGTTTGCTGTAAACAATGAGCCATCATCTGTCCAGATCGTCCAAGATTTGACAAAATGACAGGGTTGGGAACTTGAGGGTTGCTTCTGCAAGGCGCTTTTTCATGGCAGCCTTTACTATTTTACTTATATAAATTAGCAAAAAAAAAATTTTTTTTAAATTTCATGAAACTTCAGGAAATGTTCTTTTATGATGATTATTGAATGTATGGATAGATTTTGGGGTATTTTATCCACGTTTGGTGGTGGTGGAGGGGGTTATAGCAGCTAGGGGTAGTGTCATAGCCAACGGGCCGAATGCCTATGGTTCTACTCATGCTTTCCAGATGAAATTTCATTTACTTAAATAATTTGATGAGTGGAAGTGTCTTACACATTGTTCATTTCTCTTGCATCAATACCATGAGAATTATTGTCCTTTTTCACACTTTTTTGCGGCATATTATTTCTGCTGTAACGTAGTTTGTTATTTTAAATAAAACTCTTGTTCGACTGATGGTTGCTGGCAGGTGACACATGTGTTCAGAGGAACCCATCTATTTTGTCTTTGTCTCAATGTTTATTTTCAGAATGTAAGTCATCAACAATTTTAGTGTTTACAATCTAGAGGGCACACTATTTATCCAATGTTTCTCAAACTTGGTCAGATTGTTTATTATTTAAGAGTTCGGATGAGTTGGATTATGGTCGAAATCTGACAAATAGACCAAGTGAAGAGTTATCTACCTTTGAATTGCTGAAAATGCCATATTTAACAGAGTTTACACTCTAGATGCCACACTATTTTATCCAATCTCTCTCAAACTTTCCCAGATTGTATATTATCATAAGAGTTCAGAAGAGTTTGATTATGGTTGAAATCGGATCAATAGAACATGAGCTATCTACCTTTGAATTGCTAAAAATGTCATTCATATTGGACAGTGTTTACACTCTGGAGGCCACACATTTTATCCAATCTATCTCAAACTTGCACAGATTGTATATGACTAATAGAGTTCAGATGAGTACGATTATGGTTGAAATCAAACTAACAGTTCGAGAGTCATCTACCTTTGAATTGCTGAAAATGCCATATTTAATTAAGGGTGTTTACACTCTAGAGGCCAACATTTTTATCTAATATTTCTCAGACTTGCTCAGATTGTTTATGATTATATGAGTTCAGATGAGTTCGATTATGGTTGAAATCGATCGAACAGGTCAATAGTAATCTGCCCTTGAATTGATGAAAATGCCATATTTAACAGTGTTTACACTCTTGCAACTACAGTTTTCAATGGATTTTGGTTATACTTGCACACAAAGTATATAGCTATAAGTTCTCGAAGGAGTGCAATTATTGTTGAAATCTAATTATTGTGGCAATAGTTATGATCTGCCCTTGATATACTTTGAAATGCTAGAAAATAGTTCTTTTCAGTATTGTTTAGGCTCTAGTTATCTGCCCTCGATGTACTCTACTATACTAGAATTAGAATAGGTTGTACATATTCCAAAATTGTTTACATGCTTTACTACAAATTTGACTGGATTTAGATTAAAACGGGTGAACACAAAGGTAAAGCTATCAGGCTTCATTAAAACAGGCGAGCGATATCAGGGCATTCAAGGCCCTCTTGTCTGTCAGTATATCCAATATCCTGTCAATGCCCATAACCTATAAAAACGTTTTGACATTTGTCACATTTTAGCTTCCGTGGAATGAAAAGTTATCATTCGCTAATCGCCTTGGAAAACTTTTCTGAAAAGCCAGTTTGTGCATGTCCTTTTATTAGCTCACCTATCTATCTATCTCGATATTTCTGCTGCACACCCTCACGGGTAATTTCGAGCAGTTTGCGCGCCAAGTGCCTATTAGTAGAAATAGGAACAGATAAAAGTTTAGGAAATAAGGGTGTAAAGGTGATAGGGGTTAAAATACTAGGGTGAAAAGATAAAAATCAGGATAAAAACACAACTGCAGGACTCGTGGTTTAAAATGACAGATGTTGCTGACTGATGACTTGAACTGGTTCAAGTCACCAGTCAGCACAACATCTGATGGCAGAGCATTCCACTGAACAATGGTAAGGGGGAAGAAAGAGAACTTATAGTAGTCTGCACCAGTGTGGATCTGTGTATAGCACGCAGAGTGGCAGTGACGGGACACCCTTGTAATTAGTTGTATTACTCTGCATGTACGCTGGCACTGGTACAGCCATCAAGCCATGAATTATCTTATAGAAAAGACAGAGTCGTGCATCTGCCCGCCGCTGCTCCAGAGTACGCCATCCTAGTGTCTCCAGCATGGTAGAGACACTTGAGTATCTGGAGTACTCACCCAAAGTCCAGCGAGCGGCTCGACGTTGCACCATCTCAATTTTGTCAATGTTGGACTTTGTGTGAGGATCCCAGACACTACTTGCGTACTCAAGTTGCGGGCGGACAAGGGTTTTGAAGGAACATTCTCGGATCTTTTTAGATTTACATTTTATGTTCCTCTTGAGAAATCCCAGTGTGCGATTTGCTGTTGTTGTCATGCGGTTGACATGAGTGTTCCACGACAAGTTGCTCGAGATGTCCACACCTAGATAGCGAGCACTACTGACGGCCTCCAAAGTTTGTCCATGTAGTGTATAAGTTGTGGGAATTGGTACCCTAGCCTTAGTGGCATGAATAACTTGGCACTTGGAGGGGTTGAAGCTCATGTCCCACTGTTGTGACCATACTTGAAGTTTGTCGAGGTCTTCTTGTAGAGTCGAACCGTCTTTCTGTTCGTCGTTGATTGTCAAGTAAACTGCCGTGTCATCTGCAAACATCCTTACTTGCGAGTCAATGCTTTCAGGCAGGTCGTTAATGTAAACCAGGAACAGTATCGGCCCCAGGACAGACCCTTGGGGGACTCCGGACGTCACTGGTATACTATCGGAGCTTTCACCTTCCAGCACCACTGTCTGTGTCCTACCGCCTAGGAATGCTCGTATCCAGGATAGGCACTTACCACGGACTCCGTATGAATGCAGCTTGTAGAGCAACTTCTCGTGGGACACCATGTCAAAGGCTTTACTAAGTAATAGATACACGACGGGTTTCGCCTTAAAAGTGTAGGGTATTGAATCGTAATAAGACTGTTTTGCAAGGACGGCAACAAATTGTCCGAGGCGAAGCCGAGGACATATTTGTTGTTCGTCCGAGCGAAACAGTCTTATTACGATTCATACCCTACACTTTTAAGGTGAAACCCGTCGTGTATCTGACTTATACGTAGATTTTAATAAATATCTTACACCTAGTCAATAATGATTGCGGTCAATGCAATATAGCAAATTAATATATCTATTTCTAAACTATTAAAATTCACGTAAACCAACTATTATTTTCATTGGTCCTTTTTATACTTTGCACGAGCATTCCGTGCAGCCTGTGTGCTGGGTCATGCCGTAAAATATACTACTACGTATTTATTTATCTGCGCTCAGAATGAGTATTCAGCTAGTATAAGGTAAGCGCTGTATTTAACAATTTAGATGACATCTTTTTTTAAGCATTTAGTTTTAAGGTCAATAAATATTTTATCATTTTAGCCCGATATAATTCCTTTTCCGCTCCTTATAACCAAACCAAGGACCAGATATTTTTCTCCTGAACAGGCACACTATTAAATAGCGTTGTTTACTCTTGCACTGTCATATTGTCGTCTGCTTTGAAATTGAAATGCACTTATTTTCCAACGCAAAGTTTCGGGATTTGATTGCACGAATAAAGTGTCTATCAGTTTGGATCCTGTTCAAACGCTGAGTTACTGTGTGTTTGATATTGATCCAAATTATTTGCGAAAGTTCGTTATCCCTTATCGTGCTGAATTACCGTCTGCATCAAACTTATCGTCTGCGGAGAATCTCAAAATCTTTCTTATACTTTCCAAATTGAATCAAAAATGAAAATCAGTGCCAAACATTTGGATCCAGATCACATGCCTAGTAACATGGCGTCTTCTATGGATCTAAACTGTTTCCAAATGTTAGACAAGCGGTACTCACAGTGGAAAAACGTTATTCTTTCCCAATTAACGCGTTTGACGCTTAAACTATATTTTCCATTGCAAACATTTTGGAACCAGATCAGACGCCGGGTAACCCGGCGTCTGATCAGGATCCAAATTGTGTGCCACTCAAATGAAAATAGATGATGAAAAATGTAAAAAAAAGTTATTATTTTCTACATTTTGTGTTTTGCGTTTGCGTTTCGTTTGCGTTTAAACGGGAAAGAATTATGTTTTCTCCACTGTAGCATAACAAGGGTTACCTCGTCAATTCCCGGGCAGTGCAAGAGTTAAACCGATGACCACATGCTCACCACGTGCACCACGCCCGTAAAAAGTATCCGGTAACAGAAAGTAAAACTGTCCGGTAACAGAAAAAAAGTGTCCGGTATCAGACGTAAGAGGACACTTTTTGAATAGCTTTGTGGGGGGTATCTGCGTATAAAGTCAAGTAAGACGAGGTCGGTCTGTTTACCTTTGCTGCTGGCGTTTCGGACCAGGTCCTCCACGAGCATGACTAGCTGTGTCTCAGTCGAACGTTTTTCTCTGAATCCGTATTGTAGGTCGTAAAGCAGGCTGTTTGAATCAAGAAATTTCACAAGATTAGAGGCCACTATGTGCTCAAGAAGCTTGCATGCTATGCAAGTAAGGGATATTGGGCGGTAATTTGCCGCAGCAGACTTGTCTCCCTTCTTGTACAGCGGTGCTACGTTCGCAGTAGTCCAGTCTGCAGGTACCTCGCCTGTGTGTAGGGAAGTTGTGTAAATTACCTGCAAGACTGGTGCTATCTGCTCACGAAGCTCCTTGAGGACGAGTGGCTTAATCTTGTCTGGGCCGGCTGCTTTGTCAGGTTTTAGGTTTTTCAGTAATTTAAGTATCCCCGCAGTTGAAATCTCTAGATCAGATAATGCGTCTGTATTTTCTGCGTCCGGAGTGGGTATGGAAGGATCATCACTGGTGTGTTCTTTAGATTTCATTTCACATAGTTTGGATAGACCGAGAGGAGATTTGGGAGTGAAAACTGACTGAAACTGTTTATTTAGGACATTTGCTTTATCTTTTGTTTCTGTTACCAAGTTTCCATCTGAATTTAGGGGGGATATTCCTTGGTTGTCTTGCCTAGAATGTTTCAGTAATGAAAAGAGTTTCTTTGAGTTTACAGGAGGGTCGCAATCATCTCGGTCCACACCAATGATGCCTTCCAGGTATTGCTCGTAAGACTGTTTAATTTTCTTACGAGCAAGATGTCTTTGGTCAAGGTATTCCTGTCTGTCCTTTGGGTTTCCTGTCCCTCTGTGTTTCCCATATAACCTGTTTCTCCGTCTGGATGTCCGTCTGATATCCTGTGTTATCCATGGTAGTGAAGATTTGCCTGTTATGGTCTTTGATGGAATACACTCATTCATATGTAGCTCTAACCCAGATTTAAATTCAGTCCACAGAGTATGTACTGACTTGCCTGAAAAATTGGCCAAAAAGACATTTTTAAATATTTCCATTTTTTCTCTGAGCAGATGCCAGTTAGCTTTTTTGAAAATGAATACTGATCTGGGTTTCTTCCTCTGCAGTCTTGGCTTTAAATTAGCCTCTACACATACTCCGGAATGATCACTCAGGATGAGCTTTTGCAATCCTTGAATGTCCGGCGTCCGTCGTCCGTCGTCAACAATTTTGGTGTTTACACTCTATAGGCCACAATTGTTATCCAATCTTTCTGTAACTTACTCAGATTATATATTACCATAAGAGTTTGGATGAGTTCGATTATGGTTGATATTGGACATAGGTCAAGAGTTATCCACCTTTGAATTGCTGAAAATGCAATATTTAACAGTTTTTACACTCTAGATTTTAATTCAATCTTTCCCAATCTTGCTCAGATTGTATATAACCGCAAGAGTTCAGATCAGTTCAATTATGGTTGGAATTGGATTGATAGGTCAAGAGTTTTCTACCTTTAAATTGCTAGAAATGCCATATTTAAGGTTGTTTACACTCTAGAGGCCACAATTTTAATCCAATCTTTCTCAAACTTCATCAGATGGTATATGACTATAAGAGTTCAGATGAGTTTGATTAGGGTTGCAATCGGACCTGTAGGTCAAGAGTTAGTTACCTTTGAATTGCTGAAAATGCCATATTTAAGGATGTTTACTCTCTAGAGGCCACAATTTTAATCCAATCTTTCTTAAACTTGCTCAGATTGTATATAACCATAAGAATTCGAATGAGTTAGAATATGGTTGGAATCGAATTTATAGGTCAAGAGTTATCTACCTTTGAATTGCTGAAAATGCCATATTTAACAGTGTTTGCACTCTAGAGGCCACAATTTTCAATGGATTTTAATTATAATTGCACACAATGTATATAGCTATAAGTTCTCGAGGGAGTGCAATTATTTTTAAAATCTGATCATTGTGGCAATAGTTATTTGCCCTTGATTTACTTTGAAATGCTAGAAAAGGCTTCATTTCATAATTATTTAGGCTCTAGTTATCTGCCTTTCATGTACTCTACTATACATACTTGAATGGGTCATATTGCAATGTTGTGTACATGCTATACTACAAATTTGAATGGATTTAGAATAAAACGGGTGAACTTCAAAGGTAAAGCTATCAGGCATCATTATAAAAGGTGAGCGATATCAGGGCCTTCAGGCCCTCTTGTCTTGAATATCAATGATCTCCTACCTAATGTGACACTTTTAGGCAGCATTGAAAATGGAGCAGGACACACATTTGCAAGATTGGGAAAATGCGAATGTAAGAGGCACCGAAACTGTCCACCTTTCTACTTTCGGTTTAAAATGTACGCGATCTATTTGTCAAAAAGCGTTAAAAAATTCTCATTCTCATTCAGTAACACTGACATGTCGACACAAACTTAAAAAAGGTCAAACTAAGCTCAGAAACGGTGTTGTTTGTGGGTTTTTAACTCAGAACTTTCTAAAATATAGATCTAACGCTTGTTATTTTCGGTTATGTTTCGACACGTCGGAGTAGTTTTGAGATGTCTGAGTTTAGTGGGTATTCAGAAAATGAGCTCCAGATATGTGTTCAATGTACAAAATGGGCCAGGCTTCCTAAGGATAAAAAATATGTGACTTTGACAAAAACAGCAGACGACAATTTTAAACACACCATATTGCAGCCGGAAAAAAACGGTGGGAAATAATTGTGTTGTTTAGAGAAGAGCGGCGAGCGTTGTTGTAAGGAGGGGATCATTGTTCAGAGGGCCGTTGTGGGGGAGGAGCGCTGTACCATAGCTTCCAGTCTCTTACAACTTCACCAATAACGTCTAAACTCAACTGTTATGCAGGGCTGCCATAAGTTAACATAAAAAATCCTAAGATTTCCAATTTTGCATTTTTCAAGTGCGATTTTACGAATCGTACCTTTTCCCCATCGCCTGTTTCTTGTTTTGTTGACACGTGGCTGCTTAAAGCAGGCTTAAAGTAAAGCAGAATGCGCATTAAGGCGCATTCTGCTTTACTTTCAGCCTGCTTTAAGCTACCATGCTCTAGAAATAAATCCGAATATTAGGCAAACATCCGGAGAAATGGCAGCCCTGTAAAGTACTTTCCGAGTCTTTTCATGTAAGTATGGTTGCATTTAGTAAACTCAATACCTGATAAAGTTTGTTTGATTTATTCCGAATATAGATCTACGCATATTTATAGAAGGAAATTGGTCTAACACAATAGAAAGAGATATACAGTAAAACCTCTCTATTACGACCACAAAAAAGAATGCGAATGGACGGTTTGAAAGACAGGTGACACCATAAAGAAAACTAAAACAGAACGGTTCTAAAGGAGCTTTCTGTTTTACTTTCACCTTGGTTTAAGCAGCCACTTGCCTTAGATAAATCTACCTAATATGCATAATTAACTAATGTTTTGGTCGTTATATACAGGGATTGTACTGTAGCTATCTTGTACACATTTTCAGGTTATGGTAATCAGTTTTCAGTATATAATAAATACACAGGACACCCTGTATAACGAACTACACATTACATAATTACCAGAAAATTGACAAAAACACAAGTAAACTATGAACATAATATGATACATATTTGAAAATGCAGAACATTGTAGATCTATTAATTGTCCAAAGTTATATTACCCGGGGATCACCATAATCCAATGCGAGCTGACTTTAGATACAAAGCAACCGCTAAGTCACATATGCCAACAAAGCCCACTTTATAAACGTAAACAGAGAAACGAAAACAATATTCTCATGATAAGTACTTCGAAAGACCGGTGGTGACTGACTTCCGACTTCCAACTTCAAGCCTCACACTTAAGAGTTCAGACTTCACCCTTCCGCATGGTCTCGCTAAATGTTATTACCCTTTGAAGGGAACCATTCATGGAACATTCATGCTGAATTTCATCAACTTTCAGAGGATATATCATTTTTGAATTTTGAATTCAAATTTACCTTACACGGGAAATGGCCACGCCATAACTGCCATGTTTTTAGGTGGATCCAAATTATTTTAATATCTCTTTAAGACTATCATCTGATAAATGTTTGTGTGAAATATATTTGAAAGCCGATTATTTTAAGGTACAGTGGAGAATACGTTATTCTTTCCCGTTTAAACGAAACGAAACGCAAACGCCAAACACTAAAACGTAGAAAAGTGCAATTTTTGGACAATTCTGATAATTCATGTTTATCTTGGTGGCAAACAGTTTGGAGCCTGATCAGACGCCGGGTTACCCGGCGTCTGATCTGGCTCCAAACTGTTTGCATTGCAAATAATAGTTTTAGCGTAAACGCGTTTATTGGGAAAGAATAACGTTTTCTCCACTGTATCTTGTTTACAGCAATATCTGACCTTGAACCTTTGGCTCAGTGAGCTAAAATGAAACAGTAAAACATTGTAAAGCGAAAAAACTAAAAGCATAAGAAAATTCAAAAAGGAAACAAAAGACAGGCTATATATATATATATACATATACAAGGAAAATTATTGTACAGAAAAACAACGAACTCGCTCTAAACCGGGCATTAATATTACTACATAGCATAGCGCAATTGACAGGCGGCACTAAGCATTGCGAAAGTTAAGCAAAACACTTTAGGCCACTTTTAAATGTCATTCAAGGCAGTCTAACACATTGATCATAGTCCGGGGGCCAAACCCCAGAATTTTCGAGAACCTTGCAATACTGTCCGTACAATTCTTTTTGCTGTTTCTATACCTATGAGATATGCTCTTTTAGAATATAACCTACATAGTTAACTAATCAGTGTATTTGGCCATTTAACTAATCAGTGTATTTGGCCATGCCGTGAGAAAACCGCACTTATTGCACTACCAAATTGTGCAGACCTAGCACCGTCGTCATCTCAGGCTCTGCATCTGAGTTTGGTCTCTACTGCCAAATATTATATAAATATACATGTAATACTACTAAACTAAATATTGTATATGCTTTTGAGAAACAAACAGTGTACGTATATAGCAAGATCAGCCATCACGTCTTAGACGCGACGACTTGTTCTTGATCTACACTGTTTGCAATGAAATACGTCTGATTTTCTTATCGCATCACTCATTTATATATACTAAGCCAAATAAAGAATATCATTTAAATATAATATTCAAACAAGGTGAAATACCGGTATGAGGTGGCCAGGGGACGTGAAATTATCGCTCATCATCATCTCATCTTACCATTCATGCCATCATTTATCCATCCTTCCTAAACATTAAGGTACGAGGAGGATGTAATTTATTGCAAGTTACAGTTTTCTCCTGATTGAATTTTGACTACTATTGTGACAGCTGGTACACTTTCACCCTGTTGGTGCACATTCCCAAATACAGTCTGTTTGTCTCCTGACAATGACTGATATACTACAAACAGTCTTATACTGATAGGGGATTGGTTAGTTATTGTGACAGCTGGTACACTTTCACCCTGTTGGTACACATTCCCAAATACAGTCTGTTTGTCTCCTGACAATGACTTATAGAGGACACATCACTGTCTAGTCCATCAGCCTGTGTCAGGATAATCTGTATCTTAATGAGGTCTGCAGTTAGCATGTGTACATTCCTACTGTTAAAACCGCAAACATACACATTGCCATGGTGATCAACACACACTTTCTCCGGGCCTATCAGTTCACTGTTCCTGTAAACAGACTTTACTACACCGTCAAATGTTAGGCTGGTCACTTTATTACTATTACAGTCAGATACATATATGTCCTCCTCATCCTTGCTGATACACACATACTGTGGCCATGAAAACAGCTTATTGCCATCACTGTCAAACTGGACAGTCTTTATCACTGTACCACAAATATCCATTATCTCCAGTTTTCCAAGGCCAGGATATGTAACAACCAGTCTATCCTTGCTGTATGCCACACCTCTACACTGATCACCCACAGCTATCTCCCTACCCAGTGCCAGTGTATCAGACCCACTCAGGAGCACGATTTTCCCATTCCAGAGAGTTACTGCTGTTTGGTTTCTGCCTATTGCTGTGACACCCCATGGGCCACCGGACATTTTCAGCTCACTGATCACCTTATTGCTCTGAGTGTCTATAAGTTTAACCTTTCTGTTATCACAATCTACAATAATCAGTCTGTTGTTTGACACTACAGCAGACCCAGTTATACTGCCGTTCTTTTTATCCTTGCTGGATTTCACCTCAATATCTGTTGTATGTGTCGCCTTTGTATTGACAGGATTATAATGGGGCAATGCAATGGCAAAATCCTTTGTACTGACAGGATCATGATAGGGCAGTGTCACGGCAACAGTAGTAGCTGAAGTCTGAGCTGAAAGCTTTCCAAGCCCAGTTTTAGTGATTAGATATTCCTTCAGATTTGTGTTCGGATGAAAGGAATACTCATGGACAACATTCTCTTTTAGAGCTTTATCTAGTTGAGCTTTTATTGCTGTTGTTTCCCTCTTTGATTCATTTAATTTAATAAAGATTTCACAAACCTTTTTTGTGTTTCGCAGATCTTCAAATTCCATAAATATTTTCTCAACTGACTGTCTAGATGTAGTGACTATGTCAGAGATATTCATCAATTTCTGCTCCTCTTCTTTCTGGAGGTCTTCCGCCTGTGTTAAAAGGCCTTTTTCAAGCTCGTCCAAGAGTGAGTTTGTTTCTTCTCTAAACTTTCTCACAGAGTTTGCCACCTCTGAACACCAGTTTTGGGATTTAGAAATGTTGTCTTTCACCAGTTGTATAATACTACGGGATCTCTGGTCAAATTGGTTGAGCATTTCAATGAAACTCTTTAATACTTGACTTTCCATTATTGTTTCAGCCACTTTTGTAATGCTTTCAATGTTACTGCAGTTTCTATGATCTTCAATAAAGCAGAGGTTGCATCCTAGAAAGTCATGTGACTTACAATAGTACTCTACAGGCTTTCCTGTGTGTAGGTCACACTTCTTAGATATGTCCTTGCTAACTCTGTCATAAGACAGGGGCGTGTCCTTAGGCATGTTGTCTTTGTCCATCAGTACATGGTGACGGGTAGGTCGACCTCTTCGGTGATGTGTATAACAAGTGCTACACAGATACTCTCCACAGTCAACACAGTATCCCTCAGCCTCCAACAGCTTCTCATCTTCTCTACATAATTCGCAGTAAAAGTCAAACACAGGTTCAGACCCGGTGTCATATGGAGGCTGTTGGTTTTCCTCGTCTGCCATTGTCCTGGGTATGAACTGATACCAGTACCGAAATAATTAGCTTGTGTAATATTTGATATTCTGTCCTACATGATATACAGTCTCAACCTGAAATATGTTAAAAAGAACATGTCAAAGTAAAGTCGCAACAAAAAATGTATTTTGCATGATACAAATTGTATTAAATTATCAGACACTACAGTGTTGTCGGCAAGTATTGCATAATGGGGCCCTACCGCATTACAGAGTTATCCCAATTTTCATCACGAGTTAACTCCCCTGATAAGGAAAAGGTTGTTTCCGGTATTGAGACGGTGTCGATAACGGTCATAAACGATTCGGAAAAGAATAGATCGAATGCGGTTTATTAGTTTGATACCTATATCTATATGCAGTCAAGCTCCCGTTTATCCCTATGTATTTTAATGTATTAATTTTGTTTAATGTCAAATGCGACGGTTATTTATTTCATCGTTTTTAGCAAACCGAAAGTAGCACTGATTATACTTTTTCTATATAACAAAGAAGCTGACTTTTAACATACTTAACAGACACGGGTTTTCACCTCGTCAAAAGAACGTTAACATGGATTAAAAGTAGATCCTGATCAGATGGTTACTATATAGGAACAGTCTCTATAATCAATGACTGTCCTCTCTGGTTCTTAAATGACATTATAGGTCTATAAATGCTGCCTATTACAGGTGAAAAAGGGGATATTTATTAAGACATTACCGGTATTAAACATAAACTTTGTATTATTCAGTTATTAATAATGACATGAATATTCATTAGGCAAAGGGTTAAACTGGTCTTTTAAAATATGTTGAATGGTAAACAGTTTCTTCAAAAATGTATATTTTGTTTGTTCATTATATACCATCAGATTTTAGTTGACAGAAATTTCATAGAAATAGTTCAGCCTGTCATGCTCATAGCGCACATGGATTTCACCTCTCAAGGCTTCTGCCCAGGGACCATAAAGCGCAAAGCATCATCACAACTAACAACAGGAAGTAACCAATTAGCTAGAAATCGAATTGTATACTGACCCCCCACTGGGGTGCAGCTGCTGTCCCATACATGTAAGAGTCATCTCTGCTATGACAAGCCATAAAACGGAAGCTTAAGTCTTGGGTACACAGGCTGGAATCAAAACACACCAAACTATTTTTTTTATATAGAGGATCCACATTGTTATTCATGTGGGGAATAAATTTTAATCTCCTATACCATGCACTCCTTCATGTGCAAAATCTTAACCCATTACCCCCATCATTATGCCTTTTACTCCTTTAATGAATTCCACCTTCATAAGCAAATAAATCCTCTTCATGCACTAAGCAGTCATAATTATGAAACATAGGTGATATTTTATGTCGTAGTGGGTGGTGCCTTAAAGCAGGATTAAAGTAAAGCAGGGTCCACCTTAAGGCGCATTATGTTTTACTTTCAGCCTGCTTTAAGAGGTGACCTATATTCAATACTTAACACGGGCTGTGGGGTAATTGGTTTAGGTAATGGGTAAACCCATTACCCGATCGCCTGTTCCTACCTGGAAAGACAGGTGTCCATTAAAGGTAGATTGAAAAGTACATGCTACTTTACTTTCAGCTTGCTTTAAGCTACCATCTGCTAGAATATTCAATGTTTTTAATGTTGCACATTCATGCTAATAAAAACTTTGAATTAGAACTCTTTCCTTCAATGGAGGCATAAACCAAAGGCGTATTTAAAGGGTTAATAGGAAATACATACCGTTTTAACAACATAAATACTTTAGAACCCCTCTCCTATCATTAAATGTGTACTCTATTGAAAACTCAATGTTGAAAGTAAAGCATGTATTCCATCGTTTTAGTAGATTAAAATTTTATTTCTGTTGATCTTTTACCAGTTCACTAATTATAATAGGCTTAAAACACTATCATTTATAAAAAGTTTGGAACCAGATAAGATGCAGCATATATACTAACAGGCTGATCAGGGGTAGAACTGTTTCACACTCATATATGTTTTAAGTCAATTTGATATCATGTTCTAAACTTTTATCAAGAAAGTAGGCAGTATTTTTTTTTTAAATATTAACCCTTATCATGCTATTAGCATAATTGATAATTCCTACGGTATTGTTCCTTATTTAATCAGCTAAAGTAATAAATTAAATGATAGGTATTCATAGCGGGTAGGGTTTATGGTTGATTAACAGCAACCAGAATGTGCTATGACACATCCATGTAACGGGGTTTAACCCTTTACCCAATAGATGGTATTAGTTTTGAAGATAGGTGACACCTTAAGGCAGGTTAAGGTACATTCTGCTTTAAGATATCATCTGCTGGGAGGTATAACATATTTATTGAGGTGCAAATTGATGACTTATTTTAATAAACATATGAATAAATGATATGCATAGAACGGTATATCTAGTGAAGTTTTTGTAAGTTTTATTGTAGGTAAAGTAAATGCATGTCTTAATTCTATTTTTGAACAATATGAGAGATTGCGCTTTCAATAATGTATAGCCAGGTTCTACTGTATATAATATAAGCTCCACACTAACAAGCAGACGATCTCCTCAAATTCGTGTTTGAGGATAAAGGATTTTCGATACTATGTGTACTTCACTATTGAACCGGAAACAACCGCTCATTCAGGGGGCGCTACTCTTATCACACTTTCCATGCGGGGTAACTCTGTATATCGGTAGGGCCCCATTAACCCTTTCAACCATACAGTCCTCTGCAGAGTTACTGATTACATATGCAAATAATGTAGACCCTGTAGGAGCCCTCTGATCAGGGTCTGTCCTGTTTGATAGTTTCATTGGTCTTTATTGTCATACGAAAACTGCAAGAGTAGACTGGATTATATTAGTATTTTCTTTTTACCTGTCAGAGTTATTTTTAGATTGGACCATTCTAAAAATTTAAAAGGGATGGTCACCGTACTCGTTGATTTCCGTACAGTCAGCCAGGGATACGCTGTATTTAGTGTGTGTAATGTACAGTAGAGAAGACATTATTATTTCCCGAATAAACGCAAACACAATGCACTAAACTGTAAAAAAATAATTTTATCTTTTTAATCTGGGTGGCAAACAGGTTGGAGCCGGGTTACCCGGCGTCTGATCTGGCTCCAACCTGTTTGCAATGGACATAATAGTTTTTAGCATAAACACGTTTATTGAGAATGAATAACATATCAGTAAAATAAGCGCAGCTGTCTCGTGCTGCACGAGGATCATGCTTATCTCAAGCTGGAAAGTGTACGCCTATATAGATCCGATGTTTTCCTGTTATCTATTTACATGTACCATTATGAACTATTCTGTTCTAAAAATAACTCAGAAAATAAATACCCACAAGAGAATTGAAGAGATATTTAGGGCTGAAAGGGTTAATAGCCAAACAACACACGACTCGTACTCAAAACGTACGTAGTACGTTGGTATATGCAAATGAGGCTTCCTAAACCGTTGTATGTTGGGAATAGAGTAAATTATATAGCGCAATAAACACCTCTTGGTGTGAGCTTAAGCTTTGCGTCGACGGGGTTTGTTGTTGCTGGGTCACTCGGATTGCACGTTACAAATGGTGGCAGCGGTGGGATAATGACAACTGCCAGACCGGAGTTGCCTTACCCATGGTTCTCACAGGGTCCAAGTCTCGGGACGAGACTTCTCGGAGGGGAGAGTTATGTAACGAACGTAGTACGTTGGTATATGCAAATGAGGCTTCCCAAACCGTTGTATGTTTCCCGTGTTACTAATAATCCTGTTAGAGAATTTTGTTAGATGTTTTACATGTATTTACTTACTGTGCTGGCGGTCTTTTTGATTGTAAGGTTGTGGAACAGGGTTTATATTTTATGTACACTGTTCGTCTTTATAGGTGAATATAGGAGATAAGTGTGAGGTTGGGCGCCCCTAAACCCAGGTTTAACCCCCCAGTGGTTGTTAATGGTTAATTAATTTATAATTGATTATTGATTGATACTGACCGTACCAAGGCGGGCTCCTATGTTCACTAAGCTTTATGTTTGTCTTGCGTGTTGTTTTCTATTTAGTGTGTAGATGAAGAAATGGTATTGCGTGTGTGTGTGTGTGTGTGTGGTTGTGTGTGTGTGTTTGTTATGGTATGGCTGTGTGTGTGTTCTGCTTTAGAGATGGGTGTATTGTTTGTGTTGCGTTTCCTGCTTGAGTCTTCTTTCGTATTTATTGAGAATAGAGTAAATTATATAGCGCAATAAACACCTCTTGGTGTGAGCTTAAGCTTTGCGTCGACGGGGTTTGTTGTTGCTGGGTCACTCGGATTGCACGTTACAAATGGTGGCAGCGGTGGGATAATGACAACTGCCAGACCGGAGTTGCCTTACCCATGGTTCTCACAGGGTCCAAGTCTCGGGACGAGACTTCTCGGAGGGGAGAGTTATGTAACGGACGTAGTACGTTGGTATATGCAAATGAGGCTTCCCAAACCGTTGTATGTTGGGAATAGAGTAAATTATATAGCGCAATAAACACCTCTTGGTGTGAGCTTAAGCTTTGCATCGACGGAGTTTGTTGTTGCTGGGTCACTCGGATTGCACGTTACACTAGAGATATGGCTGCGTCTGTTGAACAAGTGATACCCCTAATTCAATGCACTGTATATGCAACACATAACTAAATTCAACGGGCTGTAGCATCTGTAACACATTTAAGTTATGTAAACATCAAAACCCTAAGGTACCCACCTTTGTGTAAACATTATGTACAAACTATAACATTCTATCTTGCAAACTGTAGGTAATTAGACGGAAAATGTATGTACACTGTACATGTACGCATATATGGCTTGACGATTAAATGGATGGTCGAAAGAAAAGACAAAAGAACGGGAATAACAGTAGGCCCATCATCTGATCGTCGTGTGGGCATACATGTACAAATAATTATTGTAGACATGGATCACTGATCAGTATCTGCCATGATTACATCAGAAGTGGACACATAGTCAAGAGTCCTTGACTAATACAAAAAGTTACTTAAAGCTGTGCATCAAAGTATGGAAATAATTTCTTAATTTCGCCATATCCTTTTTTTAACCAACATTTAGAAAGTTTACGTAGAATTCACTGACTATTAGTGTTGGTTCTAGTCAAAGGACTAATACGTACAGGAACACTCTGACCGGGATCTGCCCTGTTAACATCAGTTTTGCTATTTATAGTATTTAGGGATAACACCTAGTTACAGTGATATATCCCGATCCATCCCATCAAATTATCAAAGGAACCAGTTCACAAACTTATTCTTACATGATTTAAATACAAATGATTGGGTCTCCAGCAAAACCTGCTATAATGACAAAATTGTCGATTTTCAGATTTTTGCTGTTTGCTCAAGAGTAGGGTGTTAGAAACACAGAACAAAAAGAATTTTGGTGATATCTCAATTTTTAATGAAATTACAGCTAATTTAGTAACTGTCCTAGCAATGAAACATTGACACTCGAGTGCTTAATTGACTTTTAAAAAGCGGCCCAGAAACTGTATTTTAAGAACCAACAATGCCTACAGTATGCACTTTTCCTTCCAATTAAGACATAAGCTTCTGTTGAATAAACATATAAAACTTATTTGGAATAAATTATGGAGAAAAGAAAAGTCTGTTAGAGTTCAGTTGCCATAGTAACGCAACCCTAAAAAGGACACAAATTTCAGTTTCTGTATGGAGTTTGAGGACACTTAACGTCCAGATAGACATGGCGAAGATATGGCCTCACAATATTAAACAGGTACTTCTGGCGAGCAGCAGATATTCCTGCAGGCTGTAGCACGTGTGGCAGATGCTCGTGGGGGAAATCGACGTCACGTGACCTCAGAATATCATATCTTCTCTCATCAACGTCATCACGCTCTTTCACAAAAACGACGTCAGGTTGGTCCTGTTGAAGCGGAAATACTGGATATTTCCTGAAAGTAAAATAGACAAATGTTTATTATATATAGGCTGGTCCTGTTGAAGCGGAAATACTGGATATTTCCTGAAAGTAAAATAGACAAATGTTTATTATATAATTTTTCCTCAGAATGTTTGTTCACCCTTTCTTCAATAAAGATTTATTCAACGTTCCACCCAATTAACTTAATTTTACTTACATGCATGAAAGTAAACAGTCAATATGTAGCTCTGT
Organism: Gari tellinella; assembly: GCA_922989275.2. Taxonomy (NCBI): domain Eukaryota; kingdom Metazoa; phylum Mollusca; class Bivalvia; order Cardiida; family Psammobiidae; genus Gari; species Gari tellinella. Next base: position 11,504,273 of record OV277865.1, on the reverse strand, counting down.
AGTATAGATCTAGTATAATAATAAGCCAACATTTACTGATCTCTATTAAACATCTCCTATAGGAACATACTTATCATCTGATAATTTTCTTTTTGCAAAAGCGTCAAAAGATGGATACATGCATGTGAAAAAAACGCTAAACTAACGTTATCCATAATTTGAATAATTAAATTTATAAGGCTCGATCAAACGTATCTTAATAAAGAAGTGTCTATATGGTATTGTGCTGGTGTTGCTCTTGCTTTATTTATAGAAATAAACAAACAGTATAAGTAAAATATTCATAAAACAGACAGGGGCGTGGCCGACGATACGCACTTACGCACGTGCGCAACATCAATTGAAAAAAGAAAAATCAAACATGGCCAAAAAGTGACATTGAAGGTTTAAAAGATGTGGCGTGAGGGTTGGGTTGGTGGGTGGGGGTGGGAGTTAGACCGTAATGTCTAAAGGCTAAATCACTCTAAACACGCTTCAGAGCTCAACATTTTAGTTATAATTTCTATTTTTCCCGTGGGAGTTTTCCGGACCCCCCCCCCCCCCCCCCCCCCTCTCCCGCAACCAGCATTCATCAATTTCAAGTTTCAGAAACTCAAAAATTTAGTAACTACAAAGTCGGCAGCCTAAAGCCTATGGTGCTACATAGGCCTATACCTCTCGTACGACTAATACTCGAATAGTTTTAGCAGAAATAAATAGTCACATTATTTCTCATGGCTTATATCCAAACGACCCCCCGGATAGGTGAATGTGGATATATAACGGAGCTTTGATCACAATTAATCGTATTCAAAGCCACAAAACCCTAAAATCACACATCAGGGCTCACAATTTCAGTTCTAAATTCCATTTTTCTCTCGGGGTACGTCCCCCGGACCCAAAGCAACGTTTGTCGATTTCAAGTAGATCTATTAGAAACTTAAAAACTCAGTACATGTAGATCTAATGCAAAGTCGACAGCTTAATATCTAGATCTATTGTGCTACATGCACCTCTCATGCGTTGAAACCTCAAATACTTTTAGCTGAACTAACTTTAAGTTAGTCACACAAACATTTTATGTCTTATATAATGGAGCTTTGAACAAAGTTTTATGGTCTCTCAATCAATACATTTTAATCTGGAATAGACTCTAAATAGGTCCACACCTGATCTTTGACGTCCAGCTCTCGATCACCAGTCTGGGTCTAGACAAACGCCTAAAAGCGCCCAGGTCAGTTTCTTCTTGAGATCCAAATGGTGTGGCCGTGTACGTTCTATCAAACAGCAGACTCTCTAAATCCTAAAAAAATATTAATGAATATGAAAAATAATACTAAATTACATACACTTTATTCATACAGTGGGGAAGACGCTATTTTTGCGATGAACGCTATTATTTCACTTGCAAGCCGTTTGGCTTCACACTTTTTGTCCCTCAGATTAAAATAGAAAGATCTACATGTAGATAGAAATGTAAAAAGAAAATAGATATTGATACAAGAGTTATGACCCTGTAAGGTCTTGTGCAATACTCTTCCACTTGTCAAGCTCTTTCCATTAATGCTGTTTCATCTTCAAAGCTTCAGTAGAACACTCAGAACAGGAGTTATGAGGCGTGACACAAAAAACGTGACGGACAGACAGACGGACGGACAGGTGGACGGGTAGACAGACAGACGCCGGAAAAGTGATCCCTAAGTGTCACCTCTGCCTACAGCAGGAAATAAAAAAAGTTGATCGAATTTTCTGTGTTTTGTGCTTTGCGTTTAAAAAACGGAAAATAATAGATCTAACGTCTTCCCCACTGTCAGATAAAATTTATTTCTTCGGAGGATACACTAATCTGAAAAGCTTAATCATTATAGGTCTATACCATGTAATGTGGATAAGATCTAGATCTAGGTCTAAACGCAAAGCATAAATTAAAAAACAACAGCTTATACTATAGATTTAAAACTTTGCGATGTTTTTTTCTCTGCCTAGTTTCGACTCCTATGTAGACGTACTGGGCTATCACACTTTAAAAAAAAGGTAAAGTAAAGTCTACTTTCAGTCCGATTGACCGCTCAGCCGACGGTACATTTACCCCCTGATCATTGAGCCATCTTGCCTACACTATTGAGCACTGCTATCATATGGCGCATATTGCAGCCGCAGTACCGGCTCAAACCCTTCACAGGTACAATGCCCATGTTAACCCCTGGGTAGAGAGGAGCAACTCGCGGTACATGTCTTGCTCAAGAACATTCCTGTAGGCCTACATCATTGGGGATTCGGAAAAAATTCCCTAGTCAGACTGCTGGTCCGGCGGGGGATCGAACTCACGACCCCTGGCACCGTAGTCCAACGTGTTAACCACTGGACTACTTTACATGTAGAATCTCCCATTATGTAGCAGCCATGGTTGAGTTTTTATGATTAAATGCTGCAGGGCTGCCATTTCACCGGATTTTTCCTAAATCTTCGGATTTTTTTCTTCTAATTCATGGTAGATTAAAGCAGGCTGAAAGTAAAGCAGAATGCGCCTTAGCGCATTCTGCTTTACTTTCAGCCTGCCTTAAGCAGCCACGTGTCAACAATACTAGAAACAGGCGATTGGGAAAAGGTACGATTCGTAAAATCGTACTTGAAAAATGCAAATTTGGAAATCTTAGGATTTTTTATGTCAACTTATAGCAGCCCTGATGCTGAGAGATTTGTGGTGTCTCAGTCGGGAGAGCACTTGCCCTGTAAGGAAGGGGTCCCGGGTTCGAGTCCAGATATGGCTGCATATATTCTCACCAGGTTTCATTTGGCGTCCATTGTGGTTTCTGTGACTGTATGGGCTCCGAGTTCAAACCCCGGTCTTTCTCATACCGATATAGAAATTTGCGACGAATTTCAAGTTGTTGTGGGGGGGGGGGGGGGGGGGGGGGGGGGGGGGGGGTATGTCACAGTGTGTACGGCCTTGCTGTACAAGCGCATTTTTATGGCGACGTGGTAGAGTGTATGACTGCGAACCTTGCGACTAGGATTTAATCCCGACTCGGTGCGGGTGTTTCGTTATAAGAACACCTGGTTTATAACATAACCTTAATAAATCTCAACACACCTATTGTTTTAGGGGCTTTTTTCGTTCAAAAACACAACAGATCTACCCCAATAAGCACTTACTGTACGTAGATCTGATTGAAAAGACTTCCCGACAGGTCAAAACAAACGGGTAGGTTGAATTTACGTAAAATGCATTTAGGCCTACATCATTTTTGTTAGAAATGAACTTTGACAGCTTGATGGGAATCCTTATTAAACTGAGAAAACACAAACAATAAGCAATATATGCTAGGGTAACTATGTAGATTCTACATGTAGGCCTACTGCGTTATTATTTACGAATCAAAACATTGAAATGTCGTTAGCTAAAATGGCGTGGTCACGAATGACCTCATATTGATAGAGATCTAAACTAGATCTAATCCAGCGAAAAGATGAGAGAAAACATAGTTATATTGCTATAAATAATTGAAGATACGTACCTCGATATCTTTATCCATCGCTAACAAACAATCTGGAACTCCTTGATCGCGAAAGGTTAAAATTTACTTTGTTTTTAAACACATATGTCATGTGTAAGTTTATAGATCATGATGTAAACTTCTGACGTCATGTTTAATCGGGAATTCCCAACGTCATAACCGATGTCATTATAGCAGGTTTTCCTGGAGAACGGCTCAAATATAATAATCTTCTGATGTTTACTTTGTAATCTATTTCAACATCTTACAAATACCAAATTGTCTACTACAAACTGGTATATGAAAGTTGTCTTTACTAGGGGAGGGTTTTTATTTTATGTGGAACTTACAACCTAAACCTTTTCCTTTTATATTCATGTATAATGAATGATAGATTGTTTGAAAATTTCTTTGGAAATAAAACTTACTTACTAATAGTAAGTATAGTATGATGAGCTATAGTGGACATTGCAACCAAGATGAAACAATATGGGCCTGCTCACCGTACGTCAAATATAGTTCTGCAATACTTTTACTATCAATGAATGTGGAAACTAACCCTGCCTGGCATGTCTCATTTCAAAAAGAGATAAAGATGACATTTTGAAGCCAATAAATATTGCGAAGATAGTTTACCAGCTGATATTGGATGATGCTGTGTCAATCCAGAATGAAAGGAAATCTGTTTTTGAAGCATGCAATGTTCTTAAAAGTGTCACAGTGTGTAGGTTTTTCACCACTTGTACGACCTTGCTGTACAATCGCGCTTTTATGGCGACGTGGCAGAGTGCATGACTGCGAACCTGGAGACCCCGGTTCGATCCAGGGTCTGAGCGGTATGTTTCCTTATAGGGAAATCCGGTTACAAACGTGTAGAGAAGGAGCTGAACAAAATAATTACAAAGCTAAAGGCACATTCTGCTTTATTGTCAGCCTGCCTTAAGTGTTCACCTGTCTACAAAACTAGACAAAGACTATGGGGTAGTGGGTTAAACTGGTATTCCCTTAAAACAGGGCAAATGTCTCGGTCCAAAAAACATATTCTACATGCTAACACATTCGTCAATGACGATGTATACAGAGCTGATGGAACAGGTGTCTGGTTGATATAGAGAATAGAAATGCATTAAACAATATGATTCAAAAAAACGATTAGACAACAGGCAGAGCCTATTTATGCCTCTCTTTTCTATTTTCTAAGAACGTATCAGTATTTGAGAAAGCCTCTATTGAAGATACAGTATCTTCTATATTTTCAATCTGCACTTAGCGTGCCATTACCCTTTACTCTATTACTTGTTTTCAGGGTTAAACCACGGTTGCTTAAAGCAGTCTGAAAGTAAAGCTTTAAGCTCCTTACGGAGCTTTCTCTTTTACTTTCAGCCTGCTGAAAGCTTCCACCTGGATATATGCTAGAAATGCCTTCTGTGTTTTATTTTCAGGACTTCCCAACTAGAGACTTCTTTATTTATTGTAGAAATAATTAGTGGCGTAACAATGCGTATTTATAGAGAAATGGGTTAAACTACTATAATAATGATGCAATAGCAGGAGTTATCTGTCCTTCATAGCTGTTTGCATATATAAGACGAGTACTTGCTTAAGACATGCTACAGTGGGGAATGTGTTATTCTTTCCCAATAAACGCGTTTACGCTAAAACTATTATTTGCAGTGCAAACAGTTTGGAGCCAGACCAGACGCCGGGTAACCCGGCGTCTGATCAGGATCCAAACTGTTTGCCACCAAGATAAACATGAAATATCAGAATTGTCCAAAAGTTGTTCTTATCTACGATTTAGCGCTTTGCGTTTGCGTACGTTTGCGTTTAAACGGGAAAGAATAACAGATTCTCCACTGTACAACTATCGACTTTCTGCATTGTTTTTTACCTGCATTAAATGGCAAATGTCAGAACAGATAGTTTTGCTTCTTCAATGAAATTGCTGCTTTACAGAGGTTACCCTTTATTGCGTTACCAAAAGACATGCGTAACTCATTCGCCCATGGAACTTTAAATAGACAATTCTTATTTCAAATTAAGTTTAGTACATTTTTAGGGTCGACTTTAACAGTATATTGCAAAACAATAGACAGAGCAGACCCTGCTCAGATGGCTCAGGTGAAAGCTCTCTGATCAGGCTATACACTGCTTGTATAGGACCAGTGTACTCTTTGCAGGTAATTGGTTGTTCATGACGAGTATACTCGCCACTAGGGTTGAATTGACTAATTTTTACCCAACTATGTAAATGACATCTGCAAATGTTGTTGTTTGCAATAATTCCCACATTTTGTAAATCTGCATTATCTTAAATATCAGAATGTTGTTAATTTGGATTCAGATGAGATACCAAGCTACACAGCGTTTTGTTTTGGATCTAAACTGTTTGTAACACATGTACAGTGGAGAATCTGTTATTCTTTCCCAATAAACGCGTTTACGCTTAAACTATTATTTGCAGTACAAACAGTTAGGAGCCAGATCAGACGCCGGGTAACCCGGCGTCTGATCAGGCTCCAAACTGTTTGCCACCAAGATAAACATGAAATATCAGAATTGTCCAAAGGTTGTTCTTTTCTACGTTTTAGTGTTTTGCGTTTGCGTACGTTTGCGTTTAAACGGGACAGAATAACAGATTCTCCACTGTAGTTATAAATAATTCTCCAAAAACCTAAACTTGGTTAACACATTACCCATAGATACGCCTTTTTACGCCTTTAACCCTTTCCCTTATAGAAGCGACTTTTAGCGCATTCATTTTATTCATCCGCCAAAGAAAATAGTTCCATTTTATACTGTCATGAATATGTACCATAAGAAATATTTTCTATATCCTAGCATTTAGTAAATTAAAGCAGGATGAAAGTAAAGCAGAATGCGCCCTAGGGCGCATTCTGCTTTACTTTCAACCTGCTTTAATAAGTCACATATCTTAACTACTAGAAACAGGCTATGGGGTAATGGGTTAAATTATTCTTCTACTGAAGAAAATAATTTCAATTTATACTGTTACAAATAGAAATCATAAGACATATTTTCTATATCCTAGCAGATATTAGCTTAAAGCAGGCTGAAAGGCGCATTCTGCTTTACTTTCAACCTGCTTTAAGTAGTTACATGTCTTTAAAACTAGAAACAGGCTATTGGGTAATGGGTTAAGTAGAGTGGGCGACTAAACAATAAAATTTAACCATTTTACCTTTGGTTCTGCTAATATATAGAAGTCCCTGAATCAAACACCGCTCACTGAATGCCAGTCAGTTTCAACGGTCCCCCAAACCCATCAGTGCTGAGATGATAGACTAACTAGAAGTTTCCGGGGTTTTGTGGTACTGTTTAAACACGTGACAATCAAGTGGTACAAAAAAGTAAATCAAAGTACTGAAAATGTATAGAGTACTATACCATAGGGACTATGGTATTATTTTCCATTTAAACATGAACTAAATGCAAATACACATTAGATCGTTAACCCTGTCGGATGTGCTATTGTAGTCCCTGCCAAGTTTGGTAAAACTCCAGCTTATGGCTTAGGAGTAGATGCTTTTTTAACTGAAAGTCTGACGACCGGTCACGCATGACGAACAACGCCGAACACAGGGTCATCAAACTATTCACATTGGCACTTCAAGCCAAGTAGGCTAAAATAACAGACCTTGAATTTTTAATTATTTATTAAATCTGAGTGGCAAACATATTGGAGCCTAAACATATGCGGAGTTACACCATGGGGTCTGGACGGGCTCTAAGCTGTTTGCAGTTGGACGTTTGTCAGCATCTGATCAGCCTATAAACTGTTTGCATTTAGATATGAATGGGAATCTGATCAGAATCTTATTTGTTTGCATTTGACATGTTAGCACAAACATACTTAAATATAGATAGGAAAGAAAAAATTCCTATCTCCTTTATATGTATAATAGCAATGCCGGTTCATAAACAGTCATTAAAAATATACATTTATATACAAGTTATGATACCTAATAGGTGTTGCCCGCTCAAAAGTATTAAATTATATGGGTTAAAATAAGCAGAGTGAACTAAACATTTTTATCTTCTCTCCTTTATCACAAACATTGTCGTCTTGTGACTACCGATTAAGTTACAATTCTAAGCACTAACCCAAGATAAAAGTCCCATTGTGTTTTCAGACCTTTTCTCAATGCCTGAAATACGATAACGGTTAATAATAATGTTTGAACATTCTTATGGGCCAAACTGATCTATGAAATGATGAAGACGGACCTAAATCACCAAAAAGGGCGATTTAAAATCATAACAAACCGAAAATAGAACGTCTGACATAAACATTTCCACACGGCTTAGTATCACGTGATACAGCCGAATACAACTTCACTGGGGGCAACCGTATCTATCTCCGCTCGTCTATCCATCAGTCAGTTAGACTATCACACTTTTTTGTCCGCTCTCTAACTCAACTATTTTTTATCCGATCTTCCACAAACTTGCTGAAAATGTTCATTGATATAAAATCAAGGTTTAGTTTGATTACTACTAAAATCGCATAAGGTATTTTTGAGTTATTGCCTGTTAATTAATAAAAAAAATGACTGTTTCAGTCATTTTTGCACTCTAAAACAAACAGCTTTTATCGGATATTCACCAAACATGCCGACAATATTTATTCATATAAAATTTAGGTCTAGTTTGATTATTACAAAAATCGCATGTGGCATATCTGAGTTTTTGCCCTTTATGTATTAAAAAATGACTGTTTTCAGCAAGTTTTGCTCTCTAACACAAATACGTTTTATTGGATCTTCACCAAACTTGCTGAAAATGTTTATTGATATAAAATCACGGTTCAGTTTCATAACTACTAAAATTGCATAAGGTATATCTGAGTAATTGCCTGTTTATTAATGAAAAATGACGGTTTCAGTCACTTTTTGCACTCTAACACATACAGTTTTTTATCGGATATTCATTAAACTTGCTGAAAATGTTTAATTATATAAAATTTAGGTCTAGTTCGATTATTACAAAAATCGCATGTGGCATATCTGAGTTTTTGCCCTTTTTGTTTTAAAAAATGACTGTTTCAGCATTTTTCAGCAATAACTCATACATGCCTTATGCGATTTTGCTAGTTATTGAACTTGACCTAGATTCTATACTAATAAACATTTGTAGCAAGTTTGGTGAAGATCCAAACAGAAGTGTTTGAGTTAGAGAGCGGACAAGGCTGAAACAGTCATTTTCAGCAAGCTCAAGGTATAGATTCTCCATAGTTTATTTAAACCGTTTACCCACGGTGAAAGATATGTACACGTTGTTATTGAATCTCATAGTGTTTAACCCTGTGCCTACTTTACGGAGTTTACAAACTATTTGAATCTAAAAAGACGCCGCGTAACGCGGCGTCTCATCTGGATCCAAACTATTTGACACTCGTCTTAAGGTTTGTTTTATTAAAACAATGCGTAAATCTAAACTGAACACATTTTGCAGACGACAATGTCGAAGCAGACGTCTGTGCAGCAGAATAAGGGTTAACAGGGTCATTTTCAGAGTTCCAGCTAAACATGTAATCGGGAGTAATCTGAACTAATCTAACATTTTCTCACTTATTTCAGCACCGAATGCTATGGTGTTACTACTGATTAAACCGTCTCTTCGAGACACTTTTAATGAGTATGACACCATTGGGTTTAAAAGCAGAAATAAAGATTTTAGTTTTCGAAATACTTCCGTTATCTGGAGCCCTGTATTTACAGAGTTGTCCTTCTTTCCATTCACAAGGGAGGTTTTTAATTTGTGCAGCACTAAACTATTATAAATAAAATTTAAAAAGCGAATTTCTTAGATAAAGCCGGTTTTTGTGAAAGAATCACGTCCTACGTAGTTCAAATGGGACCCGTTTTATGCAGGTTTCTCAAAAACACAATGCGGCTTTAAAATAGCTTACCATTTATTAAAGACTTGAAGATCTACCAATTAATTCAAGACTCAAAGACCAAACCAATAACTTAAGACTCAAAAATCTACCACAAACTAAATGCTGAAAGACTTAACTATAAACCCAGGAATCGGAGACTCACCATAAACTCAGAACCAAAATATTCATTCATGAACGCAAGACCTCAAGACCCACCATAAACTCAGGACCAAAATATTTATCCATGAACGCAAGACTTTAAGACCTAACCATTAACTCAAAGTTCAAATACTTACCTTTTGACTCAAGATTAAAGGTGTACCCTTTAAATCAAGGCTCAAACATATACCCATTTACTAAAGGCTCAAAGACTTTAAAAAAATCTTCCATAGCTTGTTTAAAGTGTTTAGAGCAGTTTTAAATCAAGATAGAAGTCTTCCAAGGTTATGCAGTCGAGTTTCGATATCTCGAACTCGGTTATGTCAAACATAACCGTAGTTCAAAGTTTCAGTCCTATTTAGGTCAAGGTCAATGTAAAAGAAAAGTGTGTAGTACTTTAGAGTTATTAATAACTAGTCATGTACATACTAATGTTATATGGCTATGAACATTGTATATGTTTAATGCCAATAAAATTTTGAATTGAATTGAATTGAATTGGTTTGTAGATATTCATCGATTGGGAAGTGTCCAGGAAAAGAACTGTGTAAGTATCAAAGTATTGGGGTTTATAGAGTTGATGCTAGAAGAAAGGTAAAATATGTTTAACCTCATGTATCACGGATGGACGGATAGGACAATTACTAGATGCTGGGGTTATAAAAATAATGTTCTATGAGGACTGGGTAAGAGTGTGTTATGCAGGAATGATTGAATGTGTGAAATTCCTTTTTATGACGATTTGATTTGATTAGTTTTGATTTTACGTCGCTTTCAATAGTATTTAAGTCATATCGCGACCTCCAGCTAATTACAGGTGGAGGAATACCCCAGAAGTCCTTTATGCACTGTTTCAGACACAAATCGGCAACTGGGTAGAACCACCGACCTTCCGCAAGCCAGCTGGAAGGCTTCCCCACATGAAAAATCCGAACGACCCTACTGGGATTCGAACTCACAGCGATGAGGAGCTTAGTGATGTAAGTCACAGTGACTATACCACTAGGCCACGGATGAATGGGTAAGAGTGTGAAATTCCTTTCTACTAGGATTCATGTTGGTCATGTGACACATACAGAACAGAACAGAACATAATTTTATTCAGGTTTGTACAAAGTACATCATCTCATTCACATATAAATATTCACAAATATATAACATCACGTGACAATATGAGGATGAATACATCAATTATGTTCGTTTAAGGAACGTCTTACTCTAAGAGCGTCTCTAATAAATATAGATAAGTTAAACAAAATTTGTTTATTTGTGCTTTTCATTAATTCAATAAATTTAAACATTGAAGGTCTTTAAAAAAGTACTTCTTTAGATATTTCACTCTCAAATCCACATAACAAGGACAAACGCATATGGAATGGGATTCATCTTCGATATTACCAGAGTTGCAGCATAAACAAATTCTTTCGTTACGCATTAATCTATTTTGTGCAAATCTGCCAGTTTGAATTCTAAGAGAATGCGACGAAAGCCTTAATCTGGAAACACTGCATATAAGTGAATAAGGTAAAATATCTAAATAGCCTTCATAATAGATTCTACTTTTCAATAACTTGTAAGTGTTTAAAACAGGACTGCTATTGACTGAAACATGCCATTGCTGGATAAAGTTATCGATAACTCTTTGCTTAAAAATATTTGAAAATGTCTTAACATTCACCTGTTCTGTATCATAGAAAACAAAGCCAAAACAATGATTATTCAAAAGACTTTTAACTCTACCAACCCAGTTGTCCCCCCCCCCCCCCCCCATTCACAGTCAATGAGCCCTTGCTGATACAATGTTTTAATTAAAATGTTATCATTATTATTAACCAGTTTTAGCCAATATTTTATTATACGAACACATACATGTAGCAGGGTAAAGTCTAGAGATAAGTGTTCTAGGAAACGTGTTAGGGAAATTTAACACTTCATATCTGGACAATTATATCTCTGCCACTTATTAACCCTTAATACTTTCTAGTATTGAAGATCAGTTGACCACATAAATCAGGCTGAAAGTAAAGCAGAATGCGCCTTAAGGCGCATTCTGCTTAACTTTCAACCTGCTTTAAGCTATCATGTGCTAGAATATAGAAAATATTCCCTTTAATATATATTCATGACTGATTAAATTGGAACTGTTTTCTTCAGTGGAGGAATAAATCATATTCGCTAAAGGGCGCTTCTATTGGGGAAAGGGTTAAACCAGGACATTTTATCCCTACTACATGTATGAGTATGCATGTACATGTAGTTCAGTTTAACATATTCAACCCTAGCCACGAATATATTCGTCATAAATAATGATTGCGTAATATGTAGGCATGTCTTATAGAAATAGTGTAGACCCTGATCAGGGGCCCTCTAATAAGGATCTGTACCGTTTGTTATTTTGCAGTATGTAATTATGTAGTCAAAATCAACCAGTAAAAGTTAAAAATTGACTTACTTGCTTTGAGCCTGATTTATATTACTATCTGCTTGGATATTAAAACTATTTCTTAGTTATGAAGGATGTAAATGACAGTACAAAGTGATACAATTTTCTCCAATGAGTTAAATGTGTAAAAGATGTATACATGAATATTGATTAATGGGTTAAACTGTTACTCATCCTTGACATTCGTATTGCCTGTCTGGATCCAATCTGTTTCAGAAAGTTATCAATATACAGTGCTCCCTCTCTACAACGGCCCTCTGAACAACGATTCCCTCCTCACAACGACGATTGCCGCATTCCCCCGAACATGACAATTATGTCAACATTTTCACGTCTGCAATATCGGCTGCTTAAAGATATAATCTGCTGTTTTTCTCAAAGTTACATATTGGACAGAAAGAAGCTTAATGACTAGTGGCAAACAGCTTGAATCCAGATCAGACGCCGCGTTACGCGGCGTCTGATCTGGATTCAAGCTGTTTACAGATGTAAGCCAAATTTCCTCCCTGTAACGACTCCCTCTGAACAACACACACAATCGTTGTCTCCAATTGGGTGTCACTGTGTCACTGCTGTACACTATTGGCAAGAGAAGGGTAAATCACTTGAACAGTGAACAGAATGATGTTTGAGCATCCGACTCACTGCTGAGACCATAATGATTTATATTCCCTTTTAACCCTTTCATTAATAAATTTATCGTGAGATTTTTACCCCCCTTCACGCCATATTGTCGTCTGTATCAATATTTTTGTCTGCAATATCGTTTCAAAGTTCGATTTAAAGCAGTATAACTGACGTTATTTCAAAACAAGTGGCAAACAGTTTAGCCTGTAATGCGGCGTCTGATCAGGATCAAACTGTTTGCAAATGCGCTTGTCATGCTTGTGAAGGGGTAAAAAATCACGATAGATTTGACCACGAAATGGTTGAGAGCTATAAGTGAGTGAATACGTTTATTCGCCTACTTCGTATTGTTTCATTGTATGACAATTGCACTTAGTGTAACCTTTATCCTGAAACACCCTTAGATTACTGTCTGCTTCAGTACAGTTAGCTTATTTAATTTTTAATACAAGTAAAATAGGTATAAAATAGACAACACACAATCTCAGACATGTTGTGTAGACTGTATTTTATTAATCCAACGTTTCGGTCATACAATGACCTTCATCAGGGAATACATAAAAGAACAAATGATCAACCCTAAGGTACACATTTTTAGGTACTAAGTACAGTAATACAGTAAAACCTTTCTATTACGACCACTAAATTATGTTCATTAATAGGTGTTTACGACAGGTGACCGCTCAAATCAAGGTGACAGTAAAACAGAAAGCTCCTACAATCAAAATGATCAAATCAAATAAATCTCACAGCTTGGTTTTAGTATTAAACAAAGGTGGATGCTAACAGCAGCTACAGCGCTCCCTCTCTACAACGACACACAACGGGAGACAAAAAGTGTGTGCATAGTTCGGAGGGAGTCGTTATAGGGGGGGGAATTTGTAAACATCTTGAATCCAGATCAGACGCCGCGTTACGCGGCGTCTGATCTTGATTCAAGCTGTTTGTAACTCGTCATTATGTTTTTTTCTTTCAAAATGTCCATTATGTAACGTTGAGAAAATCAACAGGCGGCAATTTAAGCTAACGACATTGCATTTGTGAATAGGTTGAACATAATTGTTCCGTTTAGGGACCTGCGACAAGGGCCGTTGTAAGGAGGGAGTCGTTGCTCGGAGGTCCGTTGTTGGGAGGGAACCCTGTACTAGTATACTATAATTGATGATCACGTTTGGTCCATTCTTACATTTACATTAGATGTGTGGTAAAGAGACACACCACAAGGCAATGACCTTAACACGCGTTGCTTCTGATCCAATCCTTTTCCAATAGTGTTAAATAATCATCTTATGTATAACATGTTTTTAACTATAGAATAACATATGTTTAAACTAAAGCAGGCTTAAAGTAAAACAGAATGTTCCTCAAGAAGCATTCTGCTGAACTTTTAGTCTTCTTACCTGTGAGCTGCTTTAAACAACCATCTGTTATGATAAGGGAAATCTGTCTTGCAACTTGATCAATAACTTAAATATATTAAGTGCAAAATGCATGTTTTATATACCATTCTAAAGAACAATTCTTCTTCTACACAATGGTATAATGCACGGTAAGATCACAAGACTAGATAAGTCACAACACGAACTGAAATGACCCCAAGTATAGGGCACTGGACCATTTTTGTGTATTTTTTAGGTAAGTTTTCGAACAAATGATGATACTGAAATTTGTTATAGCGACTTTATTATTTAGAATAATTTAATGAAACTTTCGGTCAAATATAATCAGACAATTATACACATACTACAAGGTTAAAAGATACATTATTTTAGAAAATGACAAAAATATATCTCGTGTTGTAAATATCGTAGAAAATTACACTATTGTTATGTTCAAGGGTATTTATTGAAAGGTAAACAACATTTTGTTACATCAAAACAGGCTATAATTGAAGCTATTGATGTAGATGTTCATGTTTTAAAAATAAAAATATGGAATCACGGACCAAGAAGAGTTTTATAGCGTTCGAAAATTCATTTCAACGTTTTTCATTAGCAAAATAAGAAATTTTATTTTTGAAAAATGAGTTGTAAGTTAGTTGACCCTTTTAATTGTTATGAAATTGTATTTATATTAAAATTCAGAAACAAACTGATATATTTCAAAAACAAGATTTAGAAATTTCACTTTTAAACAACTTATTAGGTCAAAAAATAAAACCTAAAAAGTGCTATGTTCCAGTACCCTTGAGAATGTGTCATTTAGGTTAGTATTGTGATTTATCGAGCAATGCGATCTAATCGTGCATTATACCATCGTGTAGGTGAGAAATTGCCCTTTCCAAAGATATATAACACATGCATATCAAATTTATTATATCGAAGTTACAGGACAAGTTGCATTAATTATGAAACACCCTCGTACTTTTCTTCAGTGGAGAAATGAAATAAATGCATGGAAAACAACTGCAAAGGCAAGGTGCATTTTGGAGGCTTTAAACCCTTTCACTGCAAACGTTACTACAAAACAACGTTGCATTTTGGCGTAAAATATTTACGACTGAGGGACTACAACCTACGTTGTAAAATTGTTAAATAATGAAGTGCAACTATTTATTTCAGGGGAGGAATGAAGAAAGCGTATTTATGGGGCAATGGGTAAAACTGATAAAAACCTGTAGAAAAAGAAACATGCACAAGCCTATACTTCAAAAATTCTAAAAAGGGAAAATATTTATTAACATTAGAAAAAATATTACTTTGAGAAGTTGAAACACCCGATAATTCAAAAGTTAAACAAAGCATTGCGAAATCAGATTTAATCTCTAACAGTATATACGTATGTATGTTGATTTTGTATAAACATACACGCTTAGTATATGTTTCCTATGTATATGTTATGTTTTTATGATTGTTATTTACTGTAAATACACGGACTTATCGGTAGGTAGTTCCAAAAAGAAAACAAAAGGAAAAACGAATAACGTTTTCACCACTGTACCTTTATGTTTTACAAGTAGGGAGGACCATATTGTGGGAACTGCTGTAGCTGGTAGCTAGGTTATAGTGACAAGGTAACCGGTATTGTCCATATATAAAAAACTTTCTTTGCCATTTTTTGTGTATAAGTGTATTGTTATGAAATTAAAGCAATTGAATCCTAAAAAAAGCAAACTAGGGCCACTATGGCCCTAAATCGCTCACCTGGTAACCATGTAACCATGTACACCGTGTGACCTAGTTTTTGACCGGGCATGACCCTCATTCTTACTTGACCTCGATTTCAATGAGACACACATTTTGTTCAAGTTTCATGAAGATTCAACGAATTTTGTAGTCTCTAGAGTGTTAACGAGGTTTTTTGATGATTTGACCTAGTGACCTAGTTTTTGACAAGACATAAGCCACATTTGAACTTGACCTATATTCCATTGAGGCAAACCTTTTCATCAAGTTTTATGAAGATCAAATGAAATTTGTAGTCTCTCGAGTGTTAACAAGGTTTTTCGAAGATTTGACCTAGTGACCTAGTTTTTGACCGTACATAACCCACATTCGAACTTGCACTAGATTTCATTGAGGCAATCATATTGATGAAGTTTCATGAAGATCCAATGAAATTTGTAGCCTCTAGAGTGTTAACAAGGTTTTTCGATAATTTTACCTAGTGACCTAGTTTTTGACCGGACATAACCCACATTTAAACTTGACCTAGATTTTTATTAAGGCAAACATTTTGATGAAGTTTCATGAAGATCAAATGAAATTTGTAGTCTCTAGAGTGTTAACAAGGTTTTTCGAAGATTTAACCTAGTGACCTAGTTTTTGACCGGACATGACTCACATTCAAACTTGGCCTAGATTTTATTGAGGCAATCATATTGATGAAGATTCATGAAGATCTAATGAAATTTGTAGCCTCTAGAGTGTTAACAAGGATTTCGATAATTTGACCTAGTGACCTAAGTTTTGACCGGACATGACCCACATTCAAACTTAACCTAGATTTCGTTAAGGCAAACATTGTGACCAAGTTTCATCAAGATCCAATGAGATTTGAACCTGCTAGAGTGTTAACGAACAATTGTGGACGGACAGACAGACAGACAGACGACGGACGACGGACATCCAGCGATCCTAAAAGCTCACCTTGGCACTACGTGCCAGGTGAGACAAAAACTATATCTGGTAATAGCAGTTGAATCGTAACGAAATTCGCAGGTACACAGATTTAATTTAACAGGATGAAGGCCTGTAAAGTTTCAGCAAAGTTGACCACAAACCATAGAAAAAGAAACCCTTGGAAAAATTGTATAAGAGCATATGTTGAGACAGACAGACAGAATGAGAAACAGCCAGACAGACAGGTAGACACCAAGTTAGACTATCACAGACAGAGGGGAGGAGACAGACATATAAAGAGGGAGAGAGAGAAATGAGAGAGAAAGAGAAAAAAGGAGAGAGAGAGAGAGAGCGTGCATGTGTGTGTGCAAGGGTGAACAGGTGCAAGTCAGTATTTTATCGTGGCACTGTATACATATTAGAGGACAGTTTGTGTTACATTCAAATTGTCAACAGGAGAAACAGAATATCATCCCGAGGAGAAGCCGGGGGTGACATAGTTGTTTTCGAGGGTTAACTGAGCTTACCAACCCTGGCTTTAGAATATTCTCATTCGTGTGTTATAAGATTAGAAGCAGAGAATGTCGCATAGCTCAGACAGCAAATGCATAGATTTAGTGTATTGTTTTAGATAGATGTATAGATGTATAAGACAAAAAATAACAATAAAAGCAATTAACATTGTAACTCATAGCGAGGTGTAATAATTACATTTGTCTTCACCATTTCACCATAAAAGTTCAACCGAATCTCGTGCATTTGTCAAGTCTATATTCCCACAATATGTAAACACATTAGAGTACATAAACTTGCATACAGAGGGATAAGTCAAAATTAGATTTTTATCATTTTAAACGGGCAAAGCTAAAATGTGAGTAATAAAAAGTCTGGATCCAAATCAGATGCCGTTTTGTCTGAATTCAAACTGTTAATTAATGATAGTAAGTCGCCTAATCTGGGTCGAAATCATTGGACACATTTTCTAAAACAAGTGTTAGATAATTGAAAATGATACAATGTTTCACTTAAAACATACCCTAGAGCACCATTTTTGTGTTAACCTTTTCTATAATGAACACAAGTATATGTTTATTTTACCAACAGTGTAACCCGGTTAAGAGGGTTCCTAACTGGCCATTGATCATTGTTAACACTTAACTTTTCTGAAATACTTTGTTCAAAAAGATTCAAACAATCCGTTATGAAATTAAACATTAACTAGTTATTTTTCAAGAGCAAAGTAGAACAGCAGTACTTTCAGCACTTTGATTAACTCTTTCACTGAGGCGACTTTGCAAACAGTTTCGAACCAGAGTTTACGCCGCGTAACGTGGCATCTAATCAGAATCCAAACTGTTCGACACTCGTATCGACATTTCTTCAGTCAAAACAGCCCTAAACTGACTTTAAAAATATTGCAGACGACACTACTAATGCAGACGATATTTTGGCGGAAAGAAGGATTAAGCAGTCGATAAAACATATCAGCGAAAGAGTTAACAAGAAATATATTTAAAAAAGATATTCAGCGGAATGAGTGGTTGTACCAATGCTTTAGATGGGTCTGCAAAATTGAGGTTTTCAAAGAGTTGTTATATCTTGGATTGAAAAGCAAAAAATACAAGTATACAATGGAAACAGACACTTTTACAGAAAATGCAAAACTATCATGTACAAAAATGCAAAACAAAACAATTTAACTCACATCCTAGTTACTGATAGGAGATCCTCACATTATTCTACTGTTCTATTTATCACTTCATCCATAGAGTTTCTTGAAACCAACTATAACTAAATAAACATACAGATACCACAGTCTGCTGAAGATTCTCTTACACTTCACTCTTGTAAATAATGATGAGACAACACAATTGTGTTTAGTTCACTTGAGGCCATTTATTATATTGCTATTCATGTATGGGAAATATTAAAACAAATGGGTAGTAAACCTAGCTTCCTCTGTATATCTATAAAATCAGATGTCATGTCTTAAAATAGAAGCATGATTGCATCAGCACAGTAGTAAACTGCAGTCTGTGTCTTTAATTTTACACTCACAACTCATATCTGGTAAAACTGTAATGTGCATAGACCAGCCTACAGGGCTCCAGATAAGTGGGAGTAAATTGAACAAATCACATTTTTTCACTCATTTCAGCACTAAACCCTATGGTGTTACTACTCATTTGGATCGACTCGAAGAGATGATTCAAATGAGTAGTGACACCATAGGGTTTATGCAAAAATAAAGATTTTAGGTTTTGAAATACACGCCTTATCTGGAACCCTGACTACTATCCAATCAGATAATTCAGTTTACAACAGGTGCTCTTGATTCTAAATTTCGGGTCAAATATGATTGGTTGAATATGTTGGTCTAACTCTAAATAGGTATCCTGCAGCTCCGCTGAAAAAATGAAACAGTCCATCAGTATGTTCAGAGTCTTGACGCAAAGGTTCAATAATCTATCAGTACTTTCAGTGCTTTGATTCAAAATTGGTAAAGCCTAAATGTCGTTTGTGTGTTACACAAGAGATAGCTAGAGCTGATAGTGAGATGACTAAACTGGCTGCGGCAGCAACATAAAACATAGCATCGTACTGGCCTTCGCTGTCCTTTACATAACCTGCAATAAACAACAACAAAATCTAAGCCAACTGTGTATAAACTCATTCACCCCCGAAACTTGTCCATTTTTACACAATCAGTGTGGATGTTAACCATATTTTACACAATTACAAAGAGTGTAGACCCTGATCAGAGGGTTTCCTAAGGAACCCTCTGATTCGGGTATACAATGTTTGCATAGGTCCTAGACAAGTCTACTCTTGACAGGTATATGTTTTGTTAAGGACGAGTATACTCGTCGCTAGGGCTCAGTGTGTTAAAATACACATAGGGTTTGGTACGTTTTAAAGCACCAGTCAGTTTACTCATTCAACGTTAAAGAAATGTCCCATAACATTCAGAACATTCTTTTTTCGGCGGAGCTGACTGTTTTCTATTTAGACACACTTTATATTTGGCCACACATTTCAACCAATAATATTTGATCAGAAATTTAGAATTAAGAGCACCTGTTGAAACTGAATAGTTTGATTGGATAGTAGCCAGGGCTCCAGATAAGGGAATTGTTTCAAAACTTAAAATCTTTATTTGTGCATTAAACCTGTGGTGTCACAATCAAAATGAGTGGTAATACCATAGGGTTTGGTGTTAAAAGAGGTGAAAAAATGTGATTTGTTTAGTTTACTCCCTCTTATCTGGAGCCCTGTAGGCTGGTTTATGTCCCGTTACAGTTTTACATGATGTGGACTGTGGGTGTAAAATTTAGAGATACAGGCTGGCTTTTACTACACGTGGCTGATGAATAGGCCACAGAAGTTTCCACTGTTGACAAAATATTATGCTTCTATTTTAAGATATGATCTGAAATCTATTTATAGATATATTGAGGAAGCTAGGTGTTTCGTAATTGTTTACAACCAATTTGTTTTAATTGTAACTATTTGTACACATTTGCCATACATTAAAAGCAATATTTTATATATGAATAGCCTCAAGTGAGTTAAACACAATTGTGTTGTTTCATCATTATTTACAAGAGTGAAGTACAGTAGATTGTTGTATCTGTACATTTGTTTATGCTATAGTTTGTTTCAAGAAACTCTATGAATGAAGTTTGACATATAGAACAATAGATTAATGTGAGGATCTCCTACCAGTAGCTAGGATATGCGTTAAATTATTGTTTTGTTTTGCATTTCTGTACATGATAGTTTTGCATTTTAAATAAAAGTTACTGTTTCAATTGAATACTTGTATTTTTTGCTTTTCAATCCAAGATATTACAATTCTTTGAAAACCTCAATTTCATTCAATTTTGCACACCCATCTACGATATATAGCCTTAGTTCAACCACTCATTCCGCCGAATATCTTTTTTAAAGATATTTCTTGTTAACCGTAAGTTAATAGTGTCAAATAGTGTGGATGCTGGTGAGACGCCGCGTTTCGCGGAGTCTCATCTCGATCAAAACTGCAAAGGTAAAATGCTTCGCTAGTTTCATTTTCTCTGATTATCTCTCGAGTTCACATTAAATGGCTACACGAGGATATCATATGGTTAATGTCCACACTGTTAATGCTTTCAACACCATCGACCTGTTTTTAAATATACTCGTACTTTTAACATTTCCAAATAGTGTAGATAGACAGAATATATATCGAAAAGTAACAAATAGTGCAGCCTCTGATCAAAAAGATTCTGCAGAAGCCTTCTGATCAGGATCAGCACTGTTTGCTTAGGACACGTGTACTCTTCACATGTACAACGTTTGTTAAAGGCGAGAATACTCCTTGTAAGAATTGCATGTGTTGAGATATTTATGCTACAAACCCTGACGACTGTTGCAAATAGTTAGAAGCCAAGCCTTACCAGACGCCTAGGGGTCCGTCTTACGAAACATTTTACGACAAAAACGGTCGTAAATCAAAGCGGTCGTAAATACATCAAAATGCTAATTTTTCATCTAATCCTGTCTTGTGACATCTCTTTCGAATCGTCTTTCAAAAGAGACAGACTTAAAATGCTTGTATAGTGATATGTTGTTGACGATTAAACAGTGCATGTTGACACATTCTAGCATTAAACAGTGGTTAATATATATCATTTGTAGATAACCCTATATGTGGTTTTATTGACATGCGTCACTCTTTATGCAGACATTATTGTAGAAAAATAGTTCTGGTACCTATAAGTTTAATTAGTGATTTCAGTAAATGAATGCTTCATCATTATTTGTGAAAAATATTGTCAAAGTCTGAATGTTTTTACTGTAGGAGAAAAAATAACTATTGACGAATAATATATGTCGTTTCCATGTTTTTATTGCTACTTGCTCCTATTTTTTCTTTTTTATGAAAACACATAAATAACCCAACATTTTAGGTAAATAAAAAAGCTGAAGAGGGGTTTTCTGAGATTTTATGATCAAAAGCACGTATCTCTGGATAATTAGGGGTATACCCAAAAACAAGCTATTAAGAAAAGAACCAGTTCGGGGACCCGCTACCTTTATTTCAGATGTCTGCATAATAGAGTATATACTAGCAACATGCACATTTTTTTTTCTAAAAAAATCTGAATGTTTTGAAAATTTGAACAAACTGCCGCGATAGTCCTTTCTCGAGGAAATGTCAATTTATTGCATTGCGTCACATTTCGTTTCTTGATCATCCAATTTCGTTATAAATGAACTTCACTTTATAAAGTTAGCCCTTATCCTTATGACTTGATTGGTAATTGCAAACAGTTTAGATCAAGATCAGACACCGCTTAACCCTTTACCTGATAGCCTATTTCTAGTATTGAAGAAAGGTGATCACTTAAAGAAGGTTGAAAGTAGAGCAGAATGCGCCTTAAGGCGCATTCTGCTTTACTTTCAGCCCGATTTAAGCTTCCATGTGCTAGAATATAGAACATATACCCTATACTATACTCAACAAAATTTCTAATCGGTCACCTTATATTTCATTCAGAAAAAGAAATATGAAAATATAATTAACCATGTGATTGTGTTACAATGCCAATGTAATCAATTTGAAAACAGATTATTACAATTTGTCGGCTATCACCTTTCCATCTAAGCTTTAACAAAAATGTCTGTGATGGGACCCCAGATTTTGAAATTCACAGGAGTTCTTTGTCCCAATATTAATAATGAGTATTTCCCCCGTCAGCTGCAATACCACCCCGTCCGCTGCAATAACAGTTTCGTATTGACTTCTCATAGACGAGGAGATTTCAGCAAAAGTATTGATGATATTACACGACGTCACGCTCCAATGCGTCAACGTTAGGAAGCTGAGGTAAGGAACGAACACGTTTCTTGAGAATGTCGCAAACGTGCTCTGTAGGGTTTAGCTCCTTTGTATCATCGGGCCCAAGCTGTCTGATGATGACTTCATATTTAAGTGGCCGTCAAAAGTGACTGCCCACCTCTTGCAGTCGATTACGTACCGTCTTCGGTGTAACGTTACGACCGTGTGGACCCTTAAGTTGTCGTGCCGTCCTTGTAACGGGAAGAAATCTGTCTCTCAAGTGTGTCACTACAATGTAGTCGGTCGTAGGGATGTCGTTATCCGCGTTTTTGGTTTCCTGTGACGGTCTGTTCTACTTCCGATGACGTCAAACTTCCG
Source organism: Gari tellinella (assembly GCA_922989275.2). Lineage (NCBI taxonomy): Eukaryota > Metazoa > Mollusca > Bivalvia > Cardiida > Psammobiidae > Gari > Gari tellinella. The sequence continues at coordinate 11,481,403 of OV277865.1, read as the reverse complement.
CGTTATATCGCCTACATGTAAGTTATAGTTAGAACATATTAAGTGAAATCTTAATGACCACGTAGCGTAAACAAAGGTGGCTTATTTAGAATATAACCTACATTTTTAACCAATCAAACTGCCGTTTGTGCCCCATTAAGTACGGCACTTAATCATTAAGAATTTTGTTGTGTTTCGACGTCGCGTGGTGTCTTGCGCGCGGTATAGATAACTCCGCCTCGTAGCAACTAGTTGTAAAGAATGCCATATTTGGGCGATCTCACAACCAGAATAAGCCACCTTTGTTTACGCTTCGTGGGAATTATGTAGTCCTCGGCCAATAAAAATATAGGTTATATTCTAAGTTATTTAGAACATATTAAGTGAAATCTTAATGGTTAAGAAGGGACCACTCGCTAACGCTCGTTACGCCCTTCTTAATCATTAAGAGTTCACTTAATATGTTCTAACTATAACTTAAAAATGTAGGTTATATTCTAAATGGTCGAAGGTTTCCGGTTAAAAGTTCTAGTCACATGAAAATGGACGAAAACATTTCCTAATATGGAATACACGGATATTAGTCTTGTTTTGGTTCAACTTCCGGAATTCCTCGGTGGTTGAATCTTATTTGACGTAAGGTTACACCGACGTGCAACATTCCGATGGCTCTGCCCTTCTCTCCGTATATTGTTCTCGCCATTTTAGGTGTTTTTCGGGCTAGGCAGTCATTTGAGATTATACTCGTGTAATCTTGCGGACAGATACTTTCTTGCATAATTTACACGCGCAAATTAGGTTAAACAAGCCACGTGGTTGTTCTGACGTTCACGAAGTATGACAACGTGTACATGTATAAATCCAAAAATAAGTAGCGCTAAGACCCTATTATATCGTGTGTAAAATATCATAAATGTGAACTTAGTATTTAAAGACATATGTAGCTTTAAAAAGTGACCGATTAGAAATTTTGTTACGTACATGTATATATACTAATGACTGATTATGAACTATTTTCTTCAGCGGAGGAATAAATCATATCCACTAAAAGGCGTTTCTATGGGGAAAAGGGTTAACGCGGCGTCTGATCTGTATCTAAACTGTTTAACACCCGTTTATCAAGTTTCTTCAATTTAAAAAAAATGCATAAATTTTAATTTGACAAACTTTGCAGACCATTATTGGGCAGGAAAGATTTAAGAGGCCAATGGATAAACAACTCAACCCTAGCGACGAGTGTACTCGTCATGTGCAAACAGTGAACATCGAGATAAGAAGGCTTCCCAATGAGCCCTCTACTGTTTGTCATTTTGTAATATATTTATTGTCAAGAACAACCCATAAATAGACACAAATCATTGAAATGGACTAGTCTTGATTAAATTGAAACTTGAATTGTCTATTGGATTATCAAAGGTGAATGAGTTTCACCACCATAGACCTGTGTAGACAGTGTAGCCCCAGATCAGACGGTTCCAATAGGAGCCCTCTGACCAGGATCTACATTAGTTGCCAATTTATAGCAATATTTATTAAAATACCAAGAATTCCAAGTAGACTGGTTAATATAATCTAACTAAAAACAAGGGACCCTTAAAACCCACACTAGTTACTTCGTGAGTCAAAGAGTTAACCCCTTTACTGCTTTACCCTACAATAGTTATTTGCAAACAGTTTGGATCCTGATCAGACGCCGCGTCACGCGGCGTCTGATCAGGATCCAAGCTGTTTGACACTCGTTTCAATATTTCTAAGTCAAAATACCTAAATATTGTTTTTTAGAAATAGAAGCAGACGACAATTGTTTAAATTTAATGACGTCATGGCAGTGAAGGGGTTAAAGGTTGATTACCTCCAAGGACGCCGCCAATGACGTTTCCAATACCATACATTAGGTTCTGTATGGCCAGACCTAAAGGATATCGCTCAACTCCACAGGCTTCAAATATAATAACGGTGACCTGAGATGTGGCTATTCCATACACTATTCCGTAGCCAATGCATGCGCCGAGGATTGCCTGGTACCCGGATACGTTGATGATGACAATGTGGCCCACACTCATGACGGGAAACAGGTACACCCAATGGTAAACAGTGGGAAACCTGAAAATCCACAGTCATGACGGGAAACAGACATGCTCTATGATTATAGGAGTCAGTATACAGTTGATTCAGTCAGATTCATTGATTTAAGGTTTTTGGACTCTTAAATTATTTTTTTGAAACCAGAAGCTCAAATTGAAGGTTTAAATGTGCTATATTCCAGCAAATGGACATGTATTTGTTCATTCGAAACTAAATTGACTTTTATTTGATCTTACTTCAATTTCTGCACATGCCCAGTGAAAATTAACACATGTACTTCCTGCTGCAAACCGGCAATATTTGACAAATTTCAATAGTGTGTCTAAACAAGTTAGCATTGCAGAGCAGTTTGCAGGTTAAGTGATCTATGATTTGGCTTGGTTTGAAAGTACATGCTGCCATTATTCACAGAATGTTGTCGGCTTTGTGCTACGCGGTACCAAAAATGTTGAATCTGTTTGGCTGATTTGTCTAAAACTGGGGGTTTTGCGGTCAGTTTCCGAGGGCCCAGCCAAATGCCAATTTACCCAAGACAGCAATAGAAAAAGAACTGTCTGATTTGTTTTGTGCTTATTTTTATGCTATTGTTCAGTTGTTATAGAGAAGGTCTGCTTCTATTTTCAGATTGTGCTTACAGGCTTAGTTGTGAGGGTGTTTGCATATCAGCGATTGTCGACCGGGGAATTTCTGAAAAGAACTGTGAACTGCGTCCTATAATACTACTGGAAAACCTGAAACCCCGAAGTTAAAGTTGAAAAACAGTCATTGTCTATAATTAACCGTGGAAACATGAAAACCTACATTCATGTAGGGAAACGGACACGCCATAAACAATGAAAATTAAAGAGTTAGGGGGCTGTCTAAGCTTCTCTGATAAAAACAGGCACGAATATCACACATTTAGAAAATTAACGGGTAATACTATTTATTCAAATAGGATATGTTTCGAATACTACCTGTTCGAAATAGTGATATCACGTAATTGGAATAAACAGTTGAACCGAGGAAGTCGTTTTTCTTTTTAATCTTATTTTGGTGATATAACCGATTCAAATGGATAATACCACCCATGTAATAGGCGATATCACTGATTCGATTTTGTGAACGCCAGTAAGTAAGTACGTACTGATTCGATTAGGTGATATCACTTATTCAGAAATTAAATACATGATATAACATATTTCAATAAGAATAGAATAGAATATCTTTGTTATGCAATAACTCTAACATGAGCCATGAACACAGCAGCTATAAACACAAATCAGGCAAACGCCGTATGGCAAGATGGCTTTTGGCAGAATACTTTTTTGTCAGTTATTCAAGTATAAATCAATATATCAAAATCCAAACATAATTTCTCATCGGGATCTGTTCTGGTTATGGGAGAGAGGGCACGATACATCCATGGCCGTGTGCATGTATCAAATCATATTTTGCCAGAACACCCTATACGAGTATATCAGTATAAATAATAATGTTTTCATTAACACCTGTTTTAAATGGACTTCTGTACCAGTATCTTAACGAATGCCTTGTACAGCGCTCCCTCTCTACAACGACACTCAATGGGAGACAGAAACTATGTGCGTTGTTCGGAGGGAGTCGTTATAGGGAGGGAAATTGGCTTACATTTGCAAACAACTTGAATCCAGATCAGACGCCGCGTGACGCGGCGTCTGATCTTGATTCAAACTGTTTGTCACTCGTCATTAATCTATTTTTTGTCAAAATGTCCATTATGTCACTTTGAGAAAAATTTTAAGCAGACGACATTGCAGCAGTAAAAGCGTTAGGCATAACTGTCCTGTCTATGGAACTGTGGCAAGAGTCGTTGTTAGGAGGGAGTCGTTATTGGGAGTGTCGTTGAAGGGAGGGAACACTGTATTTTTAAAATATCATTTGAGTCTCACAGTTAGGTAAGTGATATATCTAATTCAAATAAGTGTAACTTATGAAAACCTAAAGGTGATATATCTAATTCGAATAAGTGTAACTTAAGAAAACCAAAAGGTGATATAGGCAATTCGAATAAGGGTAACTTAAGAAAACCAAAAGGTGATATAAGCAATTCGAATAAGTGTAACTTTAGAAAACCAAAAGGTGATATAAGCAATTCGAATAAGTGTAACTTTAGAAAACCAATAGGTGATATAAGCAATTCGAATAAGTGTAACTTAAGAAAACCAAAAGGTGATATAAGCAATTCGAATAAGTGAAATCACTAATTCGAATGAGTGATTATTATCACTAATTCGTATAGGTAATATCACTTTAGAATTTGTCTTAAGTAATATCACCAAATTGAATATGTGATAACACATATTTTAATAGGAATTATTATATGCCTTCGTATGATATCGAGCGTTTCCGCGTGTTTTTGCAGAGTAAAATACAAGAGTCTGTATCAGCCATCTTGTATCAGTCACTTTGTATGTTACTCTGACGTCGCTTTCGATTTAGCGTGACGTCATTTACGTACATCTATAAGCGCCGCGTTATTCTTTGTGGCATGCAAATTTTTTATTTTTTTTGCTTCAAATAACTAATAAATTAGTAAACTATTTAGTTGTTTCTTGTTTGTATTCAATGCATATAATAAACACATTACTAGTTGGCAGTGCGCTACAGAGTGTTGTATTTAGCTCTCGACGTTTTTGGCGGAAATAACCGATCAGACTCGCGCCAATACGCTCGTCAGATCGGCTATTTCCGCCAAAAAACGTCTCGAGCTAAATATATCACTCTGTATCGCACGGTCAACTGGTAATGTGTATATATCACTGTTCGAAATGGTGATCTCACACAATGTGAATAAATCGGCACCCCATATGAAACAGACACGCCGAATGGTAAACATTGCGAAACCTGAAACTGGGCATGCAGGGATTCGGGCACAGTTTGATTAATTATTTCAGAAAGTGTACAGTGTACAGTACATTTGATTATATGTGTGAACGAAAGTTAAGGCTTAAATAAAGTTCTTCTCATTGACACCCAATTTACGTTGATCAAAGATGCAGTTTATCGAACTTATAACAATCAATGAAAAGTTGAAATTTATACATGTATATTTTAGTTAGGTTTAAACGGACATATATTTTATATATAAACTATCAAACAAATGCATTGTTACACTAAAAGCTACAAACTTCTAGACTGCAGACAATGTAATGCTTCTCCTCATAATCTGGCCATAAATTCTATAATTCTCGTATCATAATTACTGTTAAAATATGTTCAGTGAAATCAAACAGCATTGACACGTGTCATGGTTGATGTGTCGATAAGAACGTACAGTGGAGAATCTGTTATTCTTTCCCGTTTAAACGCAAACGTACGCAAACGCAAAACACTAAAACGTAGAAAATACCAACTTTTGGACAATTCTGATATTTCATGTTTATCTTGGTGGCAAACATTTTGGAGCCTGATCAGACGCCGGCTAACACGGCGTCTGATCCGGCTCCAAACTGTTTGCACTGCAAATAATAGTTTTAGCGTAAACGCGTTTATTGGGAAAGAATAACACATTCTCCACTGTATAATAGTAGTTAAGGTGCCCCCCTTCTCACCAGGTGCTCTCTATAGTCTAGTTGCTTAGGGGGAAGGCGTTACTTGGTGGATAAAAGCATGATACTTTGTATACGGGTTGCATTTGCAGTATATGATCATAATAATTGGGGATGCCCGACCTGGCTGCCCTTTTTCGTTCAAAATTCAAAATGGCGTCCAAAATGGTTTGAAAAACACCCTTATTTGTTCAATTGTCCTGATTAAAATTGTCCATAAATATGTAAACTGAACAGAAAGATTGCACTATGATATAGTTGGACCAATTCGTAGCACTGAATGGATTTTTATATATATATAATAACTTAATTTCTTAAATCTGAATAGAACAGAATAGAACATAAACTGTCTAAGTTATTTACTAATTGGCCAGGTCGTATCTGACATTTTGTCAGAAAATGAGTTTTTTTTTATTTTTCAAAGCTATTTTGTCTGTAGAAACTTATGTTTAAATATCTAGCTTATTTTCAAATATGCTTTAAAGATATTGATAAAAGATCTAAGGTCTTATCTCCAAATATGAAACATACTTTGCGGTAAAAGGTCGCATCTGCCAAGTACGACCTTTTCTTTCTAACGAATTGATTCAAAATCCTTACAGTTCAGAATGAAAAGGTCGTGTATGACAGATAAGACCTTATACCTCTAAACAGTTTTGCACAATGTAATAAACACAACTTTGGATAAAAAAGAGCAATGTGTATTTCAAGGTCAATGTGGTAGATAACGAGCGGTCCTCTCAACAATTGATTGATTGGGTTTGGTTTTACGGCAATACATAAAATGATCATATGACCATGAGTCCCTCATCAAACGTATTATGGCATGAACATTGCCATTTCTTTCGTTTCAAATTAAAGAATCATATGTAATTAATAGATGCAGATAAATAAATTCTAATATAAGTCTAAAACTAACTCGAGTTTGTAAAGTTAAAGACACACCTTCGCCGTACAAATATCTTAAAAGTTGATTTTTTGATGCATGCACTTGTCAAGAAATTAGTTTTTAAATCGCTTCAAAATGAGAATGAGAAAAAGCAACAGGTGAGAAGATTATTCAGATATATGGAATGATAGTTTTCTTGATGAATCGTAGAACAAGTAAGAATGCATTCAAATATCTCGAATGCTAGTTTTCTTGATGAGTCGTACAACCAAGATAAAGTCTGTCAATTCTACTTATTCTGAGTACAGACTAATACCATCGATAATTGTTATATCTTAATGGTGTTTTGTTTTTATTATACCCTTGTGACAAACTCGATACATAATGATATAATTTAGACAATTTTCACAATCGGGGATTATATAATGCATAATCAGGTTCAACCAATGATCGTGATATTTTGAACACGTGTTTTTAGTCATTGTTGCTGATTTTGTATTAACAGTTCAAAAACTGTTAAATGCACCTTAATTAAGTTATTTGTATAACACTAGTACATTATCGTATGAATGGGCATACAGTGGAGAATGTGTTATTCTTTCCCAATAAACGCATTTACGCTAAAACTATTATTTGCAGTGCAAGCAGTTTGGAGCCAGATTAGACGCCGGGTAATCCGGCGTCTGATCAGGCTCCAAACTGTTTGCCACCAAGATAAACAACATGAAATATCAGAATTGTCCAAAATGTGTTCTTTTCTACGTTTTAGCGCTTTGCGTTTGCGTACGTTTGCGTTTAAACGGGAAAATATAACAGAGTCTCCAATGTACTTGTTTTGTTTTTTGAAAAGTTGGTGGCCACTTTATATAAAAGTAGTGAAATCAAATTTCAAGATTCGTTGTACATCTGAATTAATTATTTAAATACCACACAGAGATTAAGAATAACAGGACAAAATTAAATATTTTAGATGTCTTGTTTATCTCTAATATATATCCATGAAAACGCGCAAGTGTCTGGTTAATTATTCATAGAAGAGTCTTTGCTATTTATTTGCATTCTTTAACAATAAAATGTAACGAAAATGTTTTATTTACAAAATATATCCTGTTACATTTATAAACCTTTAAACTCATTTTTCGCGAAAGTACCACCTTTGACCACTTATGTGGCGAAATAGACAGACAAACAAAAACACCAGAATCAACCAGATAAGAGTACAGGCTCGTGTCAGACAGATCCTCTGAGAAAATAATGAAGAATACTGACCAGATTGCTCCTATAGATTATGTCTAGTCAGGGTTTACAGTAGTTTCCAAAAAGGTTCAATGTTCAAGATTTTACAGAAATGTGGTCTTTTAAATAGGAAAGTGTAATGGCATTCCATGTTCCGCATAACTGATCGTCTCTCACATAATTACCATTCAAAATGTATACCCGTATATTGGCATTTTCGCAGGCTTTGAAAATAAATATGGATTGCAAATTATAATAACTGTACCATTTGATGTTGTTTAATCATGCATGGTCTTAGCTATTTGAAGAAATGTGTTGAATGAAATGAATGAATGAATGAAATGAATGAATGAATGAAATGAATGAATGAAATGAATGACTTTATTTAACGAGGGTTTCTCATTTAGTCAAACGACCAATCTCCCATGAGGCCCTCCATAAATGTATAAGATCTACATTCATATATCATCTATAGATCTATAAACAGAACAAGTTACAACAGAAACAAATAATAGTAAATATATATACATGTACACACGTCTCTTAGAGTATTAACTAGACCTAAACCCAAACTGACCAACCCCGTCTCTAGTGCAGATTCAGATTTGAGAATTTCCAGAAAACCCCTCACACCTGTGTCCACACTGAACATGTTCAAGTTAGTGAAACAGGTCCGACACTGAGCTTCGTCAGGCTTTAAAACAAGATAAATTGCAAAACGTACACAGAAGCTCTGCTTTAACCCTATACCCATAAATACGCCATTCTCCTGCACTGAAGAAAACAGATCCAAGTTATACGGGCATTAATATGCACCATAAAAAATACTTTCTATATCCTAGCAGATGACAGCTTAAAGCAGACTGAAAGTAAAGCAGAATGTGCCCTGCTTTCAACCCACTTCAAGTGGGCAACTATCTTTAAATCCGGCTATGAGGAATGGGTTAAATATGTACTATTTGTGTAGAAACGATAAAGGTTCATTGACAGCAGATTAATAACAGATTAAAAAAACATAGAGCTAGATCTATGTAGTTTTAAATAGATCTAGATCTAGATCTACCAAAATAGTTTAAGATAACCCATATTCATGACGCCGTGAGAGATTTACACATGATCAAATTTTTAGAAAATCAAATATCCAACATACATAAGTCTACACCCCCACACACTGAAAATAACAAAATTGAATCTAGTAGATCTAGAATGATCATGAAAATTAATTAAATAAACAAATTAGAATCTACACACTAAATCTATCTAAAAGTTAAAACGCCGGTTTTCCTTTTTCTATCTTTACTTTAGCTCGATAGGAACCAGACTAAGCATTGCACGTGATGAGTACGTGACATCATGACATCACATAATATCAATTTCATTATATGACGTCATAACGATGACGCATCAGAATGTAGAAATTTCCCCCGGTCCTTTATGGAAATACAGTAACAGTAACACATTCGAAAACTGGACACAAACACAACCGGTCCCCGACAGGCGATCGCCCAAAGGAACACGATGGTACCATAGAAAGCTCATATAAGAGCTCTCTGCAACACCACCGCAACCCACAAGGCAACCATTCGTCGTTAGATCCCTCTTTCAACATACACAAGTGCCCGAATTTCGGATGTATAACTGAAATATCGATCAAACATAATAAGACCCGTCAGAGCCCCAAATAAAAGAAGACGACAGACCTCGTTTTATGCAAAACAGCTCACAACCACACCCACTGAGTGCCTCAGTCCCTTGTGTTGTATTATTGAGCAGCATATATATTTTCGAAAGATTGATTGCCACAGTCTTCTTACAAAGGCAGCACAGAACGAATAAATGGCACGGCCCTACAAGAACCCAGCGAACTTATTGATGAATCGGTACATACATGTATGCGTAACATCTGCAGCGACAATTAGTATTTACTGACGTTTTGTTTCGTCGTTTGTAGTCTAGATTTATGTAGTATTCGTATGCTGGACCAGACATAATTCTACCCCCATTTCAGCCAGCTTTAAGCTTCATCACTGTTATAAACTTGATTTATATATTATGTTATGGTTTCTATATCCTAGCCGGTTCCCGGTTTCGAAATCAGGTCACAACTTGAAGTGGGTGAAAGTAAAATCAGAATGCGCCTTAAAGTGCATTCTGCTTTACTTTCAGCAAACTCTAAGCTTCAGTCAAGTATAGCGTAACTCGAGCTATGTAACAATTTGTATAGATTCATAACAGCTTCACGTATAATTTTGACATTAATTTATAACGGTCATCTTTGATTTGCAACTCTGTACTAATGTGTTTGCAACTTATTGTATTGATGTATTGTGGGCCGGTGGCCTTTATTTACAATAAAATATATTGTATCTTGTATGTGTAGCCAGTGGCCACACTACAAATATTAGGCATACAGGTCTACGTTTTCACGTTTTTTCCTGTTGCTAGTACATGTACGTGGACCCGGGCATGCCACTGATCTAATTGATATGAATAGATATAGATTCTTCTAGGAGATCTACAGTACGCATAATGATAATCTAAGCTCAAATCTGACCAATCAAATGCTTGGGAACACACTCAGTCTCAACTAAAACGCTTTGTAACCTCGGAGCCTGGGTAAAAGTTTGGAACTCGATGCTGACTATAGAAGATTTCAAAGATTTAAAACCATCTGAAACTGCAGTCAGTAAGCTCCGCATTGCCACACGATGTACATACAGTGGGGAAAATATTCTTTCTCGTTTAAACGAAACGAAACGCAAACGCAAAACACTAAAACGTAGAAAAGTTCATTTTTTTTACAATTCTGATAATTCATGTTTATCTTGATGGCAAATAATTTGGAGCCTGATCAGACGCCGGGTGACCCGGCGTCTGACCTGGCTCCAAACTGTTTACAATAGGAATAATAGTTTTAGCGTAAACGCATTTATTGGGAAAGAATAACGTTTTCTCTACTGTAACCACACGATGTACATTTTCCTTTAATGCCTTATTGTCATCTGCTTCAATATTGTTGTCTTCAATGTCGTGTCAAAGTTAAACGACGACTTTTGATAAACACAATACATTGCGATCAGAAATGTTATATTCTATTTGTAAGACCTAGAGAGGTTGTTTAAAGAACTTTAAACGCAAAATAAGAAGACAGGCAAACCATGATACTAAGAACTTTAAGCGCAAAATAAGTAGACAGGCAAAAACATGACACTGAGAACTTTAAGCGCAAAATAAGAAGACAGGCAAAAACATGACACTGAGAACTTTAAGCGCAAAATAAGAAGACAGGCAGAAACATGACACTGAGAACTTTAAGCGCAAAATAAGAAGACAGGCAAAAACATGACACTGAGAACTTTAAGCGCAAAATAAGTAGACAGGCAAGAACATGACACTGAGAACTTAAAGCGCAAAATAAGTAGACAAGCAAAAACATGACACTAAGAACTTTAAGCGCAAAATAAGAAGACCGGCAAAAATATGACACTGAGAACTTAAAGCTCAAAATAAGTAGACAGGAAAAAACATGATACTGAGAACGTAACGCGCAAAATAAGTAGACAGGCAAAAACATGACACTGAGAACTTTAAGCGCAAAATAAGAAGACAGGCAAAAACATGACACTGAGAACTTTAAGTGCAAAATAAGTAGACAGGCAAAAACATGACACTGAGAACTTAAAGCGCAAAATAAGTAGACAGGCAAAATCATGGCACTGAGAACTTTAATTTTAAAGGGACTCGCAACCGGATGGCGTACTTGTCAAAATAAAATAAAATACTCAAATAAAAGCAAATATGTGGCATTATTTGGCTTCTGACATTAAAAAAATATGATCAGTCCAAAAAAAGTCTCAAGAATCGTCACCGAATCTTAGTTTTATTTAGATATTTTCCATCGTTTTTCTATAGCGTTAGCTTACGGTATAGTTGTTGTGGTGCTTCTCTACACGGGCTCAGACATAAACCCGAGCCGAATATGTACTATCAATCGCTACCAGTGAAGTACGTTAATTCGCTACCATATAGATAGAGAACGCCAGTAGTCGCCTGGGTAAAGGCGTTTGCCTTTGTTTTCATGTTTGTCTCCGCATGGAGGGTCACGGGTTCGAATCCCACCAGAGCTTCTTCTTTTCTGTTTTTTGAAATGCATTTTTTAACAGAATTTATTATCCAAAACTAAATCTTACCCATTTATATAAGCATTTGACATATATTTACAAATTACTATTTTTCATGCTAAATCCGGTTGCGAGCCTCTTTAAGCGCAAAATAAGAAGAAAGGCAAAAACATGACACTGAGAACTTATAGCGCAAAATAAGTAGACAGGCAAAAACATGACACTGAAAACTTTAAGCGTACGATTAGTTCTTTATATCTGTGAATACTAATTGTAATATTAGAAACTTTCTTAAAGTTTATTTTACAAACTAATTATAGCAATTTTTTATAAAATTGGTAATTACATTGAAAGAATTTACCGTGTTGGGAATGTTTGTTCCATGTAAATCCATAAGGTATAGATCTATATCAGGTTAATTGTGAATGTAGTTATTTGCCTTTTCTCGCTTTGTAGGAACAGTAAACCCTCTCTATAAAGTACACTAAATAATATTAATTAACAAGTGTTTAAGGTAGGTGACTGCTCAAAGCAAGGTGGATGTAAAACAGAAAACTCCTTTAGGAGCTTTCTGTTTTGCATTCGCCTTACTTTAAGCTGTCACCTGTATATTATGAAATCAATTAGACCTGTTTTAATAGCTGTACAGTGGAGAATCTGTTATTCTTTCCCGTTTAAACGCAAACGTACGCAAACGCAAAGCGCTAAAACGTAGAAAAGAACAACTTTTGGGAATTCTGATATTTCATGTTTATCTTGGTGGCAAACAGTTTGGAGCCTGATCAGACGCCGGGTTACCCGGCGTCTGATCTGGCTCCAAACTGTTTGCACTGCAAATAATAGTTTTAGCGTAAACGCGTTTATTGGGAAAGAATAACAGATTCTCCACTGTAACAGAGAGGGTTCACTGTACATGTATATAAGTTCATGTGAAGCGCTATTGAATGCACAACTCTTGTGTGGAACAAGCGCTATATAATTCTGGTATAATGATAAAATAATAATAATAATGATAATAACAATAATAATAATAATAAGCGAAAAATAAGCAGACATGCATAAACATGATTCCAACTTCATTCAGTTTATTCAGAAGATAGCATACATTTTGTTTGAATAGTTGAATCTACCTGTGTCCAGGTAGACATACATGTACGAGTAACACTGTTTAAATGAACCGAAACTTTGTACAGTGTTCCCTCTCTACAACGACCCTCCCAACAACGACTTCCTCCTTACAACGACCCTTGTGTCTGTTCCCCAAACAAGACATATATGACCAACCTATTCACTACTACAATACTGTCTGTTAACATTGTCCTCTTCAGTTTTTCTCAAAGTTACACGATGGGCATTTTGACAGAATAACCTTAATAACGGGTGACAAACAGCTTGAATCCAGACCAGACGCCGCGTTACGCGGCGTCTGATCTGGATTCAAGCTGTTTGCAAATGTAAGCCGATTTCCCTCCCTATAACGACTCCCTTCGACCAACGCACATATATTTTGTCTCCCATTGGATGTCGTTGTAGAGAGGGGGCGCTGTAAATCATTTTTTATGAGATAGTGATGACATATGACATGGAAAGCACTTTAGTAACACTCTGGTTTGGTTTGTTTGTTAACGTTTGTTTCTGCCATCTATGGGATAATTGGACGCCCAGAAAGATGGGAGCGGATACAGAAAAGCCAAAAGCGATGCCATACTCGTATTATCGACAGAGTGCTCTGGTTCTTTTAGATGCCCAGTGTAAAGCACGGATATATCGGACCCCGGTTTTTATAAAGTCTCACCCGACGGAGTTGGTTCGACGGGGGGGGGGGGGGGGGGGGGGGGTCGAACTCGTTATAAGTACACGTCTCATATCTCATTTAATTAGCTACAGTACATAGTGTACCTAAACTGGAATATACACTGCCAATAAATTATACATGGACGAGAGCAAATACTTTTTTAAAATTTCATCCGAAGGACTTGGTCTGGCGGAGGAGCGAGCTCACGACCCCTGTTGTCGAAGTCGAGCGCATTACGCCTCGACCTCGGTCTAACACATTCAAGGAGTAGATTTAGGTGTCTCAATTTAAACTACATGTACCTTCTTTTGTCGATATCTGTACATAAAAACAGTAATTTGCAAAATAAAAATACAAGAACCTAACATTAATAATACAATCGTTGCTGGAGAGAACGTATAACATTTAACATCCGTCGGCACTACACAGTTGTTTTCCTGATATACAAAGTTGAGTATATTATTATAAACGTTAACATTGTCATGTTTATTGTTCAGTTTTTCACACAGTTTACAGTAACTATACTCGTATACTTTATCATCTGAAGCTCTATACAGATCCTTAGTCCTCAAGTAATCTGTATACATACTTTCACTCGCATTAACTTTTATGAGATAATCTGCCAATTCTTTCGGGGATTTGAACTTCGATGAATCTATGAAACCCCCTGTTGGCAGCAGACGTCCATAATCCGCACCACCTCTCACTACCAGAACAATATCCAAATTGTAGTTTTTGAAAAACTTCTCCGTGATATAATCTCTACAAAGACTATTTTCAAATGCAAAGTAAAACTTATATTCCGTGTTTAGTATAGTAGACATGTGTTCCCGTTTGCCATAGCTTCCACAAACCCCAAACACATCTACTTGGACGCCGTGTTTTCTAAGTTCATAAACATACTCATCTCTGCAACTGATAGCACCGCAGTTACTGACGGCCCATGCTGCAAACTTCCTCTTACGTTGATAGATCTGGCTATAGTTACGTTTGACATAGTCTGTTCGTGTGCATAAAGTCCCGTATGGTAGTGGTATGTCTGAATCCAGTCTATATGTCATCGTCCAATTAAAACTATATCTCCATTGGTCCAACAGATACAGTTTTATTGTATTTAAGTATAAATTAATTGGCGGCTCTAAGTAGAACAGTACCCATACTTGATCCTTCCTTGTGGAGGTTCGAGGTACAGGTGGGTAAAAATCCAGATCCTGTGATAATGTAAACACTATAGCAGAGTGCGACGACATATTTTCAGAGTAATCTATCATTTTGCAATTATCATACTCACAATTTCCCATCACGTCTTGTAAAGAAACCCAATGAGGTTTGTCATACCACAGAATAGAATGTATTTCTCTTTCCTGTATTGCTTTGCCAATTGCAACCTGTCCCTTTGTGTTTTGTCGAACAGCTCTCACGTGTAAGTCGACAAGATGACTTACGTTCGATTGTGGGTGACTAACCAATGATAAATCAATCTGTCCTGCTGGTGAGTTGTTGATTCTAGCGTTCAAAAGAAATATTCCAGTAAACACTAGTATACTAACCATTAAAACGACGAACCAAATAGATTTTGTGGTTCTGCGACGGCAAAGCACATTGGCACCTGGAAGTTAAAAATAAATGAAAGAATATAGGTCTACAGAGGGTATACTTCTTTTCGTTGAAACGGAATTAAACCCAAACTTATTCAATTCTCATCTGTGTACATAACATATAATAACAAATATCACATATACAACAACTATGGCGCACACAGCCATTCTTTCTTAGAATTATAAGAGACTATCACAGTTCAAGTATCAACATGTCCAAGAATGCAGGCCATATTTACAGGATTGTCGTTCTTGCTCACTTTAGTATATCAGACGTAAAGCATTATCTCCCTTGGTCCACGAGATCAATTATCGATTCGTTAGGCAGACTATCGGGCACCGCTTGATCATCTTAGCCTTGATAAGAAATCACGAATGCTTCGTTATCATTCGGGTGCCTCCGGAACACTGCTTCCGGACTCGTCTTATTCTCAACGGGACCTTTGAAAAGCCATTCGTGTATCTGCTGATGAAGTTGTTACCATACATTCGCGTTCTACAACAATTATACCCCGACCAGCATTATCGATCGAATCTTAGTCTAGCATTTATTACTGGTACATACACACTTAACAAACGATAGTATGAATTAGGATCAGATTAAGTAATTTGTCTATACGTCAAGTTGCAAACTGTTAACCAATCGGATCAAAACTACTTGAAAGCTAAAATGGTAAAAAACAAAATTTAAATAAAATTAAAACATACATTTTTCGAATTTCTTTTTAAGGAGTGATTTACATATGTAAGAATAATATTATGGAAATGCGTAGATATGTTTCGAATAAGATATATTTGTATGAAAAACACAGAAAAAATGATATTTTCTGTTCTATTGCAAACAGTTTGGATCAAGATCATACCCCCAACAATTATGTGTCGGAAATTACTCTGAAAACAATCTTGATTTGAGTGTTTTGTGTGAAACTGAATGCAATTCTATAAGAAACAATGTCTTTTTCATTTTAGACTATCTATGTCGGATCATGATCCAAACTATTTGACACGGATTTTATCTGGATAACTCGTGTCAAAGTTCAAGTGTCTGCTCCGGGATAGTAAAATGGCCCCCGGCAAAACTATCAGTATGTCTGCGGCGCGAATCCCCGCTCCTTAACCCTTATCGTGCTAAGCGGGACTTGGCTTATTTTTGCAAACAATCTGGATTCAGATCAGATGCCGCTTTACAGGGCATCTGATCTGGATCCAAGCTGTTTGTCACTCGAAAGGTCTTTTTTTCTTTAGATTTAAAAAGATCATAATTAGTTATTATATTTTCGCAGACATTATATTTGAAGCAGACGACAAATCAGCAGGATAAGGGTTAAGTTGTGACACTTTGTTTTGTTAACTCATTCAACCATAAAGTTGTTAACTGACTTGTTAATTTCCAATTAAGTCTAGTTCATTCTTTACTTGTTAGGGTTGATGTTAACAATATATTGCAATATGACAAACAGTGCATGCCCTGTTCAGATGACTTATGCTATCATACGACATGTGTACATTTCAAAATTCAAATTCAGTGACGATGGGTTAATATATTGTTATTGTTTTCTGATTGCTGATTTCCGGCTAAATTCTGATCAGATCAGTTACTTACTGTTTGACCTGGATATACATTGTTTGCTTATGTAATTCAAGTGTCATTCAGTAAAACAATGGTCAGCAGTAAAGAAGAGTCGATTTTGAGTCTAATCTGGATCCAAACTGTTGGCAAATATAACTGACATTCTCTCTCCCTCTCTATATGTATGTATGTATTTTTATATATATATCCCCTTTCAATTACCTCCCTTTTTAGCGAGGACGCTACTGTATAATTGTACTGCATGCTATGAATACTATTGTGTAAGAAGCGTGTCAAAATGATTGCCTGCCATACAACTTGTTATTGCATGTTATTGCTCATGGACATGTTATGTCTTTTGCTGAATAAAACTTATCTATCTATCATATATCTCTCTTGGACCTGATCTGAATCCATACTGTTTGCAAATGGAACTCTCACTCTATGTCTCAGCGGTCTCTCTCTCTGTCTTTCTCAGTATTTACTCTCTCTCTCTCTCTCTCTCTTGAATAACTTAAGGATCTGATCTGGATCCAGACTCATTCCAAATAGAACTGTGATATCTCTAAGAGTCTGGATTGTGTACATGTACTTTTTGTCTGTCGGCTAATAGTATAAAGTCAAATTCGTCAAATCAAATTACCCAGAAAGCTTGTATAAAAACTAACTTATGCCTTGCGGAAGTTTTGTTTTTGTCACACATGGACATAAGCCCCTATTAACTTTACGTTGCATTTCTCGATTGGGAAAAAATGTTTGATAGAATCGACATAATATACTTATGGCAGAAACTTTTAAGCGAAAATATCAGTACAAAATTCATAAAAGCAATACGATCGATGTACTCTGTAGTAAAAGCAATCGTACATTATAATCGTACAAAATCGGACCCTATCACGTCATATATCGGAGTCAAACAAGGGGATCCGGTGTAACGAAGTATTTTGACCCCCATCGAAAAGTGACCCCCGGTCAAAATTCGACGTCGTAGAATGACCCCCTGTCGTCGAAAAAAGACCCCCATCGTCGAATATTGACCCCTTTTGTCTAAAAATTACCCCGCTTATACATACCTTTATATTTGGTTTAAAGTTAGTTTTGCAAGTGCTAAATGTGTATTTATACCCCAAAGCTCAATTATGGGCGTATGTAGTGACACAATTGCGCGTGTCTGGAAGTGATTCCGTCTTCACATGTACCTTTTGTTAAGAACATATTTTCTTTATTACACCAGCAAGATTTACCAGAACAGAACAGAACAGAACAACTCTTTTATTACATCTCTGGCATACCAAAGTTGGTGTGTGAGTACAGCTTGCCATGGCAAATTGGCCTATAACATAGCCTGTAAAATTTTCGCTTTTCAGGTCACTGTGACCTTAACCGTTGACATTATTTTTCGATAAACAACTTTTATGGCCTTTATTTGGTACCACGGCGCTCATACATGTACGTTCTGTTGATTTAGAAGGATACCTGTCAGTTTGCAAGTCAATACGTCAGTGCCCAAAGTTGGGAGATTTTGAGGGGGCTCCGTGACAAAAGCTTTTGAATTTTCTTAATGCATTTCTTTTTAAACATGACTAAAGGTTTACATTTATTTTTCGAAAACACAACAGTACTTTTGAAACGTATCTCAGTTTGGCCAACAAACTTTGATATAATCTGTGCTTTGGTTGCGGGGTTCGTTTCAACTGTTCTAGTCTCAAGATACTGACTCGAGTTTGATCTCGGTCGTTAAATCTGAAGTAAAGTTGGTATCAAACAACTGTAAAACCTTTATTAAGCTGCACTTGCAGGTATAGTTTGGTCATTTATTTATTACCATTACTTGTGTTTTAGTGTTTACATTTATTACATTTTAATAAGGTAGTGTCACTTCGAATGGCTAAGTATTATAGTAATGTTTACTTGTAAGACTCTTTACCCTGCATAACTTAGCAACAGCGAAATGTACTCTAGTCGTATTCAGCAAGTGACCAATATTGTGAGTATCGTGATATCTATCTGTTGCCTCAGTTTGACCTTTAATTCTGTAGTGACCAATGCTCAAGATAATAAAGAGTTTGAGTTAAGTCTGAGATCGTTGTCAGGCATTTGATTGGTCAGATTAGTGCAAACGCCCAGACTCAACTCAAACTCTTTATAACCTATGGCCCTGAAGTACCTATCAAATTGTCATCATTCAAATAAAGCCATTACAAGCGGGCTATGTTGTGTTTTGCCAACTCTTGCTGATATGATTCAACAGTTTACCATGTGTATGTGTACATTTAACACCATCTACAAACAACTTATATCCAGATTGGACGCTGCGCAATGTTGCATCATTACCCTTGTCATCAATCAGTGTCGTTGAATAACTCCGGTCATTATTTGATGACGTAGAATGACCCCCGGTCTTTTTTTTTTGATGTCATAGAATAACTCCCTGGCCATAACTCGATGTCGTAGAATGACCCCCGGTCTTTTTTCGATGTCGTAGAATGACTCCCCGGTTATTAATGTTATCAAAATGTAATGTACGATTTAATGCATTTCTTTGCCAATGTAGTTGTAAACGGTGCGTAATGGTAATGTAATTGTAATATAATGCACTCTTTAGCAATGTGATTGTAAACTTGTAAAGTAATTTATAACTTTCTCAAGTAATTCACACCATGCCTGCCCCCGCCCCACCGACCTGCATACTCCATGGCTGAATTACACCCTTAACTTATTTATAAATAAGCTGTTCACGAATAAAAACTCAGACCCGCTACCAGCTAGTTTCAAAGAGATCGGGTAATCCCTACCATCAGCATCCAACATATAAGCACCAGGTTAACGGTATCCCTCGGGAACAGCATTTAGAATACTGTACGTTCCCATGGCATGCTTATAATAAGTCTGAATTTTAACTTTGGGTAAAGTCTAACCTGGGTCTACACTGTTTACAAAGGACAATTGTACTATTAACATGAACACTGTTTGTAAATAACTAATATACTCGTCGCTAGGGTCCAATTGGTTAAACTGTGTCGCTTAATTGCTGGAGAGGGTAGGGGGTCATTATTCGATGGGGGTCGATATATTTCAGGAGGGGTCAAAATACTTCATGAGGGGAGTCATAGTACTATGACCGGGGGGTCAAATTTCGTCGTCGAATTATGACCGGGGGTCATTGTACGATATCGAAAAATGACCGGTGGTCATTCTACGTCGTCGAATAATGACCGGGGGTCATTTTTCGATGGGGGTCAAAATACTTCGTTACACCGGCAAGTAGTATATTATGTTTATTTTTTCTAAATGATATATTGAATAATATAAATAGTAATATCAATGGTATTATTAATATTGATGATGTACATGTATTTTTACTCTGTTTTGCTGATGCTGCTGCTGTGTTCGCACAGGACCCAATCTCTTTACAATGTATACTGAATGACATAGAAAATTATTGTAACACATGGAACTTAAAGCTGAATGTTGGAAAAACAAAAATTATGATATTCGAGAAAGGGCGACATACGAAATTTGATTTTTATATATATAATTCACGTATTGATATTGTAGACTCCTTTAAACATCTCGGGGTGTATTTTTACAAAAATGGTAATTGGAGCCGTACTCAGCAAAGGATTGCTCAGCACGCCTCTTTTTCACTTCACAATCTTTTCATAGTTTGTAATCAATTAGAATTACCTATCTCTCAGAAATGTAAATTATTTGATACACTTGTCTCTCCAACATTAAATTATGCAGCTGAGGTCTGGGGTTCCCATAAAGGCCCCAGCGTTGAAATTATACACAACAAATTTTGTAGAAAAATTCTTGGTGTCAAACAATCAACAAACACAAACGCATTGTATGGAGAATTGGGTAGAGCACCTTTGTACATACATAGAAAACTGTTGATGATTAAATATTGAATAAAAATTCTTACGAATAAGAATAATTCTTTACTCTATAAAACTTACAAAATGCTAAAAAATGATTTAGATAATGGTTCAAACTATAAAAAATCAAACTGGGCCTTCCAAATAAAAAGCATTCTAGAAGAATATGGCTTATTTCATATATGGCAGGACCAGTTTGACATACCTATATTAAACTACAATTTAATTAAACAACGGATCTTAGATATCTATCATCAAACGTGATATACCTAAATCAATATCTCTAGACGTCTTGAAACTTATGCATTATTTAAACACTCTTTTGAATTTGAAAAATATCTAGACTTTGTGAAAGAGCCAAAATATCGAGTTGCTTTAACGAGGTTCGGGATGTCACCTCATGACCTTGCTATAGAAAAAGGAAGATATATCAATGTACCGAGAGAAGAAAGAATTTGCATTAATTGTACTTCTAATTTAGTTGAAAATGAATTTCATTTTCTGATGACATGTAATAAACACTCAGAAATAAGATCTAAATACATAAAAAGGTATTACTGTACATGGCCTACAATACATAAGTTTACCAGTCTGTTAGCAGATTCCTCTAATATGAAAATAATAAATTTGTCTAAATATATATATTTCGCTAAATTACAGAGATTGTAACTATATAATGATATACATGTATATCACAAATTTGATTTTTATCTCAAAACGGTATGATTGCGGATGATTGAGTATCATGGATACCGACTTATCTACAGTCAAACGGTTTGGAGACGCCTGGCCATGCGAAGTGAGACCTACTTAAACTGTATAGTTTACTGTATATGTGTAGATAGAGTTACTTACTAAGCGAAGTGTATAATCCGATAAAAACAGCAACGGTAAAAATCCTTGTTTCAACATATATTTATAAACACAACAATCCGTGGGAATTTTCACATATAGCCTGTACGTGTGCACATACACACATACGTTTTCAATGAATACCACGTGACCTGTTTACATCCGCACGGCTAAAGCGAGCAACATTGGCTGTTTTGATTGGATAACACTCGTTCGTTCATTCATTCATTCATTTACCATGTATATAGCGTCTGACAACGGGTACGAGTCAAAAGACTAATCTTAAAAATTCTGAATAAGTAGATGTGACATATTTAAAAGAAAATAGTGCTGATCGGATCCAAAAGTCTGCGATTGCTATAATTCTGGATAGAATAACAGATTCTCCACTGTACGCAAACACGTATTTTTCAGTGCCAATGAGTTTGTGCGGACTTCTTTGTCCCGATCTTTCAAAACAATCTGGATCCGCAATTAATACAAGTTTAAACGTTGATTTTCTTTTACATGTTCTGATGTTCAAATAGTTTTAAGTTGTAAAATCTTGATATGTGCAATCTTCTGTACAGGAAAACGTAATTCGTTCAATGGACACAGTCTGATGCACTAAAGCCTATTACGTCCTAAAAAGGTCATCTAAATGGCTATTAAAAGTTAACTATTAAATATTTGTCTAGTGATTTTGATCCGATTGGCAAACAGCTTGGAACTTTACGCGCTGTCAAGATTCTTAGTCTGGTCGAAATCCAAACAATTGATAAATTCGGATGAAAATGCCGGTGACGGATTAAATCTGTAATGCCGCTTACAGTGGAGAATGTGTTATTCTTTCCCAATAAACGCGTTTACGCTAAAACTATTATTTGCAGTGCAAACAGTTTGGAGCCAGATCAGACGCCGGGTAACCCTGATCAGGCTCCAAACTGTTTGCCACCAAGATAAACATGAAATATCAGAATTGTCCAAAAGTTGTTCTTTTCTACGTTTTAGAGCTTTGCGTTTGCGTACGTTTGCGTTTAAACGGGAAAGAATAACAGATTCTCCACTGTAGTTTAAACTTTATTTCTTTTACATCGATTATGAAACAATCTACATTACTTACACAAAAGATGCTTGATGGCTCAAATAGTGGCGTTTTTGGTCAAACGCTATGCAATACACTTAACGAATCTTCTAACTGTGCACTTTTCTTTTAAGAATTTCTACACAATATTTTGCGTGTTGGCTATTGACGGACATGGAAATGTTATATCGTTATCAAATTAAGAAAAAATTGTTTGAAAACCCAGTGAACCATGAAAAGACAAAATACTTAATTTGCACGAGAAAATCGTGAACTGTTGAGAAATTGTTTCGATAGTTTTCTCTTGCACTCGCTATTAAGCCGCACACTAGGAACACATGTTGTTGGACAAATATCTTGATCGAACGACGTTGAATAGCCGTTCAACTATGCGTAACGTCGATTTGATAGACTAGTCGGATTTTGGGGAAATCAAACTTCTGGAGGCATTTTTGGGGAAAAGTTGACAGGCCACCTTTTTATCATAATTAAAGTGTGCTGAATCCATTTAGGGTGCCTGTCACCCTCTCCGGTGCATTGAAAGCCCAAAAATGGTAAAAAACAAAATGGCCGCCAAAACGCTATTTTTCGCTTTTAAATCCCATCTTTTTGGGATTAAATTTACCTAATACATCTGATTCTCCTAATCTATATGGTTTCTTACAACAAATCTTCACAGGAATGTTCCTGGGTTGATTCTCCATAAAAAAAATTGATATCATGAAGATGTCTGGTTGCCATGGCAACCAAAGTAAAAAATAGAGAAATCTTAAAAATATAAAATTCTTGTAAAATAAATCACATTGCCCAAAGCTTAGATACTTTATTGATAACTGGCAAACCACATGTTAACCATAATTAAAAGCATGTGAATCCAGTTTGTTGTCTGTCCCCCTTTCCAATGAAGTTGAAGGTCAAACATTGGTAAACAAATCAACAACACAAAATAGCCACCAAAACTCTAAATTTTCGTTATTCTATGCAGTCTTTCTTGGATTTAATACACAATACATTTTCCTCTCAACCACATGGCTGATAAGAACAAACTGTACAAGACTATGTTTTGGGTCAATCTCTTTAAAAAATGATTTCATGCAGACTTTCTGTTGGCATGGCAACAAAAGTGAAAAATCAGGTTTTTCGTTATTATATCCAGTTATTCTTGGATTAAAACTAATACTCCTAATACATATGCTTTTCCTTAACCTCATGTTGTTTAAAGCAAAACTTTACAAGAATGTTCATGGGGTATATCTCCTTAAAAAAATTAGTTGCCATGGCAACCAAGGTAATGAAAAAGAGAAACCTAAAAACCAAGAATTACAAACTTATACCCCCCTCCCCCATCTCCACACATACACACAAGTCCCAAAGCTTAGAAAATTGATGGATACTTACTTTAACCTAGTAGACCTCTATCAAGTTTATACCTGGATCTAAAGTGTAGGGGTGTAACAATACACTCTAAACGGTATTTCAATATGTTACAAAATTTATAAATTGGCCCCGAACCAGGGTCAACAGTTTGGCATAGACCTATCCTCCATAGGAAAAGAAATATTGTCAAAAACCACAAATCTCAAGCTTGTATATTAGCATAGCACAGTAGACCTTTATCTCGTTTGTTTAAATCATCGCATAGGCTGATGGTTGGCCTCTGCCATCACAAACCGTTCAGTCATCATCATCATCAGTGTTTATAAAAACACGTGAAACGCAGAGCTTAGACATTTTGTGTATAGTACTGCCTAGAAGACATCTATCAATCTTTTTAAAAAGCATATCTCCGTGATAAAAATTACCATTGCCCTATCGTTCTTGTAAGTTACTTTCGTCCATGTAAGAACCTCGTGTCAAAAATCTGACAAGGCCCAAAGCTTTGATATCTAGTGTAAATCATCACCAAGTACAGTGCTCTGTATAACTACTCTCATTACAATTATACCCTCTTTACAACAATGCTTGTCACAGTTGCATAAACGACATTAATTTATTTCAATATACCCCCTCTAAACAACAAACACACTTTTCGACTCCCGATGGGTGTTTTTGTAGAGAGGGAGCACTGTAAAATTCTTCAAAGTTTGTAAAAATTTTGCCATATGGTCAAACATTACTGATGAAAAGTGTTTTTTAATACATTGTCAAAAACATAAGGTGACACATACTGGATTTGTTTTGTAAAGAATAACGTTGTAGACCACTATCAGGTTTGTTAAGATCATAGCCCTGGTATCAAAATCGTACCCTCCCAGCGGCTCTTATGTCAAATTCTAATGACACAGCTGAACTATATAGAGTCAGTATGGTCCTCTCGTTAAAGCATTTTGATCACACAAATAAAACTTGATGGGTAATTGAATAAAATTGCACCAGCTTCCAAGAGATGTGTTTCATGAATTTCTGAAATGGAAACTTGTAGCAATTAGATCAAAGTGTTGATTTAATCAAGTTGATCTAGACAAAAGCCATGGTTTGCTGAACAGAAAGAAGAATGATGAGAAGGAATTATTTGTATCACAAAGACCACAACTGCTTTAAGAAAGTGAGTTTTATCGTATGATATTAGATCCACATAGCAAATTGCAAGAGAAGTGTGCCGCTTGAATTTTGACAAACAAATCAATATGTAATGTCATGATAATGAGCCCCTTGCGGCTCTTAAAACCTATATTCACAAGACTTCAGGGGACCACTGCATACCTCTTGTATGATCAGAAGAGAGTTATTTTTCCAGCTGCAGTTAAGTTTCTGAAATCATATCCAATATTCTCTCGATGTTGGTGAAATGTTGAACTAGCACTACTGGTCTGCCCGATATAAATTTATAATGTGACGGATTACGGTATCATGGCATGTATCTATGGACTGGTATCATGGTTTTGCGGCACTATACATGTATCTGTCTCAAGAAGACACTATCTCTTTATAGCTGAAAAACTGTTGGTGAGATGATAAACCCAATTCACTCATTAAATACTTGTTGATTCTTCAGAAAGCAGACACAAGATATCGAAGACGAATTGGTGTCAGAACTTATGTCGTATATGATTCAATATGCTTGCCATTGAAGAGTATGCAGATTACCCAATCATTGTAACAAAGGACTAAGCCATAAAATGACAATGAATTCCTAAATGCAAAGGACAAAGGTAACGCAACGCATTTGTTGAGGAAAGCCTTTTGCCATGTAAGGACCGGAATGTCAGATTCCAATACCGTTGTAGAAGAACAAGCCACTGGTATTTTCATCTCTATTTGATACAGAAAGGATTATGTTCTAGAGACAGCAAACATACCGTATCAAATGCTGACCGTTCATCATACAGTGGACTTGGATGAACCATAAGCAATTGTCTTTGCTGATAGTGCTTGCTAGAATATTCAGCCATTCTGTATCAGATTGTAACAGCAGAAACAATGTGTTCACAAATGTAGGCGACAGCTGAACTACTGTCTTCATTATTATTGATGGACATGCCTTTCTGATTGCCATTATGAAGACACAGAAAGGTTCTACATTTGAAGATCTTATTGGTGTTTTAATAAACATGGCAGGTATTATAGGATGTCAATCAAAGCTGAGGCATGTAAGAGAAGTGCCAAGGGTATCAGACCCAGTTAGGGTGTTATTTGCTGATATAAGGTACCCCTACCAGTTGATTTGGGAAATTCCAAGTAACAAGACTGACTTGTCAGGAGCTCTCTCTCTCTGAACAGGATGCAGAGCTTGATCAACATGACCAAGTCACAGTTGTGGCTGGTGGGTTCCCTGATGAGCAAAAAGTCTAAAGCCGAATCAAACAAGCCTGGTGTAGACACGTAAATACCCAAGCTTGACAAGAGGAGGATATCAACGGATTATTTTACTTTTTTCTTAGAAGCGATGTTGACAAAATAGTTGTTCTGGTCAGATACACTAATGTTTTGATTCTTCTACTGGCTCACTGCCATCCAATTTATTACACCAAACTCTGGCCGAGAGAGCCGTGGTCACAGAAAGGAGTATAATATTCCTGCTCACACTATATTGTATGACCTAACTGTCCTGGAAACCATTCCAGTCGTGCACGCTTTAACTCGAAGTGATTGACATCCTTATTCCCTAGCCAAAGCAAATAGACTTCATAAAATGTTTTGCAGAGCATCATGGAATGCTGCAAAGCTTTGTAAATAAAGCTTTGTCAAAACAAGTGATGCACTATCATTACATGTGAAGCGTTCACATTTCAGACATTAGAGTAGAGTGAATATCAATGGCTTTCCATCTTAATGATATTTACACCAATACCCACACCAATACCCAAGTTGTGTTTGAAACTGACTTCCTGTAATGACTATACTAACAATATGATTTAACAGTGAAAACTTGTGCGGAATATCCCGTATACTGTCCAGTGTCTACATCACAATACAAATCCAAGGATAACGACAACTACCACTATGAATAGTAACTATATGATATTTTGAATGCAGTATGTCAGTTATAACTAACCAATAGTAACTACAGCAGTTACAACTGTATTCTTTAAAACCATGTTTGTGCCAAAACAATGATGTCCATGGTAAACAAATTGAGACCAGATTAGACACCAGTTTTATTAATCTCCAAAATATTTGCCACTAAGATTTTAATACAAAGTCAAAAGTTTCCAAAAGGAGTTATTTCCAACATTTATTGAACCGCGAAAGCATTTACTTCCGTTTAAACAGGAAAGAAAACAGTTTTCAACTGTAACATATAAGATAGTAATTTAAGTAGATCATGATGCATTGTAAATAGTAATTGTACTCAACTTACTTTAAATGCAAAAATGCTCCTTATTCGCCAATTTCGCTATGGTTATTTTGTACCTATGTACAATGTATAAGTGATTTATACATGTACTGGGCATACAAAAGAACCTTAGGCTCCATTGAACAATAGTTGGGTATCGCCCGGGTACCTCTTTTATATATCCCCTTCTCTCTCTCTGTGATGTCCAATTAGCCCAATTAGCCCAAAGTTAGCAAATTTTGACAACATTAAACCAACCTGATTTTAACTTTGGTTACCATGGCAACAACAAGTCTGCATGAAATCATTTTTAAAGAGATTGACCCAAAACAAAGTATTGTACAGTTGGTTGTAATAAACCATGTGGTTTAGGAGAGGAAAATGTATTGTGTATTTGATCCCAGAAAGACTGCATAGAATAACGAAAAATAACTTCTTGGTGGCAATTTTGTGTTGTTTTTTTTACCCATGTTTGGCCTTAAACTTCATTGGAAAGGGGGACAGGCAACACACTGGACTCAAATCACTTTAATTATGGTTAAAAGGGAGTCTGCCATATATCAATAAAGTATCTAAGCTTTGGGCCATGTGATTTATTTTACAAGAATTTCATTTTTTTTAAGATTTCTCAATTTTTTACTTTGGTTGCCATCTTCATGTTATCAATTTTTTTATGGAGAATCAACCCAGGAACATTCCTGTGAAGATTTGTTTTAATAAACCATATAGATTAGGAGAAGCAGATGTATTAGGTAAATTTAATCCCAAAAAGATGGGATTTAATAGCGAAAAATAGCGTTTTGGTGGCCATTTTGTTTTTTACCATTTTTGGGCTTTCAAGGCACCGGAGAGGGTGACAGGCACCCTAAATGGATTCAGCACACTTTAATTATGATAAAAAGGTGGCCTGTCAACTTTTCCCCAAAAATGCCTCCAACATTTTTTGGAGCATATTTCTGAGATTTCCGACCAGTCTATAAAGGCGTTACTGAAGTACAACCGTTTTTTTGTCTACATTGACAAAATACTATTTTAATGACATTTTGTTACACTCACCGTCGGACATGGTCGAAGAGTAACGCGCTCGACTACGATACCAGGGGTCGTGAGATCGATCCCCCGCCCGACCAATTCCTTCAGATAAAACTTTATACATGTAAAAACCGAAACCCAATGTATTGATCAGTTCTTTACACTGGGTATCTAAAATAACCAGCGAATAAGAGTAGGGAATCGTACCTGAGGTTTCTGTTTACGTCCCCTCTCTCTTTTGAGAAACCAACTTTTTTTACTCACTCATATTTTTCGTTCAAATCTATATATTTTTTGTTTTGTATTAAATAAAGTAAACATATTACCATCAGAAATATGTCTTCTTGATTTCTGCAGAGTTTTAACACGATCTGGTCATTAGCGCCGGAGATATGATACCATATGTAAGTGCACAGTTAGAAGATTCGTTAAGTGTATACAGTGGAGAAAACGTTATTCTTTCCCAATAAACGCGTTTACTCTAAAACTATTATTTCCATTGCAAACAGTTTGGAGCCAGATCAGACGCCGGGTAACCCGGCGTCTGATCAGGCTCCAAACTGTTTGTCACCAAGATAATCATGATTTATCAAAATTGTCAAAAAGTTGCACTTTTCTACGTTTTAGCGTTTTGCGTTTGCGTACGTTTGCGTTTAAACGTGAACGAATAACAGATTCTCCACTGTAGTAGACAGTGCATATCCGAGCTTTTATATCGTCTTCTCTATAACATCATCTGTTGCGTGACTAAGCTTCGCCACATGATTTAAATATATCAATTGCTCTATTGAATTATTGGGTAAAATTTGAATTACTTCAAATTTTATAAATTGAACACCCGAAATGTCGTCAGCTGTGGAATACATGGCATTGATGTTGCAAGCAATGTAAAACTGACCCTATTGTATGAATAAAATGTCCAGAAAACTTACCCTATTTTTAACTAACAAACCTGATCTGAGTCTTAACTGTTTGCAAATGTTAGACAAGTCGAACTTAGCACGCTCGGGGTTAATGCATACAAGAGGGCGGTCGGTATTCTAGCTATTCGTCAAAATATTTCTTCTGTCGAAATATCCACTAAAAATATGATCAAAGAAAAAAATAGACGACAATTTTAAGCGGACGATATTGCGGAAGTGGAAGGGTGAGATATTTCGTTTGTAGAACAGCGGTGAATTGTAAGGAAGGAACTTAAACGTATATTTCAAAATTTTAAAAGCAAGAGCCGTGTCAAAGTCATCCAAAATGTCACTCGGTCGGAAAGTTTATGTCCAAAAGCATATATGATACAACTATCAGGGATACTCAAAGAAAGGGCTGCCATAAGTTGACATGAAAAATCCTAAGATTTCAAAATTTGCATTTTTCAAGTGCGATTTTACGAATCGTACCTTTACCCCATAACCTGTTTCTGGTTTTTTTGACATGCGACTACATGCCCTGCAAAGACGTAGATCCAAGGGTATAGTAGTTGTGATCACTTTTCAAAACTTAAAGCACATTTCGAAATATAATGAACCCCTGTGACATTGACTTGACCTCGACCACATACTCTGAATTTATGTTTTTATAACTTATAAATTTACAAAAAAGCATTGGTGATGACTGCAAACAGTGTAGACATCGACAAGCTGTTACGTCTCTGGGGCCCGTTTCATGAAAACTTCGTACGACAAATTTTGTCGTAAGTCAGATCATAAAAGTCTCAATTATCATTTATTTCTCCATTTTATCCTGTCTTGTGACATCTTTTTGGAATCATCTTGAAAAGACGATTCCAAAGAGATGTCATAAGACAGGATTAGATAGAGAAATCATAACTTAAATGTATCTCTAAGTTTTGACTTACGACAAAACTTGTCGTACGAAGTTTTATGAAACCGGTCCCTGATGTCGCAGCGGCTGGTCGAGGTCTCGACCTTTTGCAATTCCATAAGTCATGGTTTTCTTATGACACTGCTAACATGCAATAAGAATGTTCTACATACCTGATTTTGAGTAGCTTACAGTATTCACAGTGTCCATACTCCTCGGGTAGGATTTTAAGCTCGTGTGAATTTCACCGATACATCAAAGAGATGACACACTGGCTATTAGACGGTGTGACGTATAGACTATGCACTGGCGATAAGCTATAGGCACATTCGTATAATTAGATTTCGAGCAATGAGCCGAACCAGAACATTTTCAGTGGGAGGGTATGGGAGGGATTGAACCCCTCCGATAGGTGGGGGCTTCGGGGGCCGCCCCGGAAATGTTTTGAAACATGCACCAAAAATGGTGCATTCTGTGGGCATTCTCAGAAGAAAGTTTACATCAATAGAATGATGTAAATATTCCAAATGAAACATAACAAAAAGTGGTTTCATAAGACAAAGAGAAGATAAAATCATAATCTGAAGAATTTTTTAACAGCTTTATCTCCATTCTCAGAAATCTATTACTTTCAACTATGGTCATATAAAGATTTTCATCAGTGAAAACATAAAATTTATAACTCTTCTGTTATTCTCCCTAAAAACATCAAATGGACAATCTCAGTTTCCACTGTAAAATATTGGTTTTTACAGTACTGTACATGATAAAAAACAGTGCAGATCCTGATCTAAGGGTCCTCAGAGCCACATTTAAGTGTTTTACTTAATTGGGTATTCACCCCTTGATGTTGTAAAGAATATTATCTATTACTTATATGTGTTAGTCAAAACGTTACAGGCCCGTAGGAAGCAAACTCCGATGGGGTGGGGTTTGCACACATGTGGGGTAAAGCTAGACCACTTGGTGTACGCACTCTTACTAGGGGGTCCCCCGGGATTTTTTTATATTCCTAGATGGTCTCTGGTGCGTTCTTGGGGGCGTTTCGCGCATTCAAAGCAGGTAAAATACTAACATAAAGCTATGTAAAAATTCAACTAAAAATAATTTTTTATTCAATCTATTTTCATTTTATGGTGAAAGGTTGTCTTTCAGCCATACCTCCCTATTCATGTGTGCACTGTTACTAGGGGGTCCGGGGGTGCTAATATGTGTTAGTCAAGAAGTTACAGGCCCGTAGGAAGCAAACTCCGGTGGGGCGGGGTTTGCACACATGAGGGGCACAGGTAGACCACTTGGTGTACGCACTCTTACTAGGGGGTGTGGGGGTATGCTCCTTTGAATTTTTTTTATTCCTAGATGATTTCTGGTGCGTTCTTTAAGACTGGAGCTATTTCCTGGTGAGCTATGGTCACTAGGCATTTTTTGTTAAAATTAGGCAGACAACATATATTTGGTAATTGAAGGGTGCTGAATCCATTGGTGTTGTCTGACAAGTTGAATTATTTCAACTTTTTAAGATGGCGGCCAAAATGGCCGACCTCATATTCAGTAATTAGTTTGGCATCTGAATAGTCCAGCAGAAGTGTAAGAGGACCTGGGAATGTGGTCTATAATTTTTTTCTGTATGGATTTGAACAAAGTAAATCATAACTATCACTTTGTGACCGGGTAACTTTCTGTTTCCCTTGAGCAATTCGAGCGATTTCCTGTTTACCCCACCCACCTATTTTAACATTGCTGAAAAATTGAATATAAGTATTTCATGTGTTTGAGACTTAAAAGAGGTATTTTGTTAGCAATTATCAATGTAGTTTACCTAAATACTATTTTAAAAAAATGTTTAAGAAAAGTTTCAGAATCATTGAAATCCAAAATGGCCGCCAAAATGGCTATTTTCAGTAACATTTATCCTTCTTGAGCAAGAAAACAACTTATATTGACTATAATTGATACTTATATGGAACAATATAAGTTGATTCGTATTGAACATTAACTTTTAAATCATATCAGCTTTTGTTTTGATTTGTTTTCTATCATCCAGCAGTGCTGAAATAATCCAAAATGGCCGCCGTATATACCTACCTTTTTAATTATTACTTACATAAATTTACTTGATTGAAACTTTCATTGCATTTGTTAAATATTTAAAATGGTATTTTGTAAGCAATTAGCAATGAAGTGTCCCCAAATACATAACTTGAAAATATTTAAGGATAGTTTCAGACTCATTGAAATCCAAAATGGCTGCCAAATGACTATTTTTAGCAACAATTAAATTGTCGAGCAATTCAACTACTTTTATTGACTGTAATTGATACGAATATCAACAGTTTTTGTAGATTCTTATTGGATATTAAACTGAGAAATTCAGTTAGCTTTTCTTTTGATTGGATCCTGTCTTTCAGTACTGATATAATCCAAAATGGCTGCCGTTGATACCTTTACTAATTTCTACTAAAATACTTTTTCTTGATTTGCCAGGTTATGCAAATGTTTTTGTGTGTCTTTCCATGCGATTATGCCAAGCATACGTTAGTTCATGCTGGTAAATCTTGAAGTTGGTAATGCTTTTACAGGGGTAATAAATGGCCTGCATTGACCACTATCAAATTCAAGTATTTATTTAATCAAGTTTGATTTTGACTGATGCAGATAACTATGTGCCAATAACGGAAGGGATTGTTTCTTTACAAAGTTAGAATATTTTTATTATTTGTTAGTATCAAAATAAATTCATTTTATGTGTAGCACTGTATAAAAGCTTATGTTTGCACCTGTGTAAGTAATGCATATAAAACATATTTGTCACTAGTTTTCGCGGGTTTGTAGAAATTGTTATTTTCAGTTGATAACTATTATGTATATCTATGGTGAATATAGGTTTACCTGGCCATAGCATGATATATTAAGCAGAGCGTTTAATAAGTGTTTCAAAGTATGTGTTATTTCATTTTTGAATATACGGGGAAAATGTGGGACGTAAGTAACAACCTAATTAGTGGTACTAAAACCGCACCGAAGCTAAATATCCTTTTCACTAATTTGATGGATTCACGGAGGAAAAATCGTGATTTGAACAATGCTAATTTGATCTTTCACAAGTGCTATGTAGTTGACTTGAAGATAGTCACCAATTAGTCGAGGAAGTGTGTCTGGCATATACAAACCCCAGTACTTAAATAAAGTCAAACCATTTGATGAAAATACCTAGGCACAAAAAAAAAATATGACTTTATCAGACGCGAGAGATGTTTCTCCAAACATGTGTCCATTATTCTTCCAGCATCCTTGTTGATTCAATGTGAGCTGCTACAGCATTATCACTTTATCAGTGCTGTTCGGGTTTGCGGATCAAACAGAGACAGAGGATACTAAGTAGTAAACATTGCGTGCTGGTCTATCATAGATAGTCGACTATGATCCCAATTAAGTACTGGTGTAATACTCACCCAACCTATGTGCTCTACGATCAATCATCAAATCCAAGGGGTCGATCCAAGAAGGAGAATCATGCGAAACAGTGGAAGCAATCAAGCAACTATATTAATTATGATGCTGCTTTGAGAGTGACGATAAGCGATTTTCAGCATGAATACATGGTATCCATGTGATTACAAATAGGGATACTAATACTCTAGAGAAAGGTGCTAAATTAGACCAAGAATCTTTGCAATCTGACCAGGTATGCTCAAGGAGCATGTCCCAGAAACACTAATACAGACACTCTCTTACATATACATGTAATAACTCTGTTTTACCTTTTTAAGGATCAGTGAGAAGTAAAAGAACCTTCCTTTTGGGCAAGATTGCTTCCAGCGACATTAATTTGGATGCATGTCATTGGGAAAAAAGGGAAAGCACCTCACTATGGGTCTTGGTATCAAAAGTCTTACCGACTCTAGAAAGTTGATTGATATTCTGAATTTCTGAAACATATGAGTATTCGAATAAACCACATGACTGTAGAAGAACTAAAAACTGAAATTAGCACAGCATTAAGTGAGTGTAAAATGTCAACTCCTGATAGATTGTTACAACTGGTTGGACAACTGATCTGGCGTTGGACAAATTTGACCAGTTTTTCTACTTCCATGTAGTTTATGCTATCACCCACATTGTTAAGAATAACAATAACCTTTCTAGAAAGGTTAGGCTTTTTTATGTTAGCTGTCTTGAATCCAAGCATGAAGAGGCGGATACCCGAGTGGTTGTCCATTGTGCAACAAGCAATTCCTCGTTTATTGTTGTTTCAGCACGCGACACTGATATATTGGTGCTTCTTATAGCACATTTTTCAAAGATGGTGTGCATGATACTTTGGCTAAAAACAGGTACAGCATTCCTGTTCACAAAGTTGTTGAAAAGCTACAGCTTGATAATGAGACACTTGAAAGCGTAGTACACGTACTTCCCCACCAACAAGAGATGCTTTGGCCTTACATACAGTGGAGAATCTGTTATTCTTTCCCGTTTAAACGCAAACGTACGCAAACGCAAAGCGCTAAAACGTAGAAAAGAACAACTTTTGGACAATTCTGATATTTCATGTTTATCTTGGTGGCAAACAGTTTGGAGCCTGATCAGACGCCGGGTTACCCGGCGTCTGATCTGGCTCCAAACTGTTTGCACTGCAAATAATAGTTTTAGCGTAAACGCGTTTATTGGGAAAGAATAACACATTCTCCACTGTATATAAACCGGCACATTACCAAGCATCAGTCTGGAGACAGGCTAACATTCTTCACTCAATATTACCTAATCCTCAAGAAATGGGTTGGAAGTTAGAGAAAGGTAAACTTGTACCAATCCTGATGACACTACAACCAGTACCTGAGACTTGCATAGAACTGATCTCTTGCAAATGTGCAACACGTTGTGCAAGTACACGCTGCAGGTGCAGAAAATCTGGTATTGCATGCACAGTGGCTTGCAAATGTAGGGAAATGCATGATGATTGTCATAATAACTAGCAGATCTAAAACATGCATAACGATTGAATTTGAAAAATGCTCCAAATATGCGGAGACATTATTCTATCTTGGTAATACTTAAAATGGTAAAAGTTTGACAAAATAAACAAAGCTAAAAGTATATTAGTGTGATATGCAAACTCTTGTGACTAAGAATCTCATCAATGAAGCTCTTTATACAAATAAGAGAAAACATACCTTATTATGACAAGTGTTTCATGGACTGAACAAAACATTACTCTAATTTGACTTAAACGCCACGATTATGACAACTTACTCCCAAATTTGACCGGCCCTATTTGTTGCAACGTCATCGCCGTTAGGGCTAGAAACGTAGGCGTCAACCATTAGCACCAACGGCAAATAGCAACATTTTTAAATTTTATTCGCATTCACATAATGAAGCTAGCAATATTTAATGACCCGACAGCTTTTGTATATAATTGGATTATACTTGGCTTCATTAAGCAATGTCTACTGATATGTTTTTGTATATCAGAAACAAAATTTAAAGCAGTGTTGATATGTATATTCATACTTCATGAACGCTATTATATGGAACTCAGTACCATGTGATTCTTAAGCTAGTTATTAAACATGTTTTAAGCAGAAATACATGAAACAATCATCTGTCACTTATCTTATATCAATCAAGCTAATATACTTTATATTAAGGCCTTTAAAAAAAGTCATGTACATATAGGTTTCGACAAAACACTGATTTTCTTAAGTGTCACGAACAGAATTACCTCCCTTAAATAAACCGTGATTTTCGGTGATAAGATGAAAATATTCTGCCTGTCAGACAGTTTCAATGGATTCAGCACCCTTCATTTATTTTAAAAACAGTGTCTGCCAAATTTTAACAAAAGATGCCAAGTACTTTTTTACCGAAGACTTTATCAGGAAATAGCTCCAGTCTAAACAGTGAAGACCCAGATCAGAGGGCTCCGAAAGGGTCTTCACTGTTTGTCATAATGCAAAACATTGACAAAAGCAACCCTTAAAATTCAGATATGGACTAGACTAAAATGGACACTGGGATTGTCTATTTAAAGTTTCAGGGAGGAAAGAGTTAATGTTTGTATATAATTATATATATTGTGATGGAGTTGAAATAAATAAATACGAAAGACTCAAGCAGGAAACTCAACACAAACAATACACCCACCTCTCAAGCAGAACACACACACAGTCATACCATAACAAACACACACACACACACACGCACAATCTCATTCCTTCATCTACAAACTAAATAGAAAACAACACACACGACAAACATAAAGCAAAGTGAATATAGGAGCCCGCCTTGGCACGGTCAGCAGCAATCAATACTTAATTATAAATTAACCATTAACTACCACTGGGGGGTTAAACCTGGGTTTAGGGGCGCCCAACCTCACTCTTATCTCCTATATTCACCTATTAAGACGAACAGTGTACATAAAATATAAACCCTATTCCACAACCTTACAATCAAAAAGACCGCCAACACAGTAAGTAAATATATGTAAAACATCTAACAAAATTCTATGACAAGATTATTAGTAACACGGGAAAGAATTAAACATTCAAGCCCGTGTTAAAAATAACCCACAATGACAACGGTCAAATTGTACTCAAGTGACTAGTCTGTAGTTACGAGTAACTCTAAGACATGGAAGGGTTCAGAGTACGACAGAGAGGGAGAGAAAAAACAAAGCACGAAAATCCGACATAACTCTCAATAGACTGTCATTGGTCTAAGATAATCAGTGGACCGGGCATATCTTTCGGTAGAGATGTTATCGAATAAAAACTAAACAAAGCCTAATTGTACTCGATTACTACTGCCATAGTGCGACAAAAACTGTTGCCACTTGTTTTGAAATTACGTCAGTTATACTGCCTTAAATCTAAATTTAAAAAAGAATTTCAAAAAGTTTGGATCCTGATCAGACGCCGCGTTAGGCGGAATCTGATCAGGATCAAAACTGTTTGCAAATGCGTTTGATGACGTCATTGAGAGTGAAAGGGTTACAGGTTTTCTTTAGAAAAATGAATCAAAGGCTGAATGCCTTGAGACTCGCCAACAATGAGTTTTTGCAATACAGTAAACCACTCTGTAGCAACCACAGAGGTTAATTATGTGCTGTTTAAGACAGGCGGTCGCGTTAATAAGAAGTGTGAAAGTAAAACAGAAAGCCAATACTAAAGCTTTTTGATTTCGTTTCGCTCTGCTGCAAGTTGTCAGTTTTTTTGTTCCACCAATAAGTGTTGTTCGGTGGTGGTACAGTGGAGAATGTGTTATTCTTTCCCAATAAACGCGTTTACGCTAAAACGTATATTTCCACTGCAAACAGTTTGGAGCCAGATCAGACGCCGGGTAACCCGGCGTCTGATCAGGATCCAAACTGTTTGCCACTCAGATAAAAATGAAACGTCAGAATTGCCCAAAAGTTGTCATTTTCATCATTTTAGTGTTTTGCGTTTGCGTTTCGTTTGCGTTTAAACGGGAAAGAATAACGTTTTCTCCACTGTAATAGAGAGATTCATACTGTAAAGATGTTTTTCCGAAGGTACTGAGATGGAGCAGTTGCTTAATTATCAGGGGGCCGTTTCATAAAACTTCTTACGACAAAAACGATCCTAAGTGATTTCGTCATCTAATGCTGTGTAGCACCGATACTCATCATAGTGTGCATCTGCAGTGTTTTACCAATTCATTCATTTCTTGTTCTAGTCTGTTGATATATTATTATGATGTAATTAAAGCCACGATCTCACTGTCCCGGTTTTGGTCCCCGGTGAGTCCCGGTTTAGCAAACCGGCAGTCGCCGGGATTCACCGGGAGAACAACCTTGGCGGCGCCGGGGACGACCGGCTCGATCCGGGATCGACCGGCTGCCACCGGCTAACATCCTCGGATGCTTTAAAATGTTTAATACAACCGGGGGTCACCGGGAGTCACCAGGACAGAAACCAGAACCTCTTCGGTGTCACTGATAAGCGTTACCGAAAAAACAGAGACGTGCACGTCGTGGGAGAGGCACATGGATCTAGTCCATGGCTAAGCGTGGCAGGCTTAGCCAATGGATGGATCCCTGACCAACATCGGCGGGTGTGGCCCTAATGCCTCGCTCACATTTGCTGCGGCTGCCGTACGGCGGCCGCACGGCTAATCATTTTTACGGCGAGTAGCAATTCGCCGGCCGCCGCAGAATTCCTACGGCCGCCGTGTGTTGCGCTCACATTTGCTGCGGCTGCCGTGCGGCGAGATAGTATTTTTGTGGGGTTAAAAAATCTGCGGCAACCGTACGGTGACCGTACGGCCACCGTACGGCCGCCGTGGAAGTCTAACCAGATACCCTGCAACCAAAATGTTGCTCCTGCTACACAACTTGGTTTTGCTACATGTTCACACAACTAATATTAGTAAAAAAAAAAATGAACTCAAATGACACATTTGGACAGCATTTAAGAACATCTAAAACTATTTTTAGATATTATACATGTTTTACATATATTATGAACAAAAGTACAAATGCACAATAGGAAAATTGACCATTGAGTTACGGCGGACGCACGGTGGCCGTGCGGCGACCGTACGGCTGCCGTAGAACCACTCTGCGGTGTGTGTTTCTACGGCCGCCGTAGAAATGAAAAAATGTTATAACTCCGCGTTATAATTCTACGGCGAGCTCTACGGCCTGTAAAATATTGGGATACGCCGTGCGGCAGCCGTACGGCCGCCGCACGGCTACCGTAGAATATCTACGGCCGCCGTAAGATTCTCTCGATTTCAGGTTTCTGCGGCCGCCGTACGGCCGCCGTAGAGCAAATGTGAGCGCACTATTAGAAGCGCCGTTTTTGAAAGATTGCATCAACCAAGGAGATGTCTTTGTCATTTTTACCTCTACAACCTGGGAGCCAGCACTTCGGACGGAATTTGTCATCGTTGGACCTTGACCCGGACTTCGAAATTTTTCAACTTTGTGATCCGTCGGAAGCAGCCACTTTAGATGTCACCGTATTATTCTCTGCCGGCTGAAGAGACGCCCAGACCACATTGGCAGTCAACTGTTCGCAGTAAGAAGACATGGCCGGAGGGACGTTAATACTTCGCAGCTAACAACAACAACAACAAAAAACAGTCTAAGTTTACCTTTTGAAGTAATAAGTCGGAATTCTGACAAAGTTTGAGGATTTCCTCATCGAAAAATAAAGTGTTAATTAATGTATATTTAGTATAGATAACTGTTGTTATTACGTATTGTGGAATACCACATATTGATTATCTGGAAGTCCAGGACACTATTAAACATCAGAAACTAGATCAACATTGTTCTCTATTCAACCTGTAAGGAATTCCTACAGTAAAGCTAACAACAGTATAACGAAGCGTTGTTACAGCTGTCTTGCGACATCTCTATTTAGAATGGTCTTTTCAAGAAATTGAGACTTTTATTACCTTGGCTTACGACACCATTTGTCGTACGAAGTTTTATGAAACGGACCCAGGGTCCAATGTTATAAAGCTTTCCAGTTGAGTCTAAAGTCGTTCTCACACATTTGATTGATCAGATTTGAGCCTAGGCTCAAATCTGACCAATCAAATGCTTGAGAACACACTCAGACTCAACTCAAACGCTTTATAACCTTGGACCCAGTGTTTCAGACTATCAAATGCCCCAAGTATTCACATCCATATTTTTTTCTTCTTAATCCTGTTGAAAGGCGTCAAGAGTTAAGTGCACTCTCTCTCTCTCTCTCTGCCCCAAGTATTCACATCCATATTTTTTTCTTCTTAATCCTGTTGAAAGGCGTCAAGAGTTAAGTGCACTCTCTCTCTCTCTCTCTCTCTCCCTCCCTCCCTCCCTCTCTCTCTCTCTCTATATATATATACCCTAAAAGGGCACCATGCATATAAGCTATAATTGTATGTATGCTAATATACTGTACCGGTTCGGAGTGTTGTGATGAATGGTGTACTTTATAAGATGAACTTGAAGCATCCTTTTTTGGGGATGTGGATGGTTCATTCTTGTTGGTACATTTCATTGTTACAGCTAGGCGCGCTGCCGTATCTGACCGAGTATGTGTATGTCTCACTGTGTAGTGTGTTCACATTATCTATCTCTCTCTATATAATTTGTACAGTGAACTTGTATCTGCAAAGATCCTACAGAATGGAAAGCATGCTGTTTGAGTTAGTTAATTATCTCCCTTTATCACATATTATATCGTCTAACTCTGTATCCTATGGATCCAGCGGCTTTCATCCAAATGAATGTTCGTAGCATGTGCTATGGTTGAAACCCTAAAAGGGCACCATGCATATAGGCTATAATTGTATGTATGCTAATATACTGTACCGGTTCGGAGTGTTGTGATGAATGGTGTACTTTATAAGATGAACTTGAAGCATCCTTTTTTGGGGATGTGGATGGTTCATTCTTGTTGGTACATTTCATTGTTACAGCTAGGCGCGCTGCCGTATCTGACCGAGTATGTGTATGTCTGACTGTGTAGTGTGTTCACATTATCTATCTCTCTCTATATAATTTGTACAGTGAACTTGTATCTGCAAAGATCCTACAGAATGGAAAGCATGCTGTTTGAGTTAGTTAATTATCTCCCTTTATCACATATTATATCGTCTAACTCTGTATCCTATGGATCCAGCGGCTTTCATCCAAATGAATGTTCGTAGCATGTGCTATGGTTGAAACCCTAAAAGGGCACCATGCATATAAGCTATAATTGTATGTATGCTAATATACTGTACCGGTTCGGAGTGTTGTGATGAATGGTGTACTTTATAAGATGAACTTGAAGCATCCTTTTTTGGGGATGTGGATGGTTCATTCTTGTTGGTACATTTCATTGTTACAGCTAGGCGCGCTGCCGTATCTGACCGAGTATGTGTATGTCTCACTGTGTAGTGTGTTCACATTATCTATCTCTCTCTATATAATTTGTACAGTGAACTTGTATCTGCAAAGATCCTACAGAATGGAAAGCATGCTGTTTGAGTTAGTTAATTATCTCCCTTTATCACATATTATATCGTCTAACTCTGTATCCTATGGATCCAGCGGCTTTCATCCAAATGAATGTTCGTAGCATGTGCTATGGTTGAAACCCTAAAAGGGCACCATGCATATAGGCTATAATTGTATGTATGCTAATATACTGTACCGGTTCGGAGTGTTGTGATGAATGGTGTACTTTATAAGATGAACTTGAAGCATCCTTTTTTGGGGATGTGGATGGTTCATTCTTGTTGGTACATTTCATTGTTACAGCTAGGCGCGCTGCCGTATCTGACCGAGTATGTGTATGTCTGACTGTGTAGTGTGTTCACATTATCTATCTCTCTCTATATAATTTGTACAGTGAACTTGTATCTGCAAAGATCCTACAGAATGGAAAGCATGCTGTTTGAGTTAGTTAATTATCTCCCTTTATCACATATTATATCGTCTAACTCTGTATCCTATGGATCCAGCGGCTTTCATCCAAATGAATGTTCGTAGCATGTGCTATGGTTGAAACCCTAAAAGGGCACCATGCATATAAGCTATAATTGTATGTATGCTAATATACTGTACCGGTTCGGAGTGTTGTGATGAATGGTGTACTTTATAAGATGAACTTGAAGCATCCTTTTTTGGGGATGTGGATGGTTCATTCTTGTTGGTACATTTCATTGTTACAGCTAGGCGCGCTGCCGTATCTGACCGAGTATGTGTATGTCTGACTGTGTAGTGTGTTCACATTATCTATCTCTCTCTATATAATTTGTACAGTGAACTTGTATCTGCAAAGATCCTACAGAATGGAAAGCATGCTGTTTGAGTTAGTTAATTATCTCCCTTTATCACAGATTATATCGTCTAACTCTGTATCCTATGGATCCAGCGGCTTTCATCCAAATGAATGTTCGTAGCATGTGCTATGGTTGAAACCCTAAAAGGGCACCATGCATATAGGCTATAATTGTATGTATGCTAATATACTGTACCGGTTCGGAGTGTTGTGATGAATGGTGTACTTTATAAGATGAACTTGAAGCATCCTTTTTTGGGGATGTGGATGGTTCATTCTTGTTGGTACATTTCATTGTTACAGCTAGGCGCGCTGCCGTATCTGACCGAGTATGTGTATGTCTCACTGTGTAGTGTGTTCACATTATCTATCTCTCTCTATATAATTTGTACAGTGAACTTGTATCTGCAAAGATCCTACAGAATGGAAAGCATGCTGTTTGAGTTAGTTAATTATCTCCCTTTATCACATA
Organism: Gari tellinella; assembly: GCA_922989275.2. Classification (NCBI taxonomy): domain Eukaryota; kingdom Metazoa; phylum Mollusca; class Bivalvia; order Cardiida; family Psammobiidae; genus Gari; species Gari tellinella. The sequence continues at coordinate 11,438,880 of OV277865.1, read as the reverse complement.
TTATATCGTCTAACTCTGTATCCTATGGATCCAGCGGCTTTCATCCAAATGAATGTTCGTAGCATGTGCTATGGTTGAAACCCTAAAAGGGCACCATGCATATAAGCTATAATTGTATGTATGCTAATATACTGTACCGGTTCGGAGTGTTGTGATGAATGGTGTACTTTATAAGATGAACTTGAAGCATCCTTTTTTGGGGATGTGGATGGTTCATTCTTGTTGGTACATTTCATTGTTACAGCTAGGCGCGCTGCCGTATCTGACCGAGTATGTGTATGTCTCACTGTGTAGTGTGTTCACATTATCTATCTCTCTCTATATAATTTGTACAGTGAACTTGTATCTGCAAAGATCCTACAGAATGGAAAGCATGCTGTTTGAGTTAGTTAATTATCTCCCTTTATCACATATTATATCGTCTAACTCTGTATCCTATGGATCCAGCGGCTTTCATCCAAATGAATGTTCGTAGCATGTGCTATGGTTGAAACCCTAAAAGGGCACCATGCATATAGGCTATAATTGTATGTATGCTAATATACTGTACCGGTTCGGAGTGTTGTGATGAATGGTGTACTTTATAAGATGAACTTGAAGCATCCTTTTTTGGGGATGTGGATGGTTCATTCTTGTTGGTACATTTCATTGTTACAGCTAGGCGCGCTGCCGTATCTGACCGAGTATGTGTATGTCTGACTGTGTAGTGTGTTCACATTATCTATCTCTCTCTATATAATTTGTACAGTGAACTTGTATCTGCAAAGATCCTACAGAATGGAAAGCATGCTGTTTGAGTTAGTTAATTATCTCCCTTTATCACATATTATATCGTCTAACTCTGTATCCTATGGATCCAGCGGCTTTCATCCAAATGAATGTTCGTAGCATGTGCTATGGTTGAAACCCTAAAAGGGCACCATGCATATAAGCTATAATTGTATGTATGCTAATATACTGTACCGGTTCGGAGTGTTGTGATGAATGGTGTACTTTATAAGATGAACTTGAAGCATCCTTTTTTGGGGATGTGGATGGTTCATTCTTGTTGGTACATTTCATTGTTACAGCTAGGCGCGCTGCCGTATCTGACCGAGTATGTGTATGTCTCACTGTGTAGTGTGTTCACATTATCTATCTCTCTCTATATAATTTGTACAGTGAACTTGTATCTGCAAAGATCCTACAGAATGGAAAGCATGCTGTTTGAGTTAGTTAATTATCTCCCTTTATCACATATTATATCGTCTAACTCTGTATCCTATGGATCCAGCGGCTTTCATCCAAATGAATGTTCGTAGCATGTGCTATGGTTGAAACCCTAAAAGGGCACCATGCATATAGGCTATAATTGTATGTATGCTAATATACTGTACCGGTTCGGAGTGTTGTGATGAATGGTGTACTTTATAAGATGAACTTGAAGCATCCTTTTTTGGGGATGTGGATGGTTCATTCTTGTTGGTACATTTCATTGTTACAGCTAGGCGCGCTGCCGTATCTGACCGAGTATGTGTATGTCTCACTGTGTAGTGTGTTCACATTATCTATCTCTCTCTATATAATTTGTACAGTGAACTTGTATCTGCAAAGATCCTACAGAATGGAAAGCATGCTGTTTGAGTTAGTTAATTATCTCCCTTTATCACATATTATATCGTCTAACTCTGTATCCTATGGATCCAGCGGCTTTCATCCAAATGAATGTTCGTAGCATGTGCTATGGTTGAAACCCTAAAAGGGCACCATGCATATAAGCTATAATTGTATGTATGCTAATATACTGTACCGGTTCGGAGTGTTGTGATGAATGGTGTACTTTATAAGATGAACTTGAAGCATCCTTTTTTGGGGATGTGGATGGTTCATTCTTGTTGGTACATTTCATTGTTACAGCTAGGCGCGCTGCCGTATCTGACCGAGTATGTGTATGTCTCACTGTGTAGTGTGTTCACATTATCTATCTCTCTCTATATAATTTGTACAGTGAACTTGTATCTGCAAAGATCCTACAGAATGGAAAGCATGCTGTTTGAGTTAGTTAATTATCTCCCTTTATCACATATTATATCGTCTAACTCTGTATCCTATGGATCCAGCGGCTTTCATCCAAATGAATGTTCGTAGCATGTGCTATGGTTGAAACCCTAAAAGGGCACCATGCATATAGGCTATAATTGTATGTATGCTAATATACTGTACCGGTTCGGAGTGTTGTGATGAATGGTGTACTTTATAAGATGAACTTGAAGCATCCTTTTTTGGGGATGTGGATGGTTCATTCTTGTTGGTACATTTCATTGTTACAGCTAGGCGCGCTGCCGTATCTGACCGAGTATGTGTATGTCTGACTGTGTAGTGTGTTCACATTATCTATCTCTCTCTATATAATTTGTACAGTGAACTTGTATCTGCAAAGATCCTACAGAATGGAAAGCATGCTGTTTGAGTTAGTTAATTATCTCCCTTTATCACATATTATATCGTCTAACTCTGTATCCTATGGATCCAGCGGCTTTCATCCAAATGAATGTTCGTAGCATGTGCTATGGTTGAAACCCTAAAAGGGCACCATGCATATAAGCTATAATTGTATGTATGCTAATATACTGTACCGGTTCGGAGTGTTGTGATGAATGGTGTACTTTATAAGATGAACTTGAAGCATCCTTTTTTGGGGATGTGGATGGTTCATTCTTGTTGGTACATTTCATTGTTACAGCTAGGCGCGCTGCCGTATCTGACCGAGTATGTGTATGTCTGACTGTGTAGTGTGTTCACATTATCTATCTCTCTCTATATAATTTGTACAGTGAACTTGTATCTGCAAAGATCCTACAGAATGGAAAGCATGCTGTTTGAGTTAGTTAATTATCTCCCTTTATCACAGATTATATCGTCTAACTCTGTATCCTATGGATCCAGCGGCTTTCATCCAAATGAATGTTCGTAGCATGTGCTATGGTTGAAACCCTAAAAGGGCACCATGCATATAAGCTATAATTGTATGTATGCTAATATACTGTACCGGTTCGGAGTGTTGTGATGAATGGTGTACTTTATAAGATGAACTTGAAGCATCCTTTTTTGGGGATGTGGATGGTTCATTCTTGTTGGTACATTTCATTGTTACAGCTAGGCGCGCTGCCGTATCTGACCGAGTATGTGTATGTCTGACTGTGTATTGTGTTCACATTATCTATCTCTCTCTATATAATTTGTACAGTGAACTTGTATCTGCAAAGATCCTACAGAATGGAAAGCATGCTGTTTGAGTTAGTTAATTATCTCCCTTTATCACATATTATATCGTCTAACTCTGTATCCCATGGATCCAGCGGCTTTCATCCAAATGAATGTTCGTAGCATGTGCTATGGTTGAAACCCTAAAAGGGCACCATGCATATAAGCTATAATTGTATGTATGCTAATATACTGTACCGGTTCGGAGTGTTGTGATGAATGGTGTACTTTATAAGATGAACTTGAAGCATCCTTTTTTGGGGATGTGGATGGTTCATTCTTGTTGGTACATTTCATTGTTACAGCTAGGCGCGCTGCCGTATCTGACCGAGTATGTGTATGTCTGACTGTGTAGTGTGTTCACATTATCTATCTCTCTCTATATAATTTGTACAGTGAACTTGTATCTGCAAAGATCCTACAGAATGGAAAGCATGCTGTTTGAGTTAGTTAATTATCTCCCTTTATCACATATTATATCGGCTAACTCTGTATCCTATGGATCCAGCGGCTTTCATCCAAATGAATGTTCGTAGCATGTGCTATGGTTGAAACCCTAAAAGGGCACCATGCATATAAGCTATAATTGTATGTATGCTAATATACTGTACCGGTTCGGAGTGTTGTGATGAATGGTGTACTTTATAAGATGAACTTGAAGCATCCTTTTTTGGGGATGTGGATGGTTCATTCTTGTTGGTACATTTCATTGTTACAGCTAGGCGCGCTGCCGTATCTGACCGAGTATGTGTATGTCTGACTGTGTAGTGTGTTCACATTATCTATCTCTCTCTATATAATTTGTACAGTGAACTTGTATCTGCAAAGATCCTACAGAATGGAAAGCATGCTGTTTGAGTTAGTTAATTATCTCCCTTTATCACATATTATATCGTCTAACTCTGTATCCTATGGATCCAGCGGCTTTCATCCAAATGAATGTTCGTAGCATGTGCTATGGTTGAAACCCTAAAAGGGCACCATGCATATAAGCTATAATTGTATGTATGCTAATATACTGTACCGGTTCGGAGTGTTGTGATGAATGGTGTACTTTATAAGATGAACTTGAAGCATCCTTTTTTGGGGATGTGGATGGTTCATTCTTGTTGGTACATTTCATTGTTACAGCTAGGCGCGCTGCCGTATCTGACCGAGTATGTGTATGTCTGACTGTGTAGTGTGTTCACATTATCTATCTCTCTCTATATAATTTGTACAGTGAACTTGTATCTGCAAAGATCCTACAGAATGGAAAGCATGCTGTTTGAGTTAGTTAATTATCTCCCTTTATCACATATTATATCGTCTAACTCTGTATCCTATGGATCCAGCGGCTTTCATCCAAATGAATGCTCGTAGCATGTGCTATGGTTGAAACCCTAAAAGGGCACCATGCATATAAGCTATAATTGTATGTATGCTAATATACTGTACCGGTTCGGTGTGTTGTGATGAATGGTGTACTTTATAAGATGAACTTGAAGCATCCTTTTTTGGGGATGTGGATGGTTCATTCTTGTTGGTACATTTCATTGTTACAGCTAGGCGCGCTGCCGTATCTGACCGAGTATGTGTATGTCTGACTGTGTAGTGTGTTCACATTATCTATCTCTCTCTATATAATTTGTACAGTGAACTTGTATCTGCAAAGATCCTACAGAATGGAAAGCATGCTGTTTGAGTTAGTTAATTATCTCCCTTTATCACATATTATATCGTCTAACTCTGTATCCTATGGATCCAGCGGCTTTCATCCAAATGAATGTTCGTAGCATGTGCTATGGTTGAAAGCCTAAAAGGGCACCATGCATATAAGCTATAATTGTATGTATGCTAATATACTGTACCGGTTCGGAGTGTTGTGATGAATGGTGTACTTTATAAGATGAACTTGAAGCATCCTTTTTTGGGGATGTGGATGGTTCATTCTTGTTGGTACATTTCATTGTTACAGCTAGGCGCGCTGCCGTATCTGACCGAGTATGTGTATGTCTGACTGTGTAGTGTGTTCACATTATCTATCTCTCTCTATATAATTTGTACAGTGAACTTGTATCTGCAAAGATCCTACAGAATGGAAAGCATGCTGTTTGAGTTAGTTAATTATCTCCCTTTATCACATATTATATCGTCTAACTCTGTATCCTATGGATCCAGCGGCTTTCATCCAAATGAATGTTCGTAGCATGTGCTATGGTTGAAACCCTAAAAGGGCACCATGCATATAAGCTATAATTGTATGTATGCTAATATACTGTACCGGTTCGGAGTGTTGTGATGAATGGTGTACTTTATAAGATGAACTTGAAGCATCCTTTTTTGGGGATGTGGATGGTTCATTCTTGTTGGTACATTTCATTGTTACAGCTAGGCGCGCTGCCGTATCTGACCGAGTATGTGTATGTCTGACTGTGTAGTGTGTTCACATTATCTATCTCTCTCTATATAATTTGTACAGTGAACTTGTATCTGCAAAGATCCTACAGAATGGAAAGCATGCTGTTTGAGTTAGTTAATTATCTCCCTTTATCACATATTATATCGTCTAACTCTGTATCCTATGGATCCAGCGGCTTTCATCCAAATGAATGCTCGTAGCATGTGCTATGGTTGAAACCCTAAAAGGGCACCATGCATATAAGCTATAATTGTATGTATGCTAATATACTGTACCGGTTCGGAGTGTTGTGATGAATGGTGTACTTTATAAGATGAACTTGAAGCATCCTTTTTTGGGGATGTGGATGGTTCATTCTTGTTGGTACATTTCATTGTTACAGCTAGGCGCGCTGCCGTATCTGACCGAGTATGTGTATGTCTGACTGTGTAGTGTGTTCACATTATCTATCTCTCTCTATATAATTTGTACAGTGAACTTGTATCTGCAAAGATCCTACAGAATGGAAAGCATGCTGTTTGAGTTAGTTAATTATCTCCCTTTATCACATATTATATCGTCTAACTCTGTATCCTATGGATCCAGCGGCTTTCATCCAAATGAATGTTCGTAGCATGTGCTATGGTTGAAACCCTAAAAGGGCACCATGCATATAAGCTATAATTGTATGTATGCTAATATACTGTACCGGTTCGGAGTGTTGTGATGAATGGTGTACTTTATAAGATGAACTTGAAGCATCCTTTTTTGGGGATGTGGATGGTTCATTCTTGTTGGTACATTTCATTGTTACAGCTAGGCGCGCTGCCGTATCTGACCGAGTATGTGTATGTCTGACTGTGTAGTGTGTTCACATTATCTATCTCTCTCTATATAATTTGTACAGTGAACTTGTATCTGCAAAGATCCTACAGAATGGAAAGCATGCTGTTTGAGTTAGTTAATTATCTCCCTTTATCACATATTATATCGTCTAACTCTGTATCCTATGGATCCAGCGGCTTTCATCCAAATGAATGTTCGTAGCATGTGCTATGGTTGAAAGCCTAAAAGGGCACCATGCATATAAGCTATAATTGTATGTATGCTAATATACTGTACCGGTTCGGAGTGTTGTGATGAATGGTGTACTTTATAAGATGAACTTGAAGCATCCTTTTTTGGGGATGTGGATGGTTCATTCTTGTTGGTACATTTCATTGTTACAGCTAGGCGCGCTGCCGTATCTGACCGAGTATGTGTATGTCTGACTGTGTAGTGTGTTCACATTATCTATCTCTCTCTATATAATTTGTACAGTGAACTTGTATCTGCAAAGATCCTACAGAATGGAAAGCATGCTGTTTGAGTTAGTTAATTATCTCCCTTTATCACATATTATATCGTCTAACTCTGTATCCTATGGATCCAGCGGCTTTCATCCAAATGAATGTTCGTAGCATGTGCTATGGTTGAAACCCTAAAAGGGCACCATGCATATAAGCTATAATTGTATGTATGCTAATATACTGTACCGGTTCGGAGTGTTGTGATGAATGGTGTACTTTATAAGATGAACTTGAAGCATCCTTTTTTGGGGATGTGGATGGTTCATTCTTGTTGGTACATTTCATTGTTACAGCTAGGCGCGCTGCCGTATCTGACCGAGTATGTGTATGTCTGACTGTGTAGTGTGTTCACATTATCTATCTCTCTCTATATAATTTGTACAGTGAACTTGTATCTGCAAAGATCCTACAGAATGGAAAGCATGCTGTTTGAGTTAGTTAATTATCTCCCTTTATCACATATTATATCGTCTAACTCTGTATCCTATGGATCCAGCGGCTTTCATCCAAATGAATGTTCGTAGCATGTGCTATGGTTGAAAGCCTAAAAGGGCACCATGCATATAAGCTATAATTGTATGTATGCTAATATACTGTACCGGTTCGGAGTGTTGTGATGAATGGTGTACTTTATAAGATGAACTTGAAGCATCCTTTTTTGGGGATGTGGATGGTTCATTCTTGTTGGTACATTTCATTGTTACAGCTAGGCGCGCTGCCGTATCTGACCGAGTATGTGTATGTCTGACTGTGTAGTGTGTTCACATTATCTATCTCTCTCTCTCTCTCTATATATATATATATATATATATATATATATATATCGGAAAAAGACGTTATGAAAAATCAGCAGCCGCGGCCGGGAATCGAACCACGGGTCTCTGGATTGCCGGTCCAGCATGCTAACCACTACACCACAGTGGTTCGATTCCCGGCCGCGGCTGCTGATTTTTCATAACGTCTTTTTCCGATATTTATTTCCAGCATCGAGTTCCTTCTTCATTTATATATATATATATATATATATATATATATCTCTCTCTACAACTGCATCCGATTGGAGGGAGTTGTTATAGGGAGTGAACATTAAGACTTGGCTTACATTTGCAAACAGCTTGAATCTAGATCAGACCCCGCGTTACACGTTAAGCTGTTTGTCACTCGTCATTATTTTTCTTCTGTCAACATGTCCACTAAAATGTAACTTTGAGAAAGAATAGCAGACGGCAATTTTAAACAGACGATATTGCAGCAGTGAAAGTGTTAGACATAATTGCCTTGTTTAGGGAACTGCGGCAAGCATTGTTGTAAAGAGGGAATCGTTGTTAGGGGTTCGTTGTAGGGCGGGAGCACTGTATACCTTCTGTAGGTATTGCGCTTCTACAGTGGAGAATGTGTTATTCTTTCCCAATAAACGCGTTTACGCTAAAACTATTATTTGCAGTGCAAACAGTTTGGAGCCAGATCAAACGCCGGGTAACCCGGCGTCTGATCAGGCTCCAAACTGTTTGCCACCAAGATAAACATGAATTATCAGAATTGTCCAAAAGTTGTTCTTTTCTACGTTTTAGTGCTTTGCGTTTGCGTACGTTTGCGTTTAAACGGGAAAGAATAACAGATTCTCCACTGTACTTCTGACTTGACTGAAAGTGACGAGAACAGATTAAATTATTCGGACATACTTGTATTGTTTTGTCCTGTCTGTCTGTCTGTCTGTTTTGTCTATCTGTCCACAACTTTAATCTATGCCATACCTTTGGAACAACATGTGCTACGGACTTCATTTTTGGCATTGTGTACTCAACACAAGCATCTCTTGAGTTCAACTTGGGTCATGTTCGACAAAGGTCAATGCCATTTAGAGGTTAATCCTTTCAACACTAAAGCCCACTGTAGAGATTTACTGATTAAAAAGCAAACAGTGTAGACCCTGATCAGAGGGCTGCTATAGGAGCCCTCTGATCAGGGTCTACACTCATTGATATTTTCATTGCTTTTTGTTGTCACAGTAGACTGGTTCAAAATGTATGTACTAGAAGAGTCCAAAAGGATACCAAATACCCGCAAGAGATATGTAGGATTGAAAGGGTTAAATAGGCTGAACTTAGCCTTTGCCATAAACATCAAACTACATGTGGAAGAGACTTCATTTGCATGTGTACTCAATTTATTAACCCCTTCACTGCCATGACGTCATCAGTTTGAAACAACTGTCGTCTGCTTTTATTTATCAAATTTAAAATTTAGGTATTTTGACTAATGAAATATTGAAATGAGTTACGCGGCTTCTGATCAGGATCCAAACGGTTTGCGAATAGTTATTGTACTCGGGGTAATGCAGTGAAGGGGTTAAACTGTTGAGCTAAGTACAACATGATTCATGTCCGACAAAGGTCAATGTCATAGATAAAACAGGCTGAATTGAACATTGGCATCACTTTCGAACTAAATGTGACAGAAGCTTCATATTTGACATGTGTACTCAACACAAGCATCTCTTGAGCTCATTTGGATCATGTCCGACGTAGGTCAATCTCATTTACTCGGAGGTCAAAAAGGCTGAATTAAACTCAGCCATAACTTTGGAACATGTGCTAGAGACGTCATAGTTGGCATATGATCATTTAAAGAAGTCCTTCAGTTCAATTTAACTTGGGTCATGTCCGACAAATAGCAATGACATTTGGAGGTTATGCTCTAGTAAAAGGAAATCCAGTACAAATAATCTAAAATTGGACAATCTTGTCAACTCAATAATTAATATTTCTTAATCAGTGACTTGATTTTCTGCGCCGGAATTTGACAATAAATACATCCAAAGTGTACTCTTTCACTGCCATTGTCGCCACAAGACGACTTTGCAAACGGGTTGGATCCTGATCAGACGCCGCGTTACGCAAAAACATCCCTAAAGCTGATTTTAAAAAAAATATTGCAGAAGACACTATTAATGCAGACGATATTTTGGCGGTAAGAGGGTTAAAGCAGACGACAGAACTAGGCAGATTTGATTTGATTTGTTTTTGATTTTACGTCGCTTTCAACAGTATTTCAGTCATATCGCGACGTCCAGCTTATTACAGGTGGAGGAAGACCCCAGAAGTCCTTTATGCACTGTTTCAGACACAAATTGACAACTGGGTAGAACCACCGACCTTCCGCAAGCCAGCTGGAAGGCTTCCCCACATGAAAAATCAAAACGACCCTACTGGGATTCGAATATACAGCGGTGAGGAGCTTAGTGATGTAAGTCACAGTGACTATACCACTAGGCCACGGAGGCCCCCAAAACTAGGCAGAGAAAGAGTTAAAGAACACGCTTATTAAGCAGTATAGAAATACCTACATTCCAATTCTCTTCGACAGGCAGGGGTCTCCATAGCACGACTCAATATATTTCAAGTATACAACATGTTGTAGCCATTTATATTCTCCCGCTGCCAACAGACGCTAGAACCAGACATGGCAGCATGCACTATTTTAACCCATTACCCCATAAATACGCATTTGTACGCGTTTTATTTATTCGTCCACTGAAGAAAATAGTTCCAATTTATACAGTCAAGAATACATGTATGTATCTTAAGAAATGTTTTCTATTTTCTAGCAGATAGTGCCTTAAAGCAGGCTGAAAGTAGAGCAGAATGTGCCTTAAGACACATTCTGCTTTATGTTCAACCTGCTTTAAGTGGCCACAAGTCTTCAAGATTAGAAACAGGCTATGGGGTATTGGGTTAAACATTTGAGTTTATCCGACGACTCATATACTTGTCTTTTTACCATGGAACCAACTGCCACTATTTGCTCAGTAAAGTAGTCACAATAGATGTCTTCAAAAGCGTTGATCCCATGCCTTTTATATGTCTCTCCAATCCAAAATACAGTAAACCCCTCTATTACGACCACTAAAAATAAGGCTTATTGTTTGTATATAAGACAGGTGACAGCTAAAAGCAAGATGACAGTAAAACAGAAAGCTCCTACAGGAGCTTTCTATGCTTTAAGAAGTCACCTGTTCTAAACCCCTAACAATTAACATAATTAAGTGGTCGTAATAGAGGGGTATTACTGTAGTACATTAGAAAACGCATAAGTATGCAGTAAACCACTCTTATACAGTCCACTGGACTGTATAAGAGTGGTTTACTGCATACATATGAGTTATCTAATCATCTCCCTTTAATACAGAATACACTCAACAAAATGTCTAAATAGATCACTTTACTTTTCTAAACACGTATCACGTTGAGGTTTCAAAGAGAAATTACTGGCCATGTATAAATTGTTGAAATCGATGTTCTGATGCCCGAGAAACTTACCCTTCTCAGATTTTGCATGCATGCGCGTTATGCATGATTTGCATGTGCATAAAAGGCGCGACATCAAACAAGTGTTCTTTTCATACGAATGAAGATTGTAGATACCGTATATGCTGGACAAAATCACACACAAAATGACCAGGGTGACATTACAAGAGCGTCCTGTTGTCGTCGGAAAATTGGAAGCCGGAACGCATTTCAGAGAGGTAGATATTTCATTACAAATAGGTTATAAGATACACCAATTATTCATTAACCAGATAATGGAGGACAATGCTACATGTCATGTTGCAAGGGGGACATTGGAATTATTCAAGGCGAATAACATTCGCCTGATTTCAATTCCGTCGAAGAGCCAAGCTGTAGACCCGATAGAATACACAGTGCATGCAGAAAACGTTATTCTTTCCCAATAAAACTATTATTTCCATTGCAAACAGTTTGGAGCCAGATCAGACGCCGGGTAACCCGGCGTCTGATCATGCTCCAAACTGTTTGCCACGCGTATAAAAATGAGAAGTCCAAAATGAGTTTTCCAAAAGGTGTTATTTTGTATATTTTATTGTAATGTGTTTGCGTTTCGCTTGCGTTTAAACGGGAAAGAAAAACGTTTTCTCCACTGTATGTGGGATATACAGAACGCAGTGTAATACTAACCTGCATCTGAACTTCAGGAACATTCCCACCACTCTTCCTAGACAATTGGCTAGGCCAATCATTGATGTCACTAAAGCACCTCTTTCTCTCTCGAACCCACGTGTAACTAGAATATCTACCATGAACCACGCCTCTATATTACCTGAAGATAGAAGCAATCTCAAAATTATAACACTTTCACTCCTGAAACTTCAAATGGAGAGTTCCTGTTAACAATTTAGTCTAGTGTAATATTTACCATTAATGGTTTATTTTTGCAACATCATGCAAAATAAGAATAAATGCAGACCCTGATAGGATGACTATTTTAGAAGTCCTCTGAACTGAGTCTATACTCCTTTCATAGGGCACGTAAAAGTAGTACTCATAGGTACTAGTGTAGGCTCATTTGTCGTCGAAAATGGCTTCGTGGTTTTTTTTGGTAAAAGCAAAAACTCAACTGACTTAGATAGAAGATGTTATAGGCTTTTAAAAAAAATAGGGTGCCATTTTTTTTTATTTTAAGGGTCCGAAATCCAGAATGGCGTCCAAAATGGCTACCGTTTACACTAAATTCTACTTACTTTAACACCGTAGTCCATCCATACAAAAGTTTTTGAAATGAATGTACAAATAAAATGCCTGTTTGATTAAAGTAATGTACTGTTCACTCGGTAAACTCTACAAGTAAGTCAACAAACTAATCTAATAATTGTAGTGAAACCATGTTCGTTCTTGTTCAGGAATTTTATGAACGAAAAACTGCAATGAGGCACTTGCTTAAATCTTGCATCAACCATTCTCTATTTGTGTGAACAATAAATTGTATATAACAAAATGTTCATACAAGCGTGTAAATTATGAAACTGCATTTTGCAATTGTGATATCTGTTGGCCATCTTCGTTATTCAATATGGCGTCCAAGATGGCGGCCAAAAACAGAAGATACCTCGTATTGTATTTAATAACTATAACAATACAATCACAAAGAGGCTAAAATTGAAAATTATATTCCTTCTTTCGAGATGTCTGTTTGATTAAAGTAATTTATTGTTCACGTGGTATACATTACAAGGAGGTTAACAATTTGTCTATCAACTATAGTGAAATCATGCAAGTTTTTGTTCAGAATTATCATAAACGAAAATATGCAAAATATCAAATGCTCAAATCAAGCATTAACAGGAGTCTCTCTGTTAACCAATTATTTTTACATATCAAAATATTTCTATAAGCGTGTAAATTATGAAATTGCATGTTGCAATTGTGATATCTGTGAGCTAACTTAACTACATGTATTCAAGATAGCGTCCAAGATAGTCGCCAAAAATAAAACAATATCCCGAGCATAACTATCACAATTCAATCAAAAAGAGGCTAAAGTTGAAATTTATAATCCTACTTTCAAGATGTATGTTTGATTAAACTTAAAGTAATTTATTGTTCACCTAGTAAACATTACAAGGAAGTAAACACTTTGAGAAGGCGTTTGTCAGTCTAAACCATGAAAAAAGGCAAAGGCAAAAGGCAAATACAAGCTTTATTTAACGTCGCATATGGTAAACAATCAGCATAAGCTCTGTAGAGCTTTTATTGCGACAAACAAGGTATCCATTAACAAGCATACTTACCTTGGCATTACAGTCACCTTCCAAGTACTACCCTTACAATATTGAGTGTTATGTTATGCACAACAAGCAGTTTAAAGAGCCCTTCAAAGTAAATTGGACACCGGAGTGAAGCAAATGTGCTTTCTGTAAACGAAGCTCTTCTCCATTGCAATTGATTGTATCATAGAAAATGTGATTGAGAGAAGACGGAACCATTGGTTTGTAGTGGACAATGCTCTCAGTCCTAGACTACCTGAATTACACAAGCGTTCTAGGACTACTATCAAACAGATATCAGGACAGTCAGTACATGACAGAGACACCAAATGCGACTGCCATGAGAATACGTCTGACTTAAAAAAGATACAAGTTCTGAGGACGAATTCCACCACACAAAAACAAGTTGTGATAGGTGGACTTATCAGAGAGAATGTCACATTGGATGCAACTGCCGAAAAGTATTGATACCAGGATCAGTAACGCCAATAAAGCTTCAACATTTAGCTTTAGATTTCCAAGAGCATATTACACAGGTATTCGATTGCATTCAACACTGTTGCAATAGAAACAAAATTTGATGTTTTCTAAAACAAGACCATAGCCGCAAACTGATCTTCCCCATTACGATTCCAAAGCAAAGCAACCCGTACATGGTACTAGATGTGGCTTCACCATGGATGCCGTATGAAACCAATCAGGTTTCAAACTGTATCCCTTATATGACAACAACAGAGGCTCGAAAAAACAGCAAAGGAAACATGGAGGCGGACTGTAGAAAAGAGGACTTATTCTTTCGACAGCCCCTGGTGCAGCAGCAGAGAGTTCCATGTTGACTCCTTGCAATGCCTCCAACAACAATCTATTGGAAGAGGATTGAATAAGAGTTACTGATTCTCAATTGTGTCAGTTGTGTCAACTTTCTATGGTAAATTGGTAATACAAGACGTTGAAAGCAAAACCATTTTTACCAAAAGTGACTGAATTTAAAACACTTTTATATTGAAAAACAAGGATTAACTTAAAGAGGCGACAATGTTGACCAAGATATGATTTATATGGTCTACATACATACTTGAATAATGTTATCTTATTTGTAGTGTTCAAAGAAATTGTCAACACTTTTAGTAAAAATATAAGAAAACTATTAAATGTAATGTTTTGAAGAAGACATTGCTGGTTGGCGAAAGAAAGGTAATACATCTCCAGTAAGTGTAGCTTCACATGTCACGTTTTTTAACAATTTTACCATAACTCCATTCTTCCCATTATCTAGAATATTATTTAATCAGTAAAATTATGCTGTAAAACGATTGGGTTTTCTGATGTTCCACTTTGGTCAATATACTATCACTTGTATTTCCTAGCTGAAGATTTTGTCTCTTTATCTGTGTTCCTGCAATACTCAGCAGCCCGCTTTCTCAATATTTTGTGGCCCAATATGATAGCAGCTGTATACAGTGAAGCCCCTCTAAACCGGACATGTTTGGGGACAACAAAAATGTCCGATTAAGAGGGGTTTCCGGTTTAGAGGGGTTTTAACCAATAGCTTGTTTCTAGTATGGAAAATAAACTGATCACTTAAAGCAGGTTGAAAGTAAAACAGAATGCACCTATATGCGCATTCTGCTTTACTTTCAACTTGCTTTAAGCTATCATCTTTGTTGCTTCCGGTCTTTGTTTTCTCAACATGAGGGTAAGTTGTTCCACTGTTAGGTTGTGGACACTACCATCGACTGCATGCTGCATACCTCTATATTATTGAAGAGAGTGTTTTTACTTTTTGTTAAAAATAATGTGATCTATCATAGGCGGCACTTAAAACACTCTTCTGTACTAAGACATACTAACCTAAATTGTTCACTTCATCTAGTGCATTGCCATCTTTGTTTGTCAGTTATTTAGAAAGGAAGTGCAATAATTAGTAGTTTCGGGTTTTTAGGCGGTCATCTAGGACGCCATCTTGAAATAGCTATGTCGTTCCTAAGATATCACATTAGCAGCATGCAGTTTCATAATCTACACACGTAAAGTTCATGTGTTGATATATACAATTCTTTGTTTACAGAGAGAGGCTGGTTGATGTCAGAATTGAGCATTTGACACTTTGCTTATTGTCGTTCATAAAAATTATGAACAAGAACTGATAGTGTTCCACTTTAGTATTAGATGTTTTGTTTATTTACTTGTCATGGAAACCAAGCGAGCAATAAATTACTTTAATGAAACATACATCTTGAAAGTAGAAATATAAAATTCTACTTTCAACTGCTTGAGTCTTTCGTATTTATTTAGCTTAATTTTAAGATTCCATTTAGTTGTAATAGTTATTATGTTCGGGATATTTTGTGTTTGTGGCAGCCATCTTGGACGCCGTCATGAATAAGTTGGCCTTAAATTTTAGAACTGCAACATGCACTTTCATAAGCTACACGCTTGTAGGAATATTTTGATATATAAATTCATTCCTTTACAGAGAAGCTGGTTAATACCGGATTTGAGCATTTGTTTGCATATTTTCGCTTATTAAAATTCTGAATAAAGACTAACATGGTTTCATTATATGTATTAGATAAATGGTTTACTTCCTTGTATGGTTTACCACGCGAACAATACATTACTCTAATCAAAAAGACATCTTGAAAAAATGAATAAAAATTTCAACGTCAGCCTCATTTTGATTGAATTGTTATAGTTATTACATGCGGTATATCTTCTGTTTTGGGTGGCCATCTTGGACGCCGTCTTGAATAACCAAGATGGCCAACAGATTTCACAATTGCAACATGCAGTTTCATAATTTACACGCTTGTATGAATATTTTTTGTATTTTCTTTTGTTTTTGTATGCCATCTTGGACGCCATTTTGAATAACGAAGTCGGCTCACATCACAATTGCAACATGCAGTCTCATATCTACTCGCATGTACAAATATTTGGATATATAAAAATCATTTGTTAACAGAGAGACACCGGTTGATGCCGGATTTGAGCCTTTGCTATTTTGCATATTATCGTTTATAAAAAATCTGAATAAGAACTAACATAGTTTCACTATAGTTAATAAGCAAGTTATTTACCTCCTTGTAATGCATACCACGTAAACAATCAATAATTATTACTTAAATCAAACATACATCTTGAAAGTAGGAATATAAATTTCAATTGTAGCCTCATTTTGAGTGTACAAGTATTGTAATAGTTATTATATTCGGGATATCTTCTGTTTTGGCGGCCATCTTGGACGCCATCTTGAATAACGATGATAGCCAACAGATATCACAATTGCAACATGCAGTTTCATTATATACACACTTGTATAAACATTTTGGTATATACAATTAATTGTTCACACAAATAGAGAATGGTTGATGCAATATTTAAGCAAGTGACTCCTTGCAAGATTCCTGAACAAGATCTAACATGGTTCCACTACAGATATTTGATTCGTTTGTTTACTTCTTTGTAGCATTTACCGAGTGAACAATACATTACTTTAATCAAACAGACATTTTATTTGTAAATCTCTTTACAATACTTTTGTATGGATGGACTACGGTGTTAAAGTAAGTAGAATTTAGTGTTTACGGTAGCCATTTTGGACGCCATCTTGGAATTAGGCATAGACATTTAAATTTTAACCTCAATTTGATTATTCCACTGGTCTTGTCGTGTTCAAAAACCTATATTTAGATACTTTGTTTGGCATTGTACTATATGTACTAGCGAAAAAAATGGTGTATTGCTAAACGGCGGCCGTTTTGGACGCCATCTTGGATTTCGGACCCTTAAAATAAAAAATGGCACCCTATTTGTTTTTTAAAGCTTATAGCATCTTTTATCTAAATCAATTTAGTTTTTGCTTTTAACCCCCCCCCCCCCCCCCAAAAAAAATCCCCACGAAATTACAAATGGGTCTTAACTATACATGATGATGCTTTGTAGTGGACACGTATATGTGGTACCAGGGTTTAATGGTTTAAAAGTTTTCCTACTTTCCTGGACAAGTAAAATTCGGCGCCTGATCAGGTTCCAATCTGTTTCAAACCTAAATGTAAACTTAGCCACGTTTTAACTTTGAAATATGGGTATGTCCGACTTAAGCGAGATCGAATTATCGAAATTGAACTCATGAAATTTAAGCGAGTAAGAAATATCGATTTACGACTGTTTTTCAAAAGCTGACATTTTCTACGTTCAATGGCTTCGCATTTGCGCTAATAACTATAGACGTTTTCGCTAAAGTAGCACACAGTGCAAACATGGACGAGACTGTGTTGACAATATCTGTCGTCACCGGTCAAGCTTGTGCTATCCCGTTCAAACCTAGCGACAAACAACGACGTTACAACGTACTTGTAAAGAGAACGCTTGTCAAATCCAAACAGTGCCGCGATATGAATGAAGTACTTTTACACGAGACGTAAAACATTCAAATAAGTTGCGACTGTAAAACCGCATATGCCATCGCAATAATTATGTAACGTTCGTGGAACGTTGGTATATATGTTCCCTAAATAATTGTATTTTTGGAAAGTAGGGAAATATAATATATAGCGCAACAACAATCTCTTGATGTGAGCTTTAAAACCATTGCACCAGCAGGGTTTTTGTTTTTGAGTCACTCGGTTTGCACATAACAATCACAATACGATTCAAGACCATATGTATAAGGTGAATGAACTAAATAATCTACAATACCTGTCGATGCTATTAGAAGATAACAGCCAAGTAGCGTTATAATAACACCGTCTGTGATGATAGAACGTGCTTGACGTCCTATGCCGGGCATGCCCCTATCATCTGCCGAAGTATCAGCGGTATAGAACTCCTTCGAAGTATACACCAGAAGCCCGCTTGGCAAACATTGGCACACCACGCCAGACATAAGCAGGAAAGCGCCATTCCAGCCATAGTTTTCTATGAATAAGTCTGCGAGAAATGGCATGATGAACTGTCCTAGGCCTGAACCGATTGATAGCAGAATTAGGGGTATGCCTGGGTCTTTATGAAACATCCAACCAATGGCGATAAAGGCGGTGAGAGTACTGGCGCACAAAGCAACACCTGTATAAGAAAGTTACATGGCTGGCATAAGTTGACATGAAAAATCCTAAGATTTCCAAATTTGCATTTTTCAAGTGCGATTTTACTATTCGTACCTTTACCCCCATCGCCCGTTTCTAGTTTTGTTGACACGGGGCTGCTTAAGGCAGACTGGAAGTAAAGCAGAATGCGCGTTAAGGCGCATTCTACTTTACTTTCAGTCTGCTTTCAGCTACCATGTACTAGAAAAAAAATCCGAAGATTTAGGAAAATTCCGGAGAAATGGCAGCCCTGAAATTAAAATTAGTCAAAACAAGAAAATATAAATGAGCCGGACCATGACAAAAACCAGCCTTATAACAGTGCACCATTGGACAATACAAGTGCTCTTGTCAACCTAGGCTTTGTGAGTTTTGTCTATAAACAAGTAGACGCCTATACTGTAAACCTATTAGAAGGGGAGGGCTGTTACTAACGTTGGAAGAACTTGTAGCCCGACCCTTTTGCACATATATTAGTAAATACATTTCCGTCATTTGAATTGTATTGTTATATAATTTAATATTGTTTGTTTTCATTCCATTTGGTTAGCTGTGATTGGCTGTAATTTTTGTTTCATAACTCCATGAAAAAAATAAAATTCAGGCCACGCCTGGTCAGGACTACTTTCCCTTAGTCCAACTGCTCTTCACAAGCGCTGCATGAAGCAGGATGCCAAATGACGTCATTGATGTCGACGTTACTACATAACAACGTCGCGTTTTGGCGGAAAATATATATGGCGGAGGGACTACAACCTACGTTTTAAAAGCATTAAAAAAAGAACATTCGCGTCAGATTTTCTATTTAACTACTTTCTTAAATTCAGAAGTGATATTAAATTATAAGGAATAATTCGGAATATTTATTGTATTCATGGAGGTATGGAAAAAAAACCTGGTCACACTTTTGCATGAAACCGCTTTGCGGTTTCATACAGTGTGACCAGATTTGTTTCATACCTCCATGAATACAATAAATATTCGAATTATTCCTTAAATGAACTTTTGTACCGATATTGGGCAATAAAATATGTTTAAACTAAGTTGTGTCTACACTGTCGAAAACCTTATATAATACAGCTACATGAAATGCTGTAGAGACATTTGGGTGTCAAACAGTGCAGATCAACACCAGCTGCCGCGTCAAATGGCTTTGATCTACACTGTTTTCAATGCAATATGGCAGGTTTTCTCATGACACGCCTTAAATAATGCTTAACCCCATCTCTGCCAATGTCGTCAACACTAACATTTGCAAACAGTAGTCAACAGTGCTTAAGTAGAAAGTGCATCAATGTCTTTATCAAATAACCTGCGGTTCGGCACTTGGCTGAAGTTCTTACCTTAGTTGTGTGTTTCGCTGGACATTGTTCAGCTGCTTCACACTAACACGATAGTTAAGAAATGAAACCAGTGGGGCCAATAGAAAAAAACTTGTTATTCTTTTGAGAGAATCGATCTCAAATCATCTTTAGGGATTATGTGAGATCAAGCACCCTTAAAGTTTTACTTTGTCAGGATAGAGTTTCCCATGGGAAGCTATGTTCAGCTCTGTTACTGGCCGGGTTTAGTGGAGTGCGCCTACATTCAATAGCTCTATACCCTTTATGTGGTATTAAAAATTCTCTGAAGACGGAGCATGGCTGCCTATATGACGAGGTAATTGAAAACAGCTATGCACATAATCCTCCAGCTTGTTGACAGTCAATTCTGTCTGTACCAAGCTGTCCTGTTAGTGTTAAGCATAGGTACGCCAACAACAACAACAACAACAACCTGCGGTCTGGGAGTTGCATAAAACCATTATGTAAATATCGTAATCCACAAGTGGGATATCATTTTTTGGGCTCCGGCCCAGCCTGTTATTCAACAAGCGTTGCATGTAGCAGGACACCAACTGATGTCATTGGCAATGACGTTAATGTAAACAACGTCGCGTTTTGGCGGAAAATCTATATAGCAGAGAGTAACTACGGCTTTAATTAGATCTATAGGTCCTTAAAAGTGTTATGTGATAAATAGAATATTATATTCGTGCTCATTACTTATCATTCTTAATAAACTCGGTGACTTAAATTGATATGACGCTCGCTTAGGCTCGCGTCATATTAATTTGGTCAACTCGTTAAATCAGAATGATAAATAATGAGCACTCATACAATATCCTCTATTTACTTAATAGATCGAAGCAGACGAAAATGTTAAGCAGGTGGTCTTAATGCAGTAACAGCCCCAGTGCTAAAAGGTGACCTATTAGGATCGCTGTGTAACAACCTGTTTTAAAACAAAGTTGCACTTTGAAATAATTATTTCAAAACGAGTTGAAAATTTATTTCAATATGCATTTTTCATACGAAGCAGCATCGCAACCAACTTTGAAATAGAGAAATATAATTAATCAAAGTGCAATGCACTTTGATTAATTATATTTCTCTATTTCAAAGTGGGTTGAATTTTGGGGGATGTCCAGTTTTATAGGGAGGAGTATTGCACCCGTTTTGAAATAAGATTGTAAATAAAAAATAAAATGGCTTAGTACTTTTCGCTGCAAGAAATTGGTAAAATATATTACGCACGCACTTATAGTTACATATGTTTACCCCTAAAACTTCAAATATTCAGTTCAAGTTTCCAATTAACTTAGTATAGTCTTTTGTTTAATGGTTACCAATTTCTTGCAGTGAAAAGTACATATAGTCATTTAACTTTATTTCAAAACGGGTTGCAATACTAAACTGGACATCCAAAAAAAGATCCACCTATTTTGAAATAATTAATTCAAAGTGTAACTTTATTTCAACAACGGGTTGCGATGCTGCTTCCTATGTTGTCTTTCTTTTATTTTCATTTATCAACCCATATGCCATCTAGCTGCCGATTTCTATTGGTTGGTGTTAGCTTATTTCAAAGGAGAGTTTAAACAAGATTTTGTATGTTTAATCGGTCTTTGAATCTACGCCAACATGTTGTTTTTATGTTCTTATCTGTGAAATGCCACGTCATATTTAAAACTGGTGTGCGTTCATTGACGAAAGCGCTTCGTGGCGCTTTGCCACGGCCCGCTTACCTCAAGGCGCACAAAGGTAGAGCGACTATGGAGAACGACAAAAGCATGCAGTGTTGAAGGCGCGTGAACCTGCGGGTACCCTGGGGTAAGCGGGTCGTGGCGAGAGGTTCTGTTGAGTTCGCGGTAATTAACGCGGGGCAGGTGCATTGTTGGACTTCTACATACGGGACACAATCCGAAAGAACGACTTAATCTGGAATTGTAAGAGATGTTAGGAATTGTTTTAATGCCTTTAAACTTTAGCATTACCTGCAAGACACCCGACCAGAATGATGACAGCCACCAGAGAATTAGCAAATACACTGACGCCGAGAGCCAGCGCACCTCCAGCACTACTGATGATAGCGATTGTACCCGGCCCATACCTATGTATCACGGGGGTCCAGAGAATAGCTAGAGGAGAAAAACAAGAAATGTTTTAAGGTTGAGGAACCCGGCCACCAAAGTTAGTAATCTACGTACAGCCATCTGAAAAACTGACGACATGTTCCGAGTCATGTTTTAGTATAGTTCGGAACGACCAAACAGCTAACGAGAATGTCGAGATGAAATAAAGTTTTGTTCTGCTCTGTTCTGTATGGTGGCATGGTTCTGACACCAGTTACCACTTAGCTTTTCTGAAATAATTCCAGTTAATATCTAACATAACTATCTAGTGAGTGGAAAGCGGATTTTTTTCGTGAAAACCTGATAATTATCTTTACGCGACAAAATGACCTATCAGTGCCATATACTGTCACCACAAATATATCCCGGATTTGGTGATGTTAGGCGATATTCGTTGCAATAATCATCCTCCTTTACAGAAGAGTCATGTGAGTCCTAATATAAGTTCTACATCACTAAAATGCACTTATGATATTCATTAAGTATATACATGTACAGTGGAGAAAATGTTATTATTTTACGCTAAATCTATTATTTCCCTTGCAAACAATTTGGAGCCTGGTCAGACGCCGGGTGACCGGGCTCCAAAGTGTTTGCCTTCCAAGTTTAAATTAACATTCAGAATTGGCAAGAAGTAGTCATTTTCTACATTTTATTGCAATGCGTTTGCTTTTAAACGGGAAAGAATAATGTTTTCACAGCTGTATCTGACCTATGCAAACATTCTACATCCGGACCGAAAGGCTCTTAGACTTCGATAATCAGTGGCTGCTTGGGGCGGGTGAATGTATAGCAGTAGCCTATGAGCTTTCTGATTTACTTTCACCTGTGTTAACTCATTCGACCCTTGCGACGAGTAGACTCATCCTTCACAAACAGTGTACCCTAGTGGAGTAAATCTGCCCTGGGACTCAGATCAGAGAGCTCCTAAAGGAAACATTGGACCAAGGTTTACGCTGTTTGTCATTTTGTAAATACTAAATAGGCATACATGTATATTTTTAAAAGAATCCGAAACAGTCAAAGTACGAATACAATGTTTCTATTTTTAGATAACTGGTAACACAAAACTTTTCCAGTTAATTATCTAGTTAAGTAACTAGATACATTCGTTAAGTGGTGGCAGTTTAAAGCAGGATCATGAAAAAGTTCGTGTACAGATATTTATCTGGTTATCGTGAAATGTTTCCACATTCAACTTACCCGATAATTATCAGAAAAGTAACGCGAATTTTTTTAGATAAGTAACTACGTGTAGTTAAATATTTATGTGAGATATTAACAGGAAACTATCATGATAATTAAGTGGTTAACTGGTGTCAGAAATATGCCACCATAGTTCTGTCCTATCGCACGCGCTAGAAATATTTCAACACAGCGGCAGTCAGCACGAGCGCAGTGCTTTGTCACACTATCATTCATTTAAAAATTGTCACGTGATAGCGGCGCAAATAAATTCAAGAACTATTCCCATACTAGACTGCATATACAAAATGTATTACCTTGTTTCGTTACTCTTTTAATCGTTCTGACTGATAGTAAATCTGATAAGTGTGTACCGTTTCGTGTTGGCAATGACATGTGCAGTGTATATTGCAATCTGTGTAATTTCGGTTTTAATATGTACTTGTTTACCATGAAAACTCCTATGTTTACCATAGAAACCGTATATGAACAGCAAGGAAACTATAAAAACTTTAAAAGAAAACTGTCTGTTTCTTGGTAAAAATTCGAATTCATATGTATCAAAAGATTGAAATACTCTATTCTTCTTTTCTATATGAAAGGGGAGTAATTTGTCAGAATTTGAGACAGATTAGTAGCAGTTGTCGTTCGTGTCTTGCTAATATGGCCGACTGAAATTGCCAACATTGGCCCCGATCTCCTTTGGAGTTCCATCCACCCAGAACTATGCGTTCAGAAATAGCAATAATAATAACAACAATAATAATAGCGACAACAGCAGTTAGCCAGTACCATATAAACTGGTACATGGACAATGGAAAACACGTTATTCTTTCCCAAAATGTGGCTATTTTTCCATTTTATTGAATTGCGATTGCGTTACGTTTGCGTTTAAATGGGAAAAAATAACCTCTTCTTCACTGTATCAAACTAGCAAGGGTTTGCATTTATTTTAACGAAACAAATCATTCCCTTAGTGATCTTATTCCATCGAACCCTGGAGTAACGAGCATACGTGCCCTTTGCAGATACATGTAGTACAGAGACTACAGTTGAGAAAACTTATTCTTTCCCGTTTAAACGCAAACGAAACGCAAACGCAATGCACTAAAATAGGTAAAATAACAGCATTATGATTATTTTGAAGGCTCGTTTTAAGCTGAGTGGCAAACAGCTTGGAGCCTGATCAGACACCTGGTTACGAGGCGTTTGATCTGGCTCCAAACTGTTTGCAATGGAAATAATAGTTTTAAATAGCGTAAACGCGTTTATTGGGAAATAATAACATTTTCTCCACAGCACTGTAGTACACTTCTGCTATATGCAAACAGTGAAAAGCCATATCACTTTTTAGACTTCTGCAGGAAGCCCTATGATCATGGACTAAAATATTTGTCATTTTGCAATGTATGTAAAACCTCTCTATTATGGCAACATAACGAAAGCTAAATGATTGTATAATAGACAGCTTATAAAACATCCGTTTTACTGTCACCGTGATTTAACCCTTTCACTCTAAATGACGTCATAAAACGAATTAGCAAAAAGTTTTGACCCTGATCAGACGTACCGCGGCGTTTGATCAGGATCAAAATTGTTTGCTATTTGTTTTGAAAATACGTCAATTATACTGCCATAAATCTGACGTTGAAACGATATTGCAGACAACAATATTGAAGCAGACGACAATATAGCGGTGAATGGGTAAAAAACTCACAATAAAGTTGATCATGAAAGAGTTAAGCGTTTCAAACACCTAATAATTAACATATGGTTATGGTCGTAATAGAGGGGTTTTATTGTAGTGTAAAATAAAACAAGTTTTAGTACTTAACCCATTACCCCATAAATACGCCTTTTTACGCCTTTAACTAATTCCTCTACTGAAGAAAATATTTCAAATTTATACTGTTACAAATAAGATTCATTAGAAATATTTTCTATATTCTAGCAGATAATAGCTGAAAGCAGGCTGAAAGTAAAGCATAATGCGCCTCAATGCGCATTCTGCTTTACTTTCAACCTGCTTTAAGTGGTCACCTATCTTCAAAACTAGAAACAGGCTATGGGGTAATGGGTATAAGTGTCTGTTGTCAGTAAGTTAACCCCTTCACTACCAAGGCCGTTGACACTGACATTTACAAACAGCTTGGACCCTGACCAGACGCCGCGTTACGCGGCGTGTGATCAAAGTCAAAACTGATTGACATTTGAACTATTAATTCTTAAGTCGAAAACGAATGATTTTCCAATGCTTATAGGTAAAAGTAGACGAAACGTATACGCAGCCGACTTTATATGACAGGGATTGTATTAGATGAATGAGTTGGGTTTTACAGCAATGCGATAGGTCAAATAGTGCCGATGAATGATGAGATGAGATGATTATACATGTATAGTGATGATTTCATGGAGATGATTTCGGGTAATCTCATCGGGGTCAAAACCACTGACCCACCTTCCGATCATTCACCGACTCTTAGATTATTTTAGATACTTTCCGTTGCCTTTTCTTTGTTACTCCGTCTATTAGACGGAGTAACTCCATTTCGCAACGTTTGTGCACGCGCACGCGCATGCATAACAGGAAAAATAGTATAATATTCTGCCTCGTTGTTCACTAAAGTAGGTTAAATCGATCGTCGATAAATGAATGGCTCGTTAGTCCAGTAGTTGAGACGTCTGACTCATTTTTTGTTTTCCGTCCCAGCGTCCCGAGTTCGAATCCAACCCGAGCTAAATATTACTTTCTTTGCAATGCATTTTAACAGAATTTCTTATCCTAAACTAATATTTACATGTTAAACGTTTGACATATATTTACAAATTATTTTTATGACATTTGGTTTTCAGTCGCTTTAACCCTTTCACTCTGAATGACGTCATAAATCGCGCTGGCAAACAGTTTGGGTCCTGTTCAGACGCCGCGTAACGCGGCGTCTGAACAGGACCCAAACTGTTTGACACTCTTATCGATATTTATTAAGTCAGACAACCATATATCTAACTTCGAAATGTTCTTGCAAACAACAATTCTCGGAAGCAGACGACAATAAAGCGGTGAAGGGGTAAAAATCTCCCTAATAATTTGACCATGAAAGGGTTAAGCCAAAGAACCATGGCAAGGTAGGGAGATATCTGTGGGACTGTATTATATCGCCACAATGGCAGGGAAAGTAATGTAGTACCTGCTCCGTTTACTATTCCAGAGTACAGACTTTGAACCAGGGCTGCGTCAGTACGCTTGGCATTGAACACTTGAATGAGTTCGGCATAAAATACTGACAGACAGTACCCAAAACCTAACGGCACCACCTGTAATACCACACTTGCCAATATCACAACAACCTGGCGACCTAAACACGCCTGTCTGACATCCCTGTAATAATACAAAAACAGTATTAATCTTATAAACCTAGTGACGCGTATATATACGTTATCATATGTATTCATAAACAATGTGCCAATAAATAGTACACTTGTCCCAGGTTAACCGACGTCTGAGCTGGCTCCAAGCTGTTTGCAGTGGAAATAATTGTTTTAGCATTGGGAAAGAACAGTTTTCCCCCACTGTACGGCATGTATAAAGTCAGTACGCTCCTGGTGAGATAGTGCAAATACCGGTACTCGAGGTATCTAGGGCAAATATCGGTACACGAGGTATCTAGTCATCGCTCATTTAGTACAGAACGATTATTGGCGAGAACCGATATTGGCCGACATTGGTCTCATCTAAATAGGGGCGTACTGTGGAGAATGTGTTATTCTTTCCCAATAAACGCGTTTACGCTAAAACTATTATTTGCAGTGCAAACAGTTTGGAGCCAGATCAGACGCCGGGTAACCCGGCGTCTGATCAGGCTCCAAACTGTTTGCCACCAAGATAAACATGAAATATCAGAATTGTCCAAAAGTTGTTCTTTTCTACGTTTTAGCGCTTTGCGTTTGCGTACGTTTGCGTTTAAACGGGAAAGAATAACAGATTCTCCACTGTACTACCATAACACATTTCTTTATAGGTACGCCTTTTTACGCCTTTTAATGGTTCCTCCACTGAAGAACATGGTTTCACTTCATACAGTAATTAGTAATTATGTTCCATAGCCATGCAAATGGTAGATACAAAAAGCCTTAAGGGTGTATTAAACTCATGAATTTAAAACTTGTGCATGGTTAAAATTTGTTTCAAATGTAAACGTTTTCAATAAGCTCACGTAAAAACGGGTTATACAGCTGATTAAAGTGTGAAGAAGGTATTGGTTATTCTTTTCATGAAATTTACGTTAATTTTCCGTGTCAAAAAACGTTTGTCTATTTTTGCATAAGTTGGTCAGAATACTCATTTGTACAGTACATGCAACACGTTTTCAATGTACACTGGTTGTTTTGGCAGTAAATCATCGGGAAAACGAGTGAGTTTATTTTATCAACCATGACGGCTATGCCACGGCTGTCTGAAAATGCGTGTTTACGTTCATTCAGCATATTAGAGTTTGGAATGAAGAAATAATGATGTCGCAGTCCGATTTGGTCTTCATTGTAACATCATGTTGTGATTATGGCGACGTATCGACAAACTGACAATGCTTGCGAGAGCCTGTGACCAATGATATCGCTATTAACGTAACGTCGTCAAGATACGTATTTTTCCGTTGCACACGTGCGTGATCGTTTTCAGTCTTCAAACTTTACGGCTAGAAACCTTCGAGGAGTTCGTCTAATAACCCGGAGGATATTACTGGAAAAAATATGCTAATTTTGAATCCGTCCGTGACGTCTTACTGTACGTCCCGTTCTGACGTCAAACCCGCCATATTGTCTAAAAGCATGGCAGCGCTCACCCACACGTTGCTCGCATTCCTTAGCAGTTTTTCGCAGCGTTGACGAGGGCCACTCGACGATGATGCCGTGCTTGCTTTGATGCAAACGGAGGACACATGCGTTTTTTAAATGTGTGGCATGGGTTTTGCCCCTTAATGACAAAACCGCATACACATTAATCACACCGTCCAATCGGTTATGGTTACCGCATCGATAAAGTTGTGGTTACCTCTCGCAGCGAGAGTCGATTAAAAAGGTGAGTTTATATTTTGCTCCAGAACACTCCTTCTTTCACAAGATCGGCACTTCTTTGTATGCAGCCGTAAAAAGCAATGTTTGCCGAACATGTTGGTGTAATAATTTCCCAACAGCATGCAGAATGGTGTATTAAATCAGTGAATCAGTGTGAATCAATTTGCCAAAACACCAATTTTCTTTCTTTGCGACTGAATATCTCCGATATATGACAAATTCTCGTTAATTCAACGATGTTGAAGGTAAATCAAAGTATTTTTCTTTCTATCCTATGAATTTCATATTGCTTTGTTCAAAATCAAGGTAGTGACAAGTATTTTTGTGTACTGAGTAGATGCTCGAATGGCTAAGGTTACCGCATTTTTAAAATTTGGTGGTTAAGGTTCACCCTAATTCTGGGTGCAATTAGGTTAAGGTTGACCGACAACTAACATATGCAGTATTACAGCACCTAAAGACACATGCGTCGTATCCCCCCCCCCCCCCCCCCCGGAAATTGATACTTATAAGACCCACAGCTGTCATGTATATTCTGTAAAGTGGTTTTAGCCGATTAATTATTATTTTTAACGGGTAAATTGTTCAAAGATGTATACAAGCCGACCGATTTCTCACAGTAAATAGTCAACTGTTTATTGTGTTAAAAACAATTTATTGTATTGAAGCACAAAACTTGTAAACAGAGGTCAAATTCTATATTTATGATGTGACACTTGGTTTGTATATGTACTGATTACTGAATATCTTTATTAAATCTATTGTAAACAACACGACCCCGCGTGTTTCGAGCTAAGTTGTGGGTATATCATGAACAATGATGTGTCGACAATCCGGACACCTTGACTGAAGAAAGTATTTCAGAATAAACGAATTTTCTGGATACACTAATCAACTCGCATATCTTAAGTTTGAAAAAAATCATAATACCTATCGTTTTCCTTTTGTATTAAAATAATGATCTTCATTGTGCATAGCATTGTAAACAGTCAGGAGCCCTCTTATCTAGGTCTATACGCAAAACTACGCTAACCCTTACACTGTATTTATACTGTAAGGAGTTAGCCTAGTTTTTAATAGATTCAACATTCCGTGCTAACTGTTTGCCCCAAAAAAGTAGGCCCCTCTTGTTAAGTTCTTCATTAATGTTCAGAATACCTATATCTTTTCTTTGTTAATTTTGCAAGTACTACATGTAGTTAATTTGTTGGGTTAAACTTTTTGATATTCCAATTTGTTTTCGTTTTAGAATTTCAGAATCAGATTCATTGAAAAGACGAGTAAATTTTACCGTCATCAGCAATTTTTTGTACAGTTCCTTCTGTGACATCTGGAAGATCATATATAAAAGCATGGGGCCTAGGACACTTCCTTGTGGCACACCACTGATAACATTTGTCCATTATGAAATGTATCCTTCAATTCGAATTTGATGTTTTCTTCCAGTAGTGCAAGAGCAGAATAGGGCCTAGGATATAACCCTGTTGTACACCTGATGAGACCTGTACCGTATCAGAAGACTCGCCGTCAAATAAAACAGTCTGCAATGTACCGCTTAGAAATGCCCATATCCAGCATATGCTCGTACCCCGAATACCATACTTGTTCAGCTTTAGGAACAACCTCTCACGACTGACCATGTCAAAAGCCTTGCTAAAATCAAGGTGGATAAGATCACTTTGCTTACCTTGGCTGGTATTTCTAGCAAGATGGCAAGTTGAGTCTCGCAAGACATAGGTCCCTAAAACCGTGCTGTAAATCGTACATCAGACCATTAGTAACAGTATTCTTCCCAATGCCATGTGATTGTTTGTGTGATATATGCTAGTATATCCATATATTGTCGAGCATCGTATAAAAACTAAAAGTACGACATGGAAATGGATTCGCCCAACGTTTTCGTACTTTGAGTGACTCGGACTAAATTAAGTCAGCCCTATGCTCCTGTAGGTCTACGTCTCCATGAAGTGTCCGTGTAGATCAAAATCAATTTCCAAATGAAATTCAGTAAACGCTCAATAATTTTTTGCGTTGTTAGTTTTTGCTGATTAACTTTCATCTTGGGAACACTTAACTAACGACTGTTTGCAAAACGTCTTGGATGCAGTTAGATGTTCTTGAAACGTTGAAATCCTTAAAATCCAATAAATCTCTGGAACCTAGCGGGATTCACCCAATTTTGTTTTACTTGTAGCTCAAAATGAACTATAAGATCCATTATACACGATCTTCAAAACATCTACAAGCAGGAAATCTTCCCATTGAATGGAAAAATGTATTTGTCTCGCCGATCTTTAAGAAGGGCAATAAACTTGAGACATCAAGTTATAGACCCACCAGTCTTACATCAATAGTATGTAAACTTTGTGATTCTGTAATACATGAACTCATGAAATACTTACTAACCAATTAATTACTGTATGACTCTCAATACGATGTCCGTCCAGGGAGATCCTGCATCACAGAGTTATTGAAAATACTCAATGAATGTACCGAGCTAATTGACACAGGAGATCCAATAGATGTTAAATATATTGACTGCAGCAATGCATTCGACAGTGTACAAAATGAGCGTTTAATTCTGAAACTTCATACAGCGGATACAAAATGTCTGCTTTGAGAACTTGACGCATGTCGTAACGGTCTCTTCTGAATTCAAGAGTAGGAATACCTAATAGGGTCAGTATTTGTGCAAGGAAATAGTACGACGTATGAGTTTTTAGAGGCTGTAATACTACATATGTTAGTTGTTGGTTAACCATAACCTTATTGTGCCCATAATTAGGGTGAACCTTAACCACCAAATTTTAAAAAATGCGGTAACCTTAGCCATTCGAGTATCAACTCACTACACGAAAATACTTGTAACTATCTTGATTTTGAACAAAGCAATATGAAATTCATAGTGTAACGTTTTTGGGTTAAGCTCAGCTACTAAAATGGTTGATCAGCTGAACTGACAAGCATATAATAACTTAAACAATACTATATATAATATTTCCTCGGGGTCTACTTTGACCTATGATTGCTCAACCTAATGATGGGCGAATCTATACAAAACCCAGTATAATGTGATTAACAATGATTAGAAAATGATTGGCTGAACAATAATCAAGTGTGATCAACTAATTATAATCAACTCTCAAACTATATGTATACAAAGTGGATGGGCTTATGTTCTCTACTATCAACAACAGCTCGGCGTATCGACGAGCCTTCTGGCTTTGACCAGCCAGACAGCATCAGCTGTATGTTATAATAGAGTTTGTAAGCTCAGCCTATACCCGAGACACCTGGCTCGACCAGCCAGCATCAACTGTTGCTCAGCTATATCTCTCAGCTCGGAGTATAGACGAGACCCCTGGCCTCAAAATATAAGCCAGAAGACACCAGTATCAGCAATGCGTTCAGCGTTGGATAATATCTGCATGAGCTACTGTTCACGTCTGGGATAGAGACTACTGAGATTGAACTAGTCAACTGTTCGCTCTACCCAAACGCTACTAAGATAACAAAGTACAGAATATTATTAAAGGCTTATTTATTGCCTACTGTTAGATCCGAAGTTAACCCTTCGGGAGCTTGATACAAACTGAATCAAAACTACAGAGCACCCGCCTTTTATAACTTTTGGAAGGCAGTGTTTGTTTAGAATAGAATGCGCCAAAAGAACAGAATCAGCATCGTCTCTTCCGGAAAACCTGTGGTGTTTGTTTATGTATACACCATAACAAACTAATTAAATAAAGGCAAACTGTCCCTTTTCTGATTAATGTTATACAGGTAAGCTTATATTTGTGAATTTACAGAGAGTTATAAAGGATTCATCATAAGTACGAACCTACTTGGGTCCATCTGCTATTATTATTGTTTCCGGTAGTATGGATAAAACAATGACATCGACCTAAGCCCCGTGAGCGTCACAATAGGATGGACTGCATAATACTTTGATTTACCTTCGACATCGTTGAATTAACGAGAATTTGTCATATATCGGAGATATTCAGTCGCAAAGAAAGAAAATTGGTGTTTTGGCATATTGATTCACATTGATTCACTGATTTAAAACATAATTCTGCATGCTGTTGGGAAATTATTACACCAACATGTTCGGCAAACATTGCTTTTTACGGTTGCATACAAAGAAGTGCCGATCTTGTGTAAGGAGTGTTTTGTAGCAAAATATAAACTCACCTTTTTAATCGACTCTCGCTGCGAGAAGTAACCACAACTTTATCGATGCGGTAACCATAACCGATTGGACGGTGTGTTAATGACTCTTATGAAACGTTAGATCGATGTTTAAAATAACATTATAACACAGTCAATGTATATCTGGTTTGTTATTCCTATTATTTATAATGCTTTTCCCAATGCACAGTTTTTAAATTCCGTGAGTATATATAAAAACATTCTACTACATGGGTTTTTTCAAGAGCTATTTAAGATGAATGGAAAAATAAAAACAATGTACATTTTGGTGTACAATTTTGGCTCAACGGCCATTTGTAAAAGGTGTGTCAGATTAGGATTTGATTTTTCTTTATTTTGTCCTTTTCAAAGAACCCGCTTCAATGAAATTTATTTCAAATGAAAAGAAACATGGTTATTCGATGTCTATGGTTGTACTTCATCATAGAAAAACTAATTTGGAACAAAAAATGTAACGAATAGGGTTTAATTCAGAAATAAAGATTTTAAGTTTTGTTGCTCTGTATATATATATATATAAAAAAGAGTTATTAACAAATATTGAAATGGAAAAGCTCAGTTCACAGAACAATTTATGTGCACGGAGTTACTTCTCTTTCCATATTTAATATCCTTTACGTGTATGTTTTCTTCCTTTACATACTACAACACCACCACAAGGAGATTTGGTGCAGTTATTCATAAGTGTGTAAATTTTGCATTGAACTATACATAAAAACCAACAACATAAAGATAAAGATCTACTGTCTCCATAAATAGTACAAAAATATTATGTACACAATGCAAGGGACAACAGTTATTCAGACAGCGTATTTTGGTTAAACGCACACTGCTACCCCCATCCCGTCTCAGTTACACCCCCGGAAAGCCAGAACCCATTCATATTCTTCAGGGACCCCCCTTCAACAAACACAAAAATTTTACGACTTTTACCATTCTTCTAAAGTATAGTGCACCTATTCCAGAGTATGACGGTCAAATTGGCTAGTTTTTTAGTTTTGTTTTCGGCAAAGATTGGCAGGTTTGATATATCAATTATGAACAGCAGGCCCTTAGCATGTCGGCACTATCTACATGCCTACTTACTTCAGGCTATTAATTAACAATCAAGATTTACTTACACACAAGTAGAAGGTGGAAAACGGCATGCGGTCACACATTCTAAATGCAGCTAATAACACTCCAAATTTATATTAAATTCCATCTCTGTAGAATACTTCTTATGAATTGTATCACATTTCACTAAATTCCCTTTGAACCTCGAACTAGATCACTTTTGGTCGGTAGCTTAAACACATGCCGTAACATTTCTACAACACCCAATTCAAAACAAAAAATCCGAAATTCACGTGCGACCCTGACCGACACAGTGACCCAGAGAGACAGTGATTTACATACATGTAGCGGTTCAGCCGCTAGGTTATAACTAAAAGTAGATTTCTAGAGATATGGCGATGAATTTATATCACATTTCACAAAACTCCCTTTGAAACTTGAACTAGATCACTTTGGTCGGCAGTTTAAACGCACGCCGTATAACATCTCCTACAACACCCAATTAAAATAAATCGGAATGCATATATGCGTCCTTAGAAATAAATCGAGGTCGCCAGACATACACCCACTGACCTAGTCAAGCGGGTCAGCAGTCAACACTGGCCACGCTTAACTCATTCACCCCTGAAACTTTAATTAACAATTCCAATTTCGAAATAAGTCTAGTCCATTTTTGCCTTTTAGGGTTGATTTTAACAATACATTTGCGAATGACAAATAATGTTGATCCTGATCGGAGGGCTCCCTAATCAGGATCCACACTGTTTGCATTGGACAAGTGTAATCCTAACAGGTACACTGTTTATAAATGACGACTATACTCGTTGCTAGGGCTGAAAGTGTTAACTAGGTAATAACTAAAAATATATCCCTAAAGAGTTGTCAATATTTGATGTTAGAGGGAGATTCATATAACTGCGTTTGAATAAAAGTTGTCCTCTGTGTTCACGTGGCTTTGATATAGTATTAAAGAATGTATTCTCTTGTATATGTGATTGTACATACTGAGAAAATGAACAATAAAACTTGGAAAACTTGGAAACTTGGAATGTGAAATTTAAGCTCTAAAAAGCATTGATATGGTACTATTTTGTAAATTTTGTAAAGGGAGATAACTTTTTCTTTAATAACTCAAAATTTTCAACACTAACCTATCAATTTCTTTTCATATTTTGAAATGCCTTTGTAGGGGTTTCCATCTTGTAGAATGAAAGAAAAAGTTAAATACATGTATTAGAAATAGGTGGTTTTTTTTTATACTATTTCTCATAAAAAATTATCATCACCTATAAAAGCCATGTTGTTGATTCGGAGATTCATATTTTTCAAAGCTGGTGCCTGTTTTGTCTTGATTTAGTTTCTTTATGTCAAAATACTTCCATAGACATGAAATACATAATGAAAAACAAAAGTACTATGTTTGTTTTATTTAAAATAGATTTTACTGAAGATAATACTTTAAATTTGGCCAAATTTGAGCAAAACTGCGAATTTGACACACCTTTGCCTAATTGCTGTAGTGCAAAAGAGTCCACACCAACATTTGAATGTTTTTCTATTTTTTCTCATTTATCATAAACAGCTCTCTTCCAAAATAAATATGAAGAAAAAAAGTTGGATACTTTAAAAAAAAATCACTAATAAGTTTGATACACCCTTAAATAATGCAGACTGCTTTACTTTCAACCTACTTTAAGAAGTCACCTGTCTTCACTGCTATGTTTAATTTAACGGTTACCATGGTAACCCCCAGGTAATTTTCAAACCTATCCTATGTGTTAAAATGGGCTATAACTTTGCTTCTATGGGAGCTAGAGATATTAAACAAGTACCAAAGTAAAGTAGAGACACAGGCCGTTAAGATGGGGTATAACCTAATTAATATTCATAATTTAATACTTATGAATATTCATGAGACAGTCAAAATTAAGCGGAAAATCATGAAAATCAAACATGTTGTTTTGTCCCAGAGGCATATTTTTACATCAAATCTCTTACAAATAGGCTTAAATGTTTCTAACAGATTCTACAAAGAAAATAAACCATGTTTGGTTCCAGTAAAATATAGGTATGCATGTATAATTAAGCTAATTTGCATAATATATACAACGTAACGAATTTCTTCAAATAGGCATACATTTAAGCGATATTTTGTATCTGACCCTTAATAAATAGGACAACCCCCATTTATGTATCAAATTTGAACTGAGAAACCCGGCTT
Source organism: Gari tellinella (assembly GCA_922989275.2). NCBI lineage: Eukaryota > Metazoa > Mollusca > Bivalvia > Cardiida > Psammobiidae > Gari > Gari tellinella. The sequence goes on along the minus strand of OV277865.1, from coordinate 11,403,058 downwards.
CAGATATATTTGTGCATATTTCAAGCATATTTATTTCGTAGTCATGCATTTTAATGCGAAACACTCCCCCACCTCACCATAATGTCCTTAAAAAGTGTGGCGCTTACTGCATTTACTCTGGGGGAAAATAGGTCTACTATGCACCGCCCTTAACTTTTGTTTATGGGTTCCAATTGACAAAGGGTCTACTTAATCAGAATCGCGAATATACTCAAGAATTAACTCTTTAATGTGTATTTGAACCGTTTCCATGGCAACCCCCATTTATCGGTAATGATAACCGATACATTTGTGTACCTGAAAAATCACCCATATCTCAGCCGCTTTTTGTCATAAATATATAAAATTGGTACTAAATCGAAGATAAGACATTCAGCGTTTTCTTACAAGTTTTTTCTTTTGATTATATTATTTGCATACTCATGAATATTAATGTTAACATTAAAAAAAGTCGACAAAAAAAAATAATCTAGAAATTATCTAAATATTTTACTTTTTTATCCTACATGTATCAGGAAACAGTTTTAATGCAGTTTAAAGGGACTCGCAACCGGATGGTGTTCTTGTCAAAATAAAATAAAATACTCAAATAAAAGCAAATTTGTGGCATTATTTGGCTTTTGACATTAAAAAAATATGATCAGTCCAAAAAACGTCTCAAGAATCGTCACCGAATCTTAGTTTTTTTAGATATTTTCCATCGTTTTTCCATAGCGTTAGCTAACGGTATAGTTGTTGTTGTTGCTTCTCTACACGGGGTCAGACATAAACACGAGCCGAATTACGAAGTTGTATGCACTTCCGATCGCTACACATTGAAATACGTTAAATCGATCCGAGATAAACGGATAGTTCCGTGGTCCATTGGTCTAAGCGGTTTCCCCTATTTTGCCTTCTGTCCGCCAATGCCGGGCCCCGGGTTCGAATCCCACCAGAGACCAATATTTTTTTTATTGAAATACATTTTTTTTAAACAGAATTTCTTATCCTAAACTAATTCTTTACCATTTATATAAGCGTTTGACACATATTTACAAATTACTATTTTTAATGCACCATCTGGTTGCGAGTCACTTTAAAATGATGACAAAATCCTTAGAAAATAAAATTCTTAACGTGAGTAAATAATTAACCTTTAAGAAATATTTTATTCGTATTTTAATTGTTTTCATGGGAACGACCCAAGTTTGCGTTTTAATGGCCCGTGCCTGCAAAATTCGCCCATATCACACTTAATTTTTGCCTTAAACTTATAAATCTTGAACCAAATTGAAGACAATACAAAGTGTGCCAATATAGGGTTGCTGCAAAACCGTTCATTCTACAGCCAGCTTTAGTCCTAAACATATACAACTGATACTTAATTAAAGATAAGACATATTGTGGATTTTATTTACAGCTCATGCTTGAAATTACCTAACTTTTAATACTCATGTGAATATTAATGAGAACATTTAAAATTGTACAGAAACTATAGAAATAACGAACATTTTCACATTTTTTATCTTACAATTCACACGTTGTTTAAAATTAGTACATGTACTACTTACAAACGTGGAACCATGGGGTGTCGGATAACAGAGGTTATGCTATACAAATCCTCAGAAAATAAAACATCAAATTTGAAGACACAAAATAACTTTAAGTAATGTTTTAACTGTATTGTAATTGCGTCAATGTCAATCCCCACTTTGTGTTACCATGACCTATACCTGCAAACTCGTCCATAATTACCATAGTCAGTTTGTCTTAAACATATAAAACTGATACCAAATTGACGATAAGACTGCATTCTCAAAAATATTAATGAGAAATTAAAAAAAGTAAAGAAAATAAAGAAATAACATGATTTTTTGTAACTTTTTATCCTACAAATATCAGAAAACAAATCGAAATGCAGTTTACAATGATGTCAAAATGCTCAAAAAGCAGAATATCCAAATAGAGGCCTAACTATAAACTGTAAGTAACATTGCAACTGTTCACATGGTAACGGATTATTTCGCTCATTTTGGAAATTTACACCTAACTATTGATTTACTATCTTAATGTAACCAAATGCATTGTCATAAGTGAAACCACAGCCAATTAGTGATGGGCATGAAATAATTAAAGAGATTCCAACTGGCCCTATCTACTAACAAAACTACTGTCAATGGGGATAAATCGTACATGATGTAAAGCATGATCCATGTGTCACTTTCTTCCTGTGTTGAACTCAGTGCATTGAGGCTGTTTCTCACTATTGATATACCATTATCTGCCAAGAACTGATACACATCATCTTCATAGATGAGAACAACAATTCTGCCGTGCAGGGAAGTTGGTTATTACTGACATCCATGGTTAATTTGATATGTTCATTTCAAAGACCTGAGCATTTATGGATCTCAAAAGGACATGCTTACAGTTCTGGTGTGAAATTAGAAACAGCAGTTCAGAGGGTATTAATTTGTACTTAGATTATTTGTAAATTATTGCGTTGTGATTTGTATGCTAAAACGCTGCAAGGCAGAAATGTTGCTCTCACCTATGAAGGTGAGGTTCATCAGTTCCTGGCAGATTATGGTATATATCAACAGTGAGAAACAGTCATAATGGCCTGATTTCAACACACAAGAACCATGCTTTACACCATGTACGCTTTATATCCTTGGCTGTGGTGTTGCTAGATAGTATATAGGGACAGTGGAAATCGCATTAAGGTGGTTCGACAGCGGGCGGTCCGCATCTCGAGTTCCGGAAATGCTGATGACTTTCACCTGATCTTTGCGGTACGTGCTTATAGTAGAAAATTTAGATAAAGAAAAGTTTGATCTGCTTCAGTGTCGTCTCTGTTAGCGCAGTTGATACGGTGATTGACTTGCAATCCATAGGTTCTAGGTTCGATTCCCACTCGCTTCAAAACTTTTTTTTTTAACAAATTGTCCGATTTTAGTGACTAGTCAAATTCATAACGCAGTGATCAAAGGACAGGCTATGTTTAGTCTATTAATAATGAATAATATCAGATGCAAGTATAGTCAAGTGACAGCTAAATTTGTGAGGATTTATAGCCTATATAACAGATGGCAGCTTAACACAGGACAAAAGTAATGCTAAAAGATATATCCTAAAGGAGCTTTTATGCATTACTTTTGTTATGCATTAAGCAGTCACTTGCTTTTAAAGATCTACAGGCTACCGTATTCAATGGTCCCTTATTACAGGTTTGACTTATGGTATTATTTAGAGCTGACGGCATTTTAAAGTTGAACTCAAGCGAGGTTACTCGTTTTGTGTTAAGATTTTGTCAGAATTTCAGGAAATCATGTATAAAATGAAAATTCTACTGTAGATTTTCATTAAATTTTTGTGACTAGTAGAATTAAGTTATATCTATCTAATAAGAGTAAAATTAGTGTATGTTAAACAGCTAGAATTTTTGTAATTTGAGATTTTCAGAATTTGACTTTTTTAAAACATTGATACTTCCATAAAATATGTCATGAAATACTTTTGTTTGCCCAATATCTTATAGTCCATGTACAGTTTACTTGAATGTACAGAAATTATTGAGTTATATCATTCTATAAAGAAAATATTCCTGTTTATTAAAAAAGGAGCTTTTCTTGACAAAAAGTCCTGTCAGAAAAAAACGGCACTGTAACTTTTTTTTATTTTAACGATTTTTCACTCTCCATATGGTATATTTCAATTTAATCAAGGTTTCAAAGAATTCTGACACAGAATAAGCTGACCCGCGAACCACCTTAATTCATTCATGCGCATCACTAATTAGATCACGAGGCATTTGGTTACCTTAAGACTGTCATAGTTAGGTGTTAAATTCCAAAATGTGTGAAATAATCAGTAAACATGGTTACTAACAGTTAATATATTAGCCTCTATTTAAATATTATGAGAATTTTGACATCATTTTAAACTTTATTTTAAGTTATTTTTCAACATTTGTAGGATAAAAGTGACAATTTCATGTTGTTTCTATTTTTTCCTTAATGTTTTAATATTCTTATTTATATTTATTTGAATCCAAATTAGGTCATTTCAAAGCATATAAGCTAAACAAGGATATGGAGCTCATTGTCTCATCGTCAAGTTGGTGTCAGTTTTATACAGTGGAGAATCTGTTATTCTTTCCCAATAAACGCGTTTACGCTAAAACTATTATTTGCAGTGCAAACAGTTTGGAGCCAGATCAGACGCCGGGTTACCCGGCGTCTGATCAGGCTCCAAACTGTTTGCCACCAAGATAAACAATAATTATCAGAATTGTCCAAAAGTTGTTCTTTTCTACGTTTCAGTGCTTTGCGTTTACGTACGTTTGCGTTTAAACGGGAAAGAATAACAGATTCTCCACTGTATGTTTCAGACAAAACTGGCTGTGATATGGATACTTTGCATGGTATGGATCATGATAACACGACCACCATTACGCAAAAGTTGGAATTGACTTGAAAACAATTTAAATACAGTTTAAACCTTACTTAAAATTGTTTTTTGTGTCTTCAACTTAGATATTTTGTTTTCTGAGAGTTTGTCATCATTTTAAACTGTGTTTGAAGTTGTTTCCTGATATTTGTATAATTAAAAGTGTAATAGTTTAGATATTTTTTATATTTTCTCTACTATTTTTAATGTGCTCATTAATATTTATGAGTATGCAAATTAGGTAACTTCAAAGTAGAAGCTAAAAATAAAAAACACACTTTGTATTGTCTTCAATTTGGTACGAGATTTATATGTTTAAGGCAAAATCTGAGTGTGCTATGGGCGATTTTGGCAGACACGGGCCATTAAAATACAAACTTGGGTCGTTCCCATGGAAACAATTAAAATACTGTAAAGTGTTTCTTAAAGGTTAATGATTTTCTTACGTTAAGAATTTTGTTTTCTAAGGATGTGTCATCATTTTAAACTGCATTTAAAACTGTTTTCTGATACATGTAGGATAACAAAGCAAATAAATTATATAATTTCTACATTTTGGTCGACTTTTTTAATGTTAACATTAATATTCATGAATATGCAAATAAAATAATTAAAAGAGAATAATTGTAAGAAAACGCCGAATGTCTTATTTTCGATTTGATACCAATTTTATATATTTATGACAAAAAGTGGCTGAGATATGGGTGATTTTTCAGGTATGGGTTATAATAACCAAAAATGGGGGTTGCCATGGAATCGGTTCAAATACACATTAAAGAGTTTGTTCTTGAGTATATTAGCGATTCTGATTAAGGAGACCCTTTTGTACATTTTGGACCTCATGAACAAAAGCATGACTACGAAATGAATATGCTTGAAATATGCACAAATATATCTAAAGCCGGGTTTCTAAGTTCCAATTTGATATCAAAATGAGTTTTGTCCTATTAATAAAAGGTCAGATACAAAATATCGCTTTAAATGTATGCGTATTTGAAGAAATTCGTTACGTTGTATATATAATGCAAATTAACTTAATTATACATGCATACCGAAATTTTAACAACATGTTTGATTTTCATGATTTTCCGCTTAATTTTGACTATCTCATGAATATTCATATGAGTCAATATATATTTTTGCCACATTTTCTGTCCTTTGGGAATTTCTCAAGAATTTGGACAATTAAGTGCAATTTCTGGACTTTGTCAAACAAAGCATGTGATATTAAATATATATGACAAATTGGGTGGCCAAATATATGTGCTATATGGGGGAAAACATCTTTTGAAATCAGCAAATATGTAACATTTTAATGTCCCAAAATCAATAAATAATGTAAAGGGCTAGACACTTTAAAAAACTCTCTTCAGTTTTTCACCACTGACTATTTTGTTGTAACAAACATTCATATCTAAGGCAGCAAACATGAACTATTCATGAACGTAAACAACTTTTAGTTACTTTTTACTTCAATAAATGATGTCACCCATGTGTGGTTCCATGATGTTACATTGAAGAAAAACAGCTCTGAACATGGCAATGCAATTATGCAAACTATGCGAGTAGTCCCCCTTTCCATTGCCAGCATCAGTAGAAACAAAATGGCAGTTTGAATAACCACAACAAAAACATTCTGTTCTGAGACAAATCATTTTAAGTATCCACGTAAGCAGATATATTTTACTTTCTTCTCTGATGTTACAGAAATATTAAGAATGTGTTTACATGATCAGCTGATGCAATAATATAAGTTTATGCGCCATCCGAATTTACAATAACAGCCATGTTTATTTTGTGAGCCGTGAGGTGCATTGATCATATTGAGGTCAGCAAAGGTCAAATATATCCTTGATGTTACATTCCTTGATGTTACGATGAAAATTTGTAACATCAAGGAGTGCAAAATGTAACATGAAAGAAAATACAAAATATTCTCAGAGCATTTCTGTCTAGTATGATATTTAAACAGTGACACATTGACATATATAGACACCAAAATGTTATTTGAAAATGTACACATATATGAAATTTATAATGTTTATGAGTATCTAGTTGAATTTAAGTCAAACTTGTAACATCAAGGAATCAGGATTGTAACATAAAGGAAATCGGAGGTTTCTTGTTAAATATTAATATCATAAATCATGTTGTGATACTAAATATGTTGAAACCCTTTCTCAATATATACTGTATGCGCCTAAGCAAACAAAGCAGATCCTGGTCAGACAGCTGCTACAGGAGCTGTCAAATCTAGGTCTATTCTGTTTGCTAAACAGATTCTGTGAAATCTTTATTTCATAGGAATTTTTAAAAACTACAGTGTTCCCTCCGTATAACGACACCAATTGGAGACACATACATGTATTGTGTTTTTGTTCGGAGGTAGTCGTTATAGGGAGTTAAAATTAGACTTACTTAGCTTTGCAAACAGCTTTAATCCAGATCAGACGCCACGTAACATGGCGTCCGATCTGGAATCAAATTTTATTCATTTATTTAATATACCAGATTTATATAGCGCTCATTTCACACAGGGATGTGCGTTAAATAGCGCTTCACATGAAATTACATGAATGTACGGTACCTACAAAGCGAGAAAGACAAATATCTACAATTAGATCTAAAATAAACCTGAATAAACATACAAAAGATAGCCCCCAAAACAGTGAACACAATACTTCTATCAATCAGCAATAAACCGACCGACTGGTTTGCTGACCGATACAAATAATAATAGAGCACCAAATGTAGGCCGCCTAAGTTGTTTGTCACTAGTCATTATGGTTTTTTTCTGTCGAACGTCCAATGTGTGACTTTGAGGGAAGCATCAGACGAGTTTTAAGCATACAATATTGCAGAAGTGAAAGAATTAGGCATATAATATAATTGTCTTGTTTTTAAAACTGAGGCAACGGTCGTTTTGACGAGGGAATCGTTGTTAGGAGGGCCGTTGTAGGGAGGGAACACTGTATGTTAATTTTCTTACGAGAAACTCTCGTAACGAAGCATAGCAGAACAATCCACATTGGGTATTATGAAAATCCCCGGGCAGGGATCGAACCCTTGGCGCTGCCTTGACAGTCCAATACAATAACTTCTGAGCTAAAGAGTCTCCTGCCTAGCTGAGGGATTCGATACTGGATATATACTTCGCCGCGGCCATGCTATTTATAGTACACACAGACACACACAGAGGTCAGTGTGTGGTATGTAACAATTTATATTCATTAAGTCATACATTTGTTTATGACATTCATTGAGCACAGAGTAAGTGGAAACGGGAACAGTTATTTGATAGTAACCGTTACAATCATAACAAATGCATGCGGCAAAGGCATCATGAAGACTTTCATCAGCCAAACTGTTTGAGTACCAAGGCCTATGACTCAATCGTCATTTTATATCTGACATCCAGTTCAAATTGATGCCTGCATAAACTTTGGACCCATTTCATGAATAAACAAATAAATATATACATAGGAACTGAACTATGCAAAACCATACTTATTGACATGTAAGCAATCAAGATCCATCTCCATAGCCGCAACTACAATACTGTGATTTTGACAATTTACACAGTTTGAGTAAGTGTAAAAGCAATTTTGGCATATTATGATGGATATCAAACAGTGCAGACTCAGATAAGCAGCCATGTTTTGACTGTGGCAAATGATATTGGGCTACACTGTTTGTGATATATATTGTCTGACACTAAACATCCATAACTGTACACCGTACACCGTGTAGACCCTAGTCAGATGCCATGATGCATCACCATCTGAGACAGGTTTTACATCATTTGTATGCTCCAAGTGTGTATATTTTGGGTTGAATTAGAGCTGCTGAACAAGTCAATAAGAGACTTTAAGACATCTCCTGACGACCTTTCGGTCATAAGTATTAAATTATGAATATTAATTCAGTTATACCTCATCTTAACGGCCTGTGTCTCTACTTTACTTTGGTACTTGTTTAATATCTCTAGCTCTCATAGAAGCAAAGTTATAGCCCATTTTTACGGTAGGTGTTGCTCCGACCCAGCCTAAAAGGGTTATATGAAAACATAAAAAAGTACCTTATGTACAGTAATTTACCTGTTTGTGTTGATCAGAAGGTGTGTGGTATCACTAGCATCTTTTTGAGATTTATTCCCGTCCATGTTTCAATGTGACAGATAATCCACCATAAGTATACTACTGTATAAATAATATCACCATGACAACGCTTCACACATATTCCACTGACACTTTTAATGAACATTTCAAATTTCCAATTAAGTCTGATTCATTGAAAACTGTTTAGGGATCTTTTTTACTATTGATGCAAAATGACACAAACAGTAAAGATACAGGTCAGAGGGCTCCATTAGGAGTCCTCTGATCTGGATCTACACTGTTTGCATAGGACAGGTATACCATCCATGGGTATAATGTTCGTGAATGAAATGTATACTCGTCGCTGGAGTTGAATGTATTAACTCATTATCCCCTGAAACTTCCAATTTACAAATCCAGTTTACAACAAAGGCTGGTCCATTTTAGACAATTTAGGGTTGATTTTTACAATATAATGCAAAATGACAAACAGTGAAGGAGCCCTCTAATCAGGGACGTCACTGTTTGAATTAGACAAATGCACTCTCCACATGTACACTTATGGTAAAGGACGCAAATATGCGTCACTAGGGCTCAATGAGCAGAATAAAACACATATATCCGTACAAGCTATAACACTTTATTCATCCCCACAAAACAAATGTGGTACACCAAGAACAACTAGATCTATATCTATTGCAAACGGTTTGGAGCCAGATCAGACGCCGAGTAACTCGGCGTCTGATCTGTCTCAAAACCGTTTGAACTTCCGATTCCAAAAACAATTGTCAAAATTAAGCATAAGAAATACATTTTATAGTCCTGCGTTTGCATTTAGTATCGGTACAACTGAAGTTTTCTCAGCAGTAGAAGGTTTGCAAGTTCTTATACCGGTGAACCACTTTTTGCAGAAACACGTTTAACCCTTTCACTGTCGTGACGTCATCAATTTTAAACAATTGTCGTCTGCTTTTAATTCTTAAATTTAGATTTTTGCTATTTTGACTGAAGAAATATTGAAATGAGTGTCAAACAGTTTGGATCCTGATCAGACGCCGCGTCAGGATCCAAACTGTTGTGCTCGGGGTAAGGCAGTGAAGGGGTTAACCCTTGATATTTTGACCCTTTCATGATAAATTTATTCGGGAGAAAAGTTTACCCCTTCATCGCTTTATTGTCGTCTGCTTCCGTAGTGTTGTCTGCAAGACACATTTCATTGTTAGATTTAAAGTTGTATGACTTGATTTATATCGATAAGAGTGTCAAACAGTTTGGGTCCTGATCAGACGCCGCGTTCAAGCTCAGTTACAGACATATTACAGGGAGTGTCAAAATAAAGCTTGATATCTGTTCAGGTTCCGAATGACTCGGTGTCTGATCTGGATCCAAACTATTTACAAATATTTGTCAGGTCTCGTTTATCATGCTATGTGTTTAACTGTTACCCAGTCGGTACTATAGTATATAATTTTCAAGCAATTTTGATCCAGATCAGACGCCGCGTAACGCATCGTATGATCTGGCTCTGAACTGTTTGACACAAATATGTAAGTTTATTCTTAGTTAAAATAGAAAAATTGTTATTTTAATAATCGTATCAGACGACAATTTCAAAGCAGACGATATTACTGTGGGATATGGGGTGATTTTTGCTTTATTATCATTCACTGTACAGTGCATTCGTGTCTGTAGTACATGTAATCATTATGCGCGGTCAGGCATGGCTAACATTTGCAGACAGTTTTAATCCAGATCAGACGCCGAATAACTCAGCGTCTGATCAAGATCCAAACTTTTTGACGCTCGCGTATTTCCCTAAGTCTTTACTATCCGCAAATTGTGAAACGGGCCGTTTTATCATGATAGAAGAGCCTTGAATCACTGATTAGTATTTTATATTAATAACATATGCATTTGCATACACTCGAAATCCGTTTTCTGATATATTGTAATTTATTATTCATGATGTATGGTACAGTGGAGAATCTGTTATTCTTTCCCGTTTAAACGCAAACGTACGCAAACGCAAAACGCTAAAACGTAGAAAAGTGCAACTTTTTGACAATTTTAAAAAAATCATGATTATCTTGGTGACAAACAGTTTGGAGCCTGATCAGACGCCGGGTTACCCGGCGTCTGATCTGGCTCCAAACTGTTTGCAATGGAAATAGTAGTTTTAGAGTAAACGCGTTTATTGGGAAAGAATAACGTTTTCTCCACTGTAATAAGTGACAAAGTGCATACATGCTTTATAGATAAAATATAAGCGTGTTTTACAATAAGTATAAGAACATTTGTTATACAGAAACATTGCACGTAGATCATAACGCGCATTTGCAAACAGATTTGATCCTGATCAGACGCCGCGTAACGCGGCGTCTGATCAGGATCAAAACTGTTTGCCACTTGTTTTGAAACAACGGCAGTTATACTGCCTTAAATCTAAATTTGAAACGATATTTCAGACAACATTGAAACAGTGAAAGGGTTGAGACCAGATTCTGCACTGGTTGACATGTTTTATACAGTCGAAACTCTATACTTCGAACTCGCTTAAATCGATTGTACCAGTATTTCATAAGTTCAACCATGGAGAAAGGACAAATTTGTCCTTTCTCCATGGTTGAAGTTTGTAAAGTCGATCTTCACTGTAAATTCAAGTGTTAAAAACTAGAACACGTATTGAACGCAATAATGCAACAGATATTGAACGCGTCCAAACGCGTCATTGTGTTCAATTGGTGTTCTGATATTTAACGCTAGGTGTTCAACATAGTGTTCAAATATTAACGCATCCCGTTCAAAATTGTTCAAATTGAACACCATGTGTTCAAAATTGAACGCATTTTGATGTTCTATTTATAAACGTGTGACGCGTTCAAAATCGATGCAACAGATATTGAACATGTAGAACGTGTTCAAAGGAATTGTGTTAAGTTTTAGAACATTGTTTGAACACACATATGTTTAAATTTGAACACCCTGGCATTCTCGTTTGAACACATGCTACTTCAAGTTTGAACGATTGGTGTTCAATCATTTAGAACACTATTTGAACAAACGTGTTTAAATTTGAACATCCTGACATTCGCATTTTGAACACATGTTTGCAAACGTTTGAACAGATATTGTTAAAGTATTGAATGTGCAATTTAAAGCAACTTTTAAGCTTGAAAGTGCCTGCCTTCTACTTCGGATGACGTTTCCTTAATGCAGATTAAATAGTTCCCTGCCTTTCAGCATACGGCCGTAAGAAACTAATTTGGAAAGAGAGTAGTTGTTTTATTGACCTTTATTTAACATCTTTATTTTTCACAACTTAGAGTAGATCTCTTTACAAAGTTGATATTGTACATTTTTATCATCAACAAAATTTAATAATGACTTCCTCAAAGTTTGTGCAATGCAGATTTTATCAGCAGGCTAAGCGCTTCTATAGCGTTTGAGTTAAGTCTAGGTTTGCTCAAACCTGACCAATCAAAGGCTTGAGAACAATTTCAGACTCAACTCAAACGCTTTATAAGCAAGGACCCTGAATTCTTTCAATTTTCAGAAGATTTCAACTTCAAGATATTGTAAAATGTACACGCATAAGGGACTCATACGTTTTCACTGGGAATTGGTGTGATTCTAAAGTTAACACTGAAAATGCCTATACGTATTGCACATTTCAATTAAAAGTCATGACACTTTTTTAATCACTCTTGTAACATGTCAAAATATTGAATCCATCAGCACCACATGTATACGTGCATTGGTGACACCCAGTGACACACTGATTCAGAAATTCTCTTCAGTTTATATGGTTTTCAGCTCAATTAATTGTTGTGTTCCTTTGACAGTTTTTCGAATACAGGTCTGATAGTTTCCAGAAAGAATTTTAACTTTTTGGAGGACTCCTTGGCAAATCTTTCCTCCATTACCAACTGTTGTAGTAGACCAAGGAACATGGTATATGCCTTGAGGTAGTCTAGATCAAATATGTAGTACGCAGCCACCAGCTGCAACATTTTCACCATTGATCATTTTCCGTAACACTTTATAGTCACCTCATCGCGCAGTAATGAAAGCTGCTGTTTGGCGTGCTTCGTCGTTGAATATCACCGAGGCTGGTGACGATCCTTCCTAAGTCTTCAACATTTTGGAGATCTCGTCCACAGGGATAGCCTACAGTAAAAAGGCTTGATCAGACCAAACATTTTATTCTCTGTTGCTTGATTTTTGCTTTAAGCCATTAGCTTTTACTGTATTATGTAGAAAATGTTCTCTTTTTTCAAAAAGAATTAAGACAAATTTGAACATGTAATTTTATGCTATGTTCTTAAAAATAATTTGTTTCCTGTAACATGACTGCCCTTGCGTTTCTACCCCTGGCCTGATTTTTGTGTGTGCTAAATTCATAAATGCACACCAAGCAAGATATGTGTGTGAAACACAATGCCTGCTGATGTGACTACTTCAAAATGACATTGACCTTTGCCTGACAAGACTAAGGTTGTACCGAGCTCAAGAATTTCTACAGGGGAGTACACATGTCAATCATGAAACCTCTAGCACATGTAGTTTTAAATACCTAAGGTTAAATTTAGCATATTTTGTAATTTATATGACCTCTAAATGGCCTAGACCTTTGTCTGACATGACCAAAGTTGATTTCAGTTCGAATGCCAAATATTAAGTATCTATCACATGTACATGTAGTTTCAAAGTTATGACGAAACTTAAATTTGTCATATTTGATCTCTTAATGACATTGAAAGTTGTCACGGATATCCACTGACCCTATATAATTATGTTGACCATCTTGTAGGAGCCATTCTTAGACCTAATCTGTGAAACATTTGTGTTTAAATTTAACATGTTTGAGAATATAGTACTTACATTGTGAACCAAAACAGCTTAGTTCCTCAGATGTGATGATGCTGCCCCTGCCAATACCTGTCATACTTTGTCTCCCTTTCGATGTACCATATGCTTCCGTTGCTGTTGGATCAATAGTATGTGATTCCTGCACAAATGGATAATAATAATTATAATAAATTTAATAATAATAATATAGCTGATAAAGTCATTATTTAACGAGAGAGCTAATTTGATAAAGATAAATCTTCAATGAGGCCCTCAACACATATACAAGTACATTTCATATAAAACATGAAATTAACAACAAAACAATACTGACTAGTTTGAGCAATTTTCAAGAAAAATAGTATATTAAATATTATTAACCATTTGAAATAGTAAACCTATTAATTGAATTTTTGTCCTATGTAAACAGTGAAGACCAAGATCACAGGACAACTAATTCAGTCATCTGAGCAGGGTCTGCATCGTCTGTCATTTTACAATATATTTACAAAAGATAGCCCCTTAATACATCTAGTAAAAGATGGCCTAGACTAAATTGGAAACTGTAATTGTCCATTTGAAGTTTCAAGGGGGACGTCACAGTATCATTCTTTGACGCCAATTTGAATGTAAAATTTCTTATGGTCTTCTCTTAGGTAATATGTGGGTTATAAAGCTCATCTAGGTCTATGACAAAAGGGCGTACATGTCATTGTGAATTTATGACATAATAATCTACCTTCAAGAGTCAAGGAGATAAACACATGAAAACATAACAAAAAAGGTATGACCTGATATATCATTTGAAAACAGTTTGAAGCCCATTTTGACGCTGCGTAACTCGGCGTCTGAATATACTCCATACGGTGTAACTGCCAAGCCACAACGCCAAGTTCTACCAGACAAAGCTGGGTCATGTGGATGATTACAAAACTTTGATGGGTTTTCTTAAAAAAAAGTCTGCTTATTATTTGTTGTTTTCAAGGCTTTATCTGCAACCATTGTAATGTATTACCTTGTGATCAGCTGCTATAAACTAACTTATATAACCTAGTAAGAATGTATACCTGTTCATCTTCTTCAAATGCGTCTGGTCCGAGTGGCTTCACTATAAGCAATGGCAAGCTTGTGCCAGATTCTCCAAATTTTCTGTCGCCCTATTAACACTTGTTTTGCCCAATGGTTATCTTGAATTCATAAGGTAACTGAAAAGATGATAATGAAAATGTATAAATAAGAGGTTGCATGTTAGGTACGTGGTAAACCTGATTGTTTGGATTTTTTAAAATGAATATTTCATTACTTAGATCTGGATCAGCCTTTAAAAATATTTTATAGATCAGACAGAGCAGCCTTTTTAAGTTCCTGTTTTATGTTTCGATCCTGGTTTTCAAGCAACGGACTGGTAGTGGTAGACGTTACAGTTGTGTTTATAGATGTTTCTGGAATATGTTGTGCTTTGCTTGTAAATGCAGTATGTATAACGCGTTCTGGTGGTGAAGGGCTTGCTCGTCACTATTAAAGGGAATGGGCATTTCATCATGTTCAACAGTGCATTGGTTATTTCAGTGGGTGGGGTAACTGTCATGTTTACATTCATGTTCAGACTGATTAAAACAACTAACATGTATTTACATAGAATTATTATAATATATAGATCTATGTACAAGCGACGAGTAGATCTATTTACAAAAGAAAAGATTGCATTTACCTCTAAATAGACTCAAACAATGAATAAATCCAACAATGCAGCTAGGCGTCCGAGAATTAGACTTCAATGGCGGGCCCAAGATTGAGAAATGACGTCACGTATAGCGTGGAACTCTGGGATAATAAATATCTCAGTAGTTCTATTTTTAGCTCCACGCGCTCGCCGCGTAAGCACACACATGTGTTCAACGGGCGTGCTGATTTTGAACGTTTGCGTTCAACAGGAGTACCGATTTTAGATACACTCTTAATAAAAGCCATATCAGAATTTATTTTGCATTTCAAATATGCATTTTAAAATTCGAAACACAACAGAGCAGCTAAAACACCCAAACCGAGCAAAATTTGTGCACGGACAAACTTCTTTTGAACGGATTATAATTTTTGAACGCCTATCGAACACCCAATCCTGACCAATAGACAGTCGTGGATAACATTTTGAACGGACATGTGTTCATAATTAAACACATGTGCGTTCAAAATCAATAAAATTGAACGCGTTTTTACGCGTCGGCGTCCTTTTATTTTACAGTGTTGCTGAAGTCGAACATACCCGCAGTTCAAAGGTAAAACTTGGCTAAGCCACGTTTTAGCTTTGAAATATGTGTATGCTCGAACTAACGCGAGTTCGAAATATCGAGTTTCGACTGTAATATATTGTCAGAATAATCCTAAATACGTGTATTCAAAAGGGAGTTGACTTAATTGGCATCTAGAATGATCGATTGGGAAGTTCAGGATCAAATGTTATTAAGAGTTTGAGAGCTGAATCTGAGATCGTTCTCGGGAATTTGATATGTTACTTAGATTTGAACAAAAACTCAAATCTGACCAATCAAATGCTTGAGAATGATCTCAAACTCAACTCAAACGCGTTATAAGTTTGCACCCTGGTGTTAACCCATTTGTGCCCACGGTCCCATACATGGGACATAGGCAAAGAGTGTAGACTCTGATCAGACGCCACATTATGCGGCGTCTGATCAGAGTCTACACTGTTTGCTGATATTTCTCAATATAAAACAAAATGAAAATTTTGACTAGGCATCCCTTTGATAAAAAATGGACTAATCCAATATATAAACATGGAAGAATCCACTGGGCGTAAATGGGTTAATCAGGGGTTGACATCAATTTTCTACTCCGACTCTGGGCGGGGTACACCTTTGTTTTAAACTTTAAAATATAGGATAAAATAGACCATCAGATAAAAATGTACATGCGGTCCACGGGGTAAGAGCACCGGTTGCTTATATTTCAACGCGTATCTTGTTTTGCCTTCAGACCGCGCGGGTTCGAATCCTAACTGAGCTCATTAGTTTTTTCTTTGAAATGTATTTTTTAACATAAATCATTTTTTCTAAACTACCATTTACGCGTATAGGCACGTGGCATCCATTTACACATACGGGTTTTTAGGGACAAATTTGGTTTTCAGCCTCTTTAACCCATTTGCGCCCAGTGGATTCTTCCATGTCTTATATTGGATTAGTCCATTTTTTATCAAAGGGATGCCTGGTTAATTTTTTTATTTTCATTTTGTTTTATATTGAAATTAGAAACAGGCTATGGGGTAAAGGTACGATTTCGTAAAATCGCATTGAAAAATGCAAATTTGGAAATCTTAGGATTTTTCACGTCAACTTATGGCAGCCCTGTATTGTGTATACAAATTATTAGTGAAGCGTCTTCTGTGATGCCCGTCCCTTACATTTGATGGTTTGGTTTGAAAAAAAAAACGCGAGTTTGAGTGTGTCAGTGCCTCTTTAGACAGAATGAGATGGCTATGGCATATTCTCCGCGAGTTTGCAGTTAATTTCATGCCGTTTAAGAACATTGCGGGGGGGGGGGACTTTTAGATAAGACATGTAAGTCTTTTAGATAAGACATACATACAGGTGCTTACAGCTGCCATACCCTTCCATCTACAGATTTCATACTTGCAGTGAACATACCTTGAGAAAGACCTTTTGACCCATCTGACAATTTAGACCCCTGTGACATTGAACTTTACCTTCGCCTTGGTGTTTAAAGACATTCCTGATCTTTTTTCGGTGGTGACACCAAAGCAGGTGTAAAATCATGCAGCCATGTGCGAGTTTCGTCCTTACTGCTATCTTGTCTAGGGATATACTCATCCAAGCGTTTCATGTGAGTTGAATTTGTTAGTTTGGTTGGTAAAACCCATTGAAAAAACCTTGAGTGTGCGTATGTAAGGACCTCTCTAGACAACTTGAGATTCGTGACTTTGGCTAAGCACATTTTTCTCTTGCCTTACCTGTATTTTCTCACCTAGTGAGAACATTGAAAAGGGGGGGGGGGACTCCAACAATGGACTGAGGAAATGTATTGAAAAGACGGTTCCAACGAGATTCAGAAGACATGATAGATGGACATAATTAAAATAATAAATAATTATAAATGATACCCGTAATTGAGAATTTTATAATCTGGTTTACCATTTTTGTCGTGGGAGTGGTGGTCAAGTGGTAGGGCGCTCGACTAGGAAGCGAGAGGTTCCTGGTTCGAGCCCTGTCAGGATCACTGGCATTTTTCTGAGCAAAAAATTAACTCTACATTGATCCACTTCACCCAGGTGATTAAATGGGTACCTGAGAGGGAAAAAGTAAATGTGCCATGGCTGCAACTTGCGCCGTATGTTAATGGCCGACTTGTGACTCAATGATCGGGGAGGTAACTGTAAAAGTCGGCAGAATATGACATATAAATTTCAGACTTGATAAACCCATACCTTTTTTACTTTTTACCTTTTTTGTCGTAAGACGGAACTCCGGTATTTCAGTTGGGACAAGTCGAAGAGTTTCCCCAATTAGTTGATATCAGTGTTGAATGTGGCGCAAATGCAGAAGAATCAGCAGAATTTTGCAATGGGTCTTACTAACTAAACTATCAAAATTTTAATATTAGGTGCGGGTCTTTCACGAGACGCTTGCGGCTTCAATGATTCACAGTAATGCAGGTATGCATGAACGTCATGGATTTAGCAAGGGAACTGTCGGTATAAGGATTATCACCGAAAGTAGGTCAGGAAATGTCTTTAAGGGTGTATCAATGTCATGACTTTGGGAAACTTTCAAAGTATATGAAAACACTCTATGATGGTTTTGTATTGAAGAGCTATTTAAGACGAATGAAAAAATAGAAAAAGTGTACATTTTGGTGAACAACAGTTGGCTCTACGGCCATGTAAAATTTACCCCACCCACTTCCTCTTATTTTGTCCATTTCAAACAGCCCGCTTCAATAAAATCCATTTTAAATGAAAACAAATATGATAATTTGGTTTTGTGTTATTTATTTCCTATCTATGGTAGTATTTCTTCATACAAAAACTAATTTAAGAAAAAAAAGGCACCAAATATGAAACTTATAAAGCTCTAAATAGCATCGATATGGTACTTTTTTGTAAATTTTGTAAGGGGAGATAACTCTTTTTACTTTAATAACTCAAAATTTTCAACACTGACCTTTCAATTTCTTTTCATATTTTGAACTGCCTTAGCATGGGCTTTCATCTGGTAGAATATAAGAAAAAGTTAAATACTAGAACTATTTCATTTTCAAACTTTTTTACTTTTTTTCATAAAATAAAAAATCTAATAAAATCATTCCCTATACAAAGCATATTTTTGATTTTCAAGGATCGATATTGTTCAAACCTGGTGCCTGCTTTGTCTAAATTTGGTTTCTATATGTGAAAATACCACCATAGACATGAAATAAATAATGGAAACCCAAATTATCATGTTTGTTTTGTTTCGAAATAAATTTTACTGAAGCTTGTACCCTGAATGGGTAAAATTTGAAAAAAAAAGTCCAAATTTGACATACCTTTTTCAAATCGCTGTAGCTCAAAAACAAGGACACCACCATATATTTTTTTTTTCATTTTTTCATTCATCATAAACAGCTCTTCCAAAAAAACAATGTTAGAAAAAAAGTTAAATACTTTGAAAAAATGGCTTATGACATTGATACACCCTTAAAGACATTACTTTTAAAACCTAGCTTAGGTGGTAACACGTAGCATCGTAGATAGTTTGAGTAAAAGCATGGAGAGCATGTACTTACTCAGCTAGCGTCTGGGAAAAGAATCATTCAATGAATGGACAAGGATAATGTCTCTTTAGCAGGCGCATTTTGAATTACTTTCAGCCTTCTTTAAGTAACCGTCTGCTAGGATGTTTATCAGGGCTGCCATAAGTTGACATGTAAAATCCTAAGATTTCCAAATTTGCATTTTTCAAATGCGATTTTACGAAATGTACCTTTACCACATATCCTGTTTCTAGTTTTGTAGACATGCAACTACTCAAAGCAGGCTGTAAGTAAAGCAGAACGCGCCTAAAGGCGCATTCTGCTTTACTTTCAGCCTGCTTTAAGCTACTACAAACTAGGGGAAATCCGAAGACTTAGGAAAACTCCGGAGAAATGGCAGTTCTGATATATTATATCGGTATATAAATCATATCACAGATTTCAGACGGTAAAACATGGGAGTAATAAATTAAAGATGTAAAAGGGTGTCTTTATAGGGTTGTGTGAAACATGGACAATCAAGCCAGTGGTGGTAGTGTTAATAAATGCTCTGTTTGTGGCAACTACATACTTTCCCTTATTCTTCAAAAAACATCAACAATGTAAAACACTTAACTATATACATGTATGTTAGCTCTGGGGTGCTATGTGAGGCAGACTGTCCCAGATCTTTGATGTGTCCAACGGATAGAATCTTTGCCTGATCTGTCGCCCAACCATGAATATTCATGAATGAGAAACAAGAGCTGTCAGAGAGACAACAAAGCTAGGCATCTGCACATTTAGAAACTTTAAACCACACTCGCAAGGTAAAGGCCACCTTTTTGGCCTGCATGGAAAGGTCTTGTCCATATACATGTACACATACAAACCAAATATGAAAGTACCATCTCAAGGGACATAGGAATTATAAGTCATTTTTGAAAACTAAACGCAGATTTCGAAACCTAAACCCCGGACCTAAGGTCGGTCTTGTGCATATACACATGCATGCCAAAATGAAAGGAATATCTCTATGAATATATGAGTTAAATGCATTTTGAGAACCCTAAACGCAGATTTCGAAACCTAAACATTGGTCCTAAGTTCAAGGTCATGGTCACTGGGGTCAAACTCTTTGCATGCAAGGAAATTTCTTGTCCATTTACACAAGAACCCCAACTATAGAGAAATATCTCTATGGACTTGGAGAAATAGACCTAAACACAGATTTCAAAACCTAATGCAGACCCCAACTTCAAGCTCAATGCCATAGAGTTAAAATAATTTAAGTGCGTGGAAAGGTCCTGTCCATATACACATGCACACCAAATATAAAACCAATATATCACAGGATAATGGATATATAAGCATTGAGAAACCTAAACACAGATTTTGAAACCTAATCGTTGGTTCTAAGTTCAAGGTCACAGGGTTCACACTTTTTGCATGCATGGAAATGTCTTGTCCATATTAGTGCAGGACTAGGCCTGTAGACCCGTTTGCAAAATGGTGTTGAGAGAGTTTCTCACTTGATGTGAGTTAACGAGACCCTAGACATCACAAATCACCGAGGTGCTTGTCTGCCACATGGTCACGAGCCCCACAATATCCAAATCCAATATGGCCGCCGTCAGCCATTTTGGAAAAACTAACTTTTTTGTTTTTTTGGAGAATAAACAAGTGTAATACCTCTAAATTGATTGTTTTTTGGTGTGGAACTTATTTCTGATGCCCTTTGTGCAATCTGGGGTGTCTTTGATTTGGAAAGGTCAAGTTTCACATTAGCCTTATCCAATATGGCCGCAGCAAGCCATGTTGGAAAAGCTATTTTCGTTGGTTTTCTTAAGAAAAATCAAAAATAATACTTCTAAATTGAGGATTTTTAGAGTATAACTCACTTCTGATGCCCTTTGTGTAATCTGGGATGTCTTTGATTTGGAAAGATCAAGTTCCACGATAATAAAATCCAATATGGCCGCCGCAAGCCATGAAAAAAAAGCTAACTTTTTTTGGAGAATAAACCAATGATATACCTCTCAATTGATAATTTTTGGGTGTTGAACTCATTTCTGAGGCCTTTTGTGCAATCTGGGATGTATTTGATTCGGAAAGGTCAAGTTTAACAATAGCCAAATCCAATATGGCCGCCGCAAGCCATGTTAAAATAGCTAACTTTTTTCTTTTTTTGGAGAATAAACAAAAGTAATACCCCTATATCGATAATTTTTGGGTGTTGAACTCATTTCTGATGCCCTTTGTGCAATCTGGGATGTCTTTGATTTGGAAAGATCAAGTTCCACAATAGCAAAATCCAATATGGCCGCCGCAAGCCATGCTAAAAAAGCTAACTTTTTCCTTTTTTGGAAAATAAACGAATGTAATACCTCTCAATTGATAATTTTTGGGTGTTGAACACATTTCTGAGGCCTTTTGTGCAATCTGGGATGTATTTGATTAGGAAAGGTCAAGTTTCACAATAGCCAAAACCAATATGGCCGCCGCAAACCATGTTGGAAAAGCTACTTCTGTTGCTTTTTGGACAAAAAACAAATGTTATACTTGTAAATTGATTATTTTTTTAGAGTAGAACTCATTTCTGATAACCTTTGTGCAATCTAGAGTGTCTCTGCTTTGGAAAGATCAAGTTCCAAAAGAAGCAAAATCCAATATGGCCGCCGCAACCATGTTGAAAAAGCTATTTGTTCTCATTTTTTGAGAATAATGAAATGTAATACCTCTAAATTGATAGTATTTTGGTGTGGAACTTATTTCTGAGGCCCTTTGTGCAATCTTTGGTGTCTTTGATTCAGAAAGGTCAAGTTCCACAATAGCAAAATCCAATATAGCAGCCGCAAACCAAGATGGAAAAGCTAATTTAAATTATTTTTTTTATGAAAGATCAAATATACATGTAATATATGTATATCTTAATTGATTATTGCTTGTTTATAACTCATTTCCTCTCTGAGGTCCTTTGTTCAATATGGAGGTTGAAAAGGTCAAGTTCAATATCTTTTTGATACATCAACGATCTTTGGCTAAGCTTGAACAGAAGAAGTCAGTATGTAAACAAGAAGTAAGTAAATGACAACACTCTGACATTAGACAGAGAAAAAAAGACAGTGAGTGGGACTCAATCCTACGTCCGGAGGTGAGAGGCTGTTATCCTAACCACTAAGACTTCCACAGCCCCACGGACAGACGGTAGGGCGGGACAGAAATGTAACGCATTGTTCCACATGCATGGAAAGGTACATCAATAAAGCATAACGAGAGCACCGCAAACGGGTGCTGGACGCTCGACTTTCATATACTTGAGACGGCTATATTTTTCAAACTTAAAGAATGTGTATGGGTGTTTAATGCCCTATTGATCATAGAAGTTTGTAAGCAACAACAACTTAAACATACTTGGACAGTCTACATTCCACTTAAAGTAAACTATAAGTCAAAAGAAGGACAATATCTTTGCCTGCTTTACCTGCCTTGTTGTAATGCGTTGCCCTTTTGAAACTAAACAAGTATTCAAATATATTGGAAGTTTGAAATTAATAACTTTCTACGGTTACTGAATAATTTCATATACAAATTCTTAGTCAAACAAGGGCAATAACTCTGCAATGACAAATCCCATGGTTATCTGCTGTGTTGAAAGGTGATGCCCTTTTGAAACTGAACAAGCATTAAAAGTTTCAAGTTAATACCTATGGTAATTATTGAGAAATTTCAATTTACAAGTTTTATGTAAATAAAAACAAGGGCAATAACTCTGGAATGGCAAATCCCCGGTCACCTTTCTTGTTTGAATGAGTTGCCCTTTTGTTATAACACAAGTATTTAAAGTTTCAAGTTAAAACCTTTGACAGTTATTAAGATATTTCAATTTACAAGTTTTAAGTAAATAAATCAAGGGCAATTACTCTGGAATCACAAATCACAGAGTAACCTACCTTGTTGTAATGAGTTGTCCTTTTGATACTTAACAGGTATTTAAAGTTTCAAGTTAATATCTTACATAGTTATTTAGATATGTTAATTTACAATTTTTAAGTAAAATAAAACATGGGCCATAACTCTGTAATGACAAATCCCTGGATTACCTGCCTTGTTGTAATGAGTTGCCCTTTTGATACTAAACAAGTATTCAAAGTTTCAAATGGATACCTTTGATAGTTATTGAGATATGTTAATTTATATTTTTTAAGTAAATAAAACAGGGGCAATAACTCTGGAATGGCAAATCCTAGGGTTACCTGCCTTGTTGTAATGAGTTGCTCTTTTGATACTTAATAACTATTCAAAGTTTCAAATGGATACCCCTGATAGTTATTGAGATATGTTAATTTATAATATTTAAGTAAATAAAACAAGGGCAATAACTCTGAAATGACAAATCACAGGGTTACCTGCCTTGTTGTAATGAGTTGCCCTTTTGATACTTAACAACCATTCAAAGTTTCAAATGGATACCTTTGATAGTTATTGAGATATGTTAATTTATAATTTTTAAGTAAATAAAACAAGGGCAATAACTCTGAAATGACAAATCCCAGGGTTACCTGTCTTGTTGTAATGAGTTGCCCTTTTAATACTGAACAACTATTCCAAGTTTCAAATGGATACCTTTGATAGTTATTGAGAAATGGACTCTTACAAAAACCTTAAGCAAAAAACTTAACCGACGCAGACGCTGACGCAGACGCAGACGCAGACGCAGACGCTGACACTGACGCAGACGCAGACGCAGACGACAGGGTGACGACAATAGCTCGACTTTTTGAAAAAGTCGAGCTAAAAATGGATTAGATACACATGTAGTTCCAAAGTCATTTCGTGTCGGGTTTTCACAGGGTGAAGAAACTGAAGACAGAAATGCAACAAACGTGTCATTTCATCAATATGTATTCATGATATGCCCGGTTTTGTCGAGATAGGGTGAGAATAAACTGACAATCAGTTGTATCTCATTTCTCTATATATACCTTCTGACGATATTTCCCCTCAAAATCAATTGGTCGGATCCTTGTGGTAAGGAGCACATTGGTACTCTGCTGCCCTCAAAGTGCCTTAAGCCTTTACCATAGAGTCTGCTCACATTGTATTAGTGTACAGAGACGTGTGATACTCGTTGATGTCTTTGCCGTGCTGCAGAGGTACTTTTTATGCCCCCAGCATCGACAGATGCGGGGCATATAGTAATTGTCCTGTCCGTCCGTCCGTCTTTCCGTCCGTGCGTCTTAAGTCTTTACCATAGAGTATGCTCACATTGTATTAGTGTACAGAGAGGTGTGATACTCGGCGATGTCTTTGCCGTGCTGCAGAGGTACTTTTTGCAACACATTTTGTCATGGAAAACTGGACACTTCAGTTTCTTCGCCCTGTGAAAACCCGTCACGAAATGACTTTGGAACTACATGTGTATCCAATCAATTGTTGATGCTTTATTGATGTACCTTTCCATGCATGTGGAACAATGTGTTATACATGTATTTCTGTCCCGGCCCTACCGGCTGTCCATGGGGCTGTGGAAGTCTTAGTGGTTTGGATAACAGCCTCTCACCTCAGGGCGTATGATTGAGTCCCTAATTCAAATAAATTATCTGTGTGCATGGAAAGGTTTTGTCCATATACACATGCATACCAAATACAAGGGCCGCATGTGGCCCTAAATCGCTCACCTGGTATCCATGGTTACGGTCATGGTAATGAACCAGTAATGGTTAAAGACATTACATGACCAAGCTTGGGTGGTAACACCTAGTCTGAAAAAAGGTAGGATTAAATCATGAATAGCATGCTTTTACTGTTACAATACTGTACAGATGTCTAGGCAAAGAATCAGTCAGCCGTTTCATGTGAGGCCCGTACCTATAATAGGATAGTTGGGTTTGTAAAACCCATTGAAAAACCCTTGAGTGTGAGCATGTGAGGGCCTCTATAGAAAACTTGAGATTGCTGACATTGGCTGAGCGCACGCTTCTCATGCTTTACAGTAAGTTTTGACACCTAGTGAGAACAATGGAGGGGGATTCAATGAATGGACTGGCTTAATGTTAAGTTTTCACTATACGCCATCATCGGTAAATTCTCCCCCATCCACTGGCGGTCATGTTTGAGCTAGGAAGATTATTTGAAGAAAACTGGCAAAGGGTAACCCAAGAATCATTATTTGTGTAAAAATATTCTTGAATCAGACCAATAGTTTCAGAGAAAAAGATTTGTAAAAGATTTTCTATACAGAATATAAGGAAAACTTGCCCCACCCGCTGCCGGCCATGTCTTTTTAAGAGAACAGAATGATTTTAAGAAATCTGGTAGAGTCATAAATGGATGATTTGTGTAAAATTATTTTCAATTTGGACCAGTAGTTTCACAGAAGAAGATTTTTAAAGTTTTTACTATACAGTAACATAAGGAAAATGTGCCCCACCCACTTGCGGCGATATTTTTTCAGATATCAAAATTATTTTAAGAAATCTGGTAGAGGGTCACCAATGGATCATTTGTGTGAAATTATTTTCAACTCGGACCAGTGGTTTCAGACGAGAATATTTTTAAAGTTTTCACTATATAGCCATATAAGGAAAATCTGTCCCACCCACTAGCGACCATGTTTTTTAAGATAGGAAAATTAGACAATCTGGTAGAGGGTCACCAATGGCACATATGGGTAAAATTATTTTCAGTTTGGACCAGTAGTTTTTGACAAGAAGATTTTTAAAGTTTTTTTTCAATTGGTTGCCATGGCAACCACAATTTCAATTGGATGACCTATATTTGAAGAAATCTGAGAAAGTACTCTACAAGGAACAATCGTATGAAGTTTTGAAGAAATTGGCCAAGGTTTCCGAGAAGAAGATCGTTATAGAAAAATTTTGACGACGGATGGACGGACTGACGACGACGGACACAGGGCGATCACAATAGCTCACCTTGGCACTTCGTGCTAGGTGAGCTAATAAAAGCAATATATTAAGGGACATAGGAGTTATATGCATTTTGCGAAACCTAAACGCAGATTTCGAAACCCTAAACCCAGGCCCTAAGTTCAAGGTCACAGGGGTCAAAGTTTGTCTGTGCATGGAAAGGTCTTGACCATATACACATACCTACCAATTATTAAAGCAATGACTTAAGGAACATAGAAGCTATAGGCATTTTCTTAAAATGGTTTATGCCGTTCACGACAACTACATTGGGGGGTATTACAATAGCTTGTCTTGTACTGCGTTCAGACAAGCTAAAAACTGATTTTGGAACTGAATCGGGATTTGCACACATCACAGCCATTATTAGGCAACCATAGGCCACAGAATAAAAACAAAACTACGTCTCTTTTTTCAGCCAATGATTTATTTTTGAAAAAAGATTCACATAGCCAGAGAGTAACCACAATAGATAATAATTCTAACACATGATTCCTATCTAATAAAATGTATGTGAAAAAGAATGACAAGTGTTTAGAGCTCCAGGTAGGGGGAGTATTTCAAATACTAACATGCTTACTTTATAGTCCTGTTAACACACCCCAGGTAGTGATACAAGTCCATTTCAGTCATTTACTCTTTAGAGGCTAATGACAAAATAATATAACCTATGCAAACAGTTTGGATCCAGATGAGAAGCCGCCAAATGCGGCGTATTATCTGGATCCAAACTGTTTGACACCCTGACCCTATTTTTAAAGTAAATGCAAAAATAGAGACAGCCAATGCAGCTAACTTAGACTAAAACTAAGTTTAGCTAACTTAGACTAAAACTAAGTTTTAAGAGTTCAACAGTTTTAATCAAATCTAGTGCTTTGGGATTATTTTTCAGCAGATATTTAGAGGGGTCTTTTAATAGAGGGGCCCGGGTGCGTTTAAACTAGAATATATGGTATGTCTCCTCTTAACCCTATTCAGTCACAACTCAAAAGCATCGTCTTTTGGAGACAGTCACAAAATAGGGTTTGGTGGTAACATCAAGTTGGATATGCTGAGTAAACTCACGCCTATCTGAAGCTCTCGGTGTTCATATGAAAAACTGCGCTTTTACCGAGCAAATTAAACAAGACAACAATTGATTGGAAGCTAAAAACCGAAAAAAAGACATCGTTACATGAGTAAAAACAGAGTCCCCTGGCAAAGCTAACAGTATAGATCCAGATCACCTTTGTATTTAACCTATTACTCAATACATATGCCTTGTTACGCCTCTTATTTATTCCTCAACTAAACAAAATAGTTCAACTTTATAAAGTCATTAATATGCACCATACCAAACATTTCTGATATCCTAGTAGATAGAAGCTTAAAGCAGGCTGGAAGTAAAGCAGAATGTGCCTTAAGGCACATTCTGCTTTACTTTCAACTTGCTTTAAGTAATTGCCTTTCTTAAAAGTAAAGCAAAAGTCACCTTACCTTTTAAGGTGCATTCCAATTTACTTTTAACCTTCTTTATGGGGTCACCTGTATTTAAAACTTAAAACAGGCTATTGGGTACACTGACACTGTAGACCTTGATCAGAGAGATATTCTAACACAGTGGCTGATCTGGATCTACACTGCTAACAATGTATGAGGGACTCGCTTTCTCATGATACAGTTTACACAGCTTATTTTCATCCTGGGAACATGGGCTATCGCACAGATGTAACATACTTGTGAGTAGCTTTAGCCTGCATTAACTTGCTAACCCCTGAAACTTCACCTGCTTTACCAATTGCATGCTGGGTAATATTTGGTGGCCATTTTAAAATGTCATCTGCAGCTGGTATAATTCAAATATTTGCAAAAGAATTTAGCATTTTCTGATAAAATATTGACTTAGCTGCAAACAGTTTTGATCTCAGATCAGGCCCCACAATGTGGGGCCTGATCTGAGATCAAAACCGTTTGCCTAGAAGTACACCTAAAAGTGTATCTGGCATAAAAAGGGTTACTGGTAACCAAATCCACCCTGGGTATGAGTCATATACTTGGCCTTTACAATGTACATTTCAAAATAACGTTTGTCCATTTACAAACACTGCAGACCCAGATCAGAGGGATCTTAAAGAAGCCCGCTGATCAGGATCTGCAGTTTGTCGTTTTGATTTATATATACGGTATGTATATTATTTTTTTTAAAAAACCCTAAAAAGGCAAATTGGACATGACTTTATTGGAAACTAGCAGTGTCCATTGCAAGTTTCAGGGGTGAATAAATTTTTGCAAGATTAAATGCCTTGATAACAATCTGCTGTTACATCTAGCTTGATCACTGCAAATTAAAGTCTGTTTCTACGGCAACCATTCTCATAACAGGTATTAGAATAAATTTCCAAAAAGTATCTCAATACCTGAACTAAAATAAATGATCCAAAACATAAGCAGTTAATGGTAAAACTTCCTAATCTAAATGTTTTTTAATTCTATTCAAGCATTATAAATCTTTCATAATATGACTTCATATAATGATTTAAGAAATAAAGTAAAACCTCTCTTTTACGACCACTAAGGCAAAGGATAGTTTATTGTATAAAAGACAGGTGACAGCTTAACTCTTTCCTCCCTGAAACTTTAAATAGAAAATTCCAGTTTCCATTTTAGTCTAGTCCATTTCTGACTTTTAAGAGTTGTTTTTGTCAATGTTTGGCATTGTGACAAACAGTGAAGAACCTGATCAGAGGGCTCCTTTCGGAGCCCTCTGATCAGGGTCTTCACTGTTTGCATAGGACAAGTGTACTATTCACATGTACACTGTTTGAAAAGCACGCCTAAAGAGTTAAAGCAAGGTGACAGTAAAACAGAAAGCTCCTATAGGAGCTTTCTGTTTTACTGTCACCTTGCATTAAGCAGTCACCTGTTGTAAACACCTAAAAATTAACACAATTTAGTAGTCGAAATAGAAAGATTTTACTGTAATACAATGGTGATGATTTTGCTAGATGCAATTTTAAGTCATAATTTTCTCCACTTTGATTTCAAAAAAATATTTACATCTAACATATGTATGCAAAACTTCCAAAATGGAAATTTAAAAAAAAATGCCATTTCCGCTAAAAAATTGATGATCTGAAATATAAAATTGGGAGTCAGCATATCTCGACATTCTCATAATACTATTGGCAATATTTTTCTTCAACACTACAGAATAACCTCTGAAACCCAGACTCCCTTAACCCATTGCATGCTGGGTAATATTTGGCAGCCATTTTAAAATGTCGTCTGCAGAGGGTATAACACAAATATTTGCAAAAGAATTTAGCAGTTTCTGATAGAATACTAAACTAGCTGCAAACAATTTTGATATCAGATCAGGCCCCACAATGTGGGGCCTGATCTGAGATCAAAACTGTTTGCCTAGAGGTACACCTCTAAGTGTATCCTGCATAAAATGGGTTAAACCATTTAGGCCAAGTGGATTCCTCCATGCTTTTATATTGGATGAGTCCATTTTTCATTTAAGGGGTGCCTGATTTAATTTTGTATTTGGCAGAAATTCTTGTAAGCAGACAGTGCAGACTCAGACCAGACGCTGCATGATGCAGCATCTGGTCTGAGTCAGCACTGTTTGCCTATGTCCCTTTTAACCCTTTCCCCCCATAGAAGCGCCTTTTAGCGCATTAAAAGTATTCCTTCACAGAAGAAAATAGTTCCAATTTATACAGTCATAAATATGTATCATACGAAATATTTTCTATATTTCTATATTCTAGCAGATGATAGCTTAAAGCAGGCTGAAAGAAAAGCAGAATGCGCATTCTGCTTTACTTTCAACCTGCTTTAAGTGGACACCGATATTCAATACTAGAAACAGGCTATGTGGGAAAGGGTTAAAGGAAGCTAGGCATAAATGGGTTACACCAGCAGTCTCTTTAACAATCTTTAACCCTTCCCATTATTAGAGATTTCAAATTGCAGATTCTACTCAGAGGACTCCTGCAGATGCCCCCTGATATGCATCTACAGTTTGCATAGGACAAATGTACACTGTTTTCTAAATAAGGGGTATACTTCTCGCTATGGTTCAATGTGTTAACCCTATTATTTTGGTCTATTCTGCAGGGTTTGGCTTCCAGAGGTTTTTGCTGTATATGTTCTATGCTAGCAGTTTTCTTGTATGACATCTTACATCAGGTGATAAATACCTAACCTCTTAACCCATTTCCCCATAGACACACCTTTTTACGCCTTCAATTTATTCCTCCAGTGAAGAAAATAGTTCCAATTTATATAGTCGTGAATAGGAACAATAAGGAATATTTCCAATATCCTAGTAGATGGTAGGCTGAAAGTAAAGCAGAATTCTGCTTTACTTTCAACCTGCTTTAAGCAGTTGCCTATCTTCAAATCTAGAAACAGGCTATGGGGTAATGGGTTAGCCTTATTCCTGCTACACCCTGATGTTATCTGTCAAGATCCAACCTCAGTGAGTCTAATATAATTGTTCATTCATTTGATAAATGTATTAAAACAAAATTTTAAGTAAAGCAGAAAGCACATAACTTTCATCTTGCTTTAAGCAGTCTACTGCCTTAAAACAGTTTTTAAAATGCAATTCTTGACATGTTGGAAATTTCTAAAGCAATTGAAAACTGCTTGAAATCTACTTTAATTGTCTTTTTAACCCTTTCCCCAATAGAAGCGCCTTTTAGCGAATATTATTTATTCCTCCGCTGAAGAAAAAAGTTCCAATTTAATCAGTCATGAATATATATTATAGGGAATGTTTTCTATATTCTAACACATGATAGCTTAAAGCAGGCTGAAAGTTAAGCAGAATGCGCCTTAAGGCGCATTCTGCTTTACTTTCAGCCTGCTTTAAGTGGTCACATATATTCAATTCTAAAAATAGGCTATCAGGTAAAGGGTTAACCAAATTTTTTATTTCTCTCCAAAAAAAACCTATTTGTACCGTAAAACTCCTATTAAAATTGGGACACACTGTGTAACTGCTGTAATTACCTTAAACATTTGAACAAATTCCTTTCATCACACACTTATTTGTCCAAAAGGTACACACTGAAT
Source organism: Gari tellinella (assembly GCA_922989275.2). NCBI lineage: Eukaryota > Metazoa > Mollusca > Bivalvia > Cardiida > Psammobiidae > Gari > Gari tellinella. The sequence continues at coordinate 11,371,938 of OV277865.1, read as the reverse complement.
GGGGAACCGTGTAAACCCTGATCAGATCGCTTCCTCAGGAGCACTCTGATCAGCGTCTACACTGATCTAGCCTGTCTGTCCCAATACTTAGGATCATTGCGGTACTCTATGAACCGATAGCAGTTTGGATCCAGATCAGACACCCAGGGAAAAACATGTTTTCTTCACTGCAGCTGTGTAACAGGTTAACCCATTACCCCATAGACTGTTTCTAGTTTTGAAGTCACGTGACCACTTAAAACAGGTTGAAAGTAAAGCAGAATGCGCCTTAAGGCGCATTCTGCTTTTCGTTCAGCCTGCTTTAAGCTACCAGCTGCTTGAAAATAGAAATTATTTCTAATATTAAATATTCACAACTGTATAAATTGAAACTATTTTCTTCAGTGGAGCAATAAATTAGAGACGTAAAAACGTGTATTTATGGGTTAACGGGTTAAAGGTAAATGCTTTACTTAGTACTTGAATGCTGTATGATAACACATATCATCTACATGGCCTGTCTATCTATTATGGCACAACTTATGTCTGTGTGACATATGACACACATGCACTTGGCTTTGTTCATTTCACGGCAAGATCAAGGTAAAGTGCAGCCATTATCACTGCTCAAATGGTGACCTATTTACGGGGGCAACACATTCACACTTGAAACTTTTGAAAATTCAAATTTACAACTAGGTCTAGTTCATTCTTTACTATTAAGGGTCGTTTCTTACAATTTATTGCAAAATGACAAACAGCACAGACTCTGGTCCGAGGGCTGCTTAAGGAACCCTCATAAAGGGCTGTTGTAGGAGCCCTCTGATCTGGGTCTACATTGTTTGCATTGGACGAAAAGTGTACTCTTCACAGGTAGTGTTTGTAAATGATGAGTATACTCTTCGCTAGGGTTGAATGTGTTAACTCATTGCGCCCTAGTGACGCATATATGCGTCCTTTACCAAAAGAGTTTCTGTGAAGAGTACACTTGTCCTATGCAAACAGTGAAGTCCCTGATCAGAGGGCTCCTGCAGGAGCCCTCTGATCAGGGACTTCACTGTTTGTCATTTCGCAATTTATAACAAAAAAACAACCCTTAATAGTCTAAAATGGACCAGCCTTTGTTGCAAAATGGAATTAATCATTGGAAGTTTCAGGGGATAATGAGTTAATGCAGATGGCTCCTAAAACAGAATGATAGTAAAGTAGACAGCTCTTTAAGGAGCTTTCTGCTTTACTTTAATCTTCCTTTAAGTTTTTCTTTACCACCATAAATTAAAGTCATCTGTTGAAAAGTAATAAAAGCATAACTTTACAGAATTAAAGTAACCCCAGAGTATGGTTTTTGGTTTTTTTTTAGAAAAAAAAAAGATCAACATAAGGAAGATAAGTATGAGCAGTTGACATAAAGGAAGGGAAGTCCAACTTGAAATGGTGAAATAGCCCACCAATAGATAGAGGAGCATGGTTTAAATATTTGTTCAAGAAACTTGTAGACTATTCACTATGAGATTCTTAAACAGCTTCAGATCTAGGAAATGTCATGTATGTAGTAAGTACAATAGAACCTCTCTATCATGACCACTCTAGCAGCCACCTGCCATAAACACCAAATAATATAATTCAGTGGTCGTAATAGAGAGGTTCTTTTGTATTGTCTAAAATTCTTGAGCTCTGTCAATACTAAATAACTTCTGAAAACAGGGCTCCAGATAAGAGGGAGTTATTTCAACGAATCAAACATTTTCTCACTCATTTCAGCACCAATCCTATGGTGCTACTACTCATTAGAATCGTCTCGAAGAGACGATTCTAATGAGTAGTGACACCATAGGGTTTAATGCAGAAATAAAGATCTAAGTTTTTGAAAAACTACTCTTATTTTTTTACTCTGTGAAAATGTCATCTACAAACATGGCCTGAGTAACAAACAGTTTAGATCCTGATCAGGCTACTTGTGTTAAGTAGGGAGTGATTTGGATCAGAACTATATGCAAATGTTCTCAATACAGGGGCCCGTTTTACTAAACTACTTACGCAAAAAGTTTGCGTAAGTCAAAATTTTAAATTTTAATTTATATTTTTTATTATCACTTGCTACAAACAGCAAATAGCCAGATCAGAGGACACGCTTTTAGCGCGTCCTCTGATCTGGCTATTTGCTGTTTGCAAACGTTTATGATCGAAAAATAAAAGTTAAACCATTTTGACTTACGCAAAAATTTTGCGTAAGTTGTTTAGTAAAACGGGCCCCAGGTCTACAGTGTTGAAAGAGTTCAGGTTTAACTTCTTCAAACCTCTTCACAGGTACACTTTTAACAACAGGTATACTCATCACTAGGGGTGAATGTGTTGAATTGCTCTTCTATTCAATTGTTCAAAACTAAGGCTAACCCAATTTTCAGCTGAGAGAAACAAAATGTTTATATTGAGAATGAGCTAACAGCAAGTTGAAGACTATTAAAAAACGAAAAGACATTCAAGGGAGGTAACTTATGTGCAGACAAAAATAGCACCAAATACGACTGCTAACAAATATGCCACGTTGCTAGAAAAAGGGGCTTTCACATTGCATGTAGTGATACATAAAGTATGTCTACCTTATTGACATTGGCAAGGGTCCCTTCTTATTAACATGACAATAGAAATAAGGGGCTAAAAAGCTACATGACAAAGCAGAGAATAACGTACAGAGAGATGAGTTTCGATCTGTAAATAAAATAACTCTGGGTCTACAACCACTTGAAAGAAAGACTGTTTAATAATACACAACATAGGTGCATGCTTAAAGCAGGATAAAAAGTAAAGCAGAAAGCTCCTTAACTTTCATTCTGCTTTCAGCAGGCACAAATATAATCCATTGGTTAAGGTTATAAAACTTGGGCTTAACCATTTCACCCCATAGAAAAGCCTTTTAGCACATTTACTTTATTCATCCATTGAAGAAAATAGTTCCATTTATACTGCCATGAATATGTATCATAAGAAGTATTTCGTTGGTTATTTATATGGCAGCTTAAAGCAGGCTGAAAGTAAAGCAGAATGTGCCTTACGGCACATTCTGCTTTACTTTCAACCTGTTTTAAGTGGTCACCTGTCTTCTAAACTAGGAACGGGCTATGGGGTAGTGGGTTAACTGTAAAGGTCTTCACAACTCTCATGACATCTTAGTTGTCAGTTTCAAGTAAATATTGAACAGAACATAAAAGTTTTTTATTAAAAATAAAAAAAGACTCTCAAAGTCTCTTTTTCCAAGTGATTAAAATGTAAATAAAGACAAACATTTCTCGTCATAACAATCACGGACGATTCTAAGAGTTCAGGAAAGAAAGTAGAGACTCTTGTCAAACAGATTCCATATAGACACAGTGCAGACCCTCACCTGATCTGGGTCTACACTATTTTCAAAAAACATCAATATACCCCTTTTGCACAAGAAGGGTTAGAAACTGCTGGCAGCCTAAAGCTAGGTGAAAGTAAAGCAGAATATTCCTTTAGAAGCTGTCTGCTTTACTTTCACCTTGCTCTTGGAAGCCAACTTGCCTTCAAATCACCAAAATCTGTCTTCTTTTGAGTATTTTTAACCATTTACTCCATGATATGTTTCTAGTATTGAAGATAGGTGACCACTTAAAGTAGGTTTAAAGTAAAGCAGAATGTGCCTTAGGGCACATTCTGCTTTACTTTTAGCCTGTTTTAAGGTGTCTTTTTGCTAGAATATAGAAAATATTTCTTATGACACATATTCATGACGGTATTAATTTAAATAGTACTATTTTCTTCAGTGAAGGAATAAATTAAATGTGTAATAATACTGATCTGTGGAGTAAATGGTTAACTCATACAGTGGAGAATCTGTTATTCTTTCCCGTTTAAACGCAAACGTACGCAAACGCAAAGCGCTAAAACGTAGAAAAGAACAACTTTTGGAAAATTCTGATATTTCATGTTTATCTTGGTGGCAAACAGTTTCGAGCCTGATCAGACGCCGGGTTTCCCGGCGTCTGATCTGGCTCCAAACTGTTTGCAATAGAAATAATAGTTTTAGAGTAAACGCGTTTATTGGGAAAGAATAACATTTTCTCCACTGTATCTATTACAAAGTCAACTTTTTTAAAATCAGTACAACCATTTAAAAAAAAAACAATACAATTTCAATATAATATTAAAAACAGAAAACATGTTTAAAAATTACAAAATTTTTTTAAAAAATTGTCAGCATGGCAACACAACCATAGTATACAACTTGACATAAACATACCACAATAATGCAATGTAATAACTCGCTGTGAATCAACACCCACACACACAGGGTAATAGTTTAGCCTTGTTACAAGGTTATAACCTTATTTATCCCTTTACCCCATAACATACATCTTTTTACTCCTTTCATTTATTCCTCCACTGAAGAAAATAGTTCCATGAATTAATCTGTCATGAGTATGTAAAATAAGAAATATTTTCCACAGTCTAGCAGATGGAGGCTTAAAACAGGCTGAAAGTAAAGCAGAATGCGTCTTAAGGCGCATTCTGCTTTAATTTCAACCTGCTTTAAGTGCTCACCTGCCTTCATAACCAGAAACAGGCTTTGGGGTAAAGGGTTGGGGTTAATGAAAGATAGGGCTTCAGGTAAGAATAGCCAGTGAACTTTCCAAATTAACTTTTGTTGTTTTTAACTTTATGACTTCACCAAACCCTAAGTTGTGACTACTCATTAGAATCTTCTCATGAAGAGACAATTATGAAGAGTAGTCACGTAGCATTTGTATGTTGGTGAATATAGTTTTTATTTTATTACGCTGTGTTGTGACAATTCTTTGAGACAATTCTAATGAGTAGTCACAACATAGGTTTTCAACGAATCATAATGATTTTGATATTTAAAATTTTCCAATTATATGGACAATGCTGATGATATGTTGGAAATTAACCTGCTAGTTAACTGCTAGTCTACCTCTTTCAGAAATCAGGGCTCAAGATAAGAGGGAGTAACCTGCACATATCCAATATTATCTCACTTATTTTAGCACCAAATCCTATGGTGTTACTACTCATTAGAATCGTCTCTTCGAGACGATTCTAATGAGTAGTGACACCATAGGGTTTAAAGCAGAAATAAAGATTTTGATTTTTGAAATACCCCCCTTATCTGGAGTCCTGAGAAATGTTGAACCAGATTCAGTCTGTTAAAAATAACTTAGAAAATTATTAGCTAAACTGATGTATGAAGTGTAAAGTATAGTTTTGATCAAATTAGCCTTAAATACAGGTAACAGACCAAACACTGTAGAGCAAAATCAGATATCATATATTTCCATGCATCTAATTAGGTTCTACACTGTTCTTGCTCAGCGACATGGTCATGATCAAATTGTAGGTCATTTTTTAAACATCATTTGTAAAAGACTCTTGTTATTTTATCATACTGATTGGTCTACAAAAATTGTGTAAAAACTCATTTTTTATACATAAAATCCAAATATCTTGATATAAGCTGTGACAAAGTTTTATATGAATAAATCAAATTTATCGAAGATAAAAATTACCTTGCTAAACAAAACATATGCAGCACTTAACCACAGCACTTAATTCGTAGTAACCATTATCTTGCAAACTAGTGGGCGTCCAGACTATATCTGCACTATAAGCCCGTCCTATGTCTTCTTTAGAGCTCCAGATAAGGTAGATATTTCAGAAACTAACTTCCTTAAGTCTCCACTAAACCCAATGTTGTGACTACTCATTAGAATTGTCTCTTTGAGACGATTCTAACGAGTAGTCACAACAGAGCATTTGGTAGAGAAATAAAGAAAATGTGTTCCAGTTTAAATCACTCTTAACTGGAGCCCGTTTTTACTATTATGCCTCCACTGGGAACAAAATACCTGACTGGACTAAATACTAACTATACTAACATCTCTTTGGTGCAAAAATAACACTACAGATCATTTTGAGGGTCCATGTGCTTCACTGTCAGAAGACGTTATTCTTTCCGAATTTTGTACTTTAACAAATATGTCCCTTCCAAACTCGTTCACCTCTGAAAATTCAAATGGAAAATTCCTATCTCCAATTAAGTCCAGTCTATTTTTTATCTATTAATGTATTGTAATATGACAAACAGTGCAGACTCTGTTCATGTTCAGCGGGCTCTTTTAAGAGCCCTCTGATCAGGTTCTTCACTGTTTGAATAACGCAAGTGTACTTGTCTCAGGTATACTGAAGAAATTTCAAAACAAGTGTCAAACAGTTTGGATCCTGATCAGATGCCGCGTTACGCGGCATCTGATCAGGATCCAAACTTGCAAACGCGCTTTTAAGCGTCATTGAGAGTGAAAGGGTTAATATGCAAGAATGCCTATCTGTCAACCGAATCCTACCATCGAGTACTAAATTCATTACTTCTCCACCAAACCTGAAGTTGTGACTACTCTTTAGAATTGTCTCAAAGACACTGGGTGTAGTCGAGACAGGGCTGTCATAAGTTGATCTTGAAAAGTTTTAAGATTTTCAACATTTCTATTTTTCAAGTGTGATTACTTAAAGCAGGTTGAAAGTAAAGCAGAATGCACCTTAAGGTACATTCTGCTTTACTTTCAGCCTGCTTTAAGCTATCATCTGCTAGGATATAAATCTGAAGATTTCGGAAAAATCCGGAGAAATGGCAGTTCTGTGGAGATATTGAGGATTTAACTTTTATTTGTCAGTAGTATTGGTCAGATATGTGGCACAGCTGGATTGGTTCTGAACACCAGACACAGTCTATACAGGTTCTGTACACAGGACATAGTTTCGACTGGTTCTAAACACCGGACCCTATAAATACTCCATCAAGGTTTTGATTTTAGAAACACACGTTCATGGAACAATGAAAAAAGAAAAATATGAATGATTGTGTAAAACATTATAATGCTTTTTAGTTTTTGTATAGAGTTCTTCTCTGATGGCAAAAGATCCACATCGCACTCTATCATGTCTGTAGGCCTCGATGTGAAAAAATGTTGCTTTATTTACATTCTGTCTGCCATGCCGGCTTCTCGTAAACTCCCACAATCGCCATGGTAACATCACTGTTTATCTCATACATCATTATGGCTGTAGTAGAAATGAAATCTTGACTTGGTCAACAGAGAAAGGTCAACATTACAACATCGTCTATGAAAAAGTTTAGTCATGCAATTTCATCGCATGCAGGAGAGAGAGAGAAGAGAGTTGATTGGTCAGTGCGTTTGATCCTGGTTTCCATGGTGATAAGTAGGGTTTCCTTGGCGACATCTTGAGCGAGTACGGAGAGGTTTTCATGCATGTTAGCGTGGGCAGACAGTTAGCTGAGGCAAAATGCAGTTCGGGAGAGTGATGCGGTGGTTTGGTTGTTTTCTATGTGTTCCATGTAAGTTAGTCCAGCTGGAAGAACAAAGGTTTAATATTAAGTTATTAACAATCAGACAGGTTAGCTAAAACCATTACCTCATATAGCCTGTTTCTGGGTATTGAAAATTGGTGACCATTTAAAGCACGTTGAAAATAAAGCAGATTGCACTCTATGGCGCATTTTGCTTTACTTTCAGACTGCTTTAAGCTACCATCTGCTTAAAAGTATTTCTTATGGTACATATTCATGACCATGAAAAGCGGAATTTCATCAGTGGAGGAATAAATCAAAGGCCATAAAAATGCATATTTATGGGTTAATGCGTTAAGAAGATTGTATTCCTGATGTCTCCACCTCACCCTATTTTTGGTGGATACAAAAGATGAAAATACGGTGTTCCCTCCCTACAGCGGACCTCCCAACAACAACTCCCTCCTGACAACAACCCTTGTGGCAATTCCCTATACAGGACAATTATGTCCAACCTATTCACGACTGCAATGTCGTCTGCTTAAAAGTGTCGTCTGCTGTTTTTCTCAAAGTAACATAATGGACATTTTGAGAGAAAAAATCTTAACGACGAGTGACAAACAGCTTGAATCCAGATCAGACGCCGCTTTACGCGTCGTCTGATCTGGATTCAATCTGTTTGCAAACGACTCCCTCCGAACAACGCACACATTTTTTGTCTTCCGTTGGGTGTCGTTGTAGAGAGGGAAGGCTGTGTTTCATTAACTCATTAGCTCATTCTATTTCTAATATGTACCTTTTCTTGCGTCTACTCATTAAAATTGTCTCAAAGTAAATGATTCTAATCATGAGAAGTCACATTATAGAATTTGGTTGAGACATAAGGATTTTAATATTTGAACTATTCTCCTGACCTTGAACATTGAAATTTTAGCCTTCAGATAAGTGGAGTACAGTAAAACCTCTATTACGACCACTAAATAGAATGCTAATTGTTTGTATTAAAAGACAGGTGGCAGCTTAAAGCAATGTGAAAGTGAAACAGAAAGCTCCTGTAGGAGCTTTCTGTTTCACTTTCACATTCCTTTAAGCAGTCACCTGTCCTAAATGATTAATATTTGACACAACTTAGTGGTCGTAATAGAGAGGTTCTACTGTATTTCCTCGTACATGTACTGAAATCTATACATCAAACACCATGATGTGACTACAAATTATCCCCATCTCCTGAAGAGACAATTCTAATAAGTCCATCAAAGAAGCATTTTATTGAGAAATTATCAAATATAGATCGCTACAAACTGGATTCATACCAGGGGCCCGTTTCATAAAACTTCGTACAACAATTTTATCATAAATCAGATTATAAAAGTCTCAATTATTATTTATTTCTGCATCTAATCCTGTCTTGTGACATCTCTTTTGGAATTGTCTTGATAGAGAAATTAGAAATTAAAAGTATTTAAATTTTGACTTATGACCGTTTTGGCTTACAAAGTTTTATGAAACGGGCCCCTGATGCCGAGTAAAGCATTATATGGGTCCGGGCCTTTCTAATGCTTGTAAAAAGAATAACAACAGCTAAAGAATCAAATCAACAAAAAAATAAAGAAACAAAAGAAGAAATGCAATAAAAACCCTGCTTTAAACAGCTAGTTGAAAACAGCAGCAAAACGTATTAACCCTTTCCCCTGGTATTGAAGACAGGTACAGGTTACAGGTGACCACTTAAAGCAGACTAAAAGCAAACCAGAATGTGCCTTAAAGGCACATTCTGCTTGCTTTACTTTCAGCCTGCTTTAACATATCATCTGCTAGGCTACAGGTGATATTTTTTTATGTTGCACATTTAATACAGTATAAATTCATTAACTCTTTCCTCCCTGAAACTTTAAATGGACAATTCCAGTTTCCATTTTAGTCTAGTCCATTTCTGACTTTTAAGGGTTGTTTTGGTCAAAGTTTGGCATTGTGACAAACAGTGAAGACCCTGATCAGAGGGCTCCTCTTGGAGCCCTCTGATCTGGGTCTTCACTGTTTGCATAGGACATTTGTACTTTTCACATGTACAGTGTTTAAAAAGGACGCCTATATGCGGGACTAGGGTTCAAAGAGTTAAACTGGAACTATTTTTTTCATAGGAGGAATATATTGTATGTGTTAAAATGAGTATTTATGGAGTAAAGGGTTAAACAACTGCTAAAATTATTAATGGAGATTCCACAACTGTATCAGCTTGTTTGTAAACCGAATTGAAGCAGGGCTGCCATAAGTTGGCATGAAAAATCCTAAGATTTCCAAATTTGCATTTTTCAAGTGCGATTTTATGAATCGTACCTTTACCCCATAGCCTGTTTCTAGTTTTGTTGACATTCGACTAATTAAAGCAGGCTGGAAGCAAAGCAGAATGCGCCTTAGGGCGCATTCTGCTTTACTTTCAGCCTGTTTTAAGTTACAATGTATCAGAAAAAAATCCGAAGATTTATGAAAAATCCGGAGAAATGGCAGCCCTGTTGAAGTAACAAATATACCTGGGAGTTATCAAACATGGTGTTGGAACTGTGCACACTCTCTGGGGAACCAAATCCCCCTGCTAGTACCTGCATGGTAGATACCACAGTTACCTCCATTGATACTCACTGATTACCAAGGGAGGTAACTGTAGTAATAAAATTTCTAGTTTCCAATCACCAAAACCATTTCCAGTCATTTTCCGATTAAGCTCATGATACAAATTCCAGTGTCATTCGGCCAAATGCCATAAAATCTCTGAAAACGGACATCTTTCTGACCAAGTTTGTGAGAGAAAAAAAAATCTCAGATTAATCTTTTATGATGAGTTTTGCAGTTGATGGCAATTTTGCATGATTAAAGAGCAAAACAAATGCAGGTTTCTGCATTACTTTTGTAATTGCATAAAACAGATACCTGTATGTCTTAACTCTTTGAACCCTAGTTGCGCATATATGCGTCATTTGCAAACAGTGTACATGTTAAAAGTACACTTGTCCTATGCAAACAGTGCAGACCCTGATCAGAGGGCTCCTAGGAGCCCTCTGATCAGGGTCTACACTGTTTGTCATTTTGACATATATTGTAAAAATCAACCCTAAAAAGTCAGAAATGGACTAGACTTAAATGGAAACTGGCATTGTCCATTTGAGGTTTCAGGGAGGAAAGGGTTAAAGAGCATCAATAATCTGTATTAACCCTCATCAAGCTAAGCATGACTTGACCACTATTTACAAATGGTTTGGATCCAGACCAGACACTGCTTTATATGTCTGATCTGGAGCCAATCTGTTGCTGACACTCACTTTAAACATTCCTTAAGTTTAAATAGTATAAAATCTGATTTTGATCGTTTTGCAGACAACATATTTGAAGCAGATGACAATTCATTGTTAAGGGTTGAGAAATAGATAGAAGTTGTTGGGACCAAGAAATCTGTCCAGTTTTCAGAGTGTTTTTATACTATTTTCCTGTCAGTATTAGTAATGAAGTATATTTGTTACCATGACTCCTTATATTGTTACCATGCCTATCAACATTGTTACCATGCCAACCAAATATCCATACCTACAGACACAGCCCTTAGCCCAGATGACATATAACCTCTGTACCACATATAACACAACTTAACATACATAAGCGATATAATATGTATATTAACTCATTCACCCTTGAAACTTTCAATGAGCATTTCCCATTTCAAAATAAGTCTAGTCCATTATTGACTATTTAGGGTTGATTTTAACAATATATTTCAAAATGACAAACAGTGTAGACCCTGATCAGAGGGCTCCTTAAGGAGCCCTCTGATCTGGGTCTACACTGATTGCATGGGCCAAGTGTTCTCCTCACAGGTACACTGTAAATGTCGTCGCAAGTGTTAACCATTCTCCCACTGAATATTCCTATATTAACCCATTACCCCATAAATAAGCCTTTTTTATCCCTTTAATTTTTTCTTCCACTGAAGCAAATAAATCCATTTTAAGCAGTCATTAATACGAACTGTGGCAATTTTGTTTATACATCCTAGAAGATGCTAGCTTAAAGCAGGTTGAAAGTAAAGCAGAATGTGCCTTAAGGCACATTCTGCTTTACTTTTAACCTGCTTTAAGTAGTCACCTATTTTCAATACTAGAAACAGGCTATGGGGTAATGGGTTAAACTCCGCCCACTATAAACTTCTATCAAAATGAACTACAACATTGGCTAAGAAAATAATGAAACTTTCTTCAGGAAAGACTGCAGACTAATGTCAAGACAAATCTTATAAGAAAACAGTTTAGACCCTGATCAGACAGCTTGTGAAGATATAGTTAGATACAGGGCTCCAGATAAAGGGGGTATTTCAAAAACTTAAATCTTTATTTCTGCATTAAAGCCTATGGTGTCACTACTCATTTGAATCGTCTCGAAGAGACGATTCTAATTAGTAGTAACACCATAGGATTTGGTGGTAAAATGAGTGAGAAAGAGTTGGATTTGTTCAATTTACCCCCTCTTATCTGGAGCCCTGTAGATAGATGTTCAGAGTGGGTGAAGTTTTTATATATGAATATATAGCTGGGAATATGTTAACAATAATATAATAAGCAGGTATATAAATAATTAAATTCTGGTACAGTGGAGAAGACCTTATTCTTTCCTGTTTAAATGCAAATGAAACTTTAACGCACCGCAATAAAATGTAGAAAACAACATATTTTTGACAATCTTGATGACTCATTTTAACTGAGTGGCAAACAGTTTGGAAGCCTGATTAAACAAGGGGTTACCCAGCGTCTGATCTGGTTCCAAACTATTTGCAATGAAAAGAATAGTTTAAGCATAAACATGTTTATTGGGAAAGAATAATGTCCTCTCCGCTGACTACCTCTTCTCCACTGTAAACGTATGTTTACAACTCTCTCTTTTTTTTTTTTTAAATTTTGTGGCCTATAACCTCTTATCACCCTGCATGCTGTCCATGTTCAGGGCTCCAAATAAGAGGGAGTAAACTAAACAAATCCAACATTTTTTTTCACTTATTTCAGAACCAAATCCTATGGTGATTCTACTCATTAGAATCGTCTCTTTGAGACCATTCTAATGAGTAGTAGCACCATAGGGTTAAATGCAGAAATAAAGATTTTAATTTTTGAAATACTCCCTTTATCTGGAGCTCTATGTTGAATAGTATCTGCTACAACATGCATTCATGCTCCGGTGATAACCCCATATTAGGTGACCATAAAAATATTTGTATGTTAAGCCCAAGAGTGCGCGGGAGACCAAGAAAGGCTTGGTCAGATTGTGTGAAGGCTGACATTAATGTATGCAACCTTGTTGATGTAAATCCACTTGACAGAGCTGCTTGGAGATCAAGTATCAGACAAACTAGCCGCCTGCTGCCTACCCCAGATGCTGGGACACCCGCAGCAGATGACAAATGAAATCAGGATTAAGGAAGCCTTTACCCTATAGCCAGTTTCAAATTTTGAAGATAGGTGATCGCTTAAAGCAGGTTGAAAGTAAAGCAGAATGTGCCTTAAGGCGCATTCTGCTTTACTTTCAACCTGCTTTATGCTACAATCTGTTAGGCTATAGAAAATATCTATCAAGGTACATTTGTACATGTTTATTTCTGAATTAATTGGAAATATTTTCTTCAGTTGAAGAGTAATTTAATGTGCTGAAAGGTGCTTCAATGGGGGGAAAAAGGTTAATATTATAAGTCTATACAACAGGCAATAGCTTAACTCTTTCCTCCCTAAAACTTGAAATGGACAATCTCAGTTTCCATTTTAGTCTAGTCCATTTCTGACTTTTAAGGATTGTTTTTGTCAATGTTTTGCATTATGACAAACAGTGAAGACCCAGATCAGAGGGCTCACTGTTTGCATAGGACAAGTGCACTTTTCACATGTATACTTTTGAAAACAACGCCTATATGCAGGACTAGGGTTCAAAGGGTTAAAGCAGGCAAAAAGGAGCTTTCTGCATAACTTTTGCCCTGCAATTAGCAACTTCATGTCTTTAGAGATAGTCATATTTCGATTACAGTTAACCCATTACCCCATAAATATGCCTTTCTACGCCTTTAATTAATTCCTATAATGAAGAAAATAGTTCCAATTTATATTGTCACAAATAAAAATCATAAGAAATATTTTCTATATTCTAGCAGATAATAGCTTAAAGCAGGATGAAAGTAAAGCAGAATGTGCCTTAAGGCACATTCTGCTTTACTTTCAACCTGCTTTAAGTGGTCCCATATCTTCAAAACTAGAAACTGGCTACGGGGTAATGCGTTAAACCTCTGTATTACGACCACTAAGTTGTGCTAATTATTATGTGTTTTATGACAGGTGACTGCTTAAAGCAAGGTGATAGTAAAACAAAAAGCTCCGCTGTCACCTGTCTTTTATACCATCAATTAGCATTTGTTTTAATGGTCGTAATAGAGGTTTCACTGTACAAGTTTTAATAGCGAAAGCTCAAGGCACATTCTGAAAAAATATGCACTGCATTTAGCAGCAACCCTTCTTTAAAGATAGCTATTCCTCTAAAGACAGGAGACCACTGAATGCCAAAACATCCTGAAGGATCTTTCTGTACAATGTATATGCCCTCTTTTTCATAAATACACTTTTTAACTCCTTTAATTTATTCTTTCACTGAAAAAAATAGTTCCAATTGATACAGTTATGAATATGGACCAAAAGAAATATGTTCTATATCCTAGCAAGTGGTAGCTGAAAGCGGACTGAAAGTAAAGCAGAATGCACCTTAAGGCGCATTCTGCTTTACTTTCAGTCTGCTTAAAGTGATCACATGTCTTCAAAACAAAAAACAGACTATGGGGTAATGGGTTAACACTAAGTCTGTCAACCAATCATATGTGATCAACCCTCTGTCCTCTGAAAAACTGCTTAAAATGAAACTGGTTTAATACGCCTTTTAGAGTTTTTTTTAACAACTTTCGGGTTATGGTTTAATTTCTGAAATAGGCTCCTTATTTCTGTTAAGATTTGAAGAATGTTAACCCTCCATAAAACTGTTCTTTTTAACCCTTTATCCCATACATTGTTTCTAGTTTTGAAGACAGGTGACCACTTAACCCTTTGAACCCTAGTCCCGCATATAGGTGTCGTTTTCAAAAGTATACATGTGAAAAGTGCACTTATCCTATGCAAACAGTGAATACCCAGATCAGAGGGCTCCTTACGGAGCCCTCTGATCTGGGTCTTCACTGTTTGTCATAATGCAAAACATTGACAAAAACAACCCTTAAAAGTCAGAAATGGACTAGACTATAATGGAAACTGAGATTTTCCATTTTAAGTTTCAGGGAGGAAAGAGTTAAAGCATGCTGAAACCTAAAGCTGAATAAGTTGCATTCTGCTACTGGCTATCATCTGCTAGTACTGTAAGAATATTTCTTTCTACTTGTATTTTACTTGTTCCTATGCAAAGAGGGTAGACCCAGATCAGGGGATGCCTAAAAGAGCCCACTGATCAAGGTCTGCACTGTTTGTAATTTTACAATATATTGGGAAGACACCCATAAATCATGATCCACATTACATCCAAAAAGGTTTCTCAGTTTGTTCTACAAACAGAGGGCTGTAGAAAAAATGTTAAGTACAAAATGCAAATATATTATTCAAGTACAGTGCTCCCTCTCTACAACGGCCCTCTCAACAACGACTCCCTCCTTAAAACGACTCATGCTGTTGTTCCCCAAACAAGACAATTATGTCTAACGCTTTTCATGGCTGCAATACCGTCCGCTTAAATTTATCGTCTGATGTTTTTCTCAAAGTTACATAATGGACATTTTGACAGAAAAAACATAATAACGAGTGACAAACAGCTTGAGTCCAGATCAGACGCCGCATCACGCGGCGTCTGATCTGGATTCAAGCTGTTTGCAAATGTAAGTCAGTTTCCCTCCCTATAACAACTCCCTCCGAACAACACACACATTTTCGTCTCCCATTGGATGTCGTTGAAGAGAGGGAGCGCTGTACAACAATCAGAACTATATGATACTAATTCAAACAGAGAAGAATTATAAATCAAGAAAAAATGCTTTGAAGTATTTGAGAGTATTAGAGAAATATAGAGCTTTATTATAGGTGGCAGGTTGAAGCTTTTGCTTTACTTTCATTTTTCCTTTACAATCACTTGTCTGAGACAGTAACTGATAAAGGTGATATGCACTTTTTTCGAAAATGAGCGTAAATAGAAGGAGTGAAAAAGTAAGATAGATAAACTAAGAACGAGAGAGAGAAAGAAAGATTGAGCGACAGAGACATGAGCCAGAGAGAGAGAGAGAGATATGAGAGAAAAGAGAAATGAGCTATAGAGAGTTTGTGGTGTTACTGATACATACCGAAGTGTCGCCACCACTTGTGTAGTTGTCCCCGTTCATGCCCATGTACATGCCCGCCTGACCCTGACCCGACAGCCCTGCAGTGGACGTCATGTTGTAGCCTGACGCACCTGGAGGTAAAAATGAGCTGCCCTTGAAGCCAACCGTTGATGAGTCATCGGAATCTCCGTCACCAAAATCTGCAAAAATGTTCCAATAAACCCCCAATGAGAGGACCTGCTTTCTAGAGCAACAAATGCCAAAATACAGGAAAATACCCCTAGTCTGTCAGGGTATAGATAACTACATGTACAAACACATCACACATTGCCTAGATATCAATCAAGGGTACAACTAACAGTTCAATGCCCATCAAGATGACTTTGATATGCATTTTAACGCCTATAATTTATTCTCCCCTGACAGAAATAGTTCCAATTTATAGTCATGAATATTGTATCAGTAGACAATTATCTATATCCTAGTAGATGGTAGCTTAAAGCAGGCTGAAAGTAAAGCAGAATGCGCCTTAAGGCGCATTCTGCTTTACTTTCAACCTGCTTAAAGTGGTCATCTGTCTTCAAAACTAGAAACTGGCTGCGGGGTAATGGGTAAAATGCGCAATAATACTAATTAAGGTAGTACAACCCTATGGCGATAGAGCTAATGTCACTAAATATCCGTACTCTTCGTAGAGTGATTAATTAGTCATTTTTGTTCACTGAAGTCTGTACTGTACCATGCTCAACCTTATTACCCAATAGACCCTAGAGTTCATCTAAGTACCACAGAGTACAGCTAACAGCTAAATACTGTTACCAACTGATGATTTGCCTAATACACACATCGGTGTACAGTCTAAATACCGAACAAAATACCTAAATATCCATCAACACCCAGAATATAGCTTAATATCTGTCAAACCCAGAGTAAAGCTTACTACCCATCAAAACCAGAGTACATAATATACATACCCTAAACTCAGATTTAAAATACTTGCCTTATCTGGAGCTGTATTGTAAGAGTTTTGTCATTCACAGTTTAAGAATTGAGTTATGTAAAACCAAATAGACTAAGTTATTTCTACCAAAACAAAACATTTGTTTAGATTACCTCCCTTAGATAATATATTTGTTGCTCTTCCTTCACAAACAACTTACAGCCAACTTAACCCATTGTATGCTGGGTAATAATTGGCGGCCATTTTTAAATTGTCTTCTGCAGGGGATATAATAACTCAAATATTTGCAAAAGATTTTAGCAGTTTCTGATAGAATATTGACTTAGCTGCAAACAGTTTTTGATCTCAGATCAGGCCCCACAAAACTGTTTGCCTAGAGGTACACCTAAAAGTGTATCCCGCATAAAAAGGGTTAAGGCTGATAGAGTCATGAACACGTAAGAAATACATAATATATATTCATGTATAAATTGGAACTATTGTCTTTAGTGGGGGCATGAATTAAAGGCGTAAAAGGGTTAAAAGGGGTAATCGGTTAACAGGTGAAACCTTGTCCTGACTCAGAATGTTACTAACCATGTTGAGCTGCGGCTGCCGCTGTCTTGGCGGCATACAAGTTAGCCTCTTCTTGTGCCTTGCCGATGTTTTTCTTATAGCGAATTCTTTTGTTGCCAAACCAGTTGGATACCTGCAAAAGAAGCGGACTGTACATTGAGTCAGTTGTAATTTGTACCATGGGTATGTCAACATGTTTTATATTTCAATATTATATATGAATATTTCAATATCTGTCAGCAGGGCTCCAGATAAGAACTGAACAAATCCAAAGTTTTCTGATTCATTTCAGCACCAAATTCTATCATGGTGTTACTACTCATTAGAATTGTCTTGAAGCAACGATCCTAGTGAGAAGTAACACCATGGTTCTACTGAGTAGTAACACCATAAAATTTGGTGCTGACATGAGTGAGAAAATGTTGGGTTTGTTCAGACGACTCCCTTTTTACTGGAGCCCTGTGCATAATAAAATTGCTATATGCACGGACATGAGATATTACAGAGCAGCATATACAGAGTAACTTTTAACTTTGACTCTTTCAATACTAAGTAACTCTTGTGGGTTATAAGATTCCTTTGTGGATCATTTTAGTTTCCATCACCAGAACCAGTCTACTTTGAATTCTGGGTAGTTAAATACTGGTCAAAATAAGCAAACAGTGTATACCCAGATCAGAGGGCTCCTAAAGGAGCCCTCTGATCTGGGTCTACACTGTTTGCAAATGTAGTTAGTATATTTTAAACAGGTCCATGGTGTTGAAAGAGTTAATATTTCAAACTCACTGAGGTCAATCATATCAATATTTCAAAGTTCAACAAATATACATTGAAATCATTTTGGTGTAAACCTTATGTATTTCAATTTAGAATGTGGCTAGGTCACGTTTTAACTTTGAAATATGGATATGTTTAACTCAAGAGAGCTCTAAATAATGAAAATTAATAATAGAAATACGAGCATGTTTAACTTAAGCGAGATCAAAATATGGAAGTTTGACTGTACTTAGACATGTGGGTTTCCAACAAGGCCAAGGTCAAATTTCTCATTAGAAACGTCCCTTGCAGATTATTCTAATGAGTAATTACAACATAGGGCTTGAAGAAAACATATTTAATGTGATGTTTTAGTTTACTGGTACCCAATCATATTGGAAGCCCTTTTATTTGGATAATATAATATAAACATAAACATAATCATTTAATATCATTAAAGTTCATTAAAGTATTTTAGCACTATTCATCAGAAAGATGAAAAATAATGCAGAAAGCTCCTACAGGAGCTTTCTGCATTCTTTTCATCTTGCTTATGGCTGCCACTTGCTGTGAACAAACCAAAAACCAAGTCGTCTTTTGAGGGATATAACTGTAGCGTTTATAACTGAATCATTTGCAATGCCCATAATGTGTCTGTCTGTCTGTCTTTCTAGAGTAAAGCATTTCAAACTGAAACATTTCTACTTTTCTCTTCATTTCAAGCATGACAAACATAAAATGCTACAAATCCAGGGCTCCAGATAAGAGGGAGTAAACCACACAAAGTCAACATTTTCTCACTCATTCAGCACCAAATCCTATGGTGTTACTACTCATTAGAATCGTCTCGAAGAGACGATTCTAATGAGTAGTGACACCATAGGGTTTAATACAGAGATAAAGATTTTATTTTTTGAAATACTCCCCTTATCTGGAGCCCTGCAAATCAAAGAATTTGACACAAATCAACCTAGTCAAACCTGTGTGCTAAGTACACTTTCAATTAACCCATTACTCCATAAATACACCTTTTTAAGCCTCTAAATTAATCCTCCACTGAAGAAAATAGTTCTATTTTGTACAGTAATTAATGAATGTGCATCATACATTTTCCCTATCCTAGCAATAAGCAGATGATAGCTTAAAGCAGGAATTCTGTTTTACTTTTCAACCTGCTTCAAGTGGTCACCTGTCTTCAAAGCGAGGAAAGAGTCTATGGAGTAAATGGTTAAAAATGGCTATAGCTCAGGCTTGCCTGTTTTAACCCTTTCCCTTATAGAAGCGACTTTTAGCGCATTCATTTTATTCATCCGCCAAAGAAATAGTTCCATTTTATACTGTCATGAATATGTACCATAAGAAATTTTTTCTATATCATAGCAGATAGTAACTTAAAGCAGGCTGAAAGTAAAGCAGAATGCGCCCTAGGGCGCATTCTGCTTTACTTTCAACCTGCTTTAAAAGGTCACACATCTCAACTACTAGAAACAAGCTATGGAGTAATGGGTTAAACAACAATAAAAGTTGAAAGATCATTACCTTGTGACCAGAGCACCAGATAAGCGTAGTTTTTCAAAAACTAAAATCATTATTTCTGAATTAAACCCTATGGTGTCACTACTCATTAGAATCGTCTCGAAGAGACGATTCTAATGAGTAGTAACACCATAGGATTTGGTGCTGAAATGAGTGAGAAAATGTTTGATTTGTTGAAATAACTACCTCTTATCTGGAGCCCTGCTTGTGACTATATTTTAGAATAATCTTTAACCCTTACAGTAAAACGAACAGTGTAGACTCCCTAAACGGGAAGTCTGCAATGCTTGCTTTACTTTAATTTTCTGAAATGTTCTCTAAAAGCAGCTTTCAAATTAACACATAAACAGGTTATTTCTCAATTGTGGAATAGTCCATATAGTGTCGGAATAATACAGCATAAAACTGGTTATGTTTGGTAGTGACAATCAAGTGAAGTAGAAACTCGATAATTCGAACTCGCAATAGTTTTAACATACCAATATTTCAAAGTTAAAACGTGGCTTAGCCATGTTTTAAATTTGAAATACGGGTATGTTCAACTTATGGTCGATTTATCCAAATTCGAACATATGAAATATACCGGTAAGGTCTTTACATCTAAATCTATATGTCACATTGCATCAGTCACACTTGACTATTAATTAACCCTTTCCCACATAGCATGTCTCTAGCATTGAATATAGGTGTCCACTTAAAGCAGGTTGAAAGTAAAGCAGAATGCGCCTTTAGCGCATTCTGCTTTACTTTCAGCCTGCTTTAAGCTATAATCTGCTAGAATATAGAAAATATTTTGTATGATACATATTTATGACTGTATAAATTGGATCTTTTTTCTTCAGGGAAGGAATAAACTTAATGCGCCAAAAGGTGCTTCTATGAGGGAATGGGTTAAGCAAGTTAGAAGTATCAAGCTTCAATTGTATTATATACAAGGAGTTTACAGAAGTTCATTGTTTGAGATAATCTAGCTTTATATTGTATGGCCAGACTAACGGTAGGTGTAAAAGTTGACCCTATTAGATATGTGATTGTTTTACTCATATAGAAATGCCACACAAACTGCCCCTACATATCTGCCCGATCTATAATGAGTGGTGAAAATTGAAAGGCCTAAATTAACCCACTATACCATAGTCCTTATTTAGTTTTGAAATCAGGTTACTAATTAAAGTAGGTTGAAAGTAAAGCAGAATTCAAATTTCTCTTTCGGAATAAGGCCTCCTTGGATCTCCAATTAATGGCTTCTAACAGTATACACAACATATATTGTATTATTTCTTCAAAATAACTTCACAATTAAGTCCATAAATTCCAATCGCCATGGCAACTAGCTTATAAAATTTCTTTTGTTCACGAATGAACAATAGTCAATAGGCTTGAATGTCAACTGTGGATTAAACCTGGAACCAGTCTATAATAGTTGAATGAAAACCTGTCAGGCTGGGAATCAGACTGTCAGTAATTTTTAAATACTTTCCATTGTGGATGAAAACCAGTTTGAAGGCCTAATTGGAAATAAAGTATTGAATTTAACTTTTTGCATGCTGGGTAATATTTTTCATCTGCAACATTTGTCGTCTGCTACTCTTCTAAAATTAGCATTTTCAAAATTTCTTAAATTTTCAGGGTCAAAATGGCAAACAGTTTGGATCCTGATGAGACGCCGCGCAACTCATCTGGATCCACTGTTTGCAAAGGCAATCACTGTGGTGGATATATCTGCCGCTAGCATGCAAAGAGTTAACCAATATCTCATAGCCTGTTTTAGTTTTGAAGATAGGTAAACAATCAAAGCAGTGAGAAAGTAAAGTAGATTGTGCCGTAACACACATTCTGTTTTTACTTCTACACTTTTCAAACTACTACCAGTACTAGAATAACAGAGAATATTTCTCATGGTACTGTGTAAAGTAGAACTATTTCCTTTAATCTTATAAGGCATAAAAGTAGAGTAAGGAGTTAAGGGTTAAAGACAAAATTGATGTGAAAAGATTTCCCAATACCCCATAACCTGTTGTTGTTGTTGCTAAGATTTATAGTCCCACATAAGCTTTTTCAGACGCGTCATCCCATTGTCATCAGGGTTGAGACAATACGCCTAATTGCTGTCTGAACTTTAAATACTAAAGTCAATGTTCAATCAGTGATAATTTTAGAAATCAGACGAATGAGTCCTCCGGATGCACATTCTGATAAACAATGAGTCCTTGAGACAAACATTGAGTCCTTGAGGTGAAAAATTAACCCAATATCCCCATAACTTAATTCTAGTTTTGAAGACAGGTGACCACTTAAAGCTGGTTGAAAGTAAAGCAGAATGTGCCTTAAGGCACATTCTGCTTTACTTTCGACCTGCTTTACGCTACCATTTGCTTATGAGTAAAAGGTTAATAATGGCCAGAAAAGCTATGGGTCCATGGGACTCGCAACTTTTTAGATAATGAGTCCCGGGCAAATTTAATGAGTATAGGACTCGGGATGCGCAGGTAAAATTATCACTGTTCAATAATTTGATTTGTTTTGATTTTACGTCGCTTTCAACAGTATTTCAGTCATATCGCGACGTCCAGCTAATTATAGGTGGAGGAAGACCCCAGAAGTCCTTTATGCACTGTTTCAGGGTCACAAATTGGCAACTGGGTAGAAGCCAATAAAATTGTTGCCTGCACAATCAGAGTAACAAACAGCTTGGGGACTGATCTGGAGCCAAACTTTCCAATTCTCATATTCCATTATCACAATGAATATCAGTTCCCATTTAAATATTCTGGCTCAGTCACTGAACTCTAAAACAGCTGCTAACTCTTGAAGAATGACCTCCCTTATTTTATTACCTCCCTTTCCATTGTTAACTAGTGTCAAAGTACCATAACCTTTCTGTAACAAACGTAAGGCAATTATTATGTGTCTTCTTTCCCCCTGCAATTTCAATGGCTGGCAAGTGTCACCATTAAATGGTATACAAAACGATTGAGTGTTATTGACAAAATAAATGTTAAACTGTAATGCAACCTGCGGTATTTTGCATGCCTTCTAAGTAACCTTTACACTTCTCCAACTAAGATGTTCTGGAATGGGACTTTGAAAACAACTTTGACAACGAGTTACTTGGCATCTGATCAACTTTCATTGGTTACAGAGGTATTCAAACAAAATTAGACCAAAAACAGAAAGAAGACAATTTCGATGAAGTTTTAGCTTCAGAGAGTTTAAGAACAACCCATTATTTTCAATGTGATACCCCCAAATTAAGTGTTACTTGGTTATAAAAGAGGTAACTGTCAAACACCAACCCTTCAACCCTGCATGCTGAAAGTAATGCAGAATGTTCCTGAAGGCACATTCTACTTTAGTGGTCACCTATCTTTTAAAACTAATAATAGGCTATTTGGGTAAAGGGTTAACCCTTTGAACCCTAGTCCCGCATATAGGCGTCCTTTTTGTGAATAGAACACTTGAGCTATGCAAACAGTGAAGGCCCAGATCAGAGGGCTCCGAAAGGAGCCCTCTGATCAGGGTCTTCACTGTTTGTCATAATGCCAACCATTGACAAAAACAACCCTTAAAAGTCAGAAATGGACTAGATTAAAATGGAAACTGGAATTGTCCATTTAAAGTTTCAGGGAGGAAAGAGTTAAGTGAGGTTTAGGGCCAACTGGTAAAAGGCCATTGTATGCCAACTATGCTCAATCTGGGTCAAAGGTCACAGATGGTATTTCTTATAATGAATTGGTAGCTGTAATTGCAGGGTTGCTATTTCAATTGAAATACAGTCTAACCTGCATCAACTCATTTAACAAAGGGTGATTTTTTCTTCTGCACAAATTGCTATGATAGAATTTTCATTTTTTTTTTTCAAAACTGCATGGTCAGTTTGGATCCTGATGTGCCATTGCCTTATGCAGCATCTCATAAAGGATCCGACCTGTCTGCAAAGATTATCATGGTTTCAACATCAGCATACTAAGAATCAAGTGAAGTGTCTAGTAAAGAAGACATCAGCAAACAGTGTAGACCTTGATGAGACACCACATTAACTTGATTAAGCATCATCTCAACAGCGCCTACACTTTAAAGCAGTCAATAAAATGGTGAAGAGTGAACACATTGAGTCCCATCGAAGAGTATACTAAGTCTTGACATCTACAAACAGTGTACCAGTGTGGAGTACACTTGTCATATATATACAAACAGTGTAGACATTGATCCTGTAGGAGCCCTCTGATCAGGGTCTGTACTGTTTGTCATTTTGCTGTATCTTTGCTGTATATTGTTAAATCAACCCTAAATACCGGTACATGTAGTCGAAAATAGACTAAACTTAATTTAGCAATGCCAAAGGCCGGTAGTGGGCGGGGCCTCGGGGGATTTCATGAATATGTATATAGCAATGGCTCCCAACCCGACAATACGTGTATTTTTGTGGTCGCTTAAACACCCTTTATCCATAGCGTGATCGGGATCTCAACACCGGAAATAGCATTCCGAATGATTTAAATAACCGGACATACCTTTAGCACGAGGCCATTCGAAAGATTCCTTGTTGAAAAACAGACGTGAAAAATAAAAAATGTAAGCGCGTCTTAAATTAGACATTTGGGGATTATTTAAAAAGCATTTTATATTAAATTAAACATTTCTTTGCATGTCACAACCAAAAAAAAGTAAGATATCGACCGTGAACATACTCCAATTCTGTTTCAAAGTATGCAGGGGTTCGACAGCCAAGGGAAATAATTTGTCTCCCAAATTATCTCCCAAAATGGCCGCACCCACAGGTACTTGACACATACATCTAGATCTATTACCAAAAAAAAACAAAAAACCCCTTTTTTTACTATACATCTACTATCCTATAGATACAAGGTATACCACAGGTACTTGACACATACAAATAGATCTATTACAAAAAAAATAAAAATATTTTACTATACATCTACTATAGATACAAGGTATACCACAGGTACTTGACACATACAAATAGATCTATTACCAAAAAAAATTTTATATTTTTTTTTTACTATACTTCTACTATAGATACAATAAGGTATACAACCACAGGTACTTGACACATACATATAGATCTATTACCAAAAAAATAAATAAAAAATTGTACTATAGATCTAGATCTACCTCTTTAAATACAAGATATACAACGCAATTCGACAGGTAGTCTTAACCATCGACTTTTAAACTGGTGCTAAAACTGACTAGATCGCCAATATTCTCTTGTGGTACCCTTGAGAAATTAAACAGGTAAAGTTTTTTTTTAATTTTGCATTCTATGTAAATTATATAAAACTGAAAATATTTCATTTAAAGATGATTCATAACATTTGGTGCAAGTTCCAGTTGCATAGGCCGTTTACTTTGAACACCTAACAGATCACACCTACATACATGTTGGCCCGTTGCTGAGGAATGAGGACGTCCCAAACGACATAAAACTTTTTGATGCACATTTTCATTATAATGCACATACTGTGGCGTTATTTGACGGAATTTGATGAAACAAAAAGTAGATATTGAAAGTGGAATGTGACACGCCACCATCTTAAGATGTATGAACACACTAGGTTTGGTCAACATAGAAGATATGGTATATGAGTTATGCTTTTAACAAGATATTTCGTTAATCATTGTCAGAAGTCAAGGTCAAAATGGCCTGAACGTGGTATGTGATACGCCACCATCTTAAGTTAAAGATGTATGAACACACTAGGTTTGATCACCATAGAAGATATGGTAATAGGTATATGAGTTATGCTTTTAATAAGATATTTCGTTAATCATTGTCAGAGGTCAAGGTCAAAAGGGCCTGAAAGTGGTATGTGATACGCCACAATCTTAAGATGTGTGCACACACTATGTTTTGTCAGTCTAAACGATATGGTATATGGGTTATCGGTTTTTTAACAGGATTTTTCCCTAATCAAGGTCAGAGGTCAAGGTCAATCATACCTGAAAGTGTTATATGTAACTCCACCATCTTAAGAGGTATGCACTCACTAGGTTTGGTCATTATAGAAGATATGCTATATGATGTATGCTTAACCTTTGAACCAGATTTTTCAATAATCAAGGTCAGAGGTCAAGAGGGCCTGAAAGTGGCTTGTTACATGTCACCATACTAAGATGTATGCACACACAACATTTTGTCATCATAGAAGATATGGTATATGAGGTATGGTTCTAACATGATTTTTCAATAATTAAGGTCAAGGTCAAGAGGGCCTGAAAGTGCCATATAACACGTCACCATCTTAAGATGTATGGACACACTAGGTTTTGTCATCATGGAAGATATGGAATATGAGTTATTCTTTTAACAAGATTTTTCAATAATCAAGTTCAGAGGTCAAGGTCAATGTCAAATTTGCCGGGAAACTGTTACACAACACTTAGTTATCCCAATATATATCCACACCACCAGGTTGTGTCATCTTACGTGACATATTAAAGAAATTTTGAAAAAATTATGCTCGGGACACTTTTGGGATGGACGGATGGCCGAACAGATAGCCGGACGGGTGCAATGGATAAGCAGAATGAAAAAAAAAAGATTCCTATATAGTCCCCAATACCCAGTTGGGGTATATCAATATCTAAATTGTTAAAAAACACATTAATTACTGTATTGCAGACTTGGGTTGCTTTTTGAAGAGAAATGAAAAAAATAAATTCTGAGGCACAGATTGGGTCATTTCTTTTTTTCATTTTTTTTTTCAATCGTTGTACTTTAACATTAGTTTTTGTTTCTTTTATACATGTTTAGGTCAAGATCTACCCATTAAGCACAAAATATCCCTGAAATTATTTTTAAAAAAAAATCCTTTGGCATTGCTACTTAA
Organism: Gari tellinella; assembly: GCA_922989275.2. NCBI lineage: Eukaryota > Metazoa > Mollusca > Bivalvia > Cardiida > Psammobiidae > Gari > Gari tellinella. The sequence goes on along the minus strand of OV277865.1, from coordinate 11,345,587 downwards.
TTAGAAATTGGAATTGTCCATTAAAAGTTTCAGGGATGAAAGAGTTAGTAATGGACACTTGTGTGCTTTGTCAGTATCCAATATCACAGGGGCTGGACCAATGGGCAAAGAAATGGTATAAAAATACTGTTACTGTTACGTTTAACTCTTTGCATGCTGGGTAATTTTTTTCCGTCGGCAACATTTGTCATCTGCTACTGTTCTAAAATTAGCATTTTCAAAATTTCTTTTAAATTCAGGGTCAGAATGGTAAACAGTTTGGATCCTGATGAGACGCCGCGTTACCCGGCGTCTCATCTGGATCCAAACTGTTTGCAAAGGCAATCACTGTGGTGGATATATCGGCCACTAGCGTGCAAAGAGTTGACCCTACCAATGCTTATAGTAAATGCCGTCAGATAAACATTTCTTAAAATTACCCATTTCTCAAACAATTTACAGAAATACTATCCATACTGACAAAGAGTTTCGGTTCCTGATCAGACCCCAAGTTACTTGACGCCTGATCGGGATCCACAACTACTTCTCAATGATATTCAATTGTCCGGTTTCCTGTTTTCAAAGGGGATAAAGGGGGAGTCAGATAGTAATTACTAGGGGGGTAGAAAGATGTTTTCAGCCTCCCTGGTGAAGAGCAGACTGTAGGGAAGAATGACAGCCGTGATTGATGAGCGACTCTGCCGTGTCATTACCAAGACTGGTTCCCCCCTACACAAACACACAGGCCCGTACACACTCAAACTGGTATAACTCTGTGCATGCTGGGTAATGTTTTCGTCTGCTACAATTATTGTCACCAACGTCTTAAGATAGAATTTTCGAAAAATTCTTTTCAAAATAGGGCCAGAGTGTCAAACATTTTGGATCCTTACGAGACGACGCATAACATGGCATTTCATCAGGATCCAAACCGATTACCCCATAGCCTGATTCTAGTTTTGAAAATAGGTGCCCACTTACAGCAGGTTGAAAGTAAAACAGAATTCTGTTTTACTTTCAGCCTGCTTTAAGCTACAATCTGCTAGAATATAGAAAATAATTCTTATCATATATATTCATAACTGCATAAATTGGAACTATTTTCCTCAGTGGAGAAATGTATTGAAGGCGTAAAAAGTCGTATTTACGGGGTAATGCACATTTAGCTTTATTCCTATCCCCCTTCCATACATGAAATTTTCAGTAGACCCAGGGAAAATAGGCTTACATTTGTTAACTTTGCAAACAGTTTGGATTCAGATCAGAATTAACTTAGGCTTGCATTTTGAACACTGGTAACAAATTGGATCCAGATCAGACTAGGGTCCAAGCTGTTTACAACTTTGACCATTTTTAGTTTTACATAAAAGATCTGTCATAGATGACAATTGATGCAGATGACCAAAGAAAATAGTCCCTATTATACAGTCATGAATATAAAGCATAAGAATAGTTTCTATATCCTAGCAGGTGGTAGCTTAAAGCAGGCTGAAAATAAAGCAGAATGTGCCTTTAGGCACATTCTGCTTTACTTTCAACATGCTTTAAGTGGCCAATTCTCTCTTCAAAACTAGAAACAGGCTATGGTGTAAATGGTTAAACATGTCTACAGGAGAGAAAGGGCTATATCTTTTTTCTGAATGTGTTTCCACGTTCTTATTTGGTACATGATTGCCCCTAATGTGTCTGTTTGGGGCTCCCATAAAAGGACCAGTAATCCCAAAGCCCTAAGCTATACCCTAAGCCCAGATATACGGGACTATTCAATCACAAGTTTTATATTTCAACCCTGACATCACACAAAACCTTATCTGAAGATACAACTCCTATCTGATTTCTAACAGGCCATTAACAGGGCTCCAGATAGGAGGGAGTAAACTGAACAAATAAAAAATTTCCTATCTTATTTCAGCACAAAATCCTATGTTGTTACTACTGGGAACTCATTAGAATGGTCTCTTCGAGACGATTCTAATGAGTAGTGACACCATAGGGTTTAATGCAGAAATAAAGATTTTAGTTTTTGAAATACTCCTTTATCTGGATCTCTGATTAATACAGTCATCTTTGTACCCCTTTGTATTAACCCATTACTCCATGGATACACATTTATACGTGTTTCAATTATTCCTCCATTGAAGAAAATAATTCCATTTTATTTAAGGAATATATCGAATATTTTGTGCCTTACATCTAATTTTGTAACATTAAACGAGACAAAAATATTCAATGCGGTGTCTGATCAGGATACAAACTATGTGATAATCATTTTGACATTTCTTCAGTCATTTAATCTTAAAGCTAGCTTTTGAGACAAAAATGCATACCATTACATGTATAAGTATTAACCAGGATTACCCCATAGCCTGTTTTTACTTTTGAAAATAGGTGACTACTTAAAGCAGGTTGAAAATAAAGCAGAATGTGCCTTAAAGCACATTTTGCTTTACTTTCAGCCTGCTTTAAACTTACACCTGATAGAATAAAGAAATCCTTATGATACATAATTTAATGGTGAAGACTAAATACATGTACTTTTTTTTTGGAGTAGCCACTGTATACAGTTTTTTAAAGCTTATTAATTGCTGGCAAGATGCAGTTTTCTAACCAGAAAGAATCAATTCCCACCATGTGAAAATGTGCATCATACCATGTTACACAATCAAGCACATCATATTAACATTGCCACTATCAAACAACTTTATGACGTCCATAAATATCACTTGAGCTTTCCTCACCTACCATAAGCTCTTCAAATGTAGACCAATCAAAAGACTTGTTTTCCCATTTTTAAAAGCAGGTGGCTGCTTAAAGCAAGATGAAAGTAAAGCAGAAAGCTCCTACATGAGCTTTCTGCTTTACTTTCATCTTGCTTTAAGCTGCCACCTGTCTTTCACATAGACTATAAGTTGTTGATGACGTGGTCATTATGCTAGGGTGTTACTGTAAAAACTTGCACCATATATAGCGCAAGTCTCAGGACTTGGGCAATGTTTTATGCAAATAAAACTGTCCTCTTTTATCGAGACTTCATACGCAAAAAAATCAATAAGCAATTGCACTCACTTTGAAAGCTTTCAAATGAATACTAAAAAGCCAAGATTGATTTTACGGCCAATAATGCTGGGCCAGTGATCCAGTAGACACACAATCAAAGAATTCGCAGGACACAAGGTTTTGGGACAAGATAGCAGGCAAGAGATTCGAAGACCATCAACTTATCAACTTCACCCATTCCTCCATTGGAACACATTTTGACATCTATGGTTTAATTTATACTTTACTCCATTAGTCTGTTAAACTTTCAGCCTGCTTTAATCTATCATCAGCCACAATACAGAAAATATTTTGTCTCATACATATTCAGGACTCTATAAATTGAAACTATTTTCTTCAGTAGAGGAATAAATTTAATGCGTTAAAATGCATATATATGGAGTAATGGGTTAATTGCTCCTCTAATAAATCACCGTCCCCTCCTATCTGCCCAAAATATCAGGGCTGCCATTTCTCCGGATTTTTCCTAAGTAATCTGATTTTGATACTAGCAGATCGTAGCTTAAAACAGGCTGAAAGTAAAGCAGAATGCACATTAAGGCGCATTCTGCTTTACTTTCAGCCTGTTTTAAGCAGTCATGTGTCCTCAAAACAAGAAACAGACTATGGGGTAAAGGTACGATTAGTAACACTGCGTCTGAAAAATTGACAATTTGAAATCTTAGGATTTTTATGATCAACTTATGGCAGCCCCAAACTATTGTGACTATATTCTTACCCTTTCCACTATAACTAGGTTTCAGAATTGAGACAGATTGTTGCTTAAGGCCCATACTGCTTTACAATCAACCTGCTTTACTTGGTCACCACAGAAACAAGCTATGGGGTAAAGAGGTACCATCTTTTCTACAGGTCTACCAACATAAATATCATCTTTTCAAGAGTAGCTATGTACAAACTTTAATAATATAAGCACACAATGTAGAACCAGAAGATATGCTGATATTTGCATCCATTCATCTGGGTCTACACTGTTTCCCATAACTAAATTTATCATTTCAGTAAAGGTTATTGGGTTCCCTTGTGGATAATTTTAGTTACCGAAACATGAGCCAGTCTACTTGGAATTCTGGGGTAATTTAATAAATAGTGCTCTAAATTAACAAACAGTTTAGACCCTGATCAGAGGGCTCCTATAGGAGCCCTCTGATCTGGGTCTACACTGTTTGCAAATGTAATGAGTATATTTTAAACAGGTCTATGGTGTTGAAAGAGTTAACAGAAAGCTGATAATGCCATAAGATCTAACAAAAGAATCAATAGGTGTTGTTTCTCTTTGCACGCTCTATCTTATAAACCCAATGCAAACAGTGTCTCCATTTACTGTCCACAATCAAAACAGTTTACAGTTTTTTCCTAGGATCTTTCTTTATCCTTCCTAGCAATCAGAGTGATTCTTAATATCCAAATGATAAGGACTTAAGGCATATATGGTTATTCTGTTTTTTGAGGAAGTTTGGATACCCCGTTACCCAATAGCTTGTTTCTAGTTTTGAAGACAGATCACCACTTAAAGCAGCTTGAAAGTAAAGAAGAATGCGCCTTAAGGCTTTATTTTCAACCTTCGTGAAGCTACTAACTTCTAGTAGATAGAAAATATTTCTTATAGTGCATACATTAAATTCTGTTTTTGTACATAGTAGAAATATTTTTTCTTTTGTGGATTAATGGCGTAAAAAGGCATATCTTTGGCGTAAAAACTTAACTCTTACTCTGCCATTGACATACAAACATTTTGGATACTGACCAGATGCCATGCTGTGACACATGTATCAATATTTTTTAAATTTTTGAAATTATAGTGAAAAGAACAATGTTATGACTGTCAAACGAAGCAGGCGCTAAAATTGTACGGAGAAAGTGTGAAGCAGACATCAAGTTTCTAAAATGAAACCGCTGGAAGCCTTGTAGTCACCACCATATATAGCCACTAGCTCTTGAGGTTTTCTTCGCAAAAAAAAATTACACGATTATTAAATAAGACAGCAGACTGGAGTAAGAAATTTACGAGCCTTGAAAAATCAATGATTTTTTCCAGCTCTTCTGTTCTTACGTTTTTAGGTCACACATAAAGCCTTATACCGTAAAAATTCTAAAAATTGGCACACCCTGTATATCTGCTGTAATTCTCCCAAAATTAAACTTTTTGTTTTTATCTCACAGTAATTGGTCCAAAATAGTAATCAATACAGTGGAGAATGTGTTATTCTTTCCCAATAAACGCGTTTACGCTAAAACTATTATTTCTTTTACAAACAGTTTGGAGCCAGATCAGACGCCGGGTAACCCGGCGTCTGATCAGGCCCCAAACAGTTTGCTACCAAGATAAACATGAAATATCAGAATTGTCCAAAAGTTGTTCTTTTCTACGTTTTAGCGGTTTGAGTACGTTTGCGTTTAAACAGGAAAGAATAACGTATTCTCCACTGTAGTTCTGAAAAGGCTCTCTGATCTGGGTCAACACTGTTTGCAACAGATGTAAATATTCAGTACCAACATTGAAACATTACTTCTTAAATACGCCTTTTGACCCCTCTAATTTATTCCTCCACTACAAAAAATAGTTCCAATTAATACAGTTATAAATATGTATCAGAAAAAATATGTTCTATATTCTAGCAGATGTTAGCTCAAAGTAGGCTGAAAGTAAAGCAGAGTGCGCCTCATGGCGCATTCTGCTTTACTTTCAACCAGCTTTAAGTAGTTAACTATTATCAATATTAGAAATAGGCTATGAGGTAATGGGTATCTAGTTTAACTTTATCTTAAAATTTGACACTTCCAATGATAAACTTGCATTTTTCCACTTATATTGTCCTCCTATGAAAGGGATCCAAATCCAAATTTTGAGAACACTTCACAAGGTACCGGACTTGTGTGCCCAACAACTCAGAAATTATGATAAGGGGAATATATCAAATACTAAAATCCTTAGGTCTTAACTCTTTCCTCCCTGAAACTTTAAATGGACAATTCCAGTTTCCATCTAAGTCTAGTCCATTTCTGACTTTTAAGGGTTGTTTTTGTCAGTGATTGGCATTATGACAAACAGTGAAGACCCAGATCAGAGGGCTCCGAAAGGAGCCCTCTGATCTGGGTCTTCACTGTTTGCACAGGACAAGTATACTATTCATATGTACACTGTTTGAAAAGGACGCCTATAGGCGTGACTAGGGTTCAAAGGGTTAACCAAACCCTATGGTGTGACTTGTCACTACTAATTACAACCACCCTGAAGAGGCTTTTCAAATGAGTAGTCACAACAAAGGGTTTGAGTGGCGACATTATGGATATCATGCTGGATGTTTTAAGTTTATTTCTTATCTAAGAATGCATGTTTGGTCATGAAAATAATTATTTAGACTTTTACAAAATGATATTAAGCCTTTACTTAATGTTTTGAAGAAAGGTGCATGACCACCTATAGCAGGTTGAGTATAAAGCAGAATGCACCTTAAGGTACATTCTGCTTTATTTTCAGCTCGCTTTAAGATATCATCCGCTAGGATAAAGGAATTATTTCTTATAGGTTTCATATTCGTTATTTATATAAAATGGAACTATTTTCTTCAGTGGAAGAATAAATCAATGGTGTAAAAATGTGTATCTATGGAGTAATGAGTAAGAATACTGTGTTATGTTCATATTCTACAGACGTAGAAAAAAGACATCAGAGCAGACATCATTTTGAACATTTAATTTCTATCCTATGTTCAAGGCATATAGATTCTTTAGTTAATGGTTAACTCTACTAGCACTGCAACCAGATATATCCATCCTTCGCAAACAGTGTAGACCCAGATCAGAGGGCTCCTTCAGGAGCCCTCTGATCTGGGTCTACACTGTTTGCCACACTTTTTTATTTGTAAGAAATTTGGACAAAACACCTGAAGAATCAATATTAACTAGTCATTTATCAGAAATCGGACAAATCCATTTTAAAAATTGAGCATGTTAAGAGTTAGGAAAGCAGGAAGGTTACAAGTTGGTATTTCACATGCCATTTCCACTTTAATCACCATGTAGTAGGAAATTGGTAGACATTTACAGCTTTAAAGTTGGGTTTTTTCCCTTTCTGTTTTCAGAACATAGGATCGCCATTGTCTGAAGTGGGTTTAAAATGATAAAAGCCTAGAGTCGGGGAAATTTGGAGAAAAGTTTTCTAAAGAAATTGAAATTCCATTCAGTAATACTTGAAAAACAAACAAGGGCCACCATGGCCCTAAATCGCTCACCTGGTACACCATGTAAACTTAACCTATAGTGACCCAGATTATGACTCAGGACATGACCCACAATCAACCTTTAAAAAGTTAACAGATTTTTCTATAATTTGACCTAGTGACCTAGTTTTTGACCAGACACAATCCACATTTGATTTTGACCTAGATTTGATGTAGGCAAACATTCTGAAAATATTTCATTCAGATCTAACGAGATTTGTAGCCTCTAGAGGGTTAACACTGTTTTTCTTTGATTTGACCTAGTGACCTAGTTTTTAAGCCGACATGACCCATGTTCGAACCTGAACTAGATATCAATTGGGTAAACATTCTAACGAAGTTGCATTAAAATCCAATTGGATTTGTAGCCTCTACAGTGTTAACAAAGTTTTACCAAGATTTGTCTTAGTGACCTAGTTTTTGACCTGACATGACCCACATTCGAACTTGACATAGATATCAATGAGGCAAACAATCTGACCAAGTTTCATTAAGATCCATTGAGATTTGTAGCCTCTAGAGTGTTAACAAGGTTTTTCTATTATTTAACCTAGTGACCTAGTTTTTGACCTGACATGACCCACATTCAAACTTGACCTGGATATCAATTAGGCAAACATTCTTACCATGTTTCAATAAGATCCATTGAGATTTGTAGCCTCTAGAGTGTAAACAAGGTTTTTCGGAAATTTGACCTAGTGACCTAGTTTTTGACCGGACATGACCCACATTTGAACTTGACCTAGATTTCATCAAGACAAACATTGTCATGAAGATCGGATGAAATTTGTAGGCGCTAGAGTGTTAACGAACAATTGTGGACGGACGGACGGACAGACGACGGACATTCAGATATCCTAAAAGCTCACCTTGGCACTTCGTGCCAGGTGAGCTAAAAACACTGTCAGAGCTCCAGATAAGGGGAATATTTCAAAAACTAAAATCTTCATTTCTGCTTTGAACCCTATGATGTCACTACTCATTAGAATCGTCTCGAAGAGTAATGAGGAGTAATACCATAGGAGTTTTTGCTAAAATGAATGAGAAACTGTTGGATTTGTTCCATTAACTCCATTTTATACGCAGCTCTGACTGTGTCTGGAAATCACTTGTTATTGAGCACATATTTTTATACATTTATTACACTACTGCGAAGACATTTCTACACTAACTCTGTTGATTTGAAAAGTATCAAATGAGCAAGCATTTACAGTTAATATATGTCTATAACACACTTAAATGTTCACCAATCGAAAAGATTAATGGCAAACAGTTTGGAGCCCGATCAGATGCCGAGTTCCTCAGTGTCTGATCTGGCGACAAACTCTTTGCAATGGACCAGCATGTATATCTGAAACAGTGAGCTCATTCACCCCTAAAACTTCAAATGGATAATTCCAATTTCCAATAAAGTCAAGTCCGTTAACAACTATCTAAGTGTTTTCACCGATGTCTTGCAATATGACAAACAGTGCAGATTCTGATCAGAGACCCTCTGATCTTGATCCTACACTGCTTGCATAAGACAAGTGCAATCACCAGGGCCCCAGATAAGAGGGAGTCGTCTGAACAAATCCAACATTTTCTCACTCATTTCAGCACCAAATCCTATGGTGTTACTACTCATTAGAATCGTCTCTTCGAGACAATTCTTATGAGTAGTGACACCATAGGGTTTAAAGCAGAAATAAAGGTTTTGTTTTTTGAAATACTCCCCTTATCTGGAGCCCTGATCACATGTGCACTATATGTAAATGACAAGTATACTCGTCGCTAGGCTTGAAACAGAACATGTTCTAATTAAGTCCTTGGTAGATGATCAAGGCAGATAAGTAGTAAACACCTGCGGGGCATAAAACTCAGAAAGACAGACAGTCGCAGACATCGGAACCGATGCTACAATAAAGATGTTATAAAAATAGTAATAAAAACGGACAGAAAGACAGACAGACCTGTGACACTGTAATATTACATTTACGGGCTAGTTCCTCCTTCGCCTCCTCACTAGGATAGGGGTTACTCAGGTGTGAATAGAAGTATTCATTTAGTACCTCCGTAGCTTGTTTACTAAAATTGCGTCTCTTTCTCCTGTGAGGAAATAACCAAAATTGGTACCGACACAACAAAATCAAAACACGGTTCAAAAAAATATAAAATAAACTTTTACCCGGCTGCCCGAGGAGTTGTTGTTCTTTGACAACAGAAATTAGTTAAACTGTTTGGTGTTTCCTTAGAAAGTCGAGTCTAATAAGCAAGTAAATTTAAGATTTTTACAGAATGTAATGAAAGGTTTGCATCAATCAATTTGATAACAATTTCAACAAATTAGACTAAAGAATCATGGTGTTGTCTAAAGATTGATTATGGCTTACTGTTGGATAAAAGTAATGCAGAAAGCTCCTACAGGAGCTTTCTGCATTACTTTTATCCTACATTAAGCTGTGTAATTTAGATAATACCTTGTACACAATGTGTTTCATCTCCTTTAGGCAGTGGGGTATAAGTGACATATACAATCACCAGAGCTTCAGATAATGAGAGTATTCAGAATACAAACAGCATTATTTCTCAAACAAACCCTATGATGTGACTTCTCATTAGAATCGTCTCGAAGAGACGATTCTAATGAGTAGTCATATCATAGGAATTTGTGATTTTTAAAAAATATTTTTTTTTTTTTAATTTTTAAATTTTTTTTTTTTTTTTTTAAATTTTTTTTAATATTATTTTTTTTGATAAAGTTTAAGTTTACTCATTTATATCTGGAGCCCTGTATTCATTATAGAAATAAGAAAAGCACAGACCTGTGAGACTGTTATTTGAGATTTACGCGCTAACTCCTCCTTTGCCTCCTCGCTAGGGTAGGGGTTACTCAGGTGCGAATAGAAGTAATCATTTAGACGCTCTATTGCATGTTTACTAAAATTTCTCCGCTTTCGCCTGCCGTGAAAAATCATACAAAAATTGTACTTAATTGGAAAATGTGTTGCTACAAACATACTGTTATCTGCATACAAAATCAGTGCTTCTCTACAACAATTAATCAAAGTCAAGGTAATTAATTTGAAAATGAGAGAAGCGAATACAAAATCACAATAGCATTAGGATACAAACTTTAGTCTCTATTATTTATAGAAAATTCTCTTAATTTGCAAAACAAGGTCAGAAATGTATTCCCAGATTACTTTGCCCATGCATGACTATATTACAGGAAAAATAATTATTTATCATTACTTGACATAAATGCAAAAACTTAATAAAGTTCTCTCAAGGGTTAACCCATTTAGGCCCAGTTGATTCTTCCATGTTTATATATTGGATAAGTCCATTTTTTATCAAAGGGATGCCTGTTCAAAATTTTCATTTTCATTTTATTTTATATTGAAATTCCTATCAGCAAACAGTGTAGACTCTGATCAGACGCTGCATAATGCAGCGTCTGATCAGAGTCTACACTGTTTGCCTAATGTCCCATATATGGGATCGTGGGCACAAATTTTCATTAATGTCAAAGATCAATGGTCACTTTACTGCACTGGTGAAAGTTCTGGAAACTACAACCCTGAAATTACGGCTGCAAAATCTCACTTTGGCAAAATGATCCAGTAAGATTTTCAAAAACTTGAAATCCGGTGCGGCATAAACCAAAAAACTTTCATCTATGTTATTGTACTCACCAAGAGACTTGATCATTCAAAGTTGAGTGACCTAAGCAATATCTTAACCTATTACCTCATAAATACGCCTTTTTACGCCTCTAATTTATCCCTCCACTGAAGAAAAATAATCCATTTTATACAGTTAACCCTTTACCTATTTCTAGAGTTGAAGATAGGTGACTACTTAAAGCAGGTTGAAAGAAAAACAGAATGCGCCTTAAGGCGCATTCTGCTTTACTTTCAGCCTGCTTTAAGCTATCATGAGGTAGAAAATAGAAAAATATTCCCTATACTATTATATTCATGATAGATTAAATTGGAACTATTTTCTTCAGCGGAGGAATAAATCATATCCGCTAAAAGGTGCTTCTATTGGGGAAAGGGTTAAAGATATTGCAGATGATAGCAACACTGTCTACACTGTTTGCATAGGACAAGTGTACTCCTCACACATATGCTGTTTGCAATTGACACAGATATGCGTGACTAGGGTTCAAATAGTTAAATAACAAGCAAGCTGCTTCAACCCATTTTATGCGGGACACACTTTTAGCAGGGCTCCAGATAAGAGGTAGTTTTTTCAACAAATCCAACATTTTCTCACTCTTTTTAGCCTCAAATCCTATGGTGTTACTACTCATTAGAATCGTCTCGAAGAGACGATTCTAATGAGTAGTGACACCATAGGATTTAATTCAGAAATAAAGATTTTAGTTTTTGAAAAACTACCCTTATCTGGTGCTCTGTTTTAGGTGTATCTTTAAGCAAACAGTTTTGATCTCAGTTCAGGCCCCACATTGTGGGGCCTGATCTGAGATCAAAACTGTTTGCAGCTAGTTCAATATTCTATCAGAAACTGCTAAAATCTTTTGCAAATATATGAGTTATACCCGCTGCAGACGACATTTTAAAATGGCCGCCAAATATTACCCAGCATACAATGGGTTAAATCAAGTTGGATATTTCTGATTTGCCCTCTTGACTGAAGGAAACGAATTGTTTCAAAACTAGACTTGTTTGCAGATTATTCATACAAAACAAGAAAAAAATACTTAATATTTCCTTCCTAATCATCAGACAGTCTACAGTCAGAAAGTGACAGCACTCTTGAAATATACATGTAACTCTTTGAATGCTGAGTAATATTTTCGTCTGCAACAATTGTCGTCTGCTTCAGTTCTGAAAAAAGAATTTTCCAAATTTCTTCTCAAAACAGGGTTTGAGTGTCAAATAGTTTTGATCCTGATGAGATGCCGCATTAAGCGGCATCTCATCAGGATCCAAACTATTTGCAAAGGTTATCATGTTTTTTGTCACTAGCATGCTAAGAGTAAAATAACTTGCTGTCATCTTAAATTTTCATGAAACTTCCAATTTATATGCTAATTGAGTCAGGCTGTTAAATATTCACACCTGTCTAACATGCATGAACGTACCTGGCATCTAAAAATCGAGATCGTAGAATCATCACTGCCTCGCATGTTGACTGTTTCAACTGCATCTCGATGGCAGCAAACTTCTTGCGAATAATGCTAACCATTCTCTCGATTTCTTTGGGAGCTATAGGGCGGGTTCTACTCTGTTCCCTCAATAGATTGACAACATGGGTGGTGAATTCACTACAGGCCTGAAAGAATAAGAGAAAAAGAGTCAAAATGATGTAAATAAGTCATCAAGGGAGATTACTGTAATTGACTAGAGGTGCTGCCTTTTTTTAAGGAGCTGTATTTACAAGCTATTTCTATGTATATAACCCACTAAACAGGCTTCTTACCTGAACAACTCCAAAACAGGGGAGTTATATTTGAAAATTACTTCTTCATGTTTCAACAAAACACTATGCTGTGACTACTCAATAAAATTGTCTCAAAGAGATCATTCTTACCCATTACTCCATAAGTACCCCTTTATAACCAATAACGTATGCCTACACTGAAGAAGTTAGTTCGACTTGATACAGTCATGAATATGTACCATGATAAGAATGATTTTCTATGTCCAAGCACATTGTAGCTTAAAGCAGGTTGATAGCAAAGCAGAATATGCCTGTATGCCCATTCTGCTTTACTTTCAATCTGCTTTAAGTAGTCATCTGTCTTTAAAATTTCAAAATACTGGGTAAGGGGTTAATGAGCAGTCTCAAAATAGGGTTTAGTGGAATAACATGTGCAAAATGTTCAGTTTACTTACTGTATACCTGATAATGTAAAAAACAATGGGTCACCTACACAGGGCTCAGAATAAGAGGGAGTAAACCAAACAAACTAAAAAAAAGTTCACTCATTCAGCACCAAATCCTATGGTGTTACTACTCATTAGAATCGTCTTGAAAAGACGATTCTAATGAGTAGTGACACCATAAGGTTTAATACAGAGATTAAGATTTTATTTTTTGAAATACTCCCCTTATCTGGAGCCCTGCCTACATACACTACTGCGACTGTTTCTCTGACAAGATCACCTACAAAATAAGGACAATCACTTACCTTGACTGCTGATTGGTTTGTATGTGTCCAGTAAGGAGGAGCTTTTCATTGACTCCACCTACTTTTTCTATATAAAGAAGGAGTCTAATATAAGATCCTTCCTCATTGACAGACATGTACATTGCACAAAGACTAAGATTCAAGCAGATTATAAACGGTTTCACTTACCTTTATTGATGTATAATATTAGTGCTCCAGATAATTATGAGAGAGTAAACTCAGTATTTCAAATTATTTCTCCTTCACATCTGTGTTAAATCCTATGATGTGACTACATGTACATTAGAATCATCTCAAAAATACAATTCTAATGAGAAGCCACAACATATGATTTGGTGCAGACATTAAGATTTTAGTTTTTGAAATACTCCCCCTATCTGGAACTCTCATAAAACAACACTGATCTTTTATCCATTGTTACTACTAATTACAGCTTTGAAGTACGACCTGTGTTCAATGGTCAATCCATGGATGATGCAGTCAGTTTCTCAGTATAATTCATTTTCAGTAGTATTTTTTTAACAGAGCTCCAGTAAAGGTGGGTATTTCAATACTAGCTTTCTTATTTCTCCACCAAACCCTATGTTGTGATCACTCATTAGAATTGTCTCTCAGAGACAATTCTAATGAGTGGTCACAACATAATTATGTTTCGGAGAAAATTTTGGAAATATTCAGTTACACACTCTTATCTGGAGCTCTGGGGCTAACTGAATTACTTCAATCCTGCCCGAATCATTAACACATGTTTTAAACATTTAAACTTCTCCATGAAATGGCCAATAAACACAATATTATGCAGATACAAAATAAAAATTCTACATTACAAAATTAATATGTATATGAGGGGCATCGTAAACATAAATACACAACCTCCATACATTACAAACAGTGAAGACCTAAGCTCAGCCACTGCATCAGGGTCTACCTTGTTACCTGACTAGATAGGCAAACCTTGTAGACTTTGATCAGGAGGCTTTCTCGTTAAGTTGCCCAAACATCCATGGATTGAAACCTAGCTATTGATGCTTTATCAGGGCTCCAGATAAAGGGGGTATTTCAAAAACTAAAAACTTTATTTCTGCATTAAGCCCTATGGTGTCACTACTCATTAGAATCGTCTCTTTGAGGCGATTCTAATGAGTAGTAACACCATAGGATTTGGTGGTAAAATGAGTGAGAAAGAGTTTGATTTGTTCAATTTACCCCTCTTATCTGGAACCCTGCTTTATTTTTAAACAGAACTCCAGGTAAGGACGGGAGTAAACATAAAATTCCAGAGGATTTTCTCCTTCATGTCTGAACAAAACCCTATGGTGTCACTACTCATTAGAATCACCTCGAAGACACAATTGCAATGAGAAGTGACAGCACAGGGTTTGGTTCAGACATAAGGATTTAAGCTTTAGAAATACTCCCTTTACTCGGAGACCTGTGTAACAATAAATAATTACAACATGCATCTGAAGCAGACAATTAACCCTTTCCAGAAAGGATTTACAGAATCCTTTCACTGTTTCAGATAGGTGGTTATTTAAAGCAGGCTGAAAGTAGAGCAGAAAGCTCTTTCACTCTACGTTCAGTCTGATTAACTCTTTGCATGCTAGCAGCTGATATATCTACCACAGTGATTTTCTTTGCAAACAGTTTGGATCCTGATGATACGCCGCATAATGCAGCATCTCATCAGGATCCAAACTATTTGACACTCTGACCATGTTTTGAAAAGAAAATAAGATAATTCTATTTTTAGAATATCAGCAGACAACATTTGTTGCAGATGAAAAAATCACCCAGCATTCAAAGAGTTAAATATCCACCTATAAGGATAGGGAAAAACTCTAATGGCTAAATTGTAAAATGAAGAATAAATGCCTTAAAAGGCACTTCTCTAGAGGTAAGGGTTAATCATATTTAATTTTACTTGATAGCTCACGTGTGCAGTGTCGTGCATATGTTCAAGCCACCTGTACCTAGAATACACATGATTAATGCTCAAGAGCTTGTGGAGTGTTACCATGGAAACCAGTACAGAAACCATCAACAATGGCAGAAATTAGATTATCAAT
This sequence comes from Gari tellinella, assembly GCA_922989275.2. Taxonomy (NCBI): domain Eukaryota; kingdom Metazoa; phylum Mollusca; class Bivalvia; order Cardiida; family Psammobiidae; genus Gari; species Gari tellinella. The sequence continues at coordinate 11,330,114 of OV277865.1, read as the reverse complement.
GCATTTCAACATACATTATTGGGAGGCATATCATTCAAGAAATATTCTTTGATTAAATTTAATAATACACAAAAAAGTACAAACCATTCTCTTCAACCCATTACCCCATAGCCTGTTTCTTTTTTTGAAGACTTAAAGTAGGTTGAAAATAAAACAATGCTTTTAAGACACATTCTGCTTTACTCTCAAACTGCTTTAAGCTACAATCTGCTAGGATATAGAAAATATTTCTTATTTCCCACATTCATGCCTAAATAAAATGGAACTTTTTTGTTCAGTGGAGAAATAAATTTAAGGTGTAAGAAGGTGTATCTTTGGAGTAATGGGTTAAAGGTGCTAGGAATAGGATTGAGACTATCGTAATGACAGAAAGTGTTTGGACAGACAGGCCTTAGTGAACAGTGTAGACCCTGGTCAGACTGTTCCAGAGGAAGCAGTTAGATCATGATCTACACTGTTTGTTATTCATTTTGCACCTTTTGGACAAACCACTGGTAGTGTTTTATAAAAGCATTTGTTCCAATTTTATTATAACTGCTGTGGAAACACAGCGTCTCCCATTTTTATTTTATTTTCATGCTCTTTACAATAATTTTAAAATGTCAAACTAAAATTACAAGAATATTTTCTCTGTTGATATGCCTTGTTTCAACATAATTCAGGCACTGATCTAGTCTACCTGTTCATATTTTGCCATCTCATTCTGGTAAATGTTGCGTATCCGTGCAAGTTTTGCTTGGTAATCGTTATTTTGCAGATCAGTGGCATCGCTATCCGGCTATATTTGGTGATACAAGGAAGGGTATAGGCAAGTCAGTACAGTGATACACAAGATAGAAGAGGCAGGGCTCCAGATAAGAGGAAGTAAACTGAACAAATTCAACATTTTCTCACTCATTTCAGCACCAAATCCTATGGTGTTACTACTTATTAGAATTGTCTCGAAGAGACGATTCTAATGAGTAGTGACACCATAGGGTTTAACACTGTAATAACAATTTTAGTTTTTGAAATACTCCCCTAATCTGGAGATCTTAGAGATATACAGCCATACACAAATACCAGGGCTCCAGATAAAAGGAGTAAACAGATCATTTCCAACATTTTATCCTATATTTCTCAACAAAGCCTATGTTGTGACCACTCATTAGAAATGTCTATTCAAGACGATTATAATGAGCAGTAACACCATAGGGTTTAGTGCAGACATGAAGATTTTACTTTCTGAAATACTTCTTTTATCTGGGGCACTGAAAGGGAGTAAACTCAAATTGTCCACCCTAAGTTGTGACTACGTATTAGAACCATCTTAAAGCAGTCAGAATATAGAGTGTGGCTAAGATATAAGTATCGGAAATAATCCAATATAAAAACATTCCTAAGAAATCTTAGGGTCCCTAGAATTATCTCTTTGAGACAGCTCCAATGAGTAATCACAGCATAGGGTTTGGTGTGGACATAAGGCTCCAGATAAGGAGTAAACTGAACACATTTTTTCACTCATTTTAGCACCAAATCCTATGGTGTTACAACTCATTAGAATCGTCTCTTTGAGAGGATTCTAATGAGTAGCGACACCATAGGGTTGAAACCAGAAATAAAGATTTTAGTTTTCGAAATACTCCCCGTATCTTGAGCTCTGACATAATGGAGAAAATGTTGGAAAACTTGAATTTAGATCTTATTTGGAGCCCTTTAATTTTTATAGAGAATGGAGTTGCAAACATATTTAACCTTCCACACGCTAAGCAAGAATTCTAGACACTTTAACCCTTTGAACCCTAGTCACGCATATAGGCGTCCTTTTCAAACAGTGTACATGTGAATAGTACACTTGTCCTATGCAAACAGTGAAGACCCAGAGGCTCCGAAAGGAGCCCTCTGATCAGGGTCTTCACTGTTTGTCATAATGCCAAACATTGACAAAAACAACCCTTAAAAGTCAGAAATAGACTAGACTAAAATGGAAACTGGAATTGTCCATTTAAAGTTTCAGGGAGGAAAAAGTTAATGTTAGGTAGGTGTTGCAAGCAGTTTGGATCCAGAAAAGTGTCTGTGTAACTTGGCGCCTCATCTGGATCCAAACTGTTTCAACAGCTTGATGAATTTTTCGTGTAAGAAATTTTGCTGATGATATATTTTCCAGAAATAGATTACGTAACATGCTGAAGGTTACACATGACCGTTGTTACGGGAGCCACAGGTGTTTAACTCTTTCGTTGTCAAATTTATCAAAGTTTATACTATACCCCTTCACCGCCAATAATTGCTTCAATATTAATTGTCTGCCATATTGTTTCAAAGTGAAGATTGAAGACAGTATGACTGAAGTAATTTCAAAACAAGTGCCAAACAATTTGGATCCCGCATAATGCGGCATCTGATCAGGATGTTTGCAAAAACGCTTGTTGGCGTCATTGACAGTGATAGGGCAAAAATGTGACATTGTCAAATTGTATCATTATTCATTGTCAGACATGTACCACCATAATTCTTGTACACAAACATAATAACAGTCAAACTGGTGTTACATTTTTGCAATACATTCCAAAATGATGGAACAGTGTAGACTCAAATCAGAGGGCTCTCTGAAATGGGTTTACACTGTTTGCATAGGACAAGTGTACTGTCCACAGGTACACTGTTTGTAAAAGACAAGTAGCCTATTAACTATGGTTAAATCGATTAATGCTACATGTTTTATGTCCTGCATTAACCAAACCCTTTTTGTTTCCTTATATTGAATTAACTGGCTATACACATCTGTTGCAAAAAATGTAGACTCGGATAGGAGGGCACCTTCATGATTCCCTCTGATCAGGGTCTCCACTATTTCTCACACTTTAAATATTTTTGGGACAAACCCCTCAAAATAAGCTGGTTATTTATCAGAAAACGGATGAAATAATTTGTAACTTCGCATCTTAGAACTGAGCTAGATTTACTGACAATTTGTTTCGTTGTGTACAAAAATTGAACATATCTGAAAATAATTCAATGAACACTATATTTCAGCTAGAAGTAACCCTTTACTCCATAGCCTATTTCTAGTTTTGATGACAAGTTACCACTTAAAACAGGTTGAAAGTGAAGCAGAATGCGATTTGAGGTCCATTTTGCTTTACTTTCAGCCTACTTTAAGCTTCCACCTACTACTAAGATCAAGGTACTATTTTCTTCAATGGAGCTATACTTTAAAGGTTTAAACCAGTAACACCTGTGACTCCATTCAATACACACAAAAAATATAGTGTCACAGTGCAAAAAATCCGTCCAAAAAATCACAGATGCTTGAGGCAATCGACCCTTAAACACAGCTAAAAAGGAACCAGCTGTTAGTCAAATAACAAAGCCCCTGGTTCCCAGTCACACCCATTGAAGTGATGTACTGTGTTCAGGAGTAGATTGAGTGCAAATACTGTTAATCTTCCATTAAAACCATTACGCCATAGCCTGTTTCTAGTTTTGAAGACAGGTGACCACTTAAAGCAGGTTGAAAGTAAAGCTGAATGCACCATTAGGTGCATTCTGCTTTACTTTCAACTTGCTTTAAAGCTACCATCAGTCAGGACATCAAATATTTTTCTCATGCTGAATATTCATAAATGTATTAACTCTTTCCTCCCTGAAACTTCAAATGGACAATTCCAGTTTCCATTTAAGTCTAGTCCATTTCTGACTTTTAAGGATTGCTTTTGTCAATGTTTGGCATTATGACAAACAGTGAAGACCCTGATCAGAGGGCTCCTTTCGGAGCCCTCTGATCTGGGTCTTCACTGTTTTCATAGGACAAGTGTACAATTCACATGTACACTGTTTGAAATGACGCTTATATGCGGGACTAGGGTTCAAAGAGTTAAGTGGAACTATTTTATTAAATTAAGGAATAAATTAGGTGTAAAAAGGCATATTTATCATGGCGTAATGGGTTAATATGAGATTCACTATATCCAGCTTAACAATCATTAGTTTGCAGATCAATGTGAATGCCAATGTATATGAAATGAGATATTTGGTCTACAAACTAATAATTCAAAGTTATTTGATATATTTGCATTCAGTCTTAGGTCACAGTGCCAACAGACAGATGCTCCAATTTTCCATGTCAAATGGACTGGTTCTAGATCAGATACCAAATACTTGATGTCTGATCAGGATCCATAAACAATTGTCTAATTGATTCATTTGAAAATTTAGCAGATGAAAAAAATCAAAGAAGATAATATTTTGTGTACAAATTAAATCATTTCAAATGATTATAGACGAGCTTCACAGGGCCCCAGATAAGGGGAGTATTTCAAAAACTAAAATCTTTCTGTCTGCACCAACCCCTATGGTGCGACTACACAGAATTGTTTCTTCGTGAGTATTTGAAATGCTTCGCTTATCTGAAACTGACTCATAAAAAATTAATATGCATTATAAATTATAGTTTATGCTCATAAGCATTCGTCACCACATATCATATGCTACCTTTCCTAAATATAGTCTATATACATGTCTAAGCTTCAAGCATCTAAGTTTAACCCATTCACTGCCATGACGTCACGCCTTTCATGATTGTCATTTCCTTTCATTTCTCAAATTTAATTTTTCGGGGTAATTTTGCTAAAGTAATACCATAATGCATATCACAAACAGTTTGGACCCTGTTTCCACGTTCAGGATCAGGATCTAAACTGTTTGCAAATACAGTGGAGAAAACGCTATTTTTTCCCGTTTACAATAAAATTCTGAAAAAGCATTGCAATAAAATTCTGAAATGACAACTTGTTAACAATTCTGACTATTCATTTTAATCTGAGTGGCAAACAGTTTGGAGCCTGATCAGACGCCGGGTTACCCGGCGTCTGATCAGTCTCCAAACTGTTTTCAATGGAAATAATAGTTTTAGCTTGAACGCGTTTAGTGGGAAACAATAACGTCTACTCTCTTGTAACCTTCACACTTCATGTATCGCAGTGAAGGGGCTAACAGGCAAACATCTTTATAATATAAGAAATTCAATTCAATAAACAAAAGACTTAATTTGCATATTTTCAAAATGATACATCATTTCTTTAAACATCACAAAGACTAAACTGCTTTAATTTTAAATTCTTGCTGGTAATCAATCATTTTAATTATAGACAACACGCTAATTGGTTTAAATTTACATAAAGACAATCTACTTAACTTCTCATTAAGCAATGATGTTAACCCATTACCCCATAGCCTGTTTTTAGTTTTGAAGACCGTTGACAACTTAACCCACTGTCCCCATAAACATGCCTTTTTACGCCTCTAATTTATTCCTCCACTGAAGAAAATAGTTATGTTTCATAAATATTTTTTTACTTTAGCTGATGATAGCTAAAAGAAATCTGAAAGTACATTCAACCTGCTTTTAGTCAATTATCTTCAAAACTACGGTAATGAATGGCTTAAAGCAGGTTGAAAGTAAGCAGAATGAGCCTTAAGGCACATTCTGCTTTACTTTCAGCCTGCTTAAAAGCTACTTTCTGCTAGTATAAAAACTATTTCTTATGATACATATTCATGACTGTATAAATTGGAACTACTTTCTTCAGTGGAGGAATAAACGATATGTACTAAAAGGCACTTCTATTGGGGAAATGGTTAACCAGAACTCTTAACCCTTTGAGCCCTAGTCCCGCACATAGGCGTCCTTTTCAAATAGTGTTCATGTGAATAGTACACTTGTCCTGTGCAAACAGTGAAGACCCAGATCAGAGGGCTCCGATAGGAGCCCTCTGATCAGGGTCTTCACTGTTTGTCATAATGCCAAAAATGGACAAAAACAACCATTAAAAGCCAGAAATGGACTAGACTAAAATTGAAACTGGAATTGTCCATTGAAAGTTTCAGGGAGGAAAGAGTTAACATGCTACAGGTAAACACATGACAACCTTTGAAAACAGTTTGTATCCTTATGAGATGCCGTTCATGTTACTTGGAAGCATTTTACTTTATTTTTAGCCTGCTTTAAACTACTATCTGCTAGGATATAGTAATTCTTTTGTGCAACATATCCACTAGCTGCTTTGTAACTGGGTAGAACTAGTAATAGTGGGTGGTCAAGAATGAGTGAGTGTTTTGTTTCACTCAGTCAGTGGTCAGAGAAGAACTTCACTTATTAACATTGATCTGAGCTTTAGATACACGATCAATTTGCTCTATCAAACTATTCCTGTCTTCATATTTCAGTCAAAATGTTCTTCCTGAACCAGAGCTACAGATAAGAGTGACACAAGGCAATGTTTTCTGAGTCTCTATTACCTATATGCCTCAGGGCTGCCATTTCTCCGGATTTTTCCTAAATCTTAGGATTTTTTTCTTGCACATGGTAGCTTAAAGCAGGCTGAAAGTAAAGCAGAATGCACCTTAAGGCGCATTCTGCTTTACTTCCAGCCTGCTTTTAAGTAGTCACCCGTCAACAAAATTAGAAACAGGCGTTTGGGTAAAGGTACGATTTGTAAAATTGCACTTGAAAAATGCAAATTAGGAAATCTTAGGATTTTTCATGTCAACTTATGGCAGCCCTGATGCCTCCTCTAAACCATACATTGTGACAATCTATTAGAATCATCACCAATCTAATGAGAAGTCACACCATAATGGTCTAACAAATTCTACAATAGAACAGTGTAGACCCTGATCAGACAACTCCTTCATGAGCTGTCAGATCTGAGTCTACACTGTTTTCTTAGCTCCTTCATGAGCTGTTTGATCTAGGTCTACACTATTTTCTTAGTTCCTGCAGGAACTGTCTGATCTGTATCTACACTGCTTTCAAAAGAACCATCATTATAGGCTAAAAGCTGGAGAAATGTAATTTTTTTGACAAAGATCTAAATACAAGACCCCCCCCCCCCCCCTTTTCAACCTCCAATGGATGACCCTTTCAGCAGGTGATCAGCTTATCAGTGATTTACAGCACTTGTCTGTGTCTGTGATTCAACCCACATGTACAGTGTAAACACTACTGCTACCCCCATTGCACATGTATGCATGTCCACAACTGTGCATTTCATTGGCCCTTATCATAACTTAAACACTTCTACTGCAAATACAGTATAATCATAATTGATGTGTATTGAAAACAGTGGAGACCCAGATCAGACAGCTCCTGAAAGAGCTGTCTGATCAGGGTCTTCACTGTTTACATAACTATATGCTCTGTCAGAGAGGAGTCTGCGGCTCTTTCCAGGGGGAAGGTTTTCCTTATACATGTACATCAGTCAATGTAATAGTTCAGATGATAAGTGTGTGTGTGTGGGGGGGGGGGGGGGGGGGTGGGGGGGGGGGGGGGGTCTATTATGAATGTTCAACAGGATATGTGGCAAGTCTTATGCTAAATTTTCCAATGGACTTTTCCATTTTTACATCATATGTTATTTATAGCCTTCTATTGATTTATATTATGTACATAATCTTTTAAAGGTACAGATAAATGATTTACATTGCAAACAGTTAAGTTAAGCACTTAAGATTTTAACAAGCTGCTAGGCACCTAAGTCTAGATCAAACTGTTTGAAAAGGTTGTTTTATTAAAATATGTTACACTTTCAAAATGCCACTTAATTAATTAGCAATTAATTGCTATGTTTATAAAATAATTGTGACATCTAACAGACAAAGTACTGACCCAGCATATTCGTAAGTAATGTGTTATAAATCATATGACAACTAGTCAAGCCAATATTGAATGACCATTATCAAATTTACAGTGATATAACTTGAGGACAGATAGCTGCTGATCACTTTGAGGAGGATGAAAGTAAAGCTGAAAACTCCTACAGAATTCACGTGTTTTACATTAGAAACATGCACTTAACCAATTTACCCATAAATATGCCGTTTACACCATTAATTCATTCCTTTTTTTGATAAAAATATATCCACATTATACTGTCTTGAATATGAACAATATATTTTCTATATCCTAGCAGCTGGTAGCTTAATGCAGGCTGAAAGTAAAGCAGAATGTGCCTTAAGGCACATTCTGCTTTACTTTAAGCCTGCTTTAAGTAGTCACCTATTTTCAAAACTTGAAACAGGCTACTGGGTAAAGGGTTAATCATGTTAAAGCAAAAACTTGTCTAATGCAGATATTCTTAAAACACTTTTCTTTATAATTATTTACAGGTATCTTGTTAAGTTCATAATCAGTTATCTGTCTTCAAGACTATTCACCTTGTTTTAAATGGTTACACAACACGGGTTTGACTTTACAAACAATCTATTTATCTCATTTTTAACAACAGTACAACCTCTCTTGATTCACCACCCAGTCAAAAAGAATGGAAAGTGTTAACGCATCAAATGGACAATTCCAGTTTCCAGTTTAGTCAAGTCTATATATGAGTGTACAGTTGTTTAATTTTTTTCAATGCAATATGAGACAAACACTGCAGACCCTGATCAGAGGGCTCCTTTAGGAGCCATCTGATCTGGGTCTTCATTGATTGCATATGACAAATGTACTATTTACATGTACACTGTTTGAAAAGGATGTGTATGTGTGACTAGGGTTGACAGGGTTACATGCATGTGGCGGTCAAATGCTTTCTGCATTTAATTGCCACTTGTCTATATAAAGATCAACAATGGGACATATTTTGACTTGGTGTTCAAGAGAGGTTTTACTGTTTGTCCAACCTGCATGAGAAGCTCTTGAGTTCCCCTCCCACTCTAAGCACAGCAAAAAGCAACTTCCGTACCAGAATACAATCAAACATGTTTTAAACTGCCGTTAAAATAAACAGACATGGTACCCTCTCTAAGGCTTCCAATGAACAATACCAGTTTAAATAAAGGCTGTTCCTTTTCGGACTATTTAGGGTTTTGTTTTTTTTATAATATATCACAAAATGACAAACAGTGAAGTGTCTGATTAGAGGGCTCCTGCAGGAGCCCTCTAATCAGGGACCTCACTATTTGCATTAGACAAGTGTACTCTTCACAGGTACACTGTTGGTAGAGGACGCATATATGCGTCGCTAGGGCTCAATGAGTTAAAACATAATTTACTACACTTTAGTCCTGCACTCAGCCTCCACTTGTCTAATAGATTGCCAATGCCCATTCATGTTACGGGTGTTAAATACAAGTTTGACAGTATTATAAGTTAAACCCCAATCTTTCTATATAGTCTATTTCATTGTCACCAGAACTGTAACCACCCAGCTAACAACACACCCTCATGCAATACAAACACAGTGAGTGTACAGTTTGTTAGTATGAATTAACAATAGACTCCAGATCTAAACATCTCCACTTCCACAAGTATTTCACAGATTAACAGGGTTCCAGTTATAAGGGAGTAATGAATGAATGAATGATGTTTTACGGCCATCGACACAAAAAGGTCATTTAGAGCCGAAATAAGGGAGTAAACAGAACAAATCAATATTTTCTCACTTATTTTAGGCCCAAATCCTATGGTTTTACTACTCATTAGAATCGTCTCTTCGAGAGGATTCTAATGAGTAGTGACACCATAGGGTTTAAAACAGAAATAAAGATTTTAGTTTTTGAAATACTCTTCTTATCTGGAGTCCTGGATTAAGATTTCTTGCCACAACAAAAAGCTGAAGTGACAATGGCAGTTAAAAGCAGGATGAAAGTAAAGCAGAAAGCGTCTTCAGGAGTGTTCTGCTTTACTTTTATCTTACTCTTATAAGACTCCATCCAAATAAGTGTCTATTTTTGAAATACTCTCCTTATCTGGAGCTCTGATTTTGTTATGATTTTATGTCACTTTGGACAGTATTTCAGTCATATCGCGACATCCAGCTAATAACAGGTGGAGGAAGACCAAAGAAGTCTTTTATGCACTGTTTCAGGCATAAATAGGCAACTGGGTAGAACCACCGACCTTCTGCAAGTGCATGCCAGCTGGAGCCCTGATAAGTTTGAGTGGTGATAACAGTGTGATATTACTTAACAAACCTGTAAAGACAAACTCCTACCCTCAACCAGTTACAGTTGTAGCATCACAAATCTAACTTCGTCACCAAACTTCGTTTGTTAGTCACCACTTACCTTTAAGCCTGTGCCCGCTGGCCCCTCGCCCAACTGGGTGTTAGTCTCAGAGAACAGAATGTCAAAACAGAACCACCTTACCCGACACCGCAAGTCAGCGCTTAGTACATCTAAACTCAACAACAGTTAACAAAGCATCCAAGAAAGACCACTAAATTCACATCTTCAAACAGTTTAAAACCCATTAACTCATAAGAGAAAAACAATTATCAATGCTTATCTCAATACAAGCTAGTGGATTAAAGTGTGTCAAAATGAGTCAGTATGAGAATATTGCGTAATGTGTCAATGAGTCAGTATGGCTTAACCCATTACACCATAAATACATCTTTTTACGCCTTAAATTTTTATTCCTCCATTGAAGAAAATAGTTCCAATTTATAGAGTCATGAATGTGTATCATAAGAAATATTTCTATTCATACAAGCAGAGTATAGCTTAAATCAGGCTGAAAGTAAAGCAGAATGTGCCTTAAGGCACATTCTGCTTTACTTTCAACCTGCTTCAAGTTGTCACCTGTTTTCAAAACTGCTTTGGAGTAATGGGTTACAGATTGATCAGACAATTAGATGAATCTTATCTGATTAGCACCTACATTGTATGATACTCATTTTTTTCTCAATGTTCAAAAACACAAAATTTAGAATTTAACCTATTACTCCATAAACACTCTTTCAACTTTTTAATTTATTCTTCCACTGAATAATATAGTACCACATTATGCAGTCATGAACATGCACTGACCGTAAGAAATATTTCCTAGCAATTGGTAGCTTAAAGCAGGAGCACACTGCTTTACTTTCAGTCTACTTTATCCAACTTTTTTCTGCAATACTGACAACAAGTTATGGAGTAAAGGGTTAACCTATTCTCTGGAGCAAGGGGAGTAAATTGAACAAATTCAATGTTTTCTTACTTATTTCATCACCAATCCTATGGTGTTACTACTCGTTAGAATCGTCTCGAAAAGACAATTCTAACGAGTAGTGACACCATAGGGTTTCATGCAGAAATAAAGATTTTAATTTTTGAAATACTCCCCTTATCTGGAGCCCTGTATTCAGTGCTCCAGAGAAGGGGAGTATTTCAAAAACTTAAGTCTGCACCAAACCCTATGGTGTGACTATTGATTACAGTCGTTTGAAGAGACAATTCTAATGAGTAGTCACACCATAGGGTTTAGTGCAGATATGAAGAAGAAAATGTCGGAAAACTTGAGTTTACTCTCTCTTATCTGCAGTCCTGCTATTTTGTGCCCATCTGTGTCTAACTTGGATTCATTGTACTGCAAACAGTTACCATGGAAACCAACACTAACAATTTCAAACCTGGTACTCACCTTAAATACATATAAATAAAAGACAAAATATAAAACAACAGTTAAAATTATAGAAAAGTTCCAACTATATCAGATCAGAAATTGTTCTGGACAATCAAGTCATGAATGGCTTACATGTTTAGGTTCGAAAAAAATAATTGATGAAAGGCATACAGAATCATTTCTAACTTTGATGGTCTTTAATTTTAACTCTTTCAACACCATGGACCTGTTTAAAATATACTCATTAAATTTGAAAACAGTGTAGACCCAGATCAGAGGGCTCCTACAGGAGCCCTCTGATCTGGGTCTACACTGTTTTCTAATTCAAAACAGTGTTTATTAAACTACCCAGAATTCCAAATAGACTGGTTCATGTTTTGGTAACTAAAATGATCCACAAGGGAACCTAATAACCCACAAGAGTCACTTAGTGTTGAAACAGTTAACCTTACGAGTGGTATTGGACAGTTTGTTACTATAGGTGCATACAGTTTGGGTCCAGATACAATTCCAAGTAACTTGGCATCTCATCTGGTTCCAAACTCCCTGCCAAGAGGACTGAGGTTGTAAGCAATCGCTCACCTGTTCGTATTTCTCAAGCTCTGTATGGTAGATCTGTCGTATTTGGGCCAACTTGGCACGGTAATCTGTGTGTTCGATCGCGCTCTCAGGCTGGCCACCCGAGGCCGCTGCTGTTGCATTGGCAGCTGCTGAAGACCCGCCTCCTTTCTCTGGTCCGGCCACACCCTCTGCTATCAGCATATTGTCCAATCGCATCAGCTGTGGATCTGGAGGCTCCTCCTCTTGTGTGTTTCTGATGCTTAATACTGAAACAGACAATAACAAAAAACTTTTAATATACATTACATGTAGTTCAATAAATCCTCAAAAAGCTAAACTTTAGACAACTAAACAATAAGTATTGGGGACACTGCTAGCTTTAACGCATAACACCATAAATCTTTAATTTATTCCTCTACTGAAGAAAACAGTTCCCCTTAATACAGTCATGAGTAAGTACCAGAAGAAATATTTTATTTAACCTAGTAGATAATAGCTTAAAGCTGATGAAAGTAAAGCAGAATGTGAGTAGAAGCACCATAGGGTTTCATGCAGAAATAAACAATTTAGTTGTTGAAATACTCCCCTTGTCTGGAGCTCTGCAAGGACTAATTCTGAGTGGTTTGGGAAGACATTAGAAAGTTAGTTGTTGCAATACCCACTTGCAAAAACAAAAATTGACATATTTATGCAAGGATATGGTTTTAAACTTGCAGAATGTTAAGAATTTCTCAGCAGCTGTGACTTAACCCTTTACCCCATAGCCTGTTTCTAGTTTTGAAAATAGTTGACTACTTAAAGCAGGTTGAAAGTAAAGCAGAATGCGCCTCAATGCCTTTTCTGCTTTACTTTCAGTCTGCTTTAAGCTACCACCTGCCAAAATAAAGAAAATATTCCTTATGAAACATATTCACAACTGTTTAAATTGGAACTATTGTCTTCAGCGGAGGAATAAAGTGAATACGCTAAAAGGCGCTTCTATGGGGGAAAGGGTTAAAGCAGTGGATATCTGTTGTACAGCCTGTCTTTGTTTGAGAAGAAAACAGGAAACTAGTGGCACTGTAATTAACTTCCTCGTAATGATCTCCTCAACACCCAGGACTGAGTCCTGTAACCTTTAGCATGAGATCATGTAATTGTTCTAAACACCGATTGTCAGAATTACTGTATCTGCATACAAAGCTCTTTAATCCATCACGGTTTTATCCTATGGCCTGTTTTGGACTTCAAAGATAGGTGTCGAATGTAAAGCAAAATACACCCTAAGGCGCATTCTACTTTACTTTCAGTCTGCTTTAACCCATAACCCCATAGATACGTCTTTTCACGCTTCTAATTTATTACTCCATTGAAATAGTTCAATTTTTTTCACTCTTGAATATGTATAATAAGAAATAATTCCTATATTATAGTAGATGGCAGCTTAAAGCAGACTGAAAGTAAAGCAGAATGCACCAACAGGCGCATTCTGCTTTACTTTCAACTTGCCTTCAGCGGGCACTTGTCTTCAAAACTAGAAACAGGCTATGGGGTTATGGGTTAAGCTACCATCTGCTAGGATAAAGATTATCTTTCTTATGGTGCATATTCATGACTATAAATTGGGAACTATTTTCTTTAGTGGAGGAATAAATGAAATGCGTAAAAATTTAAGGCATATCTATGGAGTAATGGGTTGAGAAATTATAACCAGTCTGAGTGACAGTTTGGATCTGGATCTAGATAAGATGCTTAATAATTCTGAGTCCAAAATATTACAAATTCTGTCGCAGTTTGCACAAAAGTAAAACTGAATCCCAGTAATGAAGATCTTTACAAACTGTTTGGATCCAGACCAGGGGCCCGTTTCATAAAACTTTGTACGACAAATGTCGTCGTAAGTCAGATTATAAAACTTTCAATTATTATTCATTTCTTCATCTAATCCTGTCTTGTTACATCTTTTTGGAATCGTCTTGAAAAGACGATTCCAAAAAGATGTCACAAGACAGGATTAGATAGAGAAATCAGAGATTAAATGTATTTTAAAGTTTTGACTTACGACAACATTTGTCGTATATAAGATGTTTTATGAAACGGGCCCCATCCAATGTGGAACCTCATCTTTCACAGTGTTTGGCACTAAGATTCTGTGTCAAAAAGACTGAACACATTTCAGAACTTTAGCAGAAAACATTTTCAGCAGATGACTAGGTATTGAAAGAGTAAAAAAAAAGTTTCAGAACTCAACCCGAACATTTTTTACAACATTAACCAGTATATACATTTCCGACAAAGCCTCCCCTGAATGAAGAGTTTTTAAATAAATGGCATATTTTAACATCTTTTCATGCCTTTCAATATAGCATATTATACAAGTTTTAGAAATGTTAATCTCATCAAAACTTCAACAAGAAAGATTTATGACATAAAACAGTATACAAACATTCCAGGGCTAACCCCAATCCCTGAACCCATTACCACATAAATACACCTTTTTATGCCTATAATTATTTAATTCTACACTAAGAAAAATAGTTCCCCAGAAAGAAAAATAGTTCCCACTATGAAGTTCAAACAGTATCTTTTCAGATGAATCCCAGCTTGAAGGAGGTTAAAAGTAAAGCAGAATGCTCCTTATGGAGCATTCTGCTTTACTTTTGACCTGCTTTATGTAGTTACCGTTCTTCAAAACAAGAACCAGGCTATGGGGTAATGAGTTGAAATAATCAAAATTAGTATCCCCTTTACTCTTTGAATGCATAATCTTAGGGCTCCAGATAAGAGGGGTATTTCAAAAACTAAAATCTTCATTTCTCAATTAAACCCTATGGTGTCACTCCTCATTAGAATCGTCTCTTCGAGACGATTCTAATGAGTAGTTACACCATAGGATTTGGTGGTTAAATGAGTGAGAAAGTGATGGCTTTGTTCAATTTACCCCCTCTTATCTGGAGCCCTGTAAAAATAAATCTGATTTTTTAATGCCCAACGATCTTCTTTTGCTACTGTTCTAAAATTAGAATTTTCTAAAGTTTCTTGTGCAAAAATAGGGCATGAGTGTACAACAGTTAAGCTCTAGATCGAGACTCCAAATTACTCAGCATCTCATGGGCTCCAAATTATTTGCCAAGGTAATCACAGATTTTGCATTGAATTTGAGTATGGCTATGCCACCATCCAAGCTTACAATCTTGAAACTTTCTCCCCAAATTTGTCTGCTGAAATCAATACAAAGTCTGTCCCGCAGTTACAACAAAAGGATTCCTCCAATCAATATCCTTTAATCCACCGTGTGCATCTGCTTCAAAACTATCCCTTTAAATCTGTAGTCTGTTTGCACTTTTTCACATAAATGTTCATTTTTATTTATGGGAAATCTTAAACGCAGGGTCGAAAATGAACTGGTCTTATGCTAGAAGGAATCTGACTTCTAGCAGCTAGATGTTACGATATAATGTTCTATCGGTTTCAAATGGGCGAATGAAGGACATGGTAATCTGTTGACTGGTTGTAGATTTTAACCAGTTTAGACTGCTAAGCATGACTAGACTGGTTTACTGAGTGTTAAATCTTGCATCAAGATCAAATCCGTTCAGAGCCTTGCTTTTAGAATACTTTATCAAAGTTTAACCCATTACCTCATAAATATGCCTTAAATTTGTTTCTCCGCTGTAGAAAATAGTTCCAATTTATGTAGTCATGAATATGAACTATAATATTTTTTCTATGTATTCTAGTAGATGGTAGCTTAAAGCAGACTGAAAGTAAAGCAGAATGCGCCTTAAGGTGCATTCTGCTTTACTTTCAACCTGCTTTAAGTAG
The DNA here is from genome assembly GCA_922989275.2 of Gari tellinella. Taxonomy (NCBI): domain Eukaryota; kingdom Metazoa; phylum Mollusca; class Bivalvia; order Cardiida; family Psammobiidae; genus Gari; species Gari tellinella. The sequence goes on along the minus strand of OV277865.1, from coordinate 11,314,381 downwards.
TCACCTTTCTTCAAAACTAGAAACTACTTTCTTTACTTAAGTTAAAGAAACATCTAGCAGATGATAGCTTAAAGCAGGCTGAAAGTAAAGCAGAATGTGCCTTATGTGCACTGAAAAGGTGTCAAACAGTATGTGGGGCCTTTAAGAAATACTGAAATACTCCCTTTCAGTGTCTCATCTAGATTCCAACTGTCAAAGATTATAGGCATGGGATAGCTGCAGAGCTCCAGATAAGGGGAGTATTTCAACAAGGGCCACTATGGCCCTAAATCGCTCACCTGGTACACCATGGCAAACTTGACCTATAGTGACCTAGATTATGACTGGACATGACCCACAATCAACCTTTAGAGTGTAAACAAGATTTTCCTATGATTTGACCTAGTGACCTAGTTTTTGACTTGACCTATAATCAATGAGACAAACATTCTGACCAAGTTTCATCAAGATCCAATGAGATTTGTAGCCTCTAGAGTGTTAACAAGATTTTTCTATGATTTAACCTAGTGACCTAAATTTTGACCGGACATAACCCATATTAGACCTTGATCTATATATCCACGAGACAAACATTCTGACCAAGTTTCATCAAGATCCAATGAGATTTGTAGCCGCTAGAGTGTTAACAAGATTTTTCTATGATTTAACCTCGTGACCTAGTTTTTGACCGGACATGACCCATATTCGAACTTGTCCTAGATATCAATAAGACAAACATTCTGATCAAGTTTCATCAAGATCCAATGAGATTTGTAGCCTCTAAAGTGTTAACAAGGTTTTTCTATGATTTGACCTAGTGACCTAGTTTTTGACCGGACATGACCCATATTCAAACTCGACCTAGATATCAATGAGACAAACATTCTTACCATGTTTCATAAAGATCCAATGAGATGTGTAGCCTCTAGAGTGTTAACAAGATTTTTCTATGATTTGACCTAGTGACCTAGTTTTTGACCGGACATGACCCACATTCGAACTTGACCTAGATATCAATGAGACAAACATCCTGACCAAGTTTCATTCAGATCCAATGAGATTTGTAGCCTCTAGAGTGTTAACAAGGTTTTTCTATGGTTTGACCTAGTTTTTGACCCAACATGACCCACATTCGAACTTGACCTAGATTTCTACTAGACAAACATTGTGTTCAGGTTTCATGAAGATCCAATGAGATTTGTAGCCGGTAGAGTGTTAACGAACAATTGTGAACAGACAGACGGACAGACAGACGACGGACATCCAGCGATCCTAAAAGCTCACTTTGGCAAATCTTTCTTTCTGCATTTAACCCTATGGTGTCACTACTTATTAGAATGATATCTCTTCGAGACGATTCTAATGAGTACGGTAGTAACACCATAGGATTTGGTGCTGAAATGAGTGAGAAAATATTGGATTTATTCAGTTTACTCCCTTTTATCCGGAGCATTAAGCTGTTATCATACATATAGGTTAAACAGTGGATGATTGTCTCTTCTGGCCATAAAGGAAAGGGTTACGTAACAACCAGTATACTCGTCACTAACAAACAATGTAACTGTGAAGAGTACACTTGTCCTATGCAATCCTTTGCAAACAGGATAGACTCTGATCTGGAGCCCTCTGGTCAGGGCCAGCACTATTCATTATTTTGAAATATATAGCAGAAAACAGCCCTATAGTAATGAGTATATAGCAATAAATGAACTAACCTTAATTGGTAACTGGAATTGTCTATTAAAGTTTCAGGGGAGAATGAGTTAACGTTAAGGGGAGATTTTGTATTGGGGCATGTATTGGTGATAAATGGATTTGATGATAAAACTGTCACTACCGTGCAGGCTTGAGGTGATTTCTGGGAAATTGGATCCACCAAAAGATAAGGCCGAGTCAAACTTATCTCTGTCTGCAGTTCTTAAAAATCTAGACTGGTTACAGTCTGATGTGAATCACCATTTAGCAAAAGACAAAACCAGTCTAATGTTTGAAGGTGTCTCAGATTGTTGAAGGGTTTGCTAACTTTTAAGTCTTTGCATGCTGGGTATTTCTTTTTTGTCTGCAACAATTGTCTTCTGCTATAGTTCTAAAATTAGAATTTTCAAAATTTCTTTCAAATTCAGTGACAGAATGACAAACAGTTTGGATCCTGGTGAGACACCGCGTTACATGGCGTCTCATCTGGATCCAATCTGTTTGCAGAGATCACTACGGCAGGTATATCCGCCGCTAGCGTGCAAAGAGTTAAGGCTAACAGCAACCAGCTAACAGCAACCGTGATTAACTTTGAAAACAGTTTGGATCTAGATGAGATGACCTTATCTTGACAAGAAATTTGAGAAGATTCTAGACAACGTTGGTTGCAGACAAAAATTTATTCTGTGCTCAAAACGTTAACAAGTAGATATTTAAATGTGCTAAGTAGATATTTAAATGTGCTAAAAGACGTATCTATTGGGGAAAGGGTTAACATTACTATCATGTCTTTGTCTGCAATAATTATTCTCTGATCTGGTGGGGACTAATCCCATAGCCTACTGTTTCTAGTATTGTAGATAGATGACCTAACTTAACCCATTTATGATTACCCCATAAATATGTCTTTTAATGCCTTTAATTTACTCCTCCACTGGAGAAAATAGTCCAAATTTAAACAGTCATAAGTATAAATTACACAAAAAATATTTTCTATATTCTAGCACTGGTTATAGCTTAAAGCAGGCTGAAAGTAAAGCAGAATGCGCCTGCTTTAATAAGTGTTCACCTGTCTTCAAATCTAGAAACAGGTTATGGGATAATGGGTTAAAACAAGTTGAAAGAAAAGCAGATTACACATTTAGGCATATAAAAGTGTGTCCTGCTTCACTTTCAGCCTGCTTTAAGCTACCATCTACTAGGATATAGAAAATATTTCTCATTGGTACCTTACATATTAATTACTATAAATTTGGGAGAAAAAATGCAAAGGCGTAAAAAGGCATACTTATGAGGTAATGGGTTAAAAATATCTTGAAAATATTATAAGCTTCTTTTAGGACTTTAAAAATACAGCCTGAATTTCAAACTCTCATTGATGGTTTTAAAACTTTTAAGAAGTTATATTTTAAAGTTTTTCAATGTTTCTTCCAGACATTTCAGTCTTGTTTCTTCAAGACATAAAAAGAATTTACAAGTTTCTTCAGATTTACAACAGACATCATTTTTAAGTAGAAGACATTATTCTTTCCCAAAAAACATGTTTAGTTGTTTACACTATATACAGTTAAACCCCTCACCACTAAAAAAGATTGTTAATTATTGGTTGTAAGGGCAGGCGACTGCTTTAAGCAAGGTGACATTGTCATTGAAATAGATTTACTGTCATCTTGCTTTAAGCTGACACCTGTCTTTTATACAATCAATTAGCATTAGTTTTAGTGGTTGTTATATAGGGGTTTTACAGTAAATTATAATCATTGGAGGTCATTTTCTACATTTTATTTGAGTTTGCATTTAGTTTTGTCTAAATGGGAATGAATAAAATCTTCGCCACTGTAACTGAGTCAGATTCTTTCTTCGAGACAACTGACAGGTGCTTCATGCATCTTGACAAATTCTAATTAACTCTTTGCATGCTGGGTAATTTTTCTGTCTGCAACAAATGTCATCTGCTACTGTTCTAAAAATAGATTTTTAAAAAAAAAATTTATAATCAAAACCGGTCAGGGTGTCAACCACTTTGGATCCTGATGAGATGCCGCATTATGCGGCATCTCATCAGGATCCAAACTGTTTGCAAAGGCAATCATGGATTCAATGTAACATATAGTGAGTCCAGAGAGATAATTAACCTTTGCAACAATCATGTAATACAATTTAACTTGAGCTAAACCTACTTCTCAAAGGAAAGCTTAACCCTTAGCCCGCCAAATAAATTGTCGTCTGCTATATTTCTCGCCTGCTTCAAGTTTCAAAGTGCTTCAAAGTTGCTCAAAATTGCTGAAAATGTTGTCCGAGTGTCAAACAGCTTGGATCCGGATGAGACGCCGAGTTACTCGGCGTCTCATCCGGATCCAAGCTGTTTGCATATGGAGCTATAGTCGTGAGTGGCAGGCTAAGGGTTAACTCTTTCAACACTAAACCAGTTACCCTAATGAATCAGTTTTACCTTTTTTAATTAATTTCTCAACTTTAGTAATGACTGTTCAACAAAAGAAATATTCTTGCAGATGGTAGCTTAAAGCAAGTTGAAAAAGAAGAATGTGCCTTATGGCACATTAATATTCTCCTTTACTTTCAACCTGCTTTTAGTGGTCATCTTTCTTTATAACTAGAAACAGGTTATTGGGTAAAGGGTTAAAGTTCTTATTATTTATATTATAAGTCATCTGCTGACAATGTAAGTCTGTTAACTCTTTCCTCCCTGAAACTTAAAATGGACAATTCCAGTTTCCATTTTAGTCTAGTCCATTTCTGACTTTTAAGGGTTGTTTTTGTCAATGTTTTAGCCTTGTGACAAACAGTGAAGACCCTGATCAGAGGGCTCCTTTCGGAGCCCTCTGATCTGGGTCTTCACTGTTTGCATATGACATGTATACTATTCACATGTACATGTTTGAAAAGGACGCCTATATGTGGGACTAGGGTTCAAAGAGTTAACCCATTACCCAAAAGCTTGTTTCTATTTTAGAGGCAAGGTGACCACTTATAAAGCAGGTTGAAAGTAAAGCATTAAGGCACATTCTGCTTTACTTTCAGACTGCTTTAAGCTACCATCTTCTAGAATATGGAAAAATAATCTTATGCTGAATATTCCTAACTGTATGAATTGGAACTATTTTCTTCAGTAGATGAATAAATTTAAGGGCATAAAAAGGCATATTTATGGGGTAATAGGTTAAAAGTGCTGGTGTTGGAATTCCTCTTAACCCTGCGAAGATTATTATGGTCTGCTTCAAAACTGTTGTCTGTAAAATTTATTAAATTTGGATTGATACTTTATTTAAGTTAAGAAACCTAAAGACGAGTTTCGCTGTAAGGATTTCAAGTCTACAAAAAAATGATTCATATACAAAATGATTCAGTTTACTGCAGAAAGTAATGAAGAAAGCTGTAGGAGAAGCCTCACTCAGCCCGGCTGTACTTTTTCCAAGGTTCAGTGTAAAATTTCCATGGAATATGAATAATTTATGTGGAATTTACATGGAATTCTAAAAGTTCCATGGTTTTTGTTTAGTCATCCAACATTTCCAAGGTTTATGCATGCTTATGAACAAAAAAACCACGTAAATATCAAGAAAAAACCTTGGAAACTCTTAAAACCTTGGCAAAAGCTCGGAAAAATTGGACTTTGGCAAAAATAAACACGGAACAATCTCGGAAATAAGAACTTAACCATTTTTTAGCACGGAAAATCCTTGTAAAATAATAACTTAAACAATTTGCACCTCGTAATATTTGCTACAATTGTAAGTTTCACAAAACAGTGAATATTATACACACCCAGGACACCAGCTCACAACAATCAGAGGTCAGAGATTTAAGTTGTCTGTTTATCTATACTTTAAAATGTGAATGTGGCAAAAATTAAAGACTCCAAACCAGTTCAGACTCCTGACAAAAGATTCATGGTAAGTTACATAACTTACATAAATATAATTCTATCATGATCATAATATATCTTGGATATTTACATGATACAAACAAAAGCATGTGGTACCCCACCCACTAGTAGTTAACTATTCCTCGTATACTTTTCCATGGTATTTTGTCGAAACCACGTAAAATGGTTCTAACATTTCCGTGGTTTTAAGGAAAAAACCACGGAAATAATAGAGTAAATATTTTACAAGGATTCCTCGTAAACTTTTCCGAGGATTTTTGTTTCCGTGGTTTTTAGGAGAAAACCTTGGAAATTAAATATTTTACAAGGATTCCTCGTAAACTTTTCCGAGGTATTTTGTCAAACCATGTAAAAACCAAGGTCTTGTATTTTCTAAGGTTTTCTCGTCTTTTTTTCCAAGGTTTTTGTAATATGACCGTCCGAATACTCCGTGGTTTTTTCCATGTTTTTTTTTTCATAAAACCTAGGAAAAAGTACAGCCGGGGGCTTTCTGTTTCATTTCGACAGATACTTAAATAAGTAATAAGAAGAAAATAAGCCTAGAGTGAATTATTATTTAACCCATAACCCCATAGCCTGTTTCTAGTTTTGAAAAAACAAGTTACTACTTAAAGCAGGTTGAAAGTAAAGCAGAATGTGCCTTAAGGCACATTCTGCTTTACTTTCAGCCTGCTTTAAGCTATCATCTGCTAGGATAAAGAAAATATTTACTTGTGATGTATACATTTTCATGACTGTATAAAAGGGAACTATTTTCTTCAGAGGAGGAAGAAATTATAGGCGTTTAAAAGGAGTATTTATGAGGTAATGGTTAAGATAATAAGAATGCATCTGTTTTGAACATTAGATAATTTCACCTTGATTTTGACAGAAATCCTTGTTTAAGTCAAGAGCTAACCTTTTCAATTACGCTTTCCAATAATTAAGTGTCAAGCCCGTTTCAACCTTTTCTCTGTTGATCAGGACTTGACAAGAATTTGCAAACAGTGTGGATCCAGATCAGACACAGAAAATGAAACATCTGATCTGATCAGGATCCAAACTGTTTGAGGATACTTCAATTGTAAATTGCAAAAATATATATCCTAATTTGACAGTGCAGACAACAATTTCAAAGCAGACAATAATATATACATGATTACATGTACACAAGGATAAAGGTTTAACACTTAACTACAGGTAAGCAGTTACTAAGCATCACAATCAATTAGAAAAAAAATTGTCAGCAATATTTTCTAACCTATTATTCTATAGATATTCTTTTTATGGCTTTAATTTATTTCTTCTCTTAACCTTTTTAGTTTTTACTCCATAGATATGCATTTAAATGCAATTAATTCATTCATACCCTGAGAAAATAGAACTTTCTACTTAAAACAGTCATGAATATGTCATATGAAATATGTTCAATATCCTAGCAGATTGTAGCTTAAAGCACAATGTGCCTTTATATGACACATTCTGCTTTCTTTTTCAAAATTGCGTAAATCCTGCGCATCCATATAACTTTATTAAATCATTGTGAATAGATTTGATCTAGAAATTTAGATTTAAAAATGGGTTGACTATAGTTTCTTTTACAAGTTATAATCAGGATCTACACTACAGTGAAATCTCTCTATTACAACCACTAAGTTGTGTTAATTATTAGGTATTATGACAGGTGACTGCTTAAAGCAAGGTGACAGTGAAACAGAAAGCTCCTAAAAGAGCTTTCTGTTTTACTGTCACCTTGCTTTAAACTGCCACATGTCTTTTACACAATTAATAATTAGCTTTCATTTTAGTGATCGTATTTGAGAGATTGTACTGTATTTGTGTAATTTTATATGATTAACAAATTAAAAATTCTCAAAATGGTAACCTGCACTTAACTACTTGCATGCTAGCAGCGGATATATCTGCCACAGTGCAGACTACCTTAGCAAACAGTTTGGATCCAGATGAGACGCCACGTAACGCGGCGTCTCATCAGGATCCAAACTGTTTGACACTCTGATCATAATTATTTTGAACAGAAATTTAGAAAATTCTATATTTAGAACAATAGCAGATGACAAATGTTGCAGACCAAAAATATTACCAAGCATGCAAAGAGTTAAACATAGTTACAGTCAAGCTTTTGTCAAATGCAGCCATCTCAAGTTGAAACAACCAAATTTATGTAGACAGGTGGCAGCTTCATGCAGCACATAAAGAAAGCCAACAGTTCCTTGAGGAGATTTCTGCATTACCTTTGTTCTGCATTAGACTGTCCCCTCTTTCAAAAGACTGGACATACTGAGTATCGCTGGAGACTTCAAATTTAAAGCCAAAACACATCAACCATTACATCGACTGATGAGTAAGTTTCTAATTTGAAATCTAACATAAAATTCATTTTTGTACTAAATAAACTTGTTGAAAATTATGCAATCTGTTGAAAAAGCCTTCAGCTTAAAATCTGAAATATACTTTTTTCTATAACTACAAAAGTAATTGGATCTTATTCTAGATCATAATTATGTTCGAGTCAATTTTAATTTGATTTGGATTCCATTAATTTACAAAACATACACACTTATACTACTGCTTAAACCATCAACAACCATGCAGCATTATTTAACCCATTACCCCATAAATATGCCTTTTTACGCCTTTAATTTATTGCTAAACTGAAGAAAATGGTTGCAATTTGAACAGTCATAAATTTGTATGATAAAAATTATTTTCTATATTTTTAGTAGATTTTAGCTTAAAGCAGCCTGAAAGTAAAGCAGAATGTGCCTTAAGGCACATTCTGCTATACTTTCAACCTGCTTTAAGTGGACACCTATATTCAATATTAGAAAATGTGGGAAAGGATTAAACCATCGGCAACAATGCAGCATCATTTAAGCATTTCAAAATTGACCTTTATCATGCTATTCTATATTCACATAGGTAATATGCAGACAAATACGTGTTTGCTTTTAACATGCATGATATAAGGTGAGTTATAGCACCTCGACACTAAGTGCTAAAAGGTGGTCATGACACCGGATTGATAAGACTTTTCCTATTTGGTATATTTGTTACAGTCCTTTCCAGTAATGATTGATACACTTAGTACAGCATTGCAACTGAACCAATTACCCTATTACAATTAAGGGCCACCATGGCCCTATATCGCTCACCTGGTACACCATGTAAAACTTCACCTATAGTGACCTAGATTTTGACCCGGTATGACCCATATTCAACAGTAGCCTTGATTTTAATAAAGCAAACATTTTGACCAACTTTCATCAATATCAAATGAGAAATGTAGCTTCTAGAGTGTAAACAATGTATTTTCATTATTTGACCTAGTGACCTAGTTTTTGACCAGACATGACCCACATTCAAACTTGACCAAGATATCAATAAGTCAAACAAAGTGACCAAGTTTCATCAAGATCTAATGAGATTTGTAGTCTCTAGAGTGTTAACAATGTTTTTTTTATGATTTGACCTAGTGACCTTGTTTTTAGCCTGACATAACCCACATTCGAACTTGATCTAGATATAAATGAGGCAAACATTTTGACCAAGTTTCATCAAGATCTAATGAGATTTGTAGTCTCTAGAGTGTTAACAAGGTTTTTCTATGATTTGACCTAGTGACCTAGTTTTTGACCGGACATGACCCACATTCGAACTTGACCTAGATATCAATGATATCAAGTTTCATGAAGATCCAATGAAATTTGTAGCCGCTAGAGTGTGAACGAACAATTGTGGACAGACAGACGACGGACATCCAGGTGAGCTAAAAAGCCTTTTTACTCCTTGAATTCATTCTTCTACTTAAGCAAATTTAGTTTCACTTCAAAAGGTCATGAATATTCATCATAAGAAATATTTCCTATATCCTAGTAGATGGCAGTTTAAACCAATACCCATAGCCTGTGTCCAGTTTTGAAGACAGGTGCTACTTAAAGCAGGTTAAAAGTAAAGCAAAATGCGCCTTAAGGCGCATTTTGCTTTACTTTCAGCCAGCTTTATTAAGCTACCATCTGCTTGATTACAAAAACTATTTCTTACGGAGTATATTTCCTGACTGTATAAAGTGGAACTATTTTCTTCAGTGGATGAATAAATTACAAGAGGGCCTGAAGGCCCTGATATCGCTCACCTGTTGTACTGAAGCCTGATAGCTTTACATTGTTTCACCTGTTTTCATCTAAATCTTTTCAAATTTGTAGTAAAGCATGTAAACAATTTTGGAATACAACCTCATAATTCTAGTATAGTAGAGTACATCAAGGGCCTAAACAATACTGAAACGAAGCCTTTTCTAGCATTTCAAAGTATATCAAGGGCAGATAACTATTGCCACAATGATAAGATTTCAACAATAATTTCACTCCTTGGAGAACCTATAGCTATATACTTTGTGTGCAAGTATAAACAAAATCCATTCAAAACTGTAGTTGCAAGAGTATAAACGCTGTAAAATATGGCATTTTCAGCACTTCAAAGGTAGATAACTCTTGATCTATTTGTCCGATTTCAACCATAATCACCCTTTTTCGAACTCTTTAACTTATAGTCATATACAATCTGGGCAAGTTTGAGAAAGCTTGGATAAATATTGTGGCCTCTAGTGTAAACACTGTTAAATATATCATTTTCAGCAATTCAAAGGTAGATAACTCTTGACCTATTCATCAGATTACAACCATAATCAAACTCATCTGAAGTATTATAATAATATACCATCTGAGCAAGTTTGAAAAAGATTGGATAAAATGTGTGGCCTCTAGAGTGTAAACACCATTAAATATGGCATTTTCAGCAATTCAAAGGTAGATAATTCTCGACCTATTAGTCTGATTTCAACAATAATCAAACTCATTTGAATTCTTATAGTAATATACAATCTGAGATAGTTTGAGATAGATTGGATAAAAATTGTGGCCTCTAGAGTGTAAACAACCTTAAATATGGCATTTTCAGCAGTTCAAAGGTAGATAACTCTTGATCTATTAGTCCGATTTCAACCATAATCAAACTCATCCGAACTCTTATGGTCATATACAATCTGGGCAAGTTTTAGAAAGATTGGCCAAATATTGTGGCCTCTAGAGTGTAAACACTGTAAAATATGGCATTTTCAGCAATTCAAAGGTAGATAACTCTTGATCTATTTGTCCAATTTCAACCATAATCAAACTCATCCGAACTCTTATGGCAATATACCATCTGAGCAAGTTTGAGAAAGATTGGATAAATACTGTGGCCTCTAGAGTGTAAACACTAAAATTGTTGACGACGCACGACGGACTCCGGACATTCAAGGAATGCAATAGCTCATCCTGAGCTAGCTCAGGTGAGCTAAAAAGCCTAAAGAGGCATATTTATGGGGTAATGGGGTAAAGTAGACTGAAAGTAATAATTGTTTGATTTGGGTTTACCGCACAGGACACAATACATATCATAAAGCGCAGATGTCACTGTGAAAGAATATGGTGAATGCACTAGTTAGTTTTTGGTGGAGTCTTGAGGTGCATGCTTATAATGGGGTTATTGGTTACAGTAAACAATTTCAATTTTTTTTTTCGGCGGAGCTGACTAGTTTCTATTTGGACACACTTTCTATTTGGCCACACATTTCAACCAATAATATTTGATCAGAAATTTAGAATTAAGAGCACCTGTTGAAACTGAATAGTCTGATTGGATAGTAGCCAGGGCTCCAGATAAGGGACTTGTTTCAAAACTTAAAATCTGTATTTGTGCATTAAACCCTGTGGTGTCACTATACATATGAATTGTCTCTTCGAGACAATCAAAATGAGTGGTAATACCATAGGGTTTGGTGCTGAAAGGGGTGAAAAATGTGATAGTTTAGTTTACTCCCTCTTATCTGGAGCCCTGTAGGCTGGTTTATGTCCCATTACAGTTTTACATGATGTGGACTGTGGGTGTAAAATTTAGAGACACAGGCTGGCTGTTTACTACACTGGGCTGATGAAATATTATGCTTCTATTTTAAGATATGATCTGAAATCTATTTATAGATATACAGAGGAAGCTAGGTGTACAACCAATTTGTTTTAATTGTTAACTATTTGTACACATTTGCCATACATTAAAAGCAATATTTTATATATGAATGGCCTCAAGTGAGTTAAACACAATTGTGTTGTTTCATCATTATTTACAAGAGTGAAGTACAGTAGATTGTTGTATCTGTACATTTGTGTATGCTATAGTTTGTTTCAAGAAACTCTATGAATGAAGTTCCGCCGAATATCTTTTTTAATGATATTTCTTGTTCAGTTTATGTCCAAATCCTATGTTGTGACAAATTAGATTTGTCTCTTCATGGGATTGACCATTCTAGTGACTAATAAGTAGTCTGTAGTCACATTAAATTATCACAACATAGTGTTTTAGTAAGACACAAAGATTTTTAGTTCAGTGTTCCCTCTCTACAACGACTACCTCCTTACAACAACCCTTACTACAGTTCCCGCAACAGGACAATTATGTCTAATGATTTTACTGTTGCATTACAGTGGAGAATGTGTGATTCTTTCCCAATAAACGCGTTTACGCTAAAACTATTATTTGCAGTGCAAACAGTTTGGAGCCAGATCAGACGCCGGGTAACCATCCGATCAGGCCCCAAACAGTTTGCCACCAAGATAAACATGAAATATCAGAATTGTCCAAAATTTGTTCTTTTCTACGTTTTAGCGCTTTGCGTTTGCGTTTAAACAAGAAAGAATAACAGATTCTCCACTGTATCATCTGCTTAAATCATCGTCTGCAGTTTTTCTCAAAGTTACGTTATGGACATTTTGACAGATAAAAAACTTAATGACGAGTGACAAACAGATTGATTCCTGATCTGGATTCAAGCTGTTTGCAAATGTTAGCCAATTTCCCTCCCTATAACGACTCCCTCCGAACAACACACAAATTGTGTCTCCCATTGGGTGTCGTTGTAGAGAGGGAACACTGTATTTGGAATACAGTGCTCCTCCAAATACAGTGCTACCTCTCTACAACGACACCCAATGGGAGACACAATTTGTGTGTGTTAGTCAGAGGGAGTTGTTATAGGGAAAGAAATTAGTTTACATTTTCTTAACAGCTTGAATCCAGATCAGGTGGCACCTGATCTGGGTTGAAGCTTTTTGTCACTTCTCATTATGGATTCTTTCTGATAAAAAGTCAAATATGTGACTTTGAGAAAAACAGCAAACAACAATATTAAGCAGATGATAATTACTGTTGTAAAAAGGTTGAACATAATTGTCTTGCTTGGGAAAAAGAGCGAGTGCTGCTGTAAGCAGGGAATCATTGTTCAGAAGGCTGTTGTGGGGAGGGAACACTGTACAGTGGAGAATCTGTATTCTTTCCCAATAAACGCGTTTACGCTAAAACTATTATTTGCCGTGCAAACAGTTTGGAGCCAGATCACACGCCGGGTAACCCGGCGTCTGATCAGGCTCCAAACTGTTTGCCACCAAGATAAACAAGAATTATCAGAATTGTCCAAAAGTTGTTCTTTTCTACGTTTTAGTGTTTTGCGTTTGCGTACGTTTGCGTTTAAACGGGAAAGAATAACAGATTATCCACTGTACCTTGCTTTTCTATGGCCTTGGAATCCTCAGGGGCTAACCAACCCCACACTTCACACTTTATATGGATTGATATAAATTATTCATTCTGTAGTGTCAAATAACACAGCAATGGCTGCCATTCCTAACATGTTGCAGAACCAAGGCCCACGCCCAGCTCCCAGCGACATGGGCAATCAATTATCCCTTTACCCCTTGCAGACGTTTGGAAGACATGTGGCCACTTAAAGCAGGTTAAAAGTAAAGCAGAATGCTCCTGATGCTTTAAGTATCAGCTGGAAAGATGTAACTGGATATGCCTTCTTTGCTTTATATTCAAGACAAAATTCCTAAGACTTAAAGTGGGAACTATTTATCATGGTGTACAAATAATAAGAGGCATATTAATGGAATAAAGGGTAAATATGCTCGAAATTAAACATCTAAACCCCTATTCCATAATCAAAAGTGCTTAAATCACCTATATTCAACTGTGTTTCAGGCATGTGAATGCTAAGCCTTACAGCAATATTTAAACAACATATGTTTGTAAACCATGTCATCCACTCCTCACCTTGATCTTGAAATGACCTTGACATATGACCTATTGACCTCAAAAGATAAAGGGGTCATCTACTCATCACCAACCTCGCTACCAAATATGAGAACTGTAGGTTGAAGGAATGGTGAGTTATTGATCGGAAACCATTTGGTCTACTAAGCAGAAATATACTAAAGGGAGCTTAGATTCTGCATTATTTTATTCTTGTTTCAACCCATTACGGCATAGCCTGCTACGTTTTGAAGACATGACCACAGCAGGATGAAAATATAGATTAAGAATGGACCCTTAAGCACATGTCTTTACTTTCAACCTGCTTCAAGCAGATATAATAAAGGGTTTAACTCTTTGAACCCTAGTCCCGCATATAGGCTTGCTTTTCAAACAGTGTACCTGTGAATAGTACACATGTCTTATGCAAACAGTGAAGACCCAGATCAGAGGGCTCCGAAAGGAGCCCTCTGATCAGGGTCTTCACTGTTTGTCATAATGCCAAACATTGACAAAAACAACCCTTAAAAGTCAGAAATGGACTAGACTAAAATGGAAACTGGAACTGTCCATTTAAAGTTTTAGGGAGGAAAGAGTTAAGAGAAGTGGCTGCTTAAAGTAATACATATAGAAGAATATTTAAGGTGTTGTCGTCGTTTCAACTTTGACCTGCTTTTTTGTGCAGACATTTGACAGAATGCAGAAAACAATTCCAGGGGGCACTGCCACAGGGACCAATGTAATATAAAGTGTTTGAGTTGAGTCTGAGATTGTTCACAAGCATTTGATTGGTCAGATTTAACTTTTATAACCTTGGGGGACTGGTCTTCAGACTTGACTACTAGACGATTGTAATGAGTATCATAATTATATAATACCATAGGGTTTGGGGCAGAAATAAAGTCCTGCATGATTTAAATGTTTGAAATCTTAAGTTTACTTTCTCTTACCCGTATCCCGTGATTCCTAAATTAGGCTAATCCTATGATCATTCGCATTTCTATTCTAAGGAAAGATTAAAATTTAGTTGCTTTATATTTACAATAGTATTAACTATTTTTGAGATGCACCTTTTTTTTTAATCAAAGCTAGATTATATCTACATATACAATACACACATTGAAACAATGAACAAAACTAGGTCATGTGTATTGCCCCTGGCAACAGGTCCGGCACCATCGCCCACGGCAACAGAAAACTCACAACACAACACTGAGGGCAAATTTCAGCTGATCCATCACTTTCATATGACAGTTAGTAGCTATATAAGGCCTCGGGCGGCCATTGTGGTTAGTCCTTTGTTTCTTAGCCCTTAGTCTGTAGATCATGACTTTAATGGTATTTGCAAACAGTTTGGATCCAGATCAGATGCTGCAGAACACTCATTTTCAGCTTTCTTCATTTTAACCTATTACCCCATAAACACACCTTTTTATGCCTTTCGTTAATTCTTCCACTAAAGAAAATGGACCCTATTTTTACAATCATGAATATATTATAATTTATAAGAAATATTTTCTGAATTCTAGCAGATAATTAATGGTTTCAAGCAGGCTGAAAGAAAAGCATTCTGTTTTACTTTCAACCTGCTTTAAGTTTAAGTTACCAAATTTCAAAACTAGAAACAAGCTATGGGGTAATGGGTTAAAAATGAATAAATGTTAATAATTTCAGAACATAATATGAAATGTGGCAGGATAAAGATGTACTAACCTTTAACTACCAAACAAATGTCATCTGCTAGAAATTTCCAGTTTTGAAAAATTACAAGTTAACTTTTACTCTAAAGGTGTCACAGTTTTTTAAACAGTATTTTAAATGTATGACATACAGTGTAAACCCTGATCAGAGGGTTTGTAAAAGAGCCCTCTGATCAGGGCCTTAGTAGCACTAGTTTAGGGTCTAGCAATTTAAAGGTTAATCCTCTTCATACTGTTACATCTAAAACTCGATAAAAGACATCTGCAATATTTAACGAATTCAGTTTTTAAAAGAAGAACCCTAAAGAGTCAAACATTTTGGATTATGATCTGACACATACAGAAATTGCTACTGTGCAATCTGCTCTGGATCCAAAGAGTTTGCAAATAACACTCACAACACTCTTAGCATTAGGAATAGTGGTATAAATGTCTTTATCTTATTCACCCAAGAAACTTTATGGTAACTGGAAAATTCCAGTTTCTAATCAAGTCTGGTCAATTTTTTACTATTAACGGCAAATATTTTACAATATAATTCAAAATGACAAACAGCGCTGACTCTGATCAGAGGGGCTCCTTAAGGAGTCCTCTTACTCTTAGCTGGGTCTACAGAGTTTGCATAGGACAAAATTTAATGTTCTACTCACAACAATGAACATTGTCTATAAATATATGACAAGTATTAATAGACTAAGTTATCTTTCAAAACACAAATACACATTAGCATGCTCCTGTGCTCAAGATAAGGTTTGGTTTGTTAACAACTGTTTCTGCCATTTATAGGCTAATTGGATGGGCTAGAGAGGGGAGCGGATACAGAAAACCCGGTCGCAATGCCCCTTCTCTTATTATCAACAGATTTCTCTGGTTCTTTTGAAGGCCCTTCATACAGACATACCCTGGTGACTGTTCCAGGAATCTGGGTAGAAGCTGAACCATCAACCTTCTGCAAGCCAGCTGGAAGGCTTTCATCAACATATATGCTACAAGCATGCAAGGGGTTTAACCCTTTACCCCATAATCTATTTCTAGTTTTGAAGACAGGTGACCACTTAAAACAGGTTGAAAGTAAAGCAGAATGTGCCTAAAGGCGCATTCTGCTTTACTTTCAGCCTGCTTTAACCTACCATCTACTAGAATATAGAAAATATTTCTTAAGTAGCATATTCATAACTAGTCTATAAATGGGAACTATTTTCTTTAGTGGATGAATGAATTAAAGGCATAAAAAGGTGTATTTATGGGGTAGTGGGTTAAATGTCATCAACATAGTATACCCTACAAGCATGCAAGGGGTTTACAGAGCTAAAGATAGGAGGTCTTAAGCTGAACAAATCCAACATTTTCACCTTCATGTCAGCACCAAATACTTTGTTAACTTTGTTAATGACTTCTCATTAGAATCATCTCTAAAGACACTTCTAATGAGTAGTTTATTGCAGACATGAAGATTTTAGATTTTTAAATACTCCCCTTACCTTAAGCCTTGGTCAGGGCTCCAGATAAGAGGGAATAAACTGAACATATGATGAAATCCAACATTTTTTCACTCATTTTCAGCAGCAAATCCTATGGTGTGACTACTCATTAGAATCGTCTCAAAGAGACGATTCTAATGAGTAGTGACACCATAGGGTTTAATTCAGAAATAAAGATTGTAGTTTTTGAAATACTCCCCTTATCTTAAGCCCCTTGGTTTAGGATACAAGAATAATTTCAACTGACCTGTTTTTTCTTTGATCTCGCAGAGAACACTGAAGAGGGCTGGTTTCATGCGATGACAGTTTAGGGTGTGCTTCCTGCAAACAAGAAAAAATGACGAACATCAAAAATCTACGACAACAAATCAAATCAGTATATCTTTGGACACTTAAGTTATATTGTCACTTGCTTGGGATCTGAGCAAATTCTTCTAAAATTAATCGCTGATTATTTAACCCATTACCCCATGGCCTGTTTCAAGTTTTGAAGATAGGTGGCCACTTCAAGCAGGTTGAAAGTAAAGCAGAATGTGCCTTAAGGCACATTCTACTTTACTTTCAGCCTGCTTTAAGCTTCCATATGCTAGGATTAAGGAAACATTTCTTAATGTGTATACATGACTATAAAGTGGAATTATTTGCCTAACTAGTAACCAGGAACGTATATTTCACATACGTCCCTGCAGTAACTTAGTGTAGAAATAAATTAAAAGTGTAAAAATATATTATGGGGTATTCCGGGTAATGCCGTATTGGGTTAAGACATATAATCAGAGAGATAAGCAGTTTGGATCCTGATGATAAGTCAAGTTACTCAGCTTATTATCTGGATCTAAACTGTTGTTGTTTCTGATAAGGTTTATAGTCTCGCATAAGCTTTTTCAGGTGCGTCATCCCATTGTTTCAGGATTGGAACAGTGGTGATTTCAAAACTGTTTGTAATCATGGTTTCACTATATAGCCTGTAAATTCAGAGTTCATTGTGTGACATTAGACTTGCAAGTATCGATCGGTTTATGAGGAGCAAGAAAACAAATGTTGAGAATTCAAAATTCTAAAATCATAATTTTTATAATTAATTATTATTTACAAATTCATAATAAATTTGTTACTCAAAATTAGAAAATAAAATTGTTTAAATCATTATTTAAATAAAGTTGCTGTCTGCCTTTTGTTTTAACCCATTACCTCATAGTCTCTTTCTAGTTTTGAAAACAGATGACCCCTGAAAGCAGACTGAAAGTAAAGCAGAATGTGCCTTATGGCACATTCTGCTTTACGTTCAGCCTGCTTTAACTCTTTCCTCCCTGAAACTTTAAATGGACAATTCCAGTTTCCATTTTAGTCTAGTCCATTTTAGACTTTTAAGGGTCGTTTTTGTCAATGTTAGGCATTATGACAAACAGTGAAGACCCTGATCAGAGGGCTCCTTTCGGAGCCCTCTGATCTGGGTCTTCACTGTTTGCATAGGACATGTGTTCTATTCACATATACACTGTTTGAAAACCACGCCTATATGCGGGACTAGGGTTCAAAGAGTTAAACTACAGTCTGCAAGAATATTGAAAATATTTCTTATAAAACACATCAATGATTGTATAAATTCAAACTATTAAATTCAGTGGAGAAATCGTTTAGAGCCGTAAAAAATTAACCCTTAGCCCGCCAAATAAATTGTCGTCTGCTATATTTCTCATCTGCTTCAAGTTTCAAAGTGCTTCAAAGTTGCTCAAAATTGCTGAAAATGTTGTCCGAGTGTCAAACAGCTTGGATCCGGATGAGACGCCGAGTTACTCGGCGTCTCATCCGGATCCAAGCTGTTTGCATATGGAGCTATAGTTGTGATTGGCAGGCTAAGGGTTAAGGCATATTTATGAGGTAATGGATTAATCCTGTAACCACTGACTTGTTACCATCTGTTTAAAACTGACAAAGAAAATTTCAGATTTATCATTCAACAGAAAATTGATCAAAGGGTTTGGATCCAGCTCCAATCCCTGTTTATTCTCCAACTGATCTGGTTTCAAACTGTTTGTCAATCCACATTTTCTACTTCATGTCTGCACCAAACAATATTATGTGACCACTCATCAGAATCTTATGAGTAGTCACACAGGGCTCCAGATAAGAGGGAGTAAATTTAACAAATACTACATTTTCTTGCTCAGATCAGCACCAAATCCTATGGTGTTACTTCTCATTAATATAGAATCCTCTAAAAGAGATAATTCTAAGAGTTGTGACACCATAGGGTTTAATTCAGAAATTAAGATTTATTTTTTGAAATACTCCCCTTATCTGAAGCCCTGGTCAAATAATGAGGTTTAAGTACAGACATAAATATTTTTGTTTTTGAAATAATCTCCTTATCTTGAGCCCTGTTGCAAGTTATCTATTGCAGCAAAAGGGTAAATCATATTTAGCGTCATTCATACTATCGAAAAGTCGAGAACTGCAAATTAATTCTTAAATCATTAATTATCACTGAAATACTCCATTAACCCTTAGCCCGCCAAATAAATTGTCGTCTGCTATATTTCTCGTCTGCTTCAAGTTTCAAAGTGCTTCAAAGTTGCTCAAAATTGCTGAAAATGTTGTCCGAGTGTCAAACAGCTTGGATCCGAAAGAGACGCCGAGTTACTCGGTGTCTCATCCGGATCCAAGCTGTATGCATATGGAGCTATAGTCGTGAGTGGCAGGCTAAGGGTTAAATACCAATTTCATTAACATAAAGAAATCATCTTCCAAAAATATCTATCAACCTATAGCTATTAACGGGTAATTAACCTTTAGAATGCCAGCTAGGTTTATTCTGATACAGTGGAGAAAAAGTTAGTATTTCCCAATAAACGTGTTTAGTAATGTTTACGATAAAACTGTTAATTCGTTTGCAAACAGTTTGGAGTCAGATCAGACGCCGGGTAACCCGGCGCCTGATCAGGCTATAAGCTATTTGCCATTCTGTTTAATATATAAGTCGTCAGAATTGCCCAAAAAATGTCATTTTACCCTTTTAAATGCAATGCCTTTTGTTTGCGTTTAAATGCGAAAGAATAACCTTTTCTCCACTGAACCTGTCATTATAATTCTGTAAAAGTAACCAGTCTCTCAAGCTTCAGAATTAGAGCCTGAGAGGTATTATAATATATTTCAAAACTAAAATCTTTTTTTCTGCATTAAACCCTAAGGCGTTACTAATCATTAGAATTGTAGAGTAGCGACACCTTATGATTTGGCGCTGAAATTAGTGAGAAACTGTTTGGATCAAGATGAGATGCCAAGTTACTTGGTCTCTCATCTGGTCCCGCAGTGGATCCAGAGCACCAGATAAGGGTAGTTTTTCAAAAACTAAAATCTTTATTTCTGAATTAAACCCTATGGTGTCACTACTCATTAGAATCGTCTCTTTGAGACGATTCTAATGAGTAGTAACACCATAGGATTTGGTGCTGAATGAGTGAGAAAATGTTTGATATGTTGAAATAACTACCTCTTATCTGGAGCCCTGGTGGATCCAAACTGTGTGCAAGAGTTATCACAGTTTAGATCCAGATCATGCAGATGACTAACATCTAGAACCACTGATTTCTATTCTATAATGCATACAATACAATGACTCTTACAAGCACTGAATTAATCAAGACATACACTTGCAAACAGTCTAGAACCAGATAAGTCACAAAGTCATTCGGTTTCTGATCAGGATCAAATTTTGTTAGCTCTATCATAGTTCGTTTATATAATTTTAAATGTGTAGGATAAGTAATATTTTCTATATTCCAACAGATGGTAGCTTAAAGCAGCCTGAAAGTAAAGCAGAATTTGCCTTAAGGCACATTCTGCTTTATAAATACTTTCAACCTGCTTTAAGTGGTCTCCTGTCTTAAAATTAGAAACAGGCTATGGGGTAATGGGTTAAGCAGATTCTTAGGTTTACCAAACTTCATCTCCATGGCTCCCTAATTTAAAGACTTAAATGTTAACCTTTATCCTGCTAAAATAGAGCCTGCTTTGAAATTGCCATCTGCAAATTTGGTAAAATTCAGATTTATACACTTTGAAGTTTGATTAGAAGAAACCTATAAACAAGTGTCAAACAGCTTTGATCTGGATCATCCAGATCAGATGTTGCATCATGTGGTGTCTGATCTGAATAAATATGTTTGTAAACACCAGTCCAGTCACGATTGGCATGATAAGGGTTAAACAGGATCATGGATGGACTGTAGAGAAAAGAATTGCCAAATTCAATCAATATATTTGAACCGATATGTCTTTTCAAGCAAAATATTCTTAACTCTTTGCACACTAGCTGGCAGAATCATGATGATATGTGCAGTTTGGATCTAAACGAGATAAGTTCTGGGTAACACTGCATCTTATCAAGATTCAAGCTATTTGACACTACATGTGCCCCCCTTTTTTTAAAAGAAATATTGAAAGTTCTAACTTCTATTTTTCAGAACAAAAGCAGACAACAGTACCGGTAACTGTTGTTGTAGACGAAAAATACCTGACATGCAAAGAATTAAAACTCTTAATCCTGAAGCAAAAAATTAAATATACTGGTATCCATGCAATGCAAATAGTGTAGATCCTAACAGGGCTCCTGAAGGAGCCCTCTGTTCAGGGTCTGCACTGTTTGTAACATTTCTGAATAGCTCAGGGACAAACCAATTAAGAATTTATGCCATTTATTAGAAAACAGAGGAGTTATTATTTATAAAATTGGATAATTCAGCAATTTACGGGATACTACCAACAATGATGACAAAAGCAGCTCACAAGTATATGAATGCACTCAGTAGAATCAATATACCAATGCATGCACATTAATCCTGAAAATGACTTCCCATGACAAGCTATTCACAGTTCCTTTGTTGATCTTCAACTATGAGATGCACCATCTTGGGCTAATGGGCTTTCTTTAGACACCCGGGCATGTTAATTCCCAGGGAGTTAACTATTACCTTACTAGTCTGTTTCTAACTAGTGATCACTTGAAGCAGGCTTGAAGTAATGCAATGTGTGCCTTAAAGACAGATTCTGCTTTACTTTCAGTCTGCTTTAGATACCATGTGCTAGGATATAGAAAATATTCCTTAATGATCCTTGTAGTACATATTCATGATAGTATAATATGGAACTATTAATGAAGTGGAGAGTTAAATATAATTGAATTTGAATGAGGAATACGGCGTAAAACTAAAAGGCGTAGTTATGAGGAAATGTGTAAAATAGCATCCTAAGGGTTAATCACGAATCAGCATAAAGCAAACTGACGTTACTGCAAGATTAATTAAAAGTCATCATATGCCAGCCCAGCATTTCTCCAGCAATCCCGAGCACATGACTCGGTGAAAGATTGTCTGCAGAAAACTAATCAAAGATATTGATCTACCGGTAATTAACAGAAATGAATATAGGAAATAGGATAAACATAGTTAAAACTTATTAATTGGCCCTTTGAATACTGCTGACATATAATGCAGACCTTTAACACTGTTTGCAGGGCTTAATTTAACTCTTTGCATGCTGGGTAATTTTTTGTTGTCTGCAAACAGTTTGGATCCTGATGAGACGCCGCATTATGCGGCGTCTCATCTGGATCCAAACTGTTTGCAAAGACAATCAATTTGGCAGATCTATCTGCTGCTAGTATGCAAAGAGTTGAGGGGAGTATTTTGAAAAATAATTTTTTTATGCTCGTTCAAAGCCCTATGGTGTGACTAGAATCGTCTTTTCAAGACGTATCTGATGAATAGTCACAACATTATACCGTTGGGTTTAACCAGAACAGAGAAAATGTTGAAAAGTATTTTGAGCTCTGTGTTTGTATCCAGATCAGATGCCTGAGTTATTTATCAACAGATAAGGCTGATCAAAGTTTTTGACATCTGGGTTCAGAATATTCTGAGAAGACGAGACTTCATATCCCAATTTCAGCAGGTCAATTAAACCCCTCACCTGCTATAAGCATATTTTTTATTAATGATGATAGTGCAGATCCAGATCAGAGTCTGCAATGTTTTCTGTAAAGTCTGTCTGACATGAGTCTGCAATCTTTCCTACCAAAGTTTTCTTATTCTAATTTCTATTTATAATTTAGTCAATGTAATAGTCAAGAGGATTATAAATAGATGCATGTTCACAGTGGGCAGATATTTTTTTAAATACAATGTACAGTAAAACCTGTCTATTACGACCACTACATTTTGTTAATTATTAAGGTGTTTACGATAGATGACCGCTTAAAGTAAGGTGACAGTAAAACAGAAAGCTCCTGCTGTCACCTGCCTTTTATACAATCAATTATCCTTTGTTATAGTGGTCGTAATAGCGAGGTTTTACTGTATATGAATATTCTGCCAAAGAAGTTTCTTCAATATTCCAATGGTTTAAATGTTGGCTGTCATCAAAACTTTAGAGGATGAGGTCTAATTGGTCAAATTTCCTAATCTCCTGAAGTTCTGAAAGGTCATTGCGGGGGTTGACAAACTGTAAAGAAAAGGACTTAGGTGAAAAGTTGCTGCTAATTAACATTATAAGCACTGAGATGAGAATTAACTGATATTTTCAGACAAAAAAATTACACTGAGTCAGCATTACTTGAGGAATATTTCCAAACAAACAATGTCATAGACTCATACATGTACAACTTTTACAAGTTATGAATGCATAACCAGGTATCTTTTACTAACGAATGAAATTGTCATCATTGACAGTAGGAATAACGAATAGTCCAGGGCTCCAGATAAGAGGATAACTGCACAAATCCAACATTTTCTCACTTATTTTGGCATCAAATCGTATATAGGTTACTACTCATTAGAATATATTTTTCGAGACGATTCTAATGAGTAATGACACCATAGGGTTTTAAGCAGAAACAAAGATTTTAGTTTTTGAAATACCCTCCTTATCTGGAGCTCTACGAATACTGACTGAGGTAGCTCAACTTCAACAAGGCTGTGCCACCAGGCAGATGATTTTTAAAGTGAGTTTTACTGTTTAACAGAGTTCCAGATAAAGTGACTGCCTATTTCCAATCTAAAACCGAAGTAGGAATTTAATAAATTCAATTTATTTAATAGTTGCCTCTAACAAACCCTATCTTGTGACCGGTCATTAGAAATATTGCTTTGCAATTAATGTTTCTAATGAGGGGTCACAACAAATGGTTTGGTGGAGGCATAAAGGAGAAGAACATTGGAAATATTAAACCTTAGCCCGCCAAATAAATTGTCGTCTGCTATATTTCTTGTCTGCTTCAAGTTTCAAAGTGCTTCAAAGTTGCTCAAAATTGCTGAAAATGTTGTCCGAGTGTCAAACAGCTTGGATCCGGATGAGACGCCGAGTTACTCGGCGTCTCATCCGGATCCAAGCTGTTTGCATGTGGAGCTATAGTCGTGAGTGGCAGGCCAAGTGCTTTACAGCAGGGTTGGCACGATATTACCCGCCCAGTAAAACCCACCCCATAAAACCCGGGTTGGGCAATAAGCGGGTTTTATGAAATTTGGGTCATATGAAAATCAGTTTTCTTCCTAATTTAGTGAGTATTAAAGATTCAATCTAGCCATATTTGAATTATTTCAGGGCTTTGTTACCTTCTATAATAGGGGCGGCGGCCCATAACAGGTGAATTCCAAATTGCAAAAAAACTCTTTACGCCAGTTTACGGTTCTCATCTGGAGCCCTGGGTCCAAGGTTACCTTTAGGCTTGGAGAAGCATTTAGATGAGAAGCAATCAGTTTTTATAAATTAAAACAGCCATTAAAAAGATGCTGGATAGTCAGTTTTGAGTGCACTTGTGAAAGTGGATTCTTGTGGACATGTCACAGTCTTTGCACTATAACCCATTTGTCTGAAGCCCAAGACAAGTGTTCTCTGATTCCGGCCAGTGATATTAAATTCTAAATTCTAATACTGCTTTACTTTCAACCTGCCTTAAAATGGTCATATCTTGAACTCCTCAAAACTAGAAACAAGAATGGGTATTTAACACTCTTCAGTCAAGATTTTGTTACCAGGGTTTGAGAATAAGCCACAAATATAAATTATGTGTAACGTACGTAGTATGTTGGTGTATATGCAAATGAGGCTTCCCAAACCGTTGTATGTTGGGAAGTAGAGTCAATTATAATTTATATAGCGCAACAAATATCTCTTGGTGGGAGCTTAAGCTTTGCACCTACAGGGTTTGTTGTTGCTGGGTCTCTCAGTTTGCACGTTACATATGTATCCGCAATGCACTGCCATGGGAACAACAGTTTGAACTTGAAGGAAACAAAATATCTGAAAATCTATTCCAATAATGATAAATTAAACACAATACATGGACAGAGACATGAGCAAAACCTGCAACTGTTTTAGTAATTGAGTCCAATAAAATCATGACCTTTGACATCTTAGCTCTATACAAATGAACCTTGACCGAAGCAAACTGAATCCCTATAGATCATAAGTTGACAATAGTTTCAATTTCTCCTTGCATGCACATGCAAACAGCCAATTAATTGCACAGCCTTATCCATTTAACCCTTTCCCTCATAGAAACATCTTTTTCAGTTCTATTTCTGTTAAAATTTTAATGCCTTTTCATGTTCTTCAACAGAATTGTGATAAAATTCTGAGAGTTTGAAAGCAGTTCCTTCTTTCAGGGGGCTGCTGAAATTAAGCCGACTGAAAGAAACGAATAAACTTTCATTCAAATTTCAACAAATTTTGCTTAACCCATTACTCATGAATACACTTTTTTAAGTCTCAAGTTTATTCCTGCACTGAAGATATAGTCCTGAATATGCAACTTGTGCTATACTTGACATATTTTCACTACTGTCCTGCAACTGTGGCACTGGTGGCACCCGAAAGCAGACAGAAAATAAAGCAGAATGTGTTTACTTTCAACCTGTTTTAAGAGGTCACCTGTCTTCAATAGTATAAACAGGCTATGGAGTAATGGGTTAACATTCAGCCTGCTTTTGGCAGTCAACATAAGGTCTGCCTAGCCTGTTTAAGGCATCCATCTCCTGCATGGGAGATTTCTGCTTAATTCAGAACTGCTTTAAGCAGCCACCTTTCTGCAACAACCTATGGGGGAAAGGGTAATCCAAAGCTCTAGGGACGGATCATACATCTAGCATGCTAACAACACTCAGTCTCTGAAATTGGACCAGGTTTTACCAGGACCTTGCTTGTGCTTCATCCAAACTCTGGTCAGTGATGGTCATAATCTGTTGTAGGATGTCGCCGATCTCCTGTTTCCTCTGTTCAGTTGGCTCCTCGTGCCCAGTCTGTCCCATGTTGTAGCCTTGGTTCATGTTCATTCCACCACCACTGTTGTTCATTGTTCCACTCGGATGCATTAGTCTCTGATCGTCCATGGTTTTAATCTAGACACGAATTGTTTTTCACAAAGAGATCAAAATACGCCGCACGCCGCCTTCCAAGGCTCTCGATCGCTACGGCTTTACAAAGTATCAATGCACAACACTAATGTCGGTTAGTAATCCGCACTAATGCATGTGGCCGAGCATGTACAGTGAAAAATTTAAAACAACAATGATAATTTAGTTCATTTCATTGTAGTAATGGCTGCCGCAGTGCAATCATCTTCATTTTCCGGTATTTTCATCCAATCATATTGGTTGGTTTGGGGTCACAACCCTATGAAGTTGGCAAGGACCAATGAAATCCAGTAATCGCCAATTCAGCTCGAGGCTCTCTTTCAGCATAATTGACAGCTCCTTTGTTATCAAGGGACCATCTCAGACTAGTAATATTATAGCATAGTTTCCCGAAAGGATAGTACTTTGTGTAAAATTCGATCAAGCATAAAGATACACCAGTTGGGTTTGCAACATATGAGCTCTATCAAAAAATCAACATTAAATTAAAACATAAATGTAAAAACTAATACATGTTACGCTTATATAAAACTTTATAAAATCTCAAATTATAGGATGATTATTAATTATTACCAATATTCGGTTCCGATTATATTTAGTCCTACAAAGTCACAATGGTCGTATTCGAATCAGGGCAACTATCGCGTTAGTTGGAAAAGTTGTCAACAAGTTCTATTCGAATCACCACTTGATGTTTTCCGTTGACAAAATGTTGTCAAACCCTAAAATCGAGCGTTGATTTAGTCACGTGACCACGTTTATACCACGTGATTAGTGTCACTAGATAAAACAAACATAAAGACTCTCTCAATTAATCGAATGGATCCAGATTACGTGGCATTATATGCGTATATAAAAATTTGAAGCATTACGACTGTTTTAACAGGTGTTTGATTCATTTCCATTCGTCCGGAACATGGA
Source organism: Gari tellinella (assembly GCA_922989275.2). NCBI lineage: Eukaryota > Metazoa > Mollusca > Bivalvia > Cardiida > Psammobiidae > Gari > Gari tellinella. The sequence goes on along the minus strand of OV277865.1, from coordinate 11,287,161 downwards.
GAAAGGACAAATGGAGAAGTATCCGGCCTGCTCGCGATTTATCGTGTCGTTCAATCAGCGGCGCTCGCTGGCGGCTAGAAAACAACGTTTTTCCGAAAGTTTGGTGTTAATAGAAATGCTTTTAATGTTATCTTTTCGTTATAAATTTTAATACAGATGTTTTATTAGACCATGATCTCACGACTAGTACAAAATTTGAGGCGATAGCTTATAATTTGTTTGTTTAGTGAGGTTTTGAAAATGAGAGAGAAAACGTACAGTACTGTATTTTCCGTTTTTCCTACGAAAGTTTGGTGTTAATAGAAATGCTTTTAATGCTATCTTTTCGTTATAAATTTTAATACAGATGTTTTATTAAACCATGATCTCACGACTAGTACAAAATTTGAGGCGATAGCTTATAAATTGTTAGTTTAGTGAGGTTTTGAAAATGAGAGAAAAACGTATTTTTTCGTTTACCTACGAAGTTTGGTGTTAATATAAATGCTTTTAATGTCATCTTATCGTTATAAATTTTAATACAGATGTTTTATTAGACCATTATCTTACGCGTAGTACAAAATTTGAGGCGATAGCTTATAAATTGATAGTTTGGTGAGGTTTTGAAAACGAGAGAAAAACGTATTTTTTCGTTTACCTACGAAGTTTGTGTGTGTCTATATTTCTCTGCCACTGTCTGTATTTATGTCTCTGTTTCTCTTTGTGACTGTCTCTCTGTCTGTCTGTTTTTCTCTTATCTCTGTCTGTCAGTCTCTCGCTTCTTCTTTTCTGTCTCCATCTTTCTGTATGAATGTCTGTCTGTCTCTCTGATGATCATCATGCGGAGAAAAGGTAAAGTGTGTCATAAAGAGCTTAATTTGAAAAAGGGGTAAACTATATTTCAAGAGACATACTCTATGAATCCGACATTTTTGCAGCCTGGTCTGGATTACAACTGTTTGCAATTGCAATAGTCATCATGTTACTGATATTCAGTAATGAGAGGGTTAATCCAGTCATCAACCAAACCAGGTGCATTGATGTTGGGTTTTTTTTGGGTTTTTTTTGTTTGTTTTTTTAATTCAATTCTATTATCTTTATTTTTTGTGATTTGTATAATATATAAACATCATGCGGTTACAGAAGTCAAAAACACATGTTCAAGTTACACGCACGGGTAGCATTGATCTTTTTCATTAATGTGGCAACCCGCTGGTGTCCATCTTCATAGATAATCGGCATGTTCAAGAAGCATGGACTTCATGCTGGGACAGTTTTATGACGCTGATAATTGTCCTGCTAATTTGGTGCGGGTTCTGTATACGGTTACGTAATGTGTCACATTCCTTTGTGATGTGTAATATGGTAGACATTTTGTAAGTAAATAAAGCTAAGGACGAGTGTCAAACATTCTGGATCCAGATCAGACGCCGTGTTACGCGGCATCTGATCTTGATCCAAGTTGTTTGCAAAAAAAAAGTAAAGTCGCGATCAGCAGGCAAAGAGTTAAGCAGTCAGTAAAATAGATTGCTTAAGGCATTGGCTGCTTTATAATTTACTCCGTTATATAAGACATAAGTAAAGCAGAAAGAAACGGAGATCTCATGTTATCATGTTTGCAATTAATTTCTGAAGATAATGCAAACTGTTACCTCTTTCATAGAAATGGGACGGATAATATGTATATTTTAGTCTGGATGTAAAACTAACCCTAAATTCATTTTTTTTTGAAGTAATATGTTAATAATTCTAATTTTCCTTTCAATAATAATAATGATCACATACGACATAATAATACAGTTACAACTTTGGCCGTTTTGGATTTTGGCCGTTTGACGCGCACTCCTTTCAAATGTCTCTTTACATACAAAATGGATTTTTATTTTTGCTTCCAAGGAAATATCTCCTCCATGTAGAACATTGTAACAATGCATGAACACATTTTTAGAAGTTTAGAAGTTTGCTTAAGTTTTTATACGGAAGGAATTCTTTTCTTACGCGAGTTGGTCTAGTCATTTCATTAGCCAGCAACCTTTGTAGGTCATCATTACTTTTTTCGCTTCAAGAAAAACCCTGGTATTTTAACAACCGAAAGATAAGTGTCACGGCTTTATATCAAGACCTTTTTTTTTTTAAATATATAATATATATCGGACGAAAATTATGGATTAAATTCAAGTTTTTGAAACGGGACGTAGTATATATTTCGCGATCGCCTGCTCTCGTTTATCGACTATTTCATTTGGCCATCGCTCTTTAACTCGCCATAAAATTTGTCGATTTCGAAAATAAACACTTGCATTTTTACAACTGAAAGAAAAATATCTAAGCTTTCCTTTAAGACCATTTCTTTGAAAATCGGTGGAAAATTGAGGGTTTTATGAAAGGTTTTGTAACGGGGCGTGATATATTTATGCCCGAGTGCTTGCTCCCTTTTATCGGCAAATTCATTTGGAAACCACTCTTTAACTCGCCATAAAACTGATCAATTTTAAAAAATAAAATCTGTTATTTTTACAAGTGAAAGATAAATATCTTAGCCTTCTTTTAAGACCATTATAATGAAAATCGGGTGAAAATTAAGGATTTTATGTAACTTAAACTAACAGTAGGTAACCATTCAACACGATAAAAAAACGCGATAGCCCGCTATCGGCGTACCGGTGCAGTTGAATTATCGATCGATTAAGCGTTATCGCACATACAGGTAACGGACGACACCATTTTCGGGAAAATGCAGATTTGAGTATAAGTAACTTCTCCATTTGTCCTTTCTCCATGTCCGGAAGTACAAAGTTTTCGTTGACTACAATTTCTATTCGAGTCGGGCCAAAATCGTTGACATCAGTAAATCTTCGCGCGTTTGCTCCGCCCACTTTTCTTTGACCACAAACTCGATGATTCGAATACGACCAATGTTATGAGCACATTAGATAAATTTAAAATATAAACTAAATATAAATATATCAAAACAAAAGATGATGATGACGACAACTTATTCCTATTCCGCCTTAACCCTTTTGAAACACTAATTTTTACCGTTTGCTATATGACCTTTGCGCAGAAAACCTCTGATCGTAAAGCTCCTGCAAAAGCTCTCTGATCTTGCTTTAGATGAATGTACTCTTTATAAGCGAACAGTTTGTAAAGGACTAAAGTATTGATATTAGGGGTCAGTGTGTTAATATCATGTGTTTATAGTTCTTGTTTTGTTTATTCAAATATGTTTCATATTTTGTTTGCCATTGTTCCATTGTTTATATACATTGTAGGGGGAAGGGTCGAATCTAATGTTGTGAGAACTTGTGACCTGACCCCATTTCCTTATGTATATGGAAATAAAATATGTTTAAACTAGAAAACCTCAAATATAACTGTAGAAATATTGATACGAGAGCCAAACCCCAGGGCTGCCATTTCTCCGGATTTTTCCTAAATCTTCGGATTTTTTTTCTAGTATATGGTAGCTTAATGCAGACTGAAAGTAAAGCAGAATGCGCCATAAGGCGCATTCTGCTTTACTTCCAGTCTGATTTAAGTAGTCACGTGTCAACAAAACTAGAAACAGGTGATTGGATAAAGGTACGATTCGTAAAATCAAACTTGAAAAATGCAAAGGAATTCTTAGGATTTTTCATGTCAATAAGGAAATAAATATAGAAATAAATATATGTCAATTTATGGCAGCCCTGAAACCCTGATTTTATGGCGCAACTACAAGGTGTCTGGTCTGATGAAGAAAAAACACCTGTTTGAAAACTCGACCTCAAGCGCCCAATGGTTTGCTGGCATGCTTGGCTAGATTTTGTAAAACCAGTACCCACAGCAGCTAGGCGGTCCACAAACCGTACTGATAAGCGGCTACTATATTGGCACTTAGCCAATACCAATTTTGTCCAGTATACATGCAAATAACAATTGCCGAGCATCACCCTCTTGTGTATTCTGTCACAGCGGGGGTGGAGTTTTTTATGGGACGAGTACCTTAGAAATAAAGGCTGGTACACGGAGTTATACACTCTTGTATAATTCCGTGGTTTGCATTTAACCCTTTCTGTATCAAATTTGTCGTGAGGTTTTTACTCCTTCACCATCATATTGTCGTCTGCTTTAATATTGTTGTCTGCAATATCGTTTCATAGTTAGATTTAAGGCAGTATAACTGACGTTATTTAAAAAAAAGAAGTGACAAACAGATTTGGTCCTGATCAGAATCAAAACTGATTTCAAATGCGCTACAAATGTGACGTCATTCAGAGTGAAAGGGTCAAAAGAAAACGGACGAATCGGGGAAAGTCAGTCTTATATTGTATATTTTGTTTTAAAAACAAAGTAGGTTCAAATCCCACCATAAAAGGGTAATTTTCAAACTAAATATTAACCCTTAGCCCGCCAAATAAATTGTTGTCTGCTATATTTCTCGTCTGCTTCAAGTTTCAAAGTGCTTCAAAGTTGCTCAAAATTGCTGAAAATGTTGTCCGAGTGTCAAACAGCTTGGATATGGATGAGACGCCGAGTTACTCGGCGTCTCATCCGGATCCAAGCTGTTTGCATATGGAGCTATAGTCGTGAGTGGCAGGCTAAGGGTTAAACTATCCAGGTGAGTCTTTGCCAATTAGATCGGAAGCCGCCATCTTTGCATACATTTGCTAGCGGAATCCTACTGTCATGTCATTTATACAGAGCAGCTATAGAACACGGAATTCAGGGCTGCCATAAGTTGACATGAAAAATCCTAAGATTTCCAAACTTGCATTTTTCAAATGCGATTTAACGAATCGTCCCTTTACCCATTAGCCTTTTTCTTGTTTTGTTGAAATGCGACTACTTAAAGCAGGCTGTAAGTAAAGCAGAATGCGCCTTAGGGCGCATTCTGCTTTACTTTCAGCCTGCTTTAAGCTACTATGTACTGGGGGAAAAATCCGGAGATTTAGGAAAAATCCGGAGAAATGGAGGCCTTGGGAATTACACACTCATCTTGTAGTTCCGTGTATAGAATAGCTTTTTATTTTTCTGATAAAAAGCTTTGAAAATCTAAGAAACTTTTGAACATTGCTGGCTGTAATATTAATGTAACTGAACTCATGGAACTTAGAGTTAATGATACATGTAGTTGTCAAACTGGTGACGGGTCAAAACGGCCCAGATCCATAACGGTCCAGGTCAAAACATCCCAGGTCGAAACGGCCCACTTTTGGGCCGTTTTGACCCGCATTAGGAAGTTAAATAATCTCTTATATATCGGTGAAAATTGAGTTAATTGATAGAGAAAACGATTTGTTATGGATCAAATGTCAAATTACGTAATAGAAACTTAAGAAATGAAAGTAGACATCGATTCTGCTTAAACGTGCAAAGTGTGCCGCCAAAGTGTGCCGCTAGTGACACGCGACTACTGTAATTGTTTGATTGCATTAAAGGTGTAAATCTTTTCTCTTTGACCTGCTGTTGCGATAGTTTGTTACATTAACACCTCACTGCCTTACCTCAGGTACTCTGGGTAATTGCCAATAGTTTTGATTCCCATCAGACGGTTCAGACCTGTAAAGCAGGTTCTTATCAAGATCGAAAAACAATCTTATTTCAAAACACATAAAATAAACTAAAGAAATTGAAGCAGATACTGGTCTAAAGCAATGGTTTATTTTAACTATCATTGTATACATGGTCGCTGTCTAAAGCAGATGACACCTTGGTAGTTAAAGGGCTTAACTTAGCGTATAGATCGGTTTCCAACCATTATCCAAAGTATTTCTTTAAATCAACATGGAAAATATTGTCGCATAGCAGACTTTTTACAAAAATGGCATAATGCTTTTATTTCTCAAAGTTCAATTTAAGTATCTTGACTAAAGTAATGGGTATCAAACAGTATGTGTTGTGAGCAGAAACTGCCATACTCAGCGTCTGCTCAGTTCTATTTAAATACCGTATCTTTCTCCCAAATTTGACTTTTCTTAATAGCTAAGTTACTCTTTTTCTTTTTTCGTTGTTTTGGTTTTTCACCTTTCGTTCACCCCCTCCCCATTTACTTTATTTGTTTTTATCACTGTATCTAATTAAGAGCAAACGCTCCAGATATCAAACCACATTACCACTGTCTTTGAAAATTGTCAAACTTTTACATGAAATTATTGACCTGTATTTGTTCACATGTTTTTACAAAATATTTGTAAACTGTGGGAAATAAAATAATGTTCTGTTCTGTTCTGTTCAGTATCAAACCTAATGGCAAATATATAACTCTTGCAAGTACTTACCTTCCTACTTTGCCGCATTTCTTTGACTTAATTGTCGCAGGGATTTGTTTCTATTTATTAGATCGAGATTACCCCCCTGCCAAGAACTAAATGGAAGGTAGGTCGGCGGTGTTGATCCAATGCGCTGCTTTGCAACGAATAAGATTAGCTGAAATTATCTTCCTGAAATCATCTTCAATTGTATGAAAATAATACATGTTTATGCGAATATGAATCATACCTAGGTGAAACGTGAATTTCGCAATTTATGACAACTTATATTTGTTAATTGAGTATAAAATAAATAAAACAGAACAGAAAAGATCTGAACATTTAAATGGCTAAAATGACAATTTTGTGACAAAATTGTTTACTCATTTTAGTACACGACAGACACCTGTGTTTTAAACCTGGGCTGTTTTTGGGCCGTTTTGACCCGCATTCATAAAATGACAATTTATTTTTACATGATGTAATGAATGTTACAACTTAACCCTTTCCCCCATAGAAGCGACTTTTAGCGTATTTATTTTGTTCCTCCGCTGAAGAAAATAGTTCCAGTTTATACCCTCATGAACAATTACTGTAACACATATTTTATATAGTCTAGTAAATGGTAGTTTAAAGTAGGCTGAAGGTAAAGCAGAATGTGTATTAAGGCACATTCTGCTTTACTTTCAACCTGCTTTAAATTATCACCTTAATTTAATGTTACAAATGGGTTATTGGGTAAAGGGTTAACATATTTCACACACAGCCCAACATACACACTTGTCACGCTGACTGCAAATCGTTAATCCCATGTGATATGATTTCTGTCCTTGTGTTATCAACCTCCTGTTTGAGCTCATATTCGTACTTATCGTTGGCACGTGCCACTGCAAATGTGTGATACTGTGTTTTCTGTGTCAAATTTCGGTCCCTTTCATGTGTTCACGACCCATTTTATATCTCGAGAGTAGTCTTTAGAAAACTAAAGGCGTAACGTATTATTATATTGCAAAGTAAATTTCTTACTTCTGATTGGCTAACGAACTGTAGACGTGAACCCCCAAACCCTGTTAGCTAACAGGGTACATAGAAATGCAGCTATTTCATTGGCCGACAGGTCCCTCAGTCTTACTATGTAGAAAAATAATGAGCGACTGCTCGACAGGAATGTGTGCATTCAATATTGAATCCTCCGTTTTAAGCCATTTCGACTTAGAACCAGTCGGTGTTGGATCTTTGAACAGTCACATTTTTTCTACTTTGGGAAAGTTTGACGCCCATTTTTCTTTTGAATAACAACCGCCACAAACATGAAGTTATTCACGTACAACGTCATCTGTTTTGATTGTGAGTTTGAACTCTGTGCACGATATATAGGAGTAAACGGTACACGATTTACGAAATGGTCGACGTTTTTCGAATCGCCAACGATCTAGACCGACCGTCGACCTGGATCGTACAAACTTTACTTAATCCATCTAAGTTGAAATGGGGTTGGGTCACAAGTTCTACGAACTTAGAGTCGGCCCTTCCCCTACAGTTTAACAAAATTTTAATACAGATTCTGTGAGAGAGTGGGCCTTAGTGAGCCAGAGAGAGGGAAAGAGTAATTAAATTTTACTTACTAGGAAACAATGATATGGATGTCAAACAGTTTAGATCCCGATCAGACGCAGCGTGACACTGCGCCTGATCTGGTTCCAAACTGTTTGCATGACGTGTACGACGTGCTGCCAGATGGGCCCAAAATGACTATTCTCGCTACTCTAGTGTGACTGAAATGCTTGGTAAGCTGGGCTGGAGAACGTTGGAGCAGAGACGATCTGAGGCACGTCTGTTTTATAGGATTGTTCATGATTTGTTTGCTATTCCAATGCCAGCCTACATACAGTATAACACCAGGCTTATAAAACTTTTCAGTTGAGTCTGAAGTTGTTCTCAAGCATTTGATTGGTCAGATTTGAGCCGAGGCTCAAATCAGACCAATCAAATGCTTGAGAATGAACTGAGCCTAAACTCAAAAGCTTTATAACCTTGGATCCCGGGCTTCTCGACACTGTCACCCTTCAACTTTCAGACAGATACACACTGGAGCCAACTATTACAAGTATTCTTTTCTTCCTTTAGCTGTTGTTCAGTGGAACGCACTCCCCACGTATGTGGTACTGTCGGCTGACTTGAACCATTTCAAGGCTGCCGTCAGCACCATCATCCACCATAAGCCATAAGTCACGCAGTGATGTTTTTAACCTTATTCGCGTTAAACTTAAATTTTTTCTCACTTTTACTATGTTATTCTACTTTTTATTTTCACTTATTTCTACTAACAGACACGGACGTACAACTGCTCAAAATTACCCGTGAGGGTGTGCAGCAGTAAAAAGAGATAGAGATGTTAGCACCTGGCAGCGAAACTGAGGGTCAAAGGTACGATTCCTAAAATCACGCTTGAAATTTAGAAATCTTAGGATTTTTATGGGGAACTTATGGTAGCCCTGGAATGTTGACGCATGCTGTTCAACTAAAATCACGCTGCGCATTTTTCTTTTCTACTAATTTCATGTTAATGCGCCCATAAAAGCATTTTGGCCAACATATTCTTTATTAATGCGCTGAAATATAAACACAGTACTATCCTTTCCTATTTTTTCAAAGTAGCTTGAGAACACCCCTAATTGAAACTCTCCAATGACGAAAACAAATAACTAATGTAATAAAACATGAGCTTCCGTTGTAAACAAATCGCAAAACCCTCAAGTTTTCCTCGTGATTGTTAATCATCCGTAACGCCTGTCTTTCATCTGGACAAGTCAAGGTACATTGAAACATTAATACAAATTGTTTTCTGTTTTCTGTGCTTTATCGGCTTCCATTTATTATAACTAACTCAAATAATTGCGGTCCAATTTGCTCTTCGCAGTTTTCACTAGTTATGTAACAGGTAAGGAGGTGGGGGAAGAGCGCGGTACCGGGCAGATTTCCCAGGTTTGCCCAACCTCTAATTCAGGGCTCCAGATAAGAGGTAGTTATTTCAACAAATCCAACATTTTCTCACTCATTATAGCACCACATCCTATGGTGTTACTACTCATTAGAATCGTCTCGAAGAGACGATTCTAATGAGTAGTGACACCATAGGGTTTAATTCAGAAATAAAGATTTTAAGTTTTGAAAAACTACCCTTATCTGGAGCTCTGCTAATTCAAATATTATAGACACCTGAAGAATATTGGGACTTGTATTTTTATATCTTAGTGCCATTTTCATCAAATGTTTAAAACAGCTGAAAAAGGTGTTTTTCCGGTCCGGTATAGGGCGCAATTTCAGCGGAACCGGTAAAGTACTGTACTGTACTGTGCAAATCACCATCATCATTATCCTGACACAGTGACAGTACAGTCAGTAGAACATTTCATAAAACTTTGTACGACAAATGTTGTCGCGACACTTCAATGCTCATGACATTCTCTACGACTTACAGCACGGCTTTAGAGACAGACGCTCCTGTGAAACGCAGCTAATCCAACTTGTGGAAGACATTGCCAGTAAGCTTTCACAGGGGCTACAGACAGACCTAATACTGCTCGACTTCAGTAAAGCCTTTGATGTTGTGAACCACCAGAAGCTACTGCATAAGCTTACAGCGTACGGCATCACCAGCAAGACCAACAAATGGATTGAGGCCTTTCTCAGCAACAGGACACAGACAGTTGTACTCGATGGGTCTTCATCCTCACAAGTCCCCGTTACGTCTGGAGTGCCCCAGGGTTCTGTCCTTGGTCCGATCCTCTTTCTGATATACATTAATGATCTGCCGGAAAGTATAACATCTCAGGTAAGACTCTTTGCAGACGATACTGCAGTCTACCTGACCATATCCAGCGAAGAGGACGGAGCTGCTCTCCAGGCTGACCTTGACAGACTCCAGGACTGGGAACACCGATGGGACATGCGGTTCAACCCTAGCAAGTGCAATGTTTTGCATATCGCTAGGTCCGCAAGCCCCATCAAGACCCAGTACATCCTGCATGGTCAAGTCCTGGAGGCAGTGAAAGAAGGTAAGTATCTTGGTGTGACACTTAGCTCAGATCTTAGCTGGAACAGTCACATCAGGAACATCAGCCAGCAAGCCAACAGAACCCTGGGCTTCCTTAGACGTAATATAAAGACGGCACACCCAGGCATTCGTGAGATGGCATACAAGACTCTTGTGAGACCCCAAGTCGAGTATGCCTCATCTGTCTGGTCGCCGTACACCCAACAGAACATCAAACAGGTGGAAAAGGTCCAGCGTAGAGCAGTGAGGTGGACTAGCAACAACTACTCGACTTATGACAGCGTTACAAGAATGCAGGAGAAGCTAGGCTGGCGGACCCTTGAAGACAGACGGACCGACTGCCGACTAGTCACTATGTACAAAATAGTCCACGGCCTAGTTGCCCTCCCCGCACCCTCATACCTGCAGCACCCTACCCGAATGACTCGCAATATGCATCCTCTCTCTTTTCGCCAGATTTTTACCTCAGCTAACTACTACAAATTTTCTTTTTTTCCGGCGACCATCATACTGTGGAATAAGTTACCTGCGCACATTGTCCTATTGCCTGATCTTGACCAGTTCAAGCAGGCTGTAGGCAGTGTGCAGCATTTCTATTAATTAAGCAGCAGTATTTTTATCCTCTTTTAACTATACATTCTATTCTTGCTAAAAAAATAACAAGACTTTTAAACTATATTACAACATTTTCTTCTGTCTTACTTTTACTTTTTTCTTAACTAATTCGCACAGACGCGCAGCTGCACGTAATACTCATATGAGGGTGTTGCAGTATGAACAGATAGATAGATAGTAAGTCAGATTACATTTATTTATTTATTTCTTCATCTTATCCTGTCTTGTGACATCTCTCTCAAAGAGATGTCACAAGAAAAGATTTAAGTTTTTGCTTACGACTGTTTGGCCTACGAAGTTTTATGAAACGTCCCCCAGCACAATCTGTTTCTTTGCACAATCTGATCATGTCAAATGAGTTAATGACCAATTGATGCTGATGTGTTTGTTTTCAGAGAATATTAATTTTTTAACGAATATCCTTGATTCTTGTCAATTCCCACATTTCTTGTCAATTTGACCCCTATTGGCTTTGCAAAGTGTTAAAATTCTGCTCCTGATGTGGTAGACGTTTTAGTTGATGACTTTGCCGGATTTTCGTCCCTTAGTCATGTTTACAGGTACTGGTTCATCAAATTATTTCCACCAATAAAAAAACTGACAGCAAAATTTTGAAATTCAATTATTTTTTCCGAAACGAAGATGTCACTTATACCTATCCAAAGCAACTTTTGACTGATAAATTGCAAAAAAGTTATTTTAAAACGAAACCATTCACAATTATTACCAAAATGTTTCGATTGCATGTATTGGACTGTAACATTAGAACTGCACTGGTTTTTGGAAATGACAATGCCATTTTGACGGATTTATCACTTGACCAATCGGAGAGGTTGAATTGACAAGAAATACTTCTTTTGGTTAGTTTAATATAATTCCATGTTTAAACCCATTACTCCATAGTCTGATACACATTTTAAACACATAACTCATTCTTCCTTTGAAGAAAAAAGTTCAATTTGATAGAGTAAAGAATGTGCACACAAGAAATAATATTGTTCTATATCCTAGCAGATGGTTGCTTAAAGCAGGTTGAAAGTAAAGCAGAATATGCCTTAAGACACAAGGCACATTCTGCTTTACTTTCAACCTGCATTAAGTGGTCACCTGTGTTCAAAACTTGAAACAGCTAGGCTAAAGGATAGTGGGTTAACTCTTTCCTCCCTGAAACTTTAAATGGACAATTCCTGTTTCGATTTTAGTCTACATGTAGTCCATTTCTGGCTTTAAAGGGTTCTTTTTGTTCATTTTTGGCATTATGACAAACAGTGAAGACCTTGATCAGAGGGCTCCTTTCGGAGCCCTCTGATCTGGGTCTCCACTGTTTGCACAGGACAAGTGTACTATTCACATGTACACTGTTTGAAAAGGAGGCCTATATGCGTGACTAGGGTTCACAGGCACGGATTTACCGGGGGGGCACAGGGGGCACGTGCCCCCCCAGCTGGCCTGAATTTTTTTTGTCAAAAAAAAAAAAAAAAAAAAATTTTTTTTTTTGCTTGATTCTTATATTCATCATTTAGCTGGGTATGAAGGTCGCATTGGCATATGACATTACAGGCACAGATCCACTGGGGGCACGGGGGCACATATCCCTTAGCTGGCCTGCTTGAACTTATCTGGAGCTGCTTCAATGGCTTGTGTCTCTTATCTCGGGCCATCAAATCCTCAGTATGCCTGGTCTGTGTTTGAACCCGACACAGGCCCGTAGTAACAAGGATGAGGGGGGGGGGGGGGGGAACATGGCAGTGTGCCCCCTCCCCAACCAAAAAATAAAAATGCCTGTGCCCCCAAATTGCATATCCTACAGGCCAGTAAATCCAAAATTGCCCCTGTGCCCCCTCAAATCCTCAGTATGCCTGGTCTGTGTTTGAACCCGACACAGGCCCGTAGTAACAAGGATGGGGGCATGACAGTGTGCCCCCTGTGCCCCCTCCCCAACCAAAATGTGCCTGTGCCCCCAAATTGCATATCCTACAGGCCAGTAAATCAAAAGTTGCCCCTGTGCCCCCTCAAATCCTCAGTATGCCTGGTCTGTGTTTGAACCCGACACAGGCCCGTAGTAACAATGATGGGGGCACGGCTGTGTGCCCCCCTCCCCAACCAACACAGACTCGTAGTAACAAGGATGAGGGCACAGCAGTATGCCCCCTGTGCCCCCCTCCCCCAACCAAAAAATAGAAATGGCTGTACCTGTGCCCCCAAATTGCATATCCTACAGGCCAGTAAATCCAAAATTGCCCTGTGCCCCCTCAAATCCTCAGTATGCCTGGTCTGTGTTTGAACCCGACACAGGCCCGTAGTAACAAGGATTGGGGGTATGACAGTGTGCCCCCTGTGCCCCTCTCCCCAACCAAAAAATAAAAATACCTGTGCCCCCAAATTGCATATCCTACAGGCCAGTAAATCCAAAATTGCCCCTGTCCCCCTCAAATCCTCAGTATGCCTGGTCTGTGTTTGAACCCGACACAGGCCCGTAGTAACAAGGATGGGGGCATGACAGTGTGCCCCCTGTGCCCCTCCCCAACCATAAAAATAGAAATGCCTGTGCCTGTGCCCCCAAATTGCATATCCTACAGGCCAGTAAATCCAAAGTTGTCCCTTTGCCCCCTCAAATCCTCAGTATGCCTGGTCTGTGTTTGAACCCGACACAGGCCCGTAGTAACAATGATGGGGGCACGACGGTGTGCCCCTCCCCCAACCAAAAAATAAAAATGCCCCAATAATTTTGCCAATACATGTGTAAGTAAAAGTTACCTAGATCTTTACATAAATTTATGCAAGTACTTTACCTGTTTTGAATGTGCGAACGCATTCAGCACATACACAAATGGTCTAGCTATGCCTGAGGTCTGTGCCCCCAAATTGCATATCCTACAGGCCTGCTAATTGAATTAAATTTGATGAAAATACTTAAGGGTAACAAAAAGCAAGGCATTTTTGAATGCCTAACTAGATGATGAATAATACCCAATTAACTCAGGCATGTATGATCAGCCCCCTTCCCCTCCAATAATTTTGCCAATATTAGTTGCAGAATATTTATATATATTTATTGTATTTATATTATTATTGTCACTGTTTTGAATGTGCAAACGCCCCAGAATACACCAGAGACCATCTAGAAATTAAAAAATTCCCGGGGAGCATGCTCCCGGATCCCCTTAGTGATAGTGTGAACAATAATCAGAGGGGTGGGATTAGGTTTCAGGTTAATGGCCAGAAAACAATATGTCAAAGGTATTATTTTGATATGTTATTTTGAATTGAATATTTACATAGATTTATGTAGTATTTTACCTATTTTGAATGCGAAAAGACTCCCATCAGAACGCACCATTGATCATGTGGGAATAAATTTTCCAGGGGGTGGGAGGAGGGGGCATGCCCCCGGACCCCCCTTGTAACAGTATGCATATGAATAGGAGGGGTAGGGTTAGAGATTAATGGCTGGACGACAACCTTTCACCATAGAATGATTGAATAAAAAAATATTTTGAGTCGATTTTTTACATAGATTTATGTTAGTATTTTACCTGTTTTCAGGCCTTCAACCGTTCCTACTTTTTCCTACTATTTTCCAACTTTTGATCACCTTCCTACTTTTTCCTATTTTTCTACCAAACCACCTACTTTTCCTACTTTTTTTCTAAAAAGTCTTCAAGCACCCTCAGTATGGCCCAGAATGCAGGAAATGAAGCGCTTGATATCAAAATTGTCCAGGGGGAGTACCCCCGGACCCCCCTAAACCTGTTGGGTCGCATCTTCGGTCTGTTGAATAAATTATAACCAAAGAATCTAAAAATGGCTTTGGGTGAGAATGTCTTAAACTCAAGATTGCGGGGTTTTAATTTATATGGGCACGATGACTCCATGTGATAATTTTGTATCAAACAGTTCCTACTATTTTATTGAACATATTCCTCCTTTTTCCTACTTTTCCACTTCAAAAACTCCTACTTTTTCCCTACTTTTTGCATTGAGCTCAGTTGAAGGCCTGTGTTTTGAATAAATGAAACGCTGGAAAATTTATCATCTCTTTGTCTTATGAAACCACTTTTTTGGGTGTTCCATTGGGGGTGTTTACAATAATTTTACATCATTCTATCGATGTTAACTTTTCTTCTTAGAATGCCCTCAGAATGCACCATTTCTTATGCAAGTTTAAAAAAAATCCGGGGGAGGCCCCCCGGACCCCCACCTATGAGAGGGGTTATACCCCTCCCATACCCTCCCCACCTGTGCCCCCCCCAATGAAAAATTTCTGGATCCGGCCCTGGTTCAAAGGGTTAACTAAGTGAAGAACTGAGTATCTTTGAGTAGAGGCAAGTGATGTTTAAATATCTAACCTATATTACTAAGTCAGGGCCCCAGGGGAGTTTTTAAAAACTAAAATATTTATATCTGCACCAAACTCTATTTGATTACTTATTAGAATCGTCTCAAACTTAAAAGAAATGATTCTAATAAGTAGTCACATTATAGGTTTTGGTGCAGACGTAAAGGATTAAATGTTGGCAAACTTAGGTTAACCCTTAGCCCGCCAAATAAATTGTCGTCTGCTATATTTCTCGTCTGCTTCAAGTTTCAAAGTGCTTCAAAGTTGCTCAAAATTGCTGAAAATGTTGTCCGAGTGTCAAACAGCTTGGATCAGGATGAGACGCTGAGTTACTCGGCGTCTCATCCTGATCCAAGCTGTTTGCATATGGAGCTATAGTCGTGCATGGCAGGCTAAGGGTTAAAATGCATAGCCTGTTTCTAGTTTTGAAAAGAGGTGACCACTAGAAACAGGTTGAAAGTAAAGCAGAATGCACCCTCAGGTTTATTCTGCTTTACTTTCAGCCCTGGTGCTTTAAGCTATCATCTGCTAGAGTATTGGAATAATTTGTTATGATGCATTTTTATGCCCCTTGCTTGACAGATGCGGAGGCATATAGTAATTGTCCTGTCCATCCGTCCGTCAGTCCGTCCATGCATCCGTAACAAGGTTAAGTAGATTTTACCGTTTCCTCTAGCATCAACACTGCTTACTTAAATGCTTGAATACTTTTACAGGTGTTGCCTGGGACCATTCCCTATCCACCAATGGTACCAAATTTTGATTTTGACCTTGACCTAATTTGGACTTTAAATATTTTAAACAGGCTATTTCTTGGTTAACTAGATTTTACCGTTTCGTCTAGCATCAACACAACTGACTACAATGCTTTGATACTTAAACAGTTGAACATTGCCATTGACCATTCCCTATCCAGTATCCACCAATATCACCAAACTTTGATTTTGACCTTAACCTTGACCTACTTTGAACTTAGAATATTTTAAATGGGCTTTTTCTCGGTTAACTAGACTTTACCGTTTCGTCTAGCACCAACACTGTTTACTACAATGCTTTGATACTTTTATAGTTATTGCCTTGGACCATTACCAACTCAGCAATGATACCCAAGCTCATTTTGACCTTGACCTAATTTGGACTTAGAAAAGATTCAGAATATATTGTCAAGGAAGCCACCGGGGGCATATGTGTTAATTGAACGTGCAGTCTTGTTATTACCGGTACTGTATAAGTTGGAACTATTTTCTTCAGTAGAGGAAAGAATTAAAGGCATAAAAAGACATATTTATGGGGTTAAGTTCTTCTTATCTACAGCTCTAAAACATCATACAACTAAAACGGTCGTAAGTCAAAACTTTAAAATACATTTAATTTCTGATTTCTCTGATTTCTCTATCTAATCCTGTCTAATGCCATCTCTTTTCTAGACGATTCCAAAGAGATGTCACAAGACAGGATTAGATGGAGACATCACTAGTTATTGAGACTTTTATTATCTGACTTAAGACCATATTTATTGTACAACGTTTCATGAAACTGGTCCGTGCTATCTTACAGATCGCCATACTTAAGTCAGGAGGATGACGTCGGTCCAGAGACAGCAGGATAACGGATACAGTCCGGGTTCGGAACCAGCGACCCTCTATACAGATGAAGAAACTGATAAAGGTGAGCTTTTTATGAGTTAAAATTTGGCCTATTATCTCATATTTTCTTCAGTGAAGGAAGTGATTATATGTGTGAGAAAGGCATATCTTTGGAGTAAATGGTTAAAGCAGAATGAACCTAAAGAAGAATTCTCTTGACCTTTAGGAGCATTCTGCTTTACTTTAAACTCATTTGAAGTGGTCATCTGATTTCATAACTAGTAACAGACTATGGGTTAACTCTTTCCTCCCTGAAACTTTAAATGGACAATTCCAGTTTCCATTTTAGTCTAGTCCATTTCTGACTTTTAAGGGTTGTTTTTGTCAATGTTTGGCATTATGACAAACAGTGAAGACCCTGATCAGAGGGCTCCTTTTGGAGCCCTCTAATCTGTGTCTTCACTGTTCGCATAGGACAAGTGTTCTATTCACATGTACACTGTTTGAAAAGGATGCCTATATGCGGGACTAGGGTTCAAAGGGTTAATGCTGTCCTACATAGATAAATTAGCCATTGGAGTGTAAACAACCTGAGAGGTTGGTACCGAAAGCAGGCTGAAAGTAAATTAGAAAGCACTGTGAGGAACCACCTGTCATTATACACAATGAAAAATTCAATGAAGGAATGGGTTAGTGATACGGAACAGAACTCAAATCTAGGTATGTAGAGTTAATTTCTGTTTATTATATAAATCATGTGATTTATTTAGTACAACATATAGATAGTATTATAAATTGTAACCACGTGAAACTTTAATCAGTCAATCTTGTATTTAGCAAGCACTCAATAGGTATCCCATGGGTAGTGTTAGAGTATAGGTGGGTTGCTTAATATAGGATTAAAATAGCTGAGAAAGCTCTTTCTGCAATTACTTTAATCCTGCATTAAGCATTCAACTGTGTAGAAGAGAAATATGTATACACGCTAGTTCAGTAAGTGGTTGCTTAATACAAGATCTAGAGTATCAGATAATGACCATGTGACTATTTACACATTTAACCCTATTGACGACTATACTCGTCATTAGTAAACAGTACATACCAGTACCTGTGAAGAGTGCATTTGTCCTATGCAAACAGGAGCCCTCTGATCTGGGTATACACTGTTTGCATTTTGCAATAAATTGTAAAAAAAAAACCAACCCTAAATAGTCCCGAAATGATTTGATTGGAAACTGGCATTGTAAGCCTTTCTGGGGTGAATGAGTTGAACTCCATTGATAAATATTAGTGTTATCTGTCAGAAATATAGATAGGTAATTGTACACAGGGCTCCAGATAAAGAGGGAGTAAACTGAACAAATCCAACATTTTCTCGCTTATTTCAACATCAAATCCTAATGTGTTACTACTCATTAGAATTGTCTCAAAGAGATGATTCGAGTGAGTAGTGGCACCATAGGGTTTAATGCAGAAATAAAGATTTTAGATTTTGAAATACTTCCTTTATCTGGAGCCCAGGTAAATCTTGAATGAAATCTAATTTGACGTAATGTCACACAATACAATGTACCTGTATTAACTCTTTGAACCCTAGTCCCACACATATGCATCATTTGCAAACAGTGTACCTGTGAGGAATACACTTGTCCTATGCAAACAGTGTAGACCCTGATCAGAGGGCTCCTTAACCCTTACAACGCTGATTATGTAATTGTATGTAATACATTCATATACTGGGTTCTTTTTGGGAAAATACTTTTTAATAGGCATATATTGATTTCATTGTTCAGTGTATTTTATCATGAATTAAAGTATTTAAACCCTATATGAAAATTGTTGTATATTGAATACCGAACAATTTCGTTCAATTTTTTTCCCAAAAAGAATCCAATTAACACCTGCCCAGGTGTGACAAAGGTATGAAATTCAGTAAAAAACAAGTATCAAGATCAATCACCATTTATTTTTGTAAGTAGTATCCACATACTAAGCAGAATTAAACTAAAAATCACTGAAAACTACATTTAAATGATAAATAATAATTGCAGGTGGAAAATCATTGACCTAATTATTATTCCCATACCTGTAAAAGTGGTAAAACTCTGTTTGTGTTTATATAAGGGCTTTCTTCTTATAGAAACATAATTATAGTTAAAATAGATACTATTTACAATTTATATCTGTACATGGCTATTACTATTTCAAGTTCATGCTTTACAGGTGTAAATAAGGTAATAAGGTAATTAATTACCTTAATTACAGGTGTAAAAAATGGAAAATACCCTAATTAGTAATTACAGGTGTGCCAATAATAATCGGGTATTTTTTCAGTCTTGACGCGATTCATCACTATCTGAATCATTTTGTTCACCATTCAATCTATAGTGTACAAGAGTATGATATCTCCTGAAACAAACATTCACACACAAAGCCTTTTTACAGTCAGGGCACCAGTATCTTGTTTCCACACGCTTATGGGAGTCTCCAACAGCTCGACGTTTTCCGTTATTAGGAGGGTTACAGACAACACACTGTCGAGTAGGATTCTTCTTCTTAGCTCCTTCTTTTGCTGGTATAAGCTCAGGGAAATGTCTCTCTGTCAAGCGATTTTGCTGATCATGTTGTGAAGGCCGCCCTCTTTTCACACTTCTGTTCACATGTGTACTCATTAGCTGTTTTGCCAGTTTCAGACGGAAGTTGAAATGTGTAAGTGGGTGTTCATGTGTGTTATTCTCCAGGTAAAGTATGTAAGCATTAGTTATGGCCATGTTCAGTATGTGGAAAAATAACTTAACCCACCACTTCAGACTCTTTCTACTAAAGCAATAGTACTTCCCTAACTGATCGAATACGTCCACCCCTCCCATATGTTTATTGTAATCTAGCACACATGACGGTTTCACAATTGGTATGCCGTTACGGTCAACTTTTTGTGTGACAGTCATAGTGGGTTCATGTTTGGTAGACAGTAAGGAGACTTCACGTTTGTCAGCCCATTTTAAAGCCACTAAATTACCCCTCTGCCTAAAAATGACTTGATCACGTTTCAGCTTTTTCATTTTCAAAGCCACCGGCATCTCTTTTCGATTTGTTCTAACAGTTCCAACATATTTTGTATCTTCTGCAAATAATTCATCGCACAAAGTTGGTGATGTATAGTAGTTATCGCAGTATAATGTGTGACCTTTATTTAACAATTCATTTCTCCTGATAAGTCCCATAACAACATGGTAGGAATGTCCGAAAGCATTTTCAAACTCAGTCTGATTCGGGTCAGGTTCATAGTCTTTGCCACAATAAATATCAAAGTCACAAATATAACTGGACTGACTTTCTGCCAAGATGTATAACTTCACACCAAATCTGTCTGGCTTATTAGCAATATATTGTTTAAAAGAAAGTCTCCCTTTCCAGGGCACCATGCCTTCATCAAGGCAAACATGTTCCCTTGGCTTATACACCTGTCTGAATCTTGAAGAAATAACATCATATATAGGTCGAATTTTGTGTAGTGGGTCGAACAACTCATCTCCACGAGGAAAAGCAGTTTCATTATTTGATATATGAAAAAAAGTCATCAAATTTAAGAATCTGTCCCTTGGCATAGCCTCATTGAAAGCTGGTGTTGCAATAAGTGGATCAGTAGTCCAATACTGGGTGAGAAGAGGCTTTTCCACTAACCCCATTACGATGGACAATCCCAGAAATTTTTTAATTTCATCAATATCCGTTTCTTTCCAGGTGTTCATTCTGGCGAACGGTTTCGGTCTTTTAATCAATCTTATCTGTTCATAATAACGATTAGTCTCATTAACTATGTTTTGATAATCATCATTGGCCAAAAAACAGTTTAGATATCCTAACGGCTCCATATTCCCGTCCAAATCAACTGTCAAGCCGGGACTTCCAATAAAGGGTGGGGGTAAAAAGTTCGTTAATTTCTCGTCCCCAGCCCAAATTAACATCAGATGGTAAGTCGCGGTCGTCATCTATCAATTCCGCATCATAAGTTGGTAACTCCCCGTCCATGTTTAAAAGATCATCGAGGTCAAATCCATCGAAATCGGCCTCTGAATCCGAGTCGCCATACACGGCGTTAAGCTCGTCAGCCATCTTGAATATTTACTTTCGCATTTCGGGAAATCCGTTTCTAATTTAAGATTTTAAAACCCTATGTTTAGTAATAATCAACCAATCAGATACGGCAAACTGCTATCGGAAGTGCGTAGAATATGAAAACCGAGGCTAGGTAGACGGCAGCACCAGTTGGTTTCATAGCAACAGGGATTTCCTTAGCCTTTGACTAATACGAGAAAACTCGGACCCCGTCACCTACGTACGCGATATACGAAACGAGTTAACTCGGACCCCGCATTGTAAGGGTTAAGGAGCCCTCTGATCAGGGTCAACACTGTTTATTTTGACATATATTGTAAAAATCAACCCTTAAAGGAAAAACATGGACTAGACTAAATTGAAAACTAGAATTGTCCATTTGAGGTTTCAGGGAGGAAAGGGTTTACCCATTATACCCATAGCCTGTTTCTAGTTTTGAAGACAGATGATCACTTAACCCAGTACCCCATAGACTGTTTCTAGCATTGAAGATAGGTGACCACTTAAAGCAGGTTGAAAGTAAAGCAGAATGTGCAGGCGCATTCTGCTTCACTTTTAGCCTGCTTTAAGCTACCATCTGCTAAGATACAGAAACTATTTCTTATGGAATATACGTCTATAAATAGGAACTACACTTTTCAGTGAAGCAATAAATAAGAGGCAAAAAAGGCAAAAACGGCGTATTTATGGGGTAATGGGTTAAAAGCAGGTTGAAAGTAAAGCAGAAGGTGCTTTATAAAGAACATTCCACTTTACTTTCAGTATGCTTTAAGCTACCATCTGCCAAAATCTAGAAAATGGAGAAATACATTTAATGCGTAAAAATGTGTATCTATGGAGTAATGGGTTAAAGTTCTAGGGAGGCATTGGGTCGAGCATGTGCAGGGCTAAGATATCCAAAGTTGTCTTTTATTTTTCAGCAAAGACCATGTTAGAGTCTTCAATAGCTTCAGAATTGAAGGTTACTTTAATCACCTAAAATATTCAGATAATTGATGTATAGTCAGAGTAACAGATAAGGATTTGTTGTACAGTAAAACCTCTTTAAAACCGGAGAATAATTAAACAATAATTATGTACAATCTTGAAATCAGTTGGTAACAGTTGGCATCTTAATGCAGGATAAAAATAAGACAGAAAGCTCCCTTTCTTAAAACATAATAGTGTTTTTCATCAAAATAATAGGGTTAATACCTAAACAAGCAACTTAGTCTTATCTGTAACTCTCAGTCTGTATAATGGATCCATTTCTTAAAGTCTTGCAACGGTTTCTGTTTTAGGAAAAATTAGCGCTACAGTAGATGAAACAATTCTCTGTGCTGTTACATCATACAGTAGAACCTCTCTATTACGATCAATAAGTTGTGTCAAATATTAGTCGTTTAAGACAGGTGACTGCTTAAAGCAATGTGAAAGTGAAACAGACAGCTGTCACCTGTTGTTTATACAGACAATTAGCCTTCTTTTTAGTGGTCATTATAGAAAAGTTCTACTGTAGTTGCTAAAATTACATATTTTATAGTAATTCAGGCTCTGGATAAGGGGAGTATTTAAAAAACTAAAATCTAAATGTCTGTATAAATACTATGGTATCACAACTGATTTGAATCGTCTCTTTGAGACGATTCAAATGAGTATAGAAACACTACAGAATTTGGTAGGGGCCTCCGTGGCCTAGTGGTATAGTCACTGTGACTTACATCACTAAGCTCCTCACCGCTGTGAGTTCGAATCCCAGTAGGGTCGTTCGGATTTTTCATGTGGGGAAGCCTTCCAGCTGGCTTGCGGAAGGTCGGGCCATGGTTCTACCCAGTTGCCGATTTGTGCCTGAAACAGTGCATAAAGGGCTTCTTGGGTCTTCCTCCACCTGTCATTAGCTGGACGTCGCGATATGATTGAAATACTGTTGAAAGCGACGTAAAATCAAAAACAAACAAACAAACAAAAACAGAATTTGGTGCTGACATGAATTAGAAAATGCTAGATTTGTTTGGTTTACTCCATCTTATCTGGAGCCCTGGTGTAACAGCTATACTCCCTTCATCTGCGCGTGGAGTTATAATGAAAAAAGTGCAAGACATTAACCCTTTCCCCCATAGATTGAGCGCCTTTTAGCGCATTCAGTTTATTCTTGCCCTGAAGAAAATAGTTCCAATTACATTCATAAATATGTATAATACAAAATATTTTCTATATTCTAGCAGATGATAGCTTAAAGCAGGCTGAAAGTAAAGCAGAATGCGCTTAAAGCGCATTCTGCTTTACTTTCAACCTGTTTTAAGTGGACACCTACATTCAATACTAGAGATATGCTATGTGGGAAAGGGTTAAGAAAAACTCATACTGTAATTAATGTACAGTCAATCTTGTATTAAACAATCACCCAGTCAAGTAGATGATGGAGCCCATCTAAGAAAAGTGACTGCTTATTGCAGGATAGAAATAATGCAAAAAAAAGTTCATTCTGTATTAAGCAACCACATGTATTAAATACTGCCCATGTGTCTCTTGAGTGGTCACTTAACCTTTTATCCCCTAGTGACACATATACATGTACAGTGGTAAATACGTTATTCCTACTATACCCATTTACGCACTAATCTATGCGTAAGAAACGCATAGTGAACGGTTAACACCTAATGATTTTAACGCATTTAAACGCGTGTTTATTATACCAGAGATGTTGCGATCGGTGCATCAGTTTTCCGTTTCACGTGGGGATTTTGGATCTTATTGAGAAACGGCCAGGAAACGCTTTTAACGAAACAGATAATAAACGCGTAAGAAACGCTTAAAGTGGGTAGGAATAGCATATTTACCACTGTACCAGACCTTTGCCAAATTATACAAGATTGAATGTGGTAAGCTAGGAAGGTGATGGTGCTTGATTCATGTATAATTTTGGCCCTTTCCTTCCTGCGAAACTTCAAATGGACAATTTCAGTTTCTAATTTGTTCTAGTCCATTTTTGACTGTTTAGGGTTGTTTCTTGTCAGTGTATTGCAATATATGACAAACAGTGCAGATCCAGACTAGAATGATCCTAAAGGAGCCCAGTCTGATCTGGGTCTACACAGTTTGCACAGGACACATGTACTCTTTCCCCATCACAATTAACGGTTATCAATTTAATTAATTTGAACGACTTCAATTGAGTCTAGTAGGCTCAGTTGAAAAGGCGATGGAAAATATCTAAAAAAGTAAGATTTGGTGTCTTTTCTTGAGGGTGATTTTAGACTGAGAATATTTTTTTGATGCCAGATGCATTATAAGGCTACACATTTGCTTTTACTTGATTATTTTCTATTATTTTTGCGAATACACTATTTGGTTTTCAGTCGCTTAAAATGAAACTTGGAGTTGTCCATTAACAGTTTAAGGGGTGACTGGGTTAAAAAAAGTCTGTAACCATATGAGCTTTTTTGTGCAACAAACACTGCTTGCTACAGTGGAGAATGTGTTATTCTTTCCCAATAAACGCGTTTACGCTAAAACTATTATTTGCAGTGCAAACAGTTTGGAGCCAGATCAGACGCCGGGTAACCCGGCGTCTGATCAGGCTCCAAACTGTTTGCCACCAAGATAAACAAGAATTATCAGAATTGTCCAAAAGTTGTTCTTTTTTACGTTTTAGCGCTGTACGTTTGCGTTTAAACGGGAAAGAATAACAGATTCTCCACTGTAGGTAGACCCCGGTGATGATGATGTGCGCCAGTCTTACAAAACATTGTACAACAAATATTGTCAAAAGTCAGATTTATTATTTATTTCTCCATCTAATCCTGTTTTGTGACATCTCTTTGGAATCGTCTTTTCAGAAATTATATATATTTTAAATTTTTAACTTACGACTGTTTTTGTCGTACGACGTTTCGTAAAACGGGCCCCAGTATAGTGATTACAGGATGCTTTGGTGTTGGCAGTCAGAGTCTGAACTCTGAAGTGTGAGTTCGGAAGTTTGAAGTTTGAACTATGAATGCTATAATATAATATAATACAGGGCTCCAGATAAGGGGGAGTTTTCTGAACAAATCCAACTTTTTCTCACTCATTTCAGCACCAATCCTATGGTGTTACTACATTGTACTCATTAGAATCGTCTCGAAGAGACTAATGAATAGTGACACCATAGGGTTTAATGCAGAAATAAAGATTTTAGTTTTTGAAAAACTTCTCTTATCTGGAGCCCTGATAATAGGTTAATAGCATATTTTTAGGAAGTTTGAAGTCTCATGAAGGAAATGTCACTATCAGTCTTTTGTAATCTTCACAAGCACCTTGTTCATAAATGATGATTGTGTATATGTGCCACTAGAGGTAATAATGGTTTTATTCTTTTTACAGGCATTCATACAATTAACAATAACATAGGTTTTTTTACGGGTTTGTCGTACATGAGTTGTACTTTTCTTACTTTTCTACCTTGATCTACATCTAACTGTATTATTTTGATCAGTATACTTCACTCTAATTAAATTTTATCTTACTGGTCTTTAACCTGTTCTAAGGTTAGTTATCCTTTCTTCCGTCAAAGACAGTGCATGATTGAATTAAAGTTATTCAAATTCAAATTTTTATTGTTTTTATTCAACAGACAAAACACCAGTACAAGTGTCAAACATGTACAGTTTGTGTCCTGATCAGATGTCGAGTTTACTCTGCATATGGTCAGGGTCCAGACGATTTGCAATTTTTTTTTTATTAATGTTAGTCAAGTGGGGCTCAAGCATGATAACGGTTACTAGTAAATAGTTATCTACATTTAGGGCTCCAGATAAGGAGTTAATCGAACAAATTCCGCATTTTCTCACTTATTTCTGCACAAAATCCTATGGTGTTACTACTCATTAGAATCGTCTCGAAGAGACGATTCTAATGAGTAGTGACATCATAGGGTTAATGCAGAAATAAATATTTTAGTTTTTGAAAGACGCCCCTTATCTGGAGCCCTGTACATAATACTGTGATATATGTTCTTATAAATGCCCCACATCTGTTTGTTACAGTGAAATCTGTGAATATCTGCCACTCATTATAGAAACATGCTGATCTATTAAGACAGCTTAGTGCTTAATGCAGGACAGAAGTAATGCAGAAAGCTCCGGAAGGAGCTTTCTGCATTACTTTTGTTCTGCATTAAGCTGAAACCTTGTTAAAGGACAGCAATCTTCTTAATCTTGAGAATGGCTGCTGTAAATAGAGTGCATATACAATGTATTATATACCTTTACAGTGGTATCGAGATTTACACCATTAAAATGCTTTGGTTGATTTATTAAAACAAAAAACACATTTTTGTTTTATTTCAAGAGATTCTAAAAATCCAATAATTTATATAAATGTGATACAGTATCAATCTTTGCTAAATGTTGAGCTGGTGGGTGCATTGATCTGGATCAACACTGTTTTCTAATTGTAGGTCACTGTCTGTCTAAATGACTGGGTTGATGATGGCCATAGCTTGGTTGTAGGGATCACTCAGTGTAGATGGGGCTACACCCATAGTTATAATCTTCATGAACCAATATCAGTTGGACTAGCTCTTTCATTATTGAGTCGTCAAGACAAAGATGCTAAAATGAGTTATTACTTTGCTATCCATGGCCGTAAATGGCCATTGATTGCGAGTTGGCTACCGGTCTGAAATACAGTGGAGAAAACATTTTCTTTCGTTCAAACGCAAGCGCATCGCAATGAAATATAGAAAATGACACAATTTTGACAATTCAGGCTACCCGTTTTAATCTGAGTGGCAAACAGTTTGGAGCCTGATCAGACGCCGGGTTTCATGGCGTCTAATCTGGATCCAAACTAATTGCGATGAACATTATAGTTTAATCGTAACCAGGGTTATTTGGAAAGAAAAATTGTCTCTACTGTACTCTGCACGCTGCACACGGGACTCACACTGCTAACATAAACAGCAAACAGTGGTAATTGAACACGCTACTGGTGTGTGTTTGTTGGAGGATGTGGTGGTGGTGGGTGTGGTGGGGGTGTGTGTGTGTGTGTGAGGGGGGGGGGGGTGTTGTGTCCATCTGCTCCTCAGTGCAATACCTGAATCTCACGGTCTTTTCTTTGGTGCAGCAAGAAATTGAATTTTGTATGAAAAATCCTTCCTACCTAGCCATCAGGGCAAGTAGAGTAAAGTAAGGAGAGTTCTGGCCCTTTCTTTGATCCAGCATTATAACACAGGTGCTTGACACATACAGTGCTCTCTCTCTACAAGGACACCCAATGGGAGACATGAAATATATGCGTTGTTCGGAGGGAGTTGTTATAGGGAGGGAACTTGACTTACATTTGCAAACAACTTGAATCCAGATCAGACGCCACATAACGCGGTGTCTGATCTGGATTCAAGCTGTTAATGTCACTCGTCATTAATTTTTTTCTGTCAAAATGTCCATTATGTTACTTTGAGAAAAACAGCAGACGACAATTTTAGGCAGACGACATTGCAGTCGTGAATAGGCTGGACATATAATTAATTGAAAAGCATGGGGAAAGAGTGGCAAGCTTTGTTGTAGGGAGGGAATCGTTGTTGGGAGGGCCGTTGTAGGGAGGGAACACTGTATTTAAAAAAAAAATAAAAAAATATGTGCATTTTAAGCTTTGACTGGCTTTTAACTCCTTCAACAGGACACATAATTGAGAAGAGGAAAATAGTATCATGATTGACAAGTCACTGCAGTGTTTAAAAAATATGGCAAAAAACAGTAGAGCCAGATCAGATAACACCTCAGGAACCCCTGCTTACCCAAATATATTTATGATGTCTATTTGAAACAAACCTTCATGAGAGTGTCATTATATTTGAAACATCAAGTAATGTAAGGGTTACAGTGGGCAATAAGATATTGTTAATTGTGATTGTAAAGGAATGTATGAGGCTACTTAACTCTTTGCATGCTGGGTAATTTTTTTCCGTCTGCAATAATTGTCGTCTGCCGATGTTCTAAAAATAGAATTTTCTAATTTTCTTTTCAAAACAGGTTCAGAGTGTCAAACAGTTTGGATCCTGATGAGACGCCGCATTACGCGGCGTCTCATCTGGATCCAAACTGTTTGCAATGATGATCACTTTGGTAGATATATCCTCCGCTAGCATGCAAAGAGTTAATGTGATATCTTAAGCCTTGACCCTTGGAGCTGATAGTATAGTCAGTGTTATAAGTCTCATTATTAAATTATTATTTATTAACCCTTTACCCCATAGCCTATTTCTAGTTTTGAAGATAGGTTCACCGTTGCCACTTAAAGCAGGCTGAAAGTAAAGCAGAATGCGCCTTAAGGCGCAATCTGCTTTACTTACTGCCTGCTTTAAGCTATCATCTGCTAGGATTTACAAAATATTTCTTATTATTCAATTTCATGGCTGTAAAATTTAGAACTATTTTCTTCAGTTGAAGAATAAATTAAATGCGCTAAAAGGCGCTTCATATTAGAGGAAAGGGTTAAAAATTAACTCAGTCACCCTTGAAACATCAAATATACAATTCCAATGTCCACTAAACTACTTAATTTTTCACTATTATATGTTGATTTTTTACGATATATTTCAAACTCAGACAAACAGTATAGACCTGGATCAGATTGCATCGAGAGGAGTCCATTGGTCATGATCTACCCAGTTTTTAAAGGACAAGTGTACTCTTCCCAGGTGCATTGTTTGTAAATGACGAGTATATTCGTCACTACGGTTAACCCTTACAATGATGAATATCAAAATTAGGATTTTTAACCCATTACCCAATATCCTGTTTCTAGTATTTAAGATAGGTAACCACTTAAAGCAGGCTGAAAGTGAAGCAGAATGCGCCTTAAAGCGCATTCTGCTTTACTTTCAACCTGCTTTAAGCTACCATCTGCTGGAATATAGAGAATAGTTCTTACGATAAATATCTATAACTGTATAAATTGGAACTACTGTTTCTGTGGAGGAATAAATTAAAGACGTAAAAAGTTGTATTTATGGGGTAATGAAATAAGGAATGTTTTGCTGCACTATTTGAAAGTGTGACAAAATCTGTAGACTCAGATCAACCAGCATTGTACAGTTTACACTCACTCTGTGGTCATGAAGATACTGTTATTGGTGACGAGAAAGGAATGTCATAATAAAGCTACAGTGCTCCCTCCCTACAACGGCCCTCCCAAAAAAGACCCCCTCCTCACAACGACCTTTGCCCTAGTTCGCTAAACAGGTCAATTATGTCTAAGGCTTTTACTGCTGCAATATCATCTCAAAGTTACACATAAGTGGACATTTTGATAGAATAAATATATGACAAGTGACAAACAGCTTGAATCCAGATCAGACGCCGTGTTATGCAGCGTTTGATATGGATTCAAGCTGTTTACAAATTTTATGTAAGCCAACTCTTAATTTTCCCTCCCTATAACAACTCCCTCCGAACAACACACACAATCTTTCCCATTGGGTGTGGTTGTAAATACTAAGAGAGGCAACACTGCACATGTACTTACAATATCTTAACTCTTTGAACCCTGGTCCCACATATCAGCATCCTTTGCAAACAATGCACATACGAAGAGTACACTTGTAGGGTGTTCAATTACCATTGTTTGCTGTTTAGGTTAGCAGTTTGTGCCCCGTGTGCAGCGTGCAGAGTAGTAGAGAACCCGTTTATTTCCAATAACCATGTTTCAAGGCTTAAACTATTATTTTCATTGCAAACAGTTTGGAGTCAGATCAGACGCCTGGTAACCTGGCGTTTGATCCGGCTCCAAACTGTTTGCCACTCAGAATAAAACAAGTAAGACTGACAGAATTGTCAAAAAGTTGTCATTTTCTATATTTCATTGCAATGGGTTTGCATTTGAACGGAAGAATTACGTTTTCTCCACTGTATTTCAGACCGGTAGCCAACTCGCAATTGATGGCCATCCACAGCCATCGATTTCTTTACTGAACTCATCGCGGACCTATGCAAACAGTACAGAGCAAGATCAAAGCCCTCTGATCAGGTTCTGCTCTGGTGTCAAATTACAATTTACATTATACAAAACCAAAATTGGACTAGACTAAATGCGAAACTGGATTTGTCCATTGGAAGTTTCAAGGAGTAATGGGTTAACCCTTTGAACCCTAGTACCGCATATAGGCGTCCTTTTCAAACAGTGTACATGTGAATAGTACACTTGTCATGTGCAAATATTGAAGACCCAGATCAGAGGGCTCCGAAAGGAGCCCTCTGATCAGGGTCTTCACTGTTTGTCATAATGCCAAAACGGACAAAAACAACCCTTAAAAGCCAGAAATGGACTAGACTAAAATCGAAAATGGAGTTTCAGGGAGGAAAGAGTTAAGGTCTTTACTTTATTGTGGAGAGTATAGATTGCAATAATCTAATTTGTCTAACCTTTACATACCTGGGACTGATTGTATGCCAATCCTTCGCAAACTGTGGAGACCCAGATCAGAGGGTTCCTGCAGCAGCCCCCATGATCTCAGTCTAGAGTGTTTGCTGAGCTTTTAAACACCCTACAAGTGGTCATAAACTGGTCTGTTCAAATAGAAATGGAAGAGTCCATTTACACAGAGCTCCAGATAAGGGAAATATTTCAAAAACTTAAATCTTTATTTATGCATTAAACCCTATGGTGTCACTACTCTTTAGAATCGTCTCGAAGAGACGATTCTAAGGAGTTATAACACCATAGGATATGTGCTGGCATGAATGAGAAAATGTTGGATTTGTTCAGTTTACTCACTGTTATCTGGAGCCCTGTTTACAAATTTGGCAGGATAAAGGTTACCCCTTACTATAGATACATATTAACTGATGAATATTAGTTGTATGGACTATGTCATATAACAGTTACATTTGTATATTTAAAAGTATATCGAGTGGCATTGATCCTGATTAGCAGGCTCCTGAATGAATCATTTGATCTGGATCTACAATGTTTGCAAAATAATGTATGCGTTTAGTTCTGGCACTGTGACTTTAAGTGATCATGTTACAGTAAAACCTCTCTATTACAACCACTTAAATCTCAAGTATTAGATGTTTATGACAGGTGACTGCTTAAAGCAAGGTGACAGTAAAACAGAAAGCTCCTGTAGGAGCTTTCTGTTTACTGTCACCTTGCTATAAGCTATCACCTGTGCTTTATACAATCAATTTAAGCCTTGGATTTAGTGGCTGTGATAGAGACATTTAACTGATATTATCATATCTGTAACGGTGGATGGGGGTTATGTATCAGTACGGAGATGTGAGACGATTGTCCAGTACACGTGAGGCTCAAGTGCAGACTCATTGAGTTACATAACACCGTTAAAAGAATTAAAAAGTATATGGATTGCAATTGCACAGTATACAGATTGGATTATCTTGGAATTTGGACTAAAGAACATTTGCTAAGAAATTGGTGTCATAGAACTTTGACAGACTTTTCAAAAGAGTAGGTTGATTGGTTAAAAGTTATTTTAAAAATATTATTTCGTATCTGATTGAATTTTGTTAATAAGGACTCCAGGTAAGAGTGAGTAATCTGAACATCATCAGGGTTCCAGATAAGAGGGAGTAAAATGAACAAATACAACATTTTCTCGTTTATTTTAGCACAAAATCCTATGGTGTTACTACTCATTAGAATCGTCTGGAAGAGACGATTCTAATGAGTAGTGACAACATAGGGTTTAATGCAGAAGATTTTAATTTTTTGAAATACTCCCCTTATCTGGAACCCTGCATGATCATTTGATGTTTTCTCTCTTATGGCACAACCAAGCTCTACGTTTTTACCATTCATCAGAATCGTCTTCTTGAAACGTCGATTCTAATGAGTGGTAACGTACAACATACTGTTTCCTAGAGACATAGAATTTTAGTATCTGAATATACTCATGCACCTCATCTCAAGTTCTTATTAAGTTTTTTAGTGTGATCAGTTACATGATGTGCCGTAACCCATTACTCCATAGATATGCATTTTCATGCCATTAATATATTCATCCACGAAAAGAATATTTCCCTTTTATATAGTCATGAGTATGCATGCACCATAAATATTTTCTGTATCTTAGCAGATGGTAGCTAACCCATTACCCCATAGCCTGTTTCTAGTTTTGAAAGTAGGTGACTACTTTAAGCAGGTTGAAAGTAAAGCAAAATGCGCCTTAAGGCGCATTCTGCTTTACTTTCAGCCTGCTTAAAGCTACCATTTGCTAGAATAAAGAAAATATTCCTTATGATACATACTCATGACTGTATAAATTGGAACTATTTTCTTCAGCGTAGGAATAAACTGAATGCGCTATAAAAGGTGCTTCCATTGGGGAAAGGGTTAAAGCATGTTGAAAACAAAGCAGAAAGCACCTTAACCCTTTACTCCCATTACACCATAGCATGTTTCTAGTATTGATTACAAGTGACCTGCATTTAAAGCAGGTTGAAGTTAAAGCAGGATGCAGCCTGCTTGAAACTATCATCAGTTCTGCTAGAACTGCCTGTTTTTAGTTTTGGAGACACTGTGACCCTAAGTAAGTTGAAAGTATAACAGAATCTACATTAACCCATTACCCCTTAGCCTAATTTTAGTTTTGAAAATAGGTGACCACTTAAAGCAGGTTGAAAGTAAAGAAGAATGCGTCTTATGGCACATTCTTCTTTACTTACAGCCTGCTTTAAGCTACTAGCTGCTAGAAAATAGAATTTATTTCTTATGTTAAATATTCACAACTGTATAAATTGGAACTATTTTCTTCAGTGGAGGGATTAATTAGAGGTGTAAAAAGGCATATTTATGGGGTAATGGGTTAAGGCTTATTTCAACCTGCTAATCTGCAAGGATATAGAAAATAGTTCTTAAGGTGCAGCATGACAATACATGTATATACTTTGGAGCTGTTTTCTTTAGAGGAGGAATAAATTAAAGGTGTAAAAAGGTATATAAATGGAGTAATGGGTTAACATTTCAATCTATTTACAAACAAGAAAACTTTTCAAGGTCAGCAAAGAGATACCTGTATAACGGTAATTATTTGTTAAATATTTTAATGCATCACTTTAAATTTGTCTTAATTTCATATGGCTGTCATTATGCACTAGTTAGCATTTGATAAGTAGCATACTTTGTGTTTTCTCTAGACCATAATTATGGATCAATGTATATATTATGTAATTAATGAACAAAAAGTCAGTTGTAATTAACCATATTGAAAACTGGTCTATCACCAAATAAACAAAAAAATGTATGTGATCCACACAGGTCTGTCATAAGTTTATCTGGAAAAGATTTCCAAAGTCCTATTTTTCAAGTTTGATTACTTAAAGCAGGTTGAAAGTAAAGCAGAATGTGCCTTAAGGCTAAAACATACAGTCCCAAGTTTATAAAGTCATGAATGAGCTGGCATGCACCATAAGAAATTATTTCTATGTCCTAGTAGATGGTAGCTTAAATCAGGCTGAAAGTAAAACAGGATGCTCAAGAATGAGCATTCTGTTTTACGTTCAAACTGCTTTAATTGGTCACCTGTCTTCAAAACTAGAATCAGGCTATGAGGTTACTGTAAAGTGGTATAAGTTGTTTTCTCTGTTTAGTGTACACTATGAGTGTAGGTAGATAACTAATACTTTCTGTATTTTCAGGGTCCAGTGAGCAGCAGCCCTTATTGCCAAAACAGGCTAAGCCAAAAGAAGAAGACGGTAAGTTCTTACATTGTAGTTTCTGTTTCTCTATGACCAAAAGAGTGAAAGTGAGACTTAAGGTTAAGGAACCCTAATGACATCAGGCCAATGTTAGTCAATATCATAGTAAAAATACTCTACAGAGAGTGATCCACTTCTCTTCAACTGTCTGCCCATTCTGAACCATGCTAATGCATGGTGCATGGTTTGGAACGGGTTCAATATTGTATGTAGATTTTGGTCAGATTTCATAAGGGATCTTCAACATTAGCACCAAAATTACATCTGTAACACTACAATGGAACTATTCCTGTGTGGCATTTGGAACTGAAGTTGGATTGCTTGTATCATGCACACCTGGCTCCAAGGTTATGAAGCTTTTTAGTTGAGTCTAAAATAGTTCTAAAGCATTTGATTGGTGAGATTTGAGCCTAGGCTCAATCTGACCAATCGAACGCTTGAGAACTACTCCAGGCTCAACGCAAAAAGCTTTATAACCTTGGACCCTGTTTTCAGTGTTGGAATGGTGAATTTGGTCACCATGTAGCACAGCTGACTTCATTCACAAGATATTTCAATGTGTTATGTAAACTTTCAGAGATATTTCTCTATATCCAGAGGTATTTCTCTTTATCATAGTGTACTGTAGTCATTCAGAGATATTTCTCTCTATTATAGTGTAATGTAACCTTTCAGAGATATTTCTCTATATCTTTGTGTACTTTAGTCATTCAGAAATATTTCTCTCTATTATAGTGTAATGTAACCTTTCAGAGATATTTCTCTATATCTTTGTGTACTGTAGTCATTCAGAAATATTTCTCTCTATTATAGTGTAATGTAACTTTTCAGAGATATTTCTCTATATCTTAAGTGTACTGTAGTCATTCAGAAATATTGCTCTTTATTATATACCTACCAATGTTCAGCCCGAAATATTTCTGTATTTTATCGAACAAATACACATTGACGGATTGAAAATTCCGTATTACCCATGTACCCTGTGTAAGTTTACTGTGTAGTCGGAAGTTCGGAACTACATGTAAAACCTCTCTGTTACGACCACTAAATTATGTTAATTATTAGGGTGTTTACGGTAGGTGACCGCTTAAAGCAACGTGACAGTGAAACAGAAAGCTCCTTTAGGAGCTTTCTGTTTCACTGTCACCTTGCTTTAAGCTGTCACCTCTCTATTATATAATCAATTAGCATTCGTTTTAGTGGTCTTAATAGCGAGGTTTTACTATGTACTTTCACGCGTCATTCCCCGAAGTGTGACGTATGGGAAATCCCGTTTATTTATAATATCGCTCGAAACATTTCTTGTTTTTCATTTTATTTTTATTATAAGAGGTATATAATAAAAGGAACATTACTATACTTTGCATATCTTATGTACCGGATCACTCTCATTGTGTGTGTAAAGGCTATATCCAACTCGACCTTCGGTCTCGTTGGATATAGCCTTTACACACACAACTCGAGTGATCCCGTGCATAAGATATGCAAAGTATAGTAATATTCCGTTTTTATTATAGCGTACTGTAACCTTTAAGAGATATTTCTCTATATCATAGTGTACTGTAGTCATTCAGAAATATTTCTCTCTATTATAGTGTAATGTAACCTTTCAGAGATATTTCTCTATATCATAGTGTACTGTAGTCATTCAGAAATATTTCTCTCTATTATAGTGTAATGTAACCTTTCAGAGATATTTCTCTATATCATAGTGTTCTGTAGTCATTTAGAAATATTTCTCTCTATTATAGTGTAATGTTACCTTTCAGAGATATTTCTCTATATCTTTGTGTACTGTAGTCATTCAGAAATATTTCTCTCTATTATAGTGTAATGTTACCTTTCAGAGATATTTCTCTATATCATGGTGTACTGTAGTCATTCAGAGATATTTCTCTCTATTATAGTGTAATGTTACCTTTCAGAGATATTTCTCTATATCTTTGTGTACTGTAGTCATTCAGAGATATTTCTCTCTATTATAGTGTAATGTTACCTTTCAGAGATATTTCTCTATATCTTTGTGTACTGTAGTCATTTAGAAATATTTCTCTCTATTATAGTGTAATGTAACCTTTCAGAGATATTTCTCTATATCATAGTGTACTGTAGTCATTCAGAGATATTTCTCTCTATTATAGTGTAATGTAACCTTTCAGAGATATTTCTCTATATCTTTGTGTACTGTAGTCATTCAGAGATATTTCTCTCTATTATAGTGTAATGTTACCTTTCAGAGATATTTCTCTATATCTTTGTGTACTGTAGTCATTCAGAGATATTTCTCTCTATTATAGTGTAATGTTACCTTTCAGAGATATTTCTCTATATCTTTGTGTACTGTAGTCATTTAGAAATATTTCTCTCTATTATAGTGTAATGTAACCGTTCAAAGATATTTCTCTATATCATAGTGTACTGTAGTCATTTAGAAATATTTCTCTCTATTATAGTGTAATGTAACCTTTCAGAGATATTTCTCTATATCATAGTGTACTGTAGTCATTCAGAGATATTTCTCTCTATTATAGTGTAATGTAACCTTTCAGAGATATTTCTCTATATCATAGTGTACTGTAGTCATTCAGAGATATTTCTCTCTATTATAGTGTAATGTTACCTTTCAGAGATATTTCTCTATATCTTTGTGTACTGTAGTCATTTAGAAATATTTCTCTCTATTATAGTGTAATGTAACCTTTCAGAGATATTTCTCTATATCATAGTGTTCTGTAGTCATTTAGAAATATTTCTCTCTATTATAGTGTAATGTAACCTTTCAGAGATATTTCTCTATATCATAGTGTACTGTAGTCATTTAGAAATATTTCTCTCTATTATAGTGTAATGTAACCTTTCAGAGATATTTCTCTATATCATAGTGTACTGTAGTCATTTAGAAATATTTCTCTCTATTATAGTGTAATGTTACCTTTCAGAGATATTTCTCTATATCATAGTGTACTGTAGTCATTCAGAGATATTTCTCTCTATTATAGTGTAATGTTACCTTTCAGAGATATTTCTCTATATCTTTGTGTACTGTAGTCATTTAGAAATATTTCTCTCTATTATAGTGTAATGTAACCTTTCAGAGATATTTCTCTATATCATAGTGTTCTGTAGTCATTTAGAAATATTTCTCTCTCTATTATAGTGTAATGTAACCTTTCAGAGATATTTCTCTATATCATAGTGTACTGTAGTCATTTAGAAATATTTCTCTCTATTATAGTGTAATGTAACCTTTCAGAGATATTTCTCTATATCATAGTGTACTGTAGTCATTTAGAAATATTTCTCTCTATTATAGTGTAATGTTACCTTTCAGAGATATTTCTCTATATCTTTGTGTACTTTAGTCATTCAGAAATATTTCTCTCTATTATAGTGTAATGTAACCTTTCAGAGATATTTCTCTAAATCTTAAGTGTACTGTAGTCATTCAGAGATATTTCTCTCTATTATAGTGTAATGTAACCATTCAGAGATATTTCTCTATATCATGGTGTACTGTAGTCATTCAGAGATATTTCTCTCTATTATAGTGTAATGTAACCTTTCAGAGATGTTTATCTATATCATGGTGTACTGTAGCCGTAAGGAGATATCTCTCTAGATCATTGTTTACTGTTGTCTTTCAGAGATGTTTATCCAGAATGTTGGGGTGGAACAGGTGTATGCCCTGGTACTGTTTCTAGTGACATACCTGCTGAACCAGCTAGACCGCTACATGCTGGCCATCACAGTGAAACCCATGGCACAGGAGCTGGAGTTTGGAGACCAAGGCTGTATGATCAGGTCCAACTACACAGAGGATGATCTTGGCAGTGTCAAGTGCAATGCTACAGTTTCTGATAAGTAAGTACAGTACTATTGTAAAACCTTTTGATACTACAATGTATAGGAAAATCACTAAATAAGAGTTCATTTGTATTATGCAACCCTCTACTCCAAAGCCTGTTTCTGGTTTAGAAGACAGGTGACCACTTAAAGCAGATTGAAAATTAGCAGAATGTGCCTGTATGTGCATTCTGCTTTACTTTAAGCCTGCTTTAAGCAAACATCTGCTAGTATAAATGATGTATTTTGTATGTTGCCTATTCATTACTGTATGAAATGAAACAATTTCTATGGATCTGGTAACCATGTACCCAAACCAAAACGTACCCCAACCAAAGCGTTCCCACATCTTGGTCATTTCGTACCCAAAATGTACCAATAATCAAAACACACCGAAACCAAAATGTACCCACTATCTTGGACATTATCTTGGAACCATATAATTATGAAAATACCCCATACTAACATTTGCAAGGCTTTTATGGATTGCAGTGGAAAGAATATATAATTCCGATAATTCCTTCAGATGTGTACTATGTTGTATTAAAAATTTGTTTTCTAAATTTGTACCGATGTTTACTTTCACCGTTTCTCATTTTTACAGATGTGCAGGGATATTTATTGGCAATGCTAGCAGCACTAAGGAGTATGTGTGTAAATGGGACTACAATGGACAGGGTTTGGAGTATCAGCTGGTAGCCGGTCCTGCCTTCATCGTCATCTATACGTTTGCTGGTATATTTATAAGCTTTGCTGCGGACAAGTACAACCGTAAAGTCATGTTGTCTGCGTGTCTCATCTGGTGGTCAGTTATGACAATACTGACAGGCTTTATCAACAAATACTGGCAGCTGGTTATTCTACGATTTGGACTTGGATTTGGGTTAGTATCCTATTAACCCATTACCCCATAGCCGGTTTCAAGTTTTGAAGACAGCTGACCCTTTAAAGCAGGTTGAAAGTAAAGCGCTATCTGCTTTACTTTCAACCTACTTTAAGCTATTATCTGCTGTAATATATATCAGGCTGTATATATAAAAAATCTTACAATTCCCGTGTGTATACTATATTGGAACTATTTCCTTCAGTAGAGGAATAAAATAACCGCGTATAAGGCGTATTTATGGGGTAGTGGGTAAACCCATAAAACAGGGCCCTAGATAAGAGGGAATAAACCATAGAAATCAAACATTTTCTCACTTATTTCAGCACCAAATCCTATAGTGTTACTACTCATTAGAATTGTCTCAAATTCTAATGAGAAGTGACATTATAGGGTTCAAAACAGAAATAAAGATTTAAGTTTGAGTATTATTTTCTCACTTATAATTTCAGAACCAAATCCTATAGTGTTACTAATCATTAGAATTGTCTAATGAGTAGTGACATTATAGGTTCAAAACAGAAATAAAGATTTAAAGTTTTGGAAATACTCCCCTTATCTGTAGCCCTGGCTCCAAGGTTATAAAGCTTTTGAGTTGAGTCTGAAGTGGTTCTCAAGTATTTGATTGGTCAGA
Source organism: Gari tellinella (assembly GCA_922989275.2). Classification (NCBI taxonomy): domain Eukaryota; kingdom Metazoa; phylum Mollusca; class Bivalvia; order Cardiida; family Psammobiidae; genus Gari; species Gari tellinella. Next base: position 11,248,193 of record OV277865.1, on the reverse strand, counting down.
TTTGAGCCGAATGCTTGAGAACAATTTCAGACTCAACTCAAGCGCTTTATGAGCACGGACCCTGGTTTAATTGTAGTGTCTACTAAACAGGACATTTGCATAGTGTCAACCCTGGTGAAATGCTGCATTATGCTGCGTCCCATCAGGTTCTGCACTTACCGCTATTTCATATGAAATATTCTATTGTATTGACAAACACTGCAGTGTCTTTAGATCCCCATTGTAAAACTTTGTAGTTTAAAATGTGACCTCAACACATAGATTTGGATCACAGTTCTGTAACCTGATTGCTCTTACATTCTCATTTGGAGAGCTTGACTGACTTAAATTCATTGGGATGATCTCGTTTTATTAGGGCTCTGAATTGAAAATGCAGTCCAGAGTCCTATAGGAATCACATTTTCTGTTTTATCATCTGTTAAACACAAACACATTTATTGTGATGATTCAAACCGATTTTAACACATTCAACCCTAGCAAAGAATATACTCATATCATTAACAAATGACTACACTTATCCTACAGAAACAGTGTAGCTCCTGATCAGAGGACTCCTACAGGAGCCCTCTGATCAGGACCTGCACTGTTTGTCATTTTGCAATATGTTGTTAAGGTAAAAAGTGGACTAGACTTGGAAATTGGAAGTGTCCATTAACCTATTACACCATAGCCTGTTTCTAGAAAAGAAAAAGGTGACTACTTAAAGAATGCGCCTGAAGGCACATTCTGCTTTACTTTTAGCCTGCTTTAAGCTATTATCTGCTAGAATATAGAAACTATTTCTTATGATTCTTATTGTAACAATATAAATTGGAACTATTTTCTTCAGTATAGGAATACATTAAAGGCGTAAATAAGCATATTTATGGGGTAATGGGTTAAAAGTTTCAGAGGTGAATAAGTAAATGCAGGGCTCCAGATAAGGGGTGTATTTCAAAACTTCAAATCTTTATTTCTGCATAAATCCTATGGTGTCCCTTCTCATTTGAAATGTCTCTTTGAGACGATCCAAATGAGTAGTAACACTATAGGGTTTGGTGTTGAAATGAGTGAAAACATGTGATTTGTTCAGTTTACTCCCTCTTATCTGGAGCACTGGTAAATGTTTGTCTATTCCTGTTCCAGGGAAGCAGGCTGTACACCATTTGTTGCCTCCATGTTGACAGACATTTATCCAGCAGAACTACGAGGAACAGCCCTGGGGGTATATAACTGGGGCATCTATATGGGCTATAGTCTGTCATACGCCCTCGGAAACCTCATCACGGCAGCGGACATCAATGGACAGGTACAGTGGAGAAAACGTTATTCTTTCCTGTTTAAACAAAACGAAACGCAAAGGCAAAACACTAAAATGTAGAAAATAACAACTTTCTGACATTTTTCAGTATCTATTTTTATCTGAATGGCAAACAGTTTGGAGCCTGATCAGACATCAGGTTACCCGGCGTCTGATCTGGCTCCAAACTGTTTGTAATGGAAATAATAGTTTTAGCGTAAATGTGTCTATTGGGTAAGAATAACGTTTTCCCCACTGTAATAAAAAGCCACATGTGTGATTTACAATACATTTCAAGGTTTAAACCTGTATCAACTCATTCTGCTGTACTTTAAAACTCCTTTAAGTATCTTGAAAACTAGAAACATGCAATGGGGTAAAGGGTTGAACTGTTACCTTAATTACCTGTCAATAAATTATGTTTTGACCCATTACCCATTGACTGTTTCTAGTTTTAAAAGAAAGATTGTCACCTAAAGCAGGTTGAAAGTAAAGCAGAATGCGCCTTAATGTGCATTCTGTTTTACTTTCAGCCTGCTTCAAGTTATTATCTGATTAGATATAGAAAATATTTCATTTGATACATATTCATGATTGTATAAAAGGGAAATATATATTTCAGTAGAGGAATAAATCATAGGTTTAAAATGGCATATTTATGGGGGGGGGGGGGGGGGGGGGGGGAGGGGGGGGGGGGGGGAATGGGTTAAGACAGGTTTTATTATACATGTATTTCTATATTTTGCTGCATAAATATTGTTCTGTATGAAGCAACCCTGATCTACAGAAACCTTCAAAAGTCTGTATGAAATATTAACCCATTTCCACAAAGCCTGTTTCTAGATTTGAAGTCAGGCAACCACTTAAATCAGGTTGAAAGTAAAGCAGAATGTGCCTAAGACACATTCTGCTTTACTTTCAGCCTGCTTTAAATGGTCATCTGTTAGGAGATAGCCACTATTTCTTATGGTGTACATTCATGACGGGATAGATTGAAACTACTTTCTTTAGTGGAGGAATAAATTAAAGATGTTTAAAAGGTGTAGTTATGGGGTAAAGGGTTAAATGGCTGCCTGTCTTGCTCAATGAAACATTACACTGTCTACACTGTTTGCATAGGACAAGTGGGTAACTAGTCTTAATGTCCCATTTCATGAACGTACCACTGCCTCAATGTACCATTTTCAGTCTGAACGTACCATTTTAAATAAACCTATATTTCAACCATAATTGAGCCTTATTAGTTGATAAAAAATGTAAAATAGTGTTTTTATACCCTGGTGTAACCCTGTGTTGACCTCTCATCTGCAATAACCCAGTTACACTTTTTGTAAAAGTTCATCCCCAGCATGCAATGAGTTTATACAATTCAATATGTACGTATCTGCATTCTTTTTTTTCTATGATCGGGTGTGGATTTTTTAATTACAAATATCATAAATCAATCAAATTAGATAAGGGATAATTATAAACCATTTCTTTATTAAAAACTAGTATAATAAAACTGTTTTCTATAAATTTTATGTAGTGGTACGTTCAGTCTAGAAAAATGGTACATTGAGACTGGTACGTTGAGGCATTGGTACGTTAAGACCATAAACCGGACAAGTGTACTCCTCACATGTACGCTGTTTGCAAATGATGCATATATGCGTGACTAGGGTTCATAGAGTTAAGTGGTCACATATCTTGAAAGTCAGAAACATGCTACGGTGTAAAGGGTTAAGCTTTTATTGTGTGATATTCGGAGAAATTGATAAATAGGGTGGGAACTTTTGTGTTACTTTAGGGGACATTGATAATGGGTGGTACAAAAATTAACACCATACGCGCAATGATAAATTATTGTGTGACCTAATAGGAGATATTGATAAATGTGGGTTTATTGTGTCATATATTCAATGATCACAGGGCTGCCATTTCTCCGGATTTTTCCTAAATCTCCGGATTTTTTCCCAGGTTATGGTAGCTTAAAGCAGGCTGAAAGTAAAGCAGAATGCGCCCTAAGGCGCATTCTGCTTTACTTACAGCCTGCTTTAAGTAGTTGCATATCAACAAAACAAGAAAAAGGCTATGGGGTAAAGGTATGGTTCGTAAAATCGCAAATGAAAAATGTAAATTTGGAAATCTTAGGATTTTTCATGTCAACTTATGGCAGCCCTGATGATCAGCATACATGTATGCTAGTATTTGCCTAAAATAATTACAAAATATGAACCTAATGAATATTTATATTTATTTATTGTTTATATAGGTTTGTCTTTTAACAGTCATATACCTTGCATGTGAGACTGGTTTTCTAACCTGGTAAAAATTGCACTTCAAAAAAATCTTTATCAACAGAGGCTTAGCACTGCTACACTTCCATCCCCTCGACCCACCCCGCCTCTCACACAACAAGGCATGCTTCATTGAGCAAGACCTGCTAAATATGTTTAAGTCTTAGCTACTACACCATGCTTCTTCAATCAGTGGTTGCTTAACCCTTTCCCCAATAGAAGAGACTTTTAGCATATTTAATTTATTCCTCCGCTGAAGAAAATAGTTCTAGTTTATACCCTCATGAACAATTACCATAACATATATTTTATATAGCCTAGCATTTGGTAATTTAAAGCAGGCTGAAAGTAAAGCAGAATGTGCCTTAAGGCAGTAGTTCAGTGGTAACACTGTTGGACTACGGTACCAGGGGTCGTGAGTTCGATCCCCCGCCGGACCAGCGGTCTGACTAGGGGATTTTTTCCGAATCCCTGATGATGTACAGGAATGTCCTTGAGCAAGACATGTACCGCGAATTGCTCCTCTTTACCCAGTGGTTAAAATGGGTACCTGTGAGGGTCTGAGCCGGTACTGCGGCTGCTTTAGCGCCATATGTTAGCAGTGCTCAATATTGTAGGCAAGATGGCTCAATGATCAGGGGGTAAATGTACAGTCGGCTGAGCGGTCATTCGGACTGAAAGTAGACTTTAACTGGTACTTTTCTTTACTTTTTTTATGCCCCCGGCATCGACAGATGCGGAGGCATATAGTAATCGTCCTGTCCGTCAGTCCGTCCGTCAGTCCGTCCGTCAGTCCGTCCTTCCGGGCTTACAGGAGCTACCTTATGGGGTCCGTTTCGGTCATGAACCTGGCCAGTTAGTGATTGTGGGGTTGAAAGTGAGTATTGTGGGGTTCAAAATCACGCATGTGGGGTTAGTTTTAGGGTTAGGGTTTATATAGCAAAAAACCCCACAACAACCGTCTCCTAAGAATGTCTGTGTGTCCGTAACAAGGTTAAGTAGAATTTACCGTTTCGTCTAGCATCAACATGGCTTACCCAAATGCTTGGATACTTATACAGTTGTTGCCTTGGACCATTCCCTATCCACCAATATCACCAAACTTTGATATTGACCTTGACCTTGACCTAATTTGGACTTAGAATATCTTAAATAGGCTATTTCCTGGTTAACTAGAATTTACCGTTTCGTCTAGCATCAACACTGTTTACTAAAATGCTTCAATACTTATACAGTTATTGCCTTGGACCATTACCATCTTACCAATAATACCCAAGCTCAGTTCAATGATCTTGACCTTGACCTAATTTGGACTTAGAAAAAATTCAGAATATATTGTCAAGGATGCCACCGGGGGCATAAGCGTTTATTGAACGCGCAGTCTTGTTTTTTTTACTTTCAACCTACTTTAAGTGGTCACCTGTCTTCAAAACTAGAAACAGGCTATGAGGTAAAGGGTTAATACAACAGAGCTCCAGATAAGAGGGAGTAAATTGAACAAATTCAACATTTTCTCACTCATTTCAACATCAAATTCTATGGTGTTACTACTCATTAGAATCGTCTCTTCGAGACGATTCTAATGAGTAGTGACACCATAGAATTTGATAAAGCATGCTTCATTGAGCAAGACCAGCTTAATATGTTTAAGTTTTTGCTACTTCACCATGCTTCTTCAATCAGTGGTTGCTTAATACAACAGGGCTCCAGATAAGAGGGAGTAAATTGAACAAATTCAACATTTTCTCACTCATTTCAACCTCAAATTCTATGGTGTTACAACTCATTTGAATCGTCTCAAAGAGACGATTCTAATGAGTAGTGACACCATAGGATTTTACCTAGGAATAAAGATTTTAGCTATTGAAATACCCCCCTTATCTGGAGCCCTGATACAAGCGTGATTGTATACACTAAGTATTATATTTCCCATGCTTATATACAGTGAAGCCTCCAAAAACTGAACACTTCCAGGGCAAGGGAAAATGTTCAGTTTAGAGTCACAGGTTTCTGAATTAGAGAGGTATTGCAACCAAATTAAATAATTACAATATTCAGTGGTTTAAGATGATTGCTTAATACAATAGAATAGAAATGCAGAAAGCTCCTTTAGGCTTTAGAAGCTGTCTGCATTACTATTTGCCTGCTTTAAGCAGTCACCAGTGACCTGTTCTATCAGCTACAGATAATTCCAGTTATGTTTTTCAGAGGTTACACTGTACGTGTCTCTTACCACATACAGTAAATACTCTTGATTATAGTGTATATCCATATCTCACACATGTGCACCTTATAAATATACCATATTCCGTCCTTGACAGTGTAATGTGACCATTACAGATATCCATATCTCTAACATGAGCACCGTACAAATATGCCGTGTTCTGTCATTGATTACGTACAGTGTGATATGGCCATTAAAGATATCCATATCTCACATGTGCACCATACAAATATACCATATTCTGTTCTTGATTACAGTGTAATATGGCCATTACAGATATGGATATCTCACATTTTCACCATATACCGGTATATAAACCTGATTCTGTCCTCGATTTCAGTGTAATATTGCCATTACAGATATCCATATCCCACTCATGTGCACCATACAAATATGCAATATTCTGTCATTGATTACAGTGTAATATGGCCATAACAGATATCCATATCTCACATGTGCACCTTTCAAATATACCATATTTTGTCCTTGATTACAGTGTAACATGGCCATTACAGATATCCATATCTCACATGTGCACCATAAAAATATACCATATTCTGTCATTGATGACAGTGTAATATGGTCATTACAAATATCCATATCTCGCACAAGTGCACCATACAAATATGCCATATTTTGTCATTGATTACAGTGTAATATGGCCATTACAGATATCCATACAGCGTTTTTTTTTCCTTCTTTGAATGGTACCGGGGAACGGACCCGTTCCCAATTGGAGGCGGACCCTTCCCAATTTGGCGACCGGACCCTTCCCAATCAAAAGAAATCAAATATCGGACCCGTTCCCAATCAAAATAAACATAGTTCCCAATTGTCAAATTACTTTTTCCCTTTAAATCATAGCAAACCATCCATATTTCAACTTATCTTTTGCTACAATGAATGTCTCGTCAAGGAAATATACAGAAGTTTATAATTCCGTGGTCTCGTGAATGTAAACAAAGTTACGCAACTCCATTGACATTTTTGGGAGTATGTATAAAACAATACCAGTGATTATGGCCGAATTTCGGAAACGTTCCGGGCGAAGATTTATACATGCCCCTTCATCGAGACTGGTTTATGTTGCGTGATCGCAAAATCCGCTGAAATTGATAAGAGTTTACAAACCCAGTCTGACTCTGGTTACCATCATTTATAAAATAGAAAACCTACAATTAAAACAATCATGAGCAATAATTCAAAGTATTACAGAATTGTTTTGAGAAAGACGATAAAGAAGAACTTGAATCTAGATCACTGCCTTAACACTCGCGAGCTTGATTGGCAGTATTCAGAGATTTTGGATTTTACCAATTTAAGTCATCAACTCTGTCTCGGCCGCAACAGCGTCTACTGTGAGTAACACACCCAGCTTAATTCCCAATTTTTGCGTTGTCATCATTTCAAAACCCGTTTTTCCCAATTTGACTTGAAAAATTCCCAATCTGAGGGGTACCGGACCCGTTCCCAATTGGGTGAAAAAAACCGCTGCCATATCTCACATGTGCACCTTACAAATATGCCATATTCTGTCATTGATTACAGTGTAATATGGCCATTACAGATATCCATATCCCACACATGTGCACCATACAAATATACCATATTCTGTCATTGATTACAGTGTAATATGGCCATTACAGATATCCGTATCTCACATGTGCACCTTACAAATATGCCGTGTTCTGTCATTGATTATGTACAGTGTAATATGGCCATTACAGATATCCATATCTCACATGTGCACCATACAAATATGCCATATTCTGTCATTGATTACAGTGTAATATGGCCATTACAGATATCCATATCTCACATGTGCACCTTACAAATATGCCATATTTTGTCATTGATTACAGTGTAATATGGCCATTACAGATATCCATATCTCACAAGTGCACCATACAAATATGCCATATTTTGTCATTGATTACAGTGAAATATGGCCATTACAGATATCCATATCTCACATGTGCACCATACAAATATGCCATATTTTGTCATTGATTACAGTGTAATATGGCCATTACAGATATCCATATCTCACATGTGCACCATACAAATATACCATATTCTGTCATTGATGGCAGTGTAATATGGCCATTACAGATATCCATATCTCACATGTGCACCATACAAATATACCATATTCTGTCATTGATGGCAGTGTAATATGGTCATTACAGATATCCATATCTCGCACAAGTGCATCATACAAATATGCCATATTTTGTCATTGATTACAGTGAAATATGGCCATTACAGATATCCATATCTCACACATGTGTACCATTAAAATATAGTCTGTTATTGTGAAAATTGCTAGCAGTCTGTATCCTTCTGCTAGAAACGAAATACATCATCCACTAATTATATATCCTTCAGTTATAACTCTTTGCACACCAGCAGCGAAACCTTGAATACCTTTGCAAACAGTTTGGATCTGGATGAGAGGCATAAGCTACTCAGCGTCTGATGAGTATCCTTAACAGTTACACACTCTGATCCTAATTTGAAAAGAAACTATAGAAAAATTGAAATTGTATAAATAGTATCATTATCGTAATCTATCTAATTATTACTTATTGGGTAAAGAGTTAAGGTTGGTGCCTATATACATGTAAACAGGTAAACATTGGTTTAAGAAAAGGATTTATGTTTGAATATACATTTAACCCATTACCCCTTAGCCTGTTTCTAGTTATGAATAAAGGTGTCCACTTAAAGCAGGTTAAAGTAAAGCAGAATGTGCCTTAAGGCACATTCTGCTTTACTTTCAACCTGCTTTAAGATACCATCTTCTAGGATATAGCAAATATTTCTTATGAAATATATTCATGAATGTATTAAATTGAACTATTTTCTACATTGAAGGAATAAATCAAAGGCGTAAAAAGGCATATTTATGGGGTAATGGGTTAAAAAAAAAGAATTAATGAGCTTGATTGGGATTCGAACCTGTGGAGAGAAGGCAAAACAAAATATGGCCTAAAATTTAAACCAATGCTCTAGCCCACTCAAGCACCAGACTATTCTTATCTGACAGTCTTTAGTCCTATATGAATTGTACCGCATGGAGTGATGTGTGAAGAAAGATTTACTACGTCCTGGGATGGTGAAGATAAAAACAAACAGAAAATAACAGAAACTCTTAGATTCAGTGAGTTTTCTTGAGGATGTTTTGATACAAGTCATACTTATATTTTTAACGCCATATGCACAATATAGTTTTTATTTTAATATTTGCTGTTTTCTTTGTTTTTTGCAAATACCCCATTCATACATGTAACATATTAACATCAATATTTCAGGGGTGGCGTTGGTCTTTCTTCATATCTGGTATTCCTGGAGTGGCCCTTGGCATTTTGATGCTTCTCACTATGAAGGAACCAGAACGGAAGAATGCTTCCAAAGTGGCAGCACAAGAGGAAGCTGGCAAGATCCAGATGGAGAAAGAGACTGGACTACAGAGGCTGAAGTCAGTATTGAAACCATTCCTCTCAATATCTCTCATCCTTGCCATTCTGGCTGGCTCTGTCAGGAATGCAGGTAAATAAACTCATTCACCCCTGAAACATTAAATGAACAATTCCAGTTCCCAATTAAACCCATTATCCCATAGCCTGTTTCTTGATCTGAAGATAGGTGACCACTTAAAGCAGGTTGAAAGGCTGATAAAGAGACTTGGGGAACTTTCCCTGCAGCTTGTTTTTATACATAGACATAGTTTATTTGTAACTTATACATTAAGTATCTCGTTACATAATCCATCAATTATTATCATATTCAACAGGTCTATCACGTGACACGCAAATATATATTTATATACAAAATCAGATCAATATGAATGCTTAACCCACTCACCCCTTGTGACGCATATATATGCTTCATTTACAATTTTGTTTTGTGAAAAATACTCTTGTTTTATGCAATCAGTGTAGACCCTGATCGGAATACTCCTTATAGGTGTATCCCGATCAGGATCTTCACTTTATGAATTTTTGATATACATTGTACATAATTAGAAATCAACCGTTGATGTTAACTATTTTAGTCTCATGGGTGAATAAGTTAACCATTTTATCGAAAGTACCAACTTTCCTCGAATGAACTATGAGGGAAAGTATGAGGAGAATGAACACTAGATAAGAAAGTGATCAAAGATCCATACTTTACTATTTAACCTGTAAGTAATAACATTTATATGCATGGCTGAGGACTTTTAAGAACAATGTGATTTCTTATACTGTCAATAAGATATCATTGCGCCTAGAAATCGCAAAACTTATAAATTTACATATGTTAATAAGCGCTGGCTTATTATCAGTGGTGAGTTATTCAATAAATTTGTGCATACTTGGTCTTAGTCTATAATATTTTTGTATATACTTAGCTTAACTTATATACTTACAGTCAACAATATGCACAACAAGAAATGTTGAATTTCAGCAATATACAGTCGAACTTAGATATCTCAAGTCTGTTTTGTCGAACATACCTGTATTTCAAAGTTAAAACGTGGCTAAGCCATATTTTAACTTTGGAACACAGGTATGTTCATATAAACCGAGCTTTAAATAAGGCAAATTCATGTTTCGAAATATCGGGTATTTCGAATTTAGCAAGTTCGAGATATCGAAGTTCGACTGTATTGTATAATTCTACAGACTCATTGATAATTTCAAACATTTCTTTCAGCGGGATATGTGTTTGCCTACAATACCCAGCCCTACTTCACCAGTATTGGCCAGACAAAGGAACAGATTGCCAAGTATATGGGTTGGATTCCAATTGTTGGTGGCAGTCTTAGTGTGGTGGTTGGAGGTTTCATCTCAGACAGGGTGGTCAAAGGACGGGGAATCTATGCCCGAGTATTTATTATCATCAGTAGTTTGGTAAGTTTACTTTATTTGTGGTCTTAACCCCTTAGCCTATTTCTAGTTTAAAGTTAGATAAACTCATTCACCCCTGAAACTTTTAATGGATAATTCCAATTTCAAAATATGTCTAGTGCATTATTGACTATTTAGGGGTGATTTAACAATATATATTGCAGAATGACAAACAGTGTAGACCTTGATCAGAGGGCTCCTTAAGGAGCCCTCTGATCAGGGTCTACACTGTTTGCATGGGACAAATGTAATCCTCATAGGTACACTGTTTGTAAATGATGAGTATACTCTTCACTAGGGTTGAATGTGTTAATGAAACATCCTGCTTTACTTTCAGCATTCTTTTAAAGTTTAAGCTTCCATCTGGAAAGATACATGCCAATCCTTCTGTACTTTATGTTTAAGACTACCTGTGGGGACTACTTTCCTTACCTGTGGGGACTACTTTTTAGCTCACCTGGCACGAAGTGCCAAGGTGAGCTATTGTGATCGCCCTGTGTCCCTCGTCGTTTGTCCGTCCGTCGTCAAACTTTTTCGTTAAAGATCTTCTTCTTGGAAACCACTGGGCCAATTTCTTCAAAACTTCATAAGATTGTTCCTTGTAGGGTACTCTCTCAGATTTCTTCAAATATAGGTCATCCAATTGAAATTGTGGTTGCCATGGCAACCAATTGAAAAAACTTTAAAAATCTTCTTGTCAAAAACTACTGGTCCGAATTGAAAATAATTATACCTAAATGTGCCATTGGTGACCCTCTATCAGATTTCTTAAAATGATTTTCCTATCTAAAAAAACATGGCCGCTAGTGGGTGGGGCAGATTTTCCTTATATGGCTATATAGTGAAAACTTTAAAAATCTTCTTGCCTGAAACCGCTGGTTCGATTTGAAAGTAATTTCACACAAATGATCCATGGGTGACCCTCTACCAGATTTCGTAAAATAATTTTGATATCTAAAAAAACATGGCCGCCAGTGGGTGGGGCATTTTTAGCTCACCTGGCAGGAAGTGCCAAGGTGAGCTATTGTGATCGCCCTGTGTCCGTAAAGATCTTCCTCTTGAAAACCATTGGGCCAATTTCATTAAAACTTGATAGGATTGTTCCTGGTAGGGTACTCTCTCTGATTTCTTAAAAAAATAGGTCATATTGTTAGAATTGTGGTTGTCATGGTAACCAATTGAAAAACTTTAAAAATCTTCTTGTCAAAAACTACTGGTCAGAATTAAATATAATTTTACACAAATGGTTCATGGGTGACCCTGTGTCAGATTTCTTGAATTTATTTTCCTAGCTTAAAAAACACAACTGCCAGTGGGTGGGGGCAGATTTCCCTTATATGAATATAGTGAAAACTTAAAAAATCTTCTTTTCTGAAAATACTGGTCTGATTTGAAAGTGATATTGCACAAATGATCTACAGGTGATCCTATTCAAGATTTCTTAAAATCATTTTTCTAGCTTGTTAACCTTGTTAACACTCTATAGAGGCTACAAATCTCATTGGATCTTGGTGAAATTTGGTCAGAATGTTTGTCGCATTGATATCTAGGTCAAGTTTGAATATGGGTCATGTCCGGTCAAAAACTAGGTCACTAGGTCAAATCATTGGAAAATCTTGTTTACACTCTAGAGGTTGATTGTGGGTATACATGTCCAGTCATAATCTAGGTCACTATAGGTCAAGTTTGCCAACGTGTACCAGGTGAGCGATTTAGGGCCATAGTGGCCCTTGTTCCTTATGTTACTTAGTATAGTAAAAACTTTAAAAATCTTCTTCTGTGAAACTACTGGTCCAAATTGAAAATAATTTTACACAAATGTGCCATTGGTGACCCTCTATCAGATTTCTTAAAATAATTTTCCTATTTTAAAAAATATGGCCGCTAGTGGGTGGGGTAGATTTTCCTTATATGGCTATATAGTGAAAACTTTAAAAATCTTCTTGTCTCAAACCGCTGGTCCGATTTGTAAGTAACTTTACACAAATGATCCATGGGTGACCCTCTACCAGATTTCTTAAAATAATTTTGATATCTAAAAACACATGGCCGCCAGTGGGTGGGGCACATTTTCCTTATGTTACTGTATAGTAAAAACTTTAAAAATCTTCTTCTGTGAAACTACTGGTCCAAATTGAAAATAATTTTACACAAATGATCCATTTATGACTCTCTACCAGATTTCTTAAAATCATTTTGTTATCTTTAAAATCATGGCCGCCAGTGGGTGGGGCAAGTTTTCCTTATATTTCTGTATAGAAATTCTTTAAAAATCATTTTCTCTGAAATTTTTGGTCTGATTTAAGAATATTTTTACACAAATAATGATTCATGGGTGACCCTTTGCCAGTTTTCTTCAAATAATCTTCCTAGCTCAAACATGGCCGCCAGAGGGTGGGGATGAACTTACCAATGATGGCTTATAGTGAAAACTTTACCATTACTGGTTCATTACCATGACCGTAACCATGGGTACCAGGTGAGCGATTTAGGGCCGCATGCGGCTCTTGTCTTATTGTAGACATACTTTGAGACAGATAAGGCGTATTAATAGAGTAATGGATTAAGTAAATTTATGTATTATTATGTTTGCTAAAATGAAAATGTAATACTCACCTAATCTGGAATTACCTGTATTACGATAAATATGTATAGCAAACAGGACAGACCCTGATCAGAAGCTGCATTTTCATGTCATCTTATCTGGATCTAAATTGTTTGTCCTATGCATGTATGTCCATATGATGATAACCCATTACCCCATAAATACCCCTTTTTACGCCTTTAATTTATTCATCCACTGAAGAAAATAGCTCCAACTCATACTGTAATTAATCCCCATGAGAAATATTTTCTATATTCTAGTAGCTTAAATTAAAGCAGGCTGAAAGTAAAGCAGAATGTGCCTTATAAGGCACATTCTGTTTTACTTTCAACCTGCTTTAAGAAAGTGGTCACCTGTCTTCAGTACTAGAAACAACCTACGGGGTAATGAGTCAAAAGACATTTGGTAGCATAGAACAGGATGAAAGAAACGCTGAGAAATACTTTGTGAGCTTTCTGCTCTATTGTTGTCTTGCTTTAAGCAGGGACTTGCAATAAACACTCATTTTAGGCTTTAAGCAAAATTTCACCTTATGGCACATTCTGCTTTACGTTCAACCTGCTTTAAGTGGTCATCTATCTTCAAAACTAGAAACAGGCAATGGGTTAACGTGTTAAAGTTTGTAAATTCATATTTTGTTTCAGTTGATAGCAGCTCCCTTTGCAGCAGGAACATTATATTTTGACCCACCATGGGCGTATGTCTGTCAGATTCCAACATACCTATTTGGTAAGTAACTTGGCTCTCCTGAATTAACTCTTTCAACCTTAAGTAAATCTTTTGGGTTATTAGTTCCCTCTTGGATCTTTTTAGTTACCAAAATATGAATCAGTCTACTTGGAATTCTGGGTAGTTTAATAGATACTGGTATAAATTAGCAAACTGTAGACCCTGATCTGAGGGCTCCTAAAGGAGCCCTCTTATCAGAGTCTACATTATTTGCAAATTCTATGAGAATACTTAAACAGGTCCATGGTGTTGAAAGAGTTTAACCAGATATTAATAATAATAATAATAATTAAGTATGACTTACAGGGTGTGTGATAATTTTCCATATAAAAGTATGTTAATATCGAATAAAAGTTTATAATAATATCTTTCCTCAAAACTAATGATATATTTTCGTCACCCACATGACCTTACTATACTAAATGTCTTTCAGGAGGTCAGTTTCATGTACCAGATGACTTACTGGTACAGTAAAACCTGGCTATTACAACCACTAAAACCAAGGTTTATTGATTGTTTAATAGGCACATGACAGCTTAAAGCAAGGTGACAGTAAAACAGAAAGATCCTAAAGGAGCTTTCTGTTTCATTGTCACCTTGCTTTAAGTGGTCACCTTTCATAAACACCCTTATAATTTACATAATTTAGTGGTGTAATAGAGAGGTTTTACTGGTATATGTATTTGGATCTATTTGTGTTATATTTTCAATGCAGGTGAGATGTGGATCGGCATCTGTCTAGCTATTGTAGTAGAGCTGGTACCCAGTAACATAAGGACATCAGCTGTGGCTGTTTACCTGTTTATTATCAGTAACATTGGAGGAAACATGCCTCTGCTGGTTCCCCCTATTCAGGAGGGATTTGAAGACCATGGTTATACAAAATCAGAGGCTTTACGAGGTAAGATACTGAAATTTATTATATAGCTTAAGCTATAAGTGCTTTAGCCCTACACTTCATAGTCTATTTCTAGTATGAACATAGGAGACGACTTAACCCTTTGAACCCTAGTCCCGCAAACAGGCGTCCTTTTCAAACAGTGTACGTGCAGACAGTACACTCGTCCTATGCAAACAGGGAAGACCAAGATCAGAGGGCTCCTAAAGGAGCCCTCTGATCAGGGTCTTCACTGTTTGTCATAATTCCAACCATTGACAAAAACAACCCTTTAAAGTCAGAAATGGACTAGACTAAAATGGAAACTGGAAGTGTCCATTTAAAGTTTCAGGGAGGAAAGAGTTAAAGGTACCTTCTGCTTTAAGTACATTCTGCTTTCCTTTCAGCCTGCTTTAACCCATTACTCATTGCCAATTTCTAGTTTTGAAGACATGTGACTGCTTAAAGCAGGTTGAAAGTAAAGCAGAATGCGCCTTCAGGCACATTCTGCTTTACTTTCAGCCTGCTTTAAGCTACTACCATCTACCAGAATATAGAAAATATTTCTTATGATACATATTTATGACTGTATAAATTGGAACTATTTTCTTCAGTGGAGACAAAAAGTTAAGGCGTAAAAAGGTGAATGTTTGGGGTAATGGGTTAAGCTACCATCTGATGGAATATAGAAACTATTATACAATGTAGTACAAATTCATGACTGTATAAATTATTTTCTATATTTTATACTGTAAAGACTATTTTCTTTAGTGGAGGAATTAAGTAAATGTGAAAAATGTGAATCTATAATGGAGTAAAGGTTTTTTTATTATAATACTAATCAATGATTTATAGGGATTTCTCAGTTAGATAAAATTCATATGGGTCGCAGTTGATATTATCACTAGTGATGATATCACTTTTGCAGTGATGGTGACCATATCATTTTTGTGAGCTCACATCACAATATCTTTTGTGAGGTCAAGCGTGAACAATTATTTTTGTGTTTTTTCTCTGTAAAAAGGTCATTAAAATGTATATAATAAATAGAAGAATCAATTCCTTTGGATGGATATGAAAAATATATCACAATAAAAGGTAAAGAGGCATATTTGACTTTTAAATGTAGACTGTCCAAGTATGTATGTTTAAGTTGTTGTTGCTTACAAACTTCTATGATCAATAGGGCATTAACACCCATACACATTCTTTATTATGAATTAAGTTTGAAAAATGTAGCCGTCTCAAGTATCCAGCACCCGTTTGCGGTGCTCTCGTTATATGCCCACCTCAGTTTGTCCATCAACATTTGGTTTGTCTTGATTTTATTTTACAAAAACTATTGGAAGAATATTAATGAAACTTCACACACTTGTTATATGCTCAAAGATCTGAAACTGAGTATATTTTCAGATTCATTTGATTTGTTTTCACAGAGTTATCTGCCCTTGATGTCCTCAAATATGCTATAAAAGGCTGCCGGTGGGCTGGCCTATTATGTACCGTTTGCATGCTCTCGCTGTTTCGTGCATTCAGCCTTGAAACAGATTTTATGTTTGAGTGCATAGAACAAAAATGTAATGTGTATTTGGACACGATTTTCTTTGATAAAGGCCCAAAAGGTCAAACTATTAGAAAAGAGCAGTTTTATAATTTAGTTCTATCTTAAATCCCTTTTTGGAGTATTGTTATCTTTAATGCAAACTATTAGGGAACATCCTGCTAAAATGAATATTGATGCTTATTGAAAACACTGTAGACCCAGATCAGACAGCCTCACTCCAAATGGCCATTCCTGTTTCCAATTTAGGATAGTCCATTTTGACTGTTTAGTGTTGATTTTGTCTATACATAAATTGCAATAAGACAAACAGTGAAGACCCTGCTCTGAGGGCCCACCCTTTGATCTGGGTCTTCGTGTTTGCATGGGAAAGTGTAGTCTTCACAGGTATGATGCACATATGCATGACTAGGGTTCAAGAGTGAAGGAGATGCCTGATAAGGGTCTACATTGTTTCTGACAGGAAAGTCCCCCCCCCCCCCCCCCCCCAAGTAATTGCTCAGGTGAAAAATGAATTATAGTGGGTGAAGGGTTAACCCATTACCCCATAATTACGACTTTTTACGCCTTTGATTTATTCATCCACTGAAGAAAATAGTTCCAATTTATACTGTTACAAATAAGAATCATAAGACATATTTTCTTTAATCTAGCAGATAATAGCTTAAAGCAGGCTGAAAGTAAAGCAGAATGTGCCTTAAGGCACATTCTGCTTTACTTTCAACCTGCTTCAAGTGGACATCTATCTTCAAAACTAGAAACAGGCTGGGTAATGGGTTAACAGTGTATTTTACCCGTCCCCCCATAGCCAGTTTCTAGTATTGAATATAGGTGTCCACTTAAAGCAGGTTGAAAGTAAAGCAGAATGCACCTTAAGGCACATTCTGCTTTATTTTCAGCCTACTTTAAGCTATCATTTGCTAGAATATAGAAAACATTTCTAATGATACATATTTATGACTGTATAAATTGGAACTATTTTCACCATTGCAGGAATAAATTAAATGCCCTAAAAGGCGCTTCTATGGGGGAAAGGGTTAAATAGTAACATATTTTTTTTTATATTTCAGGTGCATTGTATATTCTATACCCAGGGTTGTATGTACTTGGTGCTATCATATTTATTCCTGCCATGTTTTCTATGAAGCGAGACCAGGCAAAGATACACAACATTGAGAACGTAAAGATGGAGGACAAATAAACTTTCTATAAAAAGACATTCTATTAATAGTACCTCTATAAATAGACTATGTTAATATGATCTGTAAATAATCACACACATATTTACTAAGCTACACTCAGCTTTTCACCTTCTGTGGCACAAATAACCCTTTACCCCCATAGCCTGTTTCTAGTATTAAAGATATGTGACCACTTAACCCTTTCCACCATATAAGGGCCTTTAAGCACATTCAATTTATTCCACCACTGAAGAAAGGTCATGCAATATTTATTATATCCTAGCAGATAATAGCTTCAAGCAGGCTGACAGTAAAGCAGAATGTGCGTTAAGGGGTCAACTATTTCAATACTATACATACTGAAAACAGTCTATGGAGTTAAGTGTTAAAGAAGGGTGACAGTAATTCTGCTTTACCAGTCTGTTTTAAGCTACCATCTGCTACAATATAAAAAAATATATTTATTTTGATGCATACTCATGACATATAAATTGGAACTGTTATCTTCAGTGGAGGATTAAATTTAAGGCATAAAATGCATTTCTATGGAGTAATGGGTTATTAAGAAAAGTATCATATTGTGATGAAGTCACCAAAGGTTTGCAACAATTATGGTGCTATTTTTTTGTCACTGACATGATCTTCATATATACAGTGGAGAAAATGTTATTCTTTCCTAATAAACGTGTTTAAGCTAAAACTAGTATTGCCATTACAAACGGTTTGGAGCCAGATCAGACGCCGGGTAACCCGGCGTCTGATCAGGCTCCAAACTGTTTTCCACTTGTATAAAAATAAATAGTCAGAGTTGTCAAAAAGTTGCTATTTTTTACATTTTAGTGTTATGCGTTTGCGTTTTGTTTGTGTTTAAACGGGAAAGATTTATTTAAGAATAACATTTTCTCCACTGTATATACTAAAGGTCTATTATGTGTTGGTTTCATGTACTGTGTGACTTACTGGTATCTGTCTTTTGACCTATATACTATATGACTGTATATCTCTCATGACCTATTGCTATCTGTTTCATGACCTATATACTACATGACCTACTTATTTTTGTATCATGGCATATTTATGAAATAACATACCGGTACCTGTCTGGTGCCCTTTATTCCTCATGCCCAACTAGTCGCCTGACCTATTTACCATAATCTATTGATATATGTTTCATGACCTATAAACAAAAGGACCCACTGATATCTGTTCCATGACCTATTTACCATAATGTATAGATATATATATCATGACCCATAAACAATGCAACCAACTGATATCTGAAACTGTTCCATGACATATAAACCATGTGAGCTATTTATATCTGGTCCATGACCTATATACTACATGACCTACTTATCTTTGCATCATGACATATTTAGGAACTGACATACTAGTAACTGTCTCATGACCTTTATTCTCATGACTTACTAGACCACATGACCTATTGATATATGTTTCATGACCTATTACAACACCGGTCCACCCCGCTGACATCTGTTTCATGACCTATACTACATGCCTTACTGATAAATGAAGTATGACCAAAGTCTTTATCTCGGTATAAAACCATTTGGAGTCACTACTCATTAGAGTTGTCTCTTGGAGACAGTTCTAATGACAAGTAAGACCAGAGGATTAAGTGTTGAAAGTATTGGATTTGTTGAGTTTACTCTATTGTACATATATGTGCGTCTTACGCCATTGTGATATTATATAATACGGACTTATTCACATTTAGTTTCCATTGTCTATAAACATTTTTGTTGCATTATTAAATAAAAAAATATATTTTGACATCATTCTTTTGGTCGATTTTCCATGCCAGTTTTATGCTCATGGTATCTATAGATGCTGGAAGCATAAAATGATTGTTCTGTACGTCTGTCCGTTCATACGAAGTTAACCAAATTTTAAGAATCCTTCTAGCATCAAAACTGCATTACACAGTTGTTGCATTAGGCCAAATAAAAACTTACCTGTGTTTCCTATTACATGCCAAAAGAAAAATTGGGACGGACGGTTGGAAACTCTTTTTTTTAACACAATCATATAATAATATATTGAACTTTTCTGATGAACTAGTTTATATAATCATATTCATATATGAACATTTCATTTTTCAGAGCCCTGGACCATACATATAACCCCTTAAAAATATAAATTCAAATGGTTGACTTAATTGATAGGTCCCATTACCAAAATTACCTTAAAAAGTGAAACTGGTATATTGGTATAACAAGCAAAGTAGTGATATGTATGATAGATGGAATTAATAATGTTTTGAAAGGTGTTTTATGCATGTCAAATGTGTCAATAGAATGTAGTGTCAGCATGTTGAATGTGTCAATGGCTAATGGACTAGCAGATCAATTCTGCAAGGAAGGTATTGTCCAATTTTTCTGACCTGTCAGAGTTATTTTTAGCACAGAATAGTTCATAATGGTAAATAGATAACAGGGTTACATCGGATCTAAATATAGTCGTACACTTTCCAACTTGAGATAAGCCTGCTCCTCGTGCAACACGAGACAGCTGCGCTAATTCATTCTCAATAAACGTATGTATGCTAAAACTATTATGTCAGTAGAATAGAGGTAAGAGTAAGCATATTCTGGTAATTGTGGCTTTTTCTGCACTACACCGAATTTGACCTGGTAAGCGTGGCTTTTTCTGCACTACACCGGTCAAAATGTTTACCCTTACTGTCATTCTGCTGGCCCACATAACTATAAACCTGAGTAAAAAATGGGAACACCATCAGAACCCACAGATTTCAATTCCAACTATCAAATCATTAGGACATTTCTCACACAGCTTATTAAACAACAAAATGAACTATGCTGGGCGTAGACCCATTAACCTACCAACTAAGGCAAATCGCACTGCAAACCTGTTGATCTTAACTGCATTACTAGCAGGAGACGTAGAACTCAATCCAGGCCCCCAAAATGCAAACATCTATCAATGCGGAATGTGTGACCAGCCAGTAACATGGGGATGCTACGGCGTCTGCTGTGATGGATGCAGTATCTGGCACCACAAATCCTGCATGGATCTGTGTACACAAGACTTTGAACTTCTAGATAGATCCAATGTACAATGGCTTTGCTGTCGGTGTGATAGTATAAACGTCAGTTCATTTACATTTAGATCCTATGAAATAGATTCCTCGAATTACTATGAACCGATCTCTGGACTAGATACCACAATGGACTCGCTTCCGTCGGTTTTTAGCCCCATACGTGCAAGCAGTCCCAGGAACACAGAAAGGGAAATCAATCATTCAAATAACAATAGATCGTCAAAGGGCTCCAACCTCAGTAAAGCTAGCAACCCCTATGACATTCCACCAAAGAAAAATCTCAGAATAATGACTATAAATTGCAGAAGCATTATTGACAAAAAGAGTGAATTTGAAATGGCTCTCCACTATCTCAAACCTGACATAGTCTGTGGAACAGAATCCTGGTTAAGAGGAATAAAACCAGGCAAAAACCCAGAGGGAAATGCGATTAACTCAAGCGAAATATTCCCACCAAATTACACCACTTATAGAAATGACAGGAGCTCGCTTGGAGGAGGGGTCTTTGTGCTAGTAGAAAAATCCCTAATCTCGGTAGAGCAACCATCATTTGTCACAGAAGGGGAGATAGAATGGGTCAATGTCAAGACTAAAAATAACAAAGATATACTGATAGGTTCCTTCTATATGCCACACAGACAACAAAAACATTTGACAGAACTTGAAAGCTCTCTGCAACAAATACAAAGCTCTAACAAAGATATTATTCTTGCAGGAGACTTTAACTGCCCAGACATAAACTGGAACTCCGGGGTAGCTAAAGGCCCTGATAGAGAAATACAACAAGGCCTTATCGATATCATGGGATCAAACTCTCTAACACAAATTCATGAATCCCCTACTAGAGAAGATAATCTTTTAGATTTGGTGTTTGTATCAAACCCAACACTCATAAAATTATCAACAAATGTACCAGGCATATCTGACCATGACATTATAATAACAGATTTAGAGACAAAAGTCCAACATCAAAAGTCTGCACCAAGGAAATGCTACATCTACAGTAAAGCCGACTGGGACTCCATCCACGAAGACTTATCAAATATTAAAACGACCATCGAAAATGAACAAACAAATGGAAAAACTGTACAAAAACTTTGGGACAACTTTAAAGACAACCTCTTTAGATCTATGAACAAAAACATACCAAATAAAGTAATAAAATCTAAAAATAATGTACCATGGATAAGGAAAAAAGAACAAAAAATGATTAAAAAGAAACAAAGACTGTACAACCAAGCTCGCAAAACAAAGAAATGGTCAAATTACAGGGCATTCCAAAAAGAGTGTAAAAGGCACATGCGGATACATTAACTTAAATATCATTGAAGGCTTAAACAACAATAACACAAAACCATTTTGGAAATATGTAAAATCCAAACGACAAGATGCTGGGGGCATTGCTCCTCTGAAAGACGGGACATCACTGGTATCAGACAGCAAAGGGAAGGCTGAACGCCTTTTAAATAAGTCAGTGTTCACAAAATCGTCACACCAAGAACTTCCCCACGTGAAAACAAAAACAAAAAACACAATCAATCCGATTCAAATTGACCAAAATGGATTACAGAATCTACTAGAAAGAGTAAATCCTTCTAAAGCTTCAGGCCCCGATAACATACCGAACCGCATCCTTAAAGAATGTGCAGTCCACCTAGCACCAATTCTAAAAATCATAATGCAGGCATCACTAGATACCGGTGAGCTCCCGGACGACTGGAGAGCAGCAAATGTCTCCAGTATCTTCAAAAAAGGAGATAAACATCTGGCCGAAAACTACAGACCAGTATCCTTGACATCTGTTATAAGCAAACTTTTGGAGCATATAATATGCAGACATCTAATGACACATCTAGAAAACAACAAAATACTCACAAACCTAAATCATGGCTTCCGATCAGGTTACTCGTGCGAGACACAACTTTTGACCACCCTAAATGACGTCCTCCAAGAACATGACAAGGGACACCAGACAGACGTAGCCATACTAGATTTTTCTAAGGCTTTTGACACAGTACCACACGACAAACTACTGCACAAGTTACGACACTATGGAATCCAAGGGAGTATCCATACATGGCTGACAAACTTCCTAATAACTCGTAAAATGCAAACCATAGTACAAGGTAGTCAGTCAGACGAAACGACAGTGGACTCCGGAGTACCCCAGGGAACTGTCCTTGGTCCGATCCTGTTTCTTTGTCACATAAACGACCTCCCAGACTGTGTAAAATCATCTGTAAGACTCTTTGCAGATGACTGTCTACTATACCGAACCATCAAGAGCAACTCGGACCAAGAAAAACTACAAACGGACCTAACAAATCTAGAAACCTGGGCAAAAGACTGGGATATGAGCTTCAATGTAAAAAAATGCTACATACTCTCTATAAACAAAACAATCTCAAAATTCTATCAACTTAATAATCACTTCCTCCAAGAAGTACAAGATAACCCATATTTAGGCATACAAATATCCAAAGACCTCAAATGGAATGTGCACATAAATCAAGTATGCAAAAAGGCCAATACAACTCTTGGGTTCCTAAGAAGGAACCTTAGAAGTGTACCGGAAAATTGCAGAAAAATGGCATACATCTCGGTGGTGAGATCAATTCTGGAGTATGGCGCAACCATCTGGAATCCATACCTCAAGGGGGACATACAAACTAGAGAAAATTCAGAATAGGGCTATCAGGTTCATAAAAAAGAACTACAAGGACAGAGAGACGGGGGCAATCACAAGAATGAGAGAACAGCTGGAACTGGAGACTCTTGAAGACAGGAGACTAAGCCTCAGACTGATACTAATGTATAAGGTGGTTGAAGGTCTGGTACCAGCCCTACCAACATCCACTTTCACAAAACCGGCAAAACCAAGAAGAAACATCAAAGCAACCAGATTTAAAGATTTCAGTACAAATAATATAATAGAAAATCAAGTATGCAACAATACAAGAGGGCTCACAGTACCAGATAGCAAGACCCATCAATACAAACACTCGTTCTTTGTAGACACAGTAACACAATGGAACAAACTGCCAGACAGCACAGTGCATGCTGATTCCGTAGAGGCGTTCAAAACAGCCCTACGAGATTATCGCCAATAATTTGGCGACTCTTCTCACCCGTCGTGTAAAAGCCTTTAAGGATTCTACGACGTATTGATACAGATACAGATGTCCATTGCAAACAGGTTGGAGCCAGCCCGGCGTCTGATCAGGCTCCAACCTGTTTTGCCACTCAGATTAAAAAGATAAAAAAAAAATCTACAATTCAGTGCATTTAGTTTACGTTTATTCGGGAAATAATAATGTCTTCTCTACTGTACATTACGCACAGTGAATACAGCTTTACCGTATCACTGGCTGACTGTACGGAAAACAACGAGTACGGTGATCATCCCTTTTAAATTTTTAGAATGTTCTAATCTAATAATAACTCTGACAGGTCAGAAGAAAACACTAATACTTTATGACAGATCACGATAAAATATTTGCTAAATCTTATTTAATTTTTTTTAAAACACTTAAACGACTATAATAAACAATTAAGTGGAGAATAGCTTCTATTACTCGTTCATTAAGAACAGGGACGCAGATTAAATATTTTATATACGTTCCTGTTAAGAACGAGTATCACATGCGCCGCAAAAAAGACCGACATTCGCCGATACATTTTTCGAAAAATGAAAACAAAAGAAGTTTAGGGTCGGAGGGAAAAACTAGGGTCGGTCGGGCTACCGGAAACAGACGTATTTTTTAGCTCACCTGAGCCAAAGGCTGAATGTGAGCTATTGGGATATCCCTGTGTCCGTCGTCCGCTGTCGTTAACAATTGCTTACAATGACATATCCTCCTATACCGCTGAACAGATTTCAACCAAACTTTACAGAAATGTTCCCTGGTCCAAGCTCTTGCAAATTTGTACAAATAATTACAAACAATGCAGAACTCTGGTTGCCATGGCAACCAACGTAAGGCCCAGGTTTTGTTGCAAGTAAAAACAGGCACTACTGTAAATAAAGTTGAAACGCATGTTCTTCAAGTCTGTGTATAATAATTTTTTGAACCAGAAATGAATTTTGTTGAAAGTAAAGGGGATAATGCTGCAAATAAAGATAAAAACTGTTTTTCCTCCTTCACGTCGAACTTGTTGAATGTAAAATAGATTCTGTCAAATGTAACTACCTCTGCAAATGAAGTCGAAAATGCCGATATGTTGCTAAATGCTGGTTTTTACCAAGACCATATTGATAAAGTCTGTCTCAATAAAAAACTCATTTTCAGAGTCTCTATTATGGAGATTATGGGATGAAAATGTCGGGTAGGTTAACCCATTTTCCTTTGAAACTTCTAATGGAAAATTATTCTAGTTTCACTTCCAGTCAAATTCGGACTATTTAAGGGTATATTTTGAAACTATTTCAAAATACGGTAACAAACACTGTAGATTCTGATAAGAGGGCTCCTACAATATCACTCTGATATACACTGTTTTCATTCTTCTCCTTATAGGAACACTGTCAAAGGCGCGTATTAAAATGCCGCTAGGGGGTCAGTAGGTTAAACTGTTGTGCTTACCTTCCATCATCATCATTTGTTACAGTGGAGAAACGTTATTCTTTCCCAATAAACGCGTTTACGCTATAACTATTATTTCCATTGCAAACAGTTTGGAGCCAGATCAGACGCCGGGTACCCCGGCGTCTGATCAGGCTCCAAACTGATTGCCACTCAGTTAAAAACGAGTCGTTAAAATTGTCAAACAATTGTCAATTTACCTATTTTAGTGCATTGTGTTTGCGTTTCGTTTGCGTTTTTTAAAAGGGAAATAATAACGTATTCTCCACTGTATAGTGTCGGTTCTACAGTAGTGTTATGTAGACTAGTGATTACCATGGCATTCGACAAATCGGTAACATGAACCCTCAACACTTTGAACCCTAGTCACGTCTATTGGCGTCCTTTGCAAACAGTATTACCTGTGAAAAGTACATTTGGCCTATGCAAACAGCGAATATCTATATCAGAGGGCTCCTAAAGGAATCGGCATCTGATTTGGAACTGCACTGTTTGTCATATTACAATACCTGTACATTGTCAGAAACAACCCGATTGGGCAAAAATGGGATAGCCTTATGTGTGAACTGAATTGTCCTATTGTAGTTACAGGGATGAATGAGTGAAACAAAATGACACCAGCACAAACATGATTATTATATTTTTATTATTCATTGAAGCAAAGTTATAAATAGTTTTGATAAAAATGAAATAAGTTATACATAGCTGTAAATGGTTTCAATCAAAGTTTAACAAAATCACAGTTAAAGGTGGCGTCTCTCCACCCATGACAGGCTAAGGGACAGACAGACAGACGGACACACGCGTAGTCAAAAGTTATTACATGATTCTATATATAGCTTCTACAACATACAGTTAGCGCCCAAAGTTACGACCAATCAAAAGAAGGCTTACATTCAGAGTTTTAAGAAGTAATTTGCTGAAACTTTTCATTGTCACAGTTGAATTTAACAATGTATTTCAAAATGACAAATAGTGTAGACCTTGATCAGAGGGCTCCTTAAGGGGCCCTCTGATCAGGGTCTACACTGTTTCCATGGGACAAGTGTAATCCTCGCAAGTACAATGTTTGTAAATGACTATACTAGTACTATATAGTTCATTTATAATTGTTAGTCATGTGCATAATAATGTCATATGGCTATGAACATCGTACATGTATATGTTTAATGCCAATAATATTTGAATTGAATTGAATTGTATTTGACGAGTATACTCGTCGCTAGGGTTGAATGAGTTAAACGGTCGGCCGTCCTTAACCCCGAACACCAGCCTGCTTTATAATGGTCGTAAATGCAGCGCTTTATTTTATTGTTGATGCCCGGCAGCGTTACAGGCATTATTATATGACGGGAACCAGTATAGCCAGCATGGATGAAGAGGACAGAGATGGACCAAATACATGGAGCCATGAAACTTGTGCGTTAACAATGGAACAGTTAGGGAGGTCATTCATTAACATTCTGCACACTTGTTATCGTCGTCTGAAAACTATTTCGACTGCAACAAGTATCGGAATTGATTTATTTGTACATTTGTATTTTCTTTTATAAATATCATTAGAGTGCGAAACAGTTTGGACCCAGATGAGACGCCGAATTCTCGGCGTCTCATCTGGATCCAAACTGTTCGCAATGCGTTTAGATATCAGAGTCGCTTGCAGCGTGCAGAACGTTAAACATATAAAACATACATGTGTACATGCATTTAGAACTATGAAAAACACGCATCTGGCCAGGAATTACATAAGGTTTTTTTAATAATCAATACAAGGATAATATCTATACATTTCACAGTTTGGTTCTCAGTTTCATAAACCGGTAAACAATTGCACTGGAAACCAAACTCTGGGTTTAGAGGGTATTTTATATCCCCTTATGAAGTTATAACCTCTGGCCAGATGATATCTTTATATCAAACAATTTACATGGAATTTAACAATTACATGTACATAAATACATATCTCTGGGGAAAGTGAATTACGTCCACGTGTAATTCGTACACAGAAAATAGTTCCTTGAGACGTAGGGCTACTTTCTCTTTTTTACAACGGCAGATTTACAAGCACTAAACACTACAAAGAATCATTCTTTGACTAGTCTAGAAATTGCAAAGATGCACTATTGAAGCCTTTGACAAAAATAATTAGCTAAAGTCCCGGCTCTATTTTCATGACAAATGTATCATTACGCTAGGCCTAATAGGTGTGATGAGGCTGTATATTTATGGATGATTAAAGGTTATATTAGCATATACAGGTATTCTGACTCCGGCATATTGACACATATCTTTATTGATTGCAATTAATAAAGAAAGGATTATGTTCTCCTAAAATAAAACCGCATACATATACCATTCAACAGCCTGATCTGACTAACTTGATCTTTCACTGCACGGTCCACTCCATGCTTATAAATCGTGTGAGTTGAGTCTTAAATCATTGTCAAGCATTTAATTGGCCAGATTTGAGTCTAGGCTCAAATCTGACCAATGAAATGCTTGAAAACGAACTCAGACTCAACTCAAACGCTTTATAAGCGCTGGACCAGTAGTATGAAGAGCTATAAAACAGATGGTTGCTTGACACAAAATGTCTCTATTATTCAAATCTTCATTAAAATACCAACTGTGTAGCAAACTTGCCACAATTCTGGTTTTGAATGGCCACTAAATATCAGTTTGATCATATAAAATAATGTTGGTCGTATATACAGTGGAGAATACGTTATTCTTTCCCGTTTAAACGCAAACGAAACGCAAACGCAAAACACTAAAACGTAGCAAGGTAAAACGTTTGGACAATTCTGCTAATTCATATTTATCTTGGTGGAAAACAGTTTGGAGCCTGATCAGACGCCTAGTTACCCGGCGTCTGATCTGACTCCAAACTGTTGAAAATAGAAATAATAGTTTTAGCGTAAACGCGTTTATTGGGGAAGAATAACGTTTTATCCACTGTACCAGTTTGATTATATTATATAATGTTGGTCGTATATTTGTATAAACATAGTACCGTAAAATCTAAAAATTTGGACACCCTGTGCAACTGCTGTAAATACCATAAATTAATATGTTTTACACAGTAATTTGTCCACAAATTGCGAACTAAATGGCTGACAATGTAAACCCTGATCAGACTGCTCATGAAAGAGCAGTCTGATTAGAGTCTACACTGTTTGCTCAAGCCTGTCTGTCCAAATACTTAGTATCATGAAGGTAATGTATATCATATGACTTAAATTACAAGAAACATACCATTCAGATACAGAAAACCGGTTAGACTCGGATTAACGAAATATATGGACAAGGAATATACTGTTTGTATGGGTATAATATAAAATACTGTCATATCGGATAAGTTACAAAACGTGTAGACCATTACCAGACAGCGTGCTTCCAACGCCGCGTTTGATCATGGTTACATTGTTTGCAATATCTGGCTACCTCTTTTCTATATAACGTTAACTCGTATTAATTAAGAAAAGGACTTTCCAAACTGTTTGAACCTTTAACTCATTGAACCTTAACGACGAGGATATCCGTCCTTTAAACAGTGCACATGTGAAGAGAACACTTGTCTTATGCAAACAGAGTAGACCTTGACAAGGGGTGCTCCTGAAGGAACACCCGACCAGGGCCTGCGTTGTTTGTCATTTTGCAATATATATTGTAAACATCAGTCAAAACCAGTCAAAAATTGACTAGACTTAATTGGAAATTGGAATTGTTCATAAAAGTTTCAGGGATAAATGAGTTAATTTCGTCCATTTTACAAATAAATGAGTATTCCAGGGACTTTTAAACAAGACTAATTTGTGAACCTCTATGTTTGATAAAGAAACATGTTCAGTAAAACCCCTCTATTAGGACCACTAAAACGAATGATAATTGATTGTATAAAGGCATGTGACAGCTTAAAGCAAGGTGATAGTAAAACAGAAATCTCCTTTAGGAGCTTTCTGTTTTACTGTCACCTTGTTTAAGCAGTCACCTGTCTTAAACACTTTATAATCAACACAAGTTGATGGTGATAATAGAGAGGTTGTACTGTATACATATAACACTCAATTACGCACGCACATTGACACCATTGTAAATAATTACAGCATTACCGGTAATAAGAAACAGGTATTCAAATTTATAAAACACATACATAAAATTCACACCCATAAATGCGCGTTTTGTCTCATACAAAAATTGTGTTGTATCTAATGGGTTTATATGGACTTGATTGACATATCAAAATACAATGTTCATATATGTATAGAAAACACACATCATGCTCTTTAGCATTTATTCCATGAGCTAATTACATTAATGATCTTGCTACCACGTTCCACATATTCCCACTTCCCCCTTACATGTACATGAGCAATGCCTATATACAGTGGAGAAAGTGTTATTCTTTCCCGTTTAAACGCAAACGAAACGCATTTCACTTAAATATAGAAAATAATAACTTTTTAAACATTTCTCACTATTCATTTCAATCTGAGTGGCAATCAGTTTGGAGCCTGATCAGACGCCGGGTTACCCGGCGTCTGATCTGGCTCCAAACTGTTTGCAATGGAAATAAGTTTAAGCGTAAACGCGTTTATTGGGAAAGAATAACGTTTTCTCGACTGTAGCTGACAGTTCCGTTTTGATAATAGAGTTGTAATCACTAGAAACTGTAAAGTTTACGTGAAATAAAATTCTGTTCTGTTCTGTTCTGATAATAATGTGACAATTGAATGTACTGTTTGTCATGCGTTTTAATGTTTTGATGACAAAACCCTGGAGTGCCAATGTAAACTACGTGTTTTCATTGACATTAAAATGCAATAGTCCATTTGAAAATCCAGAATTGTAGGGATTACTATCCAATAAAACCTCTTTATAACGACCATCAATGAGAAAGCTAATTGATTGTATAAAAAACAGGCGACAGCTTAAAGCAAGACAAAAGCAAAACAGGAAGCTTCTAAAGGAGCTTTCTGTTTTACTTTCACCTTGCTTTAAGCAAATTGCTGTCGGTAACACCAAATAATTAACACAATTTAGTGGTCGTAATGAAGAGGTTTTACATGTACTGTATTGTCTTGTTGAAAATATATTAAGTGGCGACTTACATAGTGTATACGTGTATTGCAATGGCATCTCATTAGCTCTATAACAATAGTTTTGTATTGCATGAAGTACAAGTTACTACATGTATAAGTACAACTGTCACAACCGTAATAACAATACATGTTAAGTAAATCAGTTATCGCATATCGACAACAGAAGTCCATACCGTAGAGAATACGTTATTATTTCCCATTTAAAACATTCAACCCTAGCGACGAGTATACTCGTCATTTGCAAACAGTGTACATATGAGGATTACACTTGTTCCATACAAACAGTGTAGATCCTGATCAGAGGGCTCCTTAAGGAGCCCTCTGATCAGGGTCTACACTGTTTGTAATTTTGAAATATATTATAAAAACAACATTAAATAGTAAAAAAATGGACTAGACATATTTTGATATTTGTGCTGTCCATTATAAGTTTCGAGGGTGAATGAGTTAACTACAATCTATCCTGAAGCTTTTCCAATTAAGTCGAGTCCATGTTTTACTATCTAGGATTGTTTTTACAATATATTTAAAAATTACAAACGGTGCAAAATCTGATACGGGTATATATGTACATTGTTTGCATAGCACAAATGTACTCATCCCAGTTACACTGTTTGTAAATGACGCTCATACGCATCACTTTATGTACTAATGACTCAACGAAATTCATACATTACCCCATACATGCGCCTTTTTACGCCTTTAATTTATTCCTCCATTGTAGAAAATAGTTTGTACTGAGTTATACGCATGTATTATAAGAACTATTTTTAATATCCTGGCAGCTTGTAGCTTAAAACAGGCTGAAAGTAAAGCAGAATGTGCCTTAAGGCGCATTCTGCTTTACTTTCAACCTGGCTTAAGTGGTCACATGTCTTTAAAATTAGAAACAGGCTATGGGTTAATGGGTTAAACGCAAACAAACGCAAACAAACGAAGTAAAATAACAGTAGTTTTAAGCTATTAATGATTTACTTTAATCTAAATGGCAAACAGTTTAGAGCCTGATCAGACAGCGAGTTACTCGGCATCTGATCTTGCTCCAAAGTGTTTACAATGGTCATCAATATTTAAGCACAGCATTGTTTATAGGGAAAGAATAAAGTATTTTCCGTTTAGGGAGGACATATTTATAAAACTCATGCAGTATTGTAAATAGTTTAACCACAAACAGAAAAGGGTAAATACTAAGGTTTTCTTATCATATCTTATGACAATACTGAAAGTATACTACTTGAACATGAATTTCTAACATACAAGAGCCCGTTTCTAGAAACTTCGTATGACAAATTTTGTCGTAAGTCTGATTATAAAAGGCTCAATTTTTATTCATTTTTCAATCTAATTCTGTCGTGTGACATCTCTTTGGAATCGTCTTTTCAAGAAAGGTATTGAATAGACGATTACAAAGAGACGTCACAAGACAGGATTAGATGGAGAAATTAGAAATTAAATGTATTTTACAAAAATCATATTGAACATAACATGTTAACAGGTTTAAATGAAACACCATTACACTTATTTCAAGTATAAGAAAAACAGCATCATAAAACAGATTTAAGAATAAGTTTGAAACAAAGTAAATTAAATAACAACGATAACAAATGGAACAAAATAACGATAAACAGTGGAAAAGGGCGTTATTATTTCCCGTTTAACTGATGCACCCCATATATATGAAATGAGTAATTCAAGTTTCTGATCAAGTTTATTCCATTTATTTATGGTTGTTTTCTGCTGCAACATTTTACACAAATGCAAACAGTGGGATTTCTGATCAGAGGAAGTCCTCCGATCTGGGTATACCCTGTTTGCATAGAACAAATGTACTCTTCACGGGTACACTGTTTGTAAAACAGGAGTATAATCATCGCTAGGGTTGAATGAGTTAAAGAGACTAAATACAGTGCAAAAGTGTAGAAAATAGCAATATTTTTAAAATGTTGACTCACATTAATCTGAAAGGCAAACAGTTTGGAGTCTGATCTGATGTCGAGTTTCTCGGAGTCTGATCTGGGTCCATGCTTATAAAGCATCTGAGTTGAGTCTGAAATCATTCTCAAGCAATTGATTGGTCTTATTTGTGCATAGGCTCAAATCTGACCAATCAAATACTTCAGAACGAACTCAGACTCAACTCAAACGCTTTATAAGCGATGGGACTGGTTCCAAAATGTTTGTTAAGTACATAAGGTCGTTGGCATAAACGCCTTTATTAGGAAAGAAGAACGCCCTCTACAATATAATAACTCTTTACGGTGTACTAATATAAAGGGACATAACCTGAGTATATGTTTTAACCTTCTACATTTTAACTCTGTATTACCTTCAACCTTTTAACTCTGTATTACTAAAGATTGGCTTATGGTATACATCAAAAGTATTCAACTGATTCTTTCATATCAGTATGTTACAAATATTTTATCTGCATAAACCCATTACTCCATCAATTTATACGCCTTGTTACGCCTCTAGTTATTTCTACACTAAGGAAAGTAGTCCCTATGTAGGAAGTCATGGACACTAAACACAGAAAGTAGTTCGGGTACTTTTATAGGTTGTAGCTTAAAGCAGATTGAAAGTAAAGCAGAATGCTCCTAAAGGAGCATTCTGCGTTACTTTCAACCTGCTTTAAGTGGTCACCTGTCTTTAATACTGGATATAGGCAATGGGGATAATGGGTTTGGTTCCAATTAGACACAAAATAAATCGACGTCTTATCTTGATCAAAATTGTTGGCAGAAAATTTCTGCAATTATGGCTTTAATATTCAGTTGAAAAGTATTTTTTCCTGAATAGACAACGAGCTACTAGACGTCTGTGTGATCTGCTTCCAATCAGTTGGCCAGTAGCTTATAGCAGGATAAAATATGTATTCAAAAACTTTAACAGCAAAAATAACAGTCATAGCTGAGGAGTTGTACTTAATAGTAAACGTACGTTAACTTACAGTAAGATTTACCCCTCCACTGCCTAACCCTGAATACAATAGTTATTTGTAAACAGTTTGGATTCTGATCAGACGCCGCGTAACGCGACGTCTGATCAGAATCCAAACTGATAGACACTCATTTCAATGTTTCTTAAGTCAAAATACCTAAAATTTAAATTCGATGAACAAAAGCAGACGACAATTGCTTAAAATTGATGACGTCATGGCAGAGAAGGGGTTAACAATAGAGCACAAATATATACACCTCAATGAATGAGCCGTGCCAGAACCAGACTTATTGCAACGCAAATAATGTAGAACTAGACCAGCGTTTACAGTATGCGTCACTTTGCTTCATTGTAGACCTTGATCAGGCACCGAGTCTGTGATGACCATTCTTTTAAATAAGGTCAGAGTTTCAAACAGTTTAGATCCTGATGAGACGCCGCGTTACGCGGCATCTCATCTGTATCCAAACTGTTTGCTCAGGTAATACTGTTTCGTCATTAACGTGCAAAGAGTTTAGCACTGAAACCCTGATTAAAGTTTATGACTTTGCATCTCTCCAGTGGGACATTTAACCCCTTCACTGCCTTACCCCGAGTGCAAGAGTTATTTGCAAACAGTTTGGATCCTGATAAGAAACCGCGTATCGCGGCGTCTGATCTGGATCAAAGCTGTTTGATACTCGTCTTAATATTTCTGAAGTCAAAATATCTAAAATTTAAATTTTAGAAATAAAAGCAGACAAAAAATGTTGAAAATTGATGACGTCATGGCACCGAAGGGGTTAAACGGGGGTTATATACGCTATCAAGTTCCTTGAGGTATTAGGTTGGATTGTGTTTGAATGTTTAACAATTAGAGAAATAGAGACCAGGGCTCCAGATAAGAGAGGGTAAACTGAACAAATCCACCATATTCTCACTCATTCCAACACAAAATCCTATTGCGTTACTACTCATTAGAATCGTCTCTTCGAGACGATTCTAATGAGTAGTGACACCATAGGGTTTAATGCAGAAATAAAGATTTTATTTTTTGAAATACTCTCCTTATCTGGAGCTCTGGAGACGAAACTAAGTTGACATAGTAAACATTTTCATTTGCAAGTAAATGTTATACATTGTATTACAAACCGGCTATTACATGTACAGCCACTGTATTGTGATACATTTAATTGAAAATTATGTTTACGTAGATTTGTTTAGATAATGAGATGCACGCTAGGTTTGAATTCCGAGGTTAATCAAACTAGGCTATTCCTCAAGCTTGTACATGGAGTACTAATACGAATATATCTGGTAAGATATAATACACGAAAACTTTTAAAAAACAAAACATAACATTTCTTTTATATAAAAAGGTCGGATAAACACAGATATAGATATACATTGTACTCTAATTTGAAGAATAACAAAACATGGAAGCTTTGGTCAAAACAAAGCTGAGAATTGCAACATTGTGACGTTTCCTACGTCATAAATCAACAGTGTGACGTTATCCTACGCCATAAATCAACATTGTGATGTTATTCTATTCCATTAGTATGTATTGGGACTTTATTCAACTCAACTCAATTGATTTGAGTTGAGTTTATTCAACATCATTCATATGACGTTATCCTACGTCATAAATGTAGATTACAACGTTCTCAGATATAACTACTCATGTTATCTATATACGGTGTGATGTAATCGTACATTATGCCATTACCCCAATAAATACGCCTCTACATGTAATTTATTCTTCAATTCAAGAAAAAAGCTCAAATTTATACAGTCATGAATATGTATCACAAGAAATATTTTCTTTATTCTAGCAGATGGTAGCTTACATTCTGCTTTACTCTCAACCTGCTTTAAGTGATACCACATTTAGGCTATGTGGTAATGGGTTAACCTTTGTTATAGTTCTAACTCATTGGTCCTATCGACGACTATACTCGTCTTTTACAAACATTCGTAGTGTGCCAATGGATACAACCCATGTCCCTTGCAAACAGTGTAGCCGCAAATGGGGACCAGAGTCTACATTGTTGTCATTTTGCAATATACAGTAGAACCTCTCTATTACGCCCACTAAATTGTGTCAAATTTAATATTAGTCGTTTAAGACAGGTGACTGCTTAAAGCAATGTGAAAGTGAAACACATTGCTTTAAGCTGTCACCTGGCTTTTATACCGACAATTAGCCTTCTTGTTAGTGGTCGTTATAGAGAGGTTCTACTGTATGTCACAAAACAACCTTAATTATCAATAAAGTAATGTGCAATGTACTTTATTGGAAAAAGAGATTGCCAATTAGAAGTTTCAAGGGGTGGGGGATGGGGTGTTGAATTCATCTTATACATGTATACCTGTTTCCCTTACAATCATCAAATGGTATGTGAAATGAAATGGCATTAGTTATTACAAAATGTGGCCTTCGTTAGAATAGTATTTTCTCTAATACAGACTACAACATGTCAACACGGCCTTTAACCCATTGAACAATAGTGACCCATATGCCTGTCATTTGCAAACAGTGTACAGTGGAGAATCTGTTATTCTTTCCCGTTTAAACGCAAACGTACGCAAAGCGCTAAAACGTAGAAAAGAACAACTTTTCGACAATTCTGATATTTCATGTTTATCTTGGTGGCAAACAGTTTGGAGCCTGATCAGACGCCGGGTTACCCGGCGTCTGATCTGGCTCCAAACTGTTTGTACTGCAAATAATAGTTTTAGCGTAAACGCGTTTATTGGGAAAGAATAACACATTCTCCACTGTACATGTGAAGTGCACTGTTGTCCGGTGTACACAGTGTAGAAATAGGTCTTATGATTAGAAAGCGTGTCGGACGAGTCTGAGATCGTTCTAAAAGTTTTGATTGGTCAGAATTGGCTTTACTTTCAGTTTGTTTTCAGCTTCCGTCTGCTAGGATATAGACATATTTCTTATGGTACATGTTCAAGACTTATAAATTGGAAATATTTCCTTCAATGGAGGAATAAATTGAAATTGCGAAAAGGCGCTTCTATGGGGGAAAAGGTTAATGTTATCATGTTGTAGGTCTGCAGAGACTCTTGTGTGGAAAGACAACACCAAGCATAATGGTGGAAGTATCATTAACATCCATGTAGCTGATATTGAGCAGTAAATATTCACTCAGAAGTCCTTTATCATATCTCTCCAAGTTTTCCAGTCGACCTGTGATTTCAAGCTCATCTTTAACCCCTTCACTGCCGTGACGTCATCAATTTTAAACAATTGTCGTCTGCTTTTATTTCTCAAATTTAATTTTTAGGTATTTTGATTTCAGAAATATTGAAATGAGTGTCAAACATTTTGGATCCTGATCAGATGCCGCGTTACGCGGCGTCTGATCAGGATCCAATCTGTTTGCAAATAACCATCGTACTTGGGGTAAGGCAGTGAAGGGTTTAACATATTGAACCTCAGCAACGAATATAAGTGTCACAATTATATTATACATATATTATCCATGCGAATAGTATTCCTGACCTATGCAAACAGTGTAAACCCCGATCAGAGGGCTCCTACGGGGGCCCTCTGATCAGGATTTGCACTGACATTTTGCAATATTGTAAAACTGTTGCTCTAAATATTAAAAATAAATGGCCAATACTTTATTACAGGAAGTTTCATAAGTGAATGTGTTAAAACACAGTTTTTCCCATATCTTGAAATAATTCCTAACCAACATTAACTCATTGAGCCCTAGTGACGCATATATGCGTCTTTTACCAAACATATACCTGTGAAGCGTACACTTGTCCTATGCAAACATTGAAGTCCCTGATCAGAGGGCTCCTATAGGAGCCCTCTGATCAGTGTCTTCACTGTTTGTAATTTTGAAATATATTTAAAAAATCAAACCTAAAAAGTCAAAAATGGACTAGACTACATTGAAAATTGGAAGTGTCCATTGGAAGTTTCAGGGGATAATGAGCTAACGGATGGTTTTCAACCTGTTTAGTCGTTCAGTACATGGAGAAAATATCAATGCTGTATAAACATACCCCGTATTATATTGGATTCTCAAACTGGTTGGTTCCAGACCAAACACCGCGGTACGCAGTGTCTGATCTGGATCCGAATTGTTTGCATGTGTCAAGTGCCGTACGCAGAGCTTCGCATGGACAGGTTTAATGGACATACCTTTAATAACAAGTACATTGTTGTACAGTGGAGAATCTGTTATTCTTTCCCGTTTAAACGCAAACGTACGCAAACGCAAAGCACTAAAACGTAAAAAAGTACAACCTTTGGACAATTCTGATATTTCATGTTTATCTTGGTGGCAAACAGTTTGGAGCCTGATCAGACGCCGGGTTACCCGGCGTCTGATCTGGCTCCAAACTGTTTGTAATGGAAATAATAGTTTTAGCGTAAACGCGTTTATTGGGAAAGAATAACACATTCTCCACTGTATATCGTTTGTACTGAACATTCAATGTACTCATATCATAATCCTTTATGCGACTGCGCGCAACCGACCTCAATGCAGGCATGGAGAGATATCAAACTAGGCGTATAACATTTAAAAACAAAAAACTCCTGACGCAAAAACACATTTATATCCGCAATTGTTCAACATTTGTAACTCTCTCTATTAGTCAGTTGACAACAAAAAAGGTTTGCACATTTATACGAAACACTCTTTATATACTGACGCTGTTACTAATGTCAAAAAACATACATTCTGGAGGTTAAAGAAAGAAAACAGGACCCCAGATAAGAGTTCGTAGACTGATCATTTCCAACATTTCTCTAGTATACCTCCATCAAACCATATGATGTGACTACTCATTAGAATCGTCTCTTCGAGACGATTCTAATGGGTAGTCACATCATAGGTTTTGGTTGAGACATAAGGTTGTTAGTGTTTTTATATATATAAATACTCACTTTTATCTGGAGCTCTGATAAAATCAATGCATTGTCTATTGTGTTACAATCTTGACCATATTCTGAACGTTCGTCACTCTATTCTTGTTACCTTCATGTCTTGCTGTTTTTCATAACAGCCAAATCATTGGCCATGGGCACTTACTGGATCTGGGCCGAGTACTGTATCTACGCCAGACTACGCCCAGCCAGTTTCATAAGACGTTCACTCCGGGCTGTGTTTCCTTTAAACACTCTATACCGTTTCCTTCTATTTCATCTTTTTGCGGCGGCCGCTTTTGAAACATAAGTAGCAAAATTAAAACACGAGTATTTACAAATAGCTAACACCAATCATCGTCATCTTCATCTGATTCATTGCGCCTTGGCGCGGTACCATCTCCTCTGAGTTCTAACTTTTCTGGTTTCCGGCCGCCTTTTCTTTTGAATCCGTTCGGAACACTCGGATTTGATCGCTGGGACCGAGAAGGATGACTCTGACTTGGATGCATAGTATTTAAGTTTTCGCGGGAACTACTAAAGTGCCTATCCCTATCGCTACGTCCTCCGCGACCACCGCCAGATAATCCTGGAGAATTAGATAATTCGTCAATGTTTCTACTTGACTCGTGTCTAGTTCTATCACCCCCGCGTAAGCGATGAAGATCAGGCGAGTGAGCCGAACGATGATACTGATCTACTGGCGGAACATTGTCCTTGACATTTGGCCGCCGACTATAGTGACCCGGAAGTGAACGAGTTTGTATAGGTTTATCACGAGGGTCACTGATTTTATTTAGATTGTTTCTCTCTGTAGGACTATAGGGCTCTGGGCGCCCCATTTTACCAGGTGGGGGTATATTGTGTGGCAGCGGGGCTATGTTTAGTTTTGGTTTGTGAGTTGGTGAAGCATTTAGCCTGGGAAAGTTTATATTTCCAGGACTCTTGGATGGCTGCGGAATGGTAGGTGAAGGCATTACACGCGGCATGTTTTCTTTGAGCTTTGGTTGAGCAAGATTTAACGATGAAGGCTTGGTGGGTTGCTTAGGGACCATGGGGAGCTTACGCGGTCCTCTGCTCTTTGTTGGTGTGTGAACCGGGCTTCCAACACTGGGGCTCGGGCTCCGGGAACGGTCGGTAAGATTCGAGCCCCCGTAATACTCATTCATTGGAGTGGAGGAGGGCGTGGCGTTAGGGGATGGGGTTCTGGAACGGGTCTCCAGGGAGGTTGACCGATACATTTCCGACTTCACCTGTGGATGAGGGCTTGGAAGAGGAGATCCCAATACATTGTTCTGTGTAGTAAGGGGAGGTCTCTTGATCCTTGGCCGACTTCTAAGCTGTGGTGAGTTCGGTATGCTGATACTTTCGTCACTACGACCGACGCCTGTAAGACAATCAAACAAATGCCATTAATATACGCATTGGTTCTAATTTCTAAGTATTTGGGCAGACAGGAATACCCTGATCAGACAGATCTTGAGCGAGCCCTTCACTTTTTTGCCATTCAGTTTGCACCTTTTGGACAAAATAATTTGTGACAGAGGTAGTATTTTAAATTTCATGATAATTTACAGCAGTTATACAGGGTGTCAATTTTTTTAGGATTTGTACGGTACATATAGTGGAGAATCTGTTATTCTTTCCCGTTTAAACGCAAACGTACGCAAACGCAAAACACTCAAACGTAGAAAAGTACAACTTTTGGACAATTCTGATAATTCATGTTTATCTTGGTGGCAAACAGCTTGGAGCCTGATCAGACGCCGGGTTACCCGGCGTCTGATCTGGCTCCAAACTGTTTGCAATTTAAATAATAGTTTTAGCGTAAACGCGTTTATTGGGAAATAATAACGTTTTCTCCACTGTATAGTGCTTTAGCGAACTCTAGTTATAGGCATTCAACGATGGAATTACGGTTGTGGTCTGCTTTTGCAATATAGGACATTCAACTAAAGAAATACGACGATGTTCTATTTTTGCGGACTCTAGTGATAGATGCCGGTATTCAGCGATAAATAATTATGGATTTTCTGCTTTGGTGAAATCTAATGATAGATATTCAACGAGAGAAATACGGTATTTCTTTGAGTTGGTATACTCTAGTGATAGAGATACGATTCTTTTCCTGAGTTGGCGAACTCTAGTGATAGATTTTCAACGATAGAAATGCGATATTCTTCTG
Organism: Gari tellinella; assembly: GCA_922989275.2. NCBI lineage: Eukaryota > Metazoa > Mollusca > Bivalvia > Cardiida > Psammobiidae > Gari > Gari tellinella. Next base: position 11,207,786 of record OV277865.1, on the reverse strand, counting down.
AGTTGGCGAACTCTCGTGATATATACTCAACGATAGAAAAACGATATTCTTCTGAGTTGGCGAACTCTCGTGATAGATACTCAACGATAGAAAAAACAATATTCTTCTGAGTTGGCGAACTCTAGTGATAGATACTCAACGATAGAAAAACAATATTCTTCTGAGTTGGCGAACTCTAGTGATAGATACTCAACGATAGAAAAACAATATTCTTCTGAGTTGGATAGAAAAACAATATTCTTCTGAGTTGGCGAACTCTAGTGATAGATACCCAACGATAGAAAAACAATATTCTTCTGAGTTGGCGAACTCTTGTGATAGATATTCAACGATAGAAATACGATATTCTTCTGAGTTGGTGAACTCTCGTGATAGATATTCAACGATAGAAAAACGATTCTCTTCTGAGTTGGCGAACTCTAGTGATAGATATTCAACGATAGAAATACGATATTCTTCTGAGTTGGCGAACTCTAGTGATAGATATTCAACGATAGAAATACGATTTTCTGCCGAGTTGGCGAACTCTCGTGATAGATATTCAACGATAGAAATACGATGATGTTCTGTTTAGGCGACCTCGGTCAATATACATCCGCCAGTATAAATACGGTTATGTTAATCCTTAGGGTACTCTATTTCATATCTATAGACATATAACGATAGAAATACGATATATTCATCTATGCAAACACAGTTATGACCCATAGTTTATTTACCTATATATATTCTATAATAAAACTTCGGCTATGTTGTGCTTTATCGAACTCTAGTTACCGGTATTCAGTGATAAAAAACGATGATGTTCTTCTTAGCGAGCCGTCCTTTGCGAAACTGAACGCAAATGAAATGCAATAGGTGTAGAAACATAACATTTGTTTTGTTAATTTGGTAGCTATATTTTATCTGAGGCACAGTCTAGAGCCTGATTAGACAATTAGTCGCATTGCGTTTTGTATGGCTCCAAGCTCTTTGTAATTCAAGGTATACACTGTTGCTATTTTGCAATTCATTGTTAACATACATATAGCGTCAAAATGGATTACCTTTTTTGTCAATTAAACAATTCAAGGGAGAACGAACGAACAAAACATCTATACGCCCGTCTTTAACACTTTCATCTTTAGCTAAATTGCAAATCACATGTAATCAACATTGTCTGGATCCTGATTAAGGGTGTATCAATGTCATGAGCCATTTTTTTCAAAGTATTAAACTTTTTTTCTAACATTGTTTTTTTGGAAGAGCTGTTTATGATGAATGAAAAAATGTAAAAAAAATAATATGGTGGTGTCCTTGTTTTCGAGCTACAGCGATTTGAAAAAGGTATGTCAAATTTGGACTTTTTTTTCAAATTTTACCCATTCAGGGTACAAGCTTCAGTAAAATTTATTTCGAAACAAAACAAACATGATAATTTGGGTTTCCATTATTTATTTCATGTCTATGGTGGTATTTTCACATATAGAAACCAAATTTAGACAAAGCAGGTACCAGGTTTGAACAATATCGATCCTTGAATATCAAAAATATGCTTTGTATAGGGCATGATTTTATTAGATTTTTTATTTTATGAAAAAAAGTAAAAAAGTTTGAAAATGAAATAGTTCTAGTATTTAACTTTTTCTTATATTCTACCAGATGAAAGCCCATGCTAAGGCAGTTCAAAATATGAAAAGAAAGTGAAAGGTCAGTGTTGAAAATTTTGAGTTATTAAAGTAAAAAGAGTTATCGCCCCTTACAAAATTTACAAAAAAGTACCATATCGATGAGATTTAGAGCTTTATAAATTTCACATTTGGTGCCTTTTTTTTCTGAAATTAGTTTTTGTATGAAGAAAAACTACCATAGATAGGAAATAAATAACACAAAACCAAATAATCATATTTGTTTTCATTTAAAATGGGTTATATTGAAGCGGGCTGTATGAAAAGGACAAAATAAGAGGAAGTGGGTGGGGTAAATTTTACATGGCCGTAGAGCCAACTGTTGTTCACCAAAATGTACACTTTTTCTATTTTTTCATTCATCCTAAATAGCTCTTCAATACAAAACCATCATAGAGTGTTTTCATATACTTTGAAAAGTTCCCAAACTCATGACATTGATACACCCTTAAGCAAGATGATAGTAAAGCAGTCAGCTTATTTAAGATCTCTCTGCTTATTTTCACTTTGTCTTAAGCTGCTATCAGTATTCAACACCGTTAATGAATATTCAGTTGTGGCACATACACGTACAGTGGAGAAAACGTTATTCGCTAAAACTATTATTTCCATTGCAAACAGTTTGAAGCCAGATCAGACGCCGGGTAACCCGGCGTCTGATCAGGCTTTAAACTGTTTGCCACTAAGATAGAAATGGTTAGTCAGAAGTGTCACCAACTTGTCAATTTCTACATTTTATTGTTACGCGTTTGCGTTTAGTTTCGTTTAAACGGGAAAGAAAAACGTTTTCAGAGTAAGATACTTAATCCATTACCCCATAGCCTGTTTCTAGTTTTGAGGACACGTGACCACTCAAAGCAGCTTACAAGTGAAGCAGAATGCGCCTTAATGCGCACTCTGCTTTACTTTCAGCCTGATTTAAGATATCACCTGCTAGGGTATAGAAAATGTTTCCTAAGTTGCGTATTCTGTATTGTATAAAATGGAACTATTTTCTTCAGCAGATAAATAAATTTAAGGCATACTAATTCTTTCATCGCCATGGACCTGTTTAAAATACATGTATACACATTACATTTGCAAACAGTGTAGACCAAGATCAGAGGGCTCCAATGGGAGCCCTCTGGTCTGGGTCTACACTGTTTGCTAAATTGGATCAATTTTTATTAAACTACACAGAATTCCAAGTAGACTGGTTTATGTTTGGTAACTAAATACAGGTAGATCCACACGGGAACATAATCACCCGCAATATTTACTATGGGGGCAGTACACAATAAGAGAACAAAAACAGTCCAATTGAGGGACCATATCACAGATTCTATCTTAGTTTTGGATTTTATCACCAACCTCAAATAAAAAGCCCATTCACTCAATGATATATATACCGTATGGTATGGCAAAACACCCAAAACTGACCCTGTAAACATACATTCAGTCTGCAGTGTGGCCAGTTGAATATCAGTTTTAAGCGCGGAAAATTTTGAAAAAAGGTTCAAACCCTGCCGTTTCAAGATTGTTTTGTGAACTGTTCGCGCTCATCTATCACATTGGGAATTTTTTTTCTCACATACACAAACTAAGTCCAGCTGGATGATTTACCTAAAACAAGGGAGTTACCGTCTACCCTTTTCACAATTTCATCTTTTTTTACCCTACCCATAAAAAGCTACAAAAATACACAGCCCCCTCCCCAGTTTCGCATCTAAAACTCAGTCATATGCAGGAGCAGCAAAGGTCATGACCTTGGTGATATTTCAAGTGTTTTAGTGCTGTTCAACCACATTATAATTACATTTAAATTATTTTTTAAGGCTCACAGTACAATAGAAATCTTCCCATACCTAAAATTAAGGAATGTCCGGGGCCAATTCGAACATTTCCCTAGCTTATTGTGTACCACCCCTTAGTGTAAAAAGATATGGGGTAATGGGTTGCCTCCCCCCCACTGTACAACAACAAGCCAACCTATACACGGACCTTTATATTTCCGCCTCTCATGCTCCGCTATCGTATGTGCCTGTTCACAGATATTGGCTACTGCTGACGCAAACCCCACATCCATCATGTTCCTCCTCGGTGACTGTGACCGCCTGAACGGACCCGGCGACGTGCACGGGGACCCGAAGGGACTCCTGTTGTTGGGCATCGGGGATCTGGGGCTAATTGGAGTCTGCGGAAGTGAAGGAGAATTCCCTAATTGGCTAGATTCAGATGCTGTTCTGGACATTGGCTGACCCGCATGCTCCGGTCTCAAGCCTCGAGAGAAGTCACGTCTATCGAGTGACTGTAAATAAAATAAGGTGTGCAAAACTAAAAAACTATAAATGATGAAAATAATGCAGAATAACAGAATGTAACCATGGTAACAGAACATCTATTTGTACAGATAACTGAAAGTTGGACACGTAAAATACAGTAACATCAAGAAATTACTACCATTAAAATGAAGACTACTTGATGTTTAATGCTGACTGAAAGTAAAGCTTTCTGCGTTACTTTCAATCTGTATTAAGCTGTAACATGTCTTAACACCTAGCAACTGGTAGTTTAGTGTTGTTAAAGAGAGAGGATTTGTTGAATCTTCATGTCCAAACATCAAACATAACTTCATATAACTGCTGAAAAACAGTTTTCATGCTTAAACAATGTCGTTATAGAAACAAACAAACATTCTAAAATACTGAATAGTTCAAAAGATTAATTTAATGAATTCAAACTAGTGACAAATGTTGCAAATAATGTTTCAAAGAAAATATGACAGGGCTGCCATTTCCCCGGATTTTTCCGAAATATTCGGATTTCTATTCAGGCAGATGATAGCTTAAAGCAGGCGGAAAGTAAAGCAGAATGCACCATAAGGCGCATTCTGGTTTACTTTCAACCTCCTAGTAATCGCGCTTGAAAAATAGAAAATTTGGAAATCTTAGGATTTTTCAAGATCAACTTATGGTAGCCCTGATATGAGCACTATTTCTTTTTGTAGGTGGAACAAATTACTAGTACATGTATATATATATATATATATATCAAACGAAACTTATATCACACATTTTCAAATAAAAAAACTAACCAAACCTGTTTAAAGAGGCTTTTGAAAAGACAATGCATGGATAAATAATACGCGGCGTGTGATCAGGATCTTGACTGTTTGCAAATAACTATTGTAGGTAGTGAAGAGGTTAACGCCATTAACGAAACTGTTAGGTGAGGTCTGTTTATAGCGGGGTCTTCTGTGTGCAGTACATGTACCTATACAGTGGAGAAAACGTTATTCTTTCCCAATAAACGCGTTTACACTAAAACTATTATTTGCAGTACAAACAGTTTGGAGCCAGATCAGACGTCGGGTAACCCGGCGTCTGATCAGGCTCCAAACTGTTTGCCACCAAGATAAACATGAAATATCAGAATTGTCCAAAAGTTGTTCTTTTCTACGTTTTAGCGGTTTGCGTTTGCGTACGTTTGCATTTAAACGGGAAAGAATAACATATTCTCCACTGTACCTATAACAACTCCATGCCAAATACACTGTGCGTTGTATTATTGCAAACAAATATATACAGTTCTATATGCAGTGAGTATAACGTTATTCATTCAAAATGAATATGTTTTTGCGTGCTGAAAATTTGCCTATTGCAAACAGTTTCGGGTCCGATCTGATCCGGAATAACTCGGTGTCATATCAGGTTCCAAACCGTATGGTACCATGACTGAAATAAATCAATAGTCTCAAAGGCCTGTTATTTTCTAACCTGATTTTATTACATTGCTTTTGCATTTAAATTCGTTTAAATGCAAACAGAATAACGTTTTCCCCGTTGTAAACTGTCACTAAAACAGCCAAACCTCTGTTGAGCGAACCAGTAAAATAAGAGTTAGTACACAGTCACAGTGTCAAACAGGATTGATCCAGATCAGGAGGCAGATTACTCGTAATCCAATCCGGATCTAGTCAGTTTGCAAATGACAGTGAAGTCTGGATTGGCAGTGTAGTTACCTGCTGACCTCGTCCACCCCTAAATCTTTAACTCTTTCCTCCCTAAAACCTAAAATAGATAATTCTAGTTTTCAATTTAGTTGAATTTTGCAACATATGTCAAAATGACAAACAGTGAAGACCCTGATCAGAGGGCTCCTTTAGGAGCCCTCTGATCTGGGTCTTCACTGTTTGCATAGGACAAATGTACAATTCACATGTTTACTGTTTGCAAAGGACGCCAATATGCGGGACTAGGGTTCAAATGGTTAAATGGAGCATGTCAGTTTCCAATTAGTCCATGAATGACTATTTATGGTTATTTTCTGCAATATATAGCATAATGACAAACAGTGCAGACCCAGATCAGAGGTCTCATTTAGGAGCCATCTAATCTCGGTTTACGATCTCTGCATAGGACAAATGTACTCCTTACACGTAAACTATTTGTGAAGAAAGAGTATACTTGTCGCTAGAGCTCAATGATTTTACACCTTACCCCATATCCAGTTTCTAATTTTGAAAATAGGTGACTACTTAAAGCAGGTTGAAACTAAAGCAGCAATCGCCTCAAAGGCACATTCTGCTTTACTTTCAGACTGCTTTAAGCTACCACCTGCTAATATAAAAAAAAAAATCTTTATGATACACATTCAGGACTGTATTCATTGGAACTATTTTGTTCAGCGGAGGAATAAATTGAATGCGCTCAGGGGCTTCTATGGGGGAAAGGGTTAATAACTATCTCGTGCAATCTATGTGTACGGTCGTTCAACATTTGTTTGGCGGAAACCATACTTTATAATATCTCTAAATAATCTAACTAGTGTAGACAAAAATGTAATTCTATTACCAAAATTGAAACTGAACAATATGTAGCAGGTTTCACCTGGTTTTATATAAAAAGCTCAATTTTAAATAAAAATATTAAAACTGTTACTACTTCTACTTTTATTATTATTATAAATATTACTAAGAATTTTACCAATTTTCTTTAAAATAGAACTTTGGAAGTTATATGATACTATTCATAATCTAAATCAAGTACAGAAATAAGCCCTGAAATAGAACCTTTCACAATAGGTGACTACGGTAAGCAAACTCTAAATAACGTCATGACTATATATATGTTTTAACTGCGAAATACTGATAAGCTCGACATAAACTAGTTATTCCCGCTTTAAGTGTGATAAATTGTTATGTTCGATTGGAGCAAGTCGTTGTAATCTATACAGTGGAGACAACGTTATTCTTTCCCGTTTAAACGCAAACGAAATGCAAACGCATTGCAATAAATTGTACAAAATTACAACTTTTTTTTACAGCTCTGACTATTTATTTTTATACGAGTGGCAAACATTTTGGAGCCCGGCGTCTGATCTAGCTCCAAACTGATTGCAATGGAATAATAGTTTTAACGTAAACGCGTTTATTGGGAAAGAATAACGTTTTTCACTACTGTGCATGGAGTACATTCATCAATGACAGTATTAGATACAATGGAGAATCTGTTATTCTTTCCCGTTTAAATGCAAACGTACGCAAACGCAAACCGCTAAAACGTAGAAAAGAACAACTTTTGGATAATTCTGATATTTCATGTTTATCTTGGTGACAAACAGTTTGGAGGCTGATCAGACGCCGGGTTACCCGGCGTCTGATCTGGCTCCAAACTGTTTGCAATGGAAATAATAATTTTAGCGTAAACGCGTTTATTGGGAAATAATAACACATTCTCCACTGTACAACGAATACAAAGAAGTACCAGAGAAAAAAGAAAAGAAACGAAATGGGCTTAGCATGAGCCATGCAGACTAAACATAGACGGGAAGACGTTGATCAATATTTCTTGTTTATATAAAAAGGAAAATAAATTCAAAACGTAATGCAAAATGTATTAAAACTAACAGTACTTTTACAAAGATTGAGATTTATGAAAATCTGGGCGACAAACAGTTTGTATCTTAATAATATGTCGAGCTACTCGGCGTCTGATCTGGTTCCAAACTGTTTGAAGTGGACGTATGATACATACGAACTTCGATATCTCGAACTCGCGTAACTTGAACTATCCGATATTTCAAAACATGTATTGCATTATTTCAAGCTCGGTTTATGCGAACATACCCGTGTTTCAAAGTTAAAACGCGGCTTAGCCGGGTTTTAATTTTGAAATACGGGTATGTTCGACTTAACCGAGTTCGAGATATCGAAGTTCGACTGTATACTTGGTTAAGAAAAAAGAGTTTATTGTAGAAACATACTGGGAAAGAACGTTGCCTTCTCCAGTGTACATTTAACCGACAAAGGCTAAAACTGACCTGTCACTAGACCAAGAGCTCCGTTATTCAGATACAGATTGTTTTTATTAAGTACATGTACTAACACGTCATTAAAATCAGAGAGATGTCCTTGTCAAGTTTACGTTGCTTTGTAATATTTTATGCGTTTATATGTGCGCAAGACATTAAATGTTAACATAGAAGACAAAATATTCCAAAGCGGGATTTTATAAAGAGTAAAAATATTACATTGCTCTTTTCTAATACATGTACATGCACTTCGATCCAAACAGAACTTTATCAAAGAAAAGTAGCCTACATGTAGATCTATGTCCAAATACACGCAGGGCTCCAAATAAGAGGGGGTGAACTGAACAAATCCAACATTTTCTTACTTGTTTCAGTACTAAATCCTATCGTGTTAGTACTGTTTAGAATCGTCTCGAAGAGACAATTATAATTAGTAGTGACACCATAGGGATTAATACAGAAATACAGATTTTAGGTTGTGAAATACTCCCTTTATCTGGAGCTCTGATACATGTATACACATCACGTTTTAGTGTCACGCATCCGACCATAACATCAAAGAGGATAATGTTTATCAAACGTCACGTGTACATAGCTTCATTAATTAACTTTATATTAAATATTAAGAAAGTTGTTATAATCTTAAACCGGTTGTCGCTCTCTTCTCTTTAACCTACCATCCTACTGTCAGTAACATGCTTAAATGTTAAAATACTTCGACCAAACTAATAATTCTATAATCGCCCCACCACTCAAATAAATCTAATTGCTAATCTAATGCCCAATTATCCATACATGAGTCAAGTCAATGGGAAAAACAACATTAGAACGTTGCAAATAGTGTACACCCAGATCATCTTAAACATTCTTTTTCGCGGCGTCTGATCTGGGATTACACAGTTTACAAGCTCAAGAATCAGGAGACGTCATAACCCGGCTATATGATGATGAGCTACAAAGTTCCCCTTATTGCGACCAATCAACAGAAGGCGTATTGGTGGTGTTTAAACCATTACGCCATAAACACGGTTTTCACACCTTTAATTTTATTTCTCCATTGAAAAAAAAATAGTTCCACTTTGTCTGTATTCCAACAATTAGTAGCTTAAATCAGGCTGAAAGTAAAGCAGAATTTGCCTTCAGATGCCTTCTATTTTACTTTCAACCTGCTTTAATTGAGCATATGTCTTCAGAACTACAAACAGTTTATGTGTAACGGGATACAACAGATGACAATATGAAAGCGACAAATTGAGAGCCATTTGTTTTATTTTCGACTCAATTCAATATTTCTTTTAAAAGAGCAACATTAGGAAACTTTAATTATTTTTATAGCATAAATTATAAGCACTTTAGAAGATTTTCAATTACTCACGACCTTTCACGTTCAAAATCAGACATAAAGCAATACCATGTACAGGGCTACCATAAGTTGATCATGAAACATCCTAAGATTTCCATTTTGTTCGTTTTTCAAGCACGATTACTTACAGGTTGAAATTAAAGCAGAAGGCGCGTTCTGAGTTACTTTAAGCCTAAGGCACATTCCGCGTTACCTTCAGCCTGCTTTAAGCTACCATCTGCAAGGATAAATTCCGAAGATTTCTGAAAAATCCCGAGAAATGGCAGCCCTGAATGTAGAAAAACTACAGGTTCTTGAATTGCTGACGATTTATTTTAATCTTAGTGGCGAACAGGTTGGAACCTGGTCAGATGCAGAGTCTGGTATGAATTCAAACTGTTTACAATAGATGTTATTATTGATTTACCAGATGTTTATTTGTTATTGGGAAAGGAAAGAAGAACGCTTTCATCATGGTAACAACTACACCACGAACATAAGCCTTCATTTGATTGGTCAACAAGTCGGAAGTTATTGTATATCCCACAATTCCCTTCACCATGTTACCTCATAGTGTTCGGATATGATATATATCGGACGCGGCCGCTCATCAAACACGCTGTCATCGTCCTCATTAGAATAGGAATCATTGACATAAGCACCAAATCTTGAATAACCCATCCGCTATTAATAAAACACATGGTTGCTATAGATACTCATGCGCGGATCTAGCGATGTTTCTCAGAGGGAATCCAGCTGAGAAGAGTTAACATACAGAGGAGAAGACGTTATTCTTTTCAAACAAACACGTTCATGCTACAGTGTTTCCTCCCTACAACTACCCTCCCAACAACGATTCCCTCCGTATAACGACCATTGCCGCTGTTCCCAAACATGACAATTATATCTAAAGCTTTCAAGGCTGCAATATCGTCTGCTTAAAATTTCCGTCTGCTGTTTTTCTCCATTTTATATATTGGACATTTTGGTAGAAAAAAACATAATGACGATTGACAAACAGTTTGAATCCAGATCAGACGCCGCGTGACGCGGCGTCTGATCTGGAGTCAAGCTGTTTGCAGATGTAACTCAATTTCCCTACCAATAACTACCCCCTCCGAACAATGCACACATCTTTTGTGTCCCATTGGGTGTCATTGTAGCGAGGGGTGCTGTAACATCATTGTTTCAACTGCAAACAGTTTGGAGTCAGATAAGACGCCGTGTAACTGTTTGCCACTCAGATTAAAAACAATCGTCAAAATTTCTTTGGAAAGTGTCATTTTCTACAATTCAGTGCATCGCATATGCGTTTTGTTTAAGAGGCCACAGTAACGTCTTCTCCACTGTATAACACAAATGCTGTGCTTCCTTCCCTTCTTTTCATCCTTTTTTAAAAGATTTTTCCAGTAGGATTCCGGACACCCCTGCCCATAGGATCAGCGCCTTCCGTTTGCCAACGTTTAAAGGCTACGGGCAAACAAGTAACTGCTTAATGCATGGTGACGGCAAAACGGAAAGCTCCTGTATGAGCTTTCTCTTTTATTGTCAACTCGCTTTAAGCGGTAACCTGGTTTATACAATAAAATAGCCTGCGTTTTAATGGTCGTAATAGAAGGTATCTATATGATAGTATTTCTCCTGTTTGATTTTGCTTTCGCTAGTGCATCTTTCCGGTATTTTATTGCAAGTTATCACTATGAAATCCGAATGTAAATTAACATAAAACGTCATATCTTTGAAAAACAACATCTTTACAACATGTATGTTTCTTAGATTAAAAGCATATTTCACAATATATAAAATACAAAGTAAAGCCGGTATAAAATAGCAAATAAGCTTAAGAAATTAAGTAATATATTTAACCATACACAATTATTGAGGTTCTTGAAAGATTATAGGCTTTCGGTAGGATAAATGCTTAAAAACAATTTCTGCGATACCGCACAACAACACTGTTACGACCACTTAAAAGAGTGTAGGTCTTTAACATAAGTACAGTGGAGAAAACGTTATTCTTTCCCGTTTCAACGCAAACGAAACGCAAACGCAAAACACTAAAACGTGGAAAACTACAAGTTTTGGACAATTCTGATAATTCATGTTTATCTTGGTGGCAAACAGTTTGGAGCCAGATCAGACGCCGATGTACCCGGCGTCTGATCTGGCTTCAAACTGTTTGCAATAGAAATAATAGTTTTAGCGTAAACGCGTTTATTGGGAAAGAATAACGTTTTCTCCACTGTAAGTACGCCTTTTATGCGGCTAACTATTTCTACACCAAAATAAAGCAGTCATCACGTAGGAGATCTTGATCATTATACACGGAAAGCATTAATTTTTCCAGTACCCTGCCAGATAACAGTTTAAAGCAAACTGACAGTAAATGCGATTTCTGCTTTACTTTCAACTTGCATTAAGTGACCATTCGTCATCAGTACTAGAAAAATGTAGTAATGGCTTAAAAGAAAGGTTAAAGATAAAAGCAATATGAAAATAAACATAAAACTACAGAAGGAACTTTCTGCTTTACTTTCACATTGCAGTTACATGCCAAAAATATTGAAAATATGCATGTGTCCATTTGAGTGGTCAAAACAGCGGTAGGTTGAAAACGAGGCAGAACAACATTCATACGTCACAATAATTTGAACCAATCAGCGTACCTGTAAGCTGGCTGTGTCGGGATTGTACTGGGAACCAGGCCGTCTGCGTTTGCTGCTACCTTTTCTGAGCAGGAAGCTGAAAGAGCGGTGACGAGGTGATCTGTCAGTATCGTAGCTGGAAAACAGCACAATGACGTCACAGAACCCACACCGACAACCATGCATACGGAACAAAACAAGTAGATAAAGAGATACATATCAAAACCTTCTCAAGCATTGAGAAAAAAGATAAAGAAAGAAAGACAGAGTTTCTTAACTCGTGCTCGTATAAGTCGCATCTATCCGCATTTCAAACTTAAAACGCGGCTAAGCCACGTTTTAACTTTAATTCTTTGCATGCTCGCGGCGGATGATTATCTCTGCAAACAGATTAGACCCAGATGAGACGCCGCGGAACGCGCCGTCTCACCAGGATCCAAACTGTTTGCCATTCTGACCCTGACTTTTAAAAGAAATCTTTGAAAAATCTAATTTTAGAACGATAGCAGACGACAGATATTGCAGACGACAAAAATTACCCAGCATGCAAAGAGTTAAGTTACAGGTAAGTTCTACCCAAACGAGTTGGAATTGTTAACCCCTTCACTGCCTTACCCCGAGTAAAATAGTTATTTGCAAACAGTTTGGATCCTGATCAGACGGCGTCTGATCAGGATCCAAACAGTTTGACACTCTTCTTAATATTTCTTAAGTCAAAATACCTAAAAATTGGTTTTTAGAAATAGAAGCAGACGACAATTGTTTAAATTTGATGACGTCATGGCATTGAAGGGGGTTAAAAAGCGAATATATGCGACACAAGCGAGTTCGAGTGAAATACTCAAATAGTAAGGTATGTCTCTCTAGACAGCAACGACGTTTCTAAACGAGTCATTACCATATTTGACAGGAATGCCTGAATGAGGCCAAGATTCGTGCATATCAAGATCGTTTTCAGTCAAACAGGCAAATAGGAAAATCTATATAAGAACACACAGACTGAATAAGTGCAGAGAGCTGCTGGCGCTTTCTGTTTCGCAGATTAAGCAACCAATGCTTACATGTATGCTTATAACGTTTGTGATGAGTCTGGGGTCTTCGTTAACTCGTTATCCCCTGAAACTTCCAATTGACAAATCCAGTTTGCAATAAAGGCTGGTCCATTTTAGACTATTTAGGGTTGTTTTTTCGTAATAAACTGAAAAATGACAAACAGTGATGTCCCTGATCAGAGCCTCTGATCAGGTACATCACTGTTTGCATAGGACAAGTGTGCTTTTCACATATACATCTTTGGTAAAGGACGCATATAAGCGTCACTAGGACTCAATGGGTTAAGCCTTTGCTTAGTTAGATTTGAGCATTCTGCTCAAATCTGACCAATCAAAAGCTTGAGAACGATTCCAGACTCGTCTCAAACCCAAAAGGGTTACTCTTTTGCAATGTATTAGGGGGGACATTTGTGATAATTATCTAAAATTGTTTGGATCCAGTTGAGACGTGGAATCATTGACTCAGCGTGTCTTCTGGATCCAAACCGTTTGACACACTAATGATATTGATTTAAAGCAAATACAGATAGATTAACTCAGAGAATTGTTGCAGACGACATAATTTGTAGACGACAAGTACACAGTTACACATAGTAGAAGATGGAAGAAACATTCAAACAGTTAATACAAGTACATTGGAGAAAACGTTATTCTTTTCCAATAAACGCGTTTATGCTAAAACTGTTATTTCTATTGCAAACAGTTTGGAGCCAGATCAGACACCGGGTAACCCGGTGTCTGATCAGGCTCCAAACTGTTTGCCGTTAATGTTAAAATCAACATTTAGAGTTGTCGAAAAATTGTCATTTTCTCCATTATAATGTGTTGCGTTTTCGTTTCGTTTGCGTTTAAACGGGGAAGAATAACGTATTCTCCACTGTACTGTTGTACTCGATTGATGAAGAAAAAGACATAGTACCAAAACATGCTACAGTGGAGAATCGTAAATGAAACGCAAACGCAATACAAGAAAATGAAGAAAGCGACAATTGTTTGAAAATGTTGGAAACAAGTTTTAGTCTGAGTGGCAAACAGTTTGGAGCCTGATCAGACGCCGGGTTACCCGGCGTCTGATCTGGCTCCAAACGGTTTGCATAGATCATAAAGGGTTTAACATAAACCCGTTTATAAGGGAAAAAAAATGATAACGTCTCCTACACTGTAACATCATGTTTCACTATTTTTGGTACAGTGGAGAATGTGTTATTCTTTCCCAATAAACGCGTTTACGCTAAAACTATTATTTGCAGTGCAAACAGTTTGGAGCCAGATCAGACGCCGGGTATCCCGGCGTCTGATCAGGCTCAAAACTGTTTGCCACCAAGATAAACATGAACTATCAGAATTGTCCAAAAGGTGTTCATTTCTACGTTTTAGCGCTTTGCGTTTGCGTACGTTTGCGTTTAAACGGGAAAGAATAACAGATTCTCCACAGTAGCTTTAATCGGCTACGCAAACACTTTGGATCCAGTTAAGACGTACACATGGGGTCTGAACGGGATCAAAACTGTTTGGAACTCGTACCAATATATCTCCTGTCGAACCGTCATAGGTTTGAATTGTACAGAAAGATAAAGTTGCCGACGACTTTAGCAAACGGGTTTCTGTCTGAGTAGAGTTAAATCTGGGAGTAAATTAGTTTCGAAATGTTAAATAATTATTTCACAATTAAACGAATTTAAACGCAAACGAAATTTAATAAATGTAGAAAATAGCAAGTTCTTGAAGTTATTGACATTTTACTTTACCCTAGGTAGCAAACAGTGTCGAGCCCGATCAGACGCCGGGTTATTCAGACACCGGGTTATTCGGCCTCTGGTCTGGCTCCAAGTTGTTTGCTACGGAAATAATTGTGTTAGCATAAACGCATTACATGTAATTAGGAAGTAATAAGTCTTCCCCATTGAAACAGTGGAAAATACACTTTTACTTATTCATCTTCATTTTCGTTTAACCCTTTTACCACAAAATAACGCCATTTCGACCTGGTTGGTTGGTTGGTTTCTAAGAAGGTTTTACGCCCACTTTTAAATTTGTGACATATAAAACATGCAGTGTGTATTTTATATACCGCAAATTGGGTCTCGTGAGCCAATCGGAATGCAGCAAATTAATAGTTTTCGTTAGAATGTAAATCTGGTTCAGTTCAAACATCATCTGACGAATTGATGGTTTGTCCTTTTGGTATATGCTTTTGAAAACCACAAGCGAAGTGTAAAGTTAAAATAATGTACCGACACATAACAACAAAAGAAAAATCCGAAATATTGAAAAAGACATTCCCGGTTTGGAACAAGCAATCATGCAGATTCTTATCAATTCAACACCGTGTCTGACTTTAATGCAAATATGTTTTAATAAGACTGTACCAAATTCCAAGAGAACAGGCAAAATGCGAGGACATAACCATTACACTAAAAATGACAGAGAAAAGTTTTTCCGCAAAAAGCGCGCATAGCTTCAAAATCATGCAAGAAAATTGTTCAAGAAAAAGTTATGAAGAAATAGAATAAACAACATTGTCCATAGCACAATCACACAGGACTCAGTGCTTATAAAGTGTTTGAGTTGAAACTGAGATCGTTCTCCAGCTCTCTCTTGGCAAGATTGGAGCAGAATGCTCAACTCTGACATTTCAGAACCTTGAGAAGATCTCAAGCTTAGCTCAAACGCTTTATCAGAATGAGGTCAGATATCATGACCAATAAACCCATACTAAAGGTCAAGATTAGGTGCCAGTTAGCATAAAACATGATGAAAATTAAAACACAAAACTCCAGAAGGAGCTTATAATTTTTTTCAGCCGGTGTCAACCCTCTAGGATCCAACAAATGTTCCCATCTTATAAAGATTCTAAATTGGTCCTTACTTAATTACATCAAGTTAAAGTTAATAAATTTCTGAAACTTAAGCAGCATTAAATATTATTTTTGTAGGCAGCACAGCTCATTTGGTAGAGAATCTGCTGCATTGGGATTTTATGAATTTGTAAACTAAGTCTGAATATATGTTTACCGTTTCAGATGGATTTTAACCCTTAGCCTGCCAGTCACGACTATAGCTCCATATGCAAACAGCTTGGATCCGGATGAGACGCCGAGTAACTCGGCGTCTCATCCGGATCCAAGCTGTTTGACACTCGGACAACATTTTCAGCAATTTTGAGCAACTTTGAAGCACTTTGAAACTTGAAGCAGACGAGAAATATAGCAGACGACAATTTATTTGGCGGGCTAAGGATTAATACATAAATAACCCAAAATAGTTTTATAGATGAAGAGTAAACCATAGGTATATGGTTGAATGAATTTCTTTATGATTGTGAAAAATTAAAGCCCAGATGTAGCCAATAAGATATATAAATTACGAAAGTACAATATTTAGGTTAAAGACATCTCCTGACGACCTTTTGGTCATAACGCCTTGCCAGATTATTTACTGTCAATTTCCATGCAAAAAGCATGAGTTTTGTGCATATTGAACCATTGAATCGTCTTATGTGAGACCGGACCTTTATATTTGATAGTTTGGTTAGAATTAACGATTGAAAATCACTAGAGCATGAGTATAATCTGGACCTCACCAGGTAAACTGAGATTGTATTGAACGTGTTGTACAGTTACATTGACACCTCCAGAACAATATGCTGGTGGTCCCTCAATGGACTGAGGAAAAGTCTTTAAGAATACAAAATGTCAGGCACGTCAGTGTAAGACTACTTAGACGATTACCTAAATTTCTAGTTAGTGCATGTACCAATATACTAAAGTACCTCTTTATGTTTTATGGAACCTTCAGCAAAGTAGTGACATTTTGACATATTTGATGAGCAAATCCCAAATTTCGAAACCCATGGAAATTAATGCACTACATGCACTTTAACCGTCTATTTGAAGGCCTGCTTATATTAGCAAAATATTGCATTTTGTTAGAAAATGTTTTGAAAAGACATGCTAATCCGAAAGTAAAAGAAAATGGCTATCATTAAATTTCTGTAGCAGATTTGCTATGTTGGACCCTTGAGGGATACGTAACCACTTGTATTTAGCCCGAAAAGAAGCATTTCGTATGGTCGTACAGTGGAGAAAACGTTAATCTTTCCCAATAAATGCGTTTACGCTAAAACTATTATTTCTATTGCAAACAGTTTGGAGCCAGATCAGACACCGGGTAACCCGGCGTCTGATCAGGCTCCAAACTGTTTGCCACCAAGATAAACAGAGTTGTCAAAAATGCACT
This sequence comes from Gari tellinella, assembly GCA_922989275.2. Taxonomy (NCBI): domain Eukaryota; kingdom Metazoa; phylum Mollusca; class Bivalvia; order Cardiida; family Psammobiidae; genus Gari; species Gari tellinella. Next base: position 11,190,550 of record OV277865.1, on the reverse strand, counting down.
TTTTCTACGTTTTAGTGTTTTGCGTTTGCGTTTTGTTTGCGTTTAAACGGGAAAGAATAACGTTTTCTCCACTGTAATAAGAAACGTGTTACTGTTTGTCAATAGAATGGCATGCTACATGAAAGAGATGACTCATAGCCACATGTACACCAATTCAACATGTACATCAATTTACCATGTCATAAATATAACATGTACATACTTTTAACATGTACATCAAATCAACATATACACCAATTCAACATATATATATATATATATATACATAAATATTACACTGGAATTTGTGCGAAGTGGCCACTCGGGTAAACATTATGTTGTCCTTATTATTCATGTGAGAACAAATTCAACCCTAGCGACGAGTATACTCATCATTAACAAACAGTCTGCTCAGGGTCTTCACTGGTTGTCATTTTGTAAAATATTATGAAAAACAACACTATTTAAATAGTTGAAAATGGACCAGCCTTTATTGCAAACTGTACTTGTTTATTCGAAGTTTCAGTGGATAATGAGTTAACAAATTCTATGCCTTTTCAAACGACTGGCCACCTCACACAGTTCATTTAAACAAAAACCTTACAGCAATTTGAGACAATAACAAATTGACCGTCTTTGGTTATATTATATGCAAAGATCATCTTTTCAAAATGCACATTGAAAAATTTAAGGCAGATTACAATATGGCAGTTGAAGTTACATTACCGAAAATATCACTTTAGAATTATCAAGTTGCTCTTAATATTTCTACTTCTACGGGTCTTTGTCAAAGATAATCATATCCAAATACACGTCACAATTTTGTTTCTTTCATTCACCCATAAAATCAAAGACCTTTGATTTTAAGGCTGAATGAATGAAACAAATTTATTAAAGATAAGCATGTCCAAATAATACGCATCACATATTTGATGCACACCCAAGCTAAGCCATACAGGGCATAAAATACACCGGACAATCCTTATGGACAAATTCGATATAACCATGAAAAAATCCCATTGTCATAAATTGGTTAATTGGGAAAGAATAGCGAAACATTTGAATTTCGAAAAATTCATTGAACAGTCGAACATCGATATCTCGAACTCGTTTAACTCGAACAAGCCACCTTTTAACTTTGAAATACGGGTATGTTTGAGAAAACCGACTCCGAGCTATCGAAGTTCGACTTTATGTGGTTAACTCAGAGATTGTTCGGAATCATTAGAAAGCTTTCATTAATATTAGACAATCATCTTGTCATGTGATCTAGATCACCAGGCGCTTACCTGTGAGTGTCTTCGTCTCCAGATGGGTCCGAGTCGATACTTTGACTAGATCGTGCTGACGGAGTACGCATTATGCCGCCCATTATACGCTTGAACAAAGATGGCGGACGCTGCAAGAACATAAATGTCATTTGACGTGACAAGACAGTCAGAACTAAAGAACATATAACACTTATCATACAGAACTAATGTGCGTGAACCGATCCTGAAAATGACTACAGCCTTCCCTCTCTACAACGGCCCTCCCAACAACGACCCTTGCCGCAGTTTCCTTAACTAGGAGAATTATGTCTAACGTTTAACAACTGCAATATTGTCTGCTAAAATTTGTCGTCTGCTGTTTATCTCAAAGTTACATATTGAACATTTTGACAGAAAAAGCTTAATGACGAGTGACAAACAGCTTGAATCCAGATCAGACGCCGCGTTACGTGGCGTCTGATCTGGATTCAAGCTGTTTGCAAAATGTAAACCAAATTCTCTCCTTATATCGACTCCCTCCAAAAACGCACACATTGTTTGGCTCCCATTGGGTGTCGTTGTAGAAAGGGAGTGCTGTACCAGTAATTACTGTAAGACCCGACACCCTAAAACCCGTTTCTAGAGCCTGTTTCCAGTTATGAAAACAGGTTACCACTTAAGCCATGTCGAAAGAAAACCAGAAGACTCATTCAGGAGCATTCTGCTTTACTTTCAGCCTGCTTTGAGCTCAAATCAGGGTTAAGAGCTTACACGAAGGAGACAATGTTGAAACACTTGAGTTTACTCCCTCTTATTTGGAATCATGACAACCCATAAAGTTTAATTTGTTCAATTTAGATGGGCATATTAAAATATTGTTTCAGGATATAGAGTACTGTAAAACCGGTTTTATTCGCGAGAATATATTTACGCGTTAATTCGCGAATGTCTTTGGTTTTGAAAATAGGCGACTTCTTAAAGCAGGTTGAAAGTAAAGCAGAATGTGCCTTAAGGCACATTCTGCTTTACTTTCAGCCTGCTTTAAGCTACCACCGGCTAGAAATATTGCATGATGTCGCGAATTAATACAAAATCGCATTACGCGAAATATTCATGACGCGAAAAATACCTGTTTTTCAGTATCTTAAATGTTTACTTATTCGTTGCCGTTGCCATGACCCACATACAATGTTTTTTTTGTAAACAGTTTATCTGATCAGAACCAAGTAACTTGATGTCGAATCAGGATGCAAACTGTTTGACACTCAAATAAATATATAGTCAATCAAACTTCCAAAATCTTAAGTTAAAAAATAAAACATTTGACAGATGTCCTTAAGTGAATAGGTTAAGAACTCTGGAAGGAAATACATGCAAAATGTATGTTGGCCAATTCCCCTATCCAAATTATAGAATTTACTTTAGAATTATAATTTGAAATGTAACACACGTTATTATTTCAGATATTTATACAATATTCTAAACTAAACAACAAACAAGCGATGCAAACCGTCTGAAATAAATTGGCGTCACCAGAAAGAAAGAACAATATCACGTTGCAAAACATATAAACCAAGATCAGTCTTCGTGTTGTTAACATGGGTCCAAGGTTATAAAGCTTTTCAGCTGAGTCTAAAGTCGTTCTCAGGCATTTGATTGGTCAGATTTGAGACAAGGCTCAAATCTGACCAATAAAATATTTGAGAACACACCCAGACTCAGCTCAAAGTCTTTATAACTCTTTGAGGAAAAAGATTACTGTTACATTCTGGTAAAAGAGACCTCTAAAAGTAAGTGTGGTTTCGATACTTAACCCTTTCCCAAATACATGTACATGTACAGTGGAGAATGTGTTATTCTTTCCCAATAAACGCGTTTACGCTAAAACTATTATTTGCAGTGCAAACAGTTTGGAGCCAGATCAGACGCCGGGTAACCCGGCGTCTGATCAGGCTCCAAACTGTTTGCCACCAAGATAAACATGAAATATCAGAATGGTCCAAAAGTTGTTCTTTTCTACGTTTTAGCGCTTTGCGTTTGCGTACGTTTGCGTTTCAACGGGAAAGAATAACAGATTCTCCACTGTATAAAGGAATACAGCTCCACAACGAGCCATGTACAATGGTTCACTTACCCGTCTGCACGCTAAGTGCAAATAGGTTATACAGTTGCAAAAACAAAACATTAAACCTAGATGAGACGCCAAGTAACTCGGTCTCTCATCTGGACCAAAACTTGTTGATAATCGATTAACCCTTATCATGCTGAATTGTCGTCTGGTTCAATATTGTCGTCTGCGAAAAAGTTCAAAATAAAATTATCATTTGTTATTCTTTTTTAACTTAAGGAAATGTTGAATATGAGCGGCAAACAGTTTGGATTTAGTTCAGACGCCGCCTAACACGGCGTCTGATCTTGATCCAAACTGTTTGCAAGAATTAGATAAGTCGCGTATAGCACGATAAAAGCAGGGACCCAGATAATAAGAGTGTTTCCAAAACTTTAATCTTTAAATCTGCACCAAACCCTAGGATGTGATTACTCATATCGAAGAGACGATTCTAATGTGTACATGTAGTTGCACCATAGGGTTTGGTGCTGACATAAATGAGAAACTTGGGAAAACTTTTGGAATTTACCCAGGGTTGCCATAACTTTATTTTTAAAATTCCTTAGATTTCCAAATTTTCTATTTTTTAAGCGTGATTACTTAAAGCAGGTTGAAAGTAAAGCAGAATGCGCCTGAAGGCGCACTCTGCTTTACGTTCAACCTGCTTTAAGTTACAATCGGAAAAATCTGGAGAAATGGCAGCCCTGTTCACCTACTCTCGTCTGGGACATTTTCTGGAAAAGTGTTGCAAACGACACGCCTTGCATCTTGCACTATAATTCTGTAGTTAACTAAACATAACTACATGTACAGTGGAGAATCTGTTATTCTTTCCCGTTTAAACGCAAACGTACGCAAACGCAAAGCACTAAAACGTAGAAAAGAACAACTTTTGGACAATTCTGATAATTCTTGTTTATCTTGGTGGCAAACAGTTTGGAGCCTGATCAGACGCCGGGTTACCCGGCGTCTGATCTGGCTCCAAACTGTTTGCACTGCAAATAATAGTTTTAGCGTAAACGCGTTTATTGGGAAAGAATAACAGATTCTCCACTGTATAAACAAAATATGAACACTTCATTTTGATCTATAAATGAATTTCGTGAAAAATGGTCTTATTCAACAGTGTGTGATATATATCCCTGTAAAATACTGAATATGCCAATATGCTTCAGATTGTTCTTTTCATTTAACTCATTATCATTAAATCTTGCTCTTATTTTGAAAACAAATGACCACTTAATGCAGGTTGAAAGTTAAGCAAAATGCGCCTTAAGGCACATTCTGAATTGTTTCAGCTTGCTTTAAGATTCCATCTGTTTGGATATAGAACTATTTTCTATTATGCATATTCATGACTGTATAAAGTGGAACTATGCAGTGGAGAAATATATTACATGTGTAAAAAGGTGTGTTTATGGAGTAATGTCATATAATACACATAGTTATTGATAAAAATAGTTGTTGAAAACAGACTGAAAGTAAAGCAGAATGCCAATTAATGCGTATTCTGATTTACTTTGAGTCTGCCTTAACCCTTTGAACCCTAGTCCCGCATATAGGCGTCATTTCAAACAGTGTACATGTGAATAATACACTTGTCCTGTGCAAACAGTGAAGACCCAGATCAGAGGGCTCCGAAAGGAGCCCTCTGATCAGGGTATTCACTGTTTGTCAGTACTGCCAAATTGACAAAAACAACTCTTAAAAGCTAGAAATGGACTAGACAAAAATCGAAACTGGAATTGTCCATTTAAAGTTTCAGGGAGGAAAGAGTTAAGCTTTGGAAGATTTTCATCGCACCTGGGGACATTTAAAAAAAAAGGATATACAATAGGTTTGAAAGATTTACATATATGAAATATATTATATTATTAAAATAGCCGAATTTTGTGCAGAATAGTGTCTTGGGCAACCACATAGTAAAGAGATCCTGTTAAGTATTAAGCTCAACAATTCTATACATAAGTAAAGACACAAAATACAGGGCTGCCATAAGTATTAAGTAGATCATAAAAATTCTAAGATTTCAATTTTTCAGATGCAATTTTACTAATCATACCTTTACCCCATAGTCTGTTATTGGTTTTTATGACACATGACTGCTTAAAACAGGTTGAAAGTGAGGAAGAATGCGCCTGAAGGCGCATTCTGCTTTACTTTCAGCCTGTTTTAAGCTACGATCTGCTAGGATAAAAATCCGAATACTTAGGAAAATTCCGGAGAAATGGCAGCCCTGAAAATAACTGAGCAAAAATGGCATCAACCCTGAACGAGAAATAGTAGGCTCTACCAATGAGAATTTGTCCTGCAACTATTTCATTCCATGATTTTTGTCTTTTCTAGTTTAATACAGCCATTATCAATTTCGTTATATCGCACATTTGTGAGATAAAACAATATTTGTGGCGCCGCAAATTAGTATTAGAACTAAAAGAAACCTTTAAATTTCAGTATTAGTTTCAAACATGTGTTTAACCAAATTTCAAGAAGAATCATGTCAAAGGCTTACACGTAACCGAGATGATGGTTAACTCATTTGCCCATGGAACTTCAAATGGAAAACTCCAGTTTCTAATACACTATAATCTAATTTTGACTGTTTATGGTTGTTTTTTCACAATAAACTGCAAAATAACAAACAGTGCATAGCCTGATCAGTGGGTTCTTTAAGGAACTGGTCTGGGTCAGCACTGGTGTATAGGACAAGTGCATTCTAGACCTATACCTTATTTGTCAAGGGCGAGTATTCTCGTCGCCAGGGCTCAACGAGTTAAATTCAGAACAATTATGATACAGAAAGAGGTCGATTTAGACCATTTTTCATTGCATTTGATTGGTAGTCTGCAGCGCAATCATCTAATTATACATGTATTTCCATTTAAGTTCACTAAACACAAGTTTGAATCAAGTGGGCAAATCGAATCTGACACGTTTCAGTTGAGATGACACTTTCCCTGCCACTGTTTATTCTTTAAGCTTTAGAGGTTTGTATTATTATAATTATTGCAATAAGTTTGGATCAAAATAAGATATAGAGTAATCCGGAGCCCCGTCCTGACTCAACCAGCTTGATATTCTAGAAATACTTTTAAGGGCATGCAAAACTTACTCTGACAAGATTTGCAGGCATACCAAAAAAATCTAAAACAAGACTGCATTCAATAAATGTCCCACGTGGTGTCCTTCACAATACAATTTCATTGTTTTCTAAGTCCCAATTAGGTCAAGATCAATTAAAGACAGTATCCAGGCATTGTAGTCAGCAATATTGATACAGTGGAGAAAATGTTATTCTTTCCCGTTTAAACGCAAACGAAACGCAAATGCATCGCAATAAAACGTAGACAAAGACACCATTTCGTCAATTCTGACTATTCATGTTAATCTGAGTGGCAAGCAGTTTGGAGCCTGATCAGACGCCAGGTTACCCGGCGTCTGATCTGGCACCAAAGTATTTGCAATGGAAATAATAGTTTTAGCGTAAACGCTTTTTTTGGAAAAGAAGAACGTTTTCTCCACTGTACTAGAGCAAGCAGTTACATCTAGTCTGGTTAACCCTGTAGGCACGGACGGACAGGATATCACTGTATGCCCCCCCCCCCCCCCCCCCCCCCCCGAATTTATAGGTACCGGGTCATAAAACATCTTACTATACAGTTAAGCTCAAATGAAAGCCCGTATCAGACCGACCCTACATGCATTATTAAGATATTTGAAAGCACCATTATATATATTCAGCAAGCTTACATTTTCTTCAAAGGTTGTTGCCTACGTTTCAAAACAAAATAGCATACCACTAACTGTCTGAAAACAAACGAGTTCGTAACACATTCAACCCTATACGAGTCATGTACCAACAACTACAGTAAACCCTCTCGAAAACGACCACTTTGTTATGCTAGTTATTAGGTGTTTACGACAGGTAACTGCTTAAAGCAATGTGACATTAAAACAGAAAGCTCCTAGGACCTTTCTGTTTTACTGTCGCCTTGTTTTAAGCTGTCACCTGTATTCCATACACTCAATTAACCTTTATTTAATTGGTCGTAATAGAGAGGTTGTATCTATTGAGAGTGCATCTGTCATGTGCAAACAGTGTAGACCCAGATCAAAGGGCTCATAAAAGTGTCCTCTGATCAGAGTCTGTATTGTTTGTAATTTTGCAATATACATGTATTGCAGAAAACAACCCTTAATAGTTATACACGGATAAGATTTAATTGGAAACTGGAATTGTCCATCAAAAGTGTCAGAGGTGAATGAGTTAACATGTCAGTAAACTTAGATTCACTCACTCAACTAAATCTGTCAGCCAGTTAAATTTTGTTTTTCATGTTTAAGCAGGAGCTGAATATTATGCTAAATCCTATTTTAACTCTACGTAAACATGCAATATTGTTTACTTATGGCGCCATCAAACCAAAATATCATAACATTTTGTGTCTTTCGTCATAAAACAAGTACATGTAACTATATTAACCCTTTGAACCCTAGTCCCGCATATTGGTGTCCTTTGCAAACAGTGTACATGTGAATAGTACGTACACTTGTCCTATGCAAACAGTGAAGACCCAGATCAGAGGGCTCCTAGGAGCCCTCTGATCAAGGTCTTCACTGTTTGTCATAATGCAAAACATTGACAAAAACAACCCTTAAAGTCAGAAATGGACTAGACTTAAATGGAAACTGGAATTGTCCATTTAAAGTTTCAGGGAGGAAAGAGCGAAAATATATGGCTAGACTATGTTTCAACAAACATGTGTGGGCCTGCAATATTCACTGATTTCTGCTTTACCTCCAACTTACAGACATTTTAGCCTAAGAAGTCTTACAGTGGAGAATACGTTAGTTATTCTTTCCCGTTTAAACGAAACGAAACGCAAAACACTAAAACATAGAAAAGTGCAACTTTTGGACACTTCTGATAATTCATGCTTATATTGGTGACAAACAGTTTGGAGCCTGATCAGACGCCGGGTTACCCGGCGTCTGATCTGGCTCTAAACTGTTTGCAATAGAAATAATAGTTTTAGCGTAAACACGTTTATTGGGAAATAATAACATTTTCTCCACTGTAACAGACGGGGCAAATAGTTTCGATAGGGACCAGATGCCGTTTCTGATTTAGTTTAAAACATGCAAATTCTAGTCGAGTAAAAACTAGCAGTCAATTCTAGCGACGAGTATACTCATCACTAACAGTGTACCTTAGTACAGTGGAGAATCTGTTATTCTTTCCCAATTAACGCGTTTACGCTAAAACTATTATTTGCAGTGCAAACAGTTTGGAGCCAGATCAGACGCCGGGTAACCCGGCGTCTGATCAGGCTCAAAACTGTTTGCCACCAAGATAAACATGAATTATCAGAATTGTCCAAAAGTTGTTCGATTCTACGTTTTAGTGTTTTGCGTTTGCGTTTAAACGGGAAAGAATAACAGATTATCCACTGTATAAGCTTGCCCTGTGCAAATAGTGTAAGCCCGGACCAGAGGTCTCCTGTAGGAACTCTTCATTTTGCAATATAGTGTTAAAACCCAGCATAAATAAGGCAAAATAGACAAGACTTAATTTGAAAACGGCATTGTCTTATAAAGGTGTCAATGACGAATAAGTGTACTCGTTACTCCAAAGCCTGTACAGTTATTCTTTCCCGTTTAAACGCAAACGAAACGCACACGCAAATCGCTAAAATGTAGGAAATTACCATTTTTTGAATATTTCTAATATTTGTTTTGAATCTGAGTGGCAACCAGTTTTGAGCCTGATCAGACGCCGGGTTATCCAGCGTCTGATCTGGTTCCAAACTGTTTGCAATGGAAATAATAGTTTTAGCGTAAACGCGTTTATTGGGAAAGAATAACGTTTTCTCCACTGTATCTAGTTTTGAAAACCGGTTACAGGTGTTACAATATACCGGTATTTCAAACTGGCAATCAGTGTAGACCCTGATTCGAGGGCTCCTATAGGAGCCCTCTGGTCTGGGGTTACAGTATTGACATATGACAATTGTACTAGTTCCTAATTGGGAATAATTTTTCTAAGTGTATGAATAATCAGAAATGTAAAAAGATGTACATGTATTTATCGGGAACAAGGTTAAAAAATCTACAATATAAACCCTCCCTGTTACTTTAAACTTAGTTGCATGTATTAGTCAAGGCGCTTCCTAGTTAGATCTGGCAAATAGTTCGGACCAAGAACAGACATGGAATAATTCGGCGATCATCCAGGAACAAAAAAAAATCTTCAAATTAACAAAAGGCACACATAACCGAAATTATTTAAGAAGATGTTTAGCATGATCATAATAAACTCCAGTGTCTAATTAAGTCTAGTCCATTTTGACCATCTAGCTAGGGAAGTGCAGGGCTGCCATAAGTTGACATGAAAAATACTAAGATTTCCAAATTTGCATTTTTCAAGTGCGATTTTACGAATCGTACCTTTACCCCATTGCCTGTTTCTAGTTTTGTTGACATGTGGCTGCTTAAAGCAAGCTGGAAGTAAAGCAGAATGCGCCTTAAGACGCACTCTGCTTTACTTTCAGCCTACTTTAAGCTACAATGTACTAGAAAAAAATCCGAAGATTCAGGAAAAATCCGGAGAAATGGCAGCCCTGGATGTGACTATACAATTTATTGCAAAATGACAATCAATAGGGAGTTCTCGTAGCCCCCCCCCCCCCCCCCGGTCTATGGTTACTACATTTGCATGGAAACATTGAATACTATTTTAACCACTTACCCCATAAATACGCCTTTTTACGCATCTAATTTATTCCTCTACTGAAGAAAATAATTCCAATTTATACTGTTAAAAATAAGAATCTTAAGAAATGTCTTCTATATTCTAGCAGATGGTAGCTTAAATCAGGCTGACAGTAAAGCAGAATGTGCCTTAAGGCACATTCTGCTTTACTTTCAACCTGCTTTAAGTTGTCACATATTTTCAAAACAAGAAAAAGGCTATGGGGGAATGGGTTAAATTACACATATATACGCGTCACAAGGGTTCAATTGGATAACACATTCAAACCTAGAGACGATTATACTCGTTCTTTACAAATAGTGTTTCTGTGTGAAGCATACACTATTCATATGCAAACAGAGTCGACAGATCTCTCTGAGCAGGGTCAGCAAACTCAGAACGCTTTGCTTTTTGTAATATATAAAAAAAATATAAAATATAAAAACAACCCTAAAATGTCAAAATGGACTCGAATTAATTGGAAAATGGAACTGTCTATTTGATATTTGAGGGGTGAATGAGTTAAGTGGCTGTGCTTACGATTGGACTTGAAATATATATGTTTAACTCTGAAGTGACGTGCCAGTTATGTTAAGTGTTTTAAAATTGCATAATATAATATACCCTGGGTGTATTAATTGTGCTTTGTAAACGTGTCAACGCAACAAGTATTCTTATAAAACTCCTGCTAAAACACGAAACACAAAATGTCTAAAGTACACATGCAAGCTTCTGACCTGGTCAAAGTCACCTAGCAACGGAATCGTGCAATCGTTCTGTAATAGCAGAGAGAGAGATAGAGAAGAGATGTAGAAAAACCAAAATAAAACACATACCAACAATATAAACAGAATAAGCCCAGGGTCCAAGGTTATAAAGCGTTTGAGCTGAGTCAGAGTGTGTTCTCAAGAATTTGATTGGTCAGATTTGAGCCTAGGCTCACATATGACCAATCAAATGCTTGAGAACGACTTTAGACTCAACTGAAAAGCTTTATAACATTGGACCCAGCATGTTACTGGAGGCAAAGATGTTCTTCTTTCCCATAAACTCGTTTTGCTTAAACAATGGCAAACGGTTTCAACCCGTTCAGACGGCGCCTAACCAAGTTCCTAATTATTTGTAACATAGAATTATTAAAGGTTTTTATGTTAATTTTTTTTGCATTTCGTTACGTTTGCGTTTAAACTTCAGTTTTCGTCTCTAAAGACATACAGTGAAGAAGACGCAAACGAAACGTTTAAACGCCACGAAACGTAATGCAATAAATTGGCGAAAAGTGACATTTTTTGAAATTTTGACGCCACATTTTAATCTGAGAGGCAAACCGTTAGGGTTACCCGGCGTCTGATTAACCCGGCGTCTGATCTGACACCAAATTGTCTAGAGAGGTCATATAATGGTTTAGCATAAACGCGTTTATTAAGAAAGAGTAACGCCTTCTCAATTGAACTGAATCTAATTAGGCGAAACCGAGTCGTCTGTATGAATAAATATTGTACAGTGCTCCCTCTCTACAACGACACCTAATAGGAGACACAGATTGTGTTTGTTGTTCGGAGGGAGTCGTTATAGGGAGGGAGAAATTAAGACTTAGCTTACATTTGCAAACAGATTGAATACAGATCAGACGCCGCGTCACGCGGCGTCCGATCTGGAATTCAGCTGTTTGTCACTTGTTATTATATTTTTTCTATCAAAATGTCCACTTATATAACTTTGAGAAAAACAGCAGACGTCAATTTCAAGCAGACGATATTGCAGCAGTAAAAGCGTTGTATAGAAATGTCTTGTTTAGGGAACAGCGACAAGGGTCGTTGTAAGAAGGGAGTCGTTGCTGGGAGGGCCGTTGTAGGGGGGGGGGGGGGGGGGGGAGCACTGTACATCGTTTTCATACAAACGCTCCATAAAATCCAAAGTTTATCATTATTCCCGCTACTTTTCTAATGCTAAAGTGCTTTGCTTTCTTATTTATATTTTAAATATACATACAAGGTGTAGAACACTTTCTCCGGCAACGTGTGAAGTCGGAATTATGAATTAAACAACTCTGAGACTTTATTGCAGACGATAATATGCCAGTTTCCTGTTAATACTTCACATTCACCCATTTTGTGTCTAGCGTCCCATAAAAGGGACATTAGCTAACAGTGTAGACTCTGATCAGACGCCGCACAATGCGGCGTCTGATCAGAGTCTACAATGTTTGCTGATAGGAATTTCAATATAAAACAAAATGAAAATGAAAATTTATACCAGGCCCGCATTGCTTCAAAAATGGACTAAGCCAATATACAAGCATGGACGAATCTTCTAGGCGCAACTGGATTAATACTTAACTAGTTAGTTTTCGCGAAATATTTCGCTTTAGTTTCCAGATAAATATCTGAAAAGTGGAATGTGAAAACTTTTCGCGGTAATCAGATAACTATCTTAAGGTGTCTTTATAGCTTTAAAACTGCAAAAATTGTGTTTTTAACCTTTTTTCCGATTTTGATAGCCGACATTCTGTTCTACATTTTACCAAAATCTCAAAAACCAAACCAAACGCATTACACGGCTATCTGATCAATAAATCACACCTCATTAAGCACTCCGTAGTCCAGCCACGTGACAACCTAGAGGAGTTCTCCAGCTGCTGTTGCGTGATTTATGCGTCTCGCATGTTAAAATCATTATTGAATTATGATTGGTATATTTTATTAAGGGTGGAGCTAAGGAAAATCGCTTATGAAATATGTGTCTTCTTATTGGTTGAAACAAAAAGGACATAGTTGAACCCCGGGGGTATTCGCACTGTGTCAGACAGTCAAAATGACACGCTTATCAGTTAATTGACGTTTTCGGCACCTCCTTATTTTCAAACACGCCGCATCTTTGGACAACGATTGTGTTCGCGGTAGGGGTCCGATTTTCATGCGGTTTAAAGCAGATGAAAGGGTATTATCTTCTCTAGTGAACCGTGTCTCAGAATGTTGATGAGGTTCTCCAGCTGTTTACAGCAAAGCATTACGTAATAGAAATCGACTTTAAACGGTAAAATAACTTTGATGTTACTAAATAATAGTTGGAAGGGGAATTTTAAAAATCTGAGACACGGATCCCTAGATATGTTACTGAAGTGTATTATGGGCAATTTTAAAGGCGTTACAAATTAAGACGGCTTTGAAATCGGTGTTTGAATTTTTTTTTAAATTTGTCTTATAAAATCGTAAAAAAATAAAATATTTTTTTAAAAAAGACATTTTGTGGTGACATGTGTACCACGTAAACCATTCAGCTATAAAATGGGGGAATAAATTATAAATCATGATGATAAATAAGAAAAATCCGCTTGCAGTATCGAAACTATAAAGCTACCTTAACATGAATTGTTTTCAAGATGGTGTTTTAAACTGCCACCTCCTAACGCATCTACAGTGAAGAATATGTTATTCTTTCCAGTTTAAACGCAAACGTACGCAAACGCAAAGCGCTCTGATATTTCATGTTTATCTTGGTGGCAAACAGTTTGGAGCCTGATCAGACGCCGGGTTACCCGGCGTCTGATCTGGCTCCAAACTGTTTGCACTGCAAATAATAGTTTTAGCGTAAACGCGTTTATTGGGAAAGAATAACGTTTTCTTCACTGTATCTAGTTACATAACTAGTTATTGATCACGAAACAGATAGTTAACTAAAATAGATAGACAATTGCATTCGAATGACTGCGTTAGTGACCAACTAATGTTCAAGGATATAAATTTCGAAATTGCCGGAAGTACAGGAAATCTGTTTATAATCCATTTGTGCCCACGATCTCATATATGGGACATAGGCAAACAGTGTAGACTCTGATCAGACGCCGCATTATGCGGCGTCTGATCAGAGTCTACACTGTTTGCTGCTAGGATTTTCAATAAAAAACAAAATGGAAAATTTTGACCAGACATTCCTTTGATAAAAAAAATGGACTAATCCAATATATAAACATGGAAAAATCCACTTGGTATAAATGGGTTAAGATACGTTAACAAGAAAGTTTACAAGAAAAGGTTCGGTTAACTTATATATTGTGAAGGCAGTAAATGACACTATAAGGTCATATATTAGTGTATCTTGATACGATAATTATCAGGTTTTCATGAAAACTTTCCACATTTCACTTATTAGACAGTTATGTGAGATATTAATATGTAAACTTTTCAGGGCTGTCATAAGTTGATCATGAAAAATCCTAAGATTTGCAATTTTTCTATTTTTCAAGCGCGCTAACTTAAATCAGGTTGAAAGTATTTAGCTTTACTTTCATCCTGCTTTAAGCTACTATCTGCTAAGATAAAATCCGAAGATTTCGGAAAAATCCGGTGAAATGGCAGCCCTGAACTTTTCCAAAAAGCTAATTTATTAAGTGGTGTCAGAAATATGTCATCATCAACCAGAAAGGCAGTTTACTTCCATATTGCCATAAACATAATGTCTTATAGAACCAAATATTTGAAATCAAGATGAATTGTCGATCACCGGGTACCTCGGCATTTTAACCTATTCTCAATACAGTAGAGAAAACGTTATTCTTTCCCAATAAACGCGTTTACGCAAAAACTATTATTTCCATTGCAAACAGTTTAGAGCAAGATTAGACGCCGGGTAACCCGGCGTCTGATCAGGCTCCAAACTGTTTGCCACTCAGTTTAAAATGAGTAGTCAAAATTGTCAAAACGTTGTCATTTTACCCATTTAATGCACTGCGTTTGTGTTTCGTTTGCGTTTAAACGGGAAAGAATAACGTTTTCTCTACTGTAAATACGCCTTTTTACGCATAAAAATATTTTCTATATCCTAGCAGATGGTGGCTTAAAGCAGGCTGAAGGTAAAGCATAATGCGCGTTACTTTTAACGTTCTTTAAGTGGCATCATGTTTTCAAAACTAGATACAGGTCATGGGGTAATGGCCCATTGACCTCTGAAACTTTTAATGGACAATTCCAATTTCCAATTGAGCATAGTCGATTTATCAGTATTTAGGTGTGTTTTCGTCAACAAATTGCAAAATAACTAACAGCGCAAACCTTCATCAGAGGACCGCTACAGGACCTTCTGATCTGGGTATACACTGTTTGCATAGGTCAGTTGTACTCTATGTTAAAGACGCAAACACGTGCCATTAGGGGTCAATGAGTTGCCCTAGACCTAATTCGTTGGTAAAATAGGGATCAACATACAAGGGAGAAAACGTTATTCTTTCCCAATAAACCCGTTTACGCTAAAACTATTATTTCCATTGAAAACAGTTTGGAGCCAGATCAGACGCCGGGAAACCCGGCGTCTGATCAGGCTCAAATCTGTTTGCCACTCAGTTTAAAACGAGTCTTCAAAATGATCAAAATGTTGCCATTTTACCTATTTAAATGCATTGCGTTTGCTTTTCGTTTGCGTTGAAACGGGAAAGAATAACAATCTCAGTACTGTACGCTATATGCAGAAGAAATGTTGTTCTTTATCGCTAAACCGTGATCTATAACATTTTCATCTTCAAAACTATATCATTCAACTGTAATCTGTTTTACTTGAGGATTCTATATACAAATGTCAAACAGTTTAGATCCTTTCTATACATGGATTCAAATTGTTTGGAGTTGCTAGCAATGGCAGGCTGTGCTGCATAACGATATGAAGCTGACTCGTTGCACGCTAGCGGCAAAATCATGATTGCGATATATTTGGATCCTGATAAGACGCGTTTTATAAGGACCCAAATTGTTTGACACTCAGACCCTGTTTTGAATAATTTTTTTAAACCTCTGTGTTTATAACAGAAGCAGACAACATTAGTTGCAGATGAAGAACAAATACCCAGGATGCAAAAGGTTGTAAATGCAAGTACTGTGCTGTACATAATAGATAGTTTTGAACTCTTTGCATGCTGGGTAATTGTTTTCGTCTGCAACCTTTGTCGTCTGCTATTGTTCTAAAAAAAGATTTTTCTAAATTTCTTTTCAAAACATGGTCAGAGTGTCAAACATTATTGGATCCTGATGTTACGCGGCGTCTCATCTGAATCCAAACTGTTTGCAAAGACAATCACTGTGGTGGATATATCCGCCGCTAGCATGCAAAGAGATAATTAAAAAGAGAAAAAACAGGCAGTAAGACATAGCGTATTTTAAATACTAAAATAACCTTAATTGAAACCCTTGACCCCATATCTTGGTTCTAATTCTGAACAAAGGGGACCACTTAAAGCAGGTTGAAAATAAAGCAGTCTGCGCCTGATGACCCATTCGGCTTTATTTATAGCCTTCTTTAAGCTATGTACCATCTTCTGGAACATAGAAAATATTTCCTATGAAGTTATGATAGATATTTATGATTGTATAAATTGGAACTTTTTTCTTCAATGGAGGAATTCTTTAAAGGTGTAAAATGCTTATCTATGGAGTAATTGGTTAAACTTTAAATAAGATAAAAGTGATACATGTAACTAGTGCAGCTTTGTAAGTGGCATTTAAATATATTCATCTTTGAAAATACATTGGAGAGCTCAATACATATTTGACTCAAAGTTGACATATAAAAAAATAATTCAAACTTTTTTAAAAATGAAAGAAATGGTTTAGGTGCAATCAACTTGACTTTAAGAACCATATTTATGAGAATACAGGATTAAACACATTTTCAGGGCTGCCATAATTTGACATTAAAAATCCTAAGATTTCCAAATTTGCATTTTTCAAGTGCGATTTTACGAACCGTACATGTACATTTACCCCATCGCCCGTTTCTAGTTTTTTTTGACACGTGGATGCTTAAAGCAGCCTGTAAGTAAAGCAAAATGCGCCTTAAGGCGCATTCTGCTTTGCTTTCAGCCTGCTTTAAGCTACCATGTACTGGGAAAAAATCCGGAGATTTAGAAAAAATCCGGAGAAATGGCAGCCCTGCATTTTTTGTAAAATCTTCAAAATTGATTTATATACCTCGCCCAAGATCTATGTCTGGAACTACAGTACCAAGTTGTGATGGTTAAATAAAAACACATTAACCTATTACTCCATAAAAACGCATTTGTTATGCCTCAACTGAAGACATTAGTTTCATTGTATACAGTAATGAATGTGTAGCATACAGTGGAGAATCTGTTATTCTTTCCCGTTTAAACGCAAACGTACGCAAACGCAAAGCAGCTAAAACGTAGAAAAGAACAACTTTTGGACAATTCTGATATTTCATTTTTATCTTGGTGGCAAACAGTTTGGAGCCTGATCAGACGCCGGGTTACCCGGCGTCTGATCTGGCTCCAAACTGTTTGCACTGCAAATAATAGTTTTAGCGTAAACGCGTTTAGTGGGAAAGAATAACACATTCTCCACTGTAGCAGATGGTAGCTTGTAGCTTAACGGACAATAAAGGAGAATGCGCCTTCAGACGCATTCTGCTTCACTTTCAACCTGTGGTCACCTGTCTTCAAAACTAGGAACCGGCTATTGGGCAAAGGGTTAAATATCAACATTGTATTTCGTTTTAATAACTATGTTTAGTACTGCAGTACAAAACCCTATCGTATTATAATGACTTTCAACACCATTGACCTGTTTAAAATATACTCATTACATTTGCAATTAGTGTAGACCCATATCAGAGGGTTCCTATAGGAACCCTTTGATTAGGATATACGCTATTAGCTAATTTAGACCAGTATTTATTAAACTACTTAGAATTCCAAATAGACTGGTTCATGTTTTTATAATTAACAATATCCACAAGGGAACAAATAACCTACACGAGTTACTAGTACTTAGTGTTGAAAGAGTTGAACAACCTACAAAAACACAACATAGCAAGCAAATTAGTAAATGTGATTATAAGTTACGTGTACAATCATATTCATCGTGCATCTCGTGCAACACCATGCTGTAACCTGCACGTATCTACAGTATAGTTTCGCCCTGATAATATTTCAAGGAAGGCCTGTGATTACATGTAGTTACACAAGACAGCGTACTACTAAAAACAGGGTGAAAGAAAAGCAGAAAGATCCGACAGGAACTTTCTGCTTTCCCTAACATAACTCTCATCAACCAACGCCAAATTATTTCGATTAGCCGCAGATTTAATTCATAAAAGGCGTATTTAACTATTAATGGGGTAATAGGTTAAAGTTCTAAGGCAGTCATTTGAAATTTAGCATGCCACATCTTGAAATATTAAAAACAGCGTTGCATGGCAGGCTTAAAACTATCCCAACTTATATATTAGTATATTCCCAGGTTATAAGAATGTTTTTGGTTGTCAAACATATTTGGCATGGTCAAACGTACATACGACTGCAATACATGTTATTGCATCATGCAATAACATGGATTGCAGTCGTATGTACGTTTGAGCTTTTAGCAATTTCAATAAAGCGAGTTCGAGACAAACTAACGTGTCAATAAAAAGTAATTTAATAATATGTCTAATGTCAGCATAACGCTTTCACACCAAATGTATTGCCAAAATACCGATATGAGTAGCAAAGATCCTGCATCCCGAACCCATTACTCCATAAATACTCCTTTTACAGTGGAGAATCTGTTATTCTGACGTCATTCGTGACGTCATACAGTGGAGAATCTGTTATTCTTTCCCGTTTAAACGCAAACGTACGCAAACGCAAAGCGCTAAAACGTAGAAAAGAACAACTTTTGGACAATTCTGATATTTCATGTTTATCTGTGTGGCAAAAAGTTTGGAACCTGATCAGACGCCGGGTTACCCGGCGTCTGATCTGGCTCCAAACTGTTTGCACTGCAAATAATAGTTTTAGCGTAAACGCGTTTATTGGGAAAGAATAACGTTTTCTCCTCTGTACACCTTTAATTATTAATCACTGAAGAAAAAAGTTCCATATTATACAGTCATGAATATTTACGGTAAATTAATATCATAGCAGATAGTAGTTTAAAGTATGTCCCAGGCGCATTCTGCTTTACTTTCAACCTGCTTTAAGCGGTTACCTGTTTTCAAAACTATAAACTGGCTAATTAATAGATGGGCGTTAGATCTGGATCCAAACTGTTTGCAACTATAGACACACATGGCGGTGATAATGTTGGGTGGTCCAACTGGTATACATGTACTTTATAATTTCTCGAATCAATTGCATTCCAAGTTTACTTTGAACAACACGTGTAATCCCTTCGCCGTCTTATATCGAATGTACTGGTAGCTCTATTTGTCAACAGTTTCAGGGCTACCATTTCTCCGGGTTTTTCCGAAGTCTTCGCATATTTATCCTAGAAGATGGTAGCTTAAAACAGGTTGAAAGTAAAACTGTCAACTTTTTTTAAGTAGTCATGTGTCTTCAAAACTAGAAACAGACTATGGGATAAAGATACGATTAGTAAAACCGCGTTTGAAAAATTAGAAATTTGAAATATTAGGATTTTTTGATCAACTTATGGCAGCCCTGCAGTTTGTTTGGCTCCTGATCTGATGGCGAGTTACACGGTTTCTGGGGCCCGTTTTATGAAACGCCGTACGACATAAGCGGTCGTAAGTCAAACGTTAAAATACATCTAATTTTTGGTTTCTCCATCTAATCCTGTCTTGGGAAATCTCTTTGGAATCGTCTTTTCATAACGATTTCAATGAGATGTCACAAGATAGGATTAGATGGAAATAAATTATGATTGATAATTTTAGAATCGTACGACGTTTCATAAAATGGGCCCCTGATAAGGAACCAAACTGTTTGTCGTGCACATCGATGTTTCTTTAGTCCAGTTTTCTAAAATCTAAAAGTGAGAAATATCAACAGACAGAAATTGTTATGCAGACGATACGCTTGAATCTTTCAGTGAAAGGGTAAAAATGAATTCCTGACGTTACAAAGATATCGGACAAATCGCGACCAGTAGAGTCAGTCACATGATAAGACCATTATACAACATTATCAGACAGAATGTAGCACGTTCCAAACACCAAAAAAATAAACACGGTTGCTAGTCCTACTCTAAGTAACTGTAAAAAGAGAACGCAATACCAGCCTTTAGCACTCTGAGGCAATCTGGGACCCGTTTCATAAAACTTCGTACGACAAAAACGATCGTAAGTCAAAACTTTACAATACATATAACTTCTGATTTCTCCATCTAATCCTGTCTTGTGACATCTCTTTGGAATTGTCTTGAAAAGATGTCACAAGACAGGATACGATGGAGAAATAAATAATAATTGAGATTTCGTACGAAGTTTTATGAAACGGGCCTCTGATGATTAGTTATGCAGTAGGGCCTAAATCTAATAAGATCGCAATGTTAAATATTTTGGATAACATTTACCCGCCCGGTGTTCATAGGCGAGAACTCTACAGAACCTCTCTCCGCGAACCTCTCTGCCCGGGGCTTCAACATTGCATGCTTTTGTCGCTCTCTTGGTCCCTCCACCTATATTTGGCCATGGAGCAGAGAGGTTCGCGGCAAGAGTTTCGCAAGAGTTCACGATAATGAAACAGGGCTAGGGTCTCATCTTATTAGAAATATCTTAAACAAATCTGACAATACGGATATAGAGGTAGCTGATATGATGTGTACATTATTCAGCAAGATACAGATCCATTAAACTATTAATTGGAAATCAGGATTGCTCATCAACATCACGGATGAAGATGAAAGAGTTAATTAAACAGAGTGCTAAAGGAGAAAGAATCAGTAACACTAAAGTATTAGATAGGTGGTCTATACTTTTATGCAGAGCGTTTGAATATTTGAACAGCAACGACAATCTTGTATCAATATTTCCGGCAATGGCCTTATTTGAGAAAAATAAAGTTTACCTGAAAGACAACTAAATGACATATGGGTTCAAGAATATAAAGATTTTGAGTCTAAGCTGTTCTCAAGCATTTGATTGGTCAGAATTGAGCTTTTGCTTGAAAACGACCTCAGACTCAACTCAAACTATTTTTTAACCTTTGTGTCTGTCTTATCACAATCGCTTAGAAGGGTTGGTAATATAATCTAATATTTTATACGTCTTCAAAAAAAAAAAAATCTCAAATACACGTCACATTTCAGTTTCCATGCAATCAGCCGTGTTGAGTTTATGGCTGAATGCATGGAACAAAAAAACGTGACGTGCATTTGGACATACTTATCTCCGGTAAAAGCTCGTAGACGTAGAATTATTAGATAAGAGTAATTTGATATTTTTATACTAACAAGCTTAATTCCATTTTTGAAAAAAAAATAACCAGTCGAAACTCGATACTTCGAACTTGCGTTGATCGATCACACCAGTATTTCATAAATTAAATTTCAATAAGTCGATATCGCTTAATTCGAACATACCCGTATTTCAAAGTTAAAACGTGGCTAAGCAACGTTTTAACTTTGAAATATGGGTATGTTCCAACTAACACGAGTTCGAAGTATCGAGTGTCGACTGTATAATTATGTTTTATTCAATGTGATAGATTATCAATATGGACGTCTACATGGCGTTATTTTGGATGTCAAGACGTTAAAATGACATATAGCCATTATAAATCAATGTTATTACACCGTGCAGAAGTAGTCTGTCAGATAGTGTTTCTTGAAACCATTCATGGCATTTGGTTATATTTGAAATAAGTCTAATATCGTTCTCAAACGTGTGATTGTTTAGATATGAGCTGTCACGGCTATAAAGCGTTTGTCATGAGTCTGAGATCGTTATCAAGCTTCTGATTGGTCAGTCTTGAGATTCTGCTTAATTACGACCAATCAAATGCTTGATAGCGAAATCAGACTCATCTCAAACGCTTTATACCAATGTGACCAGTGGCTGAAATACTGATACAGTGTCATTGTTGAATATTTTTATATTTATGTTCTCCTAGGAATATTGTATAGAAATAATGTTTGAATAACAGTCTTTGGTAATCACAAGGAGTTAGAAATTACTTCTTAACTTGTTTCCAAAGTCGATCTCAGTTGCCTACAGTGGTGTACGTGTTTAAGATATATAAACCTCAAACCGAACAAAGCATGTGTACATATAGTATAAACCACCATCTAGATCATCTAATGCATGCCTTATCCATTCCAATTGAAAATTGCCAAAAACTGAAAAGTCACAGATCCGTGAACACACTCTTGATATACATGTATATATAAAATATGAAAATACAGAGTAACCCAGAGATAATAAAACAGGCAATGTGCTAATACCTCATCTGATTCGGGCGGCTGTAAGAAAAGAGTCAGAACATTAGGTGTCGAAACAAATATCAAAACTACTATCAAATCTTGACTGACAGTGGAGAACACGTGTTTTCCCCCAATAAACGCGTTTATGCGTAACGCATTATTTCCATTGCAAACTGTTTGGAACCAGATCAGACGCCGGGAAACCCGGCGTCTGATTAGGCTCCAAACTGTTTGCCGCTCAGAAAAAGAAATATTCAACGTTTTCATGAACCTGTTATTGTTTTCGTTTATATGCATTGCGTTTACGTTTCGTTTCGCTTTAATGGAAAATAATACGATCTTCTGCACTGTACACCTTCGAATTGGCAACCACTCAAAAAAGAAACTTCGTGTTCATGTAGAATTGAAAGCCATTAAACCAAACAATCCTGAAACCTGCATGGCCAATTCCTATTTTCAATTCAGTCTAGTCTAGTTTGTAACAATTTCTCTGCAAGAATGTAAGGGATGTTTACTGAATGTAAGGGATGTTTACAAAATGGCACACATAGCAGACCCTGATCAGAGCGCTCCTTAAGGAGCCCTTTGATCAGGATCTACACCGTTTGAATGGGCCTAGTGAACTCTTTATATGTACACTAGTTGTTAATGACGACTATACTCGTCGTCAGCGTTGAATGTGGAAAGAGATCTAGTAATGAAATGTTGCTAGTCAAGCCAGATGGAAATAAAGAAGAAAGTTACTTTAGCCATCTACCCCAATGTTTGTTTCTAGTTTTGAATACAAGATACCTTAAAACATACTGAAAGTAAGGCAGAATGCGCCTAAAGGCGTATTTGGTTTCACTTTCAGCCTGATTTGAGTTACCATCTGCTAAGGTATAGAAACTGCTTCTTAAGTTGCATATTAATAACTGCATAATGTGAAAGTTATTTCATCATTGCATGGAGGAATAAACGAAATGCGTATTAAAAAGAAATGGGTTAACCCATTACCTGATAGAAGCGCCTTTTAGCGCCTTTTAATTTATCCCTCCGCCAAAGAAAATAGTTCAAGATTATACAGGCATGGACATGTACAATTAGAAATATTACTTATATACTATCAAATATTGGCTTAAAGCAGGTTGAAAGTAAAGCAGAATGCGCCCTAGGGCGCATTCTGCTTTACTTTCAACCTGCTTTAAGTGGTAACTTGCCTTCAAATCTAGAAACAGGCTATGAGGTAAAGGGTTAAAGGAGCTTCCGGTTATTTTCATCTTACTTTAACCCATTTATGCCTAGATATTGTAATAAACTCTCCCTATATACTCGCTGGAAGATTTCGTTATATTTATACAAGGGTGGTCTAAAGACACTACTGCGTTTGTCCATACAGCCAAATACTTCATAAGCTAATTATAGCAAACAATGTATACCCTGATGAGACCCTGCGTAACGCGGCGTCTCATCAGGGTATACATTGTTTGCCAATGCTCACTATAGAAGACACGAGGCTTAAATTGGTTATATATATATTAAAGACAATATAACAAAGTCGAGTTTCCCTGTGAGTGGTCTTAGTATTGATGTTTGGCTGTAAATAAAATCTTGCATCAAAACCGTATCACTATAGGCTTAACTTGTTTTACCAAATTGTATTCATTTTATTACAGTATTCCACTTCGATTACATGTCGTACTGTCATGTCAACAGAAGAGGTTTAACCTGTATCACTGCAAATATTTATATACAGGGATATATGTAGACTACATTATTCCTTCTCGTTCGAACGTACTGAAGGGCAGTGCAAACACAATGCATTAAAATGTATCAAATAGCAATTGTTTTACAATAGTGATGATACGAGCGTATATTTTAATCAAATTGACGAACTATTTGAGGCCTAATCTGACGTCTGGTTACCCGGTATCTGATATGGCTTTAAACTGTTTGCAGTAACCATATATTTGTTAGCATAAACGCTTTATTTGGATAGAATGCCGTCAGAATTATCCTCTGTATATGAGCCGTGCAATGACAAAGCCTGCCTTATTCATTACACCATTGTACAGACCAAGCACCGTTGTCATCCCAGACACTGTACAGTGGAGAATGTGTTATTCTTTCCCAATAAACGCGTTTACGCTAAAACTATTATTTGCAGTGCAAACAGTTTGGAGCCAGATCAGACGCCGGGGAACCCGGCGTCTGATCAGGCTCCAAACCGTTTGCCACCAAGATAAACATGAAATATCAGAATTGTCCAAAAGTTGTTCTTTTCTACGTTTTAGCGCTTTGCGTTTACGTACGTTTGCGTTTAAACGGGAAAGAATAACAGATTCTCCACTGTATATGAGCCGTGCAATGACAAAGCCTGCCTTATTCATTGCACCATTGTACAGACCAAGCACCGTTGTCATCCCAGACACTGTATCTGAGATTGGTCTACACTGCAAATACCATATAAATACAGCTACATTATATACGTTAGGTGCATGTCAGTTTCAAGCAGTGTATATCGTAGCCACGTCTTCAACGCGGTGACTGACCTTGATTTACACTGTTTGCAATGCAACAATGCAGTTTTCTTATGGCACGGCTCATATTTATTCGTAGAGCTGAAAATATATGCGGTTTTCCTAAAATAGTTTACAAAATAGCAAAGTTGTTATCTTTCTACATTCTGTAGGAAGGACAAACGGTATATTATATAATAACGGATTATCAGAATAATAATGGTAATATTATATATCAAGTTTACAACAGAAACTGTTTATAAACGAAAGAAAAGGAGTATGAATGACTAAGCATTAAAATGTTCATTGGAATAACATTTACCGTAATACCTTATTATTGGGGCAGACATGTCAGAACAACACCATGTAGACCCTAACCATACTGCTAATGAGGGAGCGGTCTGATCAGGGTCAATACGGGTTGCCATTCTGTTTGCACCTTTTGGACAGATTGCTGTGTGCTAAAATCAATTAATTTTAATTTTAGGAAAAATACAAGCAATCGTTCAAAACAGATGGAATGAAAGTAGAAAGTTCCGAAAGAAACATTTTACGTTACTTTCGCCTTTCTTCGAGCCACCATCTGCCGTTGACATCAATGTATCTTAGCTCTATTATGTGTAACATCGGGAATGTACACATATATTTTGTTTATAAGCAGGGCTCCAGATAAGGGGAGTATTTCGAAAACTAAAATCTTTATTTCTGCATTAAACCCTATGGTGTCACTACTCATTAGAATCGTCTCTTTGAGACGATTCTAATGAGTATTGACACCATAGGATTTGGTGCTGAAATGAGTGAGAAAATATTTGATTTGTTCGATTGACCCCCTCTTATCTAGACCCCTGTATAAGGATATCGTTTCTGCAATAACCCGCATGCATTTTATTAAAATGAAATCTGAAATATTCATTCACGTTGTCTGTATTAAACTGTATAATTATACCTGTGTGCGCAACATCTAACAAATGTTCCATTTATATTGAGATTGCAGCTCCATGCAGGTAAAATATCCATTTAGAGAAATTTTATAGGAACTTCTGTATACTCTTTACAAGCCATTAAACAGTTACAATCAGATTCCCAGATAAAAGGGGGCGGGACTTTATTGCAAAAATCTAAAATCTTTATTTCTGCATTAAACCCTATGGTGTTGAAACTCATTAGAATAGTCTCTTCTACTCTAATGAGTAGTTACACCATATGATTGAATGTTGAAATTAGTTCAATTTCCTCCCTCGTATCTGGAACCCTGTGTCTTTGGTATCTCGAAATCTGATTGGAGAAAATGATGCGAATGGTTACAAACAACACCTTTTCAGACAAAAATTACATACATGTAGCTAAGTGTTGACCCTTTTATCGCTGTTCATAGGCGACTACAAGCGATTTTGCAAAGGTTTTACCCAGATCAGACGCCGAGTAATGCGGCGTCTAATCTGGATCCAAACTTTATAACACTCGTATCTCAATTTTGTCAGTAATAATGTCTTGAATATAAATTTGAAACGGAATTGAAGACGGTAATATGACGGCGAATAGGGTATAAAGCTCTACATTAATTGAGCGTTGAAAGGGTAAAATGAAACTTAGAAAAATAACTTAAGGCATGCAAAAGGTTGACATATAATTACAGTGCGAAAACTAAATAGTGTGCTTCGTTTTATCAATGTCTTAGCTTCGAGTAAATGAGAAAGATCTTGAAGGCAATAGCTTTTCATTCGATAGAACTAGATATGAAATAAAATGAGAGGTTATGACAAATTCGGATTTGTTTCATTGATATCTATTTATAATACCACACTGCTCTAAGTGTTGGAACAAACAGGACAGATAAAATAGTGTAGACACTGATCAGCCTGATCACTCGGGAGCAGTCTAAGCAGGGTATACTCTGTTGCATAGAACAACTTTACCCTTTATAGGTGCATTTCGATTTATGGTTTTAACGGTATTTCAGTCATAACGCGACATCCAGCCAATTAAAGGTGTATGAAGACCCAATCAACCCATTATGCATTGTTTTAGGCACATATCGGCAATTGGGTAGAATCACCGACCTTCCGCAAGGCAACTGGAATGCTTCCCCACATGACAAATCCGAAGTGCCCAGGCCGGGATTCGAAACCACAGCGGTGAGAAACTTAGTGATGTAAGTCACAGTGACTATACCTCTAGGCCATGGATGCCCCCTTAATAGGAACAATGCTTATAAAAGACCAATCTACTCGTCGCTAAAGTCAAATGCGTTAGAAGAAGTTTCTTGTTGTTATTGCATCTATGTATGATTCAATTCATAGAACAGAAAGCCCGAAATTCAACCGAAAAAGCGAACTAGTTCAAATATTAATGTCTAGTTAACAGAAGGTATACGATCAACGAACCAAATGCAGTGCATAGATATTATAAGTTTGGATTTTATTATTATTTAATAAAATAAATTACGGCAATAAACTAATTAATAATTGTATTTGATATTCATCTATAACGATCCTAATAACATTGCATGATAGCAATAAAAGTATACATCATCGATCAATGAAATTGTGTTTGAATTTATTCTTATTTATTAATATCTCAGGCATCACAATGCGTAGTTAATTATGACAAACGATACAACAACAGTACAAAACTGTGCACTTCGTTGTGTCTACAATTATTTCAGATGACCTTAAGTAACACTTGTTTATAACTATAACGACGGTGCAATGTCTATCTTTTATTGATTTTGTATATTTTATTTAATCTTATTTACGACAGCTAAAATTCGTATTTTACAAATTGAGAATGCTGTATCTGTTTGACATAAGATAACATTTTATTAAGTAGTACTTAACTACCGGTATACAAACACTAGCCAACTACAGTAAACAGTTTCAAAGATAATGCATTTAGTAATATGTAGTTAATGTAGCATTCATATGTTTACAGGATGAGTAACGCCAATGCAAGTGTTAAGATGTTGAAATGTTAGTTAAGTAAATTATGCATTCTACATGCAAAACTCCACTAGTAATACTAACCTTGTGATGCGTTTGAATAATACTTGTGTTGAAGGTCAAGGTCAAACGACTGATGGCGACTCATGTTTGTCATTTTTATAGTGCCATTCAATGCGACCGTGGCCAAAGTTAGTACACAGAATAGGCCAGACATAGAAGAAACCTTCTTGGAGGAAGTCAAGTATGGCGTAAGATTATGAGTAGATGTTAATGTTAACAAGCTCGTTTTGGGTTAGTAGAGATATTTAAAGAGGAAACATGTATGTTTTAGGCAGAATAAATGTTCCAGCGGGGGAGTTAAATGAGGACAAAGATAACTAGAGATGTATGAGATTTTACCTTAAATTAATGACACTGTGGTGGATGATAAAGTTGGTCCTATAGTGCTGATTCACAGTATTGTTGTTGCTGTTTTACATCTTGTGTTAACCCAATACTTTATAAATACACCTTTTAAAGCCTTTAATTCATCCCTTCACTTAAGAAAATAGTTAAATGTCAGAAAGACATTAATATATACCATAAGAAACAGTTTCTATTTCCCAGCAGATGGTAGCTGGGTTAAAGCAGTCTGAAAGTTCTGCTATTCTTTTAACCAATATGGAGTGGTAATCGTTCTTCAAAAACTAGAAACAGGCTATGCGGTAATGGGTTAAACATTACCACTTATTTTGAGTGCTTGCAATACTTTGTAGATTTGACACATTTGCCAACATATTTCATTCATAAAAAAGAACCACCTTGCAGATAATCATGATAAAGCAGTCATGTAATGTATTTTGTAAGTCAGTTTAAAGCTTTGTCAATGAGGTAAAGAAAACGAGACAAAACGATGCTATTTCTGTGCTTGTTTGGTGTTTCAATTCCAGATTTTGAATCGCATTATAAAGAGTCAGTTGTTAGTCTTTCCCATTATTTACATGTGTACCATTTGAACGATTCTACTGGCAAATAATTTTGGATCAGACCAGAAGCGGAGTAACCCGGCTTCTGACCAGAGCCCGTTTCATAAAACTTCGTACGCAAAAGTTGTTCCTTAAGTCAAAACTTAAAAAACAACAACATTTAATTTCTGATTTTTTTTATCTACTCCTGTCTTGCGACATCTCTTTGGAATCATCTTCCAAAGAGATGTCAAAATACAGGATTAAATGGATAAATAAATAATAATCGAGACTTTCATAATCTGACTTACGACAACATTTGTCGTATGAAGTTTTATGAAACGTGCCCCTGGCTCCGAAAAGTTTGGCACTAGCATCAAATATATCATTTTTTTCAAAAGCAATTTCTACATTTATTGCATTTGGTTCAAATGGGAAATAATAACGTTTGTCTCACTAGAATAATTGTTGCAATTAAGTGTTCTTGGAGGCGAGTAAAGGTTATGTGCTGTACTTTAGACTATGTTTTGGAATTTGACACATAAATATGGTTGGAATGGTTTAACATTTAAAGTAAACAAAACATGAAAAAAGAACAATAAAATTGCTCCTAATTATTAAGAAAAGCTCAGATGGTCTGAAACATTTGGATCAATGCTATTTTCAATATCCAGTTTTTGCAATATATCTAAATTTTAAACGGTATGGTTTGAATTATCATGACTTTAATTGATCTTTTCTTTTACAACTTTATTTAAAAGCATCATAGTTTAATTGCGTTTAGTTATATTTGCACCGGGGTGAATTGAATTATGACGTTACTGGCACAGAGCAGGGCGAGTCCTGCATTAATTAATATAAATAAAATTGTGAATAAAATGTATATTGATTGAAATAACAGAAATGAAAAGCAATTATAATAAATCATAAAACAATTTAAATGACAAGAAAAAGGGAAGGGTATACATGTGTGGAAACGTTGTAAAAATGAAAACAAGGTGTATAAAACGGTGGGTGTATATTGTATAAAATGTTGTGATTGTTTAACTCTTTGCATGTCAGTGGTGATAATACCAATTTTTATCGTTGACAACAGTTTTAATCAAGATGAGACGCCGAGTAACTCGGCGTCTCATCTTGACCCAAACTGTTTGACATTCTGACCACATTTTGGAAACAAATTGTAAAATTTCTTATTTTTGAGCAATAGCAGACGACAGCTGCTGCATACGACAATATTACTTAACATTCAGAGAGTTAATACTGATGGTTTGGAAGCACAAAAGAAACATACACGAATACCACAGACAGAGACAACAGAAACGAAAACAAGAAGTGGTGGGTTAAATTAGGCGTATGAATCATCAGAATAATGGCCAAGGTCACATGACCAAGGGCTATCAGTTACCTCCTCTCTCTCTTCCTGCAAGGGAGAAAATAACGGCATTTAATTATATTGAAACGTACAGCATTTGAATCTAGATAATTTTAGTTGAAGCTCACTTATAACGAAATTCTTGGCACCCTCTAATTTATTTCATTATACAATGTATCAGGTTCATTTTACCATACGTAAATTAGAGATGGGGAATAGATATTGTTTCGTTATATTCAATATTCTCTATATCTATTTTCGTATTATATGGGCTTCAAAGTAAAGCATTTAAGTTCAGTCACCGCAAAGGTAACTTAACTTGACTTTGGAAATATTTTATTTAAATCAGACGCCGCATAACGTGGCGCCTGATCAGGATCCAAACTGTCCGGCACTCGCATAAAAAGTTTTGATGTAAAAACATCAAAAAATTGAATTTTGCAAAATATTGCAGGCATCTAAGGATTTCAGACGATAGGTTTTTTCGAAAGTATTACAGTGGAGAATGTGTTATTCTTTCCCAATAAACCCGTTTACGCTAAAACTATTATTTGCAGTGCAAACAGTTTGGGGCCAGATCAGACGCCGGGTAACCCGGTGTCTGATCAGGCTCCAAACTGTTTGCCACCAAGATAAACATGAACTATCAGAATTGTCCAAAAGTTGTTCTTTTCTACGTTTTAGCGCTTTGCGTTTGCGTACGTTTGCATTTAAACGGGAAAGAATAACAGATTCTCCACTGCATCATTGAAAGAGTTATATGAAGCCACATTAACCATTTATGTCAAGTGGATTCTTCCATACTTATTTATTGAATTAGTTCATTTTTTATGTAAGGGGTGCCTGATCTAAACATTTATTTTTGTTTTATTTTATACTGAAATTCATATCAGGAAACAGTGTAGATTCTGATCAGACGCCGAATTATGCGACGTCTGGTCAGAGTCCACTCTTTGTCTATGTCCCTTTTAACCTTTTACCCAATAGCCTGTTTTTAGTTTTGAAATAAGGTGAATATTTAAAGCAGGTTAAAAGTAAAGCAGAATGCGCCTTAAGGCGCATTCTGCTTTACTTTCAACCTGCTTTAAGCTACCACCTTTTAGAATAAAGAAACTGTTCCTTATGATATGTATTAATAACTGTATAAATTGGAACTATTTTCGTCAGCGGAAGAATAAAATGAATGCGCTAAAAGGCGCTTCTATTGGGTAATGGGTTAAGGGACGCTAGGCATAAATGGGTTAAGTTACCGAGTTTCGACAATGTAACAAAGTTACCTCCATTACCGTTACTAAATTTTACATTGCAGAAAAAATAACAATAGATGAAGTATCATTCATATATTTGCTCATGGGCAACAGATCAGCGGTTACATGTACACTGTTTGCAGTTATAGAAAAAATGGGAAGATTTTGGCAATTTTCCAATAGTTGATCAACGGTATCGGTAGATGTTTAATAACACTAACTTATATATATATCTAACACAAATTTGTACACGGTTAATTTGCAGTCTGATTTATGCAAACAGTTATCTATTTGTGTGGGATAACTCTTTCACCGCAAAGTTTAACCGTTTGATTAAACCATTTCGGAGACAAAATATCGTCTGCTAAAATCTGTCGTGTGCAATTTTACGCCAAAGTCAAATGTTTTGACCTTTGACTTCAGAAATATTAATACGAGTGCCAAGCAGTTACGTGGCGTCAAATCTGGATCCAAACTGTTTGTAAAGTTAAATCTAGTCGCCTATGTCGTTGAAAAGGTTAACAGTATCACGTACAGAAAGGGTTCAAAGTTAAATTGAGAGTTTGTTAATTTATGTTTGTATTGGGACCAACAGTGACATCCGTCTATGACTGATGTACACGAACATTATACGCATTTTAACACTTCTACACCCAATTTAAATAGTCCTCTTCTAGGATTCACAGAATCTCTTTAAAAACTCTTTAAACTAAGCTATGGAATAAAGGTGCCAGTTTAAAGCAGAATGGCAATAAAGTAAAGCTCTTTTCGGATTCTGCGTAATTGCAATTTTGCTTTAAGCAGTCACCTACATAGAACACAATTACAAACAATTGTTTGAGTTTGTGTAAAAGTGGAATTTGTCGCAGAAAATTACATACGCCAAATCTTAACCCGCAGTAAAAACTCGCTATATACGGCATCAAAGGCAAAGTCGCTGTTTGCTGCGCCCGACGGATGTATATTCTTTATGGGAAGAGAAAACATTGTAGAGTTATTCTTACCATTCTTGTATTTTGCCCGTTCGTCTGACTAGCTTTGTAAGCTTTCCAATTTTCGGCTATAAGTAAGCCAACATATATTTTACCAACTGTCATTCTGCCGGCAGTAAGCTCTGAAACAATTAAGACAGGTATATTATTGTCTAAAATAGATATAATGAGATTAAGATAAGTTGATATATCGGATATTATATGAGTATTAATACTTTATACGACTTATTAAACACGTCTTTCAGAAACGATAAAAATGAAGCTTTGCTAAGATTTTATCATTTTCAAAAACGACGAGTTTGATAAATCTAAATTACTAACATGAATGTTATATTCTTTTTTTAAAATAATATAGAGAAGTTTATGTTCGCCTCTTATTTATCGCTGCCTTTAAATTCAAGTGAATGACTCATACGAAAACTAAGCGCGAAACATGTAGACAGGAAAAAGTGGTTCTAAATAAACCCCATTCATTGCGTAAAAAGGCCTTATATAATATTGTTTTATATCAATAAACAGTTTCAGGTAGATCTTTTATTGTTTAATTAATCTTTAAATGAAATCGACATGAAGGAGTGATGATGCAGGTTATGAACGTATTGTAATGACGTCGTAAGTACACGATGTCAACGCCCACCTCATTTGCATGGTTATTCCACTAGTTAGATATGAAAATTAAACAACGAGTGTTAGTCATCGCTCGCGTAGTGTGTTATGTTATAAATCAAATAACTTAATGAAAATTGCCTTATAAAATCATAGTTAAGTCATTTCTTTTCACATTGCCTTATAAAAAGCATAGTTAAGTCATTCTTTTCACATTGCCTTATAAAGTCATAAGATTTATCATATAGGATATAGTGGAGAAGGTTTTAATTTTAACTAACTGAGTAACCCAATAAACACGTTTACACTAAAACTATCATAGCCAGTGCATGCAGTTTGGAGCCAGATCAGACGCCGGGTAACCCGGCGTCTGATATGGCTCCAACCTGTTTGCCACTCAGAATAAAATAAATACATGTATTTAAAATTGTCGAAAAGGTGTCATTTTGTACGTTTTATTGAAATGTGTGTTGTTTGCGTTTAAACAAGGAAAAATAACGTCTTCTTAACTGTAACTATCAACATAGTGTTTCGTTCAGAAAAAAGGTCAAACTACTGGAAGTGATCGGGTTACCAACACCTAACCGTTTGTAGAACCCTAGTCATGCATACAGTGGAGAAAACGTCATTCTTTCCCGTTTAAACGCAAACGAACACAAACTCATTGCAATAAAATATAGAATAGACAACTTTTTGACAATTCTGACTACTAGTTTTAATCTGAGTGGCAAACAGTTTGGAGCCACTCGGCGTCTGATCTGACTCCAAACTGTTTGCAATGGAATTAATAGTTTTAGCGTAAAAGCGTTTATTGGGAAAGAATAACGTCTTCTCCACTGTATATGCATCTTTGCAAACAGGGTACAGTGGAGAATCTGTTATTCTTTCCCAATAAACGCGTTTACGCTAAAACTATTATTTGCAGTGCAAACAGTTTGGAGCCAGATCAGACGCCGGGTAACCCGGAGTCTGATCAGGCTCCAAACTGTTTGCCACCAAGATAAACATGAAATATCAGAATTGTCCAAAAGTTGTTCTTTTCTACGTTTTAGCGCTTTGCGTTTGCGTACGTTTGCGTTTAAATGGGACAGAATAACAGATTCTCCACTGTACATGTGAAGAGTGCACTTGTTATGCTGCAATATATTTACATTTTGTACACAAACAACTCTTAATTGTCAAAAATTGACAAGACTAAATAGGAAACTGAAAGTGTCCATTAATTTTTGACGTTTTAGGAAGGAAAGTTGAATATGAGATAAATGAGAGTTTTACCGTCTTGTTTTGGGACCAGTTGATCTATCATCTTTTTCGACTGGACCGGCCAGAGTCTAAGGACGACGTCTCTCATTTCCTCGTCTTTCTTGTCCATCTCTTCAGCTGAAGACAGAAATAGAAGCCTCAATCAAACGTTCATATATTGCATTGATACATGTACCAAAATCGCCCTTCCTGTATTAAACCCTTTCACTCTCAATGACGCCATAAAGCGCGTTTAGCTAACAATGTTGTGAAGTTTGATAAACCCTTTCACTCTAAATGACGCTTTAAAGCGCGTTTGCAAACAGTTTGGGTCCTGATCAGACGCCGCGTAACGCAGTGTCTGATCAGGACCCACACTGTTTGACACTCTTATCGATAGTTATTAAGTCATATAACCTTACATCTAATTTTGAAACGTGTCTTGCAGACAACTCGATGCCACCTGATGTGATATCTCACTTGGCGGAATGTTATTTTCAAGTTACCACACATCTAGCGGACTGCAATGAGAAAGTAGTGAAGACATGTGATGGAATTGTCAAACGCGGGGAAAAGGGTCTTCCGTAGAAATTCTGATCATTATCTAATAAATAAGGTATTTTACAGGTAATAGCAAGACATAAGACTCAGATTGTATCTGTAATGTTTCGTACTTTATATCAGTACATTTTGTATTAGTTTCTAAATGTTAAATATTAAATGAAGTCATATCGTAATGACGTCAAAACTGCATTTGACGACATTAATAATAAGAAACTAATGTATGGGTTTTTGGGGGTTCAAATAGTAAATATATTGTATATTGCTATTCCGTTAACTGTAAACACTATCTTTGAAAATTATTTCTAACAAGGGTATTACAAAAGTATATAATATAATTTAAAACAGTTCGTAGAAAATATGGGACATAGGCAAACAGTATAGACTTTGATCAGACGCCGCATAATGCAGCGTCTGATCAAAGTCTACACTGTTTGCTGATACATGTAGGAATTTCAATATAAAACAAAATGAGAATGAAAAGTTTGACCATGCATCCCTTTAATAAAAAATGGACTAATCCAATATATAAACATGGAAGAATCCACTGGGCGTAAATGGGTTAATAATACTAAGCCGATGCAGACCAGATCTATCAGAAATGGGATGATGCATCATAACATGGCTTTGAGCTGACATAAAACCCTTAGAGACATAAAAAATACCAACTTACTGATTGACGTTTTGATGCCCAGTGACTCCCTGATAAGGGCAAAGAGGGTTGTTGTAAAATGCACAGTCCCGTCATCTGCCACCGGCATATTCATCCGTATCAACTTCCGGTATGCAAGTCTGTAAGGACACTTCTTACCAAACCCTACAGGGGGCTCCATATTACGTAACATCTCGTACATCTCCGTGTATTGTATTCGTCCTCTGTTCAAGTACAAATATGAATACATTCCTGTGCAAACCCTACTATACACAGATACTGTTAATTTATCCTCTGTCTAGCGCCTCCAAAATCAAAATGTCGCTCGAAACATAAACATGTCACATTAATCATCTTACTTTGTTTTATGACCAATTAGAAAAATGACCTACATGTATCAAAACTATTTCCTTACTTAAAACCGATTGCATATACAGAACTACCTCTGTTCAAGAGGAACTAAACAGCATGCCAAACGGCTTAGATTAAAGCATATTTCAACGTCTACAATAGACATAAATAACCCGGCATTCGCCGACGACTTATCTCTTATCGCTATATCTCCTTTAAACCTACAAAAACTCGTCGATATAGTCTACACATATTGTAAAGCTGGCAAATGGAAATGAACACTAAAAAGTCAAACATTGTAGTATTTAGTAAACGTCGAAACACTCCAAAAATCAATATCCTATATGGAAGCGAATATATCGAACAAGTAAAACAAGCCGAACATCTAGGAATACTACAGGAGTCAAACTTAAAAATACACTCACGTATAGAACTAAGGGTACAGAAAGGGAAAAATTCGTTCTATGCCATGGCCAGCCAGGGAATCGACCCACAGGGGGTAAACCCTATAGTGTCATGCGACCTCGACAATAAGATTATCATTCCCACTGTGTTATATGGTTCCGAGTTGTGGAACAATTTAACTCAAACCGATATCACTTCTATAAACAAATTTCAGCACTTCATCGCTAAGAAAATACAAGGGTTTACAATTTCTACTAGATCAGACATAGCTGAATCTATGCTGGGCCTATACAGATTAAGCTCGGTAATCGAAAAGCAAAAACTTCTGTTCCTACACAAAATTCTTTCTCTACCCCCTCAGTGCATAACAAAAGAAATATTTCTACGAAAATATTATATGTATCTTTTCGACAAAACATCAGTAACTTATGGCTTTATACCAGATATATGTAATATACTTACAAAATACAAACTTACTGTGCTCATTAACGAGTTTATAACAAACCCCGACTCTCTTCCTCGAAAACAAATATGGAAGAATATAGCCAATAATACAATTGCTATAAACGAATGTACTCAATGGGATCAGCGAATGTCTACCGATAGTGACTTTACATACTTTCGGTTACTTCATCCAAATATTAAGCCATGTATTGTGTACGATAGTTTTAAGGACAGCTCAGCTAGATATACCATGACAACCATGGCTAAAATATGGTGCCGAGCCCCGCAATTGGAGTACAGAACGTGCCAGTTGTGCGGCTTAGC
Source organism: Gari tellinella (assembly GCA_922989275.2). Classification (NCBI taxonomy): domain Eukaryota; kingdom Metazoa; phylum Mollusca; class Bivalvia; order Cardiida; family Psammobiidae; genus Gari; species Gari tellinella. The sequence goes on along the minus strand of OV277865.1, from coordinate 11,153,725 downwards.
AATATATGAGGAGCTCGTCCACTACCTAAGCGAATGTATTGAAAGCCACGACCTTAGAGAAGCTTTAAAGTCTGAAATTAGAGCTAACCAAGGTACAACATTCTTAAACGATCTCTCTGAGCTTGACAACTACGCTTGGACCTTAAAGATTCTGGGATCTCCATTTCCGCCAATCTTAGATGACGCGAGTGAAAAACAGTTTCTAATAACAACATTCCAGTATGTTGTATCTAGCCTGAAAGAGTGACATATCTTATAATAACGTACTCATCATACTAATACACTGATACAGTGAGGTAAACGCTATTTTTTCCCGTTTAAACGCAAACAGAGTGGCAAACTGTTTGGAACCTGATCAGACACCGGGTTACTTGGCGCCTGATCCGGCTGCAAATTGTTTTTAATGGAAATACTTGTTTTAGCGCAAACGCGTTTATTGGGAAAGAATGGAGTCTTCTCCACTGTATTCGTGTCGACTCATGAATATAGTTTCTGTTCTTACTTTTATTCAAATTACGTTACGCGTTTCACACTTACAAGTTACAACATGTGCATGTTTGTAAACTCGTTCTTTTTATTGTCTCTACTCTTAGTTTTATATAGTGTATGAAATATAGCTATTTTTATACGATATAAAACGTGAGTATAGCGAGACAACACATTAGGAAACACATACTCTGCCGTAGGAAACCTTGCATTTCGTTGCTGCAAGTCTTTTTAGGACGGCAAACTATGACCCGCTACACGCGCTATGATTTACTGTAGCTACCTTCATCCTGAATCATACGTGCTTGTAATTAAGTACGAATAAGAAGGATTATGATACATTTAAACTCTATAGCAGAACCTCTCTTCAACAACACTCCAACATTGCCGACTCTTCCAGTTTAAGACAAGTCAGCCTAATGTGGGAAACACGCAGTGTGGAAAAACCTCCAAAGAAGCATTCTGCATTGTTTGTATACTGCATTTAACAGCAACGTAGTTTTTAGAATACGTTTTACACGCGTGTTGCTCAAGAGAGGGAGTACATGTAGCTTAGTTATGTAAATACTGATTTGTCACATATCTTGTAGAATGTTATTTGCCATGTTTGTGTTGATCATGTTGTACTATTTCACATATCTCCTGCCTGGAGGAAATAAAACATTGAATGAATTGAATTGACACTGCCAAACACTTTTACTGTCGAAGCTCGATACTTGGAGCTTGCTCAAATCAAGCTTACCGGTATTTCATATATATACTGTACAGTGGAGAATCTGTTATTCTTTCCCGTTTAAACGCAAACGTACGCAAACGCAAAACACTACAACGTAGAAAAGTACAACTTTCGGAAAATTCTGATAATTCATGTTTATCTTGGTGGCAAACAGTTTGGAGCCTGATCAGGCGCCGGGTTACCCGGCGTCTGATCTGGCTCCAAACTGTTTGCACTGCAAATAATAGTTTTAGCGTAAACGCGTTTATTGGGAAAGAATAACACATTCTCCACTGTACATGTAGTATTGATAAATCGATTTCGCTTAAGTCGATAATACCCGTAATTCAAAGTTAAAACGTAGCTTAGCCACGTTTTAACTTTGAAATTAGGGTATATTCAAACTAAAGCGAGTTCGAATTATCGCGTTTTGACTGTACTTACATGGCCCCGGGGTCGTATTCAGCCCACACCCTAGTATACTCGTCGAGATGATGGGGCCCTAGGATGGAGCTGTCCCGCGTCAGATAGTCAAAGTTATCCATGATGACTGCCACAAACAAGTTCAACATCTACAAGAAACAATAATATAGTGTTAACAGTAGTAAAACAGTTTAGTGATAGAAGTGTTATATGACTAGTGTTTGCAAACAGTTGGATCCAGATCAGACACCGCGCAACTCGATGTCTGATCTGGAACTTAATATTCAACGTTTCGTAAGTTTAAAAAACATCAAACTGGCTATGCGTGTACATGTATTTACATACGATATCTTTGAGTCAGGCGAAAATTGAACATATTAAGGATTCTCACTATGTGAAACGGCCATGATACATGTATATCTTAAAATTGTTTAAGTACATCTTCAAGCCGACAAAAGTTAAAGACGAAACTAGCCAAGTGTGAAAGAGGCTTCTCAGTACATATTCTGATATTACAAGGGCTATGGACCATGAATATGTAAATACATGTATCACGTATTACGTTGTTCTATGGTTATGACTAAATGTCGTTCTATCAGGTCTATATTACTAAACGTTAATTTAGACGATGGGAATAACGTTTGTTTTGTTATATACATATATTTGGTTCTGATAAAGCTTCGCTGTATACTTACTAGGAATGAACTAAGGAACACAAATGTGACGAAATAACCATAGGCGATGTCTAGGCCACATGATTCGGATGTTGACTCTATGTCACACGGTCTGTTGCTGAGACACGCTAACATAATCTGCTGCCAGCTCTCTCCCGTGGCGCATCTGCAAAGAGAAGCTCGATCATTTAACTCATTACCCCATAGCAGATTTTTAGTTTTGAAGACACGTGACGACTCAAAGCAGGTTGAAAGTAACGCAGAATGCACCTTAAGGTGCATTCTGCTTTACTTTCAGTCTGCTTTAAACTGCCATCTACTAGGTTTTGAAAAATATTTCTTATCATATATATTCATGACTGTATGAAATTTTTTCTACATGGAGAAATAAATTAAAGGCGTATTTATGATTTACGCTGTCATTATACATGTAACATCAAAACCCGTCAAACATAATCACTGCAATAACATCGTCAGGTCGAAAAGTTGTCTGCTTTCATTTCAAAATCTAAAATATGAGTGTCAAACAGTTTTGATCCTGATAAGACACCGCATTGCGCATCGACTTATCTTGATCCAAGATATTTTAATATACTAGTGTAATAGAGCGTGGGGAAAAAGGGTCCTCCCTTCGTCGCAAATAATTTAATATTATTCATTGCTTTACCAACAAAACCATTGTGACGTTTATCACTTGTCTTTTAGAGTCGAAGAGTACATGTATGTCTGATTTGCAAAAGGTGAAGGCCAAGATCGGAGGGTTTCTACATGTTCATAATATATATTCATAAAAACAACCATTCATAGTAAAAGGTGGACTAGACTTTAATTGAATCGTCCATTTAAAGTTTCACGGATCATCAGAGTCAGTCAGGATTACATCTTAAGTCGAGCATTGGCTAAGCTGGTTCGAGATACCAAAGTTTGACACTTGTATCGATACTTCTTCAGGCATAGTGCAATGATTGTCTGTGTCATTGAAATGATATTGCAAACAACAATACAACAATACACATACGTCAGAAATAAATACATTCAATCCTGACACTAAAATAGATAATTCCAGTTTTCAATTTAGTCAAGTCCATGTTTGACTAATTGCTGTTTTTGACAATTTATTGCAATGTGACAAACGGTTTGGAGCCAATTCAGACGCCGGTTTACCCTTCTTCTGATCTGGCTCCAAATTGTTTACAATGGACATAATTGTTTAAGCGTTATACGTTTACAGGGAAAGAATAACGTCTTCTTCACTGTAACAAACCTGAACAGAAGCATAAGTGCCGAGAAGAAGTGTCTGAAGTTGTTGTGTCTGTTGATTGCTGTTTTAGAGTCTAGGCGAATGTTGCCGAATATCTGCATGCCGATGATTGCCGAGATGAAGAAGAGCATAAGGATGAGCAGGCACACGTAAGGCAAGGCCTGAAAGATGAAGAATAATGAGTCAGTTGAATTACTGCGAAACAATAGCAGTACAGTAAAACCTCTCTGTAACGGCCACTGAAATGTGTTATCTATAAGGTGTGTCAGGCAGGTGCCTACTTAAAGCAAGTTGAACGTAAAACAGAAAGCTTCTAAATGACGTTCTGTTTAACGTTCACATTGCTTTAAGCTGTCACCTGAAATTGTTGCAAGCCTTCGTTTTATTGGTTGTAATAGAGAGGTTTTACTGTATATTGAAAGAGTTGTTCCAACTGGATTACTGGCCGTGGGATACAAATGGTATGAAATATGGTGCTTCAAACGAATTATTGTGTGAAAATATCTCATTGCTCTTATCAAATATTGCTACCATTTATGGGTCTTCTTCAAAGATATTCATATCGAAATACACGTGACATATTTGTCATGCATTCAGCCATAAAATGAAAATGTAATGGCTGAATGCATGACACAAATATGTGACATTTATTTGGACATGCTTATCTTTGATAAAGGTGAGTAAAGATCGAAATATTAAATAAGAGCAATTGCAATTTAATCAATCTATACTCTCTTAGTTTCCTTTCTGGGATAGTTATCTTTATTGTGTGAATTATTGTGATTTAAAAGTACGAAATAAATTTTTTTTGCTTCAAATGCATAATTGGGAACTAAAGGTCCAACATACATGTATGAACACTATTGCATTATTGTACCGAATTACTTGGAATATTGCACTAAGCGGGTTCTCAATAGAAGAAACCTTAAATACATGTACAATCATGAATTATAATATGCAACAGAAAGCTCCAGAACAATTTCTACATCACTATAATCATGTTTTCAGCAACTGCTTGTCTTTAACGATAAACATGTTACATGTACATCAATAAGTGGTTGCCTAATACAAGACTGCCTGAACTGTGAGACAAATGCGTGAAATATGAAGAATTTGGATGCCACTTAATTACTGGAAAGTACAGGCAGGAGATATAAGCTATATAACCTGAATTACTGGGAAATATAGATCAATTAAATTCAATTCAAATTTTATTGGCATTAAACATATACAATGTTCATAGACATATAACATATAAACATTCTAAAGTACTAGATCAGGAAAATATAAAACAGAACATAAGCAAGAGAAAAGTATGAAAATATATAAGATTATTGAAATTTTGAATTTTATGTAATACAAAATAAGATAATAATTCCAAATGAAGATGAAGTAAATCAGCTGAGTCATAATAAGTACATGTACAAATAAATATACAAAAGCAAATATTTAGAAAAAGTATAATGTAAAAGGAGTAAACCCAGACCAGATGGCTTATTCCAAACCACTCTGATCTGGATAAGCACCGTTTGCAAACTATAACTTGCTTGTTCTAGTAAATAAGTATAGACATACATGTATTTATAAATATTCAACCGCGACTCGTAGGAGCGGTGATAATAGATTACACGATTTAAAATTTTCCTCAGGTACGGATCGTGTTCCGTTCAGAACATAGATAGATAGGGTGATATTTTTTATCGGAATAATGATAAAGTTGCTTCAGTTGAATTACCTATCTATACGATTTTATACAAAATTGCGGTGCAATAAGATTAAAACAAATGACAGTATTTCAAAATGTTTACATTTTGTTTAACATTGATGTGATGGAAAGTTTTGAGCCTGGGGCCCGTTTCATAAAACTTCGTACGAATAACGTTGTCGTAAGTCAGATAATAAAAGTCTCAATTATCATTTATTTCCCCATCTAATCCTGTCTTGTGACACCGTTTTGGAATTGTCTTGAAAAGACGATTCCAAAGAGATGACACAAGACAGACTTAGAAGGAGAAATAAGACATTAAATGCATTTTAAAGTTTAGACTTACGACCGTTTTCGTAGTACGAAGTTTTATAAAACGGCCAGTCTCATTAGGCTCAAAGCTGTTTGCAATGTTGTTTTGGTTCAGAACTTGTTTGTGTTGACAGAGTAACACCCCTACTTTAATATATGAATGATTAACACATTCAACCCTAGCGTCGAGTATACTCGTCATTTACAAACAGTATATCTATGAAAAGTACACTTTTCTATTCAAACAGTGTATACCCTGATCAGAGGGAGACCCTTAAGGACTCCTCTGATCCGGGTATGCACGTTTTGTCAATTGGCAATATATTACAAAAACGAACCAAAAATTGTAAAAAATTGACTGGACGTATTTGGAAACTGGATATTTTCATTTGAACATGTGTGAATAAGTAAGTACAGTGGAGAAAACGTTATTCTTTCCCAATAAACGCCTTTACGCTAAAACTATTATTTCCATTGCAAACAGTTTGGAGCCATATCAGACGACGGGTTACCCGGCGTCTGATCAGGCTCCAAACTGGTTGCCACTCAGATTAAAAAAAAATAGAAATGTAAAAAACTGGTACATGTAATTTCCTAAACTTTAGCGATTTGCGCTTGCGTTTCGTTTGCGTTTTTTTTCAAACGGGAAGGAAACTTTTTTACATATATCGTTTTCTCCAATGTACACCCACACAAGATATAACACTGAAAGCCTTACTTTGAACGATTGTAAAAATGTCCAGAGTAACAGTCGTATCGTGTAGCCCTGGCGAAGAAGCTTGACCAATCGGGCGGCCCGGAACAAACGGAATATACCGACGTTAAACTCCACATACGATGTCTGAAACAAACAAGAACAATTCTGTCAATCAAATTTGTCTTTAATATTTCATGGGTCACTTCACTGCTATAAAACGTTTCGCATGTGTCACTACTTAACTTTCCACCCGTTTAAATAGTTTATCAATAGTAACATATAGAATGGTTCTTTCATTCACGTTTGATCCAAACAGCGAAGCTCACTTATAACAAAATTGGATTTAACGAAATATTGAATATGACAGAATTTTTTTTATTCGCCATCTCTATTTAACGTTTAGTAAAGTGGGACTGGTATAAAGGCATTTGGGTATAACGAGAGAAATCAGAGGGGCCCGAGGACTAGGCTATAACTGAGCTTCACTATAATATTATGCATTTTTTTTCAATATTGCAGATAGGGAATTAAATTAATATTAATATATAAACTGCTCTTTTCTTATATTTCGACCTCTAAGGGCCTTTTGAAAAAGGCCCTTCGAGGTCGAAATATTAGAAAAGAGCAGTTTATATATAATATTATGTCTTTTTGGAATAAAAGAGACATACACTTTGAATTTAAGGAATGTTTCAATCCTGATCAGACACCTTGTTATTAGGCGTATGGTCTAGATTGAAACTATTTGAAAGGTCCATCCAGAAATACCTACAAAAGGAAAAAGTTAAATGACACATGTTAGACAATACAGTATAAATTATCACGTGATGTACATGTATTATATTCAATATGATATCGCTTTAAATAATACTATTGAGTTATGTGACTGCAGTGCTCAATGGTTTTGAATAATCAAGTTAGACCAAGGAAGAGAGAAATAGAGAACGATTGAGTAAAAGCAATACAGGGGTTACCTATTAAAACAAAAACAAAATAAACCCAAACAACAACAACATCATTAAAACTGTCTCTGAAAACCAAACACATTTCTCGGTTCTTAAACTTTTATTTTATTTACCCAAACCATTTTACGAAAGCAAACACATCTCTTTCAAGACTTCTGTTTCATCGAAGGCGCAAGAAATACTCTTAAGAAAGGTGTCAGTTTAATGCAGGATGGAAGCAATGCAAATATTATTGTCCTGTATTCAGTTGTAATATATCTAAACGATTGCCGACTCAGATAGATAGAAATCTAAATTGCAAGCCGTGTGAAGCCTAACAAGACGCCGAGTTACTCTGCGTCTGATTAAGCTCCATTTAGCAATAGAAACAGTTGTTTTAGAATAAACACTTTTAATGGGAAAGAATAACGTATTATCCACTGTTTCACTGTAGCACGTGTCAAGAGACATACGGAAGTAAAGCAAATTCCGAAACAAATGTGTCAGGTGCCTCAATACTGTTTAACTCGTTCACTGGAAGGCGACATCACTTGCATTTGGAATGTGACTCTATGCTCAAAAAGCGTTTGAGATGAGTTTCATATTATTCTCAAGCATATTATTGATTAATAGTCGATACAAAGCTTGCAAACGATATCACACTCACTCCAAACACTTTATAAGCATATACAAAGATCATGTCACCGAGAAAACTTATTAACGTTCGCATCGATGTTTCTACGCAAAATGTCGTTATCGTTTCAAATTACAATGAAAATGCCAAAATGTCTAAACATGAAAACGTGCAGACAACAGTTTAGAAGCAGATGGTTGTATGGATATGAAAGAATCAAATGAGCGAGTGAAAGGTATAGACAAATTAACAAAGAAGCAGGAATGTAAGAAGAAGCAGGTACAGGAAGCCAACAATTACGAAATAAAAAAGTACAGATATGAGACAAACTTGGGTCTTTGACACTTCGGAATAGAAACACGTGTACTGTTTTCTGCTTAACCCATTCGCGCCTAGTTGAGTCTCCTATGCTTTTAACTTTCATCGATTATGATAAATAATGTATATATTGACTGTCACAATTGATCATGAAAACAATAACAATGTTTTGTTACTTTGTGGTAATGTTTGGCAAAACTTGCCTTGTTTTCTTGAATAAAATCTATCTATCATGTTTGACCTGAAGGCCGCCTGGTTTAGATGTTCATTTTCGTTTTATCTTATATTGAAATTTCTATCAGCAAACAGTGTAGTGTCTGATCAGACGCCGCATAATGCGGCGTCTTATCAGAGTATACACTGTTTGCATATGTCTTATATACGGTATCGTGGCCACTAATGGGTTAGGCGAAACGTATTTGGTACATATCGCTCGTAAAATGTAGAAAATGAAATTATTTCAAAATATTGAAAGTTTATTTTAATCAGAATGGCAAACAGTATGGAGTCTGAGCTAACACCAAACACCTCGGTGGCTGATCTATCTAACAAAAGGTTTGCAAATGCGTTTGTCCTAGCACAAACATTTATAAGAAATAATAAGGTATTCCACTATAGCTGTGATAGAATTATTTAGAGTTTTAGTGTTTAGAAATGCCAGTACAAGATAGAGAGTAGGTGGATAAAAATTGGAAGCGAACTTATGGCTAAAGTGTATTTAAGGCGAGCGTAATGCTGCTATATATGGTTTTAAACGTCGTGAGCTTAAGTAGGATATTATCCATAGCTCTTAAAAGGGCAGAAGTGGAGGGGGGGGGGGGGGCAACGGACAAACTCTTACGAAAAGGGCGTTTTTGATATTAGAATTATGGAAAGTGCATCTATATCCCTATACTTGTCTTTCAAGAAGCTTTAAAAGGCATGTACGGCTATTAAGAGACAATTACAAGACTATGATTTATCCCCTTCACTGCTATGACGTCATCATCTTCAAACATTTGTCGTCTGCTTTTATTTCTCAAATGTAAAGTTTAAGTATTTTAAATTTAGAAATATAAAATTGAGTATAAAACAGCTTGGGTCCTGATCAGACGCCGCATTACGCGGCGTCTGATCAGGATCTAAACTGTTTGCAAATAACCATTATACTCGGGGTAAGGCAGTGAATGGGTTAAAGCTCTATAACTGTCAAAATAAATAATGTTGTAAGTTGTAGGCACTGCAAATGCAGTAGGACGAGGACATACCAGGATGCAGCACCCTGATAAAACCCTAGCGTAGGGCTAGAGAGTGTGTTAAAGGCGAACTAGAGTATGAAACAGGCGATCTATGCCTAGAATGTGCAATTGCGATAGATAAAGGAGCATTTGCAACAGTTAGGTCTAGATCAAACGGACGCGGAATAATCCAAATACTGACCATGATTCGATATTCTTATATATGTGATAACATTTCGCTGCCTGCCTATATCAGTACGTGTAGTGATAGATTGAAAATTGCAACCTCATTCGCCCCTTAAACTTCAAATTAACAATTTGAGTTATAAAGGCTTGTCTATTTTAACTAATAAGGATTGCTATGCAATATATTGTAAAACATATTAACAATGCAGACCCTGATTGGAGGGCTCCTGATCAGGGTATACACTGTTTGCATAGGATAAATGTCCTCTACACAGGTACACTGTTTGTAAATGACACGTGTACTCGTCGCTAGGGTTGAATATGTTGCAGCAGGTAATAGAAACACAACGAAAAGACCTATCAGTAGGACTAGATAGAAGAGAGTTAAACGAAATATCAACTCGGCTAATTGGCAATTGGCAGATACTGTAGTGATATATACTGTTTGGTGATAGTACTACTATAGATAATCATAATATTCATATTAAAATACATATAACACAGTGATAAATAGAATATCATAATACATGTACATGTACTTGCACTGAAATAACATCATAATTAAATAGATAAATAATAAATATAATACTCATACTAAAACAACACTGTGATTAAATAGATAATCATTATACATGTACTAATATAATACCGTGGTTAAATAGATAATCATAATACACATACATGTACTAATTTAAACTGGTGACACAGCTATGATTTTAACTTCTACTATTGCATTTTATACTTACTATAATCATGACATACTCTTTGAACTAACGCATTAAACCCTAGACACGATTATAAACATCATTTACTAAGAATGTACCTATCAGGAGTATTCTTGTTCAATGCAAACAGTGAATATCCAGATCAGACGGTCTCTATAGGAGTCATCTGAACAGGGTCTGCATTGCTTGTCATGCTTACAAAAACAACCATAATATTCAAGTTAACGGGATACTGCAATTAAATACGATGATAACTATAACTATAATGAAATGTCATTATGACAAAAATACGAATTCTGACAGTTACAAAGAACGAGTTAACTGTCGCTATGCTGGAAACAGGTATATACAGTGGAGAAAATGTTATTCTTTCCCAATAAACGCGTTTACGCTAAAACTATTATTTCTATTGCAAACAGTTTAGAGCCAGATCAGACGCCGGGTAACCCGGCGTCTGATCAGGCTCCAAACTGTTTGTCACCAATATAAGCATGAATGATCAGAATTGTCCAAAAGTTGTACTTTTCTACGTTTTAGTGTTTTGCGTTTGCGTTTCATTTCGTTTAAACGGGAAAGAATAACGTATTCTCCACTGTATACACACATACAGATTGCAAACTGTGAAGACATAATCAGCGAGCTCATTCAGGAGCCCTCCGATCAGAATATAGTATGTATTGTTTGCCGACACGTATTAAAACACGACCCAAAAGCAGGAATAGACCATATGCAAACCTCAGCATAAAAAAGGGTGTTTCACTTCAACAATAAATATATGACAATTTGTAGCGCTTTTATCTTAATAATATAATTAAGCCTTCACATGCAGAATATTCATATATATAAGACCTCCTTAACTATGACCATCTACCATCTTATCGTTAACAATGGTTAATTCCACATGGAAACATTTCCCCATGAAAGAGTGAAAACTCATGTTATATAGATTTTGTGAGAAAACAAAGTAGAGCCTAACCGGACAGCTCCTTTATGAGGTGTCTGATCTGGATCTACACTATTTCCAATAAACACCAATATACGTTAAAAAAAATAAGAAGAGATAAGCCAACACGCATGAGGCATGCTTCATTTATATATATAAACCGCATGGAATGCTTACAACGGCCTTAAGAAGTATTTTCTTTATAATAGAATATGTAAAGATAAAACATACTTTCATGTACAAAAATCAATAAACCGTTCCAATGTTTTTTAACAAATACCATCCGCTGATATTAAGCAAAGAAAGCATTCCAACAGCAAAAGTACTGTCTATTTAATTTATAAATAATTTCCAACGGACTGTGTTCTCAAAGCCCCAAAACCAACAGAAATGAGAGAAAATTGAAGGGATTTTGCAGCCGTTTTATTGTTTGGGAAGATTTTCCCTGTGGTTGTACAGTGGAGCAAACATATTCATTCCAGATAAGCGCGTTTACGCTAAAACTATTATTTTCATTAGAAACAGTTTGCAGCCAGATCAGACGCCGGGTAACCCGGCGTCTGATCAGGCTCCAAACTGTTTGCCACTCGTATGAAAATAAATTGTCAGATTTGTCAAAACGTTGTTATTTTGTACATTTTATTACAATGCGTTTGTCTTTCGTTTGCGTTTAACTGGAAAGAATAACGATATCTCCACTGTAGAGCGAAGATAACGCTATTTCATGCCAATCAACTCGTTTTTACACAACACCATGTATAACTTTTTCTCCACTGTACAGTCGGGAAAACGTTATTCTTTCCCACTAAATGTGTTTACGCTAAAACTATTATTTCCATTGCAAACAGTTTGGAGCCAGATCAGACGCCGGGTAACCCGGCGTCTGATCAGGCTTCACACTGGTTGCAACTCAGATTAAATAAAAATAATTATAAATTTCAAAAAATGGTAATTTCCTACATTTTTGCGATTTGCGTTTCGTTTCCATTTAAACGGGAAATAATAACGTTTTCCCCACTGTATGATAGATTGGGTGTTTGCTTAAACGGCTGCGGCCCCCTTTTTAAATTGTTGTCCTGGGCAGAATATTGCGATGGTTATTAAAAAGGATAGTAAAATATACGTTGGTATATCGTGCATATATAATTAATGTTACAATATGCAGTATTGTTTGTGATACGTTTAGCGATACAAATTTAACAGAATAAGAAGAAAAATAACCTTGTTTTAATGTAACCGTTGAGTGCAGCAACTTACTTGTATTGGTCGGTACAAGGTTGTTTGTTATATGTTTTGTTAACAGTATGTGTAAATTAAAAATTGTAGAGATTAACAACGAAGGTAAAACAACAGCATGATCAGCAAATATGGTCAAACTCTGCCACAATTTAGAACAATAAATTGAGCAGTGCCATGTGAAAACCACATATATAACATAGCAAACTCAGGCCAGCGGCGGCGTCTCTGATGAGACGACTGGTCGGACGTATACTGTTTGACATTTATCGGTACTATTCCAAGGTATGATGTTTGTAAATGACGAGTATACTCGTCGCTAGGGTTGAATATGTTCATGTTTATCTGACTTGTTTGACAGCCTAAACCATTATTAGACACAGAGACTGCATTGGAGTCTGAGCATGGTACATAACACTTTTTATGATATGCAATAAGAATTGTACCTTTTTATGGTTTCCAATAAGAATGGTACTTTTTATGATATGCAATAAGTATGGTACCAGGGCTGCCATTTCTCCGGATTTGTCCTAAATCTTCGCATTTTTTTCCAGTTTGTAGAAGCTTAAAGGAGGCTGAAAGTAAAGCAGAATGCGCGTTTAGGCGCATTCTGCTTTACTTACAGCCTGCTTTAAGTAGTCGCATGTCAACAAAACTAGAAACGGGCTATTGGGTAAAGATACGATTCGTAAAACCGCACTTGAATAATGCAAATTTGGAAATCTTAGGATTTTTCATGTCAACTTATGGCAGCCCTGTGGTACTTTTAATGATATGCAATAAGTATGGTTTTCTCATGACACGGATATATTTACTGTAGAGTCATGCTACAAGCCAAACACAAACCAATGTAGTGGCAAACATAAACTATAGCCACCAGTTTCAATAAAGCGAGCGAGCTGTCCTCAAACAGATTGGACTAATCACATACCTACGTTTGGTCGTTAACTCATTCACTCCTGACACTTTTAATGGACAATTCCAATTTTAAAATAAGTCTAGTCCATTTTTGACTATTTGTGGTTGATTTTAACAATATAATTCAAAATGACAAACAGTGTAGATCCTGATCAGAGGGCTCCTTCAGGAGCCCTCTGATCAGGGTCTACACTGTTTGCATGGGACAAATGTAATCCTCACAGGTACACTGTTTGTAAATGACGAACATACTCGTCACTAGGGTTGAATGTGTAAACTGAAGCTGAGGTAGATTGTTACATATCTAGTTCTCTGAGTATAAGAGCTGATTCAAATTACAGTCGAAACTCGATCATCCGAACTCGCGTTAGTTCGAATATATCCAAATTTTCAATATTAAAAAGGTGGATAACCCACGTTTTAATTTTGAAATACGGGTATGTTCGACTTAAGCGAGATCAACTTTTCGAAATTCAACTTATGAAATACTGGTGCATTCGAATTAAACGATTTCGAAGTATCGAATTTCGACAGTAACACATTCAAACCTAGAGACGTGTACATGTATGGTCATAATTTACAGACAGAGTTCATGCGAAGTGTATGTTTGTCCCATGCACACATTGTAGTCCCAGATCAGAGGACTCATGCAGGAGCCGTCTGAATAAGATATGCAATACTCTTCATTCTGAAATATTTTGTTAAAATCAATGCTAAATAATAAATAACAGAACTAAACTTAATTGGAAAATAGAATTACTATTCTTCTCGTTTTAACTCATATCATTCCAATTTCCTATAAAGTCAGTCGATATTTGACTACTTGGTGTTGAGTTTTACAATATATTTCTAATTAGCAATACTGGAGACCCTGTTCAGAGAGCTCTTTCAGGAGTTCTCTGATCTGGGCATACACTAATTGCTTAGAACAAATGTACTCTTCACACAAACTATGCATGTCAATGACGTGTATACTTGTCCCCTACCCGTCCCTAGGGTTCAATGAGTTAACGATGCTAAGCGCAAATGTATAAATGTCATTTAAAACAAGAATATTCATTTATTTTGATTTTGAGACAGACCAGACACCGAATTACTTGATCTTAATCAAATTGTTTGCAATTGAAGTTCTTGGAGTCAAACACTTGGAATCTGATTGTCATATTGGGATAGCAAAGCGTTATGCAACCAGTATCATCTATTCAAAGTTTTTAAATCACACCGTTTTTCAATTATATGATTCGCAATTCCTTTGCCAATTAAAACATCTGTTATTGCTAGCTAATTTATTTTATATAAAAATCAACTCAGAACATGCTTAGTTCTTCTCCTGCTGAATGTTCGTATATATAACTGAGCCCACGACGAGCGTCTACTACATGTATATGATCTATTACATTTGGCTAATAGTTAAGACAATACTTTCCTAGAAACATGTGCATACTAATATTAGACAGATCCGGCGAAAAAACAGTGCATACTGTAAAACAGGTTTAATTCACGAGAATATAATTTACGCGTTAATTCGCGAATATCTCTTTTTTTTATTTTTTAAATAGGTGACTTCTTAAAACAGGTTGAAAGTAAAGCAGAATGTGTCTTAAGGCACATTCTGCTTTACTTTCATCCTGCTTTAAGCTACCACCTACCAGAAACATTGTATGATGTCGCGAATTGATACAAAATGGCATTACGCGAAATATTCATGACGCGAAAAACCCCCCTGTTTTAAAGTACCTTGAAGGAACTGTCTATTCTGGTTATATACTGTTTTCAATAAACGCCAAATTAAGCTAATAGCAGAAGAAGATTTACATTATATATTGGTGCAAAACTTACATGTACAAATATATGAGTATACTGTGTTTTACAAATGTACAGTGATTATTGTGGTCCCAAACTATTTCCTCAGCCGTAGTCAAACTAAACAATACCAGACTCTCAAAACTCTTTCGATATATCAGAGGAATATAATACAACGACTTGTTACTCTTATTTAGTACTTAAAAACGTCGATTTATTGTTTTAAACTCAAAACGAGCACTGTACGCCGTTGACAAGAAAAGTGTTGACAATTAGAAGACGCTTGGATTAACATTCAGGAGCGAATGTCATTCATGAATATTGTAAGTAAAAGAAATGTTGCTGCAAATAAGTTTGACGATATCCAAACTTTGGTGAAAAGAGTAATAAATTTAAGCGAAGAAAGCTGCATGATCCGAGAAAAAAACCCTAGATACAAGAACACCAACTTATAGTTCATGCCCCGCTGGGAGGATATACCACAATTTAAAACAAAAGAACATAAAAGAAAAAAAAACTGATTTCCTTATGCTGTCATTAGTCGTTATGATGCAATACCGTATAGCTGTTTATTTCTGCGGGGCTAATATTTCTGCTACATGTACGTATTATGTAGTTCCTTCCTAGGATCGCGTAAAAACATTCCGGCACCATAAAATGCCCGTAGTGATTTATCACCTAGTAAATAATAGCTCAGAAAATCTACGCTGGGTGGTCGACCTTATTTTTTTCAAACATAATTATGTACGCAAACACAGATATCCATGTTTGCCACTATGCAGAAAAAGGGAATTTCATTTTGCCTTTGAAAAGTGATTAAAATATGAATGAGGGAAGATACCGACACTATTGCGCTTCCAATATCTTTAACCCATTTTGTGCCCACGATCCCATATATGGGACATAGGCAAACAGTGTAGACTCTGATCAGAGTCTACACTTTTTGCTTATAGGAAGTTCAATATTAAACAAAATGAACAAGAAAATTTTGACCAGGCATCCCTTTGATAAAAAATTAACTAATCCAATATAAAACATGGAAGAATCCACTGGGTAAAAATGGGTTAAGTATACAATATTATATTCGGCAAACCCCTTCGATTACGACCACTGCATTCTTCTGTACGTTTAACCCTTTCATCGTCATGGGCGGCTAAAGTCGACTGTGCAAATATTTTGGACCCAGATCAGCAACTGCATAATACGGCGTCTGATCTGGATCCAAGCTGCATCGTATCGATATGGCTTTGGTCATACTTCCTGAAATCTGACTTTTAAACAAAAAAGCAGACAACAACATTAAAGCAGACAATATCACAGGGATCAAACGATTACTGTTCAAGATGAAAGGGTTAACCCTTACAGGGCGGTACGCGACGTGACGTTTACAGCGTTTTGGGTTCTGATTGGACGTTCAATAGGTCGGCGCCTGGGACCCGTCTTACGAAACGTCGTACGACAAAAACGACCGTAAGTCAAAACTTACAAGTATATCTAATTTCTTGTTTTCTCCATCCAATCCTTTCTTGTGACATCTCTTTGCAATTGTCTTTTCAAACAGGATCAGATGTAGAAATAAGTAATAATTGAGACTTTCATAATCTGATCTATAACAATATTCGTCGTACGTCGTTTCGTAAGACAGGTCCCAGGTCAGAACCCAAGTGTTTTGAAACTGTCATATCGATATTTCCTCAGTCAAAAAGTCTAAAATATAAATCTGAGAAAGAAAAACAAACAACACTTTTAAGCAAACAATACTATAGCAGCGAAAGTTTTAAAAATGAGCCCAGGAAATAAAGGAATATTCCGGGAGCCTTCCTTTTTTTAATTTTATTAATGCTATATTGGTTTTTGCGATTAAAATATGACAATATATAAGTGGGAATAAATGCTTTACGTTTTTATCATCCTTGATAAAATAATATTTTACACATAAACTGTAACCGAAAATTGAATCAGGAAAACGCCAAATGCTTTAAGTGTTTAACTTGCTTGATAGTAAATATCATTATGAAAAACATTTGAACAAAGATATAATTAGAAAATTCAGTAAGGATTACGTTTTAAATCTCCTTGATGATAGAATAGCACTAGCATTGTAAATGACCCAAGCTTACGTAAGAAATGCCGATAGTCTTGTGTTTTCAACGTCCATGATTATAAAAATGATTTACATTGAAATTAACTCAACATTATATAGGACAATTCCCATAACCTCAGGGCTGCCATAAGTTGACATAAAAAATCCTAAGATTTCCAAATTTGCATTTTTCAAGTGCGATTTTACGAATAGTACCCTTACCCCATAGCCTGTTTCTACTTTTGTTGACACGTGGCTGCTTAAAGCAGACTGGAAGTAAAGCAGAATGCGCCTCAAGGCGCATTCTGCTTTACTTTCAGCCTTCTTTAAGCTACCATGTATAGAAAAAAAAATCCGAAGATTTAGGAAAAATCCGGAGAAATGGCAGCCCTGTAACCTTACATTTTCAATGTCCTTGCTGGTAGAATACCATTTACGGTACAGTCGAGTCTCGATAACGTCTGTTTAGTACATGTACTATCGCGAGTCGACTATACGTTAGAAATGACCATGGATCCATGCTTATAAAGCGTTTGAGCAAAGTCTGACATCATTCTCAAGCATTTGATTGGTCAGATTTGAGCCAAGGCTCAAATCTGACCAATCAAATGATTGAGAACGCACTCCGGCTCAATTCAAACGCTTTATAAGCGCTGGGCCAGGAGTACATAAGAAAATGCCTACATCCTTAAGTTGGCAACAAAAGGTTACAGACTGACACAGGGAAGAGAAACCCCACTGCGTACGCCACTACAAAATCTACAGAAACAAACCAATCGCTACATCTGCACATAGCGGCTGAGGAGAACATGCTAATAATGGGTTGCCATGACGACAAACCTGTTCATCTCCTGACGATTTTTCCTCCAGAGCCCTTACCTGTAAAATAGTTTTTATGGGTAATTACGACTTATATGGGGCGTGTGCGGATCCAGAGTTTTATTTATGACGATTGGGCGTGGTCCAACCGAACCCTTCCCCCTCTGGGAAGCCAAAATACGCCTAGACCTATTCATCCACACAGGTGCCACAAATGAATAGTTATTGATGAAACTTTTAATTCTCAATTCGAGTTTTTCAGTCATGTGTAGTCCAATGTTGACTACGCTCGTATTAAGGGGTGTTTTTTCTGAAATATATTGTAAAATGAAAAACAGTACATACCCTTATCAGAGGGTTCCTTTAGGAGCAATCTGATCTGGGGCTACACTGCTTGCAATAAACAAATGTACTATTCACAGAAACACTGTTTGTAAATGACGTGTACACTCGTCGCTAGTATTGAATGTGTTAAATATATACGTTGAAAACTTAACCCCTTCACTGCCATGACGCGTCCTGCTTTAAACTATTGTTCTCTGCTTTTATATATCAAAACTATTTATTGTGAGTAAATATTTTCAAAACATATCGTAAACATTGTCAAACATTTTGGATCCTGATCACTGACCAAACACCGCGTCACACGGCGTCTGGTCTAAATCGAGACTGTTTGTAAATAATCATTGTGCTGGAGTGAGGCAGGGAAGGGGTTAAAAAGGTGGTATGCAAGATTAAAATTATCAAGTAAAAATCAGCGATGAGATATGCGTTACTTTCACCTTACTTTACAAGCAGATTATGTTTTCTTTTTGCCATGGATAAAACAGTTAGATAACCCTCTGGATCAGCACACACAGGAAAACGACGCCAAATTGGAATCGTCAGATCAGACCCTTTGTCTGATCAGTATCCAAACTGTTTGAAACTCAGAATGATAATATGAAATGGCTAAATTTGAAAGAGTAGAATTGGCTTCACTTTACACGAGCTGTAAACTGGCGTTGAGTAGATTTTAAGGTGAAGGGCATCAGTCCGTTCGGTGTATAATAATTTAGTAATATTAGATTGTGGCTTAATAGCGATGAAACAATTAGAACGACGTTCGGTTTATTAAGGTTTCCGGTTTAGTTAGAGCTTGCTGTCAGTCAAAAAACTGTTTTATTTCCGGTCGTATAAGACAGTTGTCAGCTTTTGGAAAAACAACAGTAATACAGATAGCCCATTGACGTTTGCTGTATTCACCATTTTGTGACAAGCGTCATAAAACAGTGTAGGCTGATCAGTCGCCACATAATATGGCTTCTATTCAGAGTCTACACTATTTGCTGATAGGAATTGCAATATAAAACAAATCGAAAATGAAAATTTTGACAATGGACCCTTTAGATAAAAAATGGACTAATCCAGTATTTAAGCAAGGAAGAATCCATTGGGCGGGTTAAGCAGGCACATGTATGAGCTCTGTTTACGTCTTCGTTGAAAAATTAGTGAGGCAGCAGAATATGCTTTTGGGACCGATATTTTTTGCGGTATTCAGAATGTTTTAAAGATATCACGGATATAGAAGTATTACTGTATACATGTAGTAGCATATTAGCGAAAACAAGACTAGCTGCGTTTATCTAAAAGCTATAGGACACACATTGTTTTCGGTCAGTCTGCCTAGTTTGAGAAATAAAAGCAGAAAGCGATAAGCATATTGGCATTGAAGGGGTTAAAGCAAAGTCATGTCGATGTATTATTGTCATATGTTGTTCTTTGCCAAACTGTTTGGAGAAAACGATAGTCTTTCCCTATAAACGCGTTTACGCTAAAACTATTATTTCTTATTCAAACCGTTTGGAACCAGATCAGACGCCGGGTAACCCGGTGTCTGGTCAGGCTCAAAACTGCTTGCCACCAAGATAAATATAAATTATCGAAATTGTCCATAGTTGTACTTTTCTATGTTTTAGTGCTTTGCGTTTGCGTTCCGTTTGCGTTTAAACGGGAAAGAATAATGTGTTCTCCACTGTATCAGACTGCTCCGGAGGGAACAGTCTGATCAGTGTTTACACTGTTTGCCATTCATTGAGCACCTTTGGGACAACTACTGTGGAGAAAACGTTATTCTTTCCCGTTTAAACGCAAACGAAACGCAAACGCAAATCGCTAAAATGTAGGAAATTACCATGTTATGACATTTCTAATCATTTTTTTTAATCTGAGTGGCCACCAGTTTGGAGCCTGGCTCCAAACTATTTGCAACGGAAATAATTGTTTTAGCGTAAACGCGTTTATTGGGAAAGAATAACGTTTTCTCCACTGTAATGTGTGGTAAAGACAGTCAATTGAGTTTTTAGGGTAACTACAACACTAAAACTGGTTGTTACAATTTAGAAAAAAAGTTTTAGTCAGTTTTCAGTTTATGAAAGCTTTATAAAAACTATCAGAGCACTAAACAGATATGATAATGGATTCCCGCTAAAAGAATAAAGTCTACACTGTATTTATTAGTAGGTGTTCGTTATTGGTAAATTAACTAACAAAACTAACATAGACAAAGGCGTAGCTATACCATAATTGTAATCCTTGACAGTGGGTTATGTAACAGAGATCATATCTCGTTTTGAACTACATGCCGTTACTATGTGAATTTAGCGATCGCGACACATTTCAAAATGGATATTTTTTTAAGAAGATGGATAGCGATTTGACTATCAATCAACAAATCCACCCCACCGATTATATATTAAACCTTCACTACCGCCTAATCCCGAATACAATGTTTATTTGTAAACAGTTGTGATTCTGTATGGATCAGAAAACGCGTAACGCGGTTTCTGGTCAGGATTCAAACTGTTCTGAGAAAAAAATGATTCAAACTGTTTGACACTGAATTATATTTATAATTTCAAAATCATAAACCTAATTTAAATTTGAGAAATAAACGCTGACGGCAAAGGGTTGAAGCTGAGTATAGCATGGCAGTGAAGGGGTTAAATCTAAAAAGTTTCGCTGAAATAGCGATTTCGCAATTAACCGGAAGTGACGTTTTATTCCAAAAGAAATTTTAAATCAGCAAACCTAGTTCACAGACCTCATAATATCAAACATCCTGAAAAACCTTACATACCTCATAATACAGTGGAGAAAAACGTTATTCTTTCCTGTTAAACGCAAACGTACGCAAACGCATATCAATAAAACGTAGACAATGACAACTTATTGACACTCCTGACCATTTATTTTAATCTAAGTGGCAAACAGTTTGGAGCATGATCAGACGCCGGGTAACCCGGCGTCTGATCTGGCTCCAAAATGTTTGCAATGGAAATAATAGTTTTAGCGTAAACGCGTTTATTGGGAAAGAATAACAGACTCTCCACTGTACTATCAAAACCCCTGAACAACCGTAACTCTTTGAATGCCGGGTAACATTTTTGTCAGCAACATATGTCGTTTGCTAGTTTTCTAAAATATAATTTCCTTAATATCTGTTTCAAAACAAGGTCAGGGCATGAACACATTTTGGACCCCAGTGAGACGCCGCGTTACGCAGCGTCTCACCAGGATCCATTATATTTACAAAATGTTATAAATGTTTCGCAGTAACGTGCTTAGAGTTAATGACCATGTATCATCCTATTTTAAAGATTGTTACTAATTTATAGGATAAAACGTTACAGTGCCCCCTCTCTACAACGACACCTAATCGGATACAAAAGTTGTGTGTGCTATTCGGAGGGAGTCGTTATAGGGAGGGAAATTGGCTTACATTTGCAAACAGCTTGAATCCAGATCAGACGCCGCGTCACGCGGCGTCTTATCTGGATTCAAGCTGTCTGCAACTCGTCATTTGTTTTTTCTGTAAAAAAGTACATTATGTAACTTTGAGAAAAACAGCAGACGACATTTTTAAGCAGACGATATTGCAAAAGTAAAAGCGTAAGACATACTTGTCCTGTTTAGGGAAATTCAGCAGGAGTCGTTGTACGGAGGGAGTCGTTGTTGAGAGGGCAGTTGTAGGGAGGGAACGCTGTTTATACAGCCTACCTGGGGTTTACGACGACCGACGGTTTAAAACACAGGTTACTCCTTTATACTTGACAAAAGCAATACTGAAAGCTTCAGTAGTAGCTGTCTATCTTACTATTGTTTTGCATTATATTATGTAACCACCTGTCCTTAACCCTTTCCCCAATAGAAGCGACTTTTAGCGTATTTAATTTATTCCTCCTCTGAGGAAAATAGTTCCAGTTTATACCCTCATGAACAATTACCATTACAAATATTTTATATAGCCTAGCAGATTTTAGCTTAACGCAGGCTGAAAGTAAAGCAGAAAGGCACATTCTGCTTTACTTTCAACCTGCTTTAAGTAGTCACCTATTTTCAAAACTAGAAACAGGCTATGAGGTAAAGGGTTAAGACTTCATATACAGTAGGGGTGTAACAATACGATGAAAACCGACTTGCAATATATGGCAAACAGAGGAATCGTATTGCTCTAGGTATATTGTGGCAACTTGTAAGTACACAAACTGGATAGAAATTAGCCTTGAAAACTTATTTATAGCATTGAAAGGATAAAAGGAGTGCTTTAACCCTTTCCCCCATAGAAGCGACATTTAGCGTATTTAATTTATTCCTCCGCTGAAGAAAAAAGTTCCAATTTAATCAGTCATGATTATATAGTATAGGGAAATTTTTCAATATTCTAGCACATGGAAGCTTAAAGCAGGCTGAAAGTAAAGCAGAATGCGCCTTAGGGCGCATTCTGCTTTACTTTCAACCTGCTTTAAGTGGTCACCTATCTTGAATACTAGAAATAGGCTATCAGGTAAAGGGTTAAATACGAGGGAGGGTCCAAAATTAACATATACACTTGCTATATAATTATGATAAAATTGTCACAATACATTCAAATTAACAGAATATCTCCTCTTGTATATGCTTAAACAATAAACAGAATACATGTATTGCACTACGGAAAACCCGTATTGCAATACGTATTGCTTAGAGGCGTATTGCAATATAACAATACATAGCCGTATTGTTACACCCTTAATATACAGTCTAACTGCGATATCTCGTACTCGCTCAAGTCGAACTTATCCGTATTACAGTCGAACTTCGATATCTTGGTCTCGGTTAAGTCGAACATACCAGTATTTCAAAGTTAAAACGCGGGTATGTTCACCTAAACCGAGCTTGAAATAAGGCAAATTCATGTTTCGAAATATCGGATATTTCGTGTTAAGCGAGTTCGAGATATCTAAGTTCGACTGTATTACAGTTCAAACTGTCTTCAGTCGAAATCAGTTAAGTCGAACCTAACTGTATTTCAATGTTAAAACGTGGTTGAGCCACGATTTCACGTTAAGGACATGTTCGTCTTTGAGTGAGTTCGAGATATCGATGTTTGCCTAATATATCATTTTCAATGGTATATACAATGTATGTTCAAATTGGATTGTATATATTAATCAGTTGAAAGCTGTTGAAGAAAGTATAAAACATAACAATAACTGCTCAACATAAAGGCAGGTACCAATCACAAAACCACGAATACTAACACAATTGACATCAACGAACAGATGACGTCATCATCATGAAAAAGGGAAACACATCTGATATTTAAGGGGACACTGTAACAATTGTAGACGAGATCAGGCAGAGTGCCAAATTAATTGGATTGTCATACAATCTTGCATGAGGCAGGTATTACACAGCGAATTTGTAATACACACACATGTTTAAACGATTGATGTCACCAAAATGACGTCAGACGTTTGTTACCCGTCAACTTTAGACTTTGAATATCGAATATGAAATACTTATCGAAAATACATAAATCATCTTATGAATAACTCGTTTAAAGAAAAATAAACACTAACGTAATGTAATAACGAAGGAAATTGTTAAAAAAAATGCTGACGAAACAATTCTAATCAAGATCTGATTTAGTTCCTCGGCGTCAGATATGGGTCCGAGGTTATAAAGCTTTTCAGTTGAGTCTAAAGTCGTTCTCAAGCATTTGATTGGTCAGATTTGAGCCTAGGCTCAAATCTGACCAATCAAATGCTTGAGAACACACTCAACCCAGCTCAAACGCTTTATAACCTTGGACCCTGGACAAATAAAGTATTTCAATGGCTCCAGGCTGCCTTATGACTTTAAACATTTATATTGAATTGGAAATATATAATTATAATCAACAACGATTATAACAGGGTTGGTGAGGTAGGGGATAAAGCCATCATGCAAGATGTATCTAAAGAAGACTTCAATGTTATAACATATGCATGAAGATTACGTCATCATGACGTCAACATACTTGCTTACATAAATGTCAACGACACACTGTACTTACCACAAATACATTGATGACGACGTCAATCATACTACCCAGCACAGTCACGAAGTCAAATATATTCCATGGATCTCGGAAATAGTTCTGGAGCAGGCAGAAATAAAGAAAAATGAAATCGAGATTATTGAAAAAACAATATGCTGATATTGTTTATTCATCATTAAAATCATTAAACAAATGTAGATTAATAAATTAATCAGAACCAATCTTATTTGTTTTAGATCTTGAATAGAATTACAATAAACGGTTTGTTCCATTTCTTACAAAAAGTCGAAAATAAAATTAACAAATCGAGGTATGTTAACCGTTATTAGTATCTACACTGTTTGCAGTACATATATATGCATTGAAGCTCGTCTGGATATAACGAAATATTGGCTAGGTGGAAAAATGTATCCCCCTCTCTAACTACAGTGGATAATCTGTTATTCTTTCCCGTTTAAACGCAAACGTACGCAAACGCAAAACACTAAAACGTAGAAAAGAACAACTTTTGGACAATTCTGATAATTCTTGTTTATCTTGGTGGCAAACAGTTTGGAGCCTGATCAGACACCGGGTTACCCGGCGTCTGATCTGGCTCCAAACTGTTTGCACTGCAAATAATAGTTTTAGCGTAAACGCGTTTATTGGGAAAGAATAACACATTCTCCACTGTAACGTATAGTAAAATGTAGCAGCATTTTGGATATACCCACATACATGAGGCCCAATGCTTATAAAGCGTTTGAGTTGAGTCTGAGTGCATTCTCAAGCACTTGATTGATCAGATTTGAGCCTAAGGTCAAATCAGACAAATCAAATGCTTGAGAACGATATCAGACTCAACTCAAACGCTTTATAAGCATGGTCCATGTACTGGTTTCCTGCATATAAAGGGTAAACAAAAAAAAGTCTTACCGAATGGTTTCAGTTTTTGAATATTACGCACATGTAGTTTCGGGAGACACTTACTAAGCCATGTATTATTTAAACATGTCAGCCTATCTAAGACAAAAATAACTTGAAACTGATTTACTTGCGTTGACTAGTGATCTTTCATTACCGAAACATTGATATTTCGGACTGTTTACAATAGTAATATGTTCCTGAGAGTCGGACTGTTTGCAATGGTAATATATTCTCGAGATTCCGGGCTGTTTGTAATTGTAATCTTTTCTTGAAGTACATCATTCGTTTTGGAAACATGATGCATCTTCTGTATATCACAGAGAGTGTCTGACACAGTCATTATTCAATGTCGTGCTGAACTTGTTAACAAGTAAAGTTCATTATGTCAGAATAACATAATGGTATCGATTTAGGTGCTATTTCAAACCATGTATGAAACAAGTGAGAAAATCAGTTATCTACCATATCCACGTTAGATGCAAAGTAATTGACATTTTATTACACCCTAACCAACTCAAAAGTCTTAAGCAGTCATGATCATCTTTATTTGCTTTAAATGGATCTAAAGGTTGCAAGAAACCCTAAATAAAATCAGGCCTCTAGTAAAGAACGAGTAAGCGACCTTTTTCAAAATTTCTCCTCTATGCCTTTATTAACCTATTACCCCATATATACATCTTTTTACGCATTTAATTTGTTCCTCCACTGAAGAGAATAGTTCCTATTTACAGAGTCAAGAATATGTATCATATGAAATATTTTCTTTATAGCAGATATTGGCTAAAAACAGGCTGAAAGAAAATCCGAATGTGCCTTAGGGCACATTCTGCTTTTCTTTCAACCTGCTTTAAATGGTCACCTTACTTCAGTACTAGAAACGGGCTATTGGGTAATAGGTTAAACCCATTTTCGTCATTCTAACAAGCAGTAATGACAAAGGGTTTTGTAGAGACATAGGAGAGTTGCCTTTTGTTATAAAGTGCTTGAGATGAGTCTGAAATCGTTTTCAACATTAAGGTTGGTTATATTTGAGCACAAACTCAAATCTGACCAATGAAAAACTTGAGAACGATCGCCTCTCAAACACTTTATAGCATTAGGTGCAGTTGTTTTTAAATACTCTCCTTAACTAGAGTCCTACAAATGGGATAGAACATATAAGCATACAATTGATAAGTAACACTCAATGATCGTACACAAAGTGTTAAAATATATCTGAATTGAGCAATTTCGTGAAAACAAATAGCTTCAACAACATTTAGCAAGCAAGATACAGTGGAGAATGTGTTATTCTTTCCCAATAAACGCGTTTACGCTAAAACTATTATTTGCAGTGCAAACAGTTTGGAGCCAGATCAGACGCCGGGTAACCCGGCGTCTGATCAGGCTCCAAACTGTTTGCCACCATGATAAACATGAAATATCAGAATTGTCCAAAAGTTGTTCTTTTCTACGTTTTAACGCTTTGCGTTTGCGTACGTTTGCGTTTAAACGGGAAAGAATAACAGATTCTCCACTGTAATTGTCACATATAATTTAAATTACAGTATATAATAGTTGTTGAATTCTTAATCAATTACTGTAAGCCACAACGTATAATATTTTAACATACATATTTTACAGTTACGATTCCTAACAAACATAGACAATATTGATACCATATCTAAATTATTCACCCCAAATGCTAAAGGAACATAGTTTAATATGTTTGTTTCTTTTCTTTTTAAGTTATATGTGACGACGTCTACGCTACAGCATACATAACATCTAAAAGGAAACATGCATGAGGACATCTGTACAAGATCAAACGCATCCAGTGACTAACATACCAAGGTGCCCGTTCAATTAACCGTTTTACATAATGTAATATCTTAACAAATAACATGCTACAGGCGAATTTATGCACACTGTTGCAAACAGTACGAGTATATATCCAGTTGAGATGTCGGGAGGGCCGTAACTTATGTTGGTAGAACTTGTGCCCCGATCCGTTTTCTTGTTATTTGAAATAAAATATGGTTAAACTAGCTGAGACGTCGAGTTACATGACGTCTCATCTGGACCCAAATTGTTTGATACTCTGATGAGTGAAAATGCATAAAATAATTAAATCAGCGTTGGGGAATTAATGCAGCCGGCAGTATGTGCAGACGACACTCACATATTGTGCATGAAAGTTGTAACATTTACAGTGGAGAATCTGTTATTCTTTCCCGTTTAAACGCAAACGTACGCAAACGCAAAACACTAAAACGTAGAAAAGAACAACTTTTGGACAATTCTGATAATTCTTGTTTATCTTGGTGGCAAACAGTTTGGAGCCTGATCAGACGCCGGGTTACCCGGCGTCTGATCTGGCTCCAAACTGTTTGCACTGCAAATAATAGTTTTAGCGTAAACGCGTTTATTGGGAAAGAATAACAGATTCTCCACTGTAGCACACTAAGTCTTTGTTGTCTTCAACATAGATAATCTATCTTCAACAGGTAACGTGAGTGTGAACACGACCCAGATAAGAAAAAAACCGGCTTTTACAAAGACTCTACAGTAAACTATTCAATGAGTTTAGAACAAACTTCAGCTTAAAAGAACTGAAAACAGCGCAGAAAGTTCTTAATGGAGCGTTCTGCTTTACTTCCAATCCGTTTTAAGCCCTCCAAGAAGTTAAACACAGTAATATAATTTAGTTGAGTGGGCTTAAAGGAGTATTTCACTGTTTTAAACCGTCACTAGTCTTGAACAAATATTTCTTTTTGAAATTGAATGGCGGTTTTCACTATACTTTATAATTAAAAATAGGTCAATAAAACAGGCCCCTGAATTAACGAAGATGCTATACAGTTTCATATTCTAGAACAAATGACAAAAACTCATCAAAACATTATAGGTGAAACCATACAAAATTATTTTTTGTAACATTTGAACTGGATGGAGTGCTTTATCAAGCTCTTGTGAAATATGTGACTTAATAGCGGAGCAACCGTGTACAGATGTACGGTAGAGAAGACGTTATTCTTTCCCCGTTTAAACGAAATGAAACACGAATGCAATTAAATGTAGAAAAGGACAAACATAATTCTAAATATTGACGAATAATTTCAAACGGAGTGGCAAACAGTTTTGCGTCTGGTCAGACTCCGCGTTTTGCGGCGTCTAATCTGGGCCCAAACTGTTTGCAACGTAAATCATATATGTTTTCAGCATAATCGCGTTTATTGGGAAAAGAATAGCGTGCTCTCAACTATGTAAAGCAGCGTTTTAATGGTGACAAAAGCTCAAACAACACGAGTTGAGGAAAACACGACAGGGTAGCTTCACAGAGCTCAACAGTACGCAAATATCACCACAATATAGGCCCGATAGTAGAACACTGACATTGGGCGGGGACAATTTGGTAGAATTAGATTATGTTTCAAAAAGTATAAATGAAATTTTAGTTTACATAAAGTTTGGTCAAGGCGGGGGATAGTTGGTGGTTAGATAGCGGCTTTTTTGGTTGTTTTGTTTGACATAGATGATGTTGAAAGCTTTATTTCTAAAGTGTGTCTTTAACAGGAAACAAAAATATCGTTTGTACGGTACAACCTGTATTTAGTGGCATGCCATTAGCAAAGAAAGGGTTTGAAGTTAACTTATTTCAATGACCCCTTTTAACGGGTATATGAGCCCTTTACAAATAAGGTATAAGTACATTTGTCCTATGTAAATCGTGAGCAAGCAGATTAGAGAACGCCTAAAGGAGCCTTCTGACCCGGATCTTCACCGTTTGTCATTTAAAAATCAACCAGAGATAGTAAAAGTGGACTAGACGTAACTGGAAACTAGAATTTTCCATTGAAAATTTCAGGAATGAATGAGTTTAGCGGCAGCACGTTTTAAACTAGAAATGAGGCTTATCGCTTTAACCGAAAGTGTAAGAATTTAGATTTACCATAAGATACATAGTGACACGTATACCCGATTTTTATAAACAGTGTACAGTGGAGAATCTGTTATTCTTTCCCGTTTAAACGCAAACGTACGCAAACGCAAAGCGCTAAAACGTAGAAAAGAACAACTTTTGGACAATTCTGATATTTCATGTTTATCTTGGTGGCAAACAGTTTGGAGCCTGATCAGACGCCGGGTTACCCGGCGTCTGATCTGGCTCCAAACTGTTTGCACTGCAAATAATAGTTTTAGCGTAAACGCGTTTATTGGGAAAGAATAACAGATTCTCCACTGTACACATGAATGGTACACCTGGCTCCAAGGTTATACGAGTAAAGCTTTTGTGTTAAGTCAAGAGTAGTTCTCAAATATGTGATTGGTCAGATTTGAGCCTAGGCTCAAATCTTACCAATCAAATGTTTGAGAACACATTCAGACTCAGCTCAAACGCTTTATAACCTTGGAATCTGTCCTATGCGAACAGTGTAGACTCGTATTAGAATATTCACAAATGAACCCTCTCATCAGGAGCTGTACAGTTAATTTGAAAACATATTATAAAACAACCTTAAAGTGTTATAACTTCCTAGACTTATTTGGATAACAGAATTGCATATTTAAACTTTAAACAATTAAGTTGATTCTTCGATGTAACAAATGATAACATTATAAAATTGAAACTAACAGCTAAATACCGTTGTTTAAAAAATATATTCAGAATGTTTTCGACAACAACAGTTTTCTGGTTTTCAATTAAACGTAGTTCCCCCATAAAAATGTTTTAATTAACCAAATAAAAATTAAGTTTTTAAACACGACCACGGCATTGCTTTGACACACTGTAGGAATAAAGATATCATGCTTACTGGACATAGTATGACTTTGTATTATTATTTAGTAAAACAATTTCCGATTGAATACCCCATATACTTCAATACATAAAAATAAATTATCATAGTTGTAGGAAAAGACGTTATTTTATCCCGTTTGAACGCAAATTCACTGCAATAAAATGTTACAAAATAACTTGTTTGTTTGTAAACGTTGTCTATTGTTTTTGAATGTAAAGGCACACAGTTTGGAACATGATCAGGCATCGGCTAACCCAGCGTTTGATCACGCTCCAAACCGTTTGCCATGTACATAATTATTTTAGCATAATAAGGTCTTTTCTCACTGTGTAAGCTGAATCATGAATGAATATAACCTTAGCTTGCTCAGAATGATATGACGATGATAATGATGATAATGATGATGACAACGATAATAGCTATATGATAAGGTCAACGGGAATGATCAGAAGGCAACGTGAATAATGGAATAAATGTAGAATGATTATAAACACTTATGAAATAAACTATTAGATACCAAATAGAAACAATGGTTTAAACAATATTTTATTCAAATAATGAAATGGATTGGACAACAGGCATTGCCTATGTAAGTCCTCTCCAGGAAACAATGACTGATTTAAAAGTTACTATCTTCAACCAATATAAATGGTATAACTGAACTTTGTTGATATATTTTCCATATATTTTGAAGCAATCTTTACACCAGAATACAATTTGTCCGCCGTACTTTTGTGTTGCACTAAGCTGACGCCTGTATTATATAATGATAGTACTTCTTCGTTTAACCCGATACTCCATAGCCTGTTTCTGTTTTTTGATGACATGTAACCTCTTAAAGCAGGTTGAAGGTAAAGCAGAATGTGCATTAAGGCGCACTCTACTTTACTTTTAGCCTGCTTTAAGTTAACATCTGGCAAGATAAGATCTATAACATAAACTGTTTTCATGATAGGATGATTACAATTAAGGCGTAATAAGGTGTATCTATAGGGTAATGAGTTAAGTGACCGCTTAGAACAATGGTTAAATGTATACAAAAATAATAATGAATATACATGTATATCATATGAAGCGGAGATCCTAATACGAGACAGAAAAAAGAATACTTTAGCTCACTGAACCCTAGAAATTCAATTTGACAAATCCAATTAAGTCTAGTCTTTGAGCCAAGGTTATAAAGCTTTTGAGGCGAGACTGAAAGCGTTCTCAAGCATTTGATTAGTTCGATTTGAGTTATTGCTAGGCAAAAATAAATTCAAAATCTGACCAATCAAATTCTTGAGAACGATTTCTGACTCAACTTAAAAGTTGTATAACCTTGGGGCCAAGTTTGACTGTTTAGAAATTGTTTTTATCTTTGTTTTGCAAAACAGTTACACGATTTTAAGCAAAGTAGTTCCTGATCAGATAGTTCCTTTAGGGACCGTCTGAGCATGGTCTACACTGTTTATATAGGACATATGTATTCATTTGAAGTACAATGCTTGTATAAAACGTAAATATGCGACAATAGGGTTCAATGAGTCACGCATGTTTTCTAACATAACTCAAACGCATTCTATGACGTGACCACTCATATCAGTCTTCGTATAACGACGATTGTAATGAGCGGCCATACCATAGGGTTTGGAAAAGACAGACGGAGTTTAGTAATTTGAATACTGGGCAGGATCAGGAAATACTCTGTAAATATAATGGGTGTGTAATGGGGCAAATAATCAGAGTCGTATGAATACCTAAATACATGTATACAGTCAATATAGTTTTAAGCGATCACCAATTGAAGAAATATGGAGATTATTAAAATACAGGTAAAAACCTTTTTCCAACATAAAAAGTAATACAGAAACGCTTATCGGAGATTTCTGCATTACCGTTACGAACAGTGATTTCGGCAAACCTCCTGCATTTAAATCAAACCAAAATTCTTCCATTGAGTGACCGCTTTAACTGAAATTGACTTTAAGAGTTTCCACCTTCATGTGCAACCACCACTGTAGCGCATGCGCACACGTGGGTTCATCCCGGTAACCCGGGGTCATTCCACGTGATCACCACAAACGCCGCCATCCAAGCCAATGAGAGTGATTGGTATAAATCGTTAGATCAATGGAAAGAAACAAAACAGGACTTAACGTAGCCACCACAGGGACATGAGGGCTGTCGTTTCTCCTGAATTTTCCTAAATCTTCGGATTTTTTCTAGTACATGGTAGCTTAAAGCATGCTGAAAGTAAAGCAGAATGCGCCTTCAGGCGTATTCTTCTTTACTTTCCAGCCTGCTTTAA
The DNA here is from genome assembly GCA_922989275.2 of Gari tellinella. Classification (NCBI taxonomy): domain Eukaryota; kingdom Metazoa; phylum Mollusca; class Bivalvia; order Cardiida; family Psammobiidae; genus Gari; species Gari tellinella. The sequence goes on along the minus strand of OV277865.1, from coordinate 11,121,306 downwards.
GCAGCCACGTGTCAACAAAACTAGAACCAGGCGATGTGGTAAATGTACGATTCGTAAAATCGCACTGGAAAAATGCAAATTTGGAAATCTTAGGATTTTTCATGTCAACTTATGGTGGCCCTGGAGAAGCATTGACATATATTTTGAAATACAGGGATGAAGGACATGTGATCGCCGTGCACCAAAACAAGACAATCAACACAGTCGTGAAGAACTATCTAAAGTTACGGCAGAAATAAAACAGGAACCCGGGACTACGCTTATAAAGCGGGTGAGTCGAGTCTTAGATTAGTCGCAAATTTTGATTGGTCAGATTTGAGCATTCTGCTAAATTCTAACCAATCCAAAGCCTGAGACTGATCGCAGACTCCCACCAAACCCTTTATAAGCATTGGGCCTACACTGGTAACATACAGTACCAGACCGTAGGGCGGTGACGTTTGTAATAAATGATAACAAAATATAAGGGACCGGTTAAAGCACAGAGTTTTAAAAGAATATTGACGTCACAGAATGGCCTTTAACCTGCCGATGTTGAATGTGCTGGACATCATAATTCGAACAATAATTATTTCCTAAAGTATAACAGCCACATCACGTTGATAAATATCACTAAAATGGTTAGTGTATATTGGATTATCCTATAATAGTATAAAATAGGACATATATCATTATTCAAAAGCTTCACAAACAAAAAATATTTTCTTTGAATGAAGTCTTCAGCAGGCTAAGGGCTTAAACTAAACAAACATCACAGAAGCAGGGAAACGGTTTCATTGGCTGTTCAGGAAAGCCGTGTTCTCTATAAGTCTTCTAGGATATTTATAATCCATCCGTGGAGTCAATCATCCCTGATACTTCAAATAGTCAATACCACCTTCCAACTTAGTCTAGTCCATTTTGACTATTTATAGCTGTTGCTGCAATATATTCTACAAATCTAAACTGTGTAAACCCTGAGCAGATGGCTCCATTAGGAGATATGAGATCTACGTCCACGCTAAGAGCATAGGACAAGTGTACTCTTTATAAATAACGACGACAGTCGTCACTAGAGCTCAACAAGTAAACCATTCATCCCTAGTTACGTTTACATGTAACGTACCTGGGAAAAGTAAATTTGTCCTATACTTCCAGTGCAAACCCAGATCAGACTGTTCCTACAACAACCATCTATTCATGGTTTGCACTATTTGGCAGTTCGCACTATATTGCAAGAAGCAACAATTACAGATAGGTCAAAATGGACCACATGTTTACTTAATTGGGACATCGGAATGTCCATTTGAAGTTGCAAGGTGCATGAGCTCTGAATAGACAGAACTATATGTTACGGTACGATGGTTACACTTGATCCTGGTTGACTTTTAGTGATCGCTTGGTGATCATACATGAAGATGTTACACTCAGTACCTTATGGTAGTTCAATACTATATATATATATATATATATATATTTATATTACAGACTGTTAAGGTGGCTTCGCATGAAGTGTTTTGATTGGTTGATCATATTGGGAAAGCCACAAAATAAACTCAGTGTTTTAAGACAACCCTCTTAATCTTTTACCACCAAATAATCGTGTGTTTAAAAGTTTTCGCCCGTAAATTTCATTTTCAAATAAAGGTCTGGTGAAAAATAGTTACGACAAAGATCGGACAGCTAGTTTATTAGAGTCTGATCTTGATCAACACTGTTAATGCTTATGATGTTACTATTATCGGTTTACGAGTTTAAAGAATGATTTAAATTTCCTGACGCATGTTTTAAAGGGACACTGGGTATCAAATTAGTTTCTAATATATTGTTGACTAGTTTCTCAAATAAATAAACTGATCATAGAAAAAGGTTCACGTTTTGAAAAAGAAGGTAAAGTAGACGATAAAAACAATCAGACTGATACGTAGAAAGAATTCCACCTTCAAAAACTACAAATGTCACTTGCCAAATACCTAGGAATACCGAGTAAACATCAGCAAGTGATGGTATATATCATAGAAATACACAGGGGCGTACATTGACACAATCGTACAGTCAAACTTGTATTAAGCGACCACTGAATGAAAGAAGGCTAGTAATATCTAAATACAGGTGACTGCGAAACCCATTAACCCCTTGTAATGCGTATTAACGTCATTTACAGAGCTCTAGATAAGGGGGGGGGGGGGTATTTCAAAAACTAAAATCTTTATTTCTGCTTAAAACCCCATAGTGTCACTACTCATTAGAATCGTCTCTTCGATAGGATTCGGTGCTGAAATAAGTGAGAAAATGTTGGATTTGTTCAGTTTACTCCCTCTTATCTGGAGCCCTGATTTACGAACAGTTTACCTGTAAAGAGGACATGTGACAAATGCACATAGTGTTAACCAAGATCATAGGGCTACTACAGGAGCCGTATTATCAGGGCATGTGCTCTTTGTCATTCTGTAAAATAGTTGTAAACAACCAGAATTGGTCAAAAACGGACTTAAGTTCAGTGGAAACATAAATGTCCCGTTTGATGGTTCAAGGGGTGAATGAGTTAATGCAGAACAAACGTCATGCAGAAGGCTCCTATGAAAGTTTTCTGCATCTTATTCTGTTCTGCAACAAGCCGCCATGAGTCATATTGCTATTCATATACTCTATTTCTAGTGGTCGCGTAATTCAAGTGGTCGCTAAATACAAGTGGTCGCTAAATACAAGTTTGACTGTACATCACATGTAAAATCAAAGTCAAACCTTAATTCCGAATGCCAAAAGCTTAAGAATACACTCTATGGTGAAGAGGACCGTGAAGACCACATTTATTAAGATGAGGACCTTTTCGTAATAGGATCCCTCTTTCTCTTTCGATAATTGCCCCTCTTGTGAAGTAATCTCCCTGAACTTTTCCTCAAACGTATTCTGATTATTAAACTGATGCAAATGGCAAGAAAAAAAGAAATAAATTACAAAGTTGCTAAGAAAGATATGTGATTTGTCCATAACAACAGACACCACTAAGATATCCATCAGCTCAATATGATTTAGATTTACAAACAGTAATATCAGAAAGGTAGAAAACTGATGTAACATTGAAATCTCCATTGAGATAATTAAAAGTTTTAATTTAAATCTTTAAATTAACTCATTGTGTCCTGATAATGCGTATACGTGTCCTTTTGCAAAAGTATACCTGATTAACAGATTGCATGCGTATGTAATACGTGTAGACCTTGATCATTTGGTTCACATATGATCAGGTTCCTCACTGTTTTTCAGTTATCAAGTACATGTATAGTGAAAATCACATTATTTACGCAAGAAATCGAGACTTTGATAAAAATTGAAATTTTCTATGTATATATTACGAACTGAAGGCACATTAACGCAAATATAGTTTTTGATTTGACTTGAATTTGATTTACAGGAGTCAATGAGTAAATGATTTCTGTTTGAAGAAATTGCTGGTTGATATGTATAGGGGATTCTGTTGCTATTCTTTGAAGTTATTTAACACCGACTGTTAATGTGTATGTAGCAACATTATAGCAAGGACACAGTATAAAACAGTGACTCCAAAGATACACCAGACTTGTTGACCTCAATGACAAACAGCAACAACAATCCTAAATCAAATGATGATTTAACAATCAACACTTCTGGAGCACAGCATGTTATACATCTTACGATTTTGTTCTAGAAATAATGGCACATGTTCATGTGACATATGATTGGTTACATAAATACAAAACAGTGCCAAATAAGACCAGTTCCAGTGGAGAATCTGTTATTCTTTCCCGTTTAAACGCAAACGTACGCAAACGCAAAGCGCTAAAACGTAGAAAAGAACAACTTTTGGACAATTCTGATATTTCATGTTTATCTTGGTGGCAAACAGTTTGAAGCCTGATCAGACGCCGGGTTACCCGGCCTCTGATCTGGCTCCAAACTGTTTGCACGGCAAATAATAGTTTTAGCGTAAACGCGTTTATTGGGAAAGAATAACACATTCTCCACTGTAGTTATAAATGTGTTTCAGAAGTTCTTATCAACGCAATTAACCAATTTAAGCATAATGTGTACTACAGTACATTAGCCAAAGGTGTGTACCATGAGGAGACGCTGCGTTATACGGCATCCACTCAGGGTCTGCACTGGTTGCTGAAATTATATTCTACTGTATGGACAAACAATGCAGTGTTGTAAGGTCAGCTTACAAGTACAGTAAAACCTCGCTATTACGACCACTAAAACGAATGCTAATTGATTGAATACAAGGCAAGTGACAGCTTAAAGCAAGGTGACAGTAAAACAGAAAGCTCCTGTAGGAGCTTTCCGTTTTACTGTCACCTTGCTTTAAGCTGTCACCTGTCGTAAAACCGTAAAAAGAACATAATTTAGTGGTCGTAATAGAGAGGTTTTACTGTATATCAATGATTTGAGCGTCAAACAGATTGACTCCAGAAATTTCGCTTTTGTCGTATGCAACAGAAGTATTGTTTTCGAATTAGTGATGCCGTAACAAGTGAGCTCCTTTTCATATGACATCCACTATTATGGCGGACTTTGATTCAGGTTGTTGATACTGTTGTCATGGCAACTGTTGCAGTCAAGGTAGGTCTAGACTTTGGAATCACGGAAGAAATTGCGGTGCCATTAGGACCCTTGAGCCTCATGTCCACCTAGACGAGTGGCCAACACCACACAAGTAAAACATGAGAACAAACAACCTAGCTAACAAGGGACAAAATAGTAACCCTTTCAATGCCGAAATTCAACAGTCTTCTCTAACCCTTTCACCGATACAATATTGGCTGCTGTAATACTGACGTCTCAACTTTAGATTCAAGATTAGATCAAAACCTTTCATTGACAAATATACCGTAAGGGTGTTACCCTTTCACCGCCGTATTATTATCTGCTTCAATAATGTGGACTGCAATATCGATTCAATGTTATATTTAATCCATTACCCCATATACTGTTTCTAGTTTTGAAGATAGTTGACCACTTAAAGCAGGTTGAAAATTATATTGTCCCCGCAGATGCCCAGGTTTAGAATAGTTTCACTGTACTGCGTTGGCGTCTCGTCTGAATCCAAAATGTTTGCAAAAGTAAGAGTTGTCGAGGTAAGTATATAATGAACCCCAGCGACGAGTATACACGTTTAAATAGAACACATGTGAAAAAGTTACATATATATTATGCAACCATTGTAAACTCAGATAAGAGGGCTCATAAACGAATTCTCTGACCAGGGTTAGTGCCGTTTCCTATTCTGCAATATTTTGTATAGGCGACTACAATCGATTTGTTCAAGAGCCAAATTGTTTGACAATCATTTCAATAGTTCCACAGGCATTTTGTCTTAAATATAGCAATGCACGATGTTGATGCAGGCGATAACATGGCAGTGAAAGGCAGGGCTCCAGATAAGAGGTAGTTTTTTCCAACAAATCCAACATTTTCTCACTCTTTTTAGCACCAAATCCTATGGTGTTACTACTCATTAGAATCGCCTCGAAGAGACGATTCTAATGAGTAGTTACACCATAGGGTTTAATTCAGAAATAAAGATTTTAGTTTTTGAAAAACTACCCTTATCTGGTGCTCTGGAAAGGGTTAAGATGGACGACGGAATTTGACGATGAAAGGGTATAGAGGGCAGATACACGGGTGGTCATTTACATATGGTGGCTATTTTTTTGTTTTATGCAAGCAGTGACGGTAGACCGGACTAGATGCCTCTATATATAGATATAGCAATCCTCTGACCAGCGTCTAAACTGTCAGTTTGCAATATATTGTAAAAACACCTAAGGAAAGGGAAACAATGAATTATACAGACTTGGATAATGGAATTGTCCGTTTGAAATTTTCAGGTTTCAGTGATTTTTACACATCAAACCGTTTCGACAAGTAAACTCGTCTTCTACAAATTATGTTCCTGTAAAACGTACACTTGTTCCATGCAAAGGAGCCCTCTGATCAAGGTTAAACAATGTCTGCCATTTTGCTAAATATTCTTAAAATCCACCCTGTAAATAGTAATAAAAGGACGAGCCTTAATTGCTAACATAAGTTATCCATTTACATATTTTATGCGGGAGACACTTTTAGGTGTACCTCTAGGCAAACAGTTTTGATCTCATGTGGCCTGATCTGAGAATAAAACTGTTTGCAGCTAAGTCAATATTCTATCAGAAACTGCTAAAATCTTTTTCAAATATTTGAGTTATACCCGCTGCAGACAACATTTTAAAATGACCGCCAAATATTACCCAGCATACAATGGGTTAAATTTTCGATGGGCGAATGCATTGAAGTTACATGGTTGGGCTAGGTTGTTTGTTCTCGAGTGTCTGACGTCTAAGAGGGAGGGCTATATATGTGGTGTTTACCCTGTACACCAAGCAGGTATATATGCCAGTCCGTGGAGCCATAACATGTATCATCCACCACCTTTAGATCGCAGTCTTCATAATGACCGCCCCTCACACTGGTCTCAATATTCACAAACACAATATCTGCTATTAGCCTTCTGCAAGCTATAAAATTGTCGTCTGCAAAATATGTCGTGTGAAACAATACAAACACCTGATGCATCTGTATTTTCGTGCAGAAAACATCATCGGAGTGTCAAACAGTTTGGACCCAGATAAGACGCCAAGTTAATCCGAGTCTTATGTGGGTCCAAACAATTTGAAATAGTTTTATGCTTTCATCCGTAGCGTGCAGAAGGTTAGGAAATAGATATATAATTATATGATATATGCAACAAGCCTTGGCATTGGTCTGACGCCGAGTTACTCTGCGTTTGACCAGAATATAACTTGTTGCATCGGTGATATACGACCTATTCAGTGTCGCAGTGTCGTAAAACCCAACCCACTGTCTTATAACTTGTTTAATATTCCTCTGTTATTTGCCCACTTTAGTACAAATATAAGACAATACTAAAATATTTAGAAATGGTACCTCTAGTCACATATTTCCTATAAGCAAACGGGTTGGCTCCTGATCAGACGCTGCGTGACGCGGCGTCTGATCAGGATCCAAACTGTTTGTAAGTAACCATTGTGTTCGGGGTAAGGCAGTGAAAGGTGTTAATTATTCTTCGACAACAATATAGTTGACTTTTTTCTATTGTGAAACTAACACTTTGGGCACACTTTTATAACCAAATATTATTGTGCACAGTTAATTATATGTTTTGTTCTAAGGCCGAATCCATATACCAGTGTGAAGGGACAATCAACCATTCCAACTGCCTAATTCGTGCAGTCAAACAGAAATAAGTGAGCACGAAATCCAAAAATAAATCAGTGAAGACGTGTGCCCTCTAAGACACACGGGTAACGGCCGTCTTACCCGTCCAAACCCCAGTAATTTTAACACCATTTCTATGGTGAACATGAATGTGAAGCCCATATTCACGTATTTTAGGACATCGCGGTATTGACCAGCATCATCTGTGGACTGACACTTTTCGTCAGGAGGTTCAGCCGACTGACAAGAATCAAATGTTAAAATGTTGAACAAAGGTAATGAAATGCGCCCAGGACTCCAGAAAAGGATAATATTTTCAAATACTAACTTCTTTATATTCCAACAAAACCCTATTCTGTGATCACTCATTAGAATCGAAAAGCAGAAAGTCTAATAAGTGGTCACAATATAGAGCTTGATAGAGACAGAGATGAAAATGTTTATAATATCTTATCTAGAGTCATGAATTACGTCCCTTTGTTTCAAATGTGCCATCGACAAATGATGTTAGGCAAGCAGTCAAACGTTTAGCAAACATTCTACACAGAAAGCATGGTTTTCAAGACACACAGTAGCAAAAGTGTATATCATTTCATTGTATAAGACAAACGGTTGACATAAATTTGTCAAGTGTCAGTTTGGGATGAACATTGGACAGGATAGGCACAAAAACGCATTTCCAACATGAATTAATAATGAAATAGAAATACGTCGTTAGGAAATAAACATTAAACCTTCAGGAACGGGGAACGGGTACAATGTATATATAACACATGCAAATATTAAAGACCAATGTCAGAGGACACTGGACTGATTGTGATAATTCTAAAACTTTGGGACACACTCCTTAAATTTCAATGTAAACTGGGTATTCTTAAGAAAATATAACACTCCTTCTGGAAAGTCGGCAAAGTAGGGGGTTAATATGTTTGCATTTACTTTGTCTTTCACCAAGTAGCCACGTGTCTATACAGAAAGAGTCACATGTCTATGACGTTACCACTGCTTTTCCTGACCGAATGTTTGCTTAACCATGTTTAAATGCATGTAAATAACTACGTGAAAGGTGATGGGGGCAACCAATAAAGTCATAGCTCAATAATAAACAACACATTGGCATAAAAGAAACATCTGAAAAGTTCAAACCAGCATCTGAAAATGAATATCCGTTAGTAAAAAAACATATATGACATCATGTATTGATCAATAGCATACATACATGTAGAAACAAAACATAAGGGACAACTATGGTGTAGTTTCAGCTGTTAATATTTACTTTCCATAAACCTATGTCGTTAACTGTTCTACACATGATGTAGTATAACACATGCAATTGTATTTCTAGTATGTTTGTTTTAAAGATATCGAATTGTTATTTATTATGCAAAGTATAGACCTTCGTGGAGAAATACCTTCACATTGACCTATTTGTGCCCAGTGGATTCTTCCATGTTTATATATTGGATTAGTCCATTTTTATCAAAGGGATACCTGGTCAACATTTTCATTTTCATTTTGTTTTATATTGAAATTCCTATCAGCAAACATTGTAGACGCTGATCAGACGCCGCACAATGCGGTGTCTGATCAGAGTCTTCACTGTTTGCCTATGTCCCATATATGGGATCGTAGGCACAAATGGGTTAATATAACAGGTGTATTGACTAGCGTCCTCACCACTAATATTTGAAATTGATATCTATCAAATCTAAAATATACATCAATTACCAATGCATATAATTTCATGCGATTGGTTAATATATTAGAACATGTCAGAAGATGTATCACATGTATATAACGCGTAAAATATCATTTCGCATTTGAATTATATGCAGCAAAAGATATGTACAGCGATCACTTTATACAGATATACCGTTATGACCCTAAGTCTTTGAACAGACAGGCTTGCAAAATCAGATCAGTGTAGATCCTGACCATTCTTCTTATGAGGGAACAGAATGACCCAAATCTAAACTGATTGCCATTCAGTTTGCACCTTTTGGACAAATAACTGTGATAACAGCAATAAGGTTAAACTTTAGGACAAGTACTTCTTTTTTACAGCAGTGATACAGGGTATCCCAATTTTTAAAACTTTTACAGAATAACGTTTTCTATGAAAACTACACATTGCGATGCATTAGAAAAGTAGAAATATAACTAATAGATTTCTGCATTACGATGTCATGCGTTTTCACTTTCGCTACCAAATTGCATCGTCTGCTTTAACCCATTGTGCCTACGATTCCATATATGGGACATAGGCAAACAGTGTAGACTCTTATCTGACGCCGCATAATGCGGCGTCTGATAAGAGTCTACACTGTGTGCTGATAGGAATTTCAATATAAAACAAAATGAAAATGAAAATTTTGACCAGGGCACCCCTTTGATAACTGCCACGGTATCGTCTATGTTGATTCTGTTGTCTGCAACAGTTTGATTTGAGGTACGTTGACTACGATATGAATGTCGAACAGCTTAGATCTTGATCAGACGCTGCGTTATTCAACGTCCGATCAGGATGCAAACTGTTAGCAAAGTCGCCAAATGGCGTCATTGGCAATGATTGAGTTAAATGACATATTTTTTGTAAACGTCAACTTTCCTTTTCAGTGAGCGCTGCATCAACGTTTTGCTACGGTATATCTGTTGACAACTGTTTCTTAATAACTCGAACTATATAGACCTAAATCGAATTTAAAGTCTAAAACATTGCAAAATTGAAATGAAACAAGTGTGAGTGAGAACTATTAGTTACATAGGACTTTAAGGTTAATGGCTGTTCGAGTAATCTAAATTCGTTAAAATATATGAAAAGAGACGTTGTTGTATAATCACACCAAGCAGCTTATAAAACAAATTCTATACCGCTGAAAAAAATACAAAAAGAGCTATTAATGAAACTGATTTTGGAACCTGCATTGACTAGGATCAGATGCTGCTTCGAACGTGACGCATTTGATTCGAGTCTGTGCAGTTTGTAGCGACAATTGACATAGATTCCAGGGCTTCATATAAGGGGGATATTTCAAAAACAGAAATCTTTATTTCTGCATTTAACCCGATGGTGTCACTACTCATTGGAATCTTCTCTTCGACACGATACAGTGGAGAATCTGTTATTCTTTCCCAATAAACGCGTTTACGCTAAAACTATTATTTGCAGTGCAAACAGTTTGGAGCCAGATCAGACGCCGGGTAACCCGGCGTCTGATCAGGCTCCAAACTGTTTGCCACCAAGATAAACAAGAATTATCAGAATTGTCCAAAAGTTGTTCTTTTCTACGTTTTAGTGATTTGCGTTTGCGTACGTTTGCGTTTAAACGGGAAAGAATAACAGATTCTCCACTGTATCAATGCGTAGAAACACCATAGGAATAGATGCTAAAATGAGAGAGAATATGTTTGATTTGTTCAGTTTACCCCCTCTTATCTGGAGCTCTGGATTCTTTATCTCTGACAAGTGCAGTGGGTGTTCAACTTTATCAGAAGCCATGTTTGAAATGTTACTCCAGATCAGGGTCAACACGTCTTGTCATGTCATGACTGTTTATCTATCTCGCTATACGAGTCAAATAGATTCCGTTATATTCAGTTATAGTTATCATTTAGACAATAAAACATTACAGTCCAACATGTTATATGCAAACTTGTCAACGAGAATACATTCGTTGACTTTTGGACTAAGTTCAGCTAAATGTAAGATAGAAGTAATGCAAACAGCAAATATGAGCGTTCTGCATAACATCACTCCAACATTAAACGGGCACATGTATTTGACTCTACTCCATAAATACTCATTTTTACGCATTTCATTTATTCCTCCACTCAATGAAACAGTTTTAATTCATACAGTAAAGAATATGCGTCATAAAATATTTTCTATATTCTAGTAGATGGTAGCTAAAAGCAGGCTGAAGGTAAAGAAGAATGCGCCTCAAGGCGCATTCTGCTTTACCTTCACACTGCCTTAAGTGACCACCAATCTTTTATATTAGAAAATATTTAAAACTATCCAATCTTCTATATTTCCGTGTTGGCTTACAACACACTGGACCGTACATAAACGCACATAAATACAGTATACACACACACACACACATAGACGTACATACCTTCATCATTAACACGAATGTATTCAGCGCTATAAGCGTCATCACAAAATATTCAAATTTAGGCGATACTACTAGTTTCCATATTCTGTACTTAAAAGAATCTTTGTCCTTCGGCATAAAGCGGCACAGCGGTTTGGCATTGATTGTGAAGTCTATACATTGTTTCTGTAAAGAAATATAGAGTAACATCTGAATACTGGACGTCTCCGAAAATGGCTTGGTTTATATTACTTGTTTATCAGCTTTTTATACAGTCAGATTTCATTATAGTACTCGCTTATCCCTTTCAATGTAAATGGCTAAAAGGCGTATTTGAAAAATGTTTGAATCCTGATCAGACGCCGCGTTACGCGGCGTCTGATCAGGACCAAACTATTTGTCCCTTAATTTGGAATTACGCCAATCATACTGCCTTAAATATAACTTTCAAACGATATTGCAGACAACAATGTTGTAGCAGACGATGATATGTGAAGCGGTAAAGACATCACGATAAATTTGGCAGTGAAAGTGTAAAGCGAGTTCAAGATACCGAAGTTCGACTGTATGATTATATAACTGATAATGAACGGTTGTTATACAAATATTGGTTACACTATATTTTGTTATGAAACAAATAATCGTGTAACCTGATAATGTTGGTATATAAATCTGAATAAGGGGAGATCCTTTGAAAGCACAGAAAACAAAGCAAATACTGAAAATTGCAGACTCGGTTTAATTGAGTCTGTTCATGAGCAATACTGAAATATGCAACAGTGCTCACGCCCCCTAGCACTATACCCTATACTATTGTATTCTTTGGGCTGAAATGCTGAATTTCCAAAACAGCTAGAGTAGATAGAATAGTATATAATAGAGAACATATTAAAATGAAACGTTTCTTCAGTTCTTTGAACCATAGTCCCTAATATACAGTGGAGAAAACGTTATTCTTTCCCGTTTAAACGAAACGAAACGCAAACGCGAAACAATAAAATGTAGAAAATAACAAGTTGTTGACAATTCTGACTAACCATTTTTATTTGGGCGGCAAACAGTTTGGAGCCTGATCAGACGCCGGGTTACCCGGCGTCTGATCTGGCTTCAAACGGTTTGCAATGGAAATAATAGTTTAAGCGTAAACGCGTTTATTGGGAAAGAATAACGTTTTCTCCACTGTAGACATCCTATCCAAACAGTGTTCCTTCGAAGAGTGCGTTTCTCCTATGCCAACTTCTAAAGGCGTCCTCTGATTATTGTCTGCACTATTTGTCACATTCCCTAGTAAATTGTTAAAAATGAACAAGACCCAATTGAAACTGGAATTGTCTATTTGAAGGTTCCGGGAGAAACAGGTTGACGCATCGGATAAACAAAATACATTGTATAAATGTTCCATTACCATTCCACTGCGTCAACCTACAGTGGAGAAAACGTTATTCTTTCCCAATAAACGCGTTTACGCTAAAACTATTATTTGCAGTGTAAACAGTTTGGAGCCAGATCAGACGCCGGGTAACCCGGCGTCTGATCAGGCTCCAAACTGTTTGCCACCAAGATAAACATGAAATATCAGAATTGTCCAATGGTTATTTTTAAGTGTACATTTTGATATATCCCCTTGTTGTATGTAAATACCTGGGTGAATAAAAGATATGTTCTGTTCTGTTCTGTTCTGGTTGTTCTTTTCTACGTTTTAGCGCTTTGCGTTTGCGTACGTTTGCGTTTAAACGGGAAAGAATAACAGATTATCCACTGTAACTGTAATTGTATTTGCAAATAGCATGAGTAACTCGGCGTCTGATCTCAATCCAAACTATTTACAACGAACACTAAATTGTGTTAATTAGTAGGTGTTTCTGACATGTGACTGCTTATATCAAGGTACCAGTGCCAGTAAAACAGAAAGCTCCTGTAAGAGCTTTCTGTTTTACTGCCACCTTGCTTTAAGCTGTCACCTGTCTTTTATACCCTCACCTAGCCTTCTTTTTAGTTTCCGTAATAGAGAATTTACTGTTTTTTGTTAAGCATAATCGCATCTGGCATAAATAGCGCCCCCTGTCCTATTCAAAGAGAGAGAGAGAGAGAGCGTTGGAAAGCTAAACTAGACACGTACTTGATTTTTATCGAGATCTTGGTCCCCCAAGTCGCTTTCACCCTGCTCTTGGAAAGTAATGATGATCAACGCCACAAATATGTTGACAAAGAAGAATGGGAAGACGGTAAAGAAGAACACGTAGAATAAAGACATTTCCATTCTGTAGCCCGGCCTTGGTCCGCGGTCAACATATGTGGAATCCATGGAGTTCTTCAATACCCTGTGAATGGTAACAATCGTGTGTATTACAGACTAGACATTTACTATAATTTTAGTCGGAAAATAGGTTATATACAGTGAAGAAAACGTTATTCTTTCCCAATAAACGCGTTTACGCTAAAACTGTTATTTCCATTACAAACAGTTTGGATCCAGATCAGACGCCGTGTAACCCGACGTCTGATCTGGCTCCAAACTGTTTTCCATTCATATAAAAATAGATACTGAAAAATGTCAAAAAATTGTTATTTTCTACATTTTAGTGTTTTGCGTTTGCGTTTCGTTTCGTTTCAACGGGAACGAATAACGTTTTCTCCACTGTAGTTAATGTTACCCATTGTAAACCCGACTTTAAATAAAGCTTCTTGTATCTTGTATATAAATAATAGTCTACATGTATAATAAGATATACTGTAAAACAGGAATTTTTGGCGTCATGAATATTTCGCGTAATGCGATTTTGTACTAATTCGCGAAATCATGCAATATTTTTAGCAGGTGGTAGCTTAAAGCAGGCTGTGAAAGTAAAGCAGAATAAGGCACATTCTGCTTTACTTTCAACCTGCTTTATTAAGTGATCTATTTTCAAAACTAGAGACTAGAATTGTATTTTCGCGAATAAAACCGGTTTTACAGTATTAGATATATTAACCTTCCTCCTGCCTATCAAGACTTGACTTATGTTTGCAAACAGTGTTGATCCAGATAAGACGTCGCGTTACTCGGCGTCTGACCTGGATCCAAAATGTTTGACACTGGTATTTAGGTTTCGTTACAAGTACTTAAAGAATGTATATACAGTGGAGAAAATGTTATTCTTTCCCAATAAACGCGTTTACGCTAAAACTATTATTTCTATTGCAAACATTTTGGAGCCAGATCAGACGCCGGGTTACCCGGCGTCTGATCAGGCTCCAAACTGTTTGACACCAAGATAAACATGAATTATCATAAATGTCCAAAAGTTGCACTTTTCTACATTTTAGTATTTTGCTTTTGCGTTTCGTTTAAACGGGAAAGAATAACGTTTTCTCCACTGTATTAGGTTGGTTTCTTTAAATAAAGAATGTATAAACGAGACTACAATTTGAGAAATATCAGATGAAAATTTGGTAGAAATTGTGTTGAGGGGGGGTTAACACATTGAACCCTAGCAAAGAGTATACATGTACATGTCTTCATTACTTACAAGGAGTTTACCTGTAATGGGTACACTTGCCTTAGACAAAGAGTGAATACCCAGATACAGTGGATAATGTATTATTTTTTCCCAATAAACGCGTTTACGCTAAAACCATTATTTCCATTGCAAACAGTTTGGAACCAGATCAGACGCCGGGTAACCCGGCATCTGATCAGGCTCCAAACTGTTTGCCACCAAGATAAACATGAATTATCAGAATTGTTCAAAAGTTGCACTTTTCTACGTTTTAGCGCTTTGCGTTTGCGTACGTTTGCGTTTAAACGGGAAAGAATAACAGATTCTCCACTGTACATGTATTCATTACTTACAAAGAGTTTACCTGTAACGGGTACACTTGCCTTAGACAAAGAGTGAATACCCAGATAGGAGGGCTACTACAAATATTTCTGATCAAGGTCTGCATTGTCTGTTATTTGCACTATATTGTAAATATCAAGCCTGATGAGTCCATAATTGACTAAACGTTAATGGATACTAGAATTCCCAGTTGAAGATTCGTGGTGAATGAGTTAAACAAATGAAACATTTAACTATACTACGTCGTTGTACATTAAGAAAGAACATCTCTTATGAGCTTATTTTCAAACCCTTTCAAACCCATACTGCTCTTAGTCTACACATTGTCCCAATAATTCAATGTCACTTACAAATACGAGATTTTATCAACAAATTATGAAGAAAACACCAAACATGAAATAACAGATTTCATTTGTTATGATTTTACGTCGCTTTAACAGGTATGTCAGTCATATCGCGACCCCAGCTACATGTACTTGTAATTACAGGTGGAGGAACACCCTCAGAAGCCCTTTATGCACCGTATCAGGCACAAATCGGCAACTGGGTAGAACCATCGACCTTCTGCAAGGCAGCTATTAACAATTAACAATTAACAGTGACCAATTTTTAAAAATGCACTCTGCTACATAAATACAAACGTAATGCAATCTATGTTGTAAACTAATTTGTAACTCAAGAGGTCCTACATTTACTACAGTAAGACTACGAAAACTCGAACGTACTCATATTTCAAAGTAAAACGTGGCTCTACCACGTTTTAACATTGAAATACGGGTATGTTCGACTTAATAAAAATCGATCTATTTATATTTCACTTTAGAAATACGGGAAGCTTAACACATTCAACCCTAGCGACGAGTATACTCGTCATTTACAAACAGTGTACATGTAAGGATTACACTTGTCCTATGCAAACAGTATATACCCTGATTAGAGGGCTCCTTAAGGAGCCCTCTGATCAGGGTCTACACTGTTTGTCACTTTGAAATATATTGTAAAAATAAACCCTAAATGTTCAAAAATGGACTAGACTTATCTTGAAATTAAAATTGTTCATAAAAAGTTTCAGGGGTGAATGAGTGAACTAAAGCGAGTTCGTGTTATCGAGATTTGGTTATTGGTTATGTTTCTGGGCCCGTCTTAAGGTGGTTCGCGGGTCAGCTTATTCTGTGTCAGAATTCTTTGAAACCTTGATTAAATTGAAATATACCATATGGAGTGTGAAAAATCGTTAGAATAAAAAAAAGTTACAGTGCCGTTTTTTTCTGACAGGACCTTTTGTCGAGAAAAGCTCCTTTTCAATAAACAGGAATATTTTATTTATAAAATGATATAACTCAATAATTTCTGTACATTCAAGTAAACTGAACATAGACTATAAGATATTGGGCAAACAAAAGTATTTCATTACATATTTTCTGCAAATATCAATATTTTAAAAAAGTCAAATTCTGAAAATCTCAAATTACAAAAAATCTAGCTGTTTAACATACACTAATTTTACTCTTATTATATAGATATAACTTAATTCTACTAGTCACAAAATTTTAATGAAGATCTACAGTAGAATTTACATTTTATACATGATTTCCTGAAATTCTGACAAAATGTTAACACAAAACGAGTAACCTCCCTTGAGTTCAACTTTAAAATGCCGTCAGCTCTAAATAATACCATAAGTCAAACCTGTTATAAGGGACCATTGAATACGGTAGCCTGTAGATCTTTAAAGGCAAGTGACTGCTTAATGCATAACAAAAGTAATGCATTAAAGCTCCTTTAGGATCTATCTTTTAGCATTACTTTTGTCCTGTGTTAAGCTGCCATCTGTCATATAGGCTATAAATCCTCACAAATTTAGCAGTCACATGAATATACTTGCATCTGATATTATTCATTATTACGTGACTTAACATAGCCTGTCCTTTGATAACTGCGTTATGAGTTGACTAGTCACTAAAATCGGACAATTTGTTAAAAAAAAAGTTTTGAAGCGAGTTGGAATCGAACCTAGAACCTTTGGATTGCAAGTCAATCACCGTACCTACTGCGCTAACAGAGAAGACATTGAGGCAGATCAAACTTTTCTTTATCTAAATTTTCTACTATAAGCACGTGCCGCAAAGATCAGGTGAAAGTCATCAGCATTTCCGGAACTCGATATGCGGGCCGCCCGCTGTCGAACCACCTTAAGAAACGTCGTACGTATTTGCTGGTAAGTCGGATTATAAAATTCTCAATTATTATTATTATCGATCTAATCCTGCCTCATGACATTTCTTTGGAATCGTCTTGAAAAGCCGATTCAAAAGAGATGTCACCAGGCAGGATCAGATGGCGATCTCAGAAATTAGATGTATTTTAAAGTTTTGACTTAAGACCGTTTTGTCGTACGACGACGGGTTACTGGATGACGTCTGTACTTACGTAGGCCAGCCTTCACCAGTTGTGACAGTAAATAACGTCAACATGGCGTGAAAGACGTCATCGTAGTGAAAGTCTTGACGTTTCCACTCCCGATGCTTGACTTCCGGTGAATCCGGACCATCTTCATAGAAGAAATACTGGCCCCTAGAATAGATCGAAAATATCGAAAGATGCAATATAATTACAATAGACACTTCCAAAGAAGACAATATAACGACATAAGAATTATGTAGACACCTGTCTTGAAGTCGACCATAGAAGACAAATCGTCTATGAATTAGTCGTTTAATTGGACTACGTAAAATGTTTCATTTCCAAATATATAAATATAGGATATTACATGAGTGTTCATAATTTATTGGATTTATTAAAATGTATTTTAGAAAACGATAAAATCGAGGCTTTGCCGAGTTTTTATCGTTTTCTAAAACGACGAGTTTGATAAATCCAATAAATTATTAACACGAATGTTATATTCTTTTTTATAACATTACCTAGAAAGTTATTGATCGCAGCCCTTGATGTCAAACGAATGCTAACCGCGAAATAAGTAGATCTATACAGTAAAAATGTTGTTCCAAATTAACCCCGTTCACTAGCATAATGTTTATGTTATTATATGTATCGATAAACACTTTCATGTAGATTAAATATTGAATAATTACACCAAAAAGCTATAAATTGAATCTACATGAAGGAATGAAGACGTAGGAGCACTGTAGTGACAAAATGTGAGTTCAGGGGCCATTGAACTGATTTCATACTTACTTGCATTCATCCCTAGATTCTTTCGACTCGTCAGTACAGTAGAAGAACTTCCCCTTAAATAGTTGTACTGCGATCACGGCAAATATAAACTGGAACAGCATGTAAACGATGAGGATGTTGGACACATTCTTCAAGGAATTCACAACGCAATCAAACACAGCCTGGGAAAAGAATGGAACTGCCAGGTGAATATTTCTGTGAATCAGTGTACCCTATAGCCTGTTCCTAGCTTTAATGGGAGGTGATTACTTTAAGCAGGTTAAAGTAAAGCAGAATGCGTCTCTAGGCGTATTCCGCTTAAAGTTCAGCCTGATGTACATGTAAGCTACCATCTGTTAGTGTATATGGAATATATTTATTACGGTGCCTATAGATAACTGTATAGAGTGGATCTAATGACTGTATAAAGTGGATCTACTAAACTTGAGAAATAAATACGTATTTATCTCTTTGCATACTAGCGGCTGATATATGTGCCACAGTGATTACCTTTGCAAACAGTTTGGATCCAGATGAGACGCCGCCTAACGCGGCGTCTCATCAGGATCCAAATTGTTTGCCACTCTGATCCTGTTTTGAAAGGAAAATAGAAAAAAATATATTTGGAACAGCAGCAGACGATAATTGTTGCAGACGAATATTTGTCGTACTACGTTTCGTAAGACGGCACCATGTCTTTTGCGGAATACTTTTATGTAAACAAGAGCTAACATATTACACCCTAGCGACGAGTATATCTATATTTGTATTTTTAAAACTGTGTGCATGTAAAGATAATGCTAGTTCAATGCAAACCGTCTAGACCTAGATCATACGGCTCCTAAAGGAGCATTCTGACCAGGGTCTACACCGTTTGTTATTTTGCAATATATGGCAGAAAACAATACAAAAAGGACTAGTTTTCATTTTTACTGGAACTTTTCATTAAAACCTTCAGTAGTGAATAAGTTAAACTAATATACATGTATCCACCGATGCACGTACGAAATAAGACTTTTACAAAATGTTTACCATGTAAGGTTATAGTAATTTCGTTGAAACAGTTGGAAATACGTTTTTATTGTGCTCGATTCATTGATGCCAATGGCTAACGGCTTGGATCATGATCAAAATCTGAAAAGCGCAGCGTATGCTCAGTCTCCAAACCAATTGCCAGGGCTGCCATGTCTCCGGATTTTTCCTAAATCTCCGGATTTTTTCCCAGTACATGGTAGCTTAAAGCAGGCTGAAAGTAAAGCAGAATGCGCCCTAAGGCGCATTCTGCTTTACTTACATTCTGCTTTAAGTAGTCTTATGTCAACAAAACAAGAAAAGGGCTATGGGGTAAAGGTACGATTCGTAAAATCGCACTTGAAAAATGCAAATTTGGAAATCTTTGGATTTTTCATGTCAACTTATGGCAGCCCTGAATTGCCAAAATGTTCAACTAAATAGTAAATACATTTATTATTTAACTGTTTCAACGGCGTCAAAAGGCGACTTTGCAAACAGTTTGGATCCTGATCAGACACCGCGAAGCACTCGTATTGACATTTCTTTGATTAAATCAGCTCTAAAATGGAATTTTCAAATATTGCAGACGGCACTGCCCATACAGACGATAGTTTGGGCGGTAAGAGGATTAAATCAGACGATAAAACTTGGCAGTGAAAGAGATAAAACATGCATTGCCTTTTCTTGAATACAATGGTTAGTTGAAAAGTGTAAGGGTACTAAACAGACGCCGAATAATACGGCACCTGGTTAGAATCCATACTATTTGACAATCTTTGAACCTTATTAAATTAAATTGATAATCGCAAGCGAATTGCCATCGAATTGCCATCGAATCGGGCGCTTCAAAAAACAATTCCTACGTTTGAATAGTTTGACGCGAATTTTCCGAAGCGGTTGGAACATAAATGGAATCGAAAATATTAACGAATACATATTTGCGAACATTTGTGAGATACACCATTCAAGAAAACTTACCCGAGGGTAAAGTTAGTATTTTGAATCGCAAGCGAATCGCCATCGAATTGCAAGCGAATTGCAATCGAATCGCAAAAATTGTTAATTTAATAAGGTTCAGTACTGTAGTATACAGTGGAGAGTGTGTTATTCTTTCCCAATAAACGCGTTTACGCTAAAACTATTATTTGCAGTGCAAACAGTTTGGAGCCAGATCAGACGCCGGGTAACCCGGCGTCTGA
The DNA here is from genome assembly GCA_922989275.2 of Gari tellinella. Lineage (NCBI taxonomy): Eukaryota > Metazoa > Mollusca > Bivalvia > Cardiida > Psammobiidae > Gari > Gari tellinella. The sequence continues at coordinate 11,100,762 of OV277865.1, read as the reverse complement.
TCAGGCTCCAAACTGTTTGCCACCAAGATAAACATGAAATATCAGAATTGTCCAAAAGTTGTTCTTTTCTACGTTTTAGCGCTTTGCGTTTGCGTTTAAACGGGAAAGAATAACAGATTATCCACTGTATTAATTTCGTCAGTTTAACTAAATTGTTAATTTGAGAAATAAAAGTGGACGACAGTTTTTAACTCTCTCACTGCCAATGTCACTGTTAACACTGTTTGCAAACGCGCCTTTAAGAGTCATTAACACTTTACCTCATAGCCTGTTTCTAGTTTTTAAGACATATGATCACTTAAAGCAGGTTGAAAGTAAAGCAGAATGTGCCTTAAGGCACATTCTGCTTTACTTTCAGCCTGCTTTAAGTTAAAATCTGCTAGACTATATAAAATATGTGTAATAGTAATTGTTCTTGAAGGTATAAACTGGAACTATTTTCTTCAGCGGAGGAATAAATTAAATACGCTAAAAGTCGCTTCTATGGGGAAAAGGGTTAAGAGCGAAAGGGTTAGTGTTTTGCCTTTTTCAATAAGTATCGCTTTCAATGGATACACCGTTATCATCCTAGGCACTGGGAGAAACAGACTAGTAAAACAGTGTATACCCTGATCAGACAGCACCGGAGGGAATAGTCTGATCAGGGACTACACTGTTTGTCATTCAGTTTGCACCTTTTAGACAAATTACAAGTTGATAAAAGTAATGTGTGCTACATGTAATGATATGATAATTATTTCAGTTGCACAGGGTGTCCAAATATTTAAGGAGTTTACGGTATTGTCGATGATATTTTAACTGGCACTCGTAACTTTCCGTAAAGGCGGAATATGCATAGAGTGCCAGTTCAAACATCATCGACAATAATGACATTGCAACCACTGTGTTTTGTTTTGGCTGAGTGAGCATACAAAGAAACAAAAAAGTTTACCTTTAGTTTGGGAACACGATTTATAGTTTTTAAAGGTCGAAGCACTCGTAGTACTCTCAGAGATTTAATGGTGTTTAGGTTTTTGCCAGCGCCGTCGCTGAAAACAAAGCATGTAATGTGAGTTATACTGTAGAAACATTCATCATCTACATTGGAGAAAACGTTTTTCTTTCCCGTTTAAACGAAACGAAACGCAAACGCGTAGATTTAATAATAAAATGTAGAAAATGACAAGTTGTTGACAATTCCGACTAACAATTTTTATCTGGTAGGTAAACAGTTTGGAGCCTGATCAGACGCCGGATTACCCGGCGTCTGATCTGGCTTCAAACTGTTTGCATTGGAAATAATAGTTTTAGCGTAAAGGCGTTTATTGGGAAAGAATAACGTTTTCTCCGCTGTATATACCAATGTGTCATGGCGGAGAATGAAAGCTTGAAAAAAACCCATGTATATTGCATCGAACACGTGGTCATGTGCTCTTCATTGTTAACTCGTTCAATCCTAGAGACGTCTATATTCGTCATTGATAAGCAGTATGCCAATGAAGAGTAAGCTGATCACGTGCAAAATGTAAAGACCCTGATCATACGGATCATTAAGGGACCTTGCAATATACTGTTAAAATTAACCTGAATCATGTAGAAATAAACTAGACTTAAATGGAAGCTGGACTTGTTCATTTTAAGTATCCGGGCGAATGGGTGGTAAGACGCCTCTGATGAAATCTGATCAATGCCGGATCCAGCTGATCTGGATTTATACCGTTTGCATTAATCCATTACCCCATAGCTGGGTTCAAACTATTTGCAGAGTTCTTAAAAAATTAAGCATAAAAGGATTTATTTGGGACATAATTACGTTTCCTCCACTGTTACTAAAGCACACTTTTGATTGAATGAAATGTTTTTGTCAGTATGCGTCAATTCATAACTTGAAATGTACATTTGAAGTACTAGAGGTCAACTTTGTTTAACACTTTAAACAAAAGCGAGTACAGTGGAGAATCTGTTATTCTTTCCCGTTTAAACGCAAACGTACGCAAACGCAAAACACTAAAACGTAGAAAAGTGCAACTTTTGGACAATTCTGATAATTCATGTTTATCTTGGAGGCAAACAATTTGGAGCCTGATCAGACGCCGGGTTACCCGGCGTCTGATCTGGCTCCAAACTGTTTGCAATGGAAATAACAGTTTTAGCGTAAACGCGTTTATTGGGAAAGAATAACGTTTTCTCCACTGTATATTCGTCATTAAGATATACTATACAAGTAAAGGGTTACCCTTTTCCTATGCAAACAGTGTATACCCTGTTCAGAAGGCTCCTGACGGAGCCCTAGGATTAGGATATGCACTATTAATTTTGCAATATATTGCAGAAAAAAACCTACACGCCTTCACTGCCTTACCCCGAGTACAGTAGTTTTTTGCAAACAGTTTGGATCCTGATCAGACGCCGTATAGCGGGGTCTGAACAGGATCCAAACTGTTTGACACTCGTTTCAAAATTTCTTAAGTCAAAATACCTACAAATTGTTTTTTTTAGAAATAGACGCAGACGACAATAATTGTTTAAATTTGATGACGTCATGGTAGTGAAGGGGTTAAATACTCATAAACGGATAAGACTTGATTAGACACTGAAATGAGTTAGGACTATACCGCTGTTGGTATACTATTTGTGATTATAATATAAGTTATTCGAAGCAGTAAATTTAAAAAACAACTAAGGTACCAACTAACACCCTAATAAAATTTCAGACCAAAAACAAATACAGTTGAATTTCTATATCTCGAACTCGGTTATGTCGAACATACCCGTATTTCAAAGTTATAACGTGGCTAAGCCACTTTTAACTTTGGAATACGGGTATGCTCGACTTAACCGAGCATGGAATAATGCAATTCATGTGTCGACAAATCGGATAGTTCGAATTAAGCGAGTTCGAGATATCTAAGTTCGACTGAAATTACGATTACAATAAAGCAGTCTTTTACGTTTTACTAGTGTAACGGTATATTAGTAATTTGAGGCTAAAAGAAACAATTCCTTAGTCCGAAGCGCTACTAAATCTACACCTTCTTTCAAACTTTCTGTCTCCCTCCTGACACATAAACACATATTCTACCTAGTAGAGAGAAAAAAGAGATACAAAATAATTTCACCCTTAACCCCATAACCTGTTTCTCGTTTTAAAGACAGGGTGCCACATCAACAGAATGAAAGTAAAGCCGAATGCACATTCAGGCACATTCTGTTTTTGTTTCAGCCTGCTTTAAGTTACAATATGCAAGAATATAGAAAATGTTCGTACAGTGAATATTCATGACTGTATAATTAATATGGAACTTTTTTCTTCGGTTGAGATATAAATTTACGGAGTAAAAAGGCATATTTATGGGGTATTGGGTAAACATGTTAAGTTAATATATAAACATTGTAAAGAATATGTGAGAATGAACCTCTCTTTCTAAGATCTTTAAAAAGGACTAAAGCACCTATAAAACCTTCATTCAATTAAAACATTTAAATATGTGTGCAGAGGTGTATAACGTTATTCTTTCCCATCAAACATGGCTCTACTTCAAACAAAACCAGGATCCAAGGTTATAAAATGTTTGCGTTGAGCCTGACATCATTACCAAGCATTCGATTGGTCAAATTAGAACTTTTGCCCGAATCCGACCAATAAATTGCTTGAAAACGAGCTGAGACTCAACACAAACGCTTTAACACATTGAGCCCTAGTGACGCATATATGCGTCCTGTACCAAAAGTGTACCTGTGAAAAGTACACTATGCAAACAGTGAAGTCCCTGATCAGAGGGCTCCCACAGGAGCCCTCTGATCAGGGTATTCACTGTATGTCATTTTGTATTATATTATAAAAAACAACAATAAATAGTCGAAAACGGACCAGCTTTTATTTATAACTAGAAATGTCCATTGGGGGTTTCAGGGGATAATGAGTTAATACCTTGCGTCCTGTTGCCTTTTGAAATCCGACTGGAGCCTTATCAAATGTTGAGTAAATCAGTGTAGATCACGTTAACATATTCTAAACTAGCGACGATTACACTCGTCAGTTTCAAATAGTGGACTTGTGAATAGTTCACTTGTCCAATGCAAATACAGTGGAGAATCTGTTATTCTTTCCCGTTTAAACGCAAACGTACGCAAACGCAAAACACTCAAACGTAGAAAAGTACAAATTTTGGACAATTCTGATAATTCATGTTTATCTTGGTGGCAAACAGTTTGGAGCCTGATCAGACACCGGGTTACCCGGCGTCTGATCTGGCTCCAAACTGTTTGCAATTTAAATAATAGTTTTAGCATAAACGCGTTTATTGGGAAAGAATAACGTTTTCTCCACTGTAGTGGCGACGCTGATCAGAGAACTCCTTCACCCCTTAACCCCATAGCCTGTTTCTAGTTTAAAAGATAGATGACTACTTTAAACTGGTTGAAAAGTAAAGCAGAATGCTACCCTCTTCTAGAATAAGAATTATATTTCTTATGACACATATTCATGACTGTATGAAGTCGAACTATTTTCTTCAGCGGAAGTATAAACTGAATGTGCTTAAAGACGCTTCTATGGGAGAGGGTTAAGGAGCAATCTGATCAGGGTATTCACTGTTTGTCGTGCAATGATGTTGTCAATAACAGACCTTAATAGTAAACAATGGACTGAACTTAAATGAAGATAGGAATTTTCCAATAGATGTTTCAGAGTTGATCGAGTTAAGCAATCATCACTTATATTAAATTATACATCGACATACAGTGGAGAAAACGTTATTCTTTCCCAATAAACGCGTTTACGATAAAACTATTGTTTCTATTGCAAACAGTTTGGAGCCAGATCAGACGCCGTTAACCAAGCGTCTGATCAGGCTCCGAACTGTTTGCCACCAAGATAAATATGAATTAGCAGAATTGTCTAGAAGTTGTACTTTTCTACGTTTTAGTGCTTTGCGTTTGTGTTTCGTTTGCGTTTAATCGGAAAGAATAACGTTTTTCTCCACTGTATTCATCAAATGTCCTTATTTGATGCAGGAAAGAATAACGTGTTTCTACCCAGCTGCTTCGAACATAACGAAACCAATAACTGACACGTGACCTCATGACTGCCTTACCCTAAGTATATGTGAAAAATGATTATTTGCAAACAGTTTTGACCCTGGTAGACGTCGCACAACGCCGCATCTGATCAGGATCCAAACTGTTTAAAATCATTTCCATATCACTTCCGTCAATTTTACCTAATTTAAATTTCAGAACTACAGTTCAAGCAGACGAGAATTGACGAAAATGACGTCATGGCAGTTAATATGACGCCATGGCAGTTAATATGACGTCATGGCATTAAAGGGGTTCAATGCAATTAAATCATTGGTATGTTCCCCAAACTCTAACTTACAACTTCGATAAAATCTAATTGAGACCTTTATAAAATGCATGCAGCTTAATGACCACATGTCCAAGATGCTTTAACCCATTAGCCCCTAGTTACGCGTAAAACTCGCTTTTAGAAAACAGTGTACATGTGAGGAGTGCATTTGCCATATTCAAAAAATGTGAACTCATATCAGAGGGCTCATAGACAAGCCATATGATTAGGATCTACGCTTTTTGTCATTTTGCAATATACATTAAAATCTCTCTTATACATGTACTAAAAAGAAGGTTAATTGGTTGTATTAAACACAGGTTACAGCTTAAAGCAAGGTGACAGTAAAACAGAATGCTCCTTCAGGAGGTTTCTGTTTTACTGTCACCTTGCTCCAAGCTGTCACCTGCCTTTACACCTAATAATAAAACACATTTTAGTGGGCTTAATGGAGAGGTTGTACCGTATTGCAAAACGTAACCCTTAAAAGTCGAAAATGGACTAGATCTAAATGGAAACGGGAATTGTCTATCTGATGTTTCAGGGGAGAATGGGTTAAGTTTAAGAATACGGACAACTATTGGTATTATATGTGTATAACAACTGCGGTTTAACTCTTTCCCTAATAGAAGCGCCTTTTAACGAATATGATTTATTCCTCCGCTGAAGAAAATAGTTCTAATTTAATCAGTCATGAATATCTATTATAGGTAATATGTTTGATATTCTAGCACATGATAGCTTAAATCAGGCTGAAAGTAAAGCAGAATGCGCCTTAAGGCGCATTCTGCTTTACTTTCAACTTGCTTTAAAAATGCACATATATTCAATAATAGAAATAGACTATCAGGTAAGGGGTTAAGCAATATTGTCATATGTTCGTGTTATAAAGATACCATGGACATGGTTATTTAAAACTTAGCTCCTGACAACTACTTAGCACTTTTGGCGCCAAATTAATCATGAGTTCTTTACCCCTACACCGCAATATTGTCGTCTGCTTCACTATTGATGTCTGCAATACCGTTTTAAGGTAAATTTAAGGGAGTATGACTGACGACATATCGATATGAGTGCCAAACAGTTAAGATGTTGATCAGACGCCCGTGTGACGCGGCGTCTAATTTGGATCCAAACTGTTTGCAAAGTTGAATTTATGCGACCTTGTCGGTGAAAGGGTTAACTCATTCACCCTGAACATTTTAATTGACAATTCCAATAACAAAATAAGTCCAGTCCATTTTTGACTATTTAGGGTTGATTTTAATAATTTATTTCATAATGACAAACAGTGTAAACCCTGATCAGAGGGCTCCTTAAGGAGCCCTCTGATCAAGGTATACACTGTTTGCATGGGACAAGTGTAATCCCCACAGGTACACGGTTTGTAAATGACGAGTTTACTCGTCGCTAGGGTTGAATGTGTTAAACATTAATAATTTTCTGAAAAAATTGTGTTCGGATAGCATACAAGGCATTTCAGAGAATGGTGATTGACAGAAAAGTTTACTGTTCAGCAGATTCAGACCAGGTTCTTACATTGGGAAATACGCAATTCTTTCCCAAATAAGCGCGAGTATGATAAAAAAGTAAACGCCCATTGCACACGGTTTGCAGACAAAACAGACGCCGGGTAACCACTCAGATGAAAAATATATCGTCCGATAGTTTTTCTTTTTAAAAAGAATTATAATATCTGTATAAAGAAAATAAACACACACGCAATGCAATAACTAATAGAAATTGACTAGAATGTGAAAATGATAGCGAATAATGTCTATCTGAGTGCCAGAACAATGGTCGTATTCGAATCATCGAGTTTGTTGAAAACGAAAAGTGGGCGAATGCGCGAAGATTTACTGATGACAACGATGTTGGCCCGACTCAAATAGAAATTGTGGTCAACGAAAACTTTGTACTTCCGGACGAATGGAAATGAATAAAACACCCATTAAAAACAGTCGTAACGCCCCCCCCCCCCTTATATACGCATATAATGCCATGCGATCTGGATCCATTCGATTAATTGAGAAGGTCTTCATGTTTGTTTAACTATTGACACAAATCACGTGGTATAAACGTGGTCACATGACTAAATCAACGCTCGATTTTAGGGTTTGACAACATTTTGTCAACGGAAAACATCAAGTGGTGATTCGAATAGAACATGTTGACAATTATTCCAACTAACGCGATAGTTGTTCTGATTCGAATACGATCAATGTCTGGTCAATACAATACGTATTGTGTTTGACTGTCACCATGACTACACTTTAAAAAAATATTTTAAACTAGGGCTTTCTTTGACCGCATGAAATGAACAATGCTAAACTCAATTTACAAGTATTAAATCAATATAAGAGTGTAGAATTTAGTTTTCCGATTTCCACAGAAACATAAAGAAGAACCACTTCACGGCTGATATTTCTATTTTGATTATTAACCCTTAGCCCGCCAAATAAATTGTCGTCTGCTATATTTCTCGTCTGCTTCAGGTTTCAAAGTGCTTCAAAGTTGCTCAAAATTGCTGAAAATGTTGTCCGAGTGTCAAACAGCTTGGATCCGGATGAGACGCCGAGTTACTCGGCGTCTCATCCGGATCCAAGCTGTTTGCATATGGAGCTATAGTCGTGACTGGCAGGCTAAGGGTTAAAAGTATGCGTTTTAGCGCTTTGCGTTGGCGTACGTTTGCGTTTAAAAGGGAAAGAATAACAGATTCGCCACTGTAGTATAAACGCGCTTAATGAGAAATATTTTTGCACCAATGTATACATGTCTGATCTGAATCTGTCAACAGTACGACCGCGCATCCTATCGGACTATAAGAAGTTCGGCCTAGAGAGGTTTCCAAATTAACTCCGTCAACACCATTGGTCGTTATTAGGTTCCTTTGTGGATAATTTCAGTAACCAAAAAATGAACCAGTCTACTTGGAATTCTGGGTAGTTTACAAATATACTGTTCTACATTAGCAAGCAGTGTTGACCCAGATCAGAAGACTCCTATAGGAGCCATATGATCTAGGTTTACACTGTTTGCAAATGTAATGTGTATATTTTAGACAGGTCCATGGTCAATACGGAAATTTAAATAGTGGTCGTTTAAAGCAGGTGTTAGCTTAACACAGGACACCAGTCAGACAGAAACCTTATGAAGGATATTTCTGACTTATTGCTGCCTAGTATTAGGCAACCATGATCTATGGTTAAAAAGCGTTTGAGATGAATCCGAGATCGTTCTTAAGCTTTTGATTGGTAGGAGGACCAATCAAATTTTTGAGAACGGTTTCAGTCTCATCATAAACGCAAAGAGAACCTGTTTCCTTTTTTGACTGAGAAAGTGTTTGATTTTCAAATATTTCTAGTTAAAAGTAATCCGGTTTTGAAAATGTACGCTATAAAACCCATTCCGCCAAAGTGCCTCATATCACGTGATCAAATATGCAAACAGTGTCGAAATTCAAAAAACATTCTGTATGATACATTTAGAACTACTACACGTGCTGAAGAGGTTCTATATACATATGAGCAATGTCATGGAAAGGAACTCTGAATAGTTGGCGTACTACCAAGCAATGTTTTCTATCATTCCCAGTAAGAAATAAACTACTTTGTCTATTTTCGTCTTGAAAAAATTATGTAAGATATTACAGGGCTGCCATAAGTTGACATGAAAAATCTTAAGATTTCCAAATTTTGCAATTTTCAAGTGCGATTTTACGAATCGTACCTTAACCCCATCGCATGTTTCTAGTTTTGTTGACACGTGACTACTTAAAGCAGACTGGAAGTAAAGCAGAATGCGCATTCATGCGCATTCTGCTTTACTTTCAGCCTGCTTTAAGATACATGTACTAGAAAAAAATCCGAAGATTTAGGAAAAATCCGGAGAAATGGCAGCCCTGATATTATTTGAAAACAAAACAATTTTAGACTATCTTGTGGCAGGGCAAGGCTGAACCGTATTTTCAACAACACACAATTGAATACCGTAACGACCCTAAGTATTAGGGCAGCCAGGCCAGAACAAACTGTAGGTCGATCCAGATCAGATCCTTCTGAAGGAGCAGTCTGATTAGGGTCTACATTGTTTGCCATATAGTTTGCACCTTTTGGACAAAATAATGTGTGATAAAATCATTTAGTACACATTTTAGGATATTTATAAGAGTACATGTAATACAGGGTGTCCCAATTTTTAGGAATTGTACGGGTTATTAGCAGTTAAATTTGCCTCTACTTTGACCATACAGTGGAGAAAAGGTTATTTTTTCCCAATAAACGCGTTTACGCTAAAACTATTATTTCCTATGCAAACAGTTTGGAGCCAGATCAGACGCCGGGTGACCCGGCGTCTGATCAGGCTCCAAACTGTTTGCCACTAAGATTAAATTGAATAGTTAGAATTATCAAAATTTTGTCATTTTCTCCATTTTAGTGTGTTGCGTTTGCGTTTCGTTTGCGTTTAAACGGGAAAGAATAACGTTTTCTCCACTGTACAGTGCTCAATGGTAGTCAAATAGCTTTAGGTGAAGCAGGGCAGCTTCCCAATGCACTGTCGCTGTAAGCAAGCCCTGACCTTACAAAGGCTAAAACGTTATTCTTCCCTAACTATTCCGTTTGTACTATAAAATTTGGAACCTGATCACACAAAGAGTAACTCGGCGTCTGATCAAGCTCCAGTCTGTTTGACTCTCAAAATGTCCAAAAACTTTAACTCATTCACCCCTGAAACTTCAAATTCACAATTCCAATGTCCAATTAAATGAAGTCCATTGTTGACCTATTTAAGACATGTACAAGTGTATTGCAAAATGACAAACAATGCAGTCCCCGACCTGAGGGCTCCTGCAGGAGCTTTTCTGAGTAGGATATGTACTGTTTGCATATGACAAGTACACTCTTCAGAGATACACTGATTGTAAAGTACGAATATACTAGTCGCAAGGGTTGAATTGGTTAAACATGTTTAGTATACTGTCATGCTTATATTATTTTGCATTTCGGATGTACATGTACATCTATTCGTGTAGACGGGGCAGAATAACGTTTTCGACACGGTTACTACTAAACAAAGGTCTGTGTTATCAATTTAATGACAAATGTATTCTAATGTTACCCGCCCGAACTGATATCAATAAAATGATGGTCCGTCTAAAGACCCCAAACCTCCCCAAACCTCTCCAAACCTCCCCAAACCACTTTTAAAAACAAGTTTTCCATATTCCAGCAGATGTTACAGTGGAGAAAAGGTTATTCTTTCCCAATAAACGCGTTTACGCTAAAACTATTATTTCCATTGCAAACAGTTTGGAGCCAGATCAGACGCCGGGTAACCCGGCGTCTGATCAGGCTCCAAACTGTTTGCCACCAAGATAAACATGAAATATCAAAATTGTCCAAAAGTTGTTCTTTTCTACGTTTTAGCGGTTTGCGTTTGCGTACGCTTGCGTTTAAACGGGAAAGAATAACGTATTCTCCACTGTATCTTAAAACAGGCCTAAAGTAAACAGAATGCGCCTTTAGGCGTATTCTGCTTTACTCTCAACTAGCTTTAAGTGGAAACCTGTCTTCAAAACCAGAAACAGGCTATTGGAAATTGGATTAATATCTAGAAGAAAGTATGTACATGTACGAGTTGCTCCCCTTCAAATGAAAAACATCTTAAATTTAACACTGTTTATTATATTAGTCTTAATTCGCCAATTGTAAGCCTAATGCGATTATATATTAAGGAATATAAGTAGTTTTGGGGTGTTTAAGTGATTTAGAGAGGTTTGGAGTGGTTTGGGAAGGTTTGGGGTCTTTAGACGGACACCTCAAATAAAAAGTGCATACACCAACTGTTGAGTGTTCCTTCCTTGCGTACATTCCTCATACATAACATTGGCTGTTTGTGCGTCGTTTTTACACAGTCACGGTACAAACGTATATAAAACACCTCTACGTATTGTCAAGAAAATCAAATAATCTATTGTTTCTATGGACTAGTGTCTCATAAATTGAACAGAAATACGGGATTTGTCTAAAAATAGGGAAACGTTTTTCTCAGCATTTTCAAAAAAATATATCATAGAAGGATAAAAAGGCTACAGCCTCTACATGTGTATGATTTTATACGAAACATCGATATATACAAACATTCGATTGATCGAATATGTCGAATATTTCAGTCAGTGCAAAACACTTGTAACTTATATAGAAGAGTGTTGGAGGCTGCATATCGATGTCCCTCAAAAAATAACAATAAACACGAAGAATTCTCATCACAACAGTATCACAGCTACTCGACGGAATGAAAAATTACTACAATGCGACCCAATGGCCATGTTCGGTTTAATTGTGCGTATCGTATGCGCTCCCCATATAGAGTAAATCTACAGTTAGGAATACGTCATTCTTTCCAGTTCAAACGTTACCAAACGCAAACGCAACCCAACAACATGTAGTTAAAGGACATATTATTTAAAAGATTGACGATATATTTAAACCTTGTTTGGAACAGTTTATGATCAGATTAGATACCGATTTTCCCGGCGTATGATCTGATCACAAACTGTTTGCAGAAGAAATCATTGTATTTTGCGCAAGCGCGTTTATTGGGAAGAATAACGTATTTCTCCACTGTATCAACAGTCAAATCTTTGTTGGACGGTCAAATAACGAAAACAGCGTGGACATCTTTATAAACAGACAATTGCTCAATGCATGAAAAAAGATCACGTATAAAACTTTTTGCATTATTTAAATCTTTCACTCTCAATGACGCCATAAAGCGCGTTTGCAAACAGTTTCGGTCCTGATCAAACGCCGCGTAACGCGGCGTCTGATCAGGACCCAAACTGTTTGACATTCTTATCGGTATTTACTACGTCATACAGCCTTAAATCTAACTTTGAAACGTTGCAGAAAACAGTCATGAAGCAGACGACGATAAAGCGGTGAAGGGGTAAAAATTTCCCGAATAATTTGATAATGAAGCATTAAGCTGGAGTCTGTTTGAAAAGACTACACACGGGTCATCGTTAGGATGGCCGCCTAACAGAGAAGTGGCTGGTGACTTGAAATGTTTCTTATGAATGCTTCACCGACGTAAACGTATGCGCATTTGTACTTGTAGCATCCTGGAATAGATTTGTTTCAAGATATATTTGAATAAAAAACACTACACCAAAACATGAAAAAAAATTGAAACTGTATCTACATATATACATATGGACCGTGTCATGAGAAAGCAAGACTTATCGCATTACAAACAGTGTATAACCCGACCAGTATGGTATTTTCAAGCATCTACAGTGTAAAGTCACCTGACTTGAATGACAATAAAAACATGATGCAATAGATACACAATGTAAGACGTTATTCTATCAGATTAAACCCGTTTATTCGACAAACCTAATTTAGAGCCAGAATAGAGGCCGGGTATCTGAGCAGGCATCAAATTGTTTGACAATCGGATTAAAATGAGTCGTCAAAACTTAAAAAAGTAATTTCCCGCAATCTTATTGCATTGCGTTTCAGTTTGCGTTTAGGCGAAAAGAATAACGTCTTCTTCACTGTATTACTTCGAGACTGAGGTGGTAAACTGGACGTGGAAATACATATATTTGTGATACAGGTCCTAGACGTCTCGGTTCGCATAGCACGGGTCATCGAGGTATCCAAACTAGTGTTTCATCAGCGCATACAAATACGTGGGTTTGCGCATACGTGTACGCGAGAATCAATCCGAAATATCTGGCTGCCAAAAACTAAAAGTGAATGTTATAAATACAAATTGCAATCATTCAATAGTTAGTTGTGTGTTAAAACTTCACTATATTCACAAATTTAAAAAAACAAATGCAATACGTTATACCTACCTTTTATATGTGAAATGTATTAACCAGTTTGTAGTTACCACTTCAAATCTTTTCTTAAAGATTCACTTGTTTTGCATATCTTATTAAACATATCCTTAACAAAGTTGAACTGTTTATATTTTAAAGTACATATTGTTTTTAATTTAAAAGGATATTCCTTTGCCCTTTCAATAAATGAAATATCAAACAGGTCCAGAGTGGATACATCTCTGCGACATGTTAGGAAATGAAGTTGTCAAATTTACATATTTACATACTCAAAATAGTAAATGAAATTTGAATATTCATATTCGGCAGCATGACCATATTTGGGTATAGATTGTGCAGTGTACTAGGTTTCTGTGTTATGAGAGGTGACACTTACCTAATGACATTTGAAGTGCTAGATAAAGAAATAACATCTGTATTGCTTACAAGTCTATTACAGACGCCTTATCACGGGCGAAAGGGCTCCCAAGCATTGTAATCAGTGCAGACCAAGACCAGACACCTCGCTGAAACCTAGGCGCCAGATCATAGCCCATACAGTTTTATCATTGCTAGTCAGCGGTATTGAGTTCGCTGGCGTAAAACAGTGGATATCCATACCAGCAACAGCAGGGCTGCCATTTCTCCAGATTTTTCCTAAATCTTCGGATTTTTTTTCTAGTACATGATAGCTCAAAACAGGCTGAAAGTAAAGCAGAATGCGCCTTAAGGCGCATTCTGCTTTACTTCCAGTCTGTTTTAAACAGCCACGTGTCAAACAAACTAGAAACAGGCGAAAGGGTCAAGGTACGGTTCGTAAAATCGCACTCGAAAAATGCAAATTTTGAAATCTTAGGATTTTTCATGTCAACTTATGGTAGCCCTGCTACAGTACTTTCAGCACGGTGGCTGGTATGGATTTCCCCTGTGTACAATGTTTGGAAGCTCTTTTTCTCGTGTCTTGGCTCATAGAGTGATCAGCTTATCTCAAGAAAACATCCGGACAGATTGCTGATCTCCTGTGAAGTAAAGCTATTGTCGACAAGAAAAAGAGGTATATATTTAAATAACATACTAGACGTTTCTTATATATCCAATTGAACATTTCAGGTATTCTTCAACATCTACTATGCGCTCACGAATAGGGGACAGTTACAATGCATGTTAGAACTTTAAATTTTAAGCTTAAATGCTAAACTGAACATGATTATATTTTGAAGTATACATGTATATTATCTAACAAACAACTTCGTTTAATTTGCTACTTTCACGAGAAATTACTCGTACGAATTAATTGCCTTAGTCCTTGTGTCTGGTATATGAAAACAATTTGGATCCCGATCAGATATCGAATACCTCGGGTCCAATTGATTGGCAATCACAAAAATGTGTTAGTCAAAAAGGGCACACTCTAAAATTGAGAAATACACGCAAACTGGTTAAGAAATTGTGATAGTTAATGGTCATAGATCTAGTGAGTTAAAACATTTTCAATAAATCTTAAATATTCCCAATACCCGTCTTTATACTTGTGAGAAGCAAGGAACCCGTTTCATATACAGTGGAGAATGTGTTATTCTTTCCCAATACACGCGTTTACGCTAAAACTATTATTTGCAGTGCAAACAGTTTGGAGCCAGATCAGACGCCGGGTAACCCGGCGTCTGATCAGGCTCCAAACTGTTTGCCACCAAGATAAACATGAAATATCAGAATTGTCCAAAAGTTGTTCTTTTCTACGTTTTAGCGCTTTGCGTTTGCGTACGTTTGCGTTTAAACGGGAAAGAATAACAGATTCTCCACTGTAATAGCAAAGGACACGGAAAAACAATGCAATAAAATGAGGAACTCATTACTTTCTGAAAATTGTAACGACTCATTTTCATCTAAGTGGAAAACAGTATGAAGCCAGGCCTAACACTTAAAAAGCGTTTAAGTTGAGTCTGAGTTCGTTCTCATGCATTTGATTGGTCAGATTTGTGCCTAGGCTCAAATCTGACCAATCGAATGCTTGAGAATGATTTTAAACGCTAATAAGCATGGACCCTGATCAGAAGTCTGATCTGGCTCCAAACTGTTTTCAAAGGAAATAAGGTTTTTAGTAAAACGGCATTTATGTGAATGACATATTTTCCCCTGTAGCTAAAGCAATACTGTTAAACCTACCATTACCATATAATGCTTTGGCCTCCGTGTTAAAGGAAGACATGTGCTTAAGTCAGAATGTTAGTTAAGCAGATATCGTGTAGGAACTTCTGCTTTTCTTCCATTCTGAGAAAATTCTCCACACGTGTTCAAAGTCACCAAATAACTTCATCCTTAGCTGTAATTATAACGTAGTTTTGCTGCACCTTTTGACATTTTTTGTCTTCAGGTGTTTTCTGAAACGGATCCCATGGACTCAGGAGCACAAGACCACACAGGATCAAAGGCTTTTATGATTAATAGTTGACGGTATCAAATCTAATTACAAACATTCAAAACTGTATGTCTGCCTGAAGGCTCTCTTGCAATGGCCCGGATCCAAGGTTGTTAAGTCTGAAATCGTTCTGAAGTATTTGATTGGTCAAATTTGAGCAAAGACTCAACTCTGACAATCAAATACTTGAGAACGATCTCAGACTCAACCCAAGCGCTTTATAACCTAGAATGTTGTGATCGCTTACAGTATTTAGAAATTATTCTTGTGGTACAAAGTTGGATTAACATTGCATTTATAAATTCATGTGTTATAGAAAAACTGTAGATTAAACATATATTGTATAACGTTTCCTGTATTTACATATCGAAAGTACGGAAATGTGATCGTATGCCTATTATTTTGATGTAGCATATTGGCATATGCTATGTCAGTGAATTACATCGATATATATTGAACTGAATTATTACATGCTATTTTCAAACGTGAAATTGGTACACTATACAGGTGTCATATCAATATAAGTATAAACACAAAATGTTGGTTTTGTCTCAAACGGAATGTGGTTGTAAATATAAGATATTTTAAAAAAGATTTGTGGTAATATACATATGTATAAATAACGTGTAATGTTGATCTGAGACTAAAGTAATTTCCGACACCAATTAAAGTAACATAATTCACATATTATATAAGATAAATTAAATACGAAAACGTTAGTTATATCAAAATGCATGAACTAAAGGTCTTGATTGTGTTTCAGACGTTTAAATGGCAATATACACAATGTGAAACAGTGTCATCCTGTTCAAACATATGACTGTTGGCTCATAAGGTTAAACTATTCACCCCTGCATTTTAACAGATACATGTAATTCCAAATTCCAAATAGGTCTTGTCCACTGTCGACTGTTTACGGCTTGATTTTGTAATGTATTTCGAATTAAGAAACAATGTAGACCCTAATCAGAGGGCTCTTGTAGGAGCCCTCTGGTCTTGGTTTACACTGTTTGCTCAATACAGGACCTGGTGTACTCTTTAAACAATTCTCTTTATAAATAACAAGTGTACTTGTCGCTAGGGTTGAATGTGTTAAACTAAATACAGTGGAGAATCTGTTATTCTTTCCCGTTTAAACACAAACGTACGCAAACGCAAAGCGCTAAAACGTAGAAAAGAACAACTTTTGGACAATTCTGATATTTCATGTTTATCTTGGTGGCAAACAGTTTGGAGCCTGATCAGACGCCGGGTTACCCGGCGTCTGCTCTGGCTCCAAACTGTTTGCACTGCAAATAATAGTTTTAGCGTAAACGCGTTTATTGGGAAAGAATAACACATTCTCCACTATAGCACTAAATGGCAGTCCATCTAAGTTTAAACATATACAATAAAACCTTTCTTTTACGACCACTAAATTGCATTCATTATTCAGTGTTTACGACGGATGACTGCTTAAAATCAAGGTGACAATAAAACGGAAAGCTTATTTAGGAGCTTTCTGTTTTAATATTCACCTTGCTGTAAGCTGTCAACAATTCTTTTATACGATCAGTTTACCTTCGTTTTAGTGGTAAAAGGGGAGTTTTATCGTAGTTTGAAAAAGCATTAAATTTTGTCTGTTGGTTATATGAAATGTTGACCGACATTTTCAGATAAACTGACAGTTATTATATTGTTTGCATTTCGCATGTGTTTGCTTGCATTGAACCCTGTCGCCGTCATATGCCACTAAAGTCCACTTTGCAAATAGTTTTGGCCCAGATCCCACGCTACGTATTAATCTGGATCAAAACAGTTTGAAACTTGGTTAAATATTTCTTCAGTTAAAACTTAAAAAGTTTGAACTTGGCATAAAATTACAGATAAACGTGTATTCGAATGAATTGGAACGAATTTACCGGTACAACGATAATTAGTTTAAACGTGTTTTGCATACATTGTATAAGAGTCATATATTTCCAAAGAATTGGTAGCTAAAAGAAAGCTGAAATACAAAGCAAAATCCCCTCAATGGAGTTACTTTCAGCTTTCTGTAAGTTCTCACATGTTTTAAACACCTTAAACAAATTGTGGCGAAAAGGTTAAAGCATACAGTTCAAACCACATTAAAACATGTCAGTAAGTTTCAAATTGATAACACTGTTTCACATCTACAGGTGATTTTATTAGACGTCACGTGACTTTAAACATTTGTAACTGTATACGTGTTTTGCATGCTACATGAATATTTATAGTCCACGCATTACTGCAATGGTCTGTCTGTCAAACGCAAGAGAAAAAGTTTATGTACGAGTTCCTGTGTAGTCAATTAAAATGCTTACTTGTTTGGAGATCTAGAAATTTGAGTTAAATGCAAACATGTTAATTCTTGTTAATACAACTAGAATAAAAGCAAATCCATAACTACAGATAAGGGGAATACAATGCTCTCTCTCTACAACGACAATCAATGGGAGACAAATTTATGTGCGTTGTTCGGAAGGAGTTATTATAGGGAGGAAGATTCATTTACTTTTGCAGACAGTTTGAATCCAGATCAGACACCGCATCATGCGGCGTCTGATCTGGATTCAAGCTCTTTATCACTCGCCATTATGTTGTTCTTTCAAAATGTCCTATATGTCAATTTGAGAAAAAACAGCAGACGACAATTTTGATCAGACGATATTGCAGTCGTGAAAGCTTTAGATATAATTTTCTTGTTTGGGGAACAGCGGCAAGGGTCGTTGTAAGGAGGGAGTCGTTGTTGGGAGGGTCGTTGTAGGGAGGGAGCACTATTAATTCAATACTAAACTCGTAATAACTGCAACAAATCCTCTCATGTCACTACTGATTATAATCGTCTCTTCGAAACAAATCTAATGAGAAGTTACACCATAAGATTTTAAAGACAAAAATGGGGATTTGTTTACCATTTATAACAAAAATCCTTTCTTAACTCCCTCTTATCTGGAGCATTGAAAATCCAATACAAAGTCATCCTTTAAGGTACCAATTATTACAAAAACGTGATTTGGTTGTACAAAGTAGATTAGACACAGAAAAAGAGATGTATTGAACAAATGTCTCCTTCTAAAACTCAATGTGAATGTCAAACAGTTTAGACCATGATCAGATGCCGGGTTACACGGTGTCTCATCTCATGAAACCGTTCAATATTGATTTTGAGTTGAGTCTGAAGTCGTTGTCAAGCATTTGATTGAGCATTTCAGCCTAGGCTAAAAGCTGATCAATCAAATGCTTGAGAACAAACTCAGACTCAACTCAAACGCTTTATAACCTTAGAGCAAGGAAATGGTTAACATTCTTTTCTTTCCTACGTGTTTGTACAGTGGAGAAAACGTTATTCTTTCCCAATAAACGCGTTTACGTTAAAACTATTATTTCTATTGCAAACAGTTTGGAGCCAGATCAGACGCCGGGTAACCCGGCGTCTGATCAGGCTCCAAACTGTTTGCCATCAAGATAAACATGAATTAACAGAATCGTCCAAAAGTTGCATTTTTCTACGTTTTAGTGTTTTGCGTTTGCGTTTATTTTCGTTTAAACGGGAAAGAATAACAGATTCTCCACTGTATGAGTGGGGTTTTACTTTTGCAGTTTTTTGGGCTAGATCAAGAGTGACCAATGTGGGGTTCAGCTTTATAACGGACTTTTGAGGATCTCCTGCAAGCCAAATTTCTCTGGATCTGTACTGTTTGAAATTAACATATATTAGTTTCAAATAAATAGTCATTTTCCCTATCAAAAGGAAAATATTTTACGGCATACTATTCCGTAGTTTGTGTGCCATTAAACAATCTTTTCGAAAGTAAAGCCTATTTATCGTGAGCAGTGTATTAAATGACGAGATGTGCTAGTAGTTTAGTGTTGCTAATTGTTAGTGTGATCAAATCACCTCGGTGTGTAGTTGTTAAGTCAAATTCAAAAATCACAATGAGTAAATGGGTTCAAAACATAGCGTGTTCATCTAACCAATGGAGGCAATTATATTAGCGCGATACTTAATTAGAACCAAAACTTCCCCATTTCTTACCGTTGGCCAATACTTCAATATATACAATACAGTATACAATGTAGTTATAATAAAACATTATCATATGTGTGATATCTATATCAACTGACATGCTGTTAATAACCTGTTGACTTGCATCAAACATTAGTATATAAATATTAAATTATATATATTGGGTTAAAGAAGCAAATTTGGGTTAATGGCTCAATGGTTGAGATCATAGTTATCATCCTTTATCATGAAATAGCATCATTTTTTTAAATCTCATGCAGGAAGGGGAAAAACGTACTATACCTTCCCAATATTCGAACCACATTCAAACTGTAACCTATTTGCAGATGAACAATTAATGAAACAGGTCTCCTGATAAGAGATTGTTAATTGAATATATTTTTATAGATTATCTTCCTTTATTTCTTCCCCACAAAACCCAACGGTGTGACCTGTCATAGAGACTGGTCTAATGAGTAGTCCCATCAAAGGGTTTGGTGAAGATATAAGATTGTAAGTACTAGCCTTAGAAATACTCACTCTGAACTCTATAATTGATTTAAGAAGTGTCTTTATAATGATGATGATAGGGAGTGAAAATTAACAGTTCAGTTGAATACAAGGGTATTTTACTTAAAGTCTCAATTTAGCATTGGCTTTGTTGTAGTCTGACAACCCCACGTTGCAATGATCCTACTAAAACATAAGCAATAAAATCACATACAAATAGATGGGTCACCTTAATGCAAAACCCGAAAATGTAACAAACAATATAATGTAAATTTTAACCCTTTTGCCCCCTGCAATCTATCTAATTTAGATTTGGTTTCTTTATTTTATTTTCAATGTAATTTTTTCTATCACTGTAAATGGTTCAACATAAAAATAACGTGTTTCAAACAGTTTATATCAGTATCTAGGATCGAGAGACTCTGCGTCCAATCTTGATCGAAACTGCTTGCAAGTGCAAGAGAAGTAGTGTGCTGCAAGATCAGGGTTATATATGAGCCGTGCCTTGAGAAAACCTGACATATTGCATTGCAAACAGTGCAGATCAAGGCCAGCCACCGCGTCAAAGACGCGGCGGCTGGCCTTGATCTACACTGTTTGACACCCACATGCATCTATAGCATTTTATGTAGCTGCATTATATACGGTATTTGGCACTGTATGACAAACTTATCTACAACGCTTGGGATGACAACGGTGCTTGGTCAGTACAATGTTGCAATGCAATAAGGCTGGTTTTTGCCATGGCACATATTATATTAAACTTATGACATATGAATATATTTAGTGATGTTTCGGTATCATCGTGTTTTGCACTAAGTTGGCATCAATATACAAATGTAATGGTCATCATAACAACTGTTAAAAAGGCAAAGATTTATTACATATGCATTGTTTCGACCAGTTACAAAGTTACAAGGCTCCCGATAAAGGGTGCAAAAGCTAACATCTTTATGGCTACAACAAACCCTATGGTGTGACTACTGATACGAATATTCTCCTAGAGACCATTTTCATGAGTAGTCACACAATAAGGTGTGGCATAGTTATGAATGAGAAAATATTGGACAATTTGAATTTACTCCCTCTTATCTGGAGCCCTGACGTTAGACAAGAATATGCAAAAAAGAAATAAATGGAAAGTTTACGTTTTAACCCATTGAACCTTAGCGAAGAGTCTATGCGTTCTTTACAATCAGTATACTTGTGAAGAGTACATCTGTCCTGTTCAAACAGTGTAGGCCCATATCAGACGGCTCCAGTATACAGTGGAGAATCTGTTATTCTTTCCCAATAAACGCGTTTACGCTAAAACTATTATTTGCAGTACAAACAGTTTGGAGCCAGATCAGACGCCGGGTAACCCGGCGTCTGATCAGGCTCCAAACTGTTTGCCACCAAGATAAACATGAATTATCAGAATTGTCAAAAAATTGTCATTTTCTACATTTTACTGTTTTGCGTTTGCGTACGTTTGCGTTTAAACGGGAAAGAATAACAGATTCTCCACTGTACGTCCTCTGATGAGAGCCTGTATTGTTTGTCATTTAAGAATAAATGATAAAACATCGCTAAATATTAACAAAGAGACTATACTGAATTGGAAACTGGATTTGTCCATTTTAAATTTCAGGGGCCAATGAGTTAAAGGAAGGAAAGGGTAATCGTTTAAAATTGGATACAGTCGAATGAAGACCAACTTGATTTACAACATCAGCGATGCGCAGTTAAAACAATTGACTCTAACAATATCGTAAATGAGAAACCACAAAGAAATATACTATCACCAGTTAAAAAATAGTTTTTCTACCTGCTGTTACACAGTTCTGAAAGCTAAGTCTGCACTGACTTGTTAAACTCAGTATGTGCGACGTGGTACACATAGTATAATATATTCTAATCCGCAAATGAGTCTGTGACAAAAAGCCGATAAAGTTACAGCACAAAGAGTGAAGGTAGGGGACTGGAGTGAGCCGGTACGCGGGCCATACTTACGAAAAGATGAAGGCAACGAGAGCACATACGACCACAGTGGCGTCAAGGATATTCCACCAGTCTCTACAGTAAGCCCGGGGGTGAAGTATCACTCCCAAATCAACGATCTGCAGTAAAAACAATGGGCAATTAGTAAGTCAAGTATTTATAGTTCCATATTAACCCTTCATGCTCAAATAAGGTTCTATTTTGGATACTTTTAGTAAGCAAAATATGAACCAGTCTACTTGTAATTATGGTTAGTTTAATAAATACTGGTATAAATTAGCAAACAGTGTAGACCTTGATAATAAATTCACCTCATACAGGTGTATACTAAATGCAGGAAACATGCAAAGCAGAAAGTTCCTACAGCAGTTGTCTACTATACTTTTGTGCTGTACTAAGTTTGATCGTATAACATCATTTAATTCACATTCTTTTCGGTGGCACTTTTATTGATTTACAAACACGACTGAATACATATCCACAATGAAGAGAAAAATCCAAAACGGGGATAAAGATAGTATAAATTATTAAATTACTCTTACTCGTATCTAATAGTTCGATAACTACGGGCCTTTACCAAAGATACATGGCAATACAGTGACGTGTATTTGGTCATGCTTACCATTGATACAGTGGAGAATGTGTTATTCTTTCCCAATAAACGAGTTTACGCTAAAACTATTATTTGCAGTGCAAACAGTTTGGAGCCAGATCAGACGCCAGGTAACCCGGCGTCTGATCAGGCTCCAAACTGTTTGCCACCAAGATAAACATGAAATATCAGAATTGTCCAAAAGTTGTTCTTTTCTACGTTTTAGCGCTTTGCGTTTGCGTACGTTTGCGTTTAAACGGGAAAGAATAACAGATTCTCCACTGTAGTTACAAGTGGCAGAAAACCCCAGATGCCTTTCATACACTATTTCCGGCACAAGTGGGCAATAGGTAAAACAATCGAACCTTCCCAAAACCAGATGGAAGGCTTATCCACATAAAATATCCGAAATGCTCAAACCGGGATTCGAACCCACGGCGCTATCAAAGTAATTATAACCACTCGGACACGGATGAACCCTAACCCATTTGACCTTAGCGACGGACATACTCGTCCTTTAGAAACAGCGACCACGTGAAGAGTACGCTTTTGCTATTCAAACAGTGTAGACGCAGATCAGAGGGTCCCTAAAGGATCCATCTGATCAGGGTCTGTACTGTTTGTTAGTTTGTGTAGTGTAAAATAACTCCCTAAATAGGCACAAATGGATTGGACCTAATTGTAGTCTGAAATTGTTTATTAAATGTTTGAGGGTGACTGAGTTAATAACGGAATGCAAATCAGGGGCCCGTTTCATAAAACTTCGTACGACACATGGTGTTGTAAGTCAGATTAAAAGAGTCTCAATTATTATTAATTTCGCCATCTAGTCCTGTACTGTGACATTTCTTTGGAATCGTCTCGAACAGACGATTCCAAAGAGATGTCACAAAACAGGATTAGATCGAGTATTCAGAAATTAAATGTATTTTAAAGTTTTGACTTACGACCGTTATTGTCGTACGAAGTTTTATGAAATAGTCTGCTGCAGACTAAAGCCTACCTTGAGGATGAGTTCTATAGTGAAGACTCCCGTAAAGACGTAGTCAAAGTGGTTGAGGATGCGGTTGTGTTGAGAGTTTTCACTGACAGGGTCTTCAGCGGCCAAAGCTATACTACTAGCACAGATCACAATCATGATAAATAGGTCAAAGTAGCGAAGGTTCACGACAAAATGACAAAAACGACGGATGCTGAAATACAAAGAAGTAAACAGTCGTTTTATCAAAACTCGTTTTTCTGAAACGTTCGCCCGTTGAAGAATATCATAAATAAAACTCCACTCATTGTGGAAATACATCATCAGAACTATGACATTAGTGAATCAAGTAGGAAAGTGTTCCTCGGGCTAACCTATACAAAGAACTTGAACAATACCAGGCAGCTCCTTTATTAGTTATACAGTTTCTTCACAGTGTACATGAGAATTTCTTCCCGGCTGAGGTAAATCATGTTGCCCGAGCCGTTAGGCGAGCGTTACAAGATTTACCTCAGCCGGGAAGAAATTCTCATGTACACTGTGAAGAAACTGTATAACGAATTTATTATACTGCAAAGTTTTCACTGTACAAACGAAAGATTTCGGAATTAGTCGTGTACAGCGCTTATAATAAAATATAACAATATCGCGCCAAAGCAGATAACGTTGAGCGCAAACTTGTGACGTCATATGTTTTTTGACGTTGCTATTCATTAGAAAAATGAGCATATTCGTCGTCAAACTTTCCGAGAAATAATGCGACTGTTGAAAGATCCAAACAGCGAATGGTTCTTAGCCGAAATGGAATTAAAACGGAGGATGCACGATTTAATGCACTCACTCCTGTCGAGCAATCGGCCATCTTATTTTCCGCTAAGCAAGACTCAGGGACCTGTCAGCCAATGAAACAGCTGCATTTCTATGTACCCTGTCAGCTCACAGGGTACTTAGTGTTATGTCTACGGCTCGTTGACCAATGAAAAGTAAGGACTTTACTTTGCAGTATAATAAATTGATATGTCAGATGCTGGTCTTCGTCGTTTGTAAAACTATCTAAATGTTTGTTAACTCTTTGAACCCTAGTAACGCATATAAGCGTAATTTGCAAACAGTGTACATGTGAGGAGTACACTTGTCCTATGCAAACAGTGTAGACCCTGAACAGAGGGCTTCAGGAGCCCTCTTTTCAGGTTCTACACTGTTTGTTATTTTGACATATATTGTAAAAATCAACCCAAAAATGTAAAAAATATACTACAAGACTAAATTATCAATTAGAATTGTCCATTTCAAGTTCCAGCGTGGAAAGGGATAAGAGCAGGAAAATCGATAATAGATAAATAGCTTAAAGCAATGTTTTGCCATAGGAGGTCGTATATACACATTTGATAAATTAAACATCCAAACAAAATTAATACATTGTACTTATCGACAACACTGACTGAACTCTTTCACTAGAAGGTTTTATCATTTAATTTAATCCTCTTACAGCAAAAATATCATCTGCATTTATAGCCGTCTAGCAAACCATTTCAAGTCGAATTTAGGGGGTTTGACGTAACCATATCGAAACGAGTGTCCTGGGGAATCGCCGCGGTACACGGCGCCTGATCAGGATCCAAATAATTAGCGAAGTCAACTGTTTGCGCCATTGGCAGTGAAAGAGTTACAGTGGAGAATGTGTTATTCTTTCCCGTTTAAACGCAAACGTACAGCTACAGTGGAGAATCTGTTATTCTTTCCCAATAAACGCGTTAACGCTAAAACTATTATTTGCAGTGCAAACAGTGCAAACAGTTTGGAGCCAGATCAGACGCCGGGTAACCCGGCGTCTGATCAGGCTCCAAACTGTTTGCCACCAAGATAAACATGAAATATCAGAATTGTCCAAAAGTTGTTCTTTTCTACGTTTTAGCGCTTTGCGTTTGCGTACGTTTGCGTTTAAACGGGAAAGAATAACAGATTCTCCACTGTACTAGAATCAAATGGTTTTGAAATTTGTTTAATCTTCATGTTGATATTACATGGACTTTACACATTTACAGATGATTACACTTACGGGTTTGTTGGGCCAAATATAAACATGGAACTATAGGGCAGCATGGGCTTGGGTTGTCCAAAGCCGGGCTCGTCCTGGCTGCTGTTGGTATTCTGTCGTGGTAGGTCACTATTACTACTGTGTGTGGAGCTCGCTAGGAAGAGATATACATGTATTATGCAGCAGGGTAAGCGGTGTTATTGTTCGTTTAACCCATTCATGATCAAATTATTTGGAAGAGATGTTTACCCCTTCACCGCTTTATTGTCGTCTGCTTCAGTATTGTTGTCTGCAATGTCGTTTCAAAGTTAAAAATTAAGGCAGTATTTCAAAACGAGTGACAAACAGTTTGGATCCTGATCAGACGCCTCGTTACGCGGCGTCTGATCAGGATCCGAACTGTTTGCAAACGCGCTTTTAAGCGTCATTGAGTGCGGAAGGGTTAAACGAAATTAAACGCAACCACAAAAGATGAATTTATTTTAAATGTAATCTAGATTAATATAATTATGTCTTAAAACATACAACATGGCCGCTCATCACAGCGTTTACAGCATACAATGTGGATATGATAAAACGTGCGTACATATGACAATCAAATAAAACCCAGTATTACTTTGTATATCGTGTACTATACATAGAAAAATAACCTCTTTATTGGAAGATTCATGAACAAAACTCCATATAAATTAATTAGTCTGTGAAATTTAAAATAAATCAAGTATAAAATAGTTTACTTAGCATCGTTAACTAACCTCTTGATTGAGTAGACAATAAACGTTAGCACCTCTCTATTGGAAGATTTGTTAACAAAGTATCATATAGATTAATTCGACTGTGAGTTTAAAATAAATCCAGCATAATAAAGTTTACTAGGCATCGTTAGTTAACCTCTTGATTGAGTAGATAACAAATGTTAGTACCTCCTTCTTGGAAGATTTGTTAACAAAGTATCATATAGATTAATTCGATTGTGAAATTTCAAATAAATCCAGCATAATATAATTTACTTAGCATCGATAGTTAACCTCTTGATTGAGTAGATAACAAATGTTAGTACCTCCTTCTTGGAAGATTTGTTAACAAAGTATCATATAGATTAATTCGATTGTGAAATTTAAAATAAATCCAGCATAATATAATTTACTAAGCATCGATAGTTAACCTCTTGATTGAGTAGATAACACATGTTAGTACCTCCTTCTTGGAAGATTTGTTAACAAAGTATCATATAGATTAATTCGATTGTGAAATTTAAAATAAATCCAGCATAATATAATTTACTAAGCATCGATAGTTAACCTCTTGATTGAGTAGATAACACATGTTAGTACCTCCTTCTTGGAAGATTTGTTAATAAAGTAATATATAGATTAATTCGACAGTGAAATGTAAAATAAATCCCGCATAACATAGTTTACTAAGCATCGTTAACTAGCCTCTTGATTGAGTAGATAACAAACGTTAGTACCTCCATATTGGAAGATTTGTTAATAAAGTATTATATACATTAATTCGACAGTGAAATTTAAAATATATCAAGTATAAAATAGTTTACTTAGCATCGTTAACTAACCTCTTGATTGAATAGATAACAAACGTTAGTACCTCCTTATTGGAAGATTTGTTAACATATAACAAAGTATCATACAGATTAATTCGACTGTGAAGTTTAAAATAAATTCCAGTAAAATATCGTTAACTAACCTCTTGATTGGGTGAGTAGATAACACAATTAAGTACAGGTTCAACGAAAAACATACTTCAAAATACACTTAGGGAGTTAAAACAAGTACAGTGGAGACAACGTTATTCTTTCCCGTTTAAACGCAAACGAAACGCAAACGCATAGTAATAAAATATACAAAACAATTGTTTTACAGCTCTGACTATTTATTTTTATACGAGTGGCAAACATTTTGAAGCCTGATCAGACGCCGGGTTACCCGGCGTCTGATCTGGCTCCAAACTGTTTGCAATGGAAATAATAGTTTTAACGTAAACGCGTTTATTGGGAAAGAATAACGTTTTCACCACTGACTGTGCGAGACACTGACAATTCAAATATACATTTTAATAACAATAAAACAATTCGTATCACATCCACACTGTAGGTGGGACGTTATTTAGATATTTCAATGAACTCAAGTGGATAATGTGTTATTCTTTCCAGTTAAAACGCAAACGAAAAGCAAATGCAATGGAATCAGACGTATCTCAAGACTACGATTTAAGAAATGTCTAATGTTTCATTTTAATCTGAGTGGTAAACAGTTTGGAGCCTGACCAGACACCGGGTTACCCGGTGTCTGATCTGGCTCCAACTTGGTTGCAATGAATATAATCGTTTCAGCATACATATAAGCGCATTAATTGGGAAAGAAAAACACCAAAACTGTAAAACAATGATGTCTTCTGCAAACAGGTCTGAAGCAGATAGAAAATATTTCTCAATTGTTTATCACTAAGACTTGTACATGTACAGTGGACAAGGAGTTATTCTTTCCAAACAAGCGCGTTTGCGCTCAAACCTTTATTTACAATGCAAAAAAGTTTGGAGCCATATCAGACGCCGGGTAACCCGGCGTCTGACCAGGCTTCAAACGGTTTGCCATTCACCTTCAAATGAGACGCCAGTATTGTCACAAAGTTGTCATTTACCCATTTTATTGCAATGCGTATGCGTTCGTTTGCGTTTAAACGGGAAAGACTAACGTCTACTCCACTGTATACATCTTCACCGTGTTTATTTATATTTACGTTTCTACATTTTATTGTAATGATATTGTGTTTATCTTTAAGACCTTTACTGTCTTACATGTACACAAGTGAAATTGCATTGCAAACAGCTTGCATTCTGGCCATGTCTCGCGTCTGATCAGGACACAAGCCTTTTGGAACACATTCCAATACTAGGTCAAATACATCCATCTTTATATGACAAATAAAAGTAGACGGCACTTATTTACAGTAGATGACGTAATGGCCATGAAAGATGACGTAATAGCACATAATGAGTTAAACTGAAGATAACCACTCTTCATGTCATGAATGTAGATAGGTATAGAAAGACAAAATAACAAACGAACAAGGTTAATCCATTCATTGCCATGACACCTTTAGTTTAAAAAAGCGTCTGCACTTTTTATTACTCAGGTTTTAATTGAATCGGGGTATTTAAATTAACTGAGGCAATATCGTCAATTGTGATTTTGTACATTCTAGATCTATTCAAAACCGTTTTCCTTTAGTCTCGTTTAAACCATCACCTGTTTCTAGTTTTAAAGATATATGACCACTTAAAGCAGGTTGAATGTAAAGCTGAATGCGCCTTAGGAACATTCTGCTTTACTTTCAGCCTGCTGTAAGCTAATATCTACAATGGTATAAAACAATTTATTATGGTACAAATTCATGACTGTATGAAGTGGAAATATTTTCTTCAGTGAAGAAACAAATAAAAGGCGTCAGAAGGCGTATTTATGGGGTAATTTGTTAAACGGGACAGAATAACGTCTTCACCACTGAATGCTCCAGCGAATTGGAAAAGTTATAGATCCAAACTGATAAATATAACGATTAGTAGCGATATCTATATACATGTATTGTGACAATATTCAATGTTAATTTATAACGATAATAGCATTGATAATTATAATCAAATTGACAGAATACAATAATCATCAATACAATCAATCATCATCATCATTATAACCATCATTATGTCTATATCAGAATCATTAACTACTTTATCCCGTTGCTCCTTAATAATGAGTAAAGGGTCCTTTACAAACAGAACACAAAACGGTCGCAAGTAAACACTTTAAAAATACATTTAGATTTTATATCTCTATTTATTACTATCTTGTGACATCTTGTAGTACGAAGTGTGATGAAACGGGCCCAAGGAGAGTAGACCCGGATCAGAGGGATCCGTCGGGAGCCCACTGATCTGCGTCTGTAGTGTTTGTAGTTTTGAAAATATATAGTAAAATTAACCCTTTATAGTCTATGAACTTGACTTAACTCTTTACCTGATAACCTATTTCTAGTACTTAAGATAGGTGACTACTTAAAGCAGGTTGAAAGTAAAGCAGAATGCGCTCTAAGGCGCATTCTGCTTTACTTTCAACCTGCTTTAAGCTATCATGTGCTATAACATAGAAAATATTTCCTATAATACATATTCATTACTGATTAAATTGGAACTATATTCTTCAGCGGAAGAATAAATCATATCCGCTAAAAGGCGCTTCTATTGGGGAAAGGGTTAAATATTAACTTGAGCTGTCCATTTGAAGTTTTGGAATGGAATAACTTAATCAATTCAATTCACGGGCCTCCTTCTACTTCCTCTATTACTGATAATTATAATACTCATGGAATGAAAATCTATTCTACAAATAATGATAATGATAGGTAAAACAATAACAACAAACAAGAACGAAACAAACAAACAAACAAACATCCATACATAAATAAATAATTACAAATTGCAACTACTCTGTCAATTTCGACTTTGTTTTTTGAAGGTGTTCCGACTGTTACATGTACGTAAATGTACATACATATATAAGAATATAACATCTTACTTAGTATGTATGTTTAAATGAATTGTGATCATGAATGCGCCTTTGTGTACTTTAATGTGTTCCTTCGCGGAAGAAAATAGTTCCACTTTATATAGTCATGGATATGAACCATAAAAGCTATCTTTTTATATCCTAGCAGATGGAAGCTTAAATCAGGTTGAAAGTGAAGAAGACTAACACTTAAGGCATATTATTCCTTACTTCCAGCCTGTGGCAATCTGTCTTCAAAGCTAGAAACAGCCCATGGGATATAAGGTTTTTCCAGAGGTATCCCAAAATCTAGGGGGTGTGAGATTATAAGAATCCACCATGGGTGTTGATGTACATGTAGGATAGAAATTTATAAATTCATGCAGGGACGATGGGGGGGGGGGGGGGATTCTATCCTACATCAACAAAACGAATGGTGGATTTTTTTCTCCCATTTAAATCATTAAAACATGACATAAATAACGAAATAATTGCAGTTTCTGTGCACTTTCTTCCGCCAAAACGTTGACGTCGTTCATAGTAACGTCATTAGAAATGACGTCATTTCGTTACCCGCGTCATGCAGCGCTTGTGATAAAGCTGGGCAAACAATAAAAGACGTCACGTGGTATGGAGGATAGAGTGATTCCACACGGGAAATATCTCTATCCCACATGGGCGAACATGGGAGAAAACCTTATCTGTCCGGACAGACAAGCCGAACTATCTTATGATTGATTGTTATTGCCGTTGTTATGACGTCGTCATGACGTCGTCATGCATGCATAAGCGCATTAAAATACTGTATAGCAAGTTAAATTTTTAAGATTGACGAGGTGAGAAAAATAAATCTAACACCACAGTTGAGTGTCAGATGAATATCCCACCCTCGTTTGAAGATATTTTTGGAACACTCGGCAAAGCCTCGTGGTCCAAAAATATCTTCAAAACACGGGTGGGATATTCTTATCTGACACTCACGGTGGTGTTAGATTCACTATATCCACATATACATTGTATATGGTTTTCCTAAAAAGCTACAAGATGATACCTTTGCCGCCATCTTGATTCATATTTATTACCTTTTCGAAAGGGAAAATAATACACACCAAATGCCGGTGTTTACATTCGAGTTGGTGTACGGCAATCGAAGAGATGTTCCGATTAAAATATTAACAAACACTTAAATATAACAAAAATAACATGATAAATGAATATGTGAATGAATGAATAATAAATAAAAAACTATAAACGAATAAATAAATATGAATATATAAATACGCTAACAAACACATTAATAAATAAATGAATACAGCGCTCCCTCTCTACAATGGCACCCAATGGGAGACGAAAAATGTGTGTGTTGTTCGGAGGGAGTCGTTATAAGGAGGGGAATTGGCGAACATTTGCAAACAGCTTAAATCCAGATCAGACGCCGCGTAACGCGGCGTCTGATCGAGATTGAAGCTGTTTGTCACTAGTCATTCATTGTTTTATGTCTAAATGTCCAATATGTAACTTTGTGAAAACCGCAGACGACAATTTTAACCAGACGATATTATAGCAGTAAAAGCGATAAACATAATGGTCCTTGTTTAATGAACATCGACAATGGTCGTTGTAAGGAGGGAGTCGTTGTTTGGAGGGTTGTTGTAGGGAGGGATCACTGTAATAAATAAATAAATAGATAAATAAATAAATACATAATCTATAAATAAATCAACTACACATACCAGCGTCTGGTCTGGGTGTAGGTGTACTGTGCATACCGCTCCTCATCTGTAGGGTTAGCTCCCGGCTGAGATTGTCTTTGAGATTGTTCTGACTGAGGTTGGTATCATGTCTGGTATTACTGAAAGATATACTGTAAGTGACCACGGCGGCTGAGTACGGACTGGAGAAATGGAAATATATATAGACACACCACACCACAACATACAACATTTACACAACACACAACATACGTAGTTAACAACGGGGGCTTCCAGATTAACCCTTTCAACCCAAATATCCCTTGTGGGTATTTATTATCATTTTGGACTCTTCTAGAGCAGGCATTTTGAACTAGTCTACTGTTGCCTTTTTACATGACGACAAAACAATCCAATGGAAATATCAAACAGTGCAGACTCTGACCAGAGGGCTCCTACAGGAGTTTGCATATGTAATCAGTAGTCTCTACAGAGGGATGTAGGGTTGAAACAGCTAACAGGAGTACACAATAAATCCTTATGTTTTGACGTATGTCTGAAGCAAACCCTAATATGACGTGTCAGTCATTCGAATAGCCTCTTCCAGACATTTCTGAAGACCAATCAGCATATAGGGTTTGGTGGAGAAATAACGATCTCAGTCGTTCGTTAAAAATACCAGACGTGTCGCATTGTCACAGTCGCGGCGATTTGTTAGGGTCTACACTGTCTAAAAACCACATGTTCAATATAGTTGAATGTCTTAACGCATTGAGCCCTAGTGACGCATATATGCGTCTTTTACCAAATGTGTACCTGTGAAGAGTACACTTGTCCTATGCAAACAGTGAAGTCTCTGATCAGAGGACTCCTGCAGGAACCCTCTGATCAAGGACTTCACTGTTTGTCATTTTGCAATTTATTACAAAAAACAACCCTAAATAGTCTAAAATGGACCATCCTTTATTGCAAACTTAAATTGTCCATTAGAAGTTCCAGGG
The DNA here is from genome assembly GCA_922989275.2 of Gari tellinella. NCBI lineage: Eukaryota > Metazoa > Mollusca > Bivalvia > Cardiida > Psammobiidae > Gari > Gari tellinella. Next base: position 11,067,818 of record OV277865.1, on the reverse strand, counting down.
GATAATGGGTTAACGTGTTATACATTATACAGGTACATGTAGTGCTTGAACAACCATTTCACAGCCACAATGGCGCCATAACCCCTCTTAAAACAGTAACTGACATTATATGGTCGTCTCAATATTTTCGTCTTGCATTTCTTTATTAAATGTTGAAATTTTAAGGGTCTTTAATCTTTAGAAACATTGATAATGAGTGTCATCATGGAGAGACAGATCCTGAGATGGCATTTGAATATCTATTGCCAAAGCACATTCTAAAAATACAGGTCGCGGTTGTTTTCTTAACCCATTTACACACATAGCAACGCGATGGCAACGACCTATGGGTCTGTATCACTCCGCTAGTGTCATATGACCGTCGACCAATGAGAGCTTAGAGTTAAGTGCACGATGTAGTCTATTTGAAGAAGTCCACGAATAACACGGGGAAATCCGAACTGGCTAAAACCAGTTTGGAAGTGTAGGTTCATCGGCAGATGTACTGCACATTTTTAATAGGATTACATAAAGACTTTACAGAGTGAATGTAAATATTGTATGATGAATCGTGTTACTAACAGTTGTGGAAAAGTGAAAGTAAGAACGGTCGGATTTTTGTTACAATTTAATTTCATGTGATAAATAGAATATAAAATTTATTGTATTCAGAATATTATTTTACCCAACTCGTTTAATAAATTCAATACTGAAAAACATACTCATTCAAATAATTATGACTGAATGTATAAAACAAAACTGTGTCGTGTATTTTGCATCATTATCTTCGATAAAAGCCGATATAGGTTGAAATATTAGGGAAAACTGGAGCAAATAAATGATTTTATATATGTAACTGTTTAAACAAACGTGGTTCAAAATTACTATGTAGTAATCATTTTAAAATACACATGTAACAGAGTACCCTAAACCATTAAAGTTGTCATTTACAAATAACGTAGAACATGTATAGGGACTCTGTTCTTTTCTTTAATATGGACAATACAAATGTAAAGCAGACAGTTCGGTAGGGAGTAATCGAAACATTGTTGACATTTTCTCATTTATGTTAATCTATGTCATGACGGAAGATTATCAAGAAAATTCAAAACATAGGGTTTGAGGGAGGCATATTTGTACAATGGAGAAGACGTTATTCTTTCCCAACAAACGCGTTTACGCTAAAACTGTTATTTATATTGCAAACTGTTTTGAGCCATACAGTGGAGAATCTGTTATTCTTTCCCGTTTAAACGCAAACGTACGCAAACGCAAAGTGCTAAAACGTAGAAAAGAACAACTTTTGGACAATTCTGATATGTCATGTTTATCTTGGTGGCAAACAGTTTGAAGCCTGATCAGACGCCGGGTTACCCGGCGTCTGATCTGGCTCCAAACTGTTTGTAAAAGAAAAAATAGTTTTAGCGTAAACGCGTTTATCGGGAAAGAATAACAGATTCTCCACTGTATCAGAAGCCGGGTAACCCAAGATCTGGTCAGACTCAAAAACGATTCGCCACTCAGTTTGAAATGAGTCGTCAAATGGTCTAAACGGAGTCATCTTATCCATTTTATTGCAACGTGTTTGCGTAAACGGGAAATAATCACATCTTCCCCACTGTATACTACTCCCCACTCTTGATCTCGTTTAGCCCTACTACATCTGTACATTGACAAGACACGTAGTACAGTCAATAGTTTACTTTTGATGAGTGTTTTATAATACGTACAGTGCAGACCATGATCAAGGGACGCATTTAGGAGGCCTCTGATCTATGAGTACATTATTTACAAGCAAGTGAACATTTCACAGGTACACCATTGTAAATGACGGGTATTTATGTCGCTATGAAAATATGCGTTAACCCTTTTGAAACACAGTCACATATATATGCGTCATTTGCAAACAATGTACCTGTGAAAAGTACACTTATCGCATGCAGACACTGAATACCCAGATCAGAGGACTCCTAAAGGATCAATCTGATCACGTTGTGTACTGTGTCATATTGCAATACTTTCACACAAAAATAGTTCTAACTAGTAACAAATGGAGTAGATTGAATGGGAAACGAGAATTATCTATTTGAGGCTTCAGGTAAGATAGGGTTAAGCAGGTGAATGTCTTTTCGACCATGTATTAGTTAATAAACAAACGAATGCACATTTATAATGTCAGTTTAAAATGTGTATGTGCTATAGGGAGAGGGAGATACGTGATGAAATATCAAAGACAAGGGGTGGATTGTGCATAGGAAGAACGTCAATCGTTACCGTTAACCTTAACGCTTACAGTGGAGAATGTGTTATTATTTCCCAATAAACGCGTTTACGCTTAAACTATTATTTGCAGTGCAAACAGTTTGGAGCCAGATCAGACGCCGGGTAACCCGGCGTCTGATCAGGCTCCAAACTGTTTGCCACCAAGATGAAAAATAATTATAAGAATTGTCCAAATAATGTACTTGTCTACGTTTTAGTGCTTTGCGTTTGCGTTTCGTTTCGTTTAAACGGGAAAGAATAACAGATTCTCCACTGTATCATGCTAAGCGCTTCTTGCCTAACATTTGCAAACAGTTTGGATCCAGATCAGACGCCATGTAACCGCGGCGGCTGATCTGGTTCCAAATTGTTTGTCACTCGTATTCAATTTTTCTTCTGTTTCAAAAGCATAAAAACTAATTTTAGTTGGTTTTTAGAAGAAGATATATTTGAAGCAGACGACAACTCATCTTATCGTCGTCTGCAGAGTAAATATTCAGGGTTACATACAGTTTTTATCCAGATGATACGTGAATAGAATAGGCTTCTCATCTGGATTAAAACTGTTTGCCCTAGTAATCGCAAGTATGCCAGCAGCATGCAGAAGGCTAAACGAAACGAAACGCAAACGTGCGAGAGTAAAATATAGAAAAATACCGCCTTTTAAGAATTGAACGTGTTATTTTGATTTGAAAGACCATCAGTTCGGCATCGGATCACGAAAAATATCCACATAGGAACAAAATAACCAACAAGGGTTACTTAGTTTTGAAAGAGTTAAGGAATGTCTCGGAGAGACTATTCCAGTGAGTAGTCCGACCAGATTGACTTAAAAAATATGTTTTGGATGGATATGTTTATCTGACTTCCTGTGACCTAGAGACCTTCACTATTACGGCGTTACACGTGTATGATTTGCTGTCATGACTGTAAGAACCAAACCGTTTACAAATTATCCATTGTACTCGAGGTAAGACCGGGAAGTGGTTAAAATGGATGATACAGGAGCCCATTACCCACAAAATACGCCTTTTACGTCCTCAATTTATTCCAGTTTATACAGTCACAGAATGCGAACCAGAAGCAATATTTCTATATTAAAGCAGATACATGTAATAATTAAAACAGACTGAGCGTAAGGTAGAATGCGCTTAATGCGCATTCTGCTTTACTTTCAATCTGCTTTATAGGGTCACTAGTCTTCAAATTAGAAACAGAAGAGTCTTTTCTAAACCGAAAATAATGTTTGCAGTCGAAGACAGCCAACTTGCCTAGGTAAGATAGCGAACATTAATTATATATTGAACGTTTTCTATCACAAACGAACCTTTGGAAAAATATATCGGCTCTTTATATTTGGAAATAAATACAGTACTCCCTCTCTTCAACGACACCCAATGGGAGACACAGATTGTGTGTATTGTTCGGAGGAAGTCGATATGGGGAGGGAAGTTAAGACTTTTTTGCAAACAGCTTGAATCCAGATCAAACGCCGCGTGACGCGGCGTCTGATCTGGATTTAAGCTGTTTATCACTCGTCATTATATTTATTCTATCAAAATGTATACTTATATGTAACTTTGAGAAAAACAGCTGAAGAAAATTGTAGCAGTCATTGCAGCCATGAAAAGGTTGGACATAAATGTCTTGTTTTGGGAACGGTGACAAGGGTCGTTGTAAGGAGGGAGTCGTTGTTGGGAGGGAGTACTGTAATGTACATTAGTCAATGGTGCCAGCATATTGTTGTTATGGTCAGGAAGAACAGTAAGCCTTAGGTGCTGAAGGGTTACATGCGGGTTATGTGTTTGTACAAAAAGCTTTACAAACATTATAGGTAATAATTAACTCTTTACAATGTACATATATCGTAGCAAAGTTTTAACCCTTTCGTCGCCGCAATTTCGCCTGCTTAACGAAAAAGGTTTTGTTTAATTGTTTGAAAATAAGATTTAACCTTTATCATGCTGAACTTCCGTCGTTTGCAAAAGAATACAGTAATGTCAATTTGAGTGGCAAACAGTTTGGATCCTGATCAGATGCCGCGTGAAGCGGCGTCTGGTCTGGATCCAAGTTATTTTCAAATATCAGACTTGTCGCGCTTAGCAACATAATGGCTAAGGCAGTTTGATTGAATAAATATCCAAAAGTGTCTGAAACAGTTTTGATTTCATTCGGTGTATGATCTCTGTCCTAAATGTACTTAAAAGTGTAACTACATATACAGTGGAGAAAACGTTATTCTTTCCCAATAAACGCGTTTACGCTAAATCTATTATTTCTATTGCAAACAGTTTTGAGCCAGATCAGACGCCGGGTAACCCGGCGTCTGATCAGGCTCCAAACTGTTTGCCACCAAGATAAACATGAAATATCAGAATTGTCCAAAAGTTGTTCTTTTCTACGTTTTAGCGATTTGCGTTTGCGTACGTTTGCGTTTAAACGGTAAAGAATAACAGATTATCCACTGTAGTTGTTTATGGTATTGAAAGGGTTAAAACAATGAAAATGTTTTCATGAATATATTAACACGAACTTTAACACATTCAACCCTAACGACGAGTATACTCGTCATTAACAAACAGTGAGCCTGTGAAAATAACATTTGTCCGATACAAACAGTATATACCTTGATCAGAGTGTTCTTGCAGAATGCCTTTGATCAGGATCTATACTGTATGTCATTTTAAAACATACTGTTAAAATCAACTCTGAATAAGTTACAGTGGACTTTTTGAAGCCTAAGGGGTAAACGAGTTTAGGAAGTTGTGATATGGCAACACCATAATATATACAGTGGAGAAAACGCTATTCTTTCCCAATAAACGCGTTTACGATAAAACTATTATTTACAATACAAACAGTTTGGAGCCATATCATACGCCGGGTAACCCGGCGTCTGATCAGGCTCCAAACTGTGTGCCACCAAGATAAACATGAATTATCAGATTTGTCCAAAAGTTGTACTTTTCTGCGTTTTAGTGCTTTGCGTTTGCGTGCGTTTGCGTACGTTTGCGGGAAAGAATAACAGATTCTCCACTGTAATAATATACATGTACAGTGGAGACGACGTCATTCATATCCAGTAAACGCGTCTACGCTAAAACTATTATTTCCAATGCAAACAGTCTGGAGCTAGAGCAGTCACCGAGTAACCCGGCGTCTGATCAGGCTCCAAACTGTTTGCCACTCGGATAAATATGAGTCGTCAATTTTTTTTAAAAAGTGGTCATTTTTCCTCGTTTTAATAATACATCGCGTTTGCGTTACGTTTGCTTTTAAACGGGAAAGAAAAACGTCTTCTCTAATGTACCCATTCATAATTCGGGATTCACTGTAATTTCGTAATAGTTACGACCATTTGAAAGATGATTTAACCCATTACACCATAGCCTGTTTCTAGGTGTGCAGATAAGTGATCACTTAAAGCAGCTTGAAAGTAAAACAGAATGTGCCTTAAGGCACATTCTGCTTTGCTTTCATCCTGCTTTAAGCTTTAATCTGCTTAGACATTGAACATGTTTCTTATAGTACATATTCAAGACTGTATAAAGTAGAACTCTTTTCTTCTGTGAAGGAATTAATTAAAGTGGTATTAATGGGTAATGGGATAAGCGTTGTTCAAAACCCATTTATGCCACGTGAATTCGTTCATGCTTATACAGTGGAGAAAACGTTATTCTTTCCCGTTTAAACGAAACGAAACGCAAACGCAAAACACTAAAACGTAGAAAATTGCAACTTTTGGACAATTCTGATAATTCATGTTTATGTTGGTGGCAAAGTTTGGAGCCCGATCAGACGCCGGGTTACCCGGCGTCTGATCTGGCTCCAAACTGTTTGCAATATAAATAATAGTTTTAGCGTAAACGCGTTTATTGGGAAAGAATAATGTTTTCTCCACTGTAATATGGATGAGTTCATGTAACTCTTTAAGGATTGACTAATCCTCCTTTTCATTTTATATATTTTTCATAAAAAGCCTTGTTAGAAAACAGTACTGATTCATGAATGAATAGGCCAACAGTGGTTACTGAGATCAGACGCCGCATAATTGCGTTGTCTTATCTCAGTCTGCCCTGTTGCCTATGTCCGATTACTTAAAGCTTGTTGAAAGCAAAACAGAGTACCCTAAAGCGAGCGTTGTGCTTTAATGACATCATGCTTAAAGCTGTCGGTTTTATACTCCTTTAAAATCGTCTGTTTCTATAATACATGGTCGTAATAGCTGGGTTTCCTGTTTATTAATACTCTGGATATACTGTTTATTACATGTAATACCCTATCATGTTTCCATAAAATGCTAATATATTAACTGTTTGCTGCCTTATCTTCTTTAGTCTTAAAACTTGTTTATACAGTGGAGAAAACGTTATTCTTTCCCGTTTAAACGCAACTGAAACGCAAACGCATTGTAATAAAATGTACAAAATAACAATTTTTTGACAACTCTGACTATTTATTTTTTATATGAGTAGCAAACAGTTTGGTGCCTGATCAGACAATGGCAATAATAGTTTTAGCGTAACCGCGTTTATTGGGAAAGAATAACGTTTTCTCCACTGCATTTCTCTACAAACAGACGATCTAAGATTAAAATCAATCTGACTGAATAAATATTAATATGAGCGCAAAACCGTTTAGATCCCGACCAGACACCAAAGTGATTCGGCATAAGATCTGCATCAAAACTTGTTTTAAATACGGTAAATCCGTCGCCCCTATATCAAAATATGTACAAGAGTGTGATCGGGATAATAAATATCGGGAATATACTCACTAGTTAAAATTCCCGATTTTACTGCTCGTCTCGTCATTGTTCTGTGGTGACGGGGGACAAATGTTCACCATCGGTGGACCGCCTTGTCCTGAGAAGTGATTCTCAATGGCCTTTGTCATTTCTTCCCTTTGCTGTAGAAAGAAACAATATAAATAATGAAGGTATGATCTCCAATTACATTTATTGTTATACTAAATTAATCCTTTCACTGCCAAATCTTTCACGTGATATTTTCTCCCTTCACCGTTTTATTGTCGTCCGCTACAATTTTGGTTGTCGGCAAGACACGTTTCAAAGTTAGATTTAAGGTAGTATGATTTAATAAATATCGTGTCAAACAGTTTGGGTCCTGATCAGACGCCGCGTAACGCGGCGTCTGATCAGGACCCAAACTGTTTGCAAACGCGCTTTAAGGCGTCAGTGAGAGTGAAAGAGTTAAGGGAATACGCTATTCTGCCCAAACAGACGATTGGTGCCCCAAATCTTACAGTCCAATGCAAACGGGTTGCATCCAGATAAGACGCCGAGTAGCGCGGCGTCTGATCGGCCTACAATCTGTTAGACAATCATATGTAACAAATCAATATTTTAAAAGACTATGGTACAATGTATTTACATTTTATTTAATTGCGTCTGGTATCCTGTTGTTTAAACTGGAAAGAATAGTGTGCCTAAATATAGTATTGATGTTAGTTCCGTCATTTTCATGTTTCCCCAGTTTCACAATGCCCATTGATTCTATATTTAAAAGTCTTGTAATGTCCATGTTAATATTCGGGATTACAAATGTAACTTCTACAAAATTATAACTGTTTGAATCACGTAAACGATATATTGATAGCAAATAATTTGGATTCAGATCCAAAATCGAGTAAAGTATAAGCATCTGGTATTATTTACAAATGTTTCTTATTTGCTATAAATGTGCGTCGTACTTAGATATTGGTTTCGTTTGTTTTTGTTGTTGGTTTAAAAATATGTATACATATGTACATATGTAAGATAAAAGACGGCACGAGCGGTGAATAGCACCAGTTGTTTATTTTTCGGATATAACAAGTAGTATAAATATGCAAATTAGGTGCGCGACGACATCGTCTACTTATGACGTCATTACAATGCGTTCAATATCCTGCGTCACCACTCCTGCATGTGGATTTAGGTTTATTTTATCAATAGTAAATTTACCTGAATTGTTTATTAATAATGAGGAAGATTATGATAGATCTATCTACTGCAAGAATGGTGTTTATTTGGAACCCCTTTTTTGGCTACTGCATGTAATATTTTACAAGTTGACCTCAAAAGTAGCGACAAATAAGTGTCGAAATAAAAGAAATGCACGAAACTAACTTACAAGTTTAAGTTATGTCATAAAAGGAATATAACATCCGGGTTAATAATTTATAAGATTCATCTAACTCGTCGGCTGAGATAACGATAAAACGCGACAAGGTCTCGTTCTGAATCGTTTTTTCTGAAGGTTTCGTTCAATAAATCCAATACAAAATGCACACTCATGTAATACATGTACCCTATACATACTAGCTAGACCTATATTTTACACAACCTTCAGCGCGCAATGTTATAGTAGTAAAAAGGAAGTATATGTATCAAATACCACAAATGTTACATTCAGATTGTTATATTATCAGACGAAATTTGCATAACAAAGTCAATGAAATTAGAAAAATCTGCTTTACTGGATTTTAATAGATTGCATTTGTATTTAGTTTTGTTTAATTCTATTCTGCATAGAAAACAATACCTGAAAATAAAATACATTTTTCCATTTTGGTCATTGGATAAATACATGTCCAGCATTGCTGATGCGTAAATGCCAATCACATACATTGTACATGTATATACTTATCATATCACAGTTTTACTTATTCATTAAGGTAGTACAGTGGAGACAACGTTATTCTTTCCCAATAAACGCGTTTACGCTAAAACTATTACTGCCATTACAAACAGTTTGGAGCCAAACCAGACGCCGGGTAACCCGGCGTCTGATCAGGCTCCAAACTGTTTGCCACTCGTATAAAAATGAAGTTAGGTTTGTCAAAAAGGTGTTATTTTGTACATTTTATTGCAATGCGTTTGCGTTTCAGTTGCGTTTAACGGGAAAGACTAACGTTTTTCTTCACTGTATGGCTGTTACATGTACATATTATGAGATATGAATAATTTCGGTTAGGATCGGTACCCTGCATGGAACGATCGGCCATTCTCGTCAACTTACTTCTGTACGGAACAATGAGCAATCGTACCATTTTGCGATAGTAGCTTTATATACTCACTAACAATTTATCAACAGAATGTTTTTACGACTTCCGATGTATAAAATAATAAAACGGGCACCGAAAAAAAGAGTTTCCAGCACTTGCGATACAGTACCGATATTGACCGACAATGGCCGATGTTTTCCGATCTTATTATAAGCGAACTACTTTATATCACACTGTACACTGTACAATCACGCACTATAAATTCATGCAAGTCCACAATAAAGCACGTGACGAACATCTGTCTGTTTACAATATTGTTTCTACAACATCAACTTGTCAAGACATTAAATCTGAGTGGAGCCATGAGAAAACAAGACTTATTGCTCTGCAAACATTGCAGACCCAAACAGTTTGTTTAGGTATACACTGTTTAACATTCTCAAAGTAAAGATTACTTGATATCATATTTGTTAGACAATGTAGCCCATGATTATATAGAAAATCTGCCCGTCTGGTTATTTATGGCAACAAGCTTATTATTTACTTTTTGTAGACATTACAAATATCACCATAGATATAATTACATGTATATACTTTTGTGCTACATAACCGTATCATATTGTTTTAGAATTGTAAGTACTATAATAAAAAAAATAATGTAAGTTTTAAAGATGCCGCTTTCAGTATTCCCTTTGAGAACAATTGCAACATACTTTCGTAAAACATACTGACCCCTGAAAATTAAAATGGACAATTTCAATTTCATTTCCAATTACAAGTAACTAAGTCCAATGTTGACTACTCAAGGTCTATTTGCAGTGTATTGCAAAATTGCATGCAGTACAGACCCTGGTCAGAAGGAGCGCGCTCTTTGGTGTGGGTTCACAGTGTTGTGAAATAAATACTTTCCACCGACACGCTATTTGTAAATGGTGCGTATATACATGTATGTCAAAAGGGTTAAATAATTAATGTACATTTGTTTTTCACATAACCGTCAATTTCCCATGCTTTTGTCAGTCCTTTAACCTTTTCTATACTTAAAAAAACACATTTATTTTGCAAATAGTGTAGATTTGGATCTCTAAGGATACCTTTAATAAGGGACCGCGATGTTTGTTTCACTCGTACATGTACATGTAATGTTCCGAAATATATGTTTATATATCTATATATGTATATTGTTGATTAAAAAACAAACTCTTAAGACAACATACTGCATACACTGTTCGCTTGAAGAACATGTTAAGGATGTGTGCACAATAAAGGAATTGCTGGTATCATCTATATGGGAGCTTTCAATACAACATAATGGAATTTAACCCTTTACATCACTGCCTGTCTACAGTGGAGAATACTTTACTCTCTCCCATTTAAACGAAACGCAAACGCAAAACACTAAAACGTAGAAAAATGCAACTTTTTGACAATTTGGATAATTCATGTTTATCTTGGTGGCAAACAGTTTTGAGCCTGATCAGACGCCGGGTTACCCGGCGTCTGATCTGGCTCCAAACTGTTTTCAATAGAAATAATAGTTTTAGCGTAAACGCGTTTATTGGGAAAGAATAACGTTTTCTCCACTGTAACAGTTTAAACGATACGTGACTATCACAAACAGGATGAAAGTACACACAATGCGCCTTAAGGCGCCTTCTGATTTACTTCTAGCCAGCTTTAAGATACATTCTGCTAGGATAAAGTAAATATTTCTTAAGATAAATATTCCTGACCATAAATTGAAATATTTTCTTCGAAATAAAATAAAGGCGTATCAATGAAGTAAAGGGTTAAGCTAAAGGCGTTTGACTGAAATACAAAAAACATAAGTTACAGCAAGAAATTTACAACTGATCATGGTAATTGACCACCAGGGGCCCGTTTCTTAAAACTTCGTACGACAAAAACGGTAGTAAGTCAAACCTTTAAAATACATTTAATTTCTTATGTCTCTATCTAACCATGTCCTGTGATATCTCTTTGGAATAGTCTTTTCAAGACTTTTATAATCTGACTTACGACAACATTTGTCGTACGAAGTTTAATGAAACGGGTCCCAGGTATATTTAGAAAGCCGATCATTTAACTATTAGTTTTCTGTTATATTACCACCTGTTTTATGCTGTCCAGTAGTAGGGGAAACGCTATTCTTTCTAAATAAAGCCGTTTTTGCTTAGACTATTATGCAAATTACAAACAAGTCAGTACCTAATTACAGTGGAGAATCTGTTATTATTTCCCGTTTAAACGCAAACGTACGCAAACGCAAAGCAATAAAACGTAGAAAAGTACAACTTTTGGACAATTCTGATATTTCATGTTTATCTTGGTGGCAAACAGTTTGGAGCCTGATCAGACACCGGGTTACCCGGCGTCTGATCTGGCTCCAAACTGTTTGCACTGTAAATAATAGTTTTAGCGTAAACGCGTTTATTGGGAAAGAATAACAGATTCTCCACTGTATTTGAAAATTCTCTACAGAATCACTCAAATTTAAATGAGTTGTCACAGTTTCCACAAAAGCTAGCATTTTCTCACCAGATTGAAAAAAAACCAATTAACACTTAGATAGACATACCTTGTCATACTTTCAACAGGTTGTCCTTTTCTATATTTTATTTAATTGCGTTTCCACTGAATTGCATTTAAACGGGAAAGAGCAACGTTAATGTATTCCCCGCTGTATAAGCGCTTGCTTTCTTGTAAACAGTATAGGCTAGTGCACAACGTAAATGAATCATGCGAACAGGAAACACATACAAGCAGGGGACACAACTCAGAGCGGGGAGAAAGGGTGTTCTGTCCAACCTTACTGCTACCGGAACGAATGCAACAAGCCAGATCTATACTAAATCTTGACAAAAGTGTCCTACATTTACTGATTTGACATTGCACTCAAATATATCATATAAAAATCAGAAAGCATAATACTATATATATTGTACATATGTGTATACATATAGATATATAGATATATTGTCGGATTCGTCTCGCTAAACACACTGCTCTCATTTTCTATATGACACATTCTTACCAACATGTTCATCCTTGCTCCGATATTACCGTCCCAGTCTGAAAACTTCAAAAGTACTCAAATATGCAAACTACTGTCGTAATCGGATTATATTCGCTTATTTCGCGACCAAATTATATTTCGCAAAATTTTAACCCGGCAGAAATAACACTCAACACAGTTTTCGCATTTCTAGCTGTGTCAAAGACGTGTGCAGGTTTGCTCTGATGGTGCGTCAACTATCAATAAGTGTCGTCAACTATCACGTGGTGCTGCATCTATCTATCAAGTATACGTTGCTCATTCTGGTGTTTCATAGGTGTATTAAACATCTTGGTCTGATGTTATGAAACTGTCACCTTTTGAGCATGCAGAAACTAATTTCCTTCTCACAAATTCTGAATGAGTTTAGAGCTTATATCAATTGCTCAAAATATGCAGAATGATACACGTATGAAACAGAAATTGAGAGCATAGAAGTTCACAGATCTGGAGTCCGTTTCATAAAACTTCGTACGACAAATATTGTCGTCAGTCAGATTATAAAAGTATCAAAAACAATTAATTTCTCCATCTAATCCTGTCTTGTGACATCTCTTTGGAAGTGTCTTGAAAAGACGATTCCAAAGAGAAGTCAGAAGACAGGATTGAATAGAAAAATCAGAAATTAAATGTATTTTAAAGTTTGACTTACGACTGTTTTTGTCGTACAAAGTTTTATGAAACGGGCCCCTGTTCCCAAAATTACAAAATACTCCTAGTTATGACAGGTGTTCTTTCTAAGAAAACTGCTAAAACTAACAATGCTTTGTAACCTTGGGATATTTTGAATGAGTATCTGAATATTTATTAAGACGAGACAGTGGTATAAGGTTAAAGCTATAGCGTTTTGATATAAGAATGATTGGTTGGATGCTCACAGAAAAAAAGATTCATAACCTCGGACCCTATCCCAAGTATGCTTATGTGGTATTTTTTAATCTAAAAACCCTTGCGACTAGTATACTCGTCATTCACAAACAGTGCAACTGTTAAAAATACATTTCCCTGTGCGTAGACCCCAGATCATGTGACTCTTCAATCAGCCATTTGCTCTAGTTCTGCACTGTTTGTCATTTTGAAATATATTGTAACAATCAGCCCTAAATATCACAAAATGAATTATACTAAATTAGAAACTAGCAGTGTCCAACTGAACCTTTCAAGGGTGAATTGTTAATAGATCCAATGTTTTCATGTACCGATAACATGTTTTCAGACTGCAGTTTTACATATGGACACCTTCTTAATCCCCCATTTCATCAGTCGATACGTACATGTATTTAAGGAGTTATGTATTAAACTGTCAATTTCTACAAAACTTTGTCGCATCTGTGCTGCTTTTCGTTGAAATAGGAAATTTAATGTATTTTCAGTTGTAACTGTTGTACATAACTATAATATTTATAAATTGTAAATGATATGACAGAATGGTGAACAGATATGATAAGGTTTGTGAGGATGATATTCGGTTGCAATGTCAAATAATGCATTGATGAGCTATCTATGAATATTTAGAATAATTTCCTTAAAACACAACAATTACTATTTATTTATTGCTGACCGTTCCGTCCACTACAGTCAACAATGAATAAAAAGTAACTGGTGTGTTTTGAAGAAATATATTGTAAATATGGATTTACTAACACAATGAACAAAGTTTTCAAGAGCTATCTATGAAATTGCAAATGTGATTCGAACTTGTAAAAGTGTATTGTTTTATGTTTCGGATCCGTGATATACATATGGAATTGTTAAACGATATTTTAACGATAAAGACTTTTGATACAAAATGATATATCAAGAAATGTATCGATTTTTTTAGTGGTGTTTACGAGTAAAACATAAAATCTTATGTATCTCGTATTTTCATACAAAACAAACTGCAACACTTTAACAAATTTGAATCAATTGTACAATAGAGAATGCGCTATTCTTTCCCAATAAATGCGTTTATGCTTAAACTAGTATAACCATTGTAAACAATTTGGAGCCAGATCAAACGGTGGGTAACCCGGCGTCTGACCAGGATCTAAAATGTTTGCCACTCAGATTAAAATAAGTTGACAGAACTGACAAAACGTTGTTATTTTCTAAATTTCATTGCAATTCGTTTGCGTTTCGTTAGCGTTTACCGGGAAAGAATCTGTACAGTGGAGAAAACGTTTTTCTTTCCCAATAAACGCGTTTACGCTAAAACTACTTTTTCTATTACAAACAGTTTGGAGCCAGATCAGACGCCGGGTAACCCGGCGTCTGATCAGGCTCCAAACTGTTGGCTACCAATATAAACATGAATTATCAGAATTGTCCAAAAGTTGTACTTTTCTACGTTTTAGTACTTTGCGTTTGCGTTTCGTTTGCGTTTAAACGGGAAAGAATACCGTCTTCTCATGTGTACAAGCCGCACCTTAGAAATGCATGCAAATTATATTCAAATATTCAGTTGAAACCAGTGTTAAGCGAACTTCGATGGAGATGCAAATACAGACAAACTTGTGATAACCCTTTGCCTGCTGATCACGAATTCGCGGCATTTTGGAAACAGATTGGATTCAGAGCGGGGGCGTATCTGTATCCAAACAGTTTGATACTCGTATTTAGGTTTCTATATTTAAAAACTGTACAAATCTAAATTTAATAATTTTTTGCAGACGACAATTTCAAAGAAGACTATATAACAGTAGGATAGGGGTTAAAGATCATGACTATTTAACAAATTTAAGCCTAGTAATGAGCAGACTCCTCAGTTACAAACTGTGCACTTAATTGGAAATTGGAATTGCTAAATATAAGATTTAGGATGCATGGGTATTGTCGTCTGCAGCAATTCGTCCACAACAATTCTCAAAGCTGATTTAAAGGCATTTTTGTCAAAATATGTTCTCAAGATGCCAAATAGTGTCGATACAGATGAGACACCGTGTCACGTATCGTCTCATCTGGATCCAAACTGATCGTCACAAATTCGCCCGCGAGGTACTGACTTTGGATGCAACCTATACGAGCTCGTATAAATTGTTTTTGGGGAAAAACTGTAATTAATCAAACATGAACTTGGCTCAATTAGGAACTGGATTTGTTTATTGCAAGTTTCAGGAGTCAATGATTTAAGACAAATTTGACCCTACCTAGTTCAATCACATTTTGGCTTGATTCCGCACAATGGCAATACACAAAGCTCCTGATGGGCACTTCGCATTGCCTTAGTATTGAATTAAGCTGCAACTTGTCTTAACCCTCTATTATCCAATAGTCTGTTTCTAGTTTTTTTTAAATATATGACTGCTTTAAGCATGTTGAAAGTAAAACCGCATGTGCACGAAGGCGCAGTCTGCTTTACTGTCAGCCTGCTTAAAGTTACTAGCTACTATCAGCTACATGTACATGTAGGATATAGAAATATTTCTTATAGTAAATAACTATTTTCGTCAGTGGAGGAATACATTAAAGGCGTTAAAACGTGTATATATGGAGAAAAGGGTTCAACTATTTGACTTGACGCTTAACGCAGGTTTTGACTGTACAGCGCTCCCTCTCTATAACGACACCCAAGTGGAGGCAAAACATGTGTGAGTTGTTCGGAGGGAATCGTTATAGGGAGGGAATTGGCTTACATTTGCAAACAGCTTGAATCCAGATCAGACGCCGCGTTACGCGGTGTCTGATCTGGATTCAAGCTGTTTGTCACTGGTAATTAAGTTTTGTTCTGTCAACATGTCTATTATGTAACTTTGAGAAAAACAGCAGGTGACAATTATAAGCAGACAATATAGCAGACGTGAAAAAAAATGGACAAATGTGTTTTGTTTGGAAAACAACGACAAGTGATGTTGTACGGAGGAAATCGTTGTTGGGAGGGCCATTGTAGAGAGGGAGCGCTGTATATGTTTAGCAGTAAACTTGAGAATGGGTGGTAAGGGACGGGGCGGAGGAGGGGCTACAAGCAAGACTCGTTGCTATGGTGACATACGGCCATAAGATGTGCTTCTGTCTTCAGTATCAGTGCTTGCTGGGTGCAAAAAGACGTAACAAGCTAAAACGTTAGTTATAACAACCGGCTGGCGAAAAGCTTCGCAAACCATCACATATATGTACATAGTATAAACCTCGCTATTCGAACCATTATGAAGACGAATGTCGAAACATGTGATATATTTAACACAAATGTCCATAGTGACGTATATATGTGTACCTGGGAAGAGTACACTTGTCTCTCTAACGCTTACAGTGTAGACACAGATCAGAGAGCTCTTACATGAGTTGTCAGATTAGCGTCTGCATTGTTTTGTCATTTTGCAAGACGAAACAGTCAATAACAGACAAAACGTAATTGGACCATAGAACGGGTCAATGAGTTTCGATGGTTGCAAGAACTTTTGCCTTTCAACTTGCTGCAGCAACCACATTTTCCACGCTGAAACATACAGTGGAGAATGTGTTATTCTTTCCCAATAAACGCGTTTACGCTAAAACTATTATTTCCATTGCAAACAGTTTGGAGCCAGATCAGACGCCGGGTAACCCGGCGTCTGATCAGGCTCCAAACTGTTTGCCACCAAGACAAACATAAAATATCAGAATTGTCCAAAAGTTGTTATTTTCTACGTTTTAGTGCGTTGCGTTTGCGTACGTTTGCGTTTAAACGGGAAAGAATAACAGAATCTCCACTGTACCATTCTTGTTATAGTGGAGAAGACGTTATAACCTCCCGTTTAAATAACACGCAAACACTTTGTACTCAAATTTAGAAAAATATAGAAACTTGTTGACAGTTCTTTATAATCAAGCAGTCTAAAGCCCGATTAGACGTCTGGTTATCCGATGTCTGATTTGGCTAAAATCCATTTACAAAAGACGTTTTGGTTTTAGCATTAACGCATTATATAACGCGTATAACGTCTACCTCCCTTTTAACTGTCGAAATAGCGGGGTTTTAGTTTAAATGTGTAATATAATGTATAAAGCAGTGATTCAACATGCATTTGTAGATCTATATCATTTAAAGGGTAGGAACATTTCAATGGAACATCCCACATCCTTAAGTTGACAAACAAATGCTAAAGAGTAAACCCGTTCATGATCAAATTTATCCTACACAGCCATATTTTCGTCAGCTTCAATATTGTTGTCTTCAATATTGTTTCGAAGTTAGATTAAAGGCAGTATAACGGACGAAATTTCAAAACAAGTGGCAAACAGTTTTGATCCTGATCAGACGTCAGGATCAAGACTGTTTGCAAAAGAGCTTTATGACGTCATTGAAATGAAAGGGTTACATTTGTAAATGAAGAAAACAGTGTTTTAATATTACGTCCCAGGTGCACAAATTAGCATGCGAATTGTAATTATATATAACGAAAGGACATACAAATATTATTATCATGTTATGGTGGTTTTTTAACAAACAATATGATCCATATTCGTCATAATGAAATATGATGTTTATAACAAAACAAACAAACAAACAAACAACTAAAGCTGGAATAAAGTCAGTCCTGTATATTCAAACATGTGATACATGTAAATAGTAATTCCATTTCCTTAAAAGCATTAACATACTACAGTGGGGGAAAGACGTTACTATTTCCCATCTTATTTGTTTCGTTTAAACTATTTAGCAAACACAATCAAAATGATTGGATAAATAACAGGTTCTTGAATCATTGACCATTGACCCTTTTACTCTGTGTGGTAAACAATTTGGAGCCTGATAAGACGCCGGGCTACCCGGCGTCTGATCTGGCTCCAAAGTGTTTGCAGTGGAAATAATGATTTAAGCACAATAATGTTTACATGTATTAAGAAAGAAAGTATTCCCCACTGTAGTTACATGTTTTTAAAGACATAGCCGAAGAGTAATCCGAAAGACAGTATCTAAATTTATACATTAAAAATATATTGCAGATGAAAATATGAATATAAGGATACTAGTTTAAGCAATGTTAAGTAATCTCTGTTGCAAATCAAAGCAGTTAAAAAAGAAATAAGTGCGGAGTGTCCTGTCATTCATATATGCAAACCTGCTCAGTAACATGAACAATGCATTTCACTTGTAAGAATAAAAAACTATATATGTGTAACCCTTCCCTGCAAATGTATGGTTCGGTACAGTGGAGAAAACGTTATTCTTTCCCGTTTAAACGCAAACGAAACGCACACGCATGACATTTAAACGCAGAAAATTGCAACTATTTGACAATTCTGACTCTTCATTTTAACCTGAGTGGCAAACAGGTTGGAGCCTGATCCGACGCCGGGTTACCCGGCGTCTGGATACATACTGTTTGCAGTGGAAATAATAGTTTTAGAGTAAACGCGTTTTGGGGAAAGAATAACGTCTTCTCCACTGTACTATGTGAAAGTGATTAAAGTGCGTGGAGCACAAAACAAAGCAAGGACATTGGGAAAGAATATCCTCCCTTATAATTAAAACAAAATATTTTCTTGTTGTCGTCTGCTCTCAAATACTGCCTGTCTGTCTTTCTGACGTTAACATTAAGGCACATCGACGTAAAAAAAATAAAATATGAATGTCAAACAGTTTATATCCAGCGTATACGCCGTGTTTTAGCGGCGTCTGATCTGTATACAAACTGTTTGAATGCTACAGTGGAGAATCTGTTATTCTTTCCCAATAAATGCGTTTACGCTAAAACTATTATTTGCAGTGCAAACAGTTTGGAGCCAGATCAGACGCCGGGTCTGATCAGGCTCCAAACTGTTTGCCACCAAGATAAACATGAATAATCAGAAGTGTTCATAAGTTGTTTTTTTCTACGTTTTAGTGTTTTGCGTTTGCGTACGTTTGCGTTTAAACGGGAAAGAATAACAGATTCTCCACTGTAGTGATGTCGAGTTTGGCATTGAAGGGGTTGATTAAAATAAAAAGATATCTTCACAGTATTGTAAAGCACACATTTGCGATAAACATGTCATGCACATACCATGTGATAGATACAGTGACAAAGACATTATTCTTTACCGATTGGAGAATAGGTTCATTTAGCAGGAATGATGCATATAAAGAAGTTCTTTTTACACTGCTAAAGAAAGGTATTTACCCAGACAGTGTCGCCGACTGTCAGTCAGCTCGGTCACTGGTGAACCGTGAGATTGCTGAGAGGATTACTTCACCTTTTAAGACATGACTGAGTGAGCATAAGAAAGAAGTGGGGTCGCAAGGCAACAGAGCATTCACAAGGTCTGAAAGGAGGACATCTGAGACAGAGTGGCACAAAATGGCTATAACGGATCATGTCATGCAAAATAACCATGTCATTGATTGGGATGAGCCGAAACTTCTCGATAGGAATAGCAATCAAAGACTCAGACAAGTGCGGGAGGCCATACACATTCTTCAAAACCAGCCCGATTTGAACAGGGACCAGGGGGCCTACCGTCTCAGCGGGATTTACAACCCTTCCTGCGGCGAAAAGGGGAAGTAATCCACTCAGCAATCTCACAGTACACCAGTGAGCAAGCTGACTGACAGTCGGCGAAACTGTCTGGGTAAATACC
This sequence comes from Gari tellinella, assembly GCA_922989275.2. Classification (NCBI taxonomy): domain Eukaryota; kingdom Metazoa; phylum Mollusca; class Bivalvia; order Cardiida; family Psammobiidae; genus Gari; species Gari tellinella. The sequence goes on along the minus strand of OV277865.1, from coordinate 11,047,996 downwards.
TTTCTTTTGGCAGTGAAAAAAGAACTTCTTTATATTATTCTTTACCGTTTACATGACACTAAAACATATTGGAATACAATGAAGAAAGTGACTTTTCATAACGTTTAATGTCTTATTGTTGTGATATGAGTGGCAAACAGTTTTGAGCCTGATTAGACCATCAACTCTGACTCTAAACTGTTTGCAACTGGGAAATCATATTTAATAATATTCCCCTTTATTGGGAGGAATAATGGCATCTCCACTGTACATGTACCTTTCCGTGTCATATTACCCCCTTCACTCCCTTACCCCGGGTACAACGGTTATTTGCAAACAGTTTGAACCCTGATTAGACGCCGCGTAACGCGGCGTCTAATCAGGATTCAAACTGTTTGACACTCATTTCAATATTTCTTGACTATAAAAACCTAAACATTGAATTTGAGAAATCAAAGCAGACGACAATTGTTTAAAATTGATGACGTCATGGCAGTGAAGGGGTTAAGTTGACAGTGCGCTGTGGCCATGAGTATAAATGAAACATATAGCCGCAATAAATAGAATATGACGATATGTGAATATATATAGAAATGACGTAATGTTGCTAAAAATAGATTCACATACCTCCATTTTCTCTGCCTCCGAATTTTCTTCATCGGCTGTGAGTTCTTGGGCATTGGCCAAGTTGTCCACGGCGATAGCAAGGAACACATTCAGAAGAGTATCTTAACCAGGTTAAAGACAATACTGTATTCATTTTATATTATTTACCACTGAACTTCTAATGGACAATATCAGTGTTCAACTGAATGTAGTTCAATTTTACTATTAACCCTTAACCCGCCAAATAAATTGTCGTCTGCTATATTTCTCGTCTGCTTCAAGTTTCAAAGTGCTTCAAAATTGCTCAAAACTGCTGAAAATGTTGTCCGAGTGTCAAACAGCTTGGATCCGGATGAGACGCCGAGTTACTCGGCGTCTCATCCGGATCCAAGCTGTTTGCATATGGAGCTATAGTCGTGAGTGGCAGGCTAAGGGTTAAGAGTTGTACAATTATCTTTGCAAAAGACTGCACAAACACTATTTGTAAGTGGATCGTATATGCGTCAAACGAACTTTTTTTCGGCGGAGCTGTCTGTTATCTATTTAGTCACACATTTCTATTTAGACAAACATTTGAACCAATCATATTTGATCAGAAATTTAGAATTAAGAGCACCTGTTGAAACTGACTTGTCTGATTGGATAGTAGCCAGGGCTCCAGATAAGAGAATTATTTCAAAACTTAAAAACTTTATTTGTGCATTAAACCCTATGGTGTCCAACTCATATGAATTGTCTCTTCGAGACGATAAAAATGAGTGGTAACACCGTAGGGTTTGGTGCTGAAATGAGTGAGAAAATGTTAGATTTGTTCAATTTACTCCCCTCTTATCTGGAGCCCTGAAACAGTAGCCTAGCTGTTTATGCACTGATGTGAGTGTAAAATTAGACACAGCCAGTGTGTTATACTGAGCTTCTATTTTAAGATATGCTAGCAGAATCTGATGTGTATTTATAGATAGACAGTGGCAGCTAGGTATTTTGTTTAATAATGGTTTACTTCCAATTTATTTTAATTGTTAACTATTAATTTTGTACAAATTTACCATACATTGATAGCAATATAATAAATGGCCTCAAGTGAGTTAAACACAATTGTGTTGTTTCATCATTTATTTACAAGAGTGAGGTGTTATAGACCTTGTAAAGCAGGACAGACTGTTCTGTATGGGCCTGCACAGTTTATCTAGTTACAGTTTGTTTCAAGAAACTCCCCATGAATGAAGTTTGATATACAGAACAATATAATTTAATCTGAGGATCTCCTACCAGTAGCTAGGATATGTTTTGCATTTCTGTACATTTATAGTTTTTTAGTCAGAGTTATGCTATATCGTTGAATGTGTATTTTTTGCTTTTCAATCCAAGATATTACAATTCTTTGAAAACCTCAAATTTCGTACAATTTTGCACACCCATCAACAGCATGAATTTCACCAACCATTCCGCCGAATATCTTTTTTAAAGATATTTCTTGTTATCCCTACTCTCACTAAATATTCTTATATAAATTTCCGTTTACTTTTAACATCTACAATTTGGGACTATTGCATTTGTCAATTAAGAAAGGTAAAGGTTTTCCAACATACTCTTGTCAGACATGTCCTATACGAAATCAGTGCAGACCCTGATCAAACAACTCCTTCAGAACCTGTCTGATCTGGGTATAGACAGTCTCCGAAAAGTACATGTTCCTGTAACTGGACTTTCCGAGAGGGGTTCAATTCCTGATGCTGCAAGACAATATAGATGTCATATGGTTTGTGAAAGGCGATGAATTGCATTAAATACAGTGGGGAATCTGTTATTCTTTCCCGTTTAAACGCAAACGTACACAAACGCAAAGCGCTAAAACGTAGAAACTTTTGGACAATTCTGATATTTCATGTTTATCTTGGTGGCAAACAGTTTGGAGCCTGATCAGACGCCGGGTTACCCGGCGTCTGATCTGGCTCCAAACTGTTTGCACTGCAAATAATAGTTTTAGCGTAAACGCGTTTATTGGGAAAGAATAACAGATTCTCCACTGTATCTCTAGGAACACCATACCTTCCTGGACCGATGAAGGTCAAGATAAAGAATGTTCAACAAAGGTTCTTAAGAGTGTATAAATTCATTAAATTACTCTTTTCTAATTAATCTAATATTTTGACCTCTAAGTACATGTATCAAAGATAAATGTCAAATTTTGTTTCAATGCATTTAGTCATGAAATCAAAGAGGATCATGTTTATTCAACATCAATGTTACAATGTAGCAATATAACCGTGATGTTGGATAAATATTATTATAATGTGATGATTTGATGGCTGAAAGCGTGAAACAAACATGTAAAACGTGTATTTGGACATGATGTTGTTACAGTGGAGAAAACGTTATTATTTCCCATGTACAAGCTTACATGTACCAATTTACCATTATAAACTATTCTGTTCTGTCTTTAAGTAATATCGCAACGTCCAGGTAATTGTGTAAACGCAAACGTAACGCACGCGCATTGCAATAAAATGTTCAAAATAAAAATTTTTTGACAACTCTGACTATTTTTTTTTATACGAGTGGCAAACAGTTTGGAGCCTGATCAGACGCCGGGTTACCCGACGTCTGATCTGACTCCAAACTGTTTGTAATGACATTAATTGTTTTAGCGTAAACGCATTTATTGGGAAAGAATAACGTTTTCTCAACTGTATAGTGTGTTTGGACATGATGTTCTTAGATGAAGACTCGTAGTGGTCAAAATATTAGATAATCGCAATTCAATAAATTTCTACTGATTAAACTATTTAAGAGCTGTCTCCAGCAAATAGAGATTTAACAAAAATTCAAAACTAATTAACCAGTGTTCTGCATTAAAGAGTCACAGTTCCCGTCATATAGAACGTTCAATCTGTTGTCAAGGATACAGTTACCAAACACCACGAGAATGATGAAGTACAAGGAATAGATGATGCCATTTTTCTCGATCCCTCCGCCTGAACGAATGCCGCTATACATAACCTCATTCCAATCTTCACCGGTCAGAATCTGTAAAACATTGGTACTAGTTAACTCTTACCCCCCTAAAACTTTCAATGGTCAATTCCAGTTTCGATTTTAGTCTAGTCCAATTCAGACTTTTAAGGGTTGCTTTTGTCGATTTTGGGCAATATGACAAACAGTGAAGACCCTGATCAGAGGGCTCCTTTCGGAGCCCTCTGATCAGGGTCTTCACTGTTTGCATAGACCAAGTGTACTATTGACATGTACACTGTTTGAAAAAGACGCCTATATGCGGGATTAGGGTTCAAAGGGTTAAGTACTGCAATACAACGCTCTAGGCTTTATTACAAGTGACAGGTTAGTACAGGTCCCATGGTTACAACGCGTTTGGGTTGAGTCTGAAATTGTTCTCAAGTACTAGATAGGTCACATCTGACCAATCATATGCTTGACAACAATATCAGACTCAATTCAAATGCTTTATATTCTTAAATCCAGGACAGAAATTACCGGCAAGTCAAAGGCTCCTTACGCATATAAATCATTGACAAAGTAAAATATAAATATAAATTCATAATATGATACTTTATTTACATACATATATCTACCGCAATAATTACCAGTATACAATGTATACTTTAATAAATACATAGGTTCTTCACTTCCCGAAGGAAACGTGTTCACATTCCAAGATTTGCTAATGTATCCTGTGTATGGCTTGCTATAGTAATTGATGTTATTGATAGATTCAAGATTCGTAACCCAAACACTAACGTAAACAAGGACATATTTCCCGCTTCATGTTACAATAGATTGCTTATATAGTATACGTGACAATTCATTGTATAATATTTACATTCGCCCCGCACTGTCCTTATATAACACTGTTCTAAAAAGAGACTTGCATATTTCAATGAATGGTGATTTAAAATCCAGTTCTAGCCGGCTGGATAAGGGGCGGAGCTATACTGATCACTTTCAAATAGATACAGAAGTCCATATGCAAGGCGTGGTTTTAACGCGGAGTAATCAAGTATGGCGTTTGAGTAAATCGGTTTTAAAAAACGTTACCTAAATTTAAGATGCTTATAATACAAATATTTCGTAAATTCGTGCGCTTTTAAATTTCTCAAAAGGGGTGTTAAACATAACAAGAAAGTTTACCGGTTAAAAGTCTAAATTTATCCAGTAATTATAATATGTGATTGGGACTACTTTCAGTCCATATATAGAGATCGTTACTACGATTAGCAACGCATAGCAACGGGCAACGTGTCTATTAGTACGGTTATGTACATTTCTCAGTTCACAATGGAATATAAAGATAAAAAATAAATTGCGTACTTCTGTTATTCATGAGCAGATGGAACTTCAATGCTTTTACTAGCAACGTTAAGCGAGAAGCCATTCGGGCTTCACGCACTTTGCTAGTCAAAGCATTGAAGTTCCATCAGCTCATAAATACCGGAAGTACCCAATTCATTTCTTAAGAGATAATTTTACTTTTGTATCTGGTTCAAAACTTTTGCAAATTCCAAACAACTGAAGCCAGAATATGTGAGCATTTACCTGGAATACCGTCAACAGGGCGACAAGGAATGTATCAAAGTTACTGGCCGGCCGACCTTCATCAAAATTCATTCTGAAATAGAAGTAAAAGCATATACATCTTCTTCTTCCAATACTAGCTGAATAAACAGACAGGGTTGCGCGAGACATAACAGAATTTACATATGCTTTTAATTTGAAACGTAGGTATGTTCGACTTATTCTTGAGTTCTTCAAATTAAACTGTAAAAATTCATTCGACTTAATCGAGTTTGAGTTATCTATGGTCGACATATTTTAAAATGATTCAACAACAGGTATTTGACAAATTTCTATTCTAGAGCAATACTATGTACCTGTTGATTCACTCAGTGTCAGATTAAAGCGAAACAAGTTTGGGTTAACGTGCCTGTGTGTATACAGTGGAGAATACGTTATTCTTTCCCTGTAAACGCCTTTACCCTAAAACCATTATTTCTTTTGCAATCAGTTTGGAGCCAGATCAGACGCCGGGTAACCCGGCGTCTGATCAGGCTCCAAACTGTTTGCCACCAAGATAAACATGAAATATCAGAATTGTCTAAAAGTTGTTCTTTTCTACGTTTTAGCGCTTTGCGTTTGCGTACGTTGGCGTTTAAACGGGAAAGAATAACAGATTCTCCACTGTAGGTGCCAAGCAGTACAAATGATGTAAAACGAACCGGAGATATATCGATACAAAATTTATTCGTGTTTAATCCTGATCAGTTAAGCATAGATCTAAACTATTTACAAAGTCAACAAACACGCAAAACGCCTATAGCAGTCAAAGTGCAATACGCTTTTGCCTCCCGTTTAAAATAAGCTAAAGGTAAACGGAATGCAACAAAATGGAGAAATATACAACTTGTCGAAAATATTGACGACCCAGTAGTAAACAGTTGGAGCATGATCAGTCGACGGGTTACCCGGCGTCTGAATATGGCTCATAACTATCTGCAAACGGTATAACTGTTTAAACAACTGAAGCATTATGTCTACTGAAGTGGACATTGGCAAACAGGGTAGATCTGATGAGACGTTGAGGCCTCTCATCAGGGTCTGCGTTGTTGGATATATCATATTACTTGTTTTGGTGTATGTAAAAATACTGCAGTGTATTTAAATCACCTGTGTATATCTACAATGTAATTTTCCAGCAAGTATACAAGGAAAGTTTAATGTAATATCAAAACATAAATGGATTAACACAAATGCATTTATCTGGAAAGAGTGTCCTCTTCATCACTGTTAGTACAGTGGAGAAAACATTATTCTTTTCGGTTTAAACGAAAACAAAACGCAAACGCATTGCAATAAAATGTAGAAAATTACAATTTTTTGACAATTCTGACTATTGATTTTAACATGTACGGCAAACAGTTTGGAGCCTGATCAGACGCCGGGTTACCCGGCGTCTGACCTGGCTCCAAACTGTTTGCAATAGAAATAATAGTTTTAGCGTAAACGCGTTTATTGGGAAAGAATAACGTTTTCTCTTTTCTCCATTGTATGTTTGAGAAAGGATACTCACTCTCCGCCGAAGAGCTGCATGCCGAGTAAGGCAAATATGAGAATGAAGAGGAAAAGCAGGAACAACAGACTGATGATAGAGCGCATACTGTGTAGGAGGGAGATGACGAGGTTACGTAATGACGACCAATATCTGGAAAGCAAAATATGAAACAAATGTCAAATATATGTACTTATTTAGAAAGTCTATATAGTTCTATAGCAAACATTCATAATATAATACATGTCCAAAAAGTATGTATAAATATGTTTTAATCATTTAGAGATTCTAAATTCTAAAATTTCTTTAATTTACAAAGGAAAAATATTGAAAAAATATGTTAGGGTCATATAGACTGTTTTGTATTTCAGTAACGAGGATACTAAAATCAATTCAATCTTGCAGAAACCCACATGGAGTTATACGAACATATTAAGAAACGAACCAGGAAAATTAGTACTAGATTTCTAAAATAAATAGAACAAACTATAGTGTGAGTGTATCATCATATCACTACATAAATAATTACCAGTTAGTTTTTATCTATGTAGTGTTATGAAGACAAATTTAAATAAATAGTGTCAGTGTGTTTAAAACATGGTAAGATTTCAGCAGTTTCGAATATTTTCACTAGAATGTATGGTACAATTCTTTAACGTTACGTGCAATTAGAATAATGTTTTCTCTACTGTCCGCGTGCCTGCAACAGACGTGGAAATACACCTACTTAGATCTTCGTTCGCGAAGCCAAGCCATGATGATGATGACGTGCAATTGTTATTGTGTCTCGTGTAGTATGTCGTCATCAAGCTTTGTTAAACTAAGAAAATTGACATATATATTTATTTGCCAAACAGTTTCAATCCTATTCAGACGCCGAGGTACTCGGTGTCTTATCTGGGTCCGAATTGTTTAGGTTTATTAGTTAAATCGTAAACGATAAGAGAAATATAAACGCGGAATACAAGTCAATTGCTAGCACTTGGTACTGACCTTGTGACCTTGAATATTCTGAGCAGTCTGAGGGCACGTAAAGTACTGATACCGAATGACGCACCGTCCTTGAACTCTGACCAGATGACCTCGGCACTGCTACCCACTATAACCTGGAACATAATCAGAGTTAAATATATATATACGGTAAACCACCTGTATAACGATCTCTCTTTAGTCAATCATATTCGTAGTTTTAACCAGTTACCCCATAGTCTGATTCTAGTTTTGGAAATAGGTGACCATTAAAAGCAGGTTGAAAGTAAAACAGAATGCGCCTTAAGGCGCATTCTGCTTTACTTTCAGCCTCCTTTAAGCTACCATCTGCTAGAATATAGAAAATAGCTCTTATCATACATATTGATAACTGTATAAATTGGAATTATTTTCCTTAGTGGAGACATAAATTAAAGGCGTAAACAGATGTATTTATGGGGTAACGAGTTAAGTGAAGACATGTCCTAGCCCCGTTCTACCATTGAACTACGAATACGTATATTCGAATTAAACGAGCAATAGTTACCATTTTGACTTTAAAACACTGGTACGTTCAACATATTAAATGTAAAGTTCTATTTTAACCCTGAATCATCAAATGAAAAATTCCTACCTCCAGTAGATATAAGGTTTAGTCTAGTTTTGACTTTTTAGGAGTGTTGTTGTTTCAATATAATTGCTTAGTGACAAACAGTGCAGATCCGGATCAGAGGGATTCTGAAGAGGCCTTCTGGTCAGGGGCTAACAGTTTTTGCATACGAAAAGTGAAATTGTCACAGGTTCATTGTATGCTAGGGTTGACTGAGTTGAAGAAGTATGTGTTTATTTTCATTTGATTATAGTGCGGATTAATATATACTTGTATCTGGATAGTATTAATAGCACATTTATTTCCCTTGAACTGTTTACATGAATCAAAACCCAGTTGAGTGTTACTTTGCGGTACAAACATGAATTAATAAAATATTAGTATTTCATTCGGACCAACCAACCAAACAAGCAATCAATCGATCAATCGATCAACTATTCAGGCAGTCAATCCCCAACGGTACTTACTTCACAATCAAATATATCAATATAAATGACTTAATCAATTAACCAATCATTCAATCAACCAATCAATCAAATAACCAATCAAACAATCATTTAATCAGTGACCAAACATATACCAATACTTACTGCACAATCAAATATATTGAAGGATGACTTGAAGTACATACGGGGACCCAGCCCATACATCTTAATGATCATCTCCAGCATGAACAGACCTAGGAACATGAACTCTGTCACGTCTGTAAATACAATAACAACGGGTTAAATCATTGACCACTAGTCTATTAGTATAGGTGCCGCTTATATATGGACAGTGGAGAAGACATTATTCTATCCTGTTTAAACGCTAACGAAACCAAAAAGCATTGCAATAAAACGTAGAACATTACAACTTGTTGCCAATTCGAACTATTATTTTCAATACGAGTAGCAAACAGTTTGGAGCCTGATCAGACGCCGGGTTACCCGGCGTCTGATCTGGCTCCAAACTGTTTGCACTGGAAACAATAGCTTCAGTGTAAACGCTTTTATTGGGAAGGAATAACATTTTCTCCACTACCTGTAAAAATAAAAAACAACGTAGATTTATATGAAAGGGCTCATGCCAGATCTTCCCTTTACCTCATTTTTGCAATATATTGTAATCCCAGTAGACAATGTCTTATCTCAATACAACGCGTCCACTGCCAGTTAATTGAGTCTGTTTGATTAAGCATTGTTTATTTAAAAGATTTATTTTCTCGAAACATGATCTGACTGCTCTTATATTTTTCAGTTAATTCCAAATCAAATCAAACAAGAGCACCGCAGTGCGGCAAAATACGCCCGTCACGGCCGGCGGGTGTCAAAGTCGTCCAGACTCAGGCCGACTGGAAAAAGTCGCCCGGAGTGTAGGCCCGACTATCGATCTCAAAAAGACTATGCTGTAGTATTGCGATAGCTCAAGTACTATCCCGATAGTATTGCGATAGTCAAGAAAAAAGTTCTGGGTTTTTAAAAAAATGCCCATTTTTGACAATAAAGGGGGCATAACTCTGCTAAAAATAGTCGCCAACGTCTGAAATTTAACAGGAACCAAAATTCACAGGTGCCTTCCCTGTATGATGAGAAAGCTAAATATGAAATTTGGTTACAATAGACAAAATGTAAGTAAAATTATTATCAGGAAACAATATATTGTTAAAAAAATTGTGTGAAGGGGCATAACTCTGAAAATACAGAGTCAAACCAAAAACCCGTAATATATATTAAGTCACTTCAGTCATTGTATCACCATATCAAATTTGAAATCAATTGAATCCAAAATAAAAAAGTTCTGTTTTTTTTTAAAAAAATGCCCATTTTTGACAATAAAGGGGCATAACTCTGCTAAAAATAGTCGCCAATGTCTGAAACGCAAACTCGTCCGAACTATTGTGGTATGGAATATTTGTAGGAAGTTTAATCAAAATCGGTCAATAAATGAAGGTGAGAGAGCGCTAACAAGAAAAGTTAACGGACGAAGTGTGGCTTATTTTAAATTTTAAGGATGTAAAGGGGCATAACTCATAGAAAAATAATTTAACAGGAACCAAAATTCACAGGTGCCTTCCTTGCATGATGAGAAAGATAAATATGAAATTTGGTTACAATAGACAAAATGTAAGTAAAATTATTATCAAGAAACAATATATTGTTAAAAAAATTGTGTAAAGGGGCATAACTCTGAAAATACGAAGTCAAACCAAAAACCCGTAATATATGTTAAGTAACTTCATTCATTGTATCACCATATCAAATTTGAAATAAATTGAATAATTAAAAAAAAAGTTCTGTTTTTTTTTTAAAAATGCCCATTTTTGACAATAAAGGGGCATAACTCTGCTAAAAAAAGCCGCCAACGTCTGAAACGCGAACTCGTCCGAGCTATTGTGGTATGGAATATTTGTAGGAAGTTTAATCAAAATCGGTAAATAAATGAAGGTGAGAGAGCGCTAACAAGAAAAGTTAACGGACGGACGGACGTACGGACGGACGTACGGACGTACGGACGGACAGCGCTGGGTATACCATAATACGACCGTCGATGACGGGCGTATAATAAATTAGAAAAACCGTTTCAATGGTTACTTACACAGGAATATGATATGTCAATTGTGTTGGTTCTGTGGCAACATTAACTGAGTTTAACACATTCAACCATAGTGATAAGTACACTCGTAATTAACAAATAGTGTACCTGCGAATAGTACACGTGCCCTATGCAAACAGGGTAGAAGTCTCAAATCAGAGGGCGCCTACTGTTTGTCATTTAACCATATACATGTATATCTTAAAATGACCCTAAATAGTAAAACAAATGACTTAATTGAAAATTAAAATTTCTACTAAAAGATCCAGCGGTGAATGAGTGAATACGAGAACCTAAAGTTATAAATGTTGTATACAATTGAAACATGAGAACGTGTTATGCAACTGATGTTGGTTAAATTGCTCTGTCGACACAAAAACTGTTTTTAAAAATACTATAAACAACCAGTATTAGATACAACTCAAATTCCAAATCAAATTTTACAAATTAGACACACTGTTACCATGGTTACTTACAGAGAAATGTGGTATGCCACTGGGGTTGGTTGTAGTGTTCTGAGGCCACACATACTGTGTTTAAAAATACTAAAACTATCACAGTCCAGTAAAATGCTTGACTTTTAATTGCCCGCCGAGCCGCATATCTGAAATATAGTACAATGAATAAAGCAATGGTCTAAAAAAGGATTAAAGAGGCAAAACTCCATACTTTGAACTCGCTTAAATCGACATTACCAGTAATTCATTAGCTTAATTGTGATAACACGATCTCGCTTATGTCAAACATATCCGTATTTCAAAATTAAAACGTGGCTAAGCCACGTTTTAACTTTAAAATATCGGTATTTTCGAACTAACGATAGTTCGAATTATCGAATTTCAAATGTAATGTTAAATTAAACAGTTGTTATTTCCTAATATTTTATAGGCATGTCCAAATAAAAATGATTTACTTTGATAAAGGTTCTAAGAGGTTAAATACTTGGAAAGAGCAATTTTATAAATTATAATAATCCTCTTCCGAAGAAATTTCCACTTGATACAGTCATGAATATTCATACTAAGAATTATGTCTTTACCCTAGAAGATTGTACATAGCTCAATGCAGACTGAAATTACAGCAAAATGCTTCTTGAGGCGCATTTTGAATTCATTTCAATCTGCTTTAAGAGGATACATATATCTTTAAAACTAGATACAAGTTATAGGATAAAGGTTTAAAATATCGTTTCAATAAATAATCGACTAGAAAGGGACTAAAATAATTAAAATAGTTTACAAATACTAAACATTTCATAGGTATATATATGTTGCTGTAAACTTGAAAGAAGAACCAAACCTGAATCTTTTTTCGACTTTCCAAAATCTACTGGTGTTCTTTTTGCCACGTAAATTTCGTCCAAATGCATTACCTGCAATATAAACGTCAATGTGAAACAGAGGAAGAGCATATATACAACTGCACTTTGTTTATGACGTTTGTCAAAAATCTTTTTATCGGTTACCTCCCTTTGCCTAATCGAAGTCGGGATTTAGTTTGTTTAACCCATCGGCTACCAGTCATGACTTTACTAGAAACAGTTCAGATGCAGATTATACTTTGCAATTATACTCTGATCAGGATTCAAACTGTTTGACCCGCATGTATACCTTTCTTGCAGCTACCATGGCGTTAACCTCTTCACTGCCATGACGTCATCAAATTTAAACAACTGTCGTCTGCTTTTAATTGTCAAAAATAAATTGTGAGTGTTTTGACTGAAGGGATATTGAAATGAGTGGCAAACGGTTTGGATTCTGATTAGACGCCGCGATACGCGGTGTCTGATCAGAATCTTAACTGTTTGCAAATAACCGTTGTATTCGGGGTAAGCCAGTAAGGCCCCGATTGGTCCATGGGGCAAGGCAGTGTAGGGGTTAAAACTAAATTTCCAAAAAGAGTAAATACAATCGAGACCTGTGAAGTAGGCGATTTTGAAACAGACGATCGGTTATTCTTTCTTTCATGTCGAGGTTATATAAAGAAGTCCGAGAATGAAGACTTGGCTAACATTTGCAAACACCTTGAATCCAGATCAGACGCTGAGTAACGCGGCGTCAGATCTGGACCCAAGCTGTTTGTCACTCGTCATTATATTCATTATATTAAAATACCCACTTATATATAACTTTGAAAAAAAAACAGGAGACGACAATTTTAAGCAGCGAGATTGCAAGAGTAAAGGCGTTAGACAGTAATGTCTTGTTTAGGGAACTGTGGCAAGGGACGTTGTAAGGAGGGAATCGTTGTAGGGAGGGAACACTGTAGTATACTTACCCAGGTTTAGGTCTGTCAGGAGGTCGTCGTCGTTGTCGTCCATGTTGTCGTCATCCCCATACTTCCCGAGCTTTATCTGCTGCATCTTCCGCGCCGCAGTACGACGCCGGGCTACAAAATCAAAATAACAATTATAATAACATATACACGAAATTCAACAAGTGGCCCTTCAATATACACATATGAGCCTTGCAGTGACAAAACTTGCCTCATTGCATATTAACATTGTAACAGATCAAGCACTGTTGTCATCCTTGGCTCTGTATCTGAGTTTGATATACAGTTCCAAAAACCGTATACAATACTATACAGTTATTAAACGGCCGAGGGCTGGCCGTCGTTGCTTATTGGCACAAGTTAGTCATAATGGCACGAAGGCCTTGGCCCGAGTGCCAATGTGGCTAACGAGTGCAACGACGGCCCGCCCTCGGCCGTTTAATGACTTGTTTATTGTATACCTGGTTCAAAATCAACGAATATGTAGATTGTTTGAATGTTTACATAAGCGCGGTCGTTATAGAAATCAAATGACGTCATCTTCAACGAATGTTGGCCATTTTGAACGTTTTCACGTTCATAAATTCTGTTGCCCCCGGGCCAATAACGGGATGCATTCCTAATAACCGGTTATTGGACTGCATCCGGTTATTGGCCCGCTCAGCAAGGGAGTATTGCATTGTCATCAAAGCAAAATATGTTACTATTTATAGTAAGGTATACAATAAAGCTACATAAATGCCTTTGGTGCATGTGGGTGTCAAACAGTGTAGATCAAGGCCAGCCACCGCGTCTTTGACGCGGCGGCTGGCATTGATCTACACTGTTTGAAATGCAATAAGGCAAATATAGCACGACTAATATATATTATATCACTAATACTATAATAGTTGTTAAGTGGGTTGTTCTTTTTACTACTACGCAGAACCTATTTTGCAGTACAACGGGGAAAAAACTATATAAGCTGGTGCTATGATTCTTTATACAATGTTTAACCAAATACTCCAAACACACGCACTTTTTAAACATTTAGGTCATTCTTCCACTGTGGAAATAAGTTCAATTTTATTTAGAAAAGAATATGCAACATAGACATATTTCCTATATCCTAACAGGTGGTACATGTAGCTTATAGAATATTAAAAATGAGACAAAACGCGGCTTAACCCGCATTCTGCTTTACGTTCAGTTCAACCTGCTTTAAGGTATCACATGTCTTCACAATTAAGAATCAGGTTATGGGGAAAATGGGTTAACTTAAATAACAAGCTGTGTTGGGTTTTCACTTCATTGTATGATGTTTTACATAAATTTTATATATAAATATATATTATTAGTTTAAGATACAAAATGCAATTACATGTACAATGTAATATACGAATAATCATTCATAACCGTGTAAAGAGTACTAAAGACCCTGTATGAAACGGGTACCATGACTCTGTGACAATGTGGGGTGTAACATTATAAAATATTATACTAAACAGAGCTCCAGATAAGGGGAGTATTTAAAAAACTAAAATATATGGTATCACTACTTTGAGACGATTCTAATAAGTGGTAATACCAAAGGAGTTGGTGCTGAAATGACTGAGAAAATGTTGGATATGTTCAGTTTATTCCCTCTTATCTAGAGCGCTGCTAAGTGTGCCCTTTGAATATTGTTATTTTTTTACGTTAATATATAGTATATATATATATATATATATTATATGTAATACATGCATATTGCGTTTGCGAAACCGTTATTCTATCCCGATTACAAGATTCCAAAATGAATAAAAAACTGAAAGGTGTACCATAATGACAGGCTATTGAAACTATTGACAGTAGTTTATAATTCGGGTGACTGACAATGTCGAGCCTGGTCAGTTCCCAAGATACCCGTCACCTGGTTCCAAGGTTATAAAGCTTTTGCATTGAGGCTGAGTGTGTTCTCAAGCATCTGACCAATCAAATGCTTGAGAACAACTTTAAACTCCATTCAAAAGCATTAAAACCTTGGACCCTGATCTGGCTCCAAACTGGTTGCTATGGATGTCAGTTTAATGGGTAGGATAACGCTTTTCGCATGTATATAATAAATATGAGGTTATCTTTCATAACTATTTTCAATGGAGAAGACGTTATTCTTTAAATATGTCAGCTGTAAACTGTTTAGATCCATATCAGACACAGGGCAACCCGGAGGTCTGATCCAGTGCAAAACAGTTTTTTTTTAAAATAAAAATTATGATACATTGTCAGATGTTTGCAAAAGGTTGCAATTTATAGCAAAGTTATTGCATTTTGTTTAGTTTCGTTTAAACGGGGAAAACATAACGGTCTTCTGTATTCAATATTGAATTTTAATAGACCGGTACACAACTGTTTACCTAAAATGAACGGGACGAAACCCGAATTTAACTACTAGTATTTGTATGTTGGAGGTGTGCTTTTTTATTAAGCTAATAGCTTATGAAACACGCGTGGATCCAGATCAGGGGCCCGTCTTACAAAACGTCTGCGACTAATATTGTCGTAAGTCGAATTCTCAATTATTATTTATTTCTCCATCTAACCCTGTCTTGTTGCATCTCTTTGGAATCGTCTTGAAAAGAAAACTCCAACGATATGTCAAAAGACAAAATTGGATGGAGAAATCAGAAATAAGATTATTATTAAGTTTTGACTCACGACTTTTTTGTCTTACATCGTTTCGGAAGACGGACCCAAAGCTCCTAACTGTATGATATTCTGATACAATTTCTATGGAAAACAGAGTTACATGTAGTACACTATCATTTTATATTGAAGCTGACCAAATAATACTTTTTTTTATAAAAATAGTTTTCATCTCTCAGGCAAACACAACCCGAACATATTGATTTGAAAACTTTGACAAATACTTCAAGTTGACATATCGGAAGACATGTCTTATCTGATTGTGCTTGCCTGAGAGAGTATAATATTATAGTTGTTGAATTACAAAGCTGATGAACCGTCCATATGGGAAAATAAGACGTTTTTTGGTACTTTGTTGTGTATAAGTCAAATTAGTATGTCACAATGCATGGTGCATATTGCAGTGGAGAAAACGTTATATTTCCCAACAAACGCGTTTAAGCTAAAACATTTCTATTGCAAACCGTTTGGGACCAGAGCAGACGCCGGGTAACCCGGCGTCTGACCAGCCTCCAAACCGTTTGCCCCTCATTTAAAATGAGTCGTCAAAAATTGTCAAAAACTTGTCATTCTATCCATTTAATACCTTGCGTTTGCGTTTCGTCTGCGTTTAAACGGGAAACGAATAACGTCTTCTCCACTGTATAATAACAATACGATATTTATAGTTATTGACTGTGTGATAGAATCAGTAGCTGAAATAAATATATTGTAACATTTCATAGTTTACCTGTAACTTAAACCACATTACATGTATAATGTTTCAAAATATTTACACCTTACACCCATTTAACCATGAGTATGCGCGCCATTTACCAACTGTTTACTAGTGAATAGTACACTTGTTTTGTTTATACATGTACATTGTATTTCCTAATCAGAAGGCTCTTGTAGGAATTCCTTGATCAGTTTCTGCAGTTTGTCGTTTTGGCTGATATTGTGTAAAAAAGGACCCTAAATAGTCATAAATGTACTAGAAAAAAGTTAAAACCTGGAATTGTTCATTCGATATTTCTAGGGTGTCTGTCCCAATGGGATGCAGTACAGATGACGTTAGTCTTTCCAAAATAACGCGGTTGTGCTATAATAATTTTTCCAATGGCAACAACTTGGATCCAGTTCAGACGCACGTGTAACCTGGTGTCTGACCAGGCTCCAAACGGTTTACCACTCAGACATGGGTTAAGGCGCATTCTGCTTTACTTTCAGCCTGCTTTAAGTGGTCACCTGTCTTCAAAACTAGAAACAGGCTATGGGGTAATGGGTTAAAGAGACATTTGTCATATTATCGTATTGTAAACGTTTGATTAAAGAAATCGAACAACCAGAGTTTAACTGTTTTGCTCCTGACCAGAGGCTGAGTAAATCAGTGATATTACGTCATAATTGCATTCAAATGATTAATGTAGAACATTGTGCCTTGGTTATTATTTTCAACAGTCTGTGAGGATGAAAGGGTCTTTGTCGTTTAGGCTACTACAAAAATGTACACTGAGTATATGTACCCTTGTGAAACTGAAAACTGTATTCTCGTTATACTCTCACGTGGCACACATCCTCCAGGGTACATACATGTATCTGTAGTACCCTATACGATATCGACTCAATCAGCGCTTATTAAGGTGCAATGCATGCAGAGGTTGGCATACAGGTATATCATATAATATTTGTATGTATCAACGTGTTTTCTGTTCGTAACAAATACCGACCTGGAGCTTTCACTGGTAAATAAAGCATACATAGGGGTGATATATTACAATGGTAAAGCCACACAAATACAAAACTAATCAGTAAGCTGGTCTAAGCAACATCTAAGACATATTTCATCTTTAACTCTTTCAACACCAAGTAACTCTTGTGGATTACATGTATTAAGATCCCTTGTGGATATCTCTAGTTACCAAAACATGAACCAGTCTACTTGGAATTCTTGGTAGTTTAATAAATACTGCTCTAAATTAACAAACAGTATGGACCCTCATCAGAGGGCTCCTTTAGGAGCCCTTTGATCAGCGCATACATTGTTTGCAAATGTAATGAGTATATTTTAACAGATTCATGGTGTTAAAAGCGTTAACCCCCTTTAGTGGCAAGCAAAACTAGCATATGCAAACTTTGATCCATACTAAGACGTCGCCGACCGTTGCGTCTGATCAGGATCCAAACCGTTTGCACCATATATCAATCTTCTGTTCTTCATAATGCATAATGTCTAAAATTTGAAATCTAAACACAGACATTAATATTAATCAAGAACCCAATAGATATATGCATTTTTACGCTTTTAATTTATTTTTATCTAAAGAAAATAGTTGCATATACATGTACAGTGGAGAATGTGTTATTCTTTCCCAATAAACGCTTTTACGCTAAAACTATTATTTGCAGTGCAAACAGTTTGGAGCCAGATCAGACGCCGGGTAACCCGGCGTCTGATCAGGCTCCAAACTGTTTGCCACCAAGATAAAGATGAAATATCAGAATTGTCCAAAAGTTGTACTTTTCTACGTTTTAGCGCTTTGCGTTTGCGTACGTTTGCGTTTAAACGGGAAAGAATAACAGATTATCCACTGTACAAAGGAGTGTGTTGTGTCGTTCATAAGAACAACAACACTCTAGTATTTTAAAAGAGGAAACAACTTTGTCGGACACTATGTCGAAAGACGCAATTAAATATTCTTATTAACTAATTTATGTCCAAATATTGCAATTAAATCTCCCTAAGAGATTGTTGGAAGATTTCATATAGATATACATGAACAATGATTATCTAAAGACATTGCTGGTTTTGTCCATACATCAAATATGTTCTAACGGAATAACAAACAGTGCTAACTCGGATGAGATTGCGGCGTCTCATCGTACTCTATACTGTTTGCTTATGTTCACGTTTGTGGATGATGCATTAAAGGGTTACAGTGGAGAATCTGTTATTCTTTCCCGTTTAAACGCAAACGTACGCAAACGCAAAGCGCTCAAACGTAGAAAAGAACAACTTTTGGACAATTCTGATATTTCATGTTTATCTTGGTGGCAAACAGTTTGGAGCCTGATCAGACGCCGGTTTACCCGGCGTCTGATCTGGCTCCAAACTGTTTGCACTGCAAATAATAGTTTTAGCGTAAAAGCGTTTATTGGGAAAGAATAACACATTCTCCACTGTAATAACTGAATTCGGAGCTCTCTATATTTAAGAATAGATATATGGGCCATGTCATGACAAAACCTGTTCTATTGCATTGCAACATTGTACAGACCAAGCACCGTTGTCATACCAGCCTCTGTATCTGAGTTTGGTCCAAACTACCAAATACCGTATACGAGTATAATGCAGCTATATACAGTACTGAACCTTATTAAATTAAATTGATAATCGCAAGCGAATTGCCATCGAATTGCCATCGAATCGGGCGCTTCAAAAAACAAATTCTACGTTTGAATATTTTTACGCGAATTTTCCGAAGCGGTTTTGACAAAAATGGAATCGAAATAATTAACGAACGCATATTTTCGAACATTTGTGAGACACACCATTCAAGAAAACTTACCCGAGGGTAAAGTTAGTATTTTGAATCGCAAGCGAATTGCCATCGAATTGCAAGCGAATTGCCATCGAATCGCAAAAATTGTTAATTTAATAAGGTTCAGTACTGTAAAACGCTTTAGAAGCATGTGGGTGCCAAACAGTGTAGATGAAGACCAGCCACCACGCCTTGCTGGCGTTGATCTACACTGTCTGCAAGGCAATGAGTCAGGTTTTGTCATGCTTATATAACAACTGAAGTGATCCTGGAAAAAGTGGTACGCATTTTCAGAGACTGCCAGTTTCGAAGAGATCAATTTTAATCAAGAGCGTTCTGTATAACACGATTTACCCACGGAATTATAATTCCGTGATTTACCCTACAATAATTAGGCACTTGGCTTCAACTGTTGCTCAGGAGAGGGGTTGCACGAGGTAAAATGTACAGTGGAGACGTTATTCTTTCTAAATAAACGCGTTTATGCAAATATCTAATAAAATCATTTCGGCAAACAATTTGCAGCCAGATCAGACGCCGGGCGACCCGGCGTCTAATCAGGCTGCAAAATGTTTACCACTAGGATTAAAAAGAGTCTTCACAATTTTCAAAAATTGTAATTTTCCACATGTTATTGCGTTGCTTTTGCGTTTCGTTTGCGTTAAAACGGGAAAGAATAACGCGTTCTCCATTGTAATGTTTAAGCAAGGATTATGCGTGGTGGGGAAGCATTGAACACACAGCATGCATTTTTGGATAACTCTAAATCCTAAAATACTGAATTTATGCATAAAAGATGGACGATTTAGTGTAGCTAAATATGTCATAACCCTTTGTACTTTTGTCACGCATATGTATATGTTACAGGGATATCGTGTAATCAGGGAATACGTGAAATTACTAAAAAATAGAGATTTCACGAAAACCCTAAATCTCTCAGGGAAAAGGCATTATTTTGAAGGTTTTCGTTGTTTTGGTGTTTTTTTTTATAAATATTTGAAAGTTACTTTTGGTTAAAGTAATGAATCTTACCTTGTTTAGTTCATTAAGTTCAAAGGCAAGAACCACGCTATGAAATATGTTGTTAACCTTATTAACAAGACAGATATCTTGGTTTTTTAATTGTCCTGGCTTATATGAACACTGTTCATTTATTGTTATTCACTTGTGCGGGAAACTTTGTATGAACGTTCATTAGACCATACTATTTCAAGAAAGCATGGTGTTTGCAACTAAAAGAAATGTCATGATAATATAAATCTATTTAGTTGATGAAAAAAGGGACATTTCATCAATTCCATAAAACGTCCAGTGATTACGCATAATCCCTAAATATTTCAGGGATTACGAGTAATTCCTGATTACACGTAATCCCTGTAATATATACATTGTACACGTCATCTCAAAACAGGATAATGTACATGAAAATAGAACAATTGTCATATGCAAATGCATGGTGACCGGTGTTCAGTATAAACAGTGTAGACCCTGACCATAGGGCTCCTATATGAGCCGTCTGCCCAGGGCCTGCACTGTTTGACATTTTACAATATATTTATAAAATGTAACCCTGAGTAGTTTTGTTACGCGTGTTTATGGATAAGGTAGAATTTGTATAGCACGAATTAGCACAGTTCTCTTAATAGCAAAATATAGAACAGATCTCTAAATACAAAATTATGGTTATTACATCTTAATAGCATACTATAAAATAGTTATTTTAATAGCACAATATAGAATAGTCGTCTTAAAAGCAAATTATAGGACAGTTCTCTTCATAGCAAAATATAGAACAGGTCTCTTAATACAAAATTATAGTTATTATAGTAATAGCATACTATAGAATAGTTTTTTAATAGCACAATATAGAATAGTCGTCTTAACAGCAAATTATAAAGCAGTTCTCTTAATAGCACAATATAGAACAGTCCTCTAAATAGCAAATTAAAAATAGTTGTCTGAATGGCGAAATTGGCACAATTCCGAGATTGGCACAATTCTCTCAATAACAAACTACCGAACATTGCTCTAAATAGCAATATATAGCACACTCTGAATAACACAATGATAGAATAAGTCTATCAGTAAAATATAGCACAGTTCAATTAATAGCACAATATAGAACACTTCTCTTGATAGCACTAAATAGCATACTTCTTAAAACACACTTTAGCACAGTTCTCTAAATACATGTAGTAGATTATAACAGAGTTCTTCTAACAGCACAGTATAGCACAATTCATTATAGCATAATGTAGCTCAGTTATTTTAACCCTTTGCCTGCTGATCGCGACATCAATGATTTTGCAAACAGTTTGGATCCATATCAGACGCCGCGTAACGCGGCGTCTGATATGGGTCCAAACTGTTTGTGACTCGTGTGTATGCTTATTTACTTGAAAAAAAAAAGATATAGAGGATAACTGTTTTTTTCAGTGTAAGATCGAAATTTAATCCATTGAGTGAACATCAGACGTTATATTTTCACGAGTGGCGAAGCCACGAGTGAAAATATAACAGTCTGATGTTCACGAAATGGATTAAATTCGATCTTACACTGAAAAAACACAGTTATTCTATTTATTTATGCTTTTAAGCCACTTTTTAAACGAAATTGTTTAAAAATTGAAAGCGAACGTACATTATTTATCCCGTGTTGAGCCCCACGTTTTATGTCGAACACATGCGCGTGATAGTTGGCGGTATAATGACGTCACTCGTTGCTCCCGAGTTTGGATTCGTGCTCTTCCGGTGAGTAGTTCGCGACAAATCGGACTGCCGGAATTTAACGATAAGACACGATTGACTACGATTCTTGGGGAGCCCTACGGGGAAAATTCATAATAAAAAGCGATTGGTGATAATCCACTGCAGTGGATTACCAAGTGATCATCCACTGCTATTTCGTGGTAATCCACCGAAAAGCATAAATAAATATATCAATTTAACATATTTTGCAGACGATAATTTCAAAGCAGACGATAACACAGCAGGATAAGGGTTAACCCCTTTACTCCCTTACCCCGAGTACAATGGTAACTTGCAAACAGTTTGGATCCTGATCAGACGCCGCGTGACGCGGCGTCTGATCAGGATCCGAACTGTTTTGACATCCAGTTTTATATTTCTAAAGTCAAAATACCTGAAATTTAAATTTAAGAAATAAAAGCAGACGACAAATGTTTAAAGCTTGTGACGTCATGGCAGCGAATGGGTTAATCGTCCCCACCTACCTTCTATTATCTTGATCTTCTCTTCATCTGTCGTTTGTTCTTCATTGAGTATAACTTCCTCTGCAAGCAAAGGAAGACAAATATGTGTAAAGTCAATAAACCTAAACAAACACGATATCTAGAACAA
Source organism: Gari tellinella (assembly GCA_922989275.2). NCBI lineage: Eukaryota > Metazoa > Mollusca > Bivalvia > Cardiida > Psammobiidae > Gari > Gari tellinella. The sequence goes on along the minus strand of OV277865.1, from coordinate 11,025,378 downwards.
AATGTAACAAGATCTCCCCTGATGTGACCATGACCTCTAAATGGCCTTGACCTTTGTCGGACATAACCCTTCCGTCATACATATGTTTCGCGAAAACCTGACGTTATTTATGACATCGTCATAACAAATGACGTCATTTGGTATCCCGCGTTATGCGGCGCTTGTGGGTGGACATTTTGAACCGGTGCCCGGAATTCGATATTACACTAGTGCAATATCGAAAATATTGCATGGCTTTATTACACGACCTGGTGTGGTTTCGTGTGCTACAGCGGAGAAAACGTTATTCTTTCCCAATAAACGCGTTTACGCTAAAATTATTATTTCCATTACAAACAGTTTGGAGCCAGATCAGACGACGGGTAACCCGGCGTCTGATCAGGCTCCAAATTGTTTGCCACTCGTATAAAAATAAATACATGTAGTCAGAGCTGTCAAAAAGTTGTTATTTTGTACTTTTTATTACAATGCGTTTGCGGTTTTTTTTGCGTTTTAACGGGAAAGAATAACATTTTCTCCACTGTAGCTGTCTTAAACCATTTACCCAATAACCTATTTATAATATTAAAGACAGTTGATCACTTAAAGCTGCCTGACAGTAAAGCAGAATGTGCCTGAAGGCACATTCTGCTTTACTTTCAGCCTGCTTTAAACTACCATCTGTTAGGGTATATAAAATATTTGTTATGGTAATTGTTCATAAGGGTATAAACAGGAACTATTTTCGTCAGCGGAGGAATACATTAAATAAGCTAAAAGTCGCTTCTATGGGGGAAAGGGTTAACACCTACCCGCCTTTATGATCCACTCAAGATAGCCGTTAAGCTCTCTCTCCAGTTGTTGTCTTCGACGCAATTTGAAAAACGCTCGGCGATTCTCCACTCGTTCTCTTTCTTTGGCAAACTCTCTGAAATCGGAAGAAAATTTCATTAAAATTCTGCCAAATTCAGCTGAAAAAGAGGCGTGTATCTTACAGTGGAGAAAACGTTATTCTCTCCCAACAAAAGCGTTTATGCTACATGTAAAACTATTATTTCCATTGCAAACAATTTGGAAACCCGGCGTCTGATCAGGCTCCAAACTGTTTGTCTCCAAGATAAACATGAATTATCAGAATTGTCTAAAAATTGCACTTTTCTACCTTTTACGGTTTTGCGTTTCGTTTCGTTTAAACGGTAAAGAATAACGTTTTCTCCACTGTATAGCATTATAACAATTGAAATAGGATCGAGAATAATTCACTCAAGACACATAATTATGAAGCTGTCTTTGGAAATATTTTTTTGTACGGTCTTCCATAAAGGTGACAGCTAATTGCAAGACAATAGTAATACTTTCTGCATAACTTTTGTCCTGCGTTTAGCAATACTGACTTTCGGGATCCACCATTCTTCACTGAATTAATGCTGAAAACAAAACAGGTTTTAGTGTACTTTAAAATAAAGTCTAATTTTCCGGCATTTCTATTAGTTTCTGATAATCAATATTGTCCCGGTTGTAAGACATTTTATGTTAAAATCTGAAACTCGCAAGATCAGCATAAAATCATTTGGTATGTTTTCCTTCCAGGGAAGGGTCATCTACAAAGTGTGGGGATGGCGTTATCTATTTATTTTTCGTTTAACCCTTTGAGCCCTAGTCCCGCATATAGGCGTGCTTTTCAAACAGTGAACATGTGAAAAGTACACTTGTCTGGAACAAACAGTGAAGACCCAGATCAGAGGGCTCCGAAAGGAGCCCTCTGGTCAGGGTCTTCACTGTTTGTCATAATGCAAAAAATGGACAAAAACAACCATTAAAAGCCAGAAATGGACTAGACTAAAATCGAAACTGGACTTGTTCATTTAAAGTTTCAGGGAGGAAAGAGTTAAGCGAAGCTAAATGCAAACGCAGTGCAATCAAATATACAGTGGAGAAAACGCGTTTACTCTAAAACTATTATTTCCATTGCAAACAGTTTAGAGTCAGATCAGACGCCGGATAATCCGGCGTCTGATCGGGCTCCAAACCGTTTGCCACTCCGATTAAAATTAAATAGTCAGAAATGTCGCAAAATTGTTATTTTTTTCATTTTATTGCATTGCGTTTGCGTTTCGTTTGCGTTTAAACGGGTAAGAATAACGTTTTCGCCACTGTAGAAAAATAACATTGTTTTGAAAATGTTACGAAATAACAAAAAAAAATAAGTAACTACATGTAATAGTTTAGAGCCTGGTTGCCATTCTGATAAAAAAAACGTCTGTATATCTTTTTGGGAATTGCGATTCGTTTCGTTTTTCCCACTGCACAATGATAAATGGTGTAGTACAACAATAAATCACGGTGTAGACGACTTAATATCAACCGATATTTTCTGCTGATCAGAATCACTCAGACGTCTTGCTGATCAATATCACTTAGACGCCTGAAATTGACGTTTACTAATCATGCCGTCTGCTAATCACATCGTCTGGTGAGTTCTTATAACTATGCTTCTCTTACCTTTCACTATCATTTAACCCTTTTACCTGATAGCCTATTTCTAGTATTGAAGATAGGTGACTACTTAAAGCAGGTTGAAAGTAAAACAGAATGCGCCCTTTCTGCTTTACTTTCAGCCTGCTTTAAGCTTCAATGTGCTAGAACATAGAAAGTATTCCCTTTACTATACATTCATGACTGATTACATTGAAACTATTTTCTTTAGCGGAGGAATAAATTATATGTGCTAAATGGCGGATGCTTGTAAACCCTACACCGAAATGTACTGCCCGCTTTCACCATAATATCGGCAGCGTTTGTATCGTCGTCTACATTATTGTTTCAAAGCCATATTTCAGGCAGTACATGTATGACTAAATACATATCGAAACGAGTGTCAAACAGTTTGGACTCTTGATCAGTTTGGATCCAGATCAGACGCCGCGTGACGCGGCGACTGATCTCGATCCAAATTGATCAATTATCTCTCACCATGGACTCCAAGCACCAGTAAAGACCCATACCCTGAGATATGTCACGTCACACACACCCTGTGTTATGCATATTTATCAGCTTCTATTGTCAAGATCAACATCAACTGTCGGCGTCATATGGCCATGTTTGTGCCATGGTGACGTAAATCACAACTCAATCAATCAACATCATTGTTTACGCAGGTTAACGACAAAAGAGGCTGTGACCATTTTCAAATTGTATTTAAAAGACAGAATAATGTATTGATGTAAGACGCATGCCCAAAGACATGTGACGTCACATATATATGGGTCATGCATATTCATCAGCCTCTATTGTCAAGCTCAACAACTAAAAAGGAAACAGTAGCGTCATAAAACAAGGTAGCCGTATTTTGTAAGGGAATGCTGTTGCTTGGAGGCACAAGGTAGGGTTCTTCTATTTATGATTACAGTTAACAATTTACCCCATAGCTTGTTTCTAGTTTTGAAGACAAGTAACCACTTAACACAGATTGAAAGCGAAGCAGAATACGCCTTAAGGCGAGTTCTGCTTTACTGTCCACCTGCTTTAAGATACCATCTGCTAGAATTGATAAAGTATTTCTTATGATACATATCCTTGACTGTTTACATTTGAACTATTTTATTCAGTGGAAAAATAAATTAAATGCGTAAAAGTGAGTATCTGTGGAGTAAATGGTTACCATGACCAATCAATCAATGTGAACTATCATCAGGTATTTTTATCTCCTGCTTCAACATTTCCCCCTGAACTACAGTGGAGAATCTGTTATTCTTTCCCGTTTAAACGCAAACGTTCGCAAACGCAAAGCGCTAAAACGTAGAAAAGAACAACTTTTGGACAATTCTGATATTTCATGTTTATCTTGGTGGCAAACAGTTTGGAGCCTGATCAGACGCCGGGTTACCCGGCGTCTGATCTGGCTCCAAACTGTTTGCACTGCAAATAATAGTTTTAGCGTAAACGCGTTTATTGGGAAAGAATAACACATTCTCCACTGTATTTCCCTGCACTAATGTCATAGTGTGAAAAAATATCGACACGAGTGTCAAACAGTCTTGATCCTGATCAGAGTTACTCGGTGTCTGATCAGGGTCCTAATGGTTTGCAATATTAATACAGTGGAGAAAACGTTATTATTTCCCAAAACACGCGTTTACGCTAAAACTATTATTTCAAGTGCAAACTGTTTGCCACTCAGATAAACATGAAAAGTCAGAATTGTCAAGAAATTTTCCTATGCTACATTTTAGTGTTTTGCGTTTGCGTTTCGCTTGCGTTTAAACGGGAAAGAAAAACGTTTCCTCCACAGTACATAGTACATTTGCCTATTTCGGTGAAAAGGGTTGGCCGCTTAAATCCCGACCAAGATTCCCAGGAACCTGAACACCTAATATAGATTTACCATAAATCACAATTATCCGGGCAATTTGGCTATACGCCATACAGAATGTAAATATTTGCATGTGAAGTTTGTCAATTTCCGGCGAGTCACGCGCCCAGTCGCGCACCTGTCGATGTGTTCATACTGTACCCAATGACAGACGAGGAAAATCAATGTCGTGTGAAAAATAAAAGACTTTCACGTTTAATCCCTTACTCATTGGACCCTAGCGGAGTATATTCGTCCTTACAGTGGAGAAAACGTTATTCTTTCCCGTTTAAACGAAACGAAACGCAAACGCAAAACACTAAAATGTAGAAAATAGCATTTTTTTTTTTACATTTTTCAGTATCTATTTTTATCTGAATGGCAAACAGTTTGGAGCCTGATCAGACGCCGGGTTACCCGGTGTCTGATCTGGCTCCAAACTGTTTGTAATGGAAATAACAGTTTTAGCGTAAACGCGTTTATTGGGAAAGAATAACGTTATCTCCACTGTATTAGAACACGACTTGTCATTAAGAAAACAAACGAGTCTGCCACTGTTGGGTGGTCGATTTTGGTGAGTTTTAGTTTATATGCAGTGTACACGAAACCGCATCAAATAGGATGTCTAATTTTCAACATGATCGATACAGTCTCGTTCAGGACCTTTCCCCAGGGCCATTACCATACCATTGATGTTTATTTCTCGCCAGTCTTGAGAGCATTGAGAGGCACGTAAACGATATATACACTGCCCACCCCCGCGATAGCCCGGAAAACTATCATCTCAAGAAAGTTTGCAGTTTGCATGTGTAAGTATGATGGCGGGGTCGTCCTTTTAGAAGAGAGATTCTGTGTGTTTAATGTTTATGACAGGTTTCTATTTAGAGTAGTTTGAGTAAAAGAATGTTTCAAATCAGAGTACTGCTTCATGCAGGACGAATGTAATGCAGACAGCTCCTATTGGAGCTTTCTGCATTTCTTTGGTCCTGCACTAAGCTGGCACCCCCTTTTCCCGTTTAAACGTTGAATACCAATGCAGTATAAAGTAGCAGCATTTTGAAACTATTTTATGAAGAAAAAAAACCTTGAGTGGCAAACACTTTTGAGCCTGATGTATGCAATGGACGCACGTTTTAGCAAAAACGCGTTTATTGGCAAAGAAAAAACCCCGTATTTTCTTAATAGAGACCACCCCCGCGTTACATCGGTAAACCAACAACTCAGGACTGTTTTTGCATAGCTGCCATATTGATCCAAGAACTACACTGCTGAATATCGCTACTCTTATTTAATCCCTTACCCCACCTACAAATGGTTATTTGCAAACAGTTTTGATCCTGATCAGACGCCGCGTAACGCGGCGTCTGATCATGATCCAAACTGTTTGACACTCAATTATATATTTGTTAAGTGAAAACACCTAAATTGTAATTTTTAGAAATAAGCAGACAACAAATGATTGAAACTGATGACGTCATGGAAATGAAGGACTTAAATATGCAAATTGCACGAATTGCAGAATCTTAGGTCAATTGAATTCTGTGACGGTTGTAAAAACTCATCAATAGGCTTCCGTGCTGAATTATATCGTCACATGATCCGAGAGAGGCTTGTACAGTCAGTCTTGTATTAAGCGACCACTGTAACCCCCCTTCTCTACCAAACGTTCCGTGAGTTTTTTACCCCTTCACCGTTTCATTGTCGTCTGCTTAAAATTTGTTGTTTGCAAGATCGTTTCAAATAAAGATTCAATGTAGTATGACTTTACAAATATCGATACGAGTGTCAAACGGTTTGGATCCTGATCAGACGCCGCGTTACGCGGCGTCTGATCAGGAACCAAACTGTTTGCAAACGCGCTTTCAAGCGTCTTTGAGAGTGAAAGGGTTAATAGAACAAAACATATGCAGCTTTAACATTGCTTTGCTTACATGAAACCCTTTTTACCATAATCACACATACATGTACAGTGGAGAATCTATTATTCTTTCCCAATAAACGCGTTTACGCTAAAACTATTATTTGCAGTGCAAACAGTTTGGAGCCAGATCAGACGCCGGGTAACCCGGCGTCTGATCAGGCTCCAAACTGTTTGCCACCAAGATAGACATGAAATATCAGAATTGTCCAAACGTTGTTCTTTTCTACGTTTAAGTGCTTTGCGTTTGCGTACGTTTGCGTTTAAACGGGAAAGAATAACAGATTCTCCACTCTAACTGCATCCTTTGCAAATAGTGGCCCCGTAAATTGTATGTTTGTCTTAAGCAAACAGAGAGGACCAGGTCAGAGGATTCCTAAAGGATTCCTCTAATCAGCGATTGTACTGTTTGTCATATTGCAATACATTGACAAAACAAACCATGACTATATAGTCAATAATGGACTGAAATAGAAACTGGAATTATCCATTTAAAGTTTCAGGGAGGAAAGGTTTAATGCAGGATATGTACGAATCTCTAGTCAATAATGGACTAGGTTGAACTGGAAACTGGAATTGCCCATTTCATGTGTTAGGGTGACAATAGTTACCTAAACGATCGACAAACACAGATTTTACTGTTTTTTGTCATTCAAACTAGAATTATGAGATACTCACCCGCTAAGTACACCAAGAACTAGGTTGAGCATGAAAAATGATCCTAGGATGATGAGAGGATAAAAATACACCCAGTTGAACCAAATGCCGTAGGCATCATTCGTCTGAAAAACAGGGAAACAAATGTAAGGAAATCATGACAACAACTAGCAATGTGCATGTGTTTGTACAGTAGAGAAAGTATTATTCTTTCCCGTTGAAACGAAAACGAAACATTTCTTTCGACATTTCTTACTACTTTTTTCAAAATGAGCCGCAAACAGTTTGGAGCCTGATCAGACGCCGGGGTACCCGGCGTCTGATCTTGCTCCAAGCTGGTTACAATTGCTATAACAAAGTTAGCATAAATAAGTTTAATGGGAAACATTAATGCTTTTTTTCATTGTACTCATCGAACAAATCTACATGTAGCATATTCTGCTTTACTTCCAGCCTGTTTCAACCTTTTATTGTTTCTAGTTTCGTAGACGGCTCACCACTTAAAATATGTTGAAAGTAATGTAGTATGCACCATAAGACGCATTCTACATTACATTCAGCCTGCTTAAGCTACATTTAAGACCTAAACACGTATAATCATCTGGTAATGGGTTGAAGTATGATTTAAATAATTTAAAAGGATTTTATAGACTTTTACTGCTACAGTGGAGAATCTGTTATTCTTTCCCGTTTAAACGCAAACGTACGCAAACGCAAAGCGCTAAAACGTAGAAAAGAACAACTTTTGGATAATTCTGATATTTCATGTTTATCTTGGTGGCAAACAGTTTGGAGCCTGATCAGACGCCGGGTTACCCGGCGTCTGATCTGGCTCCAAACTGTTTGTAAAAGAAAAAATAGTTTTAGCGTAAACGCGTTTATCGGGAAAGAATAACAGATTCTCCACTGTATTTGAGTTTTCTGAACATATATGAGCGGGTGAAAGTAAAATACATGTAGACATATCCTGCTGTTCTTTCAATCTGTTTTAAGCAGGCACATGCTCTAACTGTTTACGTTTTTCGCCTTAGAAGTAAAGATTAAACAAATAGAAACGAACGTGTCTGACTTTGAGATATGTGTTTGATTGATAGCTTGCTAAGTAGCCAGGATAAATGCGATGATATTTATCTGAATGTTCTACAAACGTTAGAAGATATTTATGACACCAATCTGATAACAAACTCCTAGTTACAGTGGAGAATCTGTTATTCTTTCCCGTTTAAACGCAAACGTACGCAAACGCAAAGCGCTAAAACGTAGAAAAGAACAACTTTTGGACAATTCTGATAACTCATGTTTATCTTGGTGGCAACCAGTTTGGAGCCTGATCAGACGCCGGGTTACCCGGCGTCTGATCTGGCTCCAAACTGTTTGCACTGCAAATAATAGTTTTAGCGTAAATGCGTTTATTGGGAAAGAATAACAGATTCTCCACTGTATCCCATTTCCCCATAGATACGCATTTTTATGCCTTTAATTTATTCCTCCACTGAATGTAATTCCAAATTATACAGTCACGGATATGTATCAAAGGAAATAGTTTCTATATTCTAGGCTCTAGCACATGGTACAGTGGAGAATCTGTTATTCTTTCCCAATAAACGCGTTTACGCTAAAACTGTTATTTGCAGTGCAAACAGTTTGGAGCCAGATCAGACGCCGGGTAACCCGGCGTCTGATCAGGCTCCAAACTGTTTGCCACCAAGATAAACATGAAATATCAGAATTGTCTAAAAGTTGTTCTTTTCTACGTTTTAGCGCTTTGCGTTTGCGTACGTTTGCGTTTAAACGGGAAAGAATAACAGATTCTCCACTGTACATGTAACTAAATGCAGGCTGAAAGCAATGCAGAATGCGCTTTTTGACGCATTTGGCTTGACATTCAACCTGCTTTAACCCTTTCATTGCCAAATTTGTGGAGAGATATTTACTCCTTCACCGTTTCATTGTCATATGCTTCAAGTGTGGCGTCTGCAACGCGGTTTCAAAGTTAAAAACGGAATGACTGAAGAAACTTCAAAACGAGTGTCTAACAGTTTGCAAACGCGCCTTTAAGTGTTATTGAGAGCGAACCCATGGCTTGAAAAACAGTGGGGACTATGTTACATGTAGTAGTTCTTGCTAAATAGAAACAAACGCTAAAACAAAGCAATGAAATGTAAAATATTGATGACCCTTTTTAAATTTGAGTGACAACCAATTTGTAGCCTGATAAGACACAAAGTAGCCGGCATCGGTTCTGGTTGATAATGTTCGCAAAAGAAGTTTTAGTACAAGCACTTTTATTGGGAAATACTTACATCTTTTCTATTGTACATACAGATGAGAAGACATTATTCTTTCCAGTTTAAACGCAAACGAAAGGAAAATGCCCAAAAATGGGGAAAACACTTTTTTTTTTAAAAATTTCAACTACTCAATTTAAATTGAATGGCAAACAGTTGGAGCCTGATCAGACGCCGAGTTACAAGGCGTCTGATCTGGCTCCAAACAGTTTGCATTGGAATAGTTGTTTAAGCGTAAAGGTATTTATTGGGAAAGAATAACGTCTTCTCAACTGTAGAATGTACAACAACACTCACATAATATAACACTTGTGTCCATCCTTCCATTGTAAAACATTGAAACACTGTTAACATGGCGTGTCCTATATTATCAAAACTCGTGATGCCGAAGTTCGGGCCCTTCCAGTAGGGCCTGCACACCGACACATTATCCTGGCACCGGAAACCTCCTGAAAAGGGACCACTTCCACTCTCTGGCTTAGGGCTGCACGGCCGTATAGTGTCCTCTGAGCCAACTATAATATCACCTGAAAAGAGATAAAAAAAATTTTATTGTAAAATGAATAGGCAACCATGTCAACTTCACACCACTCTGTAGAAAGCACTGTAAACATTTGCAAACAGTGTAGACCCAGATCAGATGGCTCCTACACAAGCCCTCTGATCAGGGTCTGCACCGTTGATATTTTCAATTGTGTTTGTTGTAATACCCAAACAGTGCGACAGTAGACTTATGCCAGAAAAGCCCAAAGGGATATACATTGTAAATTCAATTCAATTAAATTCAAATGTATACAAGAGATATTTAGGTTTACATATATGTAAAAGGGTTAACAAGAATTCACGTGACCTCAATAATTACAGCGACGTTTTTACGCCAACACACAAGCATTTACACTTGTATAATTTTGTTGGAAAATAGCAAACCACGTCTATTGCAAACGTGTCTCGAGTTTGTCTACACTTGTCAAATGGTGAAATATATGAGAACCTTTAGACCAATATCAACCTGCCAGTACAAATAGTTATCTCGTACGTTCATGCCAAATATCAACTTATTCACTCCGACAAATATTTTTCATATTATACATGTATGAGTGACTCCTAATATGGAACATAAAACAGCACAACATTGTTTGTTGTCATATCATCGTCTGGGTGTCTTTTAACTCACTCATAGTCAGTTTACAGCCTTCGTTACAATTTTCATTTGGTTTGTCAAAATTAGTTAATTCTCCTTAGCAAACCTTCGGTATGAGCGTCCAACAGTTTGAATTCTGGTCATCTGTAGAGATTTTCGGTGTCTAATAAATTTTTTAAAGTGTGTGCATGGTAACTATTGTCGCCAATGGTAGTACCGAGGCGACAGTGTTAAGGGGCGGAACTGTTAGTGGGGGATACTTACTTTCGTCATTCGATCCCGAGTCCTTGTCGTAGCATGCGCAATGGAAAGCCCCGCTGTAAATCTCCAGGCCTATGATGGCGAACATGATGATGGCAAACAAGACAAGCAAGCACACCTGCAGCAGTGGCGCCATCGCCCGGATGATAGATTTCAACACCACCTGCAGACCTAGTAAACAGCAACATAATGTCACGTGACGTCAGAGTACATAATGCTTGTAAGCCAATAATAAATTAGGAATTTACTTTGCTGCATAACTATTGAGTCGAACTTCGATATCTCAAACTCGTTTAAGTCGAATATATTCGTATTCCACATTGAAACGTGTCTGAGTGACGTTTTAACTTATAAAACGGGTATGTTCGATTTAAGCGAGGGATAAATAACGAAAATCAACTGAAGAAATTATTGAAATTACGAGATATCGAAGTTCGACAGTATGTTATCTTTATTTATACGATACTAAAATAAACCAAACTGAAGCTAACAAGAAGACAAAAGGTTGTATCTTTAGTTAAGATCATGATTTACAAATCATTTTGTATTTAAGCGACCGCTGAAAATAATAGTTTACAATGATCGTGTGTGAAAACAGATGGTAGCCTTATGCAGAGTGTTACATGTAACAATGCAGATACAGTCGAACTTCGATATCTCGAACTCGTTTAACTCGAACTATCCGATAGTTCGACATATGAGCTGCATTATTTCATGCTCGGTTAATTCGAACATACCCATATTTCAAAATTAAAACGTGGCTAAGCCACGTTTTAACTTTAAAATACGGGTACGTCGACAAAACCGACTTCGAGAGATCGAAGTTCGACTGTAAATCATTTCAAGATCAAATTATTCGGGAAACTTTTACCCATTCGCCTCTTTATTGTCGTCTATTTCATTATTGTTGTCTGCAAGGCACGTTTTAAAGTTAGATTTAAAGTTGTATGACTTAATAGATATTGATAAGAGTGTCAATCAGTTTAGGTCTTGATCAGATACCTCGTTACGCGGCGTCTGATCGGGACTCAAACTGTTTACAAACGCGCTTTAAAGCGTCATTGAAAGTGAAAGGGTTAAGAAGCTCAAATACATGTAGGATGGTTTTGATTTTTTTTTATCGTATTATTTTGTAGTTCTTCACTCAGTGGTCGCTAAATACAAACATGTACAAATGTATATGCCTTCTTAAGATACAGAGTATTTCTGCCTCTATTATAGTACAGTGAAACCCCTCTAAACCGGAACCTCTAAATACCGGAATTCTCTCTAAACCGGACAAAAGCTTTGGTCCCGTTTCCAACCCTTCTTTATTTTTACCCATTACACCATAATTACGCCTTTTTACTTCTTTGATTTATTCCTACACTGAAGAAAAATAGTTTATTCTTTCTTGCAGATGATAGCTTAAAGCAGGTTGAAAGTAAAAATCAGGTTTAAAGTAAAGCAGAATGCGCCTTCAGGCGCATTCTGCTTTACTTTAAACATGATTTAAGTGGTCATCTATCTTCCATACTAGAAACAATTGTTAAAAAGGTTAAAACCCCTCTAAACCGGAAACCCCTCTAAACCGGACATTTTTGTAGTCCCCATACATGTCCGGTTTAGAGGGGTTTCACTGTATATGAATGAAATCAACATGAAGTAGAAAAATACTTAAAAATATTCATATTCATAAAGAAAGTAGTTTCAATTCCATAACGTGAAAACTTATTGTTAAGAAATACATGTACAGTCAATACTAATCATCGATAACTGGAAATCTATCACATGTAACCCATTACCCCATAGATACGCCTTTTTAAGCCTTTCGTTTTTTCATCCATCGAGGAAACTAGTTCCACTTAATGCAGTTTACGTTTCCTAGCCGATGATAGCTTAAAGCAGGCTTAAAGTAAAGCATAATGTACCCTTAGGCGCATTCTGATTTACTTTTAACATGCTTTAAATGTGCACCTATCTCATATTCTAGAAACAAGACATGTGGTAATAAATTAAACCCATATTCTTATTGTTAAGAGGTTTTAAACTTGTTGAAAACGGGCTAATGCATCTAATTGGAACTACTTTTAATTATCCACAATTATCTTTGAAATAATGTAAACTTTGAATCATCAAAAACATGTACACATGTCACATGATTAAATTATATTAAAACGTTTAAAATAAAACACGAACTTGTATTTAATATATTTGCATTGGAGAATACATTATTCTTTCTCAATAAACGAGTTTGAGCTAAAATAAATACAGTGGAGAATGTGTTATTCTTTCCCCAAAAACGCGTTTTACGCTAAAACTATTATTTGCAGTGCAAACAGTTTGGAGCCAGATCAGACGCCGGGTAACCCGGCGTCTGATCAGGCTCCAAACTGTTTGCCACCAAGATAAACATGAAATATCAGAATTGTCCAAAAGTTGTTCTTTTCTACGTTTTAGCGCTTTGCGTTTGCGTTTAAACGGGAAAGAATAACAGATTATCCACTGTACGCTGATGGAAAACATTATTGTGACTGATTAGACGCCTAATAACTCGGCGCCTGATCAGGCTCAAAACTATTGACCACTAAGATTTAAATAAATTTCCATAAAAAATAGCAAGTTTTACATTTGACTGCACCGAATGTGATTCTTAGTTTTGTATAAACGGGAAAGAGTAACGTCTTCTCCACTGTACAAAAAAATGTAACGCCTCTTCAGGGCTGCCATTTTTCCGGATTTTCCAAATTCTTCGGACAAGTTTTTATCCTACCACTTAAAGCAGGCTGAAAGAAAAGCAGAATGCGTATTCTACTTTACTTTTAATCTGCTTTAAGTAATCGCGCTTATAAATAGAACATCTTAGGATTTTTCATGATCAACTTATGGCAGTCCTGTCGCTTGGTTGTTTAAACATAAAATCATAGGACCTTATGCTTTTATGTTTATCTACCTAAATGAGCTTATTGAAAATAACAACAGGTTATGAAACTTGTCTTATGCAAACAACGTAGACCAAGGTCAAAGGGCTCCGACAGGAACACTCTGGTCAGGGTTTGCATTTTTGCAATAATTATAATATTATGAAATACCATAAACAATAGTCATTAAATGGATTAAACATACAGTGAAGAAGGTGTTACAGTGGAGAATGTGTTATTCTTTCCCAATAAACGCGTTTACGCTAAAACTATTATTTGCAGTGCAAACAGTTTGGAGCCAGATCAGACGCCGGGTAACCCGGCGTCTGATCAGGCTCCAAACTGTTTGCCACCAAGATAAACATGAAATATCAGAATTGTCCAAAAGTTGTTCTTTTTTACGTTTTAGTAATTTGCGTTTGCGTACGTTTGCGTTTAAACGGGAAAGAATAACAGATTCTCCACTGTATTCTTTTACAATAAGCGTGTTTACGCTTAAACTATTATTTCAATTGCAAGCAGCTTGGAGTCAGATCAGACGCATGGTAACCAAATGTTAAAATAAACAAGACTGCGTTCAATAAACGCGTATGCCCCCGGTGGCATCCTTGACAATATATTCTGAATCTTTTCTAAGTCCAAATTAGGTCAAGGTCAAGGTCAAACTGAGCTTGGGTATTACTGGTGGGTTAGTAATGGTCCAAGGCAATAGCTGTATAAGTATAGAAACATTGTAGTAAGAAGCGTTGATGCTAGACGAAACGATAAAATCTAGTTAACCAAGAAATAGCCCATTCAAAATATTCTAAGTCCAAATTAGGTCAAGGTCAAGGTCAAAATCACGGTTGGGTGATATTGGTGGATAGGGAATGGTCCAAGGCAACAACCGTATAAGTATCCAAGCATTTGAATAAGCGGTGTTGATGCTAGACGAAACGGTAAAATCTACTTAACCTGGTTACGGACGTACGGACAGGACGATTACTATATGCTCCCGCATCTGTCGATGCCGTGGGCATAAAATAACATATTCTTAACTGTAAAAGCCAGGCATTACATTATAACACAAGCATATTTGGCAATCTATACTCGTAATACAAGATATTGAACACTTCTAGAGGGAGAGCCTATCGGAAACCTGTATTACGCAGCCACTGTAAAAGAATGTGCATTTGGTAATTTTTCATAATCGTTTACTGTATGCTCATAGAAGGACATATGTTATGAAGAAAGCCTCAATAGCAGTTTTCTGCATACTTATGTTCTGCATTAAGCAGGGGCATGTCTTCAGAAGTACATATATCTTAATTATACTACATGTACAATCGTTCTTCAACGAGAGATCACGTCACACAGGTTTTACAATAACATGTCTAGATTTATTTGTTATAAACCATTCTCCTGCTGAATATCCGCCTAATATGGACATCTATCATCTTAACTATATAGTGGAGAAAACGTTATTCTTTCCCAATAAACGCGTTTACGCTAAAACTATTATTTCTATTGCAAACAGTTTGGAGCCAGATCAGACGCCGGGTAACCCGGCGTCTGATCAGGCTCCAAACTGTTTGCCACCAAGATAAACATGAATTATCAGATGTGTCAAAAAGTTGTATTTTTCTACTCTTTAGTGTTTTGCGTTTGCGTACGTTTGCGTTTAAACGGGAAAGAATAACGTTTTCTCCACTGTATTACATGGCTATTAGAACACGACTTGTAAGATCCTGTAAGAAAACACTGCATACCCTGAGCAGACAGCTCCTTTATGAGTTGTATGATCCGGGTGTCAACGCTTTCCAAAAAGAGCGGTTCATATCTAGTTTTCAGGGCTGCCATAAGTTGACATAACAAATCCTAAGATTTCAATTATTTCTTTTTTCAAGTGCGATTTTGCGAATCGTACCTATACGCCATATAGCCTGTTTCTACTTTTGTTGACACGTGACTACTTAAAGCAGGCTGGAAGTAAAGCTGAATGCGCCTTAAGGCGCATTCGGCTTTACTTTCAGCCTGCTTTAAGCTACCATGTTCTAGAAAAAAATCCGAAGATTTCGGAAAAATCCGGAGAAATGGCAGCCCTGAGTTTTAGCAGGAGTATGATTAACAGAATTTAAGACTGTTTGCTACGGGAGATAACTATGAAAATGATGAAGGGAAGTAATACATACTCGGTATTCCTGACACCAGCTTAAGAGGACGCAATACTCGCACCGCCCGCAGTAACCGCAGGTCTAATGCACTAGAGGCTATCTGGGTTATGAACCTATGAAATAAACACATAGAAACAAACATAAAACCACCCCGTCACCTCTACCAAATGTCTAATGACAGAAAACAAAATGCTACGGTTCGGGCACCACTAATACCCGGATAGTCCTATTTGGCCATTTTCAGAGTAATTTTATTTGATGATTTGTAGCTCCGCACTATAATCAGTTCGATTCAATGTAATACAAACTTAACTTGTGTTTATTGCTTTATTTGTAGTTGTCAAATCACTTGAAAAATGTGCAAATTATAGATTTAAAATACACCGGAACACGCGACAGCCAAATTGGACATGGGATTCTCATCCATTCTTCTCTCTGCGGATGGTCTACGGCAGGAGTAGGTAGATAAAGACAAACTATAAAGAAGTGCCAAAATCATGGTACATGTACAGTAGAGAAGACGTTATTCTTTACAAATAAACGCGTTTACGCTAAAACTATCATTTATATTAAAAACAGTTTGGAGCCAGATCAGACGCCGGGTACCCGGCGTTTGATCAGGCTCCAAACTGTTTGCCATCAAGATAAATATAAATTATCAGAATTGTCCAAAAGATGTACTTTTCTACGTTTTAGTGATTTGCGTTTGCATTTCGTCGTTTAAACGGGTGATGACGTAACGTATTATCCACTGTACATGTAGTTATATTCTTACGTTTGTAATACAGTGGAGAATCTGTTATTCTTTCCCGTTTAAACGCAAACGTACGCAAACGCAAAGCGCTAAAACGTAGAAAAGAACAACTGTTGGACAATTCTGATATTTCATGTTTATCTTGGTGGCAAACAGTTTGAAGCCTGATCAGACGCCGGGTTACCCGGCGTCTGATCTGGCTCCAAACTGTTTGCACTGCAAATAATAGTTTTAGCGTAAACGCGTTTATTGGGAAAGAATAACAGATTCTCCACTGTACTACCAAGTTTCAGTATTCTATACATAAGAATCTTTTATGGATATATTTTATCAAAATATGGCACTTCTTGTAATTTTATCTTTATGAAGTGATCTTTTGATTTGCGCAGAAAATGAGTTAATTAAGTATATTATTCCTCCTATGTATTCACAGTTCACGTATTATTAACTCCAATATAACTACCCAAGTTAAAAGTAAGTGACATTATGTAATGCAGCTGTTTTGTAAGTCTGTAATTTATGTCTGTATTTGTTTTTATATGTCTGTGATTGATCATTGCGCAATATCTGATCACATGCTATCATTTTGGAAGGGGTATTTCGCTACTGGTCCCTATCTAGACTTACTCTCAATGCCAGTGACGAGTTTTAGGGGCCTTAGGACTCTTATTGACCTTACGGCTGGATAGTCAAACGTAGGGAAGAAATACTCCAGCGAGCTTCGCGTATAAAACCAAGGATATCCGCAGTTAATTATAGTTTAATGACTGACAAACTTAAAACTAAACATATTAAACATTCTTATACATTTCTTTAGATAACCTAACTCAATTGAAAATGAAATATAAAAAGTGACATTAATATACATGTATGTTGTCAATGTTTAATGTCAAATACCAAGGCATACAGTGGAGAAGACGACTTCGGTCCTAATTAAAGCGTTAATACTAAAACATATTTTCCATTGCAAACAGTTTGGAGCCTGGTCGGGTAACCTGACGTCTAATTAGACTCCAAAGAGTTTGGCCCTCAGATTAAACAGAACGATTAACAGATTTAAAAGATTGTCATTTTATACTTTTTGGTGCATTGTATTTCGATTTATTTCAATGGGATAGAATAACATCTTCTCAGCTGTATCAAATCACTATAAACAGTTTAACTATTTGTTTATCGTCTCTCAGAATCAGGGCTGCCATTTCATTGGATTTTTCTGAAATCTTCGGATTTTTCGAAATTTCTCCGGACCTACAGATGTTTGCCGAAATCTTCGGATTTCTGTTCTTACTTTAAAAATTGGAATTTTATGAATTGTTTACAAAGGAAACATTGATATGGGTGTCAAACAGTTAAAATCCGGATCAGACGCAGCGCTACGCGGCGTCTGATCTGGATCTTAACTGTTTGCATAATCATGTTACATGTATAGAGCCTTGCAGCGAAATGACTAACTGTACGATTCCTTAAGTCGCGTTTGAAAATTGGGAAAGCTTAGGCTTTTGATCAGCAACTTATGGTACATGTAGCCATGCAGAATTACTTATAAATTTGATCAGAATCTTGCTTTAACTACTATCATCCATTAATATTATGAAGATTCGGTCTAAGGGGTGCTACATGTACAATCAATAAATTTACATTTATTTGCAAATAAGTTTGTATAATAGTCGAAGCCAAAACTGAGTTCCTCTTTGAGCGGTCGTATTATTAATATGTGCAAACAATAATATCAGCCGTTGGACAATATGTTGATCCAAACCATTTGACACACGTTTTATATCTATGATATGTGTCTGATCACGGATCAAACTGTCTGTTTTCATACATATACATGTATATCTTCACTTAAAATGCATATTAACAAAACTTAAGACATATTGTTTAAACTTTTGCATATACAACGGCGAAGACTAAATAAATGAATATTATTTTCCAAGAAACGTGTTTTAACCCTTTACCTGATAGCCTATTTATAGTACTTAAGATAGGTGACTACTTAAAGCAGGTTGAAAGTAAAGCAGAATGCGCCTTAGGGCGCATTCTGCTTTACTTTCAGCCTGCTTTAAGCTATCATGTGCTATAATATAGGAAATATTCCCTATAATACATATTCATTACTGATTAAATTGGAACTATTTTCTTCAGCGGATGAATAGATCATATCCGCTAAAAGGCGCTTCTATTGGGGAAAGGGTTAAGCTAAAACCTTTATGTCCATTGCACACAGTTTCGAGCGAGATCAGACGCCGGTTAACCCGGCGTCTGGTCAGCCTTCAAACTGCTTGGCCCCCAGATTGATAGTAATAACCCCCCCCCCACAAAACGTTGTCATTTTCTACATTTGATTTCAAAGCATTTGCGTGCGTTTTCGTTTAAACTGGTATGACGTCTTCGCCACTGAATCTTGTCATAGCAGAAATTGAGATAACCCTTTGCCTGCTGAACACGACAACACTGGTTTTTGCAAACAGTTTCACACGGCATCTGATCTGGATCCAAACTGTTTGACACTCATCCTTATGTTGTTTTTATACTTCAAAAATGTATACATTTAAATAAGGGTTTACGTCAAACAACATACAGTGGAGAAAACGTTAATCTTTCCCGTTTAAATGCAAACGAAACGCAAACGCAAAACACTATAATGAAGGAAATTACCATTTTGTGACATTTCTAATTATTGTTTTTTAATCTGAGTGACAAACAGTTTGGAGCCTGATCAGACGCCGGGTGATCTGGCTCCAAACTGTTTGCAATTGAAATAATAGTTTTAGCGTAAAAGCGTTTATTGGGAATGAATAACGTTTTCTCACCTGTATCAACATTTTTCAATGGATACATGTAATACATTCACTGAATATTTCAAGAAATCGTTTAAGACGTTTAGTTACAGTGGAGAATCTGTTATTCTTTCCCGTTTAAACGCAAACGTACGCAAACGTAAAGCGCTAAAACGTAGAAACGAACAACTTTTGGACACTTCTGATATTTGATGTTTATCTTGGTGGCAAACAGTTTGGAGCCTGATCAGACGCCGGGTTACCCGGCGTCTGATCTGGCTCCAAACTGTTTGCACTGCAAATAATAGTTTTAGCGTAAACGCGTTTATTGGGAAAGAATAACAGATTCTCCACTGTATATGGAGATGTGACTGCTATACGAGTGTGAGTGACTTTGTCTCCTCTACTGTCCAATCTACTCCAGTCTGTTTTTATGTATCAAAATTCAAACAAACACCATTAAATAAAATACAATGTATATTATGTCAAACAGTCTGGCTACTGATCAGCTGACGAGTGACTCGGCGTCTGATCAGGACCCAAGCTGCTTTCACTGTACTCGGACAGAGTTATGAGGACTCGCGGGGAGTAATTATAGACCTTAGCATGAATAGGATATAAGCAGATTTTCATATAAGGGGCGTATCTCAAAAGCTAAAACCTTTATTTCTGTAATAAATCCCACGGTGTTACTACTCATTAGAATCGTCTCGAAGAGACGATTCTAATGAGTAGTAAAACCATGCGATTTGGTGCTATAGGCTTTGGTGCTGAAATAAGTGAGAATAATATTAGATTTGTTCAGTTTACTCCCTCTTATCTGGAGTCCAGGGCCCAACATCATAAAGCTTTTGGGTTGAGTCTGAAATCATTCGCAAGCATTTGATTGGTCAGATTTGAGCCTAGACTCATATGTATCTGACCAATCAAATGCTTGAGAACAAAGTCAGACTCAGCTCAAATGCTTTATAACCTTGGAGCCTCGGGATATAAGGATACTACCGGGGTATATCTAGTCATATACTCACCCTGTAACAACTACTATGAAGTCCATTATGTTCCACACGTTACGTAGATAAGACCCTCGATGGAATAAAAAACCTAAAGCTACAATTTTCAATAAGGCTTCAACACAAAAGATTCCTAAAAAATACGCCTCCGTCTCCTCCTGAAACACAGAAATCATAAAAAACAGGAATTAGTTCACTGGCACGGCTATTTTTGGGTCAACCGTTATTCTTGTGTCTCAAAATTGTAAATACTGTAAGTTACTGAAAACTGTTACAAAATGTGTCCCTAAGCTTGACGCATGATTAAATATCCACTATAATAATACTAGTAGTAGTAGTAGTAGTAGTAGTAGTAGTAAGAGAAGTAGTAGTAGTAGAAGTAGTAGTAGTAGTAGTAGTTGTAGAAGTAGTAGAAGTAGTAGTAGTAGATGTAATATTAGTAGTTGTAGAAGTAGTAGTAGTAGTAGTATTCGCAGAAGTAGTAGCAGTAGTAAGGGTTGTAGTAGTAGAATCAGTGGTAGACTTAGTAGTACATGTAGTGGTAGTAGTAGTTGTAGAAGTAGCAGCAGTATATGCAACAGCAGCAGTAGTAGTAGTAGTAAGTAGTACTCACTATAATCATCATTATCACTATCATTATCATCATCATCATCATCATCATCATTTTAATCACAAGTGAGAATTATCATTTTCACTAAAATTATATCACTTATTCTTTAACTTTATCCTTCTTCCCCTGCATACGTTTTCATATATAAAAGACACTATGAACACCTATTACATGTATCTGAACTATTACATTGGCTAACAAAATGAGGAATTAATTTACCTGAAAAGAGTGCAGACTCAATTGTCAGACACATCCTTTTAGAAACAGTGCATACCCTGATTAGACAGCCCCAGGGGCTGTCTGATCTGGGTCTACACTGTTTACAAAAGGCCACAATATATACTAATAGAGGGAGAATGATTTACACAATACATGTATGCATTAACCCTTTCATGATCAAATTTATCGTGAGGTTTTAAGCCCGTAACCATCATATTTTCATCTGCTTCAATATTGTTGTCTTCAATATCGTTTCAAAGTTAGATGAAAGGCAGTATAACTCACGTAATTTCAAAACAATTGGCAAACAGTTTTGATCCTGGTCAGACGCCGCGTTACGCGGCGTCTGATCAGGATCAAACTGTTTGCAAATGCGCTTTATGACGTAACTGAGAGTGAAACGGATAACGTTTTAATTTTACACAATTTCTAAATATACATGTATTACGTCTTGTTGATAACTAGGACAACAATTTCACTTACCAGTTTTTCGGCCAGAGGCGTTTTGTCATTTTCTGGTAAATGTTCTTCTAATGCTAGAACTATGCAGTTGGCTATAATAGTCAGTAGCACCATGTATTCGAATGGCGTGAACAGCAGTTAAGGCAAATAGTGTTTGGCATTGGTATCATACATAATACATGTATTACATAAATAGATACATGTATATAACAAAATTAATCTTAAAATAATATACGTTTAAACTTTAAAACAGTAAACACGTGTATATAAAACCTAACTATAACTAGTTAACTACCCATAAAAATGTTGTGATGTAGTTTTGTGAAGGCATGGAATTATGATAAAAGCGTGACCTATAAGTAGTAAAACTGCAATATAATTATATGCATTTGATAAAGGTTTGTGTTACATTAAAGCTATATGTATACATAAAAGCAAACAAGCATGACAATACGAGTAAAACCCACTGAGTAATCTTCGTTATTTGGAGTTTAACCTATTCACCCCTGAGACATTAAATTGACAGTTCAAGTTTCCAGTTAATTGTAGTCAATTTTTTGCATAACAGTTTCAGGAGTGAATTAGTTAGGTACATGTAAATATATTACTACATGTACGAAGATGTGTTAGAAGTGAAAGAGAACATTAAAAAACATATTTTGTATTAAAAGGCAAAACACCTTGACAATACATACATGTATTAACAGGTAAAACGATAAACAGACAGACGGACAGAACGAAAAAGAAATTCAAACACACAATTACAAAGCCAGAAATTTACAGTGTATGAACGCAATTTAACATCCTAGCGAGTATTCTCGTCCTTTACAAACAGTGTACCCGCAAAGAGTACATTTGTCATATGCAAATATAATTAATATAGTGTAACTACTGATCAGTTTTGCAATAAACTGCTCATAGAAGATTCAAGCGTGAATGAGTTGCAACAATGATAACGGATGATACAGAGCTCATGATAAGAAGAGTATTTCAAATTCTAAAGCTTTATTTCTGCATTAAACCCTATGGTGACACCATAGGATTCGGTGCTGAAGTGAGGGAGAAAATGTTGGATTTGTTCAGTTGACTCTCTCTTATCTGGAGCCCTGCGATAAAGTCAATCCTCATTACAACAATGGTATCAGCTTCCAATTTGTTATGATCTTTACTCAATATGATAATTGGACCATATGCTTATGTATTGGATAGGTCCATGTTTCATTTAAGGGGTCTCTGATATAAACAGTTACTATTCAGATTCAAACAATACTGAAATGTTAACTGCTTAAAGTGTGTCTTCTTTCTTATCAGAAATACAGTGTAGAATCCGTTATTCTTTCCCGTTTAAACACAAACGAAACGCAAATTACCATTTTTTTTACATTTCTGAATATTCGGTTTAATCTGAGTGGCAAACAGTTTGGATCCTGATCAGACGCCGGGTTACCCGGTGTCTGATCTGGCTCCAAACTGTTTGCAATGGAAATAATAGTTTTAGCATAAACACGTTTATTGGAAAGAATAACGTTTTATCCACTGTATGAGGCACGTGACATACAATTCGTATACCGATCAGCCCAACGTGCGTACAGTGGAAAAGACGTCCTGGTTAACATATACAGTAATACCTCTCAATTACGACAAAGTATTAGGTGTTTCGACAGGTAACTGCTTAAAGCAATGCGACAATAAAATAGAAAGCTCCTTAACGAGCATTCTGTTTTACTGTAACTTTGCTTTAAGCTGACAAATGTCTTTTGTACAATCAAATAGCCACTTATCGTTTTATTGGTCTTAACCCTTTCCCTCATAGAAGCGCCTTTTAGCACATTTGATTTATTCATCCACTGAAGAAAATAGTTCCAATTTATACAATCTTGAAAACGAACCATAAGAAACAAATTCTAAATCCTAGCATATTATAGCTTACAGCAGGGTGAAAGTAAAGCAGAATGCGCCCTAAGGCGCATTTTGCTTTACTTTTAACCTGTTTTTAGTAGTCACCTTTCTTCAATTCTAGGAATAGGCTATCAGGTAAAGGGTTAATAGAGATGTTATACTTTAATTGCATTTAATGCTTAAGCAAAATTTGAATTATAAACAAATTGGAGCAAGGTTAGACGCTGGGTATACTGACGTCTGATCACACTCCAAACTTTTTGCCAAACGAATAGTCAGCATTGTCAAACAAAATATTTTCTACATTCCATTGGAATGCGTTTGAGTTTCGTTTGCGTATAAACGGGAACAAATAACATATCTCCATTAAAGATACCTGCTTACCTGATTACCTGATCTGATTGCTACAGTGCTCGACAAAAGTAATACAGTGGTGAAAACGTTATTCTTTCCCGTTAAACGCAAACGCATTGTAATAAAATGTACAAAATAACAACTTTTTGACAACTCTGACTATTTATTTTTATACGAGTGGCAAACAGTTTGGAGCCTGGTCAGGCGTCGGGTTACCCGGCGTCTGATCTGGCTCCAAACTGTTTGCAATGGAAATAATAGACTAAGCGTAAACGCGTTTATTGGGAAAGAATAACGTTTTCTCCACTGTACAGTGCTCGACAAAAGTAATATAAAAAAATTATGCGATATTAAGACAATATGTTGGTTACCCATAGAACGTTAGGACATACATGTAGTCTGCTTCAGAATATTAATACCATGGTCAAACACCGAGTTACGCGATGTCTGACCTGGACCTAAAGTGGCTGCAAATACAATGTACCACAGTGCTCCCTCCCTTCAACGACCCTCCAAACAACTATTTCCTCCCTACAACAACGACTCTGCTAAAAATTGTGCTTTTCTCAAAGTTACTTATTTATGGATATTTTGACATAAGAAATCATAAAGACGAGTGACAAATTGCTTTAATCCTGATCAGACGCTGCGTTACGCGGCCTCTGATCTTGATTCAAGCTGTTTGCAAATGTAGGCCAAGTCTTCATTTTACTTTCCCTCCCTATAACAAATCCTTCCGAACAACACACACTCGTTGTCTCCCCTTATGTTCCGTTATAGAGAGAGCGCACTGCAGTCCAATAGGAACATGTATTCAAAGCAACGTACAAATTGAGAATTGTATGGATTCATCATATTGACATCCATTAGCCTTCACATTAAAGCGATACACAATCATCTCCCGTTATAGCGACCACTTAAAAGAATGATTGTTATCTACATATTGGGCAGGCGGGGTTTAACGCAGGGTGATAGTAAAGCAGAAAGCTCCGTTTGGGAGCTTTCTGCTTTTACTGTAATCGTGTTTTAAGCTGCAACCAGCATACAGCACAACTATTTAGTAATACTTTGACTATTTTGAGACATTGTAATATCTAGGTTTAACTGTATATTCTTTTCACAACCGGAAGCTATTAGTTGCTTGATCTCCGCTGTTGTCCGGCTCATTTCCCTTTTTACAATAAGTGACCTATAAAATACAAAGACTAGCCTTTGGAATAGATCCAGCATTAGCTGGTTCCCGGTAATAACACTATAATGGCTTCCATTGTAGCTCTGCCGATTCCATTTTGTTATCTTTGTTGAAGTAAATGCAATTAACAAACAGTTTGAATCTTGATAAGACGCCGAATAACTGATCAGGATCCACACTTTTTATACAGAAAACATTCTATGCTGTATATTTATCGAGTAGAAATATATGAAAATCCTGATTTCAAAAGCAAGTTGCTGACCATTTTTCAAAGCATGTGGTACATGTACTGCATGCACATTGTACATCCTAAGGGTATTAGTTTTTTATGTTGTACAGTGGAGAATCTGTTATTCTTTCCCGTTTAAACGCAAACGTACGCAAACGCAAAGCGCTAAAACGTAGAAAAGAACAACTTTTGGACAATTCTGATATTTCATGTTTATCTTGGTGGCAAACAGTTTGGAGCCTGATCAGACGCCGGGTTACCCGGCGTCTGATCTGGCTCCAAACTGTTTGCACTGCAAATAATAGTTTTAGCGTAAACGCGTTTATTGGGAAAGAATAACACATTCTCCACTGTATTATATCCAATACTATTTTCTAGAGTGATTATTTGAAGTACATGTATTGGTATATTGAACGTCCCTCCAGCTCAACATCGACCTATCATGGTAGGGGTGCCCCAGCAGACCTTAGCTACATACATTTGTTTTAGTTTGTAGTGGAGGTGCAAGTAAAGCTACAGATGAAATCCCACTTCTGGAAAAAAAACACTGGTACTTAAACATTACCGGTGTGTAGTGCCAATACATCGGAACTCGGTTTAGGGTCATCTCCTAAGGACCATGAATACATGTATATTTATTTGGTGCAGCAGTTACTCGAACCTGCGACTCTTATGTAACTAGTCCAGTGCATTACCGCTAGAACACGATTCCGCCACTAATTTTACCAGCCCAGACCTACATGAAGGTAGTATTTATGCTAGAAGGTTATGGTCTTTGTATTATTCACGCGTGTCCTACATGTATGAGAGATGTCCAACTCCATATGGGGTTACAACATGGACATACAATGGTCGTATTTACATGTACCATGACAATCACGTGTTTTGGTGCGTAGGCTATACCACTAACACCATCACACACTGCTACCCCCATAAAACTTTCAAAATTAGTCAAAATGCATCCATACGTTCAACAAACATCCTTAACAAATGTTTCAAGAAGTTTAAAAAATACTGATTTTTTTTTTATCAAGTATGTAATACAACGAAAAGGTGGATGTGAATTCAGAATCATCAACTTCCCAACCCTGTCATTTTGTCATTTTTGCGTCGATATTGACAAATGATGGCTCATTATTTACAGTTAACAGTTCTCTTCAGAGAAAATTTGTTCAATGCCCAAGCAAGACACGGACACAAGAGTAGAAATAAAAAGTTCGACAGGCACCGTGCTCGTAATCATACGTCCACTCTAGATTTTGGACTTGTTCATCATTCAGCGATAAACAAGTGCATTTGCAACCAATTCATAACACCACGTTACGGGTCTTGAATAGAAAATGAAAAATGTAATAAATACCTTTTGAATTATCGGTAAATGAGCATTTCTGGTACGAAAGAAATTTCTAGAAAACTTTCGTTTTCCAGTTTCGGTTGACAAACGAAAATTATCATTGTCTTTGAGGCGCTTGACTTTTGAACTGAAATGAACTGAACATTTAAAGCGTCTGACGACATTGACCAGTTGCTGGAAGTTGGTTGATGGTTCATGTTTATCTTCCATTTTGGACACATATGCCACAATATTCTCCGGTTAGTTTTGTTTATGATCCTTAGTGTGACATGATACAACCATCGTTAAACCCGCATGCTAGTGATTTAGGCAGACAAAAGGGAAATTTCGTGTGGACAAATGATGACGACTAAGGGTCTCCTTACTTTTCAAGTCCCCGTGCGCATATTCGCCTGCTGCTTTGGATTTTTGACCAATTATCGTCAAAGACATTTGTTTACAGTAAACAAGAGGCACAGAGGGCCACATTTCGCTCATCTGAGACATTATACCATAGAAGCTGACTGGGCAAGACAGCATTTTGATATAGCTGATATAACTGATAAGCCCCGGGCTGGGCCAAATTTAATCCAGGTCATAATTTGAACAATCTTGGTAGAGGACCATAGGGCAAAGCTACATGTCAAATATAAATGATCTGGGCCTTACAGTTTCAGAGAAGAAGATTTTTCCTATGAAAAACTAATAAGCCTGAGGGCGGGGCCATTTTTGGCCTGGTGATCATAATTTGAACAATCTTGGTAGAGGACCACAAGACAAAGCTATATGTCAAATATTAAAGATCTGGGCCTTACAGTTTCAGAGAAGAAGATTTGTAAAGGTTTTCCTATATTAGTCCATGTAAAACTGATAAGCCCCGGGGCAGGGCCAATTTTGACCAAGGGGTCATAATTTGAACAACTTTAGTAGAGGACCATAAGGCAAAGCTACATGTCAAATATCAATGATCTGGGCCTTACCGTTTCAGAGAAGAAGACTTTTAAAGGTATTCCTAAGAAAAACTGATAAGCCCCAGGGCGGGGCCATTTTTGGCCCGGGGGTCAAAATTTGAAATATCTTGGTAGAGGACCACAGGGAAAAGCTATATGTCAAATATTAAAGATCTGGACCTTACAGTTTCAGAGAAGAAGATTTGTAAAGGTTTTCCTATATAAGTCTATGTAAAACTGATAAGCCCCGGGGCGGGGCCAATTTTGACCCGGGGGTCATAATTTGAACAATCTTGGTAGAGGACCATAAGGCAAAGCTACATGTCAAATATCAATGATCTAGGACATACGGTTTCTGAAAAGAAGATTTCCAAAGGTTTTCCTAAGAAAAACTGATACAGTACTGAACATTATCAAATTAACAATTTTTGCGATTCGCTTGCAATTCGCTTGCGATTCAAAATAGTAACTATACCCTCGGATAAGTTTTCTTGAATGGTGTATCTCACAAATGTTCGCAAATATGCCTTCGTTAATATTTTCGATTGCATTTTTGTCACAACCGCTTCGGAAAACTCGCGTAAAAATATTTAAAAGTAGAATTTGTTTTTTGAAGCGCCCGATTCGATGGCAATTCGCTTGCGATTATCAATTTAATTTAATAAGGTTCAGTACTGTAAGCCCCAGGGCGGGGCCATTTTTGGCCCCAGGGTCAAAATTTGAACAATCTTGCTAGAAAATCATTAGGTAATGATACATACCAAATATCAAAGGTCTGGGCCTTTGGGTTTCTGAGAAGAAGATTTTTTAACATTTTCTTATGCATTAAAGGTTGTCTATACGGTCATGTTAGAAAACCTGGTCCCACAGCAAGGGGAATAACTCTAGCCAAAATCTTTGAACAAGATTTCGTTCCCCCTTGTCACTGATCTTCTGACAAAGTTTGGTTGAAATCGGGTCAGTGGTTTCTGAGGAGATGTTGTTTGAAAATGTGGACGGACGACGGACGCCGGACGACGGACGAAGAGCGATCACAATAGCTCATCCTGAGCCTTTGGCTCAGGTGAGCTAACAATGAGCCATCATTTGTCCAGATCGTCAAAGATTTGACAAAATGACAGGGTTGGGAACTTGATGGCGCTTTTTTATGGCAGCCTTTACTATTTTACTTATAAAGTAGCAAAAATGTTTTTTTTAAAGTTCTTGAAACTTCAGAAAATGTTCTTTTATGATATATGTTGAATGTATGGATGGATTTTAGAATATTTTATACACGTCTAGGGTGGTGCAGATGAAAATCAGGGAGGGGTAAACAGCTGGGGGGGGGGGGGTAGTGCCATAGCTTACGGGCCGAACGCCTATGGGTTAAATGGCACCTGCTTAAAACCGAATGGTCCGATTCGGCAGGGGACTAGGCTGGTTTTTGTACTTTAACAATACTTACGGGTGATACACTGTGAGTATGAAATTAAGAGACACAGACTGCAATACTATGACAACTTGTTTCTATTTTTAGATATGACATCTGTTCAACTTCAAGTATAGTTTGTTTTCAGAAACTCTGAATGATATTTGACATAAAGAACAGTAAATTAATGCAAGAATCATCGATCAGCAGGATAACGTTTCAATTATTGTTTTGGCATTTCTGTAGATTATAGCCTTATATGCTACATAGGTATGCTATATTTTACATGAAAATTATACTACATAGTATTTGCTTTTCAATCCAAGGTATTACAATTATTTGAAAACCTCATTTTCATACATTTTGAACATCCATGTACATAGCATGACTTCCACCATGCCCTCCGCTGAATATACTTTTAACCCTTTGCCTGTTGGTCGCGACTTTATTGATTTTTGCAAACAGTTTAGATCCAGATCAGACGCCGCGTAACGCGACGTCTGATCTGGATCCAAACTGTTTGACACTCTCGTCTTTAAGTTTCCTTACTTATAAAATGTATACATTTAAATTTAACAAATTTTGCAGTCGACAATTTCGAACCAGACGATATCACCGCAGGATAAGGGTTAAATATAATTCTTGTTACTATTAATGGTTGTTCATATCATGAATTGCAAAATGACAAAGCAGAAATGGGTCAGCTAGTTCATACAGGAGCACTCGCGGTGATCTATGTCTACACTGTTACAGGTTGCATAATTTTATATGATAAGTATACTCTTAACATGCACACTGTTAATAAAGAACGCATATTCACGTATATTGGGTTCAATGGGTTACACTAATTCCCTCATACAATGGAGAAAACGTTATTCTTTCCCCCAAAACGCGTTTAAGCTAAAACGTTTACTGCCATTACATACAGTTTGGAGCCAAACCAGACGCCGGGTGACCCGGCGTCTGATCAGGCTCCAAACTGTTTGCCACTCGTATAAAAATAAAAAGTCAGAGTTGTCAAAAAGTTGTTATTTTCTACATTTTATTGCAATGCGTTTGCGTTTCGTTTGCGTTTAAACGGGAAAGAATAACGTTTTCTCCACTGTATATACATGTATATTTAATCGCTTGCAAATGTCGATTCCGTTATGCAAAAGATCGAATCGATACAGCGAGAATCTCCTGAGAGTATTTCCAATGCCAAACACAGAAAAGTCCCGCAAAATTAGGACCACTCCTATAAAAGCTCAGTGCTCTTGTTGAACACATTTTGTGCCCAGTGGATTCTTCCATGCTTATATATTGGATTAGTCCATTTTTATCTAAGGGGTGCCTGGTCTAAAATTTTCATTTTTATTTTGTTTGATACTAAAATTATTTTCAGCAAACAGTGCACACTCTGATCAGACGCCGCATAATGCGGCGTCTGATCAGAGTCTACACTGTTTGCCTATGTCCCATATATGGGATTGTGGGCACAAATGGGTTAATACATTCAACCCTAGCGACGAGAATGCTCGTCAGTAACAAAAAGTGTACCCGTGAAGAGTACGCATGTCCTATTCAAACAGTGTAGACCCTGATCAGCTGGCTCCTACACGAGCCCTCTGAGCAGGGTCTACACTGTATGGCATTATCAATGTATTGTACAGTGGAGAAAACGTTATTCTTTCCCAATAAACGCGTTTCGCTAAAACTATTATTTGCAGTGCAAACAGTTTGGAGCCAGATCAGACGCCGGGTAACCCGGCGTCTGATCAGGCTCCAAACTGTTTGCCACCAAGATAAACATGAAATATCAGAATTGTCCAAAAGTTGTTTTTTTCTACGTTTTAGCGCTTTGCGTTTGCGTACGTTTGCGTTTAAACGGGAAAGAATAACAGATTCTCCACTGTAAAAGCCAGAAACGTATACATGTAGTCAAAAATGGTCTAGACTTAATTGGAGTGTTGACGTGCAGTGTGAAAGGAAAGCAACAATCTGGTTTGACTCATTCACCCATGAAACATGTACAGTGCTCCCTCCCTACAACGGCCCTCCCAACAACGACTCCTTCCTAACAACGATCGTTGTCGCTGTTCCCTAAACATGACCATTATGTCTTTACTGCTGTAATATCGTCTGCTTGCTGTTTTTCTCAAAGTTACATATTGGACATTTTGACAGAAAAAGACTTAATGACGAGTGACAAATATCTTGAATCCAAGATTCAAGCTGTTTGCTAATGTAAGCCAATTTCCCTCTCTATAACGACTCGCTCCGAACAACACACATAATTTGTGTCTCCCACTGGGTGTCGTTGTAGAGATAGATATCTTTATTATCCTCCATAAGGAGAGCAGTTACATACAAATACAGAACATACAACAATTCAATACAATATCAATATCTGGAAAAAAAAGAAATGCAAATATTATACAATTATGACAAAGTATGACAAAATATAACTTTGATACAGACACTATTTTGTTTATAGCTGTGACAGAGTATGCAAATAATCACTATTATCATCACCATCATCAATATGTCTCAATATACTTTTACACGCTTAGTACATAGTAAAATGGCTCGTATATTAATAACTGTGACAGATTATATATATCATCATCATTATCATCATCATCATCAATTTGTTCATATATAACTACTGAATATACAATACAATGACGTTATGTTATTTATGGCTGTGACATAGTATGCATATAGCCACCGTCATCATCGTCATCATCAACATGTCTCAATATACTTGCATTTGTATAGTACATAATTAATTTGCTCTGTTATTGATACTGTGACAGATCATGTATATAATCGCCATCATTATAATCATCATCATCATCATCATCATAACAGACTGATTATGCATATAATTACCATCGTTATCTCCATCATCAATGTATCTAAGTATACTTATAGAACATAAATACAATACAATGACACTAGGTTATTGATAAATGTGACAGATTATGCATGCAGTTATTATCATCATCGTCATCATAGGTATTATAGTTCAGTACACACATTCAGTTTAACACATATCGTATTTTCTGGGATAAGAAATGGATGAATTTCACGCTTATTTTCAAACTGTTTACTCTGGTTGAATCGTCGATATCTAAAAGAGGAAAGCCTGCAAATAGCTGCATCATTTGCTCTTCTATAGATAATGAAACCATTTTCAAAAACTGAACGTTTCCTAAACATGAGTGTAGAGCTTTCCACATGCCATGCCTAAGGTGTTCTTTATTGCCGCAGAACATGACTAAGTGAACTGCCATATTATCGATCTCGAGAGAACAGTTTGGACAATAAGAAGTGAACTTTCGCGAAAAGAATCTACTCATCACATTCACTGTTGTCTGACAGTACTCAAGCTGGTCTCTATATATCTGACTAAATTTCCATAGAGTACACGGGATATATTCACAGTGGATCTTTTGGAATTCTAGTAAGGACGTATTTGATTCAGACTTAGATTTAAATTCATTAATTGTGTAATCTTTTATAGCCCGTTTTACTGTTAATTTCCATGACGATGGACTAAGGAAAATTGCAGAGTCCAAAAACTGCTGCAGTTTAGGCACTAGTTTATATTTGCCAAGGATACGATAAATATCTGGCATAAAACCGCGACTGACACTGGGCTGACTCATGAACAAAGTTAAACGTTTCATGAACATTACTTTAATTCTATATGGTCCCTGAAGATTGCAGAATTGTCCGAAAAACAACAACTTTCGTTTGTCGATAAGTGTTTCGATACTCTCAATCCCTAGAAAAGAAAGTGCAATGTCGGTGCTCGCAAATTGCGGCAATCCCTGAATAAATTTAACACATTTTCTATGCGTGCGCTCTAGACTCAAAACTTGGCTTTCGTTTAGACCATTCCACAACTCACATCCATAAAGACCTTTTGATAACACTATTGTCTTGTAAATCCTATTTAGTGTCAGAGGATGAAGGCGGTCGCTACTGAATCCACAATCGCCGATACTGAAAAACGTGCGAATAAGTTTTGAACAAGCATCTTTCACGACTTCATTGAGGTCTAAATTTGAGTCGTTAAGGACGCCTAAATGGACATATTTATTTGTCTGTTCCAAGTCATTATTGCCTAGGTTCCAAGGAAGAGGCGTGCATGCATTTTGGTTTTCATTATAAACAACTACCTTACATTTCGTTGGGTTGTAGAAGTACCTTTCTTTGATTGAATTCGTATGGCAAATGTTTATTAAGGACTGGAGGCCTTGTGGAGTGAGTGACAGTAGTAATAAATCGTCTGCCACTGTAGGGCAACCAAATCCAACGGTATCTATATGGAAACTAAATTTACTGTTATCTAATTCATTTAAAAGGTCATTAATATAAATCAGATACATGGAAGCACTTAGAACCTGGCCTTGTCTGGCGCCCTTGCAAATAGGGAACCAGTCTGAGGTTAGCCCGTTTGACCTAACACAGCTATAGACATCTGTAAGGAGGTTGTGTATTATATCGATGATGTTTTTACTAACTCCTAGTTTATATAGTTTAAGGAGTAAAAGTTGAAAATCTACATAATCAAACGCTTGTTTTGCGTCTAGATAGCATGCATACAGTTTTGAGTTATTTTCCCTAGCGTAAAACATACATTCACGGGCAAGAAAGGCAGTCATTAAACAGCTTATGTTTTTTTGAAAGCCTCCTTGGAGTGGATTTAGTTGTAAAAGTTTATTTTCATCAATTATAGAAAGTAAAACCTTTTCGTATAATTTGAGGACCGTGGAACAAAGAGATATAGCTCTGTAACTATTTGGATCACTCTTTTTTCTGTTTGGACCACCCTTGAACAAAACAGTTATAGAACCTTTTTTCATATTCTTTGGAGTATAGCCAGCGTGAGCCATTGATTGGTACAATTTACAGAGGGCTGTAATTAGACGTGGACCGCCATATAGTATGTTTTCGTAGTAAATATTGTCAGGACCACACGCCTTGTTTCTTTTACATGTTTTAACAGCTTTTAGGATATTTTCTTCTTTTAATTTTATCTTATTTGATTCATGATACACTGTTTGGTTTGACAGGGACTCAAGTTCATTTTTTGCGGTATCT
Source organism: Gari tellinella (assembly GCA_922989275.2). Lineage (NCBI taxonomy): Eukaryota > Metazoa > Mollusca > Bivalvia > Cardiida > Psammobiidae > Gari > Gari tellinella. Next base: position 10,991,436 of record OV277865.1, on the reverse strand, counting down.
AAGTATGCTTGATCAAAAGGGCCTGATGTTGTAGGGGAGTACAGGTCGCCAAAATACTCTTTCCATCCGGCATTGATACTATCCGGAGTTTTGCATCTATTTTCATTAAAAACCATTTCATGTATTTGTGTTGTTTTAGTTTTTTTACGGCGTCCGTTAACAGTTTTCCAAAATGCATTTGCGTCGATTTCGGCTGTTTTATCTAGCTCAGCTTCTAAAGATTTCAAATATTCTATGACGCACTGTCTATGGTGGCGCCTAAATGTCGCTTTTGAATGTTTATATTCAACGTATGAAGTGTGATGCGTGCCGCGGGGGCGGTTTTCGTCTAGCCATATTTTTCTTTTAGCAGTCATAGATTTGTGGAGATCCGAGAGTGACTCGTTCCAATATGGTTTGATGTATGGTTTGTATTTAGGCTTTGGGATACATACTTGATTTGCAGAGTTAATAACTTTTACAACTGATTCATAAGCCTTGTCAATTTCATATTTTGAAACTGTTTGAGTATCAGGTGCAAAGAGTAAATCGTCTGTTTCTTCAATAAAACGTTTGTATTTTTCAAGATAAACTGGTTTTACGTTTCGCCAGTTGATGTGAGATTTAGTGTTTACTGTAGATGGTCGAATTTCAGAGTGGTATTTAATATTGCATACCACAGGTCTGTGAGTAGATACGTTGAGAGCATGGTCATCTAGTATATTACAGGAAGTGACATCACAAATATCTGACATTTCACATATAATGAAATCAATGAGAGTTTCTCTGGAACTGTTATAGGGGACATTAGAAAATTCTGCACCCCTACAAAATGTTAATCCGTTAACAGGAACCATATCAAAGAAAGCCAAAGTATTTGTCAAAAGAGAACCCCGTGTATCCAATGCAAATGTACTCGCATCATCAGACCTTGATGGTAACTCGGTGTTAAAGTCACCCATAATGATAAGCTTGCCTTTTTCATTATAGGTAAGTAACACTGACTCAATTTCTTGAATAGCAGTCCTATATTTCTCCACGGAGTGATTGCTACATGGCATATACACTTGAAACAAATAAATGACAAGGTCTGTATTAACAGTTATTTCAATGCCAATAACGTACCGGCTTGTAACATCAAGCGGTATTACCATATGAGACAGGTGCTTTTTCCACATTATACCTATCCCACCTTTACCTACTCGACGATTGCTTGGAAGGTCAAGGTCGGGATCGGATATAGCAAAACTCGAATATTTGTTGTTAATACAGTCTAAAAAGTGGAGATCGTGTTTATATAACCAGTGTTCGCTGACACCAGCGAAATCGATATTATTTTCTGACAAAAAGCTGTTTAAATAACTGGAGCTTGACATTATTCCAGTTGCATTCCAAGTAGCAAAGTTAAAAGAGTTACCCAAACTATGTATATTGTCACTATCCATGAATGTTTCGTATGGTTTATAGTTTAGTCAACATTCCAGCTGTCCTGGTTTAGTGCTGAGTATGGGTTGTGGTATTCAGCATCGTATACGTGTTCGTGTGTTTGACCACTGTTTGAGTCCCTATTGTCATTATACGAACCTTTTGCTTTCTGATACCTATACCTTTTCTGTCTCAGCTCGTAACGTGTCAACCAGGGTCGGCACGTTACGCCTCTGGGCCAGAAAAGCGGATCTTCAGTCATTGCATCTGTGTTACCATCATCTTCAACATTTACACATGCGAAGGCATTAACAATACCGTCTCTATGTTTGCGGAATATTTTTACATTTGTCACCTTAAGCCCTTGGTCAGAAACATGTTGAGCAATTGTTGACTCCATGTCTGTCGGTGCAAGACCGCCTATAAAGTAACGTCTTGGACGTCTTCGGACGTAATGAACGAAACCATCATCATTCGCAACGTTAGTTTCATATGAATGCGTTGAATTTTGGGATCGGTTCTGTCGTTTGCGTTTAGATGCATTTTCAATATCTTTACGAATCATAGCGAAATTAACGTTGCGACGTCGACGGTTATGTTCACGTCCATCGCTATCTCTATGCAAAACATTACGCGGTGCAACGGGGATTTTCGAGTTGCCAAAGTACAGATCATCCTCTGTAGTGTCACATATTTCTATCACATTGTTTATCACATTCTGTGGGGTATTCATCACATTCACTGATTGTGTTTCGCTATCATCCAATTCTATAAGGTTCGCCAAATACAATGGCAGCACGTTAGAGTTTGAGTGACTATTAGGCGCCATTATATGAGTATCGCAATGGTCTTGTGTAATTTCAGCAGACACGGTTTCTGTGCTGCTGTGTACTTGTTTGTCTTCTTTTTGGATCAATGGTGGTTCACGTCCAAACAAAGTTGCTTCTTCAGTGCACATACGTTGAGTGTGTGTTTGAGATATATGTGGTACATTTGGAGATGTAATTTCAGAAACGTTTCCGTTTAGTTTTGCAAGGGCTGTATCAAAGGCATTTGTCATATTTTCTAGCGAAGTTTTTACGTTCAGAAGTGACACTTGAAGATCTAAGATAGCTTTTGAGTTATTGGAGACAAATATTTTACACTGTGTTATTCGCTGTTGTGAAGAGTGCTCAAGATTTGTTATTCTTTCAGAAAGTGAACCGACACTGTTCTGTAGGGTTTCTGTGGCGGTGGCTATCTCATCTTGAAGAGTGCTTATGGTGGTGTTGAGGCGAGATCTCTCCGATACTTTAAGATTTTCGTCAGCCGCTTGACGCTGTTTGATAAGAAGCATATCAGCACGCATGCTTGAGATATCGTCTTTCAGACTACTGAGTTCCGTTGAGCATGAGCACTTCTCTGAGTTGTCGGAATGCTGTGACTTCGATTTTACGACACTTCGTGGGACGGAACTCCGCCTGGATTGCTTCCGAGATAAGCTTATGATTTCTTTTATGGATGAAATAGCAGCACCATCAATCACTAGAACCAGTGTATGGACGTCGTACGCGATTTTAACACAGGCCGGGTCGCTGTTGCGCATATTGAGCCGTCGTTTGAGCTCACACTCGGTTCCGTAAGGGAAAGTGTCTCGCTTCTTTAAGGAATTAAAAAGGTGGTTCCTGATAGTGTCCAGTTTGGATTCACATTGTTCATAATCAAGCAGAATTCTATTGACAAATTTTTCACGTGGCAGGTCTCTTGCGTATTCGAGAAGTTGTGGCAGCTCTTTCAGATCTTCATCGACCGCACTTTCAAGGTTATTTGCCGCAAGAGTCGCAGAATCTAACTCAGACATATCCAGGAACGGCAGTAGCTCATCGTTTTGGCTTGATTGGGTCACCATACCAGACATATCACAGTCATCGATTGGAACCTGGGCAGCTTGAATATAAGTGCTAGTTTGGCTATCGACTTGCGAGGATTGGGCCGTACATTGAGGAGTGATTGTACTCGACTGCGACATACAATGGGTGTCTTGTTTGGTGTAACATTTTTGGGCAGGCGTCGGTGCCGTACACTGTAGATTGTCCGTAGGGGTAATTGGCACTTTGCGCTCTGTATTGTCTAAGTCCAACACAGGCTCGTATTCAGCAACGAGCATAGTGGTAGCCATTATTTGCCCGTTATAGCCCGGGGCTACATTTGTGGAAAAGTTTGGCGAGATCCTTCTAGTACAGGGCTTTTTTAGTTCAGAATAAGATATATCGTTGAATAATCGTACAGAGGATCAGGTGCCACTCAAATTAACTGCTTCGCACAATATTGTGTCTCTACAAACCCTCCGTAGATATACAAACGTAATTTTCAGCGTTCACTATATATCACAAGTGAGAAATGTAAGGGTTAATGCGCTTACAATAGTCTTTCCCAAAGGTGCAGAGCAGCACTGTAATTATCGGATTTATCGATACATTGATGTAGGTATATAGTAATACAGGTAAGCACAGGTAAATACAGGTAGCAGGTAAACAATACCCAATAGTCTATTGTAATTCTATTGTTCTATCGAAATTCATTAATTCTGGCACTGTTTCGAATTATTTCAACAGTTTGGATCTCATCCTGCAAAGACCATACCTTCACAATTGTCCTCATATAAAATTTTATCCAGAATTTCCTTTTCAAACACTTTGAAACTCAGATTTTCAGCAGAGAGGAAAATATACGTCCATCACCTCACAACATTCAAACAGTTGTATAACAGATTCTCCACTGTAAAAGCCAGAAACGTATACATGTAGTCAAAAATGGTCTAGACTTAATTGGAGTGTTGACGTGCAGTGTGAAAGGAAAGCAACAATCTGGTTTGACTCATTCACCCATGAAACATGTACAGTGCTCCCTCCCTACAACGGCCCTCCCAACAACGACTCCTTCCTAACAACGATCGTTGTCGCTGTTCCCTAAACATGACCATTATGTCTTTACTGCTGTAATATCGTCTGCTTGCTGTTTTTCTCAAAGTTACATATTGGACATTTTGACAGAAAAAGACTTAATGACGAGTGACAAATATCTTGAATCCAAGATTCAAGCTGTTTGCTAATGTAAGCCAATTTCCCTCTCTATAACGACTCGCTCCGAACAACACACATAATTTGTGTCTCCCACTGGGTGTCGTTGTAGAGAGGGAGCGCTGTATTGTGCAAGTTCCTATTAAGTCTAGTCTATTTTGACTATTTCGAGCTATTTCAGGGCTACCATATCTCCGGATTTTTCCGAAATATTCGGATTTTTCTTAATTCCTCCGGATCTACGGATTTTAACTGAAATCTTCGGATTTCTACCCTTACTTTCAAATTTGGAATTTTATATGCGTGTTTTACTAAGAAAACATTGAGATGGGTGTCAAACAGTCTGATCTGGATCTATATTGTTTGCATTGTTATGCTAGTGTTATAGAACCTGGCAGCGAAAGGTTTAATGTACGATTCTAACATAGTGCTTGAATATTTGGATATCTTAGGATTTTTATGAGCAACTTATAGTAGCCCTGCTATTTTCTGCAATATATTGCAAAATGGCAAACGGTTTAACCCTGATCAGAGCCGATCTTGGTATACACTGTTAGCATACGATAAATGTACTCTTGACATGTATACTGTTTGTAAATACATGTTAATGGATACCTTGTTTGTCGCAATAAAAGCTCTACAGAGCTTATGTTGATTGTTTACCATATGCGACGTTAAGAAAAGCTTGCCTTTGCCTTTTTTCGTCAATAGGCAGAAATGACCTAGAGGTCAGATACCACCAAAATACCTCTATAGACCTCCATGTTAAAAAACGTTCAATGCTGTATTGACCAAATTTGAACAGACATTTTTAAGCACGGAATTATACATTGGGACATCTTGTGTATAATTCCTGTATTAAAGGGTTAAATCAAGTCTCTCATAGCATTATCCCCCCCCCCCCCCCCAAAAAAAACAACAACAACAACACAGCTTGATACTTGGAGATAAGATGCTCATTGCAAGCCAATTATCACAGCAGGGTACTAATTGATAGATGTTGACCAATCTAGGGGATGATAGCTGTGCAATCAACCCTTATGCCGTTGATTGTGAGTTGAATGTTATTTGTCAATAGTTTGGATCCATATCAGATACGGAATAATGTCGCATCTGATCTGTATCCAAACTGGTTCCAAATTTCAAAGCACATGAGCAGGAACAAAACTGAGTGATTATGTTCACAACAATTACAGTGTTGAAATGGATCAGCTAAAATCCCTTATCTACCTTGAATAATACATAGTATCCTAGACCATGATGCATCTGGGTGCCTCTGGGCAATATTATGTTACAATTGTGTATCTAGCATGTTGGGACCCTACCATGTAATAAATAGCCCAATTGACATCCTGCTGAGCCAGAGTTAGGCCTTTAACTTTATACAATGAATACTGTTCACTCCCAAAATATACTGTAACTTTCAATGGAATATCTTTTTTGAAGATATTCCTTTTTTTCTCGTTTGACTGCAAATAAAAACGCGGATGCATCGCGCTAAAATGTAGAATATTGAAACTGTTAAATGTCATAGAATGACTCATTTTAATCTGAGTGACAAACAGTTTGGAGCCAGTTTGGGTTACCCGGCGTCTGCTCTGGCTCCTAAACCGTTTGCAATCATCATCAATATTTTACAAGTATCATCATTATTTTACAAATGTGTAACATACATGTACAGTGGAGAAAACGTTATTCTATCCAAATAAACGCGTTTACGCTAAAACTATTATTTCTATTGCAAACAGTTTGGAGCCAGATCAGACGCCGGGTAACCCGGCGTCTGATCAGGCTCAAAACTGTTTGCCTCCAATATAAATATAAATTATCAGAATTGTCCAAAAGTTGTACTTTTCTTCGTTTTAGTGCTTTGCGTTTGCGTTTAAACGGGAAAGAATAACGTTTTCTCCACTCTGTATAAATGCGTTTTATTGAGAAAGAATAACGTCTCCTCCTCTGTATCTCGAGCGGCATCAGGATTGATTTGTAAGTTGAAGTTCTGGCGTGGGAGGGAATAAACATAGATTAAATCATCCTATACAGTGGAGAAGACGGTATTATTCCACAGTTTTAAGAAAACTAATGCAAACACAATTTTTAATTAAAAGCAGAAAATTACATGTCCTGGCATTTAATGTTTTTGGGCTGGAAACAGTTTGGAGACAGATCAGACGCTGGGTTACACAAACGAGGATTTTTTTCTACGAGAAATCCTATGTTAAACAAACAACTACTTGTATATATTTTCGTTCAGTAAATTATTGGGGTAACCTGATGTATCATGAGGAACACGTACAACATGACAACTATATTTCAAGAATTGAAGCTTCTGTTCTGGTAAGAGCTCATTGCGAGTAAAAAAGGGTTCAACCTTGCTCAAACACCGAATGACCTAGCCTCTAAACAAGACACAAACAGCTTACTAGATATTCAAACGGATGCAGTGTTACGTACCAATTGTTATGTATGAGTATATTTATAGGTATACAACATTTTAGTGTCAATAAACGCTGTGGGGGCATCTGTCACACACTGTGCCTCTGTTTTTGTTTTTACATTAAATATCGCCGTTTCGTTGGGGTTATACGTACACATTACACTCCCTACATCCTTTGTGTTATTAACCATTTCACCCTCAATGACGCTTAAAAGCGCGTTTACAAACTGTTTGGATCTGATCAGACGCCGCGTTACGCGGCGTCTAATCAGGATCCAAACTGTTTGACACTCAGTCACACTGCCTTGTTTTTTAACTTTGAAACGACATTACAGACGACAAAATTTAAGCAGACGACACTGAAACGGTGAAGGGGTAAAAATCTCACGAATAATTTGATCATGAAATGGTTAGTGGAACATGTATTCTATAAAGCTGTTAGAACAGTTTAGTAAATTCCTCATGGTACAGTGGATAATCTGTTATTCTTTCCCGTTTAAACGCAAACGTACGCAAACGTAAAACACTAAAACGTAGAAAAGAACAACTTTTGGACAATTCTGATAATTCTTGTTTATCTTGGTGGCATACAGTTTGGAGCCTGATCAGACGCCGGGTTACCCGGCGTCTGATCTGGCTCCAAACTGTTTGCACTGCAAATAATAGTTTTAGCGTAAACGCGTTTATTGGGAAAGAATAACAGATTCTCCACTGTAACATGTGTTCTATTACATTGCCTATGTAAAGAAATGATTAACCCATCCACTGCCATGACGTCATCTGCTTTAAAAATGTCGTCTGCTGTTATTTCTCAAAATCTAAGTTAAAACTTTAAAGGTAAATTGACTAAACTAACTATTGCAAAGAGTGTCAAACAGTTTCGATCTGATCAGGATCAAAACTGTTTACAAATAACGATAGTACTCGGGGTAAGGTACAGTGGAGAAAACGTTATTCTTTCCCAATAAACGCGTTTACGCTAAAACTATTATTTGCAGTGCAAACAGTTTGGAGCCAGATCAGACGCCGGGTAACCCAGCGTCTGATCAGGCTCCAAACTGTTTGCCACCAAGATAAACATGAAATATCAGAATTGTTCAAAAATTGTTCTTTTCTACGTTTTAGTGCTTTGCGTTTGCGTACGTTTTTGCGTTTAAACGGGAAAGAATAACAGATTCTCCACTGTATGTCTATTGGGTTAACCCCTTTCTCTTCACAAAAGACAAACCAACCCAACAACGCTCTACTATTCACACCTAAAGCATTCATTGGTGTTGTTAAGACTAATGTTAAGTAAAACTTAATGTAGGATGAAAGTAGAGCAGAACGCTCCTATTTTTAGCCATCTTCTCCTTGATATACGAAATGTACTTCAACTGGTGGCTACGGGAGAAAATATTTAAATTCGTAGAGTTTGGCGAGTTATGAACAGTTGAGATTATGATCAGACGCCCAGCAAGTACATGTATGTGTCTGATCAGGCCCAGCGTTTATAAAGCATTTGAGTTTAGTCTGGGTTCGTTTTCAAGCATTTGATTGGTCAGATTTGAGTCTAGGGTCAAATCTGACCAATCAACTGCTTGAGAATGATTCAAGAATCAACTCAAACGTTTTATAAGCATGGCCGCAGATCTCAAATATTTGACACTTGAATTGATGTTTTAATGGACAAAATCTGTTTTTGAAACGTTAAAGCAGGCGCCATTTCTTGAAGCAGACGATATTACACCAACAGAGAGGTCAAGTAAAAGAAATGGGATTGGCAATAACTAGCTATAAAACTAGTATTTCTAACAAGCTGTTGACGTGTTATTAACCAATTTACCACTTAAACTTAAAATGGGTCATTCCAAATTCCAATTAGGTCTTGTCCATTTTAAAATATGTTAGGATGTTTTAATAAAGTATTAAAATGTCAAACAGTGAAGGAGCCCTCTGTTCACGGTATACACTGGACAAGTATACTCTTCAAAGGTACACTGTTTGTTAATGGCGAGTAAAATCGACTCTAGGGTTGATCGTGTTAATACTCTGACAGCTGAATAAATATCGTCTGCCAAAATAATGTAGTCTGCTTTATTTCTGAAAATCGTCTTTCAATCTGCAGAATTACAGTGGAGAAAACGTTATTCTTTCCCGTTTAAACGCATTTACGAAAAGCAAATATAAAATAATAAATAATAAAATGTACAAAATAACAATTTTTTGACAGCTCTTGACTATTTATTTTTATACGAGTTGCATACAGTCTGGAGCCTGATCAGACGCCGGGTTACCCGCCGTCTGATCTGGCGCCAAACTGTTTGCAATGGAAATAATAGTTTTAGCATAAACGCGTTTATTGGGAGAGAATAACGTTTTCTCTACTGCACGAATCGATTCAGTTTTGGAGTGTGACCAGACGTGGATTATGTCTGTGTTTAATCAGTTTGGAAATGGCTGGGACATTAGTTCTGTCTACAACTCGTGCACCCCAGAAACATCAAAAAGGAAGTTCGAGTTTCCAAATAAATCCATTTCAACACTTAGGATTGTTCGTTTACAATGTAGGAGTATTACAACATGACACACAGTGCAGATCCTGATAAGATTTGTTTGATTTGTTTTTTATTTTGCGTCTCTTTCAACAGTATTTCAGTCATATCGCGACGTCCAGCTAATTACAGGTGGAAGAAGACCCCAACATTCGTTTATGCACTGTTTCAGGCACAAATCGGCAAGCCAGCTGAAAGGCTTCCCCACATGAACATTCCGAACGAACCTACTGGGATTCGAACTCACAGCGGTGAGGAGCTTAGTGATGTATTAGTCACAGTGACTATACCACCAGGCATCGGAGTCCCCTGATCCTGATTAGACGGATCCGCACATTAGATAAAACGTTATTCTTTCACGTTTAAACGCAAACGAAACGCGAATGCACTACAATGAAAGGAAACAAGAGGCCCATGCGGGCCTAAATATCGCTCACCTGGAAAAACCAACACAAGGGTCACATGACCCCTGGGGTGGTATCATTTTTTACCCCAGATACATAATTTCAAATTTCTTGCTGATGAACTTGAAAATTAAGTGTTCTGCCAAATATTTTGTACATGGGTGGTTTCAGACAGGAAGACTTTTCATTGGAAATAACTAAGCTCAGGGTGCGTGCGTTTAAACGGGAAAGAATAACACATTCTCCCCTGTAATAACGGATAACATTTGGGGTCTTTTGATTTGATAACACTAGCCAGAAATACTTTTCGGTCTCCTCTCAAGCAATACTATAGTAACGATATGGTCTATTGATTAGTTAATAATTAAGTACCAAACTACAGTGCGCCCTCTCTGCAACGACACCCATTGGGAGACAAAGAGTGTGTGTGTTGTTCAGAGAGAGTCATTATAGGGAGGGAAATTGGATTACATTTACAAACAGCCCTCCCAACAACGACTTCTTCCTTACAACGACCCTCCCAACAACAACTCCCTCCTTACAACAACCCTTGACGCAGGACAATTATGCCTAACGCTTTTACTGCTTCAATATCCTTTTGACATTTTGATAGAATAAATATAATTATTAGTGATAAACAGGTTGAATCCAGATCAGACGCCTCGTTTCGCAAACACCTTGAATCCAGTCAGAAGCCGCGGTACGCGGCGTCTGATCTTGATTCAAGCTGTTTGCAAATGTAGGCCAAATGTTAATTTATCCTCCCTATAACGACTCAGACCCTCCGAACAACACACACAATATGTGTCTCCCGCTTGGTGTCGTTGTAGGGAGGGAGCACAGTAGTACATTTGTCATACAGTGGAGAATGTGTTATTCTTTCCCAATAAACGCGTTTACGCTAAAACGTATATTTCCACTGCAAACAGTTTGGAGCCAGATCAGACGCCGGGTAACCCGGCGTCTGATCAGGCTCCAAACTGTTTGCCACCAAGATAAACATGAATTATCAGAATTGTCCAAAAGTTGTTCTTTTCTACGTTTTAGCGTTTTGCGTTTGCGTACGTTTGCGATTAAACGGGAAAGAATAACAGATTATCTACTGTACCCAGATCAGAAGGCTCATACCCTTTTACTAGGGTCTACGCTGTTTGTCATGTTGTAACAAATTGCTGAAAACAACTTTAGATAGCCGAAAGGTGACTAGACTAAAATGGAAACTCGAAATGTCAAGTTTCATGGAGAAATAAGGTAAAGGTACACTGTTTTATTGTTTAAACCAGGACACTACATATATAGAGTACTTAAACTTAACCTGACACCGGGAACAGGTCAATATCGAATGTGTAGTCACGTGACCCTTATATTGCTTTTAAAAAATTGACGTCTACACAATTTATTGTTTATGTTCAATTTGAAGTTTTGAACCCACGAAACATACACACACGTGACAACCAGTCTAGATACTGACCAGACGCCGAGTAACATGACTTCTAATGAGGATCCAGGATGTTTGGAAATGGGGTTTAAGTTTTCCTATTTAGGCAAGGGATTAAATTGAATATCTGCGAGCCGCAGAAGTTAGCTGGCATCGATTTAACCTAAATCAACATGGCATAGTCTCTACTTCTTCTGTAGGGAGACCATCTATCACAGAAGCGAATCTAGCAATTTAACCCTTTCCTCACTGAAACCTCAAATAAACAATTCTAGTTTTCATTTTAGCCTAGTCCATTTTTAACTGTTAAGAGTTGATTTTTACAATTATGTCAAAATGACAAACAGTGTAAGACCCTGATCAGAGGGCTCCTTGAGTAGCCCCCTGATCAGCGTCTACACTGTTTGCATAGGACAAGTGTTCTCCTCAGATGGTTCAAAGAGTAAAGCCGTTATCGAAAGTTGTATAAAGCACTGAATTAGCTTTTTCCTGAAGGTGTTGGTCCAGAACGAAACATTCATTTCATACACAGAGATGCCAACACAACTGACTCTTTAAATCGATAATCCCCATTTCTAATTGAGTCTACTCCATTGTTTCACTTTAACTCTTTGAACCCTAGTCCCGCATATAGGCGTGCTTTTCAAACAGTGTACATGTGAATAGTACACATGTCCTATGCAAACAGTGAAGACCCAGATCAGAGGGCTCCGAAAGGAGCCCTCTGATCAGGGTCTTCACTGTTTGTCACAATGCCAAACATTATCAAAAACAACCTTTTAAAGTCAGAAATGGACTAGACTCAGATGGAAACTGGAATTGTCCATTTAAAGTTTCAGGGAGGAAAGAGTTAAGAGTTAATTTTGCAATACATTGTCTAAATACAAACAGTGTAAATCATGATCCGAGGATTCCTTCTGTGGCCCTCTGCTCTGTGTCTTCACTGTTTTCATAGGACATGTATATTCGTCAATGGTACACTATTTGAAAAGGACGAGTATAACCGTTGCTAGGGTTAACGCACATATCTTCTCATCTAAAGGTTTTTGTGCTGAAACAATTGTGTTTCCTCTACACACAGTTTGGAGCCAGATCCAGCGGCCGATCATGCTCCAAACGCAACTCAGATTGTAATAATAACCAATATTTTCGGGACCTGTCTTTTTCTAACTTCTAGGCATTTAATTGCATTGCGGCTTCGTTCCTATTATTTAACCCATTCCCCGTCTTAACCCTAAGCCCGCCAAATAAATTGTCGTCTGCTATATTTCTCGTCTGTTTCAAGTTTCAAAGTGCTTCAAAGTTGCTCAAAATTGCTCAAAATGTTGTCCGAGTGTCAAACAGCTTGGATCCGGATGAGACGCCGAGTTACTCGGCGTCTCATCCGGATCCAAGCTGTTTGCATATGGAGCTATAGTTGTGAGTGGCAGGCTAAGGGTTAATCTGATAATCTCTTTTAACTTATTGAACCCTACCAACGAGTATACTGTTCATTTACAAACAATGCACGTTTGAAGAGTAAACTTGTCCTATGCAAACAGTGAAGATTCATATCAGGGGGTGGGGGTGTGGGGGGGGGGGGGGGTGCACGACCCATCTGATCAGGATCTGTACTGTTTGTCAGTTTGCAATATACCATGTTTTATTAAAACCAATCCTTATTAGTCAAAAATAGTCTAGACTTTATATGAACTGTTTGCAATGTTATACAGTGGAGAATGTGTTATTCTTTCCCAATAAACGCGTTTACGCTAAAACTATTATTTGCAGTGCAAACAGTTTGGAGCCAGATCAGACGCCGGGTAACCCGGCGTCTGATCAGGCTCCAAACTGTTTGCCACCAAGATAAACAAGAATTATCAGAATTGTCCAAAAGTTGTTCTTTTCTACGTTTTAGTGCATTGCGTTTGCGTACGTTTGCGTTTAAACGGGAAAGAATAACAGATTCTTCATTGTAGTCCCTTATGGCAGTGAAACGGTTACAGTGGAGAAGACGTTATTCTTTCCCGTTAAATTAAACGCAAACGTATTTAGCATTAAAATGAGTCAAATGACAACTTTTTGACAATATTGACGACTCATTTTAAAGTGAGTGGCAAACAGTTTGGAGCCTGGTCAAACGCCGGGTTACCCGGCGTCTGACCTGGCTTTAAACTGTTTGCAATGTAAATAAGGGTTTTAGCGTAAACGCGTTTATTGGGAAAGAATAACTTCTTCTACACTGTGCAGGGGAAATTGTAACGTCTTCTTCACTGATAGTGTTTGCAGATAAATAAACACGGAGACTGTCTGCAGACAGTATATTTTGTCTTAAGAATTATTACTTTTTCTAACCGAAACGACAGACAGATTTACTTTTACTGCAGGCGACAACTTTTGCAGACAAAAACTGCACAGTACGAGACAGATCAATAAGCTGATAAAATTCTTGTTTTACATTTTAACACATTCAGCCCTAGCGACGAGTATACTCGTCCTTTACAAACAGTGTACCTGTAAAGATTACACTAGTCCCATGCAAACAGTGCAGATCAGGGTCTATACTGTTTGCCATTTTGAAATATATTGTTAAAATCAACCCTTAATAGTCAAAACTGGACTATACTTTTTTTTAATTGGATTTGTCCATTAAAAGTTTCAGGGGTGAATGAGTTAAAAAACACAACCCTACAGTGTGGAGTACATCCATCCTTCTCGACTAACCCTTTATTCCCTGAAACGGCAAATTGGCTAGTCCTGTTTCTATTTAAGTCTAGTCCATTTTTACTATTTAGGGGCGTGTTTTGTAAATGTTCACACACAGCGCAGACCCTGATTAGAGGGCTCCTTTACATGTAGGAATCTTCTGATATGAGATTTTGCTATTTGCACAAGACAAGTGTATTTTTAGTGTATTATTTTGCAATAAACGCGTCTACGATAAACCTGGTATTGCTAATGCAAATAGTTCGGAGCCTGGTCAGACGCCGGGTAACCGTTTGCGTTTCGTTTTCGATAAAAAAAACTATTACAAGAGGGCCTGAAGGCCCTGATATCGCTCACCTTTTGTACTGAAGCTTGATAGCTTTACATTTCTGTTTCACCCGTTTTATATAAATCCATTCAAATTTGTAATATACATTGTAGCATGTAAACAATTTTGGAATACAACCTCATAATTCTAGTATAGTAGAGTACATCAAGGGCATATAACTAGAGCCTAAACAATACTGAAATGAAGCCTTTTCTAGCATTTCACAGTATATCAAGGGGGCAGCTAACTATTGCCACAATGATTAGATTTCAACAATAATTGCACTCCTTTGAGAACTTATAGGTATATATTTTGTGTGCAAGTAAAATAAAAATCCATTGAAAACTGTAGTTGCAAGAGTGCAAACGTTGTTAGATATGGCATTTTCAGTAATTCAAGGGCAGGCAACTATTGACCTATTGGTCCAATTTCAACCATAATCACACTAATTTGAACTTTTATGGTCATATACAATCTGAGCAAGTTTGAAAAAGACTGAGTAAAAAGTGTGGCCTCTAGAGTGTAAACACCGTTAAATATGGCATTTTCAGCAATTCAAAGGTAGATAACTCTCATCCTATATGTCCGATTTCAACCATAATCAAACTCATCTAAACTCTTATGGTCACATACAATCTGAGCAAGTGTTAGATATATTGGATAAAAAGTGTGGCCTCTAGAGTGTAAACACCCTTAAACATGGCATTTTCAGCAATTTAAAGGTAGATAACTCTCAACATATTAGTATGATTTCATCCAAAATCGAACTCATCTGAACTCTTATAATAATATACAATCTGGGCAAGTTTAAGACAGATTGGATAAATAATGTGACATCTAGAGTGTAAACACTGTTAAATATGGTATTTTCAGCAATTCAAAGGTAGATAACTCTTGACCTATTAATCTGATTTCAACCATAATCAAACGTCGTTTTTACAGTAACTGTCACTGATATAGATAAAATACAATAAATGTACGAGTATTTTATGACCATGATCCAATGAGAGAAAAATGCTGCTGTTGTGTCATACCGTTTTCACTGTGGTTAACTAATGGATAATTCCACTTGCCAATTCAGTCTATAAAATGTGTGACTATTAAGGTTTGTTTTCTGCAATGTTTTGCAAAATGACAAACTGTGCAGACCCTGATAAGAGGGCTCCTTTCAGAGCCCTCTGATCTGAGCCTATACACGATTTGAATATGACAAATGTACTTATCGTAGCCTTTACTCGTTGCTAAGGTACAGTGGAGAATCTGTTATTCTTTCCCAATAAACGCGTTTACGCTAAAACTATTATTTGCAGTGCTGTTTTCCTCAAATTACATAATTGACATAAAGCCCTTAATGACGAGTGACAAACACCTTGAATCCAGATCAGACACAGCGTTACGCGGCGTCTGAGCAGGGTTCAAGCTGTTTGCAAATTTAAGCCAATTTCCCTCTCTACAGCGACTCCCTCCGAACAATGTATGCTGTCTCCCAATGGGTGTCGTTGAAGTGAGGGATCGCTGTAATAGTTTGGCAGCACAATACATGTATGTACGAATTTAACATTTTCACTGCCTTACCTCGCGTAACGCGGCGACTGATCAGGATCCAAACTGTTTGAAACTCATTCCAATATTTCTTAAGTCAAAATACCTAAAATTCAAATTTGAGAAATAAGAACAGACGACAATTATTTAAAACATGACGTCATTGCAGTGAAGGGGTTAACTATCGAGAGTTAAGTGACATCGATACAACCAATACAATACATGTACACAGGAGAAAATGTTATTCTTTCTCAATAAACGCGTTTACGCTAAAACTATTATTTCCATTGCAAACAGTTTAGAGCCTGATCAGACGCCGGGTAACCCGGCGTCTGATCAGGCTCCAAACTCTTTGCAACTCCGATTAAAATCAATAGTCAGAAATTTTGAAAAAAAATTGTTTTTCCATTTTAGAGTAGTGCGTTTGCGTTTAAACGGGAAAGAATAACCTTTTCTCTACTGTATGAGTATTTTCATGACCCTGGTCTAATGGGAGAAAACTGATGATGCTGTGTCATGTGAAACCGTTTTTCACTACTGTTTAATGGCTGATAGTTCGATTGGAATTTCAACTATAAACCAGTGCGGAGTGGTCGACTAACATCTATAATTCATTACCTGCACTTCACGCATACCCAGTGAGGCGAGGCGGTCTGTGTACAATTAATCGATCCGCGAATGGAAAATGTAAAACGCATGATGACATAGCAATCCTTGTTGAAACAAAACTGAACCGTGCAATGGAGAAAACGTTATTCTTTGCCAATAAACGCGTTTATCGGCAAAGAAAACGTCTTCTCAATTGCACCTTTTCGATAATTAAATACAAATTGTTCTGTCAAACCATGATCTTGATGATACAGATGAGAATACGTTATTCTTTCCAATTAAACGGGTTTACGTCAAAATTACCATTCCCCTTGCAAACAGTAACCCGGCGTCCGAGCAGGCTCCAAACTGTCTGCCACCAATATTTAAATGAATAGTCAGAAAAACATGTATTAACAAAAAGTCATTTCCTACATTGACATGTGTTTACGTTTCGTTTGCAGTTACACGGGAAAGAATAACATCTTCTCCACTGTATTGTATTCCGGCATCTGATCAAGCTCCAAACTCATTTTAAAACATGTCGTCTAAATTGACAAAAAGTTGTCATTTTACCCTTTTAAACGCAATGAGTGTGCGTTTCGTAAAAATGTTACGACAATAGCTCTTTTCTTCGAAAAACAGACAAGATTTAGTGATTTTTCTGGAGGATGACTTTATACTGGTCATGCACAATTGCTTTTATTTGTTTTGAAAGTTCACCATTGGTTTGTTTTGCAAGTACATTGTTCACCAGTTGGGTTCCTCCCAGTACGCCAAACTTGTAGTTCTCTATTTAACACAGATGACAGCTTTCAACAAGTTGAAGTAAAGCTGAGAGTAATTTAACACACATTCTATTCTCTTTGAAAAGGTGACTTCTAGATGCAGGACAAAAAACCAACAAAAAAACCCCAGAAAATCATTATACAAGTGTTATGCTTGATGCATAAAACTTCCGTCTGCAGTGCTCATGTATTGACTCATAGTTCCCCTAAATCATCAAATAGGCAATACGTTTTATTTTCCAATTAAGGTGAGTTCAATTTTTTATGTATTACAAAATAACAGACAGACCCTGATCATAGGGCTCCCTTAGGAGCTTTGTGATCAGGGTTTACACTGTTTGTATACATGTATATAGGACAAATAAACTATTCACATGTATACTGTGTATGAAGCATACGTGAGTCAATAGGTGTGAATTACATGTAGTTAAATATCATATTTAGAAGTAAAGAAATGTGGCATACGAAAGAAATAACATGTAAAACTGTATTCGAAATTAGAACCGGTGCAAGTATTGAAACTGAGGGCATCATTGCAGTATAAAGTCTAATAAGTGACCAAATTCCAATCATTGGCTTCTTTGACAAATCGCTGCAAGGTTGTTTAGATTAAACACTTTAAATCCAACCATTAATGTCCCTCAAAATCGGGGCGGTGTTTGATTGGTTTTCAAACAGCTGTTACATGTAGCTTCAACACGGTGAAATTAAAGCAGAAGTCTCATCCGGGAGCTCTTTGATTTTTGTTATCGTGCGTTTACAGCGCCAAACGTACAGTGGAGAAAACGCTATTATTTCCCGTTTGTTAAAAACGAAACGAAACGCAAATGCGTAGCAATAAAATGTAGAAAATGACAAGGTGTCGACAATTATGACTAACCGGCGTCTGATCTGGCTTCAAACTGTTTGCAATAGCAAAAATAGTTTTAGCGGAGACGCGTTTATTGGGAAAGAATAACGTTTTCTCCACTGTACCTGAATCATTGTCGAAAACAAGGCACCGGTAGATTCAGTGGTAGTTATACAAATAGTAGAATTTCTATTTACACTGACGTGTTTATTAAGTTCACTTGTCATTACGTTGTGGGTGTTTTTCTGTCAAAATGTCCAATATGGGACTTTGACAAAAACACCAGACGACAATCTTAAGCAAACGATATTTCAGCCGTGAAAATGTGGAACAAAATTATCTTGTTTTGGGAACAGCGGTAAGCGCTGTTGTAAGGAGGGAATCGTTGTTTAGATGGCAGTTGTGGAGAGGGAGCATTATACAGGGAAACCTCTCTATTACGACCAATGAAACACGGTTTATTAATTAAAAAAATACAGGTGACACCTTAAAGCAAGGGGTGAACGTAAAACAGAAAGCTCCTGCAGGAGCTTTCTGTTTTACGTTCACATTGTTTTAAGCAGTCACCTGCCCATATTACCTGCTGATTAACAGGATTTAGTGGTCGTAATAGAGGTGTTTCACTGTATTTAAAAGTTAAACGTTGGCGTTGCTCGAGTTCTCGATGTATGACTGTATAGGGGCTTACAGGTGCCACATTTTCAATCCTTAATTTCAATCACAGAAATGCTCCAAGCCTTTTCAATTAATTCTATTCTCGCAAGAAATGACCTGACGCATATAAGAGCACAGGTTCGAACCTGGTCGGACGCCGAGTTACTCTGTATCTGATCAGGATCTAAACTGTTTGAATCCTTTTACGGTTTCTTCCATCAAATAACGTTAACTCTGGGTTAAAATCGTCGTTACAGACTGCAATGTTAAATCATACAGTGGAGAAGGCGATATTCTTTCCCGTTTAAACGCAAACGAAAATAACACAAATTGTAATCATATGTGGAAATTGGCATCATTTTGAAAGATTTTACGACTCATTTTAACGTGAGTGGTAAACAGTTGAGAGCCTGATCAGCAACCCGGTGTCTGATCAGGCTCCAAACTGTTTGTATAGAGATTATAAAGATTTTAGCATAAACGCGTTTATTGGGGAAGAATAGAGCCTTCTTCACTGTATGTATTATGGTTGCATACGTGTTAATTCGGTACCATGCAGTTTTGAATAAGGATAAAAGTGCCAGTTTTAAATGCAGATTTCAGCAGGCGCCTGGCGTTTAATTATGTTTCATCGAATGCTCTTGTTGAGCTATTTTCCTCATTGATTAGAACTTCCAGGGACGTCTCCGAGATTCGAAGGAACTGACACAAACGGAAGAGAAAATTAGTGACATTTTAACCCATTTCCTGCCGTAACTTTGTCTGCTTTGAATTTATCGTTTGCTAAATATCTGAATCCAGATTTTTACATTCTTTAATTAAAGATATTTAAAGACGTATGCCAAGCAGAACCATGTTACGAGCGCCTGGTCTTGATCCAAATTGGTTGCAAAAACCAGTCAAGTCAGGATCGGCTCGACGACAACATGCGTGTAAGGGTAAATAATGTTATACAGTGGAGAATACGTTATTCTTTCCCGTTTAAACGCAAACGAAACGCAAACGCATTGTAATAAAATGTGCAAAATAACTGTTTTTTGACAACTCTGAAAATCTATTTTTATACGAGTGGCAAACAGTTTGGAGCATTATCAGACGCCGGGTTCCAAACTGTTTGTATGGAAAATAATAGTTTTAGCATAAACGCGTTTATTAGTAAAGAATAACGTTTTCTCCACTGTACCTAAACCAAACTGTTCGGGACAACTATTGCAGACGGATTAGAACCTGATAGATGCCAGTCGTCTATAAAAACAAGTATCCAGACTATTTGGCACTCTCGTTATAATTTCTCAAATAAAATACGGATACAGTGGAGAATCTGTTATTCTTTCCCGTTTAAACGCAAACGTACGCAAACGCAAAGCGCTAAAACGTAGAAAAGAACAACTTTTGGACAATTCTGATATTTCATGTTTATCTTGGTGGCAAACAGTTTGGAGCCTGATCAGACGCCGGGTTACCCGGCGTCTGATCTGGCTCCAAACTGTTTGCACTGCAAATAATAGTTTTAGCGTAAACGCGTTTATTGGGAAAGAATAACACATTCTCCACTGTAATAAACTCAAAGAATAGTGGCAGACGACACTTTTGTAGCGCGCTCAGTGTTACAGTGGAGAAAACGTTATTCTTTCCCCCAATAAACGCGTTTACGCTCAAACTATTATTTCCCATGCAAACAGTTTGGAGCCAGATCAGACGCCGGGTAACCCCGCGTCTGATCTGGCTCCAAACTGTTTGCCGTACAGGTTAAAATCAATAGTCAGAATTGTAAAAAAAATTGTCATTTTTCTACATTTTAGTGCAATGCGTTTGCGTTTCGTTTGCGTTTAAACGGGAAAGAATAACGTTTTCTCCACTGTAATATCGTCGTGTTACTCAGATCGGCACAAACATCAATCTCGGAGAATGTATTTCCATATGGATACGTATAGTGTTTGGAATTCCATGTAAATCAAATGTAATTATTTCCGGGATAGGTGGGGGAAATGGCATTGACAAGATATTTGCGAGAAGAACAAACTAGAGAATTCCGGTCTATAAAGGAATTTCATAGTTAATGACGTCAGCAAACATGTGTGCCTCCGAATTTGAGTACAGTGCAATCTGCCAAATCCAGACTCCCAGAAGGTCCATATAAACAAATACAGTACTGCCTCCCTTACAACGGCCTTCTGATTCCCTCTTTACAACAACGTTTGCCATTGTTCCCAAAAACAAGACAAATATGTACAACCTGTTCACGGTTGCAACACTGTATGCTTAAAATTGTCGTATGCTGTATCAGGGCTGCCATAAGTTGACATGAAAAAAATCCTAAGATTTACAAATTTGCATTTTTCAAGTGCGATTTACGAATGGTACCTTTACCCCATAGCCTGTTTCTAGTTTTGTTGACATATGGCTGCTTAACCCTCATCCGGACCGTTGGGGTCCATTGGACCCTAACGGCTTTTTTTTGGCTAAAAAAGGAAATTGAGTCTAATGACGCTTATGGCGTTTTTAGACATTGTTCCTTTGGCTGTTTTTGACACTTTTAGTGACATCCATACTAAATAGGTCAATTTGCATAGATTTCATTTTCAAAACACGACTGGGGTCCAGCCGGACCCCAGAATTCTAAAGGTTAGTAAAATGTATTTCCGGCCATTTTAAAACCTTTCATTGTTGTTTACAACTACAAAAATGGCATTTATTGAATACTAGATAATCCCGATAATACTGTTCCTCTATTGCACATATGAATATATCTTTCATGATCTTGTGATTGAGTTATTTCCCTTGGATATTATAACCCCCCCCCCCCCCCCGGAGCGCGAACCGCGAGTCCATGGGGTTCACACTCTATGGAATGAATACAATTCTATCTGACCTCAAATTATGCAAATGATATCAAGATTCAAATAAGTGTACTGTATTATATTTGGTTCTGGTCCTTTCTGGAAGTGGGCCAAGATTGGTGACCTTGACCTTTGACCCCTCTGCCAAGACATTTTCCCTGTACACAGTAGCTTAAAGCAGGCTGAAAGTAAAGCAGAATGCGCCCTAAGGCGCATTCTGTTTTACTTACAGCCTGCTTTATGTAGTCGCATGTCAACAAAACAAGAAACAGGATATGGAGTAAAGGTGCGATTGCATTTGAAAAAATGCAAATTTGGAAATCTTTGGATTTTTTATGTCAACTTATGGCAGCCCTGACTACGGTTTTACGTAGGATGGGTATTTTATCTCACAAACGTGTTAGTATTAAAATGTTATGTCAATTGCCCAAGTAAAACGAAACGAAAAGGCAAACGCATCGCAATAAAATGTAAAACAAGCAAGGTGTATTTGTGAAACACAAATGGCCCTAGCCGGCAGCATGTTTGATCATGTACACGCAAGTCAAACACCAAGGTCAGGGTCGCAAGATAAAATATGGTATTGGCTACGGAGGTATTAACACAAAGAATATACATACCAAGTATCAAAGACCCACGAACATTTGTTGGAATGTTATTAGGTTTTTTCTTCAGAAAAATACATCAAATGTCAACGTCAACCTCACAAGGGCAGAAATGTTGGCATGGTCAGAATGATCTTGACACAAAATCACATGCCATGTATAAACGGGTCAAGTGCAATACAAATGTACTAGGTGCAATACAAGTATTGCAAGTGATACACTTGTGGTTTTTCATTTATTTAGTTTAAGTAGATAAATGTTAAGGTCACAAAGTAAAAAGGGATGGTATGGTTGGATAGGAGTTGACACAAGTAAGAGGCACACCAAGTATTAAGGTCCTATGCGTTATTATTTTCCTTATAAACGTGTTAATGCTGAAATCCTTCTGATCTCTGTAAACAATTTGAGGCCAGATCAGACGCCGGGTAACCCGGTGTCTAATCAGGTTCCGGGTTGTTTGCCACTCAGATTAAAACGTGGCGTCAAAATGTTCCCATAAGCTGATATGTACGTTCTACTTGCTTTAACCAAATACAGTGGTAAATACGCTATTCCTACCCATTTACGCGTTTATCTATGCGTAAGAAACGCATAGTGAACGGTTAACGAACGCTTAATGAACGCTTAACGAACGGTTAAGGCCTAACGATTTGAACGCGTTTAAACGCGTTAATAAACGGTTATACCCGAGATGCTGCGATTGGGGCGTCCGTTTTCCGTTTCACGCGGAGATTTCGGATCTTATCGATGATTGCCGTTTTAGAAAAATCCGAATGAAACGGGTTTATCAAAAACAAGAATCGATTTGTCACTGGAGCATTTTCGCGATAAAACTCATATTGTAATGCGATTTTTTAAAACATTTTCTGTAAATGAGACGCCTCTTATCAGGATCTAAACTGGTTTCGCTTATAGAATTTATATAAATATAGACAGTTTGGATCTCGATCATAATGCTGAGTGACTCGGCGTTTCATCGAGATTATTTCTGTTTGATATGTATTAGAATAATTCCTTCCATGTTGATTTCTATTCAAACGGTTTGAATCCAGATCAAACGCCTGGCTGTATAGATCGGAATAGCATCAGGATCCAAACTGACAGCTTTGAATAAACCCAATTACTTTCATAATAGTTAACACTATCGATTTAGATGTAGATGGGACGCCGAGTAGTTCGGTTCTTATGTTTTACAGCTAAGAATGAAGCATACGGTCTTGATTTCATTTTTACAGTTTGGCTCTAGATGAAATGCCGAGTTACGGGAGTCTCATCCATATTCAAACTATACAGATAATCATATCTTTTACTTTGATGAGAGAGTATAATAACTGACACATACTCGCATATAAGGTTTGGTTTATTTGGTTGATATTCCAATCAACCCCAATGGGGCATTAGGATACTTACTTTGATAAGCCGCAGTTTTATTACCCCCCCCCCCCCCCCCCCCCCTGTCCGGCTTGTGACGCAACAGTGTTAGCGGCTAGCCCTGCATGCCACGTGTGGCATTTGGGAATTCCGTATGTTCATAGTAATAGTAATATACACAATTTACATAATCCTTTTTAAACCGTATCCTTTATATGGGAAAATAAATGTATATTCATAAAACTCTCACAGGATAACCTTTCTTCTTACAGAAAATGATTTCATAAAATTTTATAAGATTATATTTACTCCACAGTAACGATATTTACTAAATTCTTAAGTAGGATAAGAGCGGCCCGCAAGTCATACATGGATTACCTCCCTTTCTCCATGATTACTCCCCTTTCATCCGGGCTCTTTTAAACGCGTTTAAACGCGTTAAGAAACGCGTTTAAACGCGTTAAGAAACGCGTTAAGAAACGGGTAGTAAACGCGTTAAACGAAACGGGTAACGAACGCTTAACGAACGCTTAACGAACGCGTAAGAAACGCGTAAAGTGGGTAGGAATAGCGTATTTACCACTGTACCCCATATCATGTTTCTAATTTGGAAATAAAATGACTACTTAAAGCAGGTTGAAAGTAAAGCAGAATGCGCCTATTTATTATGCTGCATATTGCTGATTGAATAAATTGAAACTACTTTCTTCAGTGGAGGAATAAATTAAAAGTCGTAAAAAGACGTGTTAATGAAGTATGGGTTAAGCAGTCCCTGAATCCCACGCAGTCAATTGGCATTATTTCAGTGGTCGGAATAATGAGGTTTTACTGTAGTTCTTACGTAAGTATGAACATGAAACAACCAAATGTAGGTTACATTCTTGACTACATTATTTAGCAGATGCCATCTATATACAGCGGTGATCAAAGAGAACACGGCTATAGTTACAACTGTTCATTGATTATTAGCCTTGTAGGATTTTCTGCATACAGTGGAGAATGTGTTATTCTTTCCCAATAAACGCGTGTGTACGCTAAAACTATTATTTGCAGTGCAAACAGTTTGGAGCCAGATCAGACGCCGGGTAACCCAGCGTCTGATCAGGCTCCAAACTGTTTGCCACCAAGATAAACATGAAATATAAGAATTGTCCAAAAGTTGTTCTTTTCTACGTTTTAGCGCTTTGCGTTTGCGTACGTTTGCGTTTAAACGGGAAAGAATAACAGATTCTCCCCTGTACCATTTGAATAGTGGAAAATGATCGCCTGGTTCGAAAATGATGATGCCGATACTGTACAACAGACGCCGGGTTACAGTGGAGAAAACGTTATTCTTTCCCAATAAACGCGTTTACGCTAAAACTATTATTTCTATTGCAAACAGTTTGGAGCCAGAGCAGACGCCTGGTAACCCGGCGTCTGATCAGGCTCCAAACTGTTTGCCACCAAGATAAACATGAATTATCAGAATTGTCCAAAATTTGTTCTTTTCTACGTTTTAGCGCTTTGCGTTTGCGTACGTTTTCGTTTAAACGGGAACGAATAACAGATTCTCCACTGTACCCGGTGTCTGATCTGGCTCCAAACCGTTTGCAATATAAATAATAGGTTTAGCGTAAACGCGTTTATTGGGAAAGAATAACGTTTTCTCCACTGTATGGTATAGGTGAATACAGGATTGATTGTAGAACTGCTCCCATCTGTCACCGTACGCCTGCCTACAATGACGCTTAATTACCATTATAATCAATACTGTGCACAATGCTTGTTAACACTTTGATTTCATTGCAGTGTATAAGTGTACAGTGGAGAAGATATAAACCCAATAACCCATAGCCTATTTATAGTTTAAAAGACAGATGTTATCACCTTAACCCTTTGAACCATAGTCCCGCTTATAGGCGTCCTTTTCAAACAGTGTACATGTGAATAGTACACTTGTCCTGTGTCAACAGTGAAGACCCAGATCAGAGGGCTCCAAACATTGACAAAAACAACCCTTAAAAGTCAGAAATGGACTAGACTAAAATGGAAACTGGAATTTTCCATTTAAAGTTTCAGGGAGGAAAGAGTTAACTTTAAAGCTACTACATGACTTGTATCTACAAGGACATATAAACTATTTCTTATGTTATATAGCAATGACTATATAAACAGGGCTTCCATAAGTTGATAATAAAAATCTTAAGATTTCAAATGTTCAATTTTTCAGACGCAATTTTACTAACCGTACCATTACCCCATAGTCTTTTTCTTGTTTTGAATACACATGACTGCTTAAAATAGGTTGAAAGTAAAGCAGAATGCGCCTATGCGCCTTAAGGCGCATTCTGCTTTACTTTCAGCCTGTTTTAAGCTACGATCTGCTAGGATCCGAATACTTAGGAAAAATCCGGAGAAATGGCAGCCCTGTATAAAGTGAAAATATTTTCTTCAGTGCAGCAATACATTAAAGGCGTAAAAAGGCGTATTAATGGGGAAATGTGTTACTATTTCCAAAAAACGCATTTGTTGTAAAATCCTAATCTCCGGAGGAAACAGTTAAATGAATTGTCAGACTTTTCAAACAGTTGTCATTTTTTCCATTCATTTACTCCGTGTACATGTACATCTTCAATAGTTATTTGCACGGAGGACTGCTGTGAGTCCTCCGTGATCCTGATCAAACGCCGCGTCACGCGGATTCAAATTTTTTAACATTCGATTCAAAATATCTAAAGTCAAATAACGTAGAATATAAATTTGAGAAATAAAAGCAGCTGGTAATTGGTGACGTCATGATAGTGAACAATAAGCACCGCATGTCATTGTTGTCTGTCACATTTGTGTTTAGTCTGCAGTAATTGGTGACGTCATGATAGTGAACAATAAGCACCGCATGTCATTGTTGTCTGTAACATTAGTGTTAAGTCTGCAGTAATTGGTGACGTCATGATAGTGAACAATAAGCACCCCATGTCATTGTTGTCTGTAACATGAGTTTTTAGTCTGCAGTAATTGGTGACGTCATGATAGTGAACAATAAGCACCCCATGTCATTGTTATCTGTAACATTAGTGTTTAGTCTGCAGTAATTGGTGACTTCATGCTAGTGAACAATAAGCACCCCATGGCATTGTTGTCTGTAACATTTGTGTTTAGTCTGCAGTAATTGGTGACGTCATGATAGTGAACAATAAGCACCCCATGTCATTGTTGTCTGTAACATTAGTGTTTAGTCTGCAGTAATTGGTGACGTCATGATAGTGAACAATAAGCACCCCATGGCATTGTTGTCTGTCACATTTGTGTTTAGTCTGCAGTAATTGGTGACGTCATGATAGTGAACAATAAGCACCGCATGTCATTGTTGTCTGTAACATTAGTGTATAGTCTGCAGTAATTGGTGACGTCATGATAGTGAACAATAAGCACCCCATGTCATTGTTGTCTGTAACATTAGTGTTTAGTCTGCAGTAATTGGTGACGTCATGATAGTGAACAATAAGCACACCATGTCATTGTTATCTGTAACATTAGTGTTTAGTCTGCAGTAATTGGTGACGTCATGATAGTGAACAATAAGCACCCCCATGTCATTGTTGTCTGTAATATTAGTGTTTAGTCTGCAGTAATTGGTGACGTCATGATAGTGAACAATAAGCACCGCATGTCATTGTTGTCTGTAACATTAGTGTTTAGTCTGCAGTAATTGGTGACGTCATGATAGTGAACAATAAGCACCCCATGTCATTGTTGTCTGTAACATTAGTGTTTAGTCTGCAGTAATTGGTGACGTCATGATAGTGAACAATAAGCACCCCATGTCATTGTTGTCTGTAACATTAGTGTTTAGTCTGCAGTAATTGGTGACGTCATGATAGTGAACAATAAGCACCCCCATGTCATTGTTGTCTGTAACATTAGTGTTTAGTCTGCAGTAATTGGTGACGTCATGATAGTGAACAATAAGCACCGCATGTCATTGTTGTCTGTAACATTAGTGTTTAGTCTGCAGTAATTGGTGACGTCATGATAGTGAACAATAAGCACCGCATGTCATTGTTGTCTGTAACATTAGTGTTTAGTCTGCAGTAATTGGTGACGTCATGATAGTGAACAATAAGCACCGCATGTCATTGTGTCTGTAACATTAGTGTTTAGTCTGCAGTAATTGGTGACGTCATGATAGTGAACAATAAGCACCCCATATCATTGTTGTCTGTAAAATTAGTGTTTAGTCTGCAGTAATTGGTGACGTCATGATAGTGAACAATACGCACCCCATGTCATTGTTGTCTGTAAAATTAGTGTTTAGTCTGCAGTAATTGGTGACGTCATGATAGTGAACAATAAGCACCCCCATGTCATTGTTGTCTGTAACATTAGTGTTTAGTCTGCAGTAATTGGTGACGTCATGATAGTGAACAATAAGCACCCCATGTCATTTTTGTCTGTAACATTAGTGTTTAGTCTGCAGTAATTGGTGACGTCATGATAGTGAACAATAAGCACCGCATGTCATTGTTGTCTGTAACATTAGTGTTTAGTCTGCAGTAATTGGTGACGTCATGATAGTGAACAATAAGCACCGCATGTCATTGTTGTCTGTCACATTTGTGTTTAGTCTGCAGTAATTGGTGACGTCATGATAGTGAACAATAAGCACTCCATGTCATTGTTGTCTGTAAAATTAGTGTTAAGTCTGCAGTAATTGGTGACGTCATGATAGTGAACAATAAGCACCCCATGGCATTGTTTGTCTGTAAAATTAGTGTTTAGTCTGCAGTAATTGGTGACGTCATGATAGTGAACAATAAGCACCCCATGTCATTGTTGTCTGTAACATTAGTGTTTAGTCTGCAGTAATTGGTGACGTCATGATAGTGAACAATAAGCACCCCCATGTCATTGTTGTCTGTAACATTAGTGTTTAGTCTGCAGTAATTGGTGACGTCATGATAGTGAACAATAAGCACCGCATGTCATTGTTGTCTGTAACATTAGTGTTTAGTCTGCAGTAATTGGTGACGTCATGATAGTGAACAATAAGCACCCCATGTCATTGTTGTCTGTAACATTAGTGTTTAGTCTGCAGTAATTGGTGACGTCATGATAGTGAACAATAAGCACCCCATGTCATTGTTGTCTGTAAAATTAGTGTTTAGTCTGCAGTAATTGGTGACGTCATGATAGTGAACAATACGCACCCCATGTCATTGTTGTCTGTAAAATTAGTGTTTAGTCTGCAGTAATTGGTGACGTCATGATAGTGAACAATAAGCACCCCCATGTCATTGTTGTCTGTAACATTAGTGTTTAGTCTGCAGTAATTGGTGACGTCATGATAGTGAACAATAAGCACCCCATGTCATTGTTGTCTGTAACATTAGTGTTTAGTCTGCAGTAATTGGTGACGTCATGATAGTGAACAATAAGCACCCCTTGTCATTGTTTTCTGTAAAATTAGTGTTTAGTCTGCAGTAATTTATTAGCGTTACATTGCATACATGTACATGTATCTTCACCCTCTATCAAGAAGAACATCCGAGTGTCTAACAGTTTAGATCTAGATGCGACACTGAATTACTCGGAATCTCGTCAAGATCAAAACTGTTTTACAAATTACATAGTCATCTATAGCGTGCCGAATGTTGATTACAGTTTGAATTACACGTGGGAGTCAGATAGAAGATCTAGCCAATATTGATATAGATTTTGCTGGAAAACATACAACAGACTCATCGCACTTACACTTACACCCAAACAGACACATACTTTCGCATCTACAGTCATTTGACACATTTATACAGTGGAGAATCTGTTATTCTTTCCCGTTTAAACGCAAACGTACGCAAACGCAAATCGCTAAAACGTAGAAAAGACCAACTTTTGGACAATTCTGATAGTTCATGTTTATCTTGGTGGCAAACAGTTTGGAGCCTGATCAGACGCCGGGTTACCCGGCGTCTGATCTGGCTCTAAACTGTTTGCACTGCAAATAATAGTTTTAGCGTAAACGCGTTTATTGGGAAAGAATAACAGATTCTCCATTGTATGACGTCACCAATGACGTAAGAATAACAGATTATCCACTGTATACAACTGTCGGTAGAAATACAGCAGAGAAGACGTCATTAATGAGATCCTGAAGTTTTTAGCATAAAAATGTTTATTGGAAAAGAATAACATATAATCGTTTCCAATAATATGGTACTAAAACAGTTACGAGAACTTTCATTGAAAAACAATCTGGAGCCTGATCAGACACCGGGCCGGGACCTATATTTACGGATAAAAACGTATTGTATTGTATTAATTTCGTTAAAACTTGAAAGGGCACAGTGGAGAAAACGTTATTCTTTCCCAATAAACGCGATTACGCTAACACTATTATTTCCATTGCAAACAGTTTGGAGCCAGATCAAAAACCGGGTAACCCGGCGTCTGATCAGGCTCCAGACTGGTTGCAATTCAGATTAATAATATAATTAGAAATATCAAAATTTTAGCGGTATGCGTTTGCGTTTCGTTTGCGTTTAAACGGGATAGAATAACGTTTTCTCCACTGTAACAGTTTCCTATATATAACAGAAAGGAAGAACAATGGTACGTTAAGGAAGGTTACTAATTAATGTAGAAGACAAGTACTGAATAAAAGTGGCTGATTAGCACATGTACACCTGAACCATTTAATAGACAATTCCGGTTTCCACGTACGTCTGGTCCATGTTTTGGCTATTAACCCTTTGAACCCTAGTCCCGCATATAGGCGTCATTTTCAAACAATGTATATGTAAATACAGTACTACGATTGTCCTTTGCAAACAGTGAAGATCCAGATCAGAGGGCTCCGAAAGGAGCCCTCTGATCAGGGTCTTCACTGTTTGTCACAACGCCAAACATTGACAAAAACAACCCTTCAAAGTCAGAAATGGACTTGACTAAAATGGAAACTGGAATTGTCCATTTAAAGTTTCAGGGAGGAAAGAATTAAGGGGTGTTTTATGCAAAAGATTGCAATATGACAAACAGTGCAAAAATGAACCATCATGATATTGGTCAATATTATATAGTAATATGCATAGGGCAGGACAAAAGTACTTCTAAAAATAAACTGTTTTTTTTTTCAAAACATCCAAAATTTTGTTAAAATTATTTGTGTTGCTAGTATAAACCCATTTATGCAGACATATGGAATAAAAATAGTGGGTCTCCGAGCTGGATATTTTCTTAAAGGGTTGTTTTTTGGGTATATTCCAAATTATCCGGAGATAATTGCTTTTAAAATAATATCTCAGAATAACCCTGTTCAGCTTTGTGGTTTATCTAATATGTATTTCATAAAATGGAAAAAGGCGCAAATAGCACCAAAACCATGAAAACATCATTATCCGTCAATATAGGGATCACATCAAATTGTTATTTTTTAAGGTTTTTTCTTCCACAGTTCAAACATTTAGATTTTTACAATAATTTTCACCAATATTTTTGTAGCATTATTTTACTGAAATCACACACCAAAACATATGTACGTTAATTATGTTTCCTAAAGAGTCGATTTACAATGCAAAGTCGAATAGGCCAATTGAATTGGGTCGTTTTGACGTGGGGACGTTTAGACTCCGGGATTTTGACCTATTTACTGATGCCTGATCATCCTTTGAGGCCTACAGGTCAAGCATTTGCGCCAGATAAACATATGTCGGATTTTCAACGACACCACAGGCTACAGATTAGTTTCAGATGTAAGCGGATAATCTACAGTGGAGAAAACGCCATTTTCACCTTTTAAACGCAAACGAAACGCAAACGCAAAGCAATAAAACGTATTAAATGAAAGCTTTTGTTTTTAATAATTCTGAGTATTCGTTTTAATCTGAGTGGCAAACTGTTTGCAGCCTGATCAGACGCCGGGGAATTGCCGTTTTAGCGTTAACGCGTTTATTGGGAAAGAATAACGTTTTCTCCACTGTATGTTTCCGTTTTATATTATACTAAACACATTGATGTGACTACTCATTACAATCGACAGTTCGAAACGATTTCAGCAAGTACAGAACACTGAATTTGTTTAACTCATTGAACCCGTCCCTGAAACTTCAAAAGGACAATCCCAATTTCTAATCAGGTTTAGTCCATATTTGACTACATTACAAAATGACACGTATTGCAGACCCTGATCAGAGGGCCCGACAGAAGCCCCCTGATCAGGGTCTACACTATTTGCACCAAACAATTATACACATCACAAGCACTATGTTGTAAAAGACACAAACGTGCCATTCGGGGTCAATGAGTTCAAACTTCAAGCATAGTTTTTGTAGTACATTTATATTTATATTTTGTATTTCAAACACTCTGTTATTTCGTGTCTGTTTTTATTAACGGCTTTCTTATAACATAATCATCATCAGCAGCAACCTTAGTAGTAGTAGCTACAGCAGCAACACCAACAGCAACGTCAGCACTGGCAGGGACATAACGGCAATTCCTACGTCACTATAAGTTTTCAAAATTCTCTTTCAGTGTCTTCAGGGGAGAAATTGATTTTTCTGTCGGTCCACGAGAGAGCAAGCGCCTATTTCACAGTGATGAATCAGCCACTGATGCGTTTTATAGATTTTTCTTACTGGATACATAAACACAATAACAAGAAGTCTGGCGATATATACTGGAATAAATAAATTTACAAAGACGACTACGGACAGGTCCCTATATACCGCCAAACAAACTAACGAAATAGTCAGAATTCGACATCATTGATTGGGAAGTGAACCAATTGCTCTTATAAATTGCTTTTTCTTATTTCAGATTTGTTATTTTACTTACACATATACTTGTACTAACTCACTATCCCCTGAAACGTCGAATGGATAACTCCAGTTTACAACAAAGGCTTGTCCATTTTAGACTACTACAGTGGAGAATCTGTTATTCTTTCCCGTTTAAACGCAAACGTACGCAAACGCAAAGCGCTAAAACGTAGAAAAGAACAACTGTTGGACAATTCTGATATTTCATGTTTATCTTGGTGGCAAACAGTTTGAAGCCTGATCAGACGCCGGGTTACCCGGCGTCTGATCTGGCTCCAAACTGTTTGCACTGCCAATAATAGTTTTAGCGTAAACGCGTTTATTGGGAAAGAATAACAGATTCTCCACTGTAAGAGTGTTTTTACAATATACATGTATTACAAAATGACAAACAGTAAAGTCCCTGATTAGAGGGAGCCCTCGTATCAGGGACTTCACTATTTACATTATACAATTGTACCTTTCACAGATACATTTCTGGTAGAGGACGCATATATATGCGTCACTAGGGCTCAATGAGTTAATTTGATTTTTCACAGTAGAGAAGAAGTTATACATTCCTAATAAACTAGTTAATGCAAAAACTGTCCAAATGGTTTGCATTAAAAATATAATACTTGTATTTCAATAACCATTAGTTTTCTAATTTTCTGGCATAACGTTTGCGTTTGGATTGGAATAAACGGGACAGAATAACGCCTTCTTCACTGTTCAGTGTTTTACTGACAATATTTGTTTTCAGTTACCATTCAATAGATGACTCATGTGTAGTTATTAACACAGAAGGTCGATTCGTTTAGGATACTGGGACCCGTTTCATAAAACTTCGTACGACAAAAACGGCTGTCATTCAAAACTGTCAAATACATTTAATTTCTGTTGTCTCCATCGAATCCTGCCTTGTGACATCTCTTTGGAGTCGTCTTTTCAATAATTGAGAAATTTATAATCTGACTTACGATAACATTTGTCGTACAAAGTTTTATTCAACGGGCCCCTCGTGCTCATGTAGAAACTTTATGCATTATACTTTACTTAAGACAGCTCCAGAAAACATGTATGGTGTATTATAACATATAACATAAAACATATGATAACCTTGGGAAAAGAGAACTAAATACAGCGAAGAAAATGTTATTTTGAAGTTTAATAGAAACTAAACGCCAGCGCAATTCAATAAAACTTTGACAATGACTATTGGTGATTTATTTTAATCTTAACTGCAACCAGTTTGGAGTAAGTTGAGATACTGATTAACACGGCGTCTGACCTGGTTCCAAACTGTTTGTAATAAAAATAGATCTAATTGTTGTAGAATAAACGTATTTATCGGGAAAGAATAACGCCTTCTCCACTGTCCTATATTTTCAATTAGTAGAATATTTATGTGTCCATCACACTTGATGTATCTACCAGTATAGGGTTTAGTAAAGACAAAACATTGAGAAGAGAAACTATGTTCGTATATAATACTATAACTATGCTGATCCAATTATAGGTTGGGTTGACTCAGTGGCTTAGAAGTACGTCATTGAAACAACGTTATTGAATAATGAGCATTCATAATCGTAGATCTGAGAGAATTTGGCATTTGTGACTTTGTTAATATATCCCCTAATATGATTCATTGGAAAACTCTACGCTGACATTTTGTCATTGTCAATATCTACACCGACATGTTTCGGTAGAAATCTCCACGCTGATATTTAGTTATGGTCAACACATACTCTGACATGTTTCATGGGAAAACTCTATGCTGACATATTGTCATATTCAATATCTACCCTGACATGTTTCCTGGGAAAATCTACGCTGACATTTTGTCCTTGTAAATTGATATACATGTACCATAGAGTGCTTAATGGAAAATCTCTACGCTGACGTTTTGTCTTTTAACTCATTGAGCCCTAGTGACGCATATATATGCGTCCTTTACCAAAGGTGTACCTGTAAAGAGTACACTTGTCCTATGCAAACAGTGAAGTCCCAGATCAGAGGGCTCCTGCAGGAGCCATCTGATCAGAGTCTTCACCGTTTGTCATTTTGTAACATATTATAAAAAAAACACCTAAATAGTCGAAATTGGACCAACCTTTATTGCAAACTGGAATTGTCCATTGGAAGTTTCAGGGGATAATGAGTTTACAGTCTCTACTCTACACGGTTGTTTTCTGTGAAATCCTACTTCGAAATTCTACTCAATGTCAAAATGCTGTGTAAAGAATTAAAAGGGTGTTACATGTACATGTATTCTTATATAAAATTCGCTTATGTTCCCCAAAAAAAACATCAAGGGTCTGCAGTTGTTTGACACTCTTATCGATATTTATTTAGTCCTACAACCTTAAAGCTAATTTTGAAACGAGTCTTGCAGACACCAATACTGAAGCAGACGACAATAAAGTGGTGAAGGGGTAAAAATCTCCCGAATAATTTGATCATGAAAGGGTTAATCCGTTTTGTTGCCTGTAAAAGTTGTCGTCTACAACCATTCTCGCAGTTGATTGAACTGCAATTTTCCTCTGATACTGCCATTCTTGTGTCAAACAGTTTGGACCATGATGAGACGCCGAGTTACTCGGCGTCTCATCTTGGTCCAAACTGTTTGCAACAGTTATCATAAGCTTAATTACAGTGGAGAATGTGTTATTATTTCCCAATAAACGCGTTTACGCTAAAACTATTATTTGCAGTGCAAACAGTTTGGAGCCAGATCAGACGCCGGGTAACCCGGCGTCTGATCAGGCTCCAAACTGTTTGCCACCAAGATAAACATGAAATATCAGAATTGTCCAACAGTTGTTCTTTTCTACGTTTTAGCGCTTTGCGTTTGCGTACGTTTGCGTACGTTTGCGTTTAAACGGGAAGGAATAACAGATTCTCCACTGTACTAGTACTGCCTTAGCTGGCGGAAAGTGTTTTCCTACGAGTCAATTAGAGCCTTAATTACCAGTTCCACACAGTTAATTACCATTGAAAACTATTATATATCAGAACAGAATGGTTACAAATGGTAGCTTGTGATCTTGCGACAGGGTAATAAGTATTTATCGACCGTTACATAAATACCAGAGGACAAATCTAGATGTTTACGGGCGACGGAGCTATATTCGTTTCTTACAAATGTATCATGGTACAGTTGAGAATGTGTTATTCTTTCCCAATAAACAAGTTTACGCTAAAACTATTATTTGCAGTGCAAACAGTTTGGAGCCAGATCAGACGCCGGGTAACCCGGCGTCTGATCAGGCTCCAAACTGTTGGCCACCAAGATAAACATGAAATATCAGAATTGTCCAAAAGTTGTTCTTTTCTACGTTTTAGCGCTTTGCGTTTGCGTACGTTTGCGTTTAAACTGGAAAAAACAACAGATTCTCCACTGTATAAAACTAATATACAGTTTGGAGTTTTACAGTTTGGAGCCTGTTCAGACGCCGAGTAATAAGCATCTGATCAGAGTCCAAATTGTTTGACACTCATATTTAAAAACATTCATCAACCATTGTCCATGTGATATGTCGTTTTCCTGCAAAGTATGTGCGTTTAATTTTGTTTAATCCATTACTCAATACAGTGGAGAATCTGTTATTCTTTCCCGTTTAAACGCAAACGTACGCAAACGCAAAGCACTAAAACGTAGAAAAGAACAACTTTTGGACAATTCTGATATTTCATGTTTATCTTGGTGGCAAACAGTTTGAAGCCTGATCAGACGCCGGGTAACCCGGCGTCTGATCTGGCTCCAAACTGTTTGCACTGCAAATAATAGTTTTAGCGTAAACGCGTTTATTGGGAAAGAATAACAGTTTCTCCGCTGTAACTTGACTGTTAGAAATCTAGGGACTGTTTAAGATCAGGTTAAAGACTTAGCTGCTTTACGCTAGTTTTGGTTTAAGCTGCCACCTGCCTTAATTTATTTACCCCTGGAACCTTTAATACACACTCCCAATTTCCAATTATGTCTAGTCCATATCCACTATTCATGGCAAAATAACAAACAGCTGCAGATCCTGGTCAGGGGGGTGGGTGGGGAGGGGTTCCCTCTGACCAGAAACTACACTGTTCGCATGGGACTGGTGTACTCTTCACATGTTCATTGTGTATTAACTCTTTCCTCACTGAAACTTTAAGTGGACAATTCCAGTTTCAATTTAAGTCTAGTCCATTTCTAACTTTTAAGGGTTGTTTTTGTCAATGTTTGGCATTTTGACAAACAGTAGAAACCTTGATCAGAGGGTTTCAGGAGCCTTCTGATCTGGGTTTTCACTGTTTGCATAGGACAAGTGTATTAATCACATGTTCACTGTTTGCAAAGGATACCAATATGCGGGACTAGGGTTCAAAGGGTTAATAACGACTATACTCGTCGCTAGGATTAAGTGTGTTATGTGATCATAATACCGTGGATTGTATTAACATGGAAAAAATACATTTAGAACTAGCTTTATCATTCAGATAACATAACAGGGTATACAGAAGAATTTGTCGACGCGTATGTGGATTTTATTAGTCATCTTGATAGATGTTCAATACTTCAATACTTATGAGACATGTGCAATGGTCTAGAAGAAGGCGCCCATGATACATGACTCTTTCAACACCATGGATATGTTTAAAATATATTCATTTCTTTTGCAAACAGTGAAGACTCAGATCAGAGGGCTCATTTAGGAGCCCTTTGACCAGGGTCTACACTGTTTGCTAATTTAGATAAATTCCAAGTAGACTGTTTCAGGTTTTGGTTACAGTGGAGAATGTGTTATTCTTTCCCGTTTAAACGCAAACGTACGCAAACGCAAAGCACTAAAATGTAGAAAAGAACAACTTTTAGACAATTCTGATAATTCATGTTGATATTGGTGGCAAATAGTTTAGAGCCTGATCAGACGCCGGGTTACCCGGCGTCTGATCTGGCTCCAAACTGTTTGTATTGTAAATAATAGTTTTAGCGTAAACGCGTTTATTGGGAAAGAATAACACATTGTCCACTGTACTAAAGGGGTCCACATGGAACCTAATAACCAACCAGAGTAGAGTTAACAATGGTCTAAAACAAGATCTGAATGACTACAGTCAGTGCACGTGTTTTTAATCTTGTGTCTGGCTCCTTATGAATATTTTGTGAACTGATTGAACTCATACAGTGGAGAATGTGTTATTCTTTCCCAATAAACGCGTTTACGCTAAAACTATTATTTTCAGTGCAAACAGTTTGGAGCCAGATCAGACGCCGGGTAACCCGGCGTCTGATCAGGCTCCAAACTGTTTGCCACTAAGATAAACATGAAATATCAGAATTGTCCAAAAGTTGTTCTTTTCTACGTTTTAGCGCTTTGCGTTTGCGTACGTTTGCGTTTAAACGGGAAAGAATAACAAATTCTCCACTGTACATGTACAAGAAATCGTAATAGTTTGGCATTCTTACATGACAGTTTAACAAAAGGAAATACATGTATGTTTTTTCTTTTCCGTTAGCCTCGAGTGCATGGCTTTTTGAAAACAGTTTGGACATTGCTTCTGATTAGGAACCAGACTGTTTGGCAACCATATTATTTCCTCAAACAGGACTTCAAAAATATGAATATGGCATAAACTTCAGACAAAGTTTTAAAACGATACGCTATAAGGATTAAGCAAACGGTTAAATTTGCGGGGAAAGGATTAAACAGGCTACATTTTTGTACGTGGCCTTATGTCACCACTCTTGAATTTCTTGTAGTTCTTACATTTTAATATTATAAAGCTCTAATATGAGTCTAATGACCTAGGCAGATCCGGAATCTGCCTATGTTATATCAGAATACCAATATGACATAGGCATGTCCGGATCTGCCTAGATTCTATATGGCTGACGACATAATTCTGTATTCCTTCTCAACTGCTCCGACCAAGTTCGACTGTAACTGATTTCCATAGATTTTGATATAAATATTTCATTACCAGACTCTATTCAGTATATCGTGTAGATTTTTACCCAACCTGAAGCATTTCTATACGTTACTGCGGGATGAACTTTACAACGTACCGGTGAACCATCAAAAGTACTTATTCATAAAAACGACCAATTCATCAAGATAGTTTCCAACTACTTGTCCCAGGATAATACTACAGTCTGTATGAGACTACAAGAACAGGCGGTTTTATTATATTTGGTATTTCGCCATAATTGATTATCGGTGGTTAAAATTATTCATAACTTGTCATTTGTATGCCAGGGTATTATCGATCGAGTTACTAAAGACCCATACATTATTGACATTAGTGAGTAACAGTTGCCATTGCTGTCCCCTGTGGATCTGCTTTAGTCACCGAGACTTATAAATGATACATGAGATCCTGCAATTCGTGACATTAACTCAAGATGCAATCGAAGTTAATATTTAGCTCTGTTATTTCGACCTCTCTAATAGAAGACTAGCTGATAGCGATTAAGACCAATGGCAGCTTAAAGAAAATTAAAAGTAAAGCAGAAATATCAATTGTACCAAATTAATTTCTTCTGTAAACCAATACTAGAACAACTTCATCCATTTTTAACCACTTCATCCATAAACCTTGAAATGGACAATGCCAGTGTTGTCCCTTGTTGGACTATCTAAGGGTGTTTTTGTAATATAATGCAAAATAGTAAATAGTAGGAGCCCTCTCATCTGGGTCTTCACTATTTGCACCAGACATGTGAACCATTTATCTGTATACTATTTGTAAAAGACGCAAAAACATGGCACCATATGTCGATGAGCTACATGCGAATTTATAGGTGGTGTTGAATATAGAAACGGCTTAAAGTAGGGTTACCGTAGTGCAAAATGTTCCTCAAACGTGTTTCGGCTTTACTTTATTCATGCTTTTAAGAAGTCAGGTGTAGTTACTATTGAAATACGCCATTCTAGGAACAGACAGAAAAATGGGTCTTTACGGAACTTACAATTAATAATTGCATTGATGGTGCCAACCAACCAATCTAAATATACGTGTTATGTGTGCACCAAATCAGTTGAATGGTGGTGGAGCATGCCTATATGTACGATTTGATTTGATTTGTTTTGATTTTACGTCGCTTTCAACAGTATTTCAGTCATATCGCGACGTCCAGCTAATTACAGGTGGAGGAAGACCCCAGAAGTCCTTTGTGCACTGTTTCAGGCTCAAATCGGCAACTGGGTAGAACCACCGACCTTCCGCAAGCCAGATGGAAGGTACCCTACATGAAAAATCCGAACGACTCTACTGGGATTCGAACTCACAGCGGTGTGGAGCTTAGTGATGTAAGTCACAGTGAATATACCACTAGGCAACGGAGGCCCCGCCTATATGTACGACGAAACGTACAAAATGAAACACATTTTGAACCCAAACATCTTCATATGATTAACTTTTATTGCACTTTTGCAACAATATGCGTTTGAAACAAAGCGAAACCTCTACTATTCTTTAAGAATGTTCTGCTCTGTCTCAAATTGTCTTGTTTAAGCTGTCACCTGTATTACATGTAAAACCCGTCGTTTTGGGCTCATTTTCATTGGTCGTAATACATATGAAAGTTTTAGATGTGAGCTACAGTGGAGAAGATGTTCTTTCCCAATAAACGTGTTTAAAGTTAAAATCCTCTATGCACACAGGTTCCAACCGTTTGCCACTCATGTAAAATTAATCGTCAAATATTCGTATTTTTAAAGGTTGTAATTTTTCATTACATGTACAATGCGTGTTCGTTTCGTTTGTTCCATTGTACAGTGGAGAATGTGTTATTCTTTCCCGTTTAAACGCAAACGTACGCAAACGCAAAGCGCTAAAACGTAGGAAAGAACAACATTTGGACAATTCTGATATTTCATGTTTATCT
Source organism: Gari tellinella (assembly GCA_922989275.2). Classification (NCBI taxonomy): domain Eukaryota; kingdom Metazoa; phylum Mollusca; class Bivalvia; order Cardiida; family Psammobiidae; genus Gari; species Gari tellinella. The sequence goes on along the minus strand of OV277865.1, from coordinate 10,951,268 downwards.
TGGTGGCAAACAGTTTGGAGCCTGATCAGACGCCGGGTTACCCGGCGTCTGATCTGGCTCCAAACTGTTTGCACTGCAAATAATAGTTTTAGCGTAAAGGCGTTTATTGGGAAAGAATGACAAATTCTCCACTGTAGTAAGCAGATGAATGGCCGAATTATCGGAGTTTTGTCTGTATTAAGGAAGGGCTAATGCGCTGGAATTTATCGAGATGCTCATCTTAGAACCTGAATAGATGCTGAAGATGTAATAGTCCCCACGAGAACTGTCCTGGCACTAAACTTCAGCAGTAGTCTTGCTAAATTAATGACAGCCCTTCCTTCAATAATCGAAAGTAACATTTAAATATTATATATTTGCGCATGGGCGGCAAACATGGCGACTGCAAAATGAGGTCATACGTTAAATTGATATCTAATTATACGTTCCATTCTCTAGATATTTCTTAGAAGATAAAGTCCAAACAAATAGTCTGAGGCATTCAACAGAAGAAATAAATCAATACTAAACTACATTTGTATATATGCTCAAATGCATATTCATATAAATATTTAAGTCTGGAATTTGTTTGAATCTGTTTAAGGTGTATGTAACCAATACGTACAGTGGATATGTTATTCTTTGCCAATAATCATGTTTATGCTAAAGTCATAATGACCTCTGCAAACAATTTTGAGTCTGACCAGACGCCGGTAACCGGTGTCTGATAAGGCTCAAAACTGTTTGCCATTCAGGTTAAAATGAGCCGTAAAATCTTTCAAAAAGATGTCATTTTCAATATTTTATTTAATTTTCGTTTGCAAGAATAACGTCGTGACCACTGTAGCTGTATTACATACAGTGTGGAAGACGCCATGTCTTTCCCATTCAAAACATTAAACCCTGCATCTTCAAATGGATAATCCCAATTTCCAATCAGGACTAGTCCATTTTTTACCATTTACCAAGGTTTTTTACATTATATTGAAAAATGACAGACGGCGCTTACCCATATCAGAGAGCTCATACAGGAGGCCTCAGATCTGGGTCTACACTGTTGGCATAAGACAATTGAACACTTCCCTTAAACACTGTTTTTTACCCTTTCATAAGATATTTCGGGAGAGTTTTACCCCCTCACCGCTTTATTGTCGTCTACTTCAGTATTGTTGTCAGCAATACACTTTTCAAAGTTAGATTTAAGGTTGTAGCACTAAATATCGATAAGAGTGTCAAACAGTTTGGGTCTTGATCAGACGCCGCGTTACGCGGCGTCTTATCAGGATCCAAACTGTTTGAAAACGCACTTTTAAGCTTCTTTGAGAGTGAAAAGGGTTAAAGTGACAAAACGTGGCACTAGAGGTCAATGAGTTAACTCGTATTTACCAAGAACAGTTTAAAAATTGCAAACAGGTAAGAGCAAGATCTGACGTAATCAAACGTAATGTCTGGCTAGGCTACAAACTGTTTGCCAATCCGATTAAAATAAAGAGAGAGTATTTTCATAAAGTATAATTGGATAGTTCACTGGTTTGCGGTCAGTACCGTTCAACCCATTACTCCATAACTACGGTATTTTCTCCTCTAAAGAAAAAACTTCCACTGTGTAAACTAATCAATATGAATCATAACAAATACATTGGAGAAAACGTTATTCTTTCCCGTTTAAACGCACACGAAACGCAAAAGCAAATCACTAAAACGAAGAAAAGTACAACTTTTGGACAATTCTGCTAATCCATATTTATCTTGGTGGCAAACAGTTTGGAGCCTGATCAGACGCCGGGTTACCCGGCGTCTGATCTGGCTCCAAACTGTTTGCACTGCAAATAATAGTTTTAGCGTAAAAGCGTTAATTGGGAAAGAATAACAGATACTCCACTGTACATGTACTTCACAAATACGATAGTTTCTCCTTTAATTAATTTCTCAACTAAAGAAAACAATTCCACTTTGTACAATACTCAATATGAACCATAACAAGTATGTTCTATATCCCATCAGATAGTAGCTAAAGCAGGTTGAAAGTAAAGCAGAGGGCGTGTTACGGCACATTTTGTTCTACTTTCAATCTGCGTTAACCTGTCACCTGTCTTCAAAACTAGAAACAAGCTATGGAGAAATGGGTTATACGACAAAAATTCAAGCATGATCCAGTTGGTTAACACTGATGATCTTGTTCACTTCTTATATGATATCGTGTTGTATATTATGTTATTGTTGTTTGTGGACCATATTGAAAACTGGCTTTTTGATACCAGATAATTATGTATTCCACGTGAAATTAAGTCGTCGTTATTATTAGGGTCAGCAGACAATCTGTGTAGAAACTGATCAATAGCTACGTCTCAAATGATGAAACTAAGTAAAGTTCTGAATAATAACAGTACAGAGCTAACTAAAACGAACACACAACAGGGCTTCCATAAGTTTATCATAAAAATCCTAAGATTTCCAAATATTCCTAAGATTTCCAAATTTTCTATTCCATTTAAGAGCGATTTTACGAACTGTACCTTTACCTCTTTACCCTATGGTCTGTTTCTAGTTTGAAGACACACGGCAACTTAAAGCAGGTTGAAAGTAAAGCAGAATGCGCCTTCAGGCGCATTCTGCTTAACTTTCAGCCTGCTTTAAGCTACAATTTGCTAGGATAAAAATCCGAATATTTCGGAAAAATCCGGAGAAATAGCAGCCCTGACACAATAATAATTGCCAATTTAAACTTTTAACTTTGAGGACTTAAGTCTGGTCCTATTCTGACTTTAAGGGTTGGTTTCTGCAATATGTTGCAAAATGTCAAACAGTACAGAACCTGATTATATGGCTCTTTCAGGAGTCCTCTGACCTGGGTCTACACTGTTTGCATAGGAGATGTATACTACCCATAGGTATTAGGTACTCTGTTTAGAAATTGCAAAAGACGTGAATATGTGTGACTAGGATTGAAGGACGTACATTGTAAGCAGTTATGTACCTTAACCATTACCCCATAGCCTGCTTCTAGTTTTAAAGTCACGTGACCACTTGAAGCAGGCTGAAAGTAAAGCAGAATGAGCCTTACGGCGCATTCTGCTTTACTTTCAGCATGCTATAATCTTCCATCTTCTAGGATTAAGGGAATATTTCTCATGTCACAGGTTCATGGCTGTATAGATTGGAACAATTTTCTTCAGTTGAGGAACTAATTAAATGCGTAAAAAGAGCACCTATTGGGGTAAAGGGTTGAATAAATCCACGAATCTTTACTTAATGGTCGGTGAGCATACATGTACGACTTACTGTATTTAACCCATTCGTGCTCACGATCCCATATACGGGGCATAGGCAAACAGTGTAGACTCTGATCAGACGCCGCATTATGCGGCGTCTGATCAGAATCTACACTGTTTGCTGATAGGAATTTCAATATAAAACAAAATGAAAATGAATTTTTTTTACCAGGCATCCCTTTGACAAAAAATGAACTTATCCAATATATAAGCATGGAAGAATCCACTGGTATAAATGGATGAAAGACTTTAGACAACATCAAACACAGAGACGATAGAGCCACACACAAGAAAACAATAAAGCAAGGAAAATACAAAACTACATACTTACATTTTACGCTCGAAAATAATCCGAAAAAAATAATCACAAACATTTTATATCTTCTTTCGTTTAAAAAAATAAAACATAAATCCGAAACTTGTTGCAACCGTTGGAAAAGGATATCCCCATTCTATGATAATCTTGGCATACTTCCGTATACAGTTCTCTTCGCTGAAGATAAACAGGGACCTCGTGTTGGCCCCGCCGAATCCCGGAAGACTAAGATGAGCGGCTCTGTTTGTTGCTTGCCCCAGGGAGCCATCGGACGGCCCCGTCAAATCCCCGTCGTCACGGTTAAGGCCGTGTGCAGTGAAGGACGCCATTCTATAAATAGAAAAACAATATTTGTCAATATTTGTGAACTATACATGCCATGTACAGGGGAGAAGACGTCATTCTTTCACGGTTACATGTAAATGCTATAAAACGCAACGCAATTTAGTTAAATGTAAAAAGAAGAGCATTTTTTTAAATTTAAGACGAGTATGCACTGATACGAGTAGCAATCAGTTTGAGGCATGATCAGACTCCGGTCTACCTCACACCTGGTCTGGCTCCAAACTACTTGCCATGAAAATAACTGTTTTAATAGCAGAAACACGATTATTGCGAAAGAATACTTTCTTCCCCATTGCACTACAGTGCCCCCTCCCCACAACGACCCTCCCAACAGCGACCCCCTCCTAACAACAACGCTTGCCGCTTCTCCAAAAACGAGAATAGTATGTCTAACCTTTTCACAGCTGCAATATCATAATGTTTGAAATTGTCGTCTGCTGTTTTTCTCAAAGTCGCATGATGTACATTTTGACAGAAAATAAACATAATGATGAGTGACAAACAGCTTAAATACAGATCAGACGCCGCGTTACACAGCGTCTGATCTGGATTCTAGCCGTTTGCAAATGTAAGCTAATTTCCCTTAGCATAACGACTCCCTCCGAACGAACAACGCACACGTTTTTGTCTCCCACTGGGTGTCGTTGTAGAGAGGGAGCGCTATATAACTGTTTCACCGTCTTCTGGCATAACATTACAATGCACCGTCTTAAATACCACATACATGTTACTTTAATACGGGTGGTCAAAATAAGGAGATGTTACTGTACATGCATGTATTTGTTCCTTTTATAACACGTAGAACAAACAGCATGTCACATGTATAAACAATGGTCAACACAGTATAACCCATAATTATGAACCCTGCAACAACACAGTAGATGTCCTGACAACGGATCATAGGAGTCGAACAGTGGAGAAAACGCTATTCTTTCCCGTTTAAACGCAAACGAAACGAAACGCAGACGCGTAACAATAAAATGTAGAAAATGACAAGTTGTTGACAATTCTGTCTAACCATTTTTATCTGGGTGGCGAACACTTTGAAGCCTGATCAGACGCCGGGTTACCCGGCGTCTGATCTGGCTTCAAACTGTTAGCAACCAAACTTATAGTGTTAGCTTAAACGCGTTTAGGGAAAGAATAACGTGTTCTCCACTGTATTTCGTTGCCTTACTACATTGTACAGTGGTAAAACCGTTATTATTTCCAAATAAACGCGTTTACGCTAAAATTGCAAACAGTTTGGAGCCAGATTAGACGCCGGGTAACCCTGCATCTGTTCAGGCTCCAAACTGTTTAGCACTTGTATAAAAATAAATAGTCAAAGCTGTCAAAAGATTGTTATTTTGTACATTTTATTACAATGCGTTTGCGTTTCGTTTGCGTTTAAACGGGCAAGAAAACCGTTTTCTCAACTGTATCAGCCCGCTTTGAGCTCCCATCTATAAAAGATACAGAGAATGGTCAAAACTCAGGCATGGCCATATGACAACATATCGCAAGACATCATCAATCTGGCTTGACTTTCTTGGCACCTTTCAATTGGAATGTGCCAATGTCTGTAGCGGTTTTGTGTTAAGTCTACGTAAAGAAATTGGCCCACAATTTCTGCAAATGATCTATGGCTTAATACAATAAAGACGTTATTCTCCCCCGTACGAACCAAAACGCAAACGTAATCACAATAAATATTGAAAATGACACTGTTATGAAATTATTTTGATGGCTTTAAAAGAGCCTGGAGTCAAACAGTTTGGAGCCAGATCAGACGCCGCGTTACTCGGCGTCTGATCTTGCTCCAAACTGTTTGCAAATGACATTACTATCTGAACATAAACGCGTTTATTGGCAAAGAACAATGGAACCACCGTACATACACTTTCATGTCATATTAACACATTACCCCAAGTACAATGGACATTTGCAAACAGTTAGGATCCTGATCAGACGCCGCATAGCGCGGTGTCTGCTCAGCATCCAAACAGTGTAACACTCAATTTATATTTCTTGAATAAAAATACTAAAATTTAAATTTGAGAAATAAAAGCAGACGACAATTGTTGAACGCCGATGACGTCATGAGGACCTCGTTTCATTAGTTGCTGACATGAGAGAAAAGAAATATACACACGAGGCTGCATATACTTTCGATACCCCATTATCGAAATAAAACCGTTTCTATGGTAACATAACTCTAAGTACATAACATCGTGGCATGCAATGAATTAACTGTTACATGGCATCATAAAGCTATAACATTAATGTCATTTGACCTTTTGTTCGCTGCAGTCATATATGTACATGTGTGTACATTGTATTTAAGGAATAATTCGAATATAAATATTCCGAATTATTCCTTATAATTTAATATCACTTCTGAATTTAAGAAAGTAGTTAAATAGATAATCTGACGCGAATGTTCTTTTTTAACGCTTTTAAAACGTAGGTTGTAGTCCCTCCGCCATATATATTTTCCGCCAAAACGTGACGTTGTTATGTAGTAACGCCGACGTCAATGACGTCATTTGGCATCCTGCTTCATGCAGCGCTTGTGAAGAGCAGTTGGACTAAGGGAAAGTAGTCCTGACAAGGCGTGGCCTGAATTTTATTTTTTTCATGGAGTTATGAAACAAAAATTACAGCCAATCACAGCTAACCAAATGTAATGGAATCAAACAATATTAAATTATTATAAAATGGTTCTAAAAAAACACATCCGTCTTTAACGCAATGCCTTGAAGAGTTAAATGGACGATTCCATTGTCCGATATAGTTTAATCTAGACTACAGTGGAGAATGTGTTATTCTTTCCCAATAAACGCGTTTACGCTAAAACTATTATTTGCAGTGCAAACAGTTTGGAGCCAGATCAGACGCCGGGTAACCCGGCGTCTGATCAGGCTCCAAACTGTTTGCCACCAAGATAAACATGAAATATCAGAATTGTCCAAAAGTTGTTCTTTTCTACGTTTTAGCGCTTTGCGTTTTGCGTACGTTTGCGTTTAAAATATCAGAAAGTGCAGAGTCCTGGTCAGAGGCTTCGGTTGGATCCATTTGCTCTTTTGTCTATATCATTTGCTCTCCTGATCCTGCATCTTGTTTATAATTAGTACCTAGTGAATTGTGAAAAGACTGCTATTGTTTTATGAATTATTTTTACCCACATGGAATTGCAAACTGACTAGCAAACAATAGTGGACATTTATCACATAATTTGCGGTCTGGGAGTTGCATAAAGCGATTGTATAAATATCGTAATCCACTAGTGGAATATCGTTTTTTGGGCTCCGGCCTAACTTGTTCGTCCATAAGCGCTGCATGTAGCGGGGTGCCAAATGACGTCGTTTACTATGACGTTAACGTAAACAACGTAACGTTTGGCGGAACATCTATATAGCGTAGGGTCTACAAACTACGGCTTCAAATCAATTTAATAGGTGCTTGAAATTGTAATGTGATAAATAGAATATCATATTCGTGTTCATTATTTATCATTTTTAATAAACTCGTTGACTAAAATGGATATGACGCTCGCCAAGGCTCGCGTCATATTATTTTAGTCAACTCGTTTATTAAAAATGATAAATAATGAACACTCATACAATATCCTCTATTTATACATTGTACAATGGAGAAGACGTTATTCGTTCCCCAATCAAACCATTTATGCTGAAACATTTATTACTTCTGCAATTAGATTGAAGACACAGACACCGGGTAACCCGGCATCTGACCTGGCTACAAATTTTTTGCCACTCAGATTGAACTTTCTATGAGTCGTCAAGAGATTCAAACAGTTGTCATCTTCTCATGTTTTGCAATGTGTGTGCGTTTTTTGCATTTAAACGGAAAAGAAAAACCGTCCTCTCCACCCTCTGTATATACACATTACCAGTTGACAGTGCGATACAGAGTGATGTATTTAGCTCGAGACATTTTTGGCGGACATAGCCGATCTGACGAGCGCCTTGGCGCGAGTCTGATCGGTTGTTTCCGCCAAAAACGTCGAGAGCTAAATGCAACACTCTGTAGCGCACTGCCAACTGGTAATGTGTTTATTATATGTCTTGAATACAAACCAGAAACTACTAAAAAGTTGTTTAAATCATTTTATATCCAAAATTTATTAGTTATTTGAAGCAGAACGAGAAGTTGTGTATGCCACAAAGAATAACGCGGCACTCGTACATGTACGTAAATGACGTCACGTTAAATCGAAAGCGAGGTCAGAGTAAAATACAAAGTGGCTGATACAAGATGGCTGATACAGACTCTTGTATTTTACTCTGCAGATACACGCGGAAACCCTCGATATCATTCGAAGGCATATAATAAAATAACTTATGACTTTTGAAGAACGACAATTGTTTCATGGAATTTACTGCCCAAACATATGGATTTGCAAATTAGCTAGTTATCGATAGTGTATATTAATATTAGACTTTCATCATATTAGACGATATCGCACAATACTTGTCACGGGAAAAATAAGGGTTTTAATTAACACATTTAACCATAGCGACAAATGCACATGTCACTAACAAATAGTTTACATGTAAAGAGTAGACTTGTCCTAAGCAAATAGTGTAGATGGTCTGATCAGCGGGTTCTAAGGAATCATCTGATAAGGGTATGCACTGTTTGTCATTTTGCAAAATATTGTTAAAATCAGCCCTAAACGGTCAAAATGGACTAGACTTAAGTTGAAATTGGAATTGTCGATTAAAAGTGTCATGGATGAATAAGTTACATGTTAACAGTAAGATCCGCCTCTGGAGTGGGAGATAGGTATGTGACGTCATACGTGGACACTAATGACGAGTTATACGGATAAAAGAGTGATTATCAGTCGGACATCGTTTATTTTCTGTGCCAATGATACAAATAAAAAAAAGTAAAACGTTAATTATAACACAACTGTAATACTTTATCTATACAATGGAGAGCACGTTTACCATTAACTATAGTGGGTTAAACGACAACGATTTTACAATTTTGACCACACATTTTAAACTAAGTGGCAAACAGTTTGGAGCCTGATCAGACGCCGAGTTTCCCGGCGTCTGATCTGGCGCCATACTGTTTGCAATGGAAATAAATGTTTTACCGTAAACGCGTTTATTGGGAAAGAATAATCTCCAATATCTCCACTGTGTCACTACTTTGTGACATGTATGACGCTAAGCTCTAGAGGGCCATAAAGGTGTTGATTACTGTTTTTACCTTAAACACTCTGTAAATGTCATCTACAAAATCGATCGTTTACAGTAGTATTCAGGAGTAAAATGATCCATGTTTTAACCCTTTCGTGATCAAATTTATCTGGAGATGTTTACCACTTCACCGACATCTGCTTCAGTATTGTTAGTTTCAACATATTTTATTTCCATATACATTGTACATATGGAAATTGGGTCGGGTCACAAATTCTCACAAAATTAAATTCGACCCTTCACGTAAGTATTGTTGTCCGCAAGACACGTTTCAAAGTTACATGTAGAATTAAGATTCTATGACTTAAGAAATATCGATAAGACTGTCAAACAGTTTGAATCCCGATCAGACGATGTGTTAAGCAGCGTCTTATCAGGATCCAAACTGTATGCAAACGCGCGTTTTGGTGTCATTTAGAGTGATAGGGTTACATGTACATGTAATGCAGAAAATATCATCAGAGTGTCAAACAGTGTAGATCCAGATGAATCGCAAAGTAAGAAATAACTAATTCATACGCAAATAAGCACCAAATGTTCCCAATGTCATCTGATGGCATCAAGAACAAACTACAGTAGAACCTCTCTATTACGACCACTAAAATGTGTCAAATATTAGTCGTATAAGATGCAAATGTACATGTAGGTGACTGCTTTAAGCATTGCGAAAGTGAAACAGAAAGCTCCTACAGGAGCTTTCTGTTTCACTTTCACACTGCTTCAAAGAGTGTCTACTTTAAAACAGGGTTGATTGTTCAGTGATTAACATATAAACATGTACTCACGTGAATTTGTTATCTAAGCAAATTACAACATTTCAAACTTTATTCTTAGTATTTCAATAACTGTGTAGCATTTTAATGAATTTAATCCATCTCGTACGAGAGCTCGCTGAATCTACAATGAGGACAGTCAGTTCTCATGACATCCAGAACAAAATACATGTTTAAAAATACAGTCCCATTTGTGCTACAGTGGAGAAGACGTTATTCTTTCCGAAAAAACGCGTTTACGCTAAAACGTTTATTTCCATTTCAAACAGTTTGGAGCCTGATCAGACGCCGGGTAACCCGGCGTCTGATCAGGCTCTAAACTGTTTGCCACTCTGATTAAAATAAACGGTCAGGATTTTCAAATAATGTCATTTTCTACATTTTTATGATACGTTTGCGTTTCGTTTGCGTTTAAACGGGGAAGACTATCGCCTTCTGCACTGTACAGCGGAGAATACGTTAATATTTCCCGTTTAAACGCAAAAGAAACGCAAACACAGTGCATTAAAATGTAGAACATTACAACGTTTTGAAATTTTCAACATATTATTCTTATCTGAGGGTAAACATCAGTCTCCAAATTAAGTGTTTGTAACTGAACATAATAGTTTTAGCGTAAAGGGGTTTATTTGGTAAAGAACAACGTCTTCTCCATTGAAAGCGTCAGTTCATCTTAACCCTTTACACCATAGAAGCGACTTTTTGTGCATCTAATTTATTCCTCCGCTGAAGAAAATAGTTCCAGTTTATACCCTCATGAACAATTACCATAACAAATATTTTTATGTAGCCTAGCAGATGGTTGTTTAAAGCAGGCTGAAAGTAAAGCAGAATGTGCCTTAAGGCACATTCTGCTTTACTTTCAACCTGCTTTAAGTGTTCACCCGTATTTAATGTTATATACGGGTTTTTTGGTAAAGGGTTAATGTGTGTTTTTTCGGTATTTTTCAGCGATAACTGCTTAATGCAGGACAAATGTAAAGTAGAAAGCTCATATAAAAGCTTTCTGCTCTACTTTTATCCTACATTAAGCGATCACATTCTTATTTTCAAAAAGGAGTCTTAATCTTCTTCCGAAACAGTACCCACTCTAGTTACTCGGGTTAGACTTACAGTAAGTAACATACTCACGTGAATTTGTACATGTGAATTTCAACTTTCAACCTTATCCGCAAGGTATTTGTTGTTATACTCCAAGTACATATTTCTCCATATTTTAGTCTATCCAGTTACTATATATATACATGTATTATATCAATGTAGTGATATCCACTGTGACATCATCACAGTACAAACTATAATACACAACCAAGCTTCATTAGCCAGTCACCTGTCTGTGGAATATGATTCAAATAACGGTACACGTGTTAACTAACCATTCCCTTTCAATAATTAATATTATTCGCTTTAAGTCCGATATCTGCTGTTATTTGTTAAATTTACCGCTGCATATTTTCTGAATTAAAATCCGTCACTTTTTCAACGTAGAAATTGACTTACCTAAATGGAAATAACATAAATACGAATGTCAAATAGTTTGGCTCCTGATCAGACGCCGAGTTACTCGGCGTCTGATCAGGATCCAAACTGTTTGCATATGTTTTCAAGTGAACATTAAATCGCAATAAGTACACATGTACACGGTTTCAGATTCAAATGCAACATATTGGTCAAACCTAAAAACTTTGACACGTGCGGCAGCGTCGCATTCACTATTATTGTGTCCAAAGCAGACTCTTTCTGACCTCTGCAGTCCATATACAGCTTGACCACACGTTTTATTTCATCCCCTTAAACTACTGATCGCAACTTAACAAATGTTTTCAAACAGTTTGTATCCCAGATCAGACCGCCGTGAAATGTTACGACTTAACTGGAACAATTTGCTTAATCTAATTCACCAACGTTTCTTTAATTTAGAAACATATCTAATCTTAACTTGAATAGTTTTGCAGACGATATTTTTAAAGCAGGTGATAGTTTAAGAGTATAAGTGTTTTAGATCGATGGCAATTAACCTTTAGTCTACTCGGTCGTTGTCGTCTGCTTAATTTACCTTCTGCAGCACATCTAAAAGCTGTTTTAATCAGTCATTTATTTCAGAAAATGTCATCAGAGTGTCAAACAGTTTGGATCCAGATGAGACGCCGGGTTACCCGGCGTCTCATCTGGATCCAAACTGTTTGGAACACTTATCAGAAATCGGCATGTCGCGTGTTAGGGGTCAACAAAGAGACGCAATCTGCCACTGTCCAGCACCGCGGTCAATATCGATCGAGTTAGCCACTCATTAATATCGGAAAATGATGTAATCTATCATCATTCAGGATCATTACTGATTCAATATCGAATCAGACCTTCTGTGTGTTTACAGCAATGCTAGAAGTACCCAATAATCAGATAAAATGTGATTTAGCACAAAATGTCATTTTTATAAGAACAATAATTGTCAGATCGTTGATCTACATGGATTGAAAAAGTATAGTCCTTCAGCTCGAATGAAGCACAATTTTACCCATTTACACATTTTCCCCATAAACATCCATGTCATGTGTGTGTGTGTGTGTGTGTGTGTGTGTGTGTTTTTATAAAACCTGATTAGAAATAAATGAAAATTTCTGTGCATCTTGACAGTTATTTTCTTTAACCCCTTACTTCATAAATACACATTTTTACGCCTTTAATTAATTCATCCAGTGAAGGAAATAGTTCAACTTTATACAGTCATGAATTGCACCATACTTATTAACTCAGTCACCTCTGAAACTTTTAATGGACAATTTCATTTTCCAATTAAGTCTTAATTCATTTTTGACTATTTCGGGTTGATTTTCACAATTTATTGCAAAATGGCAAATAGTGTAGACCCTAATCATAGGGCTCAATATGGATCAAGGTATACACTGCTTCCATAGGACATGAATGTGTACTCTTCACAAATACATTCTTAGTAAATGGCGCCATGGGTATTCTTGTCACTAGGGTTGAATGTGTCAAATTATATAGAGTGTACGACGACCCCTCTATTACAGTGGAGAATCTGTTATTCTTTCCCGTTTAAACGCAAACGTACGCAAACGCAAAGCGCTAAAACGTAGAAAAGAACAACTTTTGGACAATTCTGATATTTCATGTTTATCTTGGTGGCAAACAGTTTGGAGCCTGATTAGACGCCGGGTTACCCGGCGTCTGATCTGGCTCCAAACTGTTTGCACTGCAAATAATAGTTTTAGCGTAAACGCGTTTATTGGGAAAGAATAACAGAATCTCCACTGTACGACAACATCTCTATTGCGACCATCCCTCAGTACCAGAGAGGTTTTACTGAATCAAATCGACATCGTGTGTCACCTGTCAATAAGTGCAAAGCTATTTCACACAGTCACAAACACTTTAAAACATGCATCGATGATACTGGCAAAATATGGCAAAATGGCATCTGCTAAAGTTAAAACATTGATTTGATTTTTCTAAATCACAACCCAAGTGACATACAGTTTAGAGCCAGAGCAGATGCCAAGTTACTCGGCGTCTAATCTGGATCTTCAATGTTTGCAAAATGCCTGCAGTAGTTGTTTCATAGTGTTTCCATGGTTTTCATGTTTGCCTGTTATACATGTACATGTCATGCCTTACATTGCTATTGGCCATGTGGTACACTGTATTGATGACAGTGAAGAAAAAAAGTTTCAATCCATCTACGCATACAGGTTGGTTTACGTCCGTTTCTGCCATCTTTGGGCTAATTGGACGCCACAGAGAGAGGAGAGCAGATACAGAGAACCCGGGCGCGGTACCCTTCTCTTACATGTATTGTCGACATATTTCTCTGGTTCTTTTGGATGCCAAGTGTAAAGCACTTACATGTATCGGACATCGGTCGAATGACTTGGTCCGAACACAATTCTTAGGGGGACACTTTTCGACATTTCACAGGAGCCGGATCGAACTCACGAGTTCTGGTACCACAATCAAGCGTGCTACATGTACCACTGGACCACGTCCGTCGGTTATTCATAGTCTCATACAGTTAACATTGTTTAACCATATAAACGACTTCTGGCGAATTTTGCTTTACTTTCAACATGCTTTAAGTTGTCCCGAATAATTATTTATGGTTATCTCACATAATATGTGTGGTTTACATACATTTGTATATTTAAATTTGTCATATACACGGGTTTTTTCAAAATACTGCCATATACATGTACGGCTATACATACATGTACACTTGTATATGCATTGTGCATCTTTATGCCTAATAAATATTATGTTATGTTATGTTATGTTATATTGTGTTATATATTAACCCCTTTACTTCCATGGCGTCCTTAATGCCGGATGCATATAAAGCCTGCACAAGTCTTAGTAATCTACAAAAATATCTTAAACACCAGTAAAAACAACCTTTGGAATGTTTTACAATTTTTGGTTACATTATATCAATTTATACTTATGCTTTACTTACAAAATTGAATATAGCTTATTCTTAAAGTTGAAAGATTATCTATCTAGCTATCTACAGAGTTCTGGATCCATAACAGTGATTTACGGGGTATTGCCACGAGTACATATTTCTTTACAGTGGTTTGTAGAACACTAAATCAATGTCAGGTTCTTAATAGTGTTTTGTTGAAAATCATTACAAATCGAGAATTTTGTGGGGGATTGAAACGTGTTCACGGTTTTTCACAGTGAAGTTTCGAACAGTGGCAAGAGTGTCAGGTTCTAGACAGTGATTTGTGAATGAATGGCAAGAGTTAGATGCGTTTCTCCACTGTGATGTGTGGAGTGTGGACACGAGTTCAGGGTTCTAGACAGTGATTTGTAGGATATTGACAGGGCCGCAGGGAATCTATAGCGATTTTCACTGTTCTTACACAGCATTCTTAAATAATTAATTAAAGAAAAGACGACATTGCACACAGAATGTTAAAAGTACGCCTCGATAACTACAATTCGCATAAGTCGAACCTTCCAGTATTTTAAAGTTGAAGTGGAGAAACCGTTACTCTTCTCGTTTAAAGTTTTAAACGCAAACAAAACGCTTTTAAAATAATAAAATAACAGTTTTTTTTCTCAAATTTGACGACTCATTTTAAACTGAGTAATACCCCCATTCCACTGAGTGGCGATTCTTCTACGCTTCGAAATTTTGGTAAAATCGCCGCGAATCGTAGTAGGAACGGCAACAGCGCAGTAGAAACGCCCTGATCGTAGTAGAAGCGTAACAGAGGCTCATTGATCGCCACCTCACGGCGAATGTTTTGACCCTGCTCAAAATTTACGTAGCGGCATCGCCGTGGACTCGAAGCGCAGCAGAAGCGCAACAGAAGCGTACTAAGAAATTCATGAGCGTAGTAGCAGCGTAG
Source organism: Gari tellinella (assembly GCA_922989275.2). Classification (NCBI taxonomy): domain Eukaryota; kingdom Metazoa; phylum Mollusca; class Bivalvia; order Cardiida; family Psammobiidae; genus Gari; species Gari tellinella. The sequence continues at coordinate 10,935,995 of OV277865.1, read as the reverse complement.
TCGCAGCGTGGTTGACGTAGCGCAAGCGTAGTCGCATCGTACTAAAAGCGTCAAGATACATTTGTTTGCCCGCGATTCCGCTACGTTTCTCGTACGCTCTGGGCGCTCACACTACGCTCTGTACGATCTAGCGACGATCAAGGCGTTTTCACGGCGATTCGGCCATTTATGAATCACAAAATCGCCGTCCAGTGGAATGGGGGTATAACAGTACCCAGCGTAATATCAGACTCCAAATTATTTTCAGTTGATATACATTATCATTAGTTTTAGCATAAACGCGTTTATTGGGAAAGAATAACGTGTTTCCCACTGTTTGAGCCAGACGAGAAGAACATCACCCATGCTGCAAAAATCGATGTCATTATTTACTCAAATATCCCATTATTTCATAGATTTTGTGACGTTCTGAGCTTTCTCGTTTATCACCAAATCACTACAACAAGAATGCCGTTTAGCCCTTTGATGATAGTGTCTGCTTCATCATATCTCGTATGTCTGATTAAATGCCGTCTGCTTTGAAAATGTCATTTGCTTTAACCCTTAGCATATCGATACATGTAAGAGTGTTTAACAGTTTGTGTCCTGATCAGACGCCGCGTAACGCGGCGTCTGACCAGGACGCAAACTGTTTGCAAACGCGCTTTTTGGCGTCATTGAGAGTGAAAGGGTTAATGTCCCAAGGTTTTATAAATTACGAACTCTAGCAGTACATGGTATACGTGTTTTATCAATATTTATATTTTCAGTTAGAACCGGTAAACAGGAAATGTTAAACTTGGATTGTTCGTGACTTATCAAGACCGTAGAATTCACATTACAAATGTATTTTACAGCTGAGGACATGTTATTCTTCTCCAATAAATGCGTTTTTGAAAAAAAATTCAATATTGTTTCATTTTTAAATCAAAAACAGGTCATAACCTTTGCCACTAGATATACCAAGTAGATATGCCCTTTACACTTTTTAAAATATTTTCTTCAATTGACTGAAT